>CM050690.1:83837408-85179075 GCA_027574665.1 Rhynochetos jubatus | reverse complement strand
GCCGGGGCCCCTTTCGAGGCAGGCCCACGTCCCTGCGATGGAAGGAATGCCTCTTACCTTCCGAATCCGAGGCGGAGGCGAGCCCGACTTGAAGACCGAGTCCTTAGCGGCGGGCCGAGCCGGGGCCCCTTTCGAGGCAGGCCCGCGTCCCTGCAGAGGAAGGAATGCCTCTTACCTTCCCAGTCCAAGACGACTCCGAGGCAAAGGCGAGGCGAAGTCTGAGTCTGAGTCTGAAGCGGTGGGGCAGAGCGTCGAGCCTAGGCCCCTTTTGAGGCAGGCCAGCGTCCCTCCAAAGAAAGAAATGCCTCTTACCTTAAGAGTGCACGGACATCCCAAGTCCGATGGGGCCAGGAGGCGCCACGAGACCAAGAGCAACACCCAGGCCAAATGCAGCAACGAGGCACACCGCCGCACCAACAGCCGGAGCGAGACCCACAATGGTGGCGCAACACTAAGAGCGGTGGCAAGACACACAGCAGTGCACCAACAGGAGCAGCACGACACCCAGAGCAGCGGCGAGGCGCACCGACTCCAAGAGCGGCACGGGACCCAGATGGCCGAGCCAGGGCCCCTTTCGAGCCAGGCCCGCATCCTGCGATGGAAGGAATGCCTCTTACTTTCTGAGTCTGAGGCGGAGGCAAGCCCAACTTGAAGACCGAGTCCTTAGCGGCGGGGCGGCGGGCCGAGCCGGGGCCCCTTTCGAGGCAGGCCTGCGGTGGAAGGAATGCCTCTTACCTTCCCAGTCCGAGGCAGAGGCAAGCCCGACTTGAAGACCGAGTCCTTAGCGGCAGGCCGAGCCGGGGCCCCTTTCGAGGCAGGCCCGCGTCCCTGCGATGGAAGGAGTGCCTCTTACCTTACGAGTCCGAGGTGGAGGCGAACCCGACTTGAAGACCGAGTCCTTGGCGGCCGGGCGAGCCAGGGCCCCTTTCGAGGCAGGCCAGCGTCCCTCCAAAGAAAGAAATGCATCTCACCTTAAGAGTGCACGGACACCCCAAGTCCGATGGGGCCAGGAGGCGCCATGAGACCAAGAGCAGCACCCAGACCAAATGCAGTGGCGAAGCGCACCGCGGCACCAAGAGCCGGCGTGAGACCCACAACGGTGGCGAGACTCCAAGAGCGGCGGCGCAACGACAGGAGCGCCACGGCACCCAGAGCAGCGGCGCGGCGTGCCGACTCCAAGAGCGGCGGCGCAACGACAGGAGCGGCACGGCACCCAGAGCGGCGGCGAGGCGCGCCGACTCCAAGAGCGGCGGCGCAACGACAGGAGCGCCACGGCACCCAGAGCGGCGGCGAGGCGCGCCGTCTCCAAGAGCGGGGGCGAGGCGCGCCGACTCCAAGAGCGGGGGCGCAACGACAGGAGCGCCACGGCACCAAGAGCGGGGGCGAGGCGCACCGACTCCAAGAGCGGCGGCGCAACGACAGGAGCGCCACGGCACCCAGAGCGGCGGCGAGGCGCGCCGACTCCAAGAGCGGCGGCGCAACGACAGGAGCGCCACGGCACCCAGAGCGGCGGCGAGGCGCGCCGACTCCAAGAGCGGCGGCGCAACGACAGGAGCGCCACGGCACCCAGAGCGCCGGCGAGGCGCGCCGACTCCAAGAGCGGCGGCGCAACGACAGGAGCGCCACGGCACCCAGAGCGGCAGCGCAACGACAAGAGCGGCACGGCACCCAGAGCGGCGGCGAGGCGCGCCGACTCCAAGAGCGGCGGCGCAACGACAGGAGCGCCACGGCACCCAGAGCGGCGGCGAGGCGCGCCGACTCCAAGAGCGGCGGCGCAACGACAGGAGCGCCGCGGCACCCAGAGCGGCGGCGAGGCGCGCCGACACCAAGAGCGGCGGCGCAACGACAGGAGCGGCACGGCACCCAGAGCGCCGGCGAGGCGCGCCGACTCCAAGAGCGGCCGCGCAACGACAAGAGCGGCGCAGCACCCAGAGCGGCGGCAAGGCGCGCCGACTCCAAGAGGGGCGCGGGACCCAGAGCGGCGGCGCAACACTAAGAGCAGCGGCGCAATGACAGGAGCGGCACGACACCCAGAGCAGCGGCGAGGCGCACCGACTCCAAGAGGGGCACGGGACCCAGATGGCCGAGCCGGGGCCCCTTTCGAGGCAGGCCCGCGACCCTGCGATGGAAGGAATGCCTCTTAACTTCCGAATCCGAGGCGGAGGCGAGCCCGACTTGAAGACCGAGTCCTTAGCGGCGGTGCGGCGGGCCAAGCCGGGGCCCCTTTCGAGGCAGGCCCGCGTCCCTGCGATGGAAGGAATGCCTCTTACCTTCTGAGTCCGAGGCAGAGGTGAACCCGACTTGAAGACCGAGTCCTTAGCGGCGGGGCGGCAGGCCGAGCCAGGTCCCCTTTCGAGGCAGGCCCGCGTCCCTGCAGAGGAAGGAATGCCTCTTACCTTCCCAGTCCAAGACGACTCCGAGGCAAAGGCAAGTCCGAGGCAAAGGCGAGGCGAAGTCTGAGTCTGAGTCCGAAGCGGTGGGGCAGAGCATCGAGCCTAGGCCCCTTTCGAGGCAGGCCAGCGTCCCTCCAAAGAAACAAATGCCTCTTACCTTAAGAGTGCACGGACACCCCAAGTCCGACGGGGCCAGGAGGCGCCACGAGACCAAGAGCAACACCCAGACCAAATGCAGCAACGAGGCGCACCGCCGCACCAACAGCCGGCGCAAGACCCACAACGGCAGCGCAACACTAAGAGCGGTGGCAAGACACACAGCAGTGCACCAACAGGAGCAGCACGACACCCAGAGCAGCGGCGAGCCGCGCCGACTCCAAGAGCGGCACGGGACCCAGATGGCCGAGCCAGGGCCCCTTTCGCGCCAGGCCCGCATCCTGCGATGGAAGGAATGCCTCTTACCTTCCCAGTCCAAGACGACTCCGAGGCAAAGGCGAGGCGAAGTCTGAGTCTGAGTCCGAAGCGGTGGGGCAGAGCGTCGAGCCGGGGCCCCTTTCGAGGCAGGCCGGCGTCCCTGCGATGGAAGGAGTGCCTCTTACCTTCCGAGTCCGAGGTGGAGGCGAACCCGACTTGAAGACCGAGTCCTTAGCGGCGGGGCAGCGGGCCGAGCCAGGGCCCCTTTCGAGGCAGGCCCGCGTCCCTCCAAAGAAAGAAATGCATCTCACCTTAAGAGTGCACGGACACCCCAAGTCCGACGGGGCCAGGAGGCGCCACGAGACCAAGAGTAGCACCCAGACCAAATGCAGCAACGAGGTGCACCGCCGCACCAAGAGCCAGCGCAAGACCCACAATGGCAGCGCAACACTAAAAGCTGCACAACAAGAAGAGCAGCATGACACCCAGAGCAGCAATGAGGCACACCACAGCCCCAAGAGCAACCAGGGACCCAGATGGCCAAGCCAGGGCCCACATCCCTGCAAAGGAAGGAGTGCCTCTTACCTTACGAGTCCGAGGTGAGTCCGAGGCGGAGGCGAGGCCGACCTGAAGAACGAGTCCAAAGCGGTGGGGTGGCGGGCCGAGCCAGGGCCCCTTTCGAGGCAGGCCCGCGTCCCTACGATGGAAGGAGTGCCTCTTACCTTCCGAGTCTGAGGCAGAGGCGAGCCCGACTTGAAGACGAGTCCTTGGGGGCGGGGCGGCGGGACGAGCCAGGTCCCCTTTCGAGGCAGGCCCGCGTCCCTGCGATGGAAGGAGTGCCTCTTACCTTACGAGTCCGAGGTGGAGGCGAACCCGACTTGAAGACCGAGTCCTTAGCGGCGGGGCGGCGGGACGAGCCAGGTCCCCTTTCAAGGCAGGCCCGCGTCCCTGCGATGGAAGGAGTGCCTCTTACCTTACGAGTCCGAGGTGGAGGCGAACCCGACTTGAAGACCGAGTCCTTAGCGGCGGGGCGGCGGGCCGAGCCAGGACCCCTTTCGAGGCAGGCCAGCGTCCCTCCAAAGAAAGAAATGCATCTCACCTTAAGAGTGCACGGACACCCCAAGTCCGACGGGGCCAGGAGGCGCCATAAGACCAAGAGCAGCACCCAGACCAAATGCAGTGGCGAAGTGCACCGCGGCACCAAGAGCCGGCGTGAGACCCACAACGGTGGCGCGACTCCAAGAGCGGCGGCGCAACGACAGGAGCGCCACGGCACCCAGAGCGGCGGCGAGGCGCGGCGGCGCAACGACAGGAGCGGCACGGCACCCAGAGCGGCGGCGAGGCGCGCCGGCGCAACGACAGGAGCGCCACGGCACCCAGAGCGGCGGCGCAACGACAGGAGCGCCACGGCACCCAGAGCGGCGGCGAGGCGCGCCGACTCCAAGAGCGGCGGCGCAACGACAGGAGCGCCACGGCACCCAGAGCGGCGGCGAGGCGCGCCGACTCCAAGAGCGGCGGCGCAACGACAGGAGCGCCACGGCCCCCAGAGCGGCGGCGAGGCGCGCCGACTCCAAGAGCGGCGGCGCAACGACAGGAGCGCCACGGCACCCAGAGCGGCGGCGAGGCGCGCCGACTCCAAGAGCGGCGGCGCAACGACAGGAGCGCCACGGCACCCACAGCGGCGGCGAGGCGCGCCGACTCCAAGAGCGGCGGCGCAACGACAGGAGCGCCACGGCACCCAGAGCGGCGGCGAGGCGCGCCGACTCCAAGAGCGGCGGCGCAACGACAGGAGCGCCACGGCACCCAGAGCGGCGGCGAGGCGCGCCGACTCCAAGAGCGGCGGCGCAACGACAGGAGCGCCACGGCACCCAGAGCGCCGGCGAGGCGCGCCGACTCCAAGAGCGGCGGCGCAACGACAGGAGCGCCACGGCACCCAGAGCGCCGGCGAGGCGCGCCGACTCCAAGAGCGGCGGCGCAACGACAGGAGCGCCACGGCACCCAGAGCGGCGGCGAGGCGCGCCGACTCCAAGAGCGGCGGCGCAACGACAGGAGCGCCACGGCACCCAGAGCGCCGGCGCAACGACAAGAGCGGCGCGGCACCCAGAGCGGCGGCGAGGCACGCCGACTCCAAGAGCGGCGGCGCAACGATAGGAGCGCCACGGCACCCAGAGCGGCGGCGAGGCACGCCGGCGCAACGACAGGAGCGGCACGGCACCCAGAGCGGCAGCGAGGCGCGCCGACTCCAAGAGCGGCGGCGCAACGACAGGAGCGGCACGGCACCCAGAGCGGCGGCGAGGCGCGCCGACTCCAAGAGCGGCGGCGCAACGACAGGAGCGCCACGGCACCCAGAGCGGCGGCGAGGCGCACCGACTCGAAGAGGGGCGCAGGACCCAGAGCAGCGGCGCAACACTAAGAGCGGCGGCGCAACGACAGGTGCAGCACGACACCCAGAGCGGCGGCGAGCCGCGCCGACTCCAAGAGGGGCACGGGACCCAGATGGCCGAGCCGGGGCCCCTTTCGAGGCAGGCCCACGTCCCTGCGATGGAAGGAATGCCTCTTACCTTACGAATCCGAGGCGGAGGCGAGCCCGACTTGAAGACCAAGTCCTTAGCGGCGGGGCAGCGGGCCGAGCCAGGGCCCCTTTTGAGGCAGGCCAGCGTCCCTCCAAAGAAAGAAATGCCTCTTACCTTAAGAGTGCATGGACACCCCAAGTCCGACGGGGCCAGGAGGCGCCACGAGACCAAGAGTAGCACCCAGACCAAATGCAGCAACGAGGTGCACCGCCACACCAAGAGCCAGCGCAAGACCCACAATGGCAGCGCAACACTAAAAGCTGCACAACAAGAAGAGCAGCATGACACCCAGAGCAGCAATGAGGCACACCACAGCCCCAAGAGCAACCAGGGACCCAGATGGCCAAGCCAGGGCCCACATCCCTGCAAAGGAAGGAGTGCCTCTTACCTTACGAGTCCGAGGTGAGTCCGAGGCGGAGGTGAGGCCGACCTGAAGAACGAGTCCAAAGCGGTGGGGTGGCGGGCCGAGCCAGGGCCCCTTTCGAGGCAGGCCCGCGTCCCTACGATGGAAGGAGTGCCTCTTACCTTCCGAGTCCGAGGCAGAGGCGAGCCCAACTTGAAGACGAGTCCTTGGCGGCGGGGCGGCGGGCCGAGCCAGGGCCACTTTCGAGGCAGGCCCGCGTCCCTACGATGGAAGGAGTGCCTCTTACCTTCTGAGTCCGAGGCAGAGGCGAGCCCTACTTGAAGACGAGTCCTTGGCGGCGGGGCGGCGGGACGAGCCAGGTCCCCTTTCGAGGCAGGCCCGCGTCCCTGCGATGGAAGGAGTGCCTCTTACCTTACGAGTCCGAGGCAGAGGCGAGCCCTACTTGAAGACGAGTCCTTGGCGGCGGGACGAGCCAGGTCCCCTTTCGAGGCAGGCCCGCGTCCCTGCGATGGAAGGAGTGCCTCTTACCTTACGAGTCCGAGGCAGAGGCGAGCCCTACTTGAAGACGAGTCCTTGGCGGCGGGACGAGCCAGGTCCCCTTTCGAGGCAGGCCCGCGTCCCTGCGATGGAAGGAGTGCCTCTTACCTTACGAGTCCGAGGCAGAGGCGAGCCCTACTTGAAGACGAGTCCTTGGCGGCGGGACGAGCCAGGTCCCCTTTCGAGGCAGGCCCGCGTCCCTGCGATGGAAGGAGTGCCTCTTACCTTACGAGTCCGAGGTGGAGGCGAACCCGACTTGAAGACCGAGTCCTTAGCGGCGGGGCGGCGGGCCGAGCCAGGGCCCCTTTCGAGGCAGGCCAGCGTCCCTCCAAAGAAAGAAATGCATCTCACCTTAAGAGTGCACGGACACCCCAAGTCCGACGGGGCCAGGAGGCGCCATGAGACCAAGAGCAGCACCCAGACCAAATGCAGTGGCGAAGTGCACCGCGGCACCAAGAGCCGGCGTGAGACCCACAACGGTGGCGCGACTCCAAGAGCGGCGGCGCAACGACAGGAGCGCCACGGCACCCAGAGCGCCGGCGAGGCGCGCCGACTCCAAGAGCGGCGGCGCAACGACAGGAGCGCCACGGCACCCAGAGCGCCGGCGAGGCGCGCCGACTCCAAGAGCGGCGGCGCAACGACAGGAGCGCCACGGCACCCAGAGCGCCGGCGAGGCGCGCCGACTCCAAGAGCGGCGGCGCAACGACAGGAGCGCCACGGCACCCAGAGCGGCGGCGAGGCGCGCCGACTCCAAGAGCGGCGGCGCAACGACAGGAGCGCCACGGCACCCAGAGCGCCGGCGAGGCGCGCCGACTCCAAGAGCGGCGGCGCAACGACAGGAGCGCCACGGCACCCAGAGCGCCGGCGAGGCGCGCCGACTCCAAGAGCGGCGGCGCAACGACAGGAGCGCCACGGCACCCAGAGCGCCGGCGAGGCGCGCCGACTCCAAGAGCGGCGGCGCAACGACAGGAGCGCCACGGCACCCAGAGCGCCGGCGAGGCGCGCCGACTCCAAGAGCGGCGGCGCAACGACAGGAGCGCCACGGCACCCAGAGCGCCGGCGCGGCGCGCCGACTCCAAGAGCGGCGGCGCAACGACAGGAGCGGCACGGCACCCAGAGCGCCGGCGCGGCGTGCCGACTCCAAGAGCGGCGGCGCAACGACAGGAGCGCCACGGCACCCAGAGCGCCGGCGAGGCGCGCCGACTCCAAGAGCGGCACGGCACCCAGAGCGCTGGCGCGGCGCGCCGACTCCAAGAGCGGCGGCGCAACGACAGGAGCGGCACGGCACCCAGAGCGCCGGCGCAACGACAAGAGCGGCGCGGCACCCAGAGCGGCGGCGAGGCACGCCGACTCCAAGAGCGGCGGCGCAACGACAGGAGCGGCACGGCACCCACAGCGGCGGCGAGGCGCGCCGACTCCAAGAGCGGCGGCGCAACGACAGGAGCGCCACGGCACCCAGAGCGGCGGCGAGGCGCGCCGACTCCAAGAGGGGCGTGGGACCCAGAGCAGCGGCGCAACACTAAGAGCGGCAGCACAACGACAGGAGCGGCACGGCACCCAGAGCGGCGGCGAGGCGCGCCGACTCCAAGAGGGGCGCGGGACCCAGAGTGGCGGCGCAACACTAAGAGCGGCGGCGCAACGACAGGAGCGGCACGGCACCCAGAGCGGCGGCGAGGCGCGCCGCCTCCAAGAGGGGCACGGGACCCAGATGGCCGAGCCGGGGTCCCTTTCGAGGCAGGCCCACGTCCCTGCGATGGAAGGAATGCCTCTTACCTTACGAATCCGAGGCGGAGGCGAGCCCGACTTGAAGACCAAGTCCTTAGCGGCGGGGCAGCGGGCCGAGCCAGGGCCCCTTTTGAGGCAGGCCAGCGTCCCTCCAAAGAAAGAAATGCCTCTTACCTTAAGAGTGCATGGACACCCCAAGTCCGACGGGGCCAGGAGGCGCCACGAGACCAAGAGTAGCACCCAGACCAAATGCAGCAACGAGGTGCACCGCCGCACCAAGAGCCAGCGCAAGACCCACAATGGCAGCGCAACACTAAAAGCTGCACAACAAGAAGAGCAGCATGACACCCAGAGCAGCAATGAGGCACACCACAGCCCCAAGAGCAACCAGGGACCCAGATGGCCAAGCCAGGGCCCACATCCCTGCAAAGGAAGGAGTGCCTCTTACCTTACGAGTCCGAGGTGAGTCCGAGGCGGAGGTGAGGCCGACCTGAAGAACGAGTCCAAAGCGGTGGGGTGGCGGGCCGAGCCAGGGCCCCTTTCGAGGCAGGCCCGCGTCCCTACGATGGAAGGAGTGCCTCTTACCTTCCGAGTCCGAGGCAGAGGCGAGCCCAACTTGAAGACGAGTCCTTGGCGGCGGGGCGGCGGGCCGAGCCAGGGCCACTTTCGAGGCAGGCCCGCGTCCCTACGATGGAAGGAGTGCCTCTTACCTTCTGAGTCCGAGGCAGAGGCGAGCCCTACTTGAAGACGAGTCCTTGGCGGCGGGGCGGCGGGACGAGCCAGGTCCCCTTTCGAGGCAGGCTCGCGTCCCTGCGATGGAAGGAGTGCCTCTTACCTTCCGAGTCCGAGGCAGAGGCGAGCCCGACTTGAAGACGAGTCCTTGGGGGCGGGGCGGCGGGCCGAGCCAGGGCCCCTTTCGAGGCAGGCCAGCGTCCCTCCAAAGAAAGAAATGCATCTCACCTTAAGAGTGCATGGACACCCCAAGTCCGACGGGGCCAGGAGGCGCCATGAGACCAAGAGCAGCACCCAGACCAAATGCAGTGGCGAAGTGCACCGCGGCACCAAGAGCCGGCGTGAGACCCACAACGGTGGCGCCGACTCCAAGAGCGGCGGCGCAACGACAGGAGCGCCACGGCACCCAGAGCGGCGACGAGGCGCGCCGGCGCAACGACAGGAGCGCCACGGCACCCAGAGCGGCGGCGAGGCGCGCCGACTCCAAGAGCGGCGGCGCAACGACAGGAGCGCCACGGCACCCAGAGCGGCGGCGCGGCGCGCCGACTCCAAGAGCGGCGGCGCAACGACAGGAGCGCCACGGCACCCAGAGCGGCGGCGAGGCGCGCCGACTCCAAGAGCGGCGGCGCAACGACAGGAGCGCCACGGCACCCAGAGCGGCGGCGAGGCGCGCCGACTCCAAGAGCGGCGGCGCAACGACAGGAGCGCCACGGCACCCAGAGCGGCGGCGAGGCGCGCCGACTCCAAGAGCGGCGGCGCAACGACAGGAGCGCCACGGCACCCAGAGCGGCGGCGAGGCGCGCCGACTCCAAGAGCGGCGGCGCAACGACAGGAGCGCCACGGCACCCAGAGCGGCGGCGAGGCGCGCCGACTCCAAGAGCGGCGGCGCAACGACAGGAGCGCCACGGCACCCAGAGCGGCGGCGAGGCGCGCCGACTCCAAGAGCGGCGGCGCAACGACAGGAGCGCCACGGCACCCAGAGCGGCGGCGAGGCGCGCCGGTGCAACGACAGGAGCGGCACGGCACCCAGAGCAGCAGCGAGGCGCGCCTCCGCAACGACAGGAGTGGCACGGCACCCAGAGCGGCGGCGAGGCGCGCCGACTCCAAGAGCGGCGGCGCAATGACAGGAGCGGCACGGCCCCCAGAGCGGCGGCGAGGCGCGCCGTCTCCAAGAGGGGCGTGGGACCCAGAGCAGCGGCGCAACACTAAGAGCGGCAGCACAACGACAGGAGCAGCACGACACCCAGAGCGGCGGCGAGGCGCGCCGCCTCCAAGAGGGGCACGGGACCCAGATGGCCGAGCCGGGGCCCCTTTCGAGGCAGGCCCACGTCCCTGCGATGGAAGGAATGCCTCTTACCTTACGAATCCGAGGCGGAGGCGAGCCCGACTTGAAGACCAAGTCCTTAGCGGCGGGGCAGCGGGCCGAGCCAGGGCCCCTTTTGAGGCAGGCCAGCGTCCCTCCAAAGAAAGAAATGCCTCTTACCTTAAGAGTGCATGGACACCCCAAGTCCGACGGGGCCAGGAGACGCCACGAGACCAAGAGTAGCACCCAGACCAAATGCAGCAACGAGGTGCACCGCCGCACCAAGAGCCAGCGCAAGACCCACAATGGCAGCGCAACACTAAAAGCTGCACAACAAGAAGAGCAGCATGACACCCAGAGCAGCAATGAGGCACACCACAGCCCCAAGAGCAACCAGGGACCCAGATGGCCAAGCCAGGGCCCACATCCCTGCAAAGGAAGGAGTGCCTCTTACCTTACGAGTCCGAGGTGAGTCCGAGGCGGAGGTGAGGCCGACCTGAAGAACGAGTCCAAAGCGGTGGGGTGGCGGGCCGAGCCAGGGCCCCTTTCGAGGCAGGCCCGCGTCCCTACGATGGAAGGAGTGCCTCTTACCTTCCGAGTCCGAGGCAGAGGCGAGCCCAACTTGAAGACGAGTCCTTGGCGGCGGGGCGGCGGGCCGAGCCAGGGCCACTTTCGAGGCAGGCCCGCGTCCCTACGATGGAAGGAGTGCCTCTTACCTTCTGAGTCCGAGGCAGAGGCGAGCCCTACTTGAAGACGAGTCCTTGGCGGCGGGGCGGCGGGACGAGCCAGGTCCCCTTTCGAGGCAGGCCCGCGTCCCTGCGATGGAAGGAGTGCCTCTTACCTTCCGAGTCCGAGGCAGAGGCGAGCCCGACTTGAAGACGAGTCCTTGGGGGCGGGGCGGCGGGCCGAGCCAGGGCCCCTTTCGAGGCAGGCCAGCGTCCCTCCAAAGAAAGAAATGCATCTCACCTTAAGAGTGCACGGACACCCCAAGTCCGACGGGGCCAGGAGGCGCCATGAGACCAAGAGCAGCACCCAGACCAAATGCAGTGGCGAAGTGCACCGCGGCACCAAGAGCCGGCGTGAGACCCACAACGGTGGCGCCGACTCCAAGAGCAGCGGCGCAACGACAGGAGCGCCACGGCACCCAGAGCGGCGGCGCAACGACAGGAGCGCCGCGGCACCCAGAGCGGCGGCGAGGCGCGCCGACTCCAAGAGCGGCGGCGCAACGACAGGAGCGCCGCGGCACCCAGAGCGGCGGCGAGGCGCGCCGACTCCAAGAGCGGCGGCGCAACGACAGGAGCGCCGCGGCACCCAGAGCGGCGGCGAGGCGCGCCGACTCCAAGAGCGGCGGCGCAACGACAGGAGCGCCGCGGCACCCAGAGCGGCGGCGAGGCGCGCCGACTCCAAGAGCGGCGGCGCAACGACAGGAGCGCCGCGGCACCCAGAGCGGCGGCGAGGCGCGCCGACTCCAAGAGCGGCGGCGCAACGACAGGAGCGCCGCGGCACCCAGAGCGGCGGCGAGGCGCGCCGACTCCAAGAGCGGCGGCGCAACGACAGGAGCGCCGCGGCACCCAGAGCGGCGGCGAGGCGCGCCGACTCCAAGAGCGGCGGCGCAACGACAGGAGCGCCGCGGCACCCAGAGCGGCGGCGAGGCGCGCCGACTCCAAGAGCGGCGGCGCAACGACAGGAGCGCCGCGGCACCCAGAGCGCCGGCGCGGCGCGCCGACTCCAAGAGCGGCGGCGCAACGACAGGAGCGGCACGGCACCCAGAGCGCCGGCGCGGCGCGCCGACTCCAAGAGCGGCGGCGCAACGACAGGAGCGCCACGGCACCCAGAGCGGCGGCGAGGCGCGCCGACTCCAAGAGCGGCACGGCACCCAGAGCGCCGGCGCGGCGCGCCGACTCCAAGAGCGGCGGCGCAACGACAGGAGCGCCACGGCACCCAGAGCGCCGGCGCAACGACAAGAGCGGCGCGGCACCCAGAGCGGCGGCGAGGCGCGCCGACTCCAAGAGCGGCGGCGCAACGACAGGAGCGGCACGGCACCCACAGCGGCGGCGAGGCGCGCCGACTCCAAGAGCGGCGGCGCAACGACAGGAGCGCCACGGCACCCAGAGCGGCGGCGAGGCGCGCCGACTCCAAGAGCGGCGGCGCAACGACAGGAGCGCCACGGCACCCAGAGCGGCGGCGAGGCGCGCCGACTCCAAGAGCGGCGGCGCAACGACAGGAGCGCCACGGCACCCAGAGCGCCGGCGAGGAGCGCCGACTCCAAGAGCGGCGGCGCAACGACAGGAGCGGCACGGCACCCAGAGCAGCAGCGAGGCGCGCCGGTGCAACGACAGGAGCGGCACAGCACCCAGAGCAGCAGCGAGGCGCGCCTCCGCAACGACAGGAGTGGCACGGCACCCAGAGCGGCGGCGAGGCGCGCCGTCTCCAAGAGGGGCGTGGGACCCAGAGCAGCGGCGCAACACTAAGAGCGGCAGCACAACGACAGGAGCGGCACGGCACCCAGAGCGGCGGCGAGGCGCGCCGACTCCAAGAGGGGCGCGGGACCCAGAGCGGCGGCGCAACACTAAGAGCGGCGGCGCAACGACAGGAGCGGCACGGCACCCAGAGCGGCGGCGAGGCGCGCCGCCTCCAAGAGGGGCACGGGACCCAGATGGCCGAGCCGGGGCCCCTTTCGAGGCAGGCCCACGTCCCTGCGATGGAAGGAATGCCTCTTACCTTACGAATCCGAGGCGGAGGCGAGCCCGACTTGAAGACCAAGTCCTTAGCGGCGGGGCAGCGGGCCGAGCCAGGGCCCCTTTTGAGGCAGGCCAGCGTCCCTCCAAAGAAAGAAATGCCTCTTACCTTAAGAGTGCATGGACACCCCAAGTCCGACGGGGCCAGGAGACGCCACGAGACCAAGAGTAGCACCCAGACCAAATGCAGCAACGAGGTGCACCGCCGCACCAAGAGCCAGCGCAAGACCCACAATGGCAGCGCAACACTAAAAGCTGCACAACAAGAAGAGCAGCATGACACCCAGAGCAGCAATGAGGCACACCACAGCCCCAAGAGCAACCAGGGACCCAGATGGCCAAGCCAGGGCCCACATCCCTGCAAAGGAAGGAGTGCCTCTTACCTTACGAGTCCGAGGTGAGTCCGAGGCGGAGGTGAGGCCGACCTGAAGAACGAGTCCAAAGCGGTGGGGTGGCAGGCCGAGCCAGGGCCCCTTTCGAGGCAGGCCCGCGTCCCTACGATGGAAGGAGTGCCTCTTACCTTCCGAGTCCGAGGCAGAGGCGAGCCCAACTTGAAGACGAGTCCTTGGCGGCGGGGCGGCGGGACGAGCCAGGTCCCCTTTCGAGGCAGGCCCGCGTCCCTGCGATGGAAGGAGTGCCTCTTACCTTCCGAGTCCGAGGCAGAGGCGAGCCCGACTTGAAGACGAGTCCTTGGGGGCGGGGCGGCGGGCCGAGCCAGGGCCCCTTTCGAGGCAGGCCAGCGTCCCTCCAAAGAAAGAAATGCATCTCACCTTAAGAGTGCACGGACACCCCAAGTCCGACGGGGCCAGGAGGCGCCATGAGACCAAGAGCAGCACCCAGACCAAATGCAGTGGCGAAGTGCACCGCGGCACCAAGAGCCGGCGTGAGACCCACAACGGTGGCGCCGACTCCAAGAGCGGCGGCGCAACGACAGGAGCGCCACGGCACCCAGAGTGGCGGCGCAACGACAGGAGCGCCGCGGCACCCAGAGCGGCGGCGAGGCGCGCCGACTCCAAGAGCGGCGGCGCAACGACAGGAGCGGCACGGCACCCAGAGCGCCGGCGCGGCGCGCCGACTCCAAGAGCGGCGGCGCAACGACAGGAGCGGCACGGCACCCAGAGCGCCGGCGCGGCGCGCCGACTCCAAGAGCGGCGGCGCAACGACAGGAGCGGCACGGCACCCAGAGCGCCGGCGCAACGACAAGAGCGGCGCGGCACCCAGAGCGGCGGCGAGGCACGCCGACTCCAAGAGCGGCGGCGCAACGACAGGAGCGCCACGGCACCCAGAGCGGCGGCGAGGCGCACCGACTCGAAGAGGGGCGCAGGACCCAGAGCAGCGGCGCAACACTAAGAGCGGCGGCGCAACGACAGGTGCAGCACGACACCCAGAGCGGCGGCGAGCCGCGCCGACTCCAAGAGGGGCACGGGACCCAGATGGCCGAGCCGGGGCCCCTTTCGAGGCAGGCCCACGTCCCTGCGATGGAAGGAATGCCTCTTACCTTCCGAATCCGAGGCGGAGGCGAGCCCGACTTGAAGACCGAGTCCTTAGCGGCGGGCCGAGCCGGGGCCCCTTTCGAGGCAGGCCCGCGTCCCTGCGATGGAAGGAGTGCCTCTTACCTTCCGAGTCCGAGGTGGAGGCGAACCCGACTTGAAGACCGAGTCCTTAGCGGCGGGGCGAGCCAGGGCCCCTTTCGAGGCAGGCCAGCGTCCCTCCAAAGAAAGAAATGCATCTCACCTTAAGAGTGCACGGACACCCCAAGTCCGACGGGGCCAGGAGGCGCCATGAGACCAAGAGCAGCACCCAGACCAAATGCAGTGGCGAAGCGCACCGCGGCACCAAGAGCCGGCGTGAGACCCACAACGGTGGCGCGACTCCAAGAGCGGCGGCGCAACGACAGGAGCGCCACGGCACCCAGAGCGGCGGCGCGGCGCGCCGACTCCAAGAGCGGCGGCGCAACGACAGGAGCGCCACGGCACCCAGAGCGGCGGCGCGGCGCGCCGACTCCAAGAGCGGCGGCGCAACGACAGGAGCGCCACGGCACCCAGAGCGGCGGCGAGGCGCGCCGACTCCAAGAGCGGCGGCTCAACGACAGGAGCGCCACGGCACCCAGAGCGGCGGCGAGGCGCGCCGACTCCAAGAGCAGCGGCGCAACGACAGGAGCGCCACGGCACCCAGAGCGGCGGCGAGGCGCGCCGACTCCAAGAGGGGCGCGGGACCCAGAGTGGCGGCGCAACACTAAGAGCGGCGGCGCAACGACAGGAGCGCCACGGCACCCAGAGCGGCGGCGAGGCGCGCCGACTCCAAGAGCGGCGGCGCAACGACAGGAGCGCCACGGCACCCAGAGCGCCGGCGAGGCGCGCCGACTCCAAGAGCGGCGGCGCAACGACAGGAGCGCCACGGCACCCAGAGCGGCGGCGAGGCGCGCCGACTCCAAGAGGGGCGCGGGACCCAGAGTGGCGGCGCAACACTAAGAGCGGCGGCGCAACGACAGGTGCGGCACGACACCCAGAGCGGCGGCGAGCCGCGCCGACTCCAAGAGGGGCACTGGACCCAGATGGCCGAGCCGGGGCCCCTTTCGAGGCAGGCCCACGTCCCTGCGATGGAAGGAATGACTCTTACCTTCCGAATCCGAGGCGGAGGCGAGCCCGACTTGAAGACCGAGTCCTTAGCGGCGGGCCGAGCCGGTGCCCCTTTCGAGGCAGGCCCGCGTCCCTGCGATGGAAGGAATGCCTCTTACCTTCCAAGTCCGAGGCGGAGGCGAGCCCGTCTTGAAGACCGAGTCCTTAGCGGCGGGGCGGCAGGCCGAGCCGGGTCCCCTTTCGAGGCAGGCCCGCGTTCCTGCAGAGGAAGGAATGCCTCTTACCTTCCCAGTCCAAGACGACTCCGAGGCAAAGGCGAGGCGAAGTCTGAGTCTGAGTCCGAAGCGGTGGGGCAGAGCGTCGAGCCTAGGCCCCTTTTGAGGCAGGCCAGCGTCCCTCCAAAGAAACAAATGCCTCTTACCTTAAGAGTGCACGGACACCCCAAGTCCGACGGGGCCAGGAGGCGCCACGAGACCAAGAGTAGCACCCAGACCAAATGCAGCAACGAGGCGCACCGCCGCACCAACAGCCGGCGCGAGACCCACAACGGCGGCACAACACTAAGAGCGGTGGCAAGACACACAGCAGTGCACCAACAGGAGCAGCACGACACCCAGAGCAGCGGCGAGGCGCTCCAACTCCCAGAGCCGGCGTGAGACCCACAATGGTGGCGCAACACTAAAAGCTGCACAACAAGAAGAGCAGCATGACACCCAGAGCAGCAACGAGGCACACCACAGCCCCAAGAGCAACAAGGGACCCAGATGGCCAAGCCAGGGCCCACATCCCTGCAAAGGAAGGAGTGCCTCTTACCTTACGAGTCCGAGGTGAGCCCGAGGCGGAGGCAAGCCTGACCTGAAGAATGAGTCCAAAGCGGTGGGGTGGCGGGCCGAGCCAGGGCCCCTTTCGAGGCAGGCCCGTGTCCCTGCAAAGGAAGGAGTGTCTCTTACCTTACGACTCCGATGCGGAGGCGAGCCTGACCTGAAGACCGAGTCCAAAGCGGTGGGGCGGTGGGCCGAGCTGGGCCCCTTTCGAGGCAGGCCCGCGTCCCTGCAGAGGAAGGAATGCCTCTTACCTTCCTAGTCTGAGATGACTCCAAGGCGAAGGCGAGTCCTAGTCCAAGTTGAGGCGAAGTCTGAGTCTGAGTCCAAAGCGGTGGGACAGAGCATCGAGCCTAGGCCCCTTTCGAGGCAGGCCCACGTCCCTGCGATGGAAGGAGTGCCTCTTACCTTCCGAATCTGAGGTGGAGGCGAACCCGACTTGAAGACCAAGTCCTTAGCGGCAGGGCAGCGGGCCGAGCCAGGGCCCCTTTCGAGGCAGGCCAGCGTCCCTCCAAAGAAAGAAATGCGTCTCACCTTAAGAGTGCACGGACACCCCAAGTCCGACGGGGCCAGGAGGCGCCACGAGACCAAGAGCAGCACCCAGACCAAATGCAGTGGCGAAGTGCACCGCGGCACCAAGAGCCGGCGTGAGACCCACAACGGTGGCACGCCGACTCCAAGAGCGGCGGCGCAACGACAGGAGCGGTACGGCACCCAGAGCGGCGGCGAGGCGCGCCGACTCCAAGAGCGGCGGCGCAACGACAGGAGCGCCACGGCACCCAGATCGGCGGCGAGGCGCGCCGACTCCAAGAGCGGCGGCGCAACGACAGGAGCGCCACGGCACCCAGAGCGGCGGCGAGGCGCGCCGGTGCAACGACAGGAGCGGCACGGCACCCAGAGCGGCGGCGAGGCGCGCCTCCGCAACGACAGGAGCGGCACGGCACCCAGAGCGGCGGCGAGGCGCGCCAACTCCAAGAGCGGCGGCGCAACGACAGGAGCGGCACGGCCCCCAGAGCGGCGGCGAGGCGCGCCGTCTCCAAGAGGGGCGCGACACCCAGAGCGGCGGCGCAACACTAAGAGCGGCGGCGCAACACTAAGAGCGGCGGCGAGGCGCGCCGACTCCAAGAGGGGCGCGGGACCCAGAGCGGCGGCGCAACACTAAGAGCGGCGGCGCAACGACAGGAGCGGCACGGCACCCAGAGCGGCGGCGAGGCGCGCCGACTCCAAGAGGGGCGCGGGACCCAGAGCGGCGGCGCAACACTAAGAGCGGCGGCGAGGCGCGCCGACTCCAAGAGGGGCGCGGGACCCAGAGCGGCGGCGCAACACTAAGAGCGGCGGCGAGGCGCGCCGACTCCAAGAGGGGCGCGGGACCCAGAGCGGCGGCGCAACACTAAGAGCGGCGGCGAGGCGCGCCGACTCCAAGAGGGGCGCGGGACCCAGAGCGGCGGCGCAACACTAAGAGCGGCGGCGCAACACTAAGAGCAGTGTTGAGGCGCGCCGCCGCACCAAGAGCCGGCGCGAGACTCACAATGGCGGCGCAACACTAAGAGCTGCACAACAAGAAGAGCAGCATGACACCCAGAGCAGCAACGAGGCACACCACAGCACCAAGAGCAACAAGGGACCCAGATGGCCAAGCCAGGGCCCACATCCCTGCAAAGGAAGGAGTGCCTCTTACCTTATGAGTCCGAGGTGAGTCCGAGGCGGAGGCGAGTCCAACTCGAAGTCCGTGTCTGAAGCGGTGGGGCAGCAGCCTGAGCCAGGGCCCCTTTCGAGGCAGGCCTGCGTCCCTGCAATGGAAGGAATGTCTCTTACCTTCTGAGTCCGAGGCAAGTCTGAGGCGGAGGCAAGTCCGAGTCGAGCCGAAGTCCGAGTCCAAATCCAAAGCAGCGGGGCAGCATGTCGAGCTGAGGCCCTTTTCGAGGCAGGCCAGTGTCCCTCCAAAGGAAGAAATGCCTCTTACCTTAAGAGTGCAGGGATGCCCTGAGTCCGAGGGGACCAGGAGGTGCCACGAGACCCACAATGGCAGCGTGAGACCCACAATGGCGGCACAACCACAAGAGCAGTGGTGAGGCACACCACCACACTAAGGAGCAGCGTGACACCCAGAGCAGCGGCAAGGCGCAGCAACTCCAAGAGCGGCACGACACCCACAGCAGCGGCGAGGCACACCACAACACCAATAGAGATGCGAGACCAAGTGTGTTGCAACAAGAGCAGCACAAAACCCAGAGCAGCAGCGAGACACAGACCGCCAAGCTGGGGCACCTTTCGAGGCAGGTCAGCATCCCTGCAAAGAAGGAATACCTCCTACCTTCAGAATCCAGGGACGTTCCAAGTCCCAGACAGTGGGATGCCACGCCAAGTCATGGCCCCTGTCGAGGCGGGCCAGCATCCCTGCAAAGGAAGGAATGCCTCTTACCTTCACACTCCAAGGATGCCCTGAGTCCGAGGTGGTGAGGAGGTGCCACAAGACCAAGAGCAGCACCGAGACCAAGAGCGGTGGTGAGGCACACCGTGATACCCAGCGTGTTGCGACACCCAGAGCGGTGCAAAGCCCAGAGCGCCAAGCCAGGGTCCCTTTCGAGACACCCCAGTGTCCCTGAAAAGGAAGGAATGCCCCTTACCTTCAGAGTCCAGAGACGTCCCAAATCCGAGGTGGCGTGAGACTAAGAGCAGCACAAGTGTTAAAAATTTTTCCCCAGACAAAGCGGCTGGCTCAAGGTACGCTATTTATTTAATCACAACTCAGAGTTGGGCCACCACCTCAGTGAGTGGCCAATGGCCCAAGATCTCACACAGTTTATATACCATTCAATCAATACCCATTACAGAAGGTCTGAAGTCTTTGTATATTTCCACTCGGCCTTTCAGTCCCCAGAGTTCATCGTTTCCCAAAGACCACCACAATCCCCCGTCTCAGCTGCATTCTTCTGTTCTGGTTCCAAGCCTTGGTTCAGTTTCAGGGTCTCTTCGGGTCGCCATCTCCATAATCACTCCTCTGCCATTTCTGTCCTACACAATTCTGAGACAGACTTTGAGATGTACTATTAAAGGTTTACCTTTTGTCTAGCAAAGCACCTGTGCTTCATTAATTAATTGCTCTTTGTTCAAACTGCCTCTGCATGATTAGCTTGACTGGGTTTGAAACCAGCCACGGGTGGGTCTATACAGGGAGCAGGTTGAGAACAAACATTCTGGGCCTGTCGAGCGGTATTTCTGCACTTTACAACACCCCAACCCTCAGATCTAAACCTGCACTAGAGACTAGGAAATATTCCTTTACAGAGATTTGGAAGCACTGCCCCACCCAGGTCACCAAAACAAGGGATAACCCTCTTCACACCAACACAGCATTAAGAAACAGCATCCACTCGATTGCAGACAGTGCTGTTCAGGGGATCGCTCCACCTCTCGTGCCTGCCGTACGTTGCATCAGCCAAGGCTTCTATCATTCCCTCACATGCATATGTTATGCATGGAATTTCCCAGAATGTTTGTCCATCTTCACTCTAACTCCTAGAACTAATTATCATACTTACATGGTCACAACAAGTGCAGCCTGCGTCTCTCAGGGCCTTCTGTGGGCATTCTTCCGTGGTCTCTGGCAGTCGCTTAAGAGTTGAGACTCTGTGTCCTTTCCATGAACGCCCAGTCTTCTTTCCATATATGGTTTTGCCACGTCACCGCCCTCTGCTTGTGGAATTCCTTAAGTACCTTGTCCTGCTTTCCACTGGCACCTGTTGACCTGCACTCCCTGAGGATGTGCCAGTCACACTTGACAAAGCTACGTTGTCAGAGTCTTCTTGATCTGTGGACCTTGCATTCTCACCCGAGGCCCCTGATAACACACTCTTGGCATTGGCCCTGTAGAGGAGGGTAAAAACTGGGACACGTATTTATCAATAGCGGTTTCTCTGAGGTGACAAGTTGAAAGGTTTGTGAATAGTCTGCAGGAGATGGCACCCAAAGCACCCGGGTGATGACAATACCAGACACACATAGCAGATTGCTCCTACCACCTCTGTTAGGTCACCCAGCCAAGCAACACCCTTCAGCCAGGCTAATACAGTAGCAATCGGCACATTAAGGAACTCATAGGGCAGAACATCCCACCATTCTAATCACAACTCTGAGAGCAAAGGGGTTGGCATCCTGACCAGCCACCACCAAAATACTATAGTGAACACTTCTCATCAGTCCATTCTAGCATGCAGGAATCAGGTGATCTGTCACTATCTCAACCCCTCGGGCCCCACCTGGGGCACAAGACAGGACTGTCATCATTTAACCCAGCCAGCAACAGAGCTCTGAATGGCCACTCACTCACCTCCCCCTCCTATACAGGGGCAGGAGAGCCAGAGAAAAAGACAAGAAAGCTCACAACGTAAGAGAGTAACAACTTAAAAGTCAAAGAATAAAGTAACAATGCTAATAACGCTACTGATAACATGCAATAGAAATAATTCTACCACAACTACGCGTAGGTTTTCAGAAAACTCGGATGAACACTGGTGTTATCGGCACAAACCCAAAACACAACCTCTTACTGGCTGTCCTTAAGGAATGTAACACTTTAAAAACACCTTGAAAAAGCAGAGTAATAAGGCAGAAGAAATACAGAGAAGATGTAAGGAATGAAGACGTTAAAATAAATTCCAGAAAGGGCACTAAAGAGAGGGAGAAGCAGAAAGATTTTTTTAAAAGAAACCAAGTACAAGAAACAGACCAGAATTACAACATCGAAACAGGGAAATGGATAAGGGACAACATACAACAAAAGTTTGAAAAGTGATTTGATGCAAGAAACAGAGGATTACAGAACAGGGAGACAGCTAGAAAGGACCCTAATAATATGGAACAGGAAGCTAACTGCATGGAAATACAGACTAGAAATTTCTAAATCACCCAAGTACAGGACAGAGAGAGATGGAGGGAAACCAGAAATAATTAATGGGTGAAGAGGCAGAGAGCAGAGTCAGCAGAAAAGAATCAAATGTCAGGGAGCCAGCCAGGCCAGTGACCAGCACAGAAGGAGGCAGAAGCAGAGACCATGGGCAGGAAAGCAGAGAGAGTGGGATGTACAGGAGGCATCACAGGACTCACAACAGCTCTGAACAGCAGGAAACCTTCAGCACTCCTTCCATCTCTGAGTTTCCCCTGCTTCATCAACAGCACTGCTTCCCAGGCAGCCCCTTTTTAGCGGGAGCCCCGCCCAATGCAGGGCTGGCCCCATCCTCAGCCTCACGGGCCACACCTGGGGCTGCCCCAGCGCAGCTGGAACCCATGAGGAACAGGGGCAATGGCCAAAGCCCCACAGCATATCAACCCACACCCAGCCACAGCTCTAAGCTCTGCATCTGGTGGCTGTCCTGTCCCTGAAAGTGCAGAGGAGGCCAAAGAACTTTACCCCTCAATACTCTCAAGGAATCTGCAGCCCCACGCCCTGCGTGCCGAGTCCCTGCCAAAGCCGTACCCCTGCTGTGACACCTGGAGTTCCTTACCAGGAAGCAGCAGCGAGTCCAGCGGCATCGCCTCGCAGGCACTGCAGCATCACATTGCTGTTCCCAGCAGCAGAAACATGGAGCACGATGATGCCTCAGTGGCAGCCGCCTGCACAGCCACCGTTTACCTGCCGAGGCAGCCTGCACCTCGAGGCACGCTGGCCCCGGTTTTCAGGGAACGCGTGCAGCAGGAAGCAGCAGGAAAGCCGAGCGACCCCGACAACGGCGCTACAGCTCGTGCAGCCGCGGGGACTGGGGCAGGAGCAAGGACTATGCCGAGAGCAGCACGGGGTGCGGCAGCCAAGGCTGAGAGAACTGCAGCTCCCGGCATGCCCCGGGGAACAAGATGGCCGACCGGCGGTGCTAGTTCCCCGGACTACAGCTCCCGGCATGCCCAGGGGAACGAATATGGCCGACCGGCGTCGCTGTCCCCCCGGGCTTCAGCTCCCGGCATGCTCCAGGCTTTCAATACGGCTGACCGGCGGAGCAGCCTCCAGTACCGCAGCTCCCGGCACGCCGCGGAGAGTCAATATGGCCGACGGGCGGCGACACCCCCGGACTACACCTGCGGCATGGGCCGGGGAGTCAACATGGCCGATCGGCAGAGCGTAACTCCGGACTACAGCTCCCGGCATGCCCGTGGAACAAAGATGGCCTCCCCACAGGCGGCGCTTCCGGTAAGCCACAGTTGTTCCCCGGGGCATGCCGGGAACTGTAGTCCCCAAAGGTGGCGCTTCCGGTCGGCCATGTTTGTTCCCCGGGGCATGCCGGGAACTATAGTCCCCAAAGGTGGCGCTTCCGGTCGGCCATGTTTGTTCCCCGGGGCATGCCGGGAACTGTAGTCCCCAAAGGTGGCGCTTCTGGTCGGCCATGTTTCTTCCCCGAGGCATGCCGGGAACTGTAGTCCCCAAAGGTGGCACTTCCGGTCGGCCATGTTTCTTCCCCGAGGCATGCCGGGAACTGTAGTCCCCAAAGGTGGCTCTTCCGGTCGGCCATGTTTCTTCCCCGAGGCATGCCGGGAACTGTAGTCCCCAAAGGTGGCGCTTCCGGTCGGCCATGTTTCTTCCCCGAGGCATGCCGGGAACTGTAGTCCCCAAAGGTGGCGCTTCCGGTCGGCCATGTTTCTTCCCCGAGGCATGCCGGGAACTGTAGTTCCGAACTCGACGCTTCCTGTCGGCCATGTTTCTTCCCCGAGGCATGCCGGGAACTGTAGTTCCGAACGCGACGCTTCCTGTCGGACATGTTTGTTGCCCGGGGGCATGCCGGGAATTATAGTCCACAAACGCGACGCTTCGTGTCGGCCATGTTTTCCCCAGGGAATGCCGGGAATTGTAGTCCCGAAACGCCATGCTTCCTCTCCGCCATGTTTTTTCCCGGAGCATGCCGGGAACTGCAGTCCACAAAAGGGACGCTACCTGTCGGCCATATTTGTACCCGGGGCATGCCGGGAATTCTAGTTCTGAACGGCGACGCTTCCGGTCGGCCATATTTCTTGCCCGGGGCATGCCGGGAACTGTAGTCCGAATATGTGACTTTTCCACTCGGCCATGTTTGTTCACCGGGGGATGCCGGGAATTGCAGTCCCCAAGGGTGGTGCTGCTGCTCGGCCATGTTTTTTTCCGCGGGGCATGCCGGGAAGTGTAGTCCACAAACGGGACTTTTCCCCTCGGCCATGTTTGTACCCGAGGGCATGCCGGGAATTGCGGTCCGCAAACATCAGGCTGTCTGGCGGCCATTTTTATTCCCCGAGGTATGCCGGGAACCGTAGTATGCAGGCGTCACGCTGCCGGGAATTGTAGTTCAGGTGGGTGTCGTCGACGGGTATGCCGGCGGCAGGTCCTTTGGGTATGAGGGCAGTTCAGGTTTTCTTTAGGGTTATAGGACCCTGCAGGACCTAGTTTTGGGTGCAGGACCGACCTCCGGCAACGGAGCGGCAGCAGCAGCAGCAAGCACACGGCAGGCAAGGCGTGCTGGGGCGGCCTTGAAGCTGCAGTTTTGCGCTTCACCCGTCCGGTGCCCCGGTTGCCTTGCACTTAGTTGCGGCATTGGCGTCTCTGTTTGGGGAGGGGGGGGACACAGCGAGTATTGCACATGTGCATCTTCGCCACTGCACTAAATAATGGTGACCGGGTGGCAGCAGCGAGCGCAACGGCAGCACCGCGCAGGCACTGCAGCATCTCCCCGCAGTTACCCAGCATGGGAACACAGAGCGCAGAGCGAACAGGAAAGGCTGTGGCCCGGAAAGCTCCGTGGGCTCGGGACAGGTGTCCAGTGCAGTCTGAATTTGATGATCTTTAAGGTCCCTTCCAGCTGGTGACAGCAGCAAGCCAGGCAAAGCACAGCAATGCTTATGTGTGACCGCTGAGCTGCAGTGCGCATCCTGGTACCAGGGCTGGTGAGTTCTTACTCTCCCACTTTTTCTTCTCATTCTGTCATTTCCCTTCCCTGGTCAGCACCACCTGGCATCAATCCCTCAGGCCTATGGTGAGCAGCATTCCTGCTCCCTCCCTGCTCCCCCAGGAGCTGAACTTGGCAATAACCGGTAGTGTTGGTCCCCCAACTTTGGGCAGCTCCTGCTCCCCCCAGAGGGAACCAGCAGCCCCCACCCAGCTCCCTCCTTCCTGCCACTCGGGGCTCCCACCAGACACAGCAGCTGTGCTGTGGGCAGGAGTCAGGGCCGGCGCAGGAACATCAGCCCCTGGTCCATGGTGGGGGGGGCTGTGCAAGCCTGTGATCTCCTTTGCTGAGCGGGAGGGGTTTGAGCTGGACTCAGTTCACCAGCACAGTAACAACACCTGCTGGGGTTATACAGAAAGAAAATCCTTTTTTGTGCAGTGAGGAGAAGCCCTTGGTGGTTTATAAACTGCATGAGGGGCTCGGTGTTGTTTAGGCCAGGACTAGAAGGAAGTCACCTGATTGGCTGCATGTTCGCCCCTCTCCCCAGCAGCACCGTTGGGACTGGCTGGGCTGTGTGGCGCAGTCCTATATAATGGGGAAAGAGACAGAGAGCTGGTGCCAGCACCTAGGAACGGACCGCCACTGACTTGCCGTGGGAGCAGCAGGACGCTGCTGGACCCTGGGGGGTGACACTCTTTCTCCCCTCTCTATCTGCTCTTCACTGCCACCCTGAGTACCTTTCCCTTTCTCCCCATCTCCTCCCTCTAAGAATCCTCTACCTGGCTTTATGGTCATTCACCCTCATTCCCCCGGGGAAGCCTGTCACAATAAAGTTCACTCTTGGTGCACCCCGACCCTGCTTCTGGTTTGGGCTCTGATTGCCAGAATCCACATTTCATAACACTTATGGGAGTGATATGATTTTACTGGTGTCACGGACAGGATCCCAGCAAACAGCAGGTGCAGGCTGTGTGCGGTCTATACCAGGGGAAGGACGGGCCGGTCTAGCCTCCCTGAGACCTACACCCCTGAGTGAGAGGGTCTCGAAAGCAAGGGGGCTGGTCCGACATTCCCACAGAGCTCACACAGCCAGCGGTGATGGAGTCCAGGAGCTGTTGAAAGGTGAAGGGGTGCGGTGTGAAGGGGTGCCACATGGGAGTTAAGGGAGAAGTTTGCATTTTAAGAGGTACCTCCCTGTGCTGTAATTTGCCCATCGAGATAGGGACAAAACCCCCTCATTGGAGGAATTTTTGGAGCAGGTCAAGGCAAAACCCTCTCCCCCAGGGAAACAATGGGCTCAAGAGCCCTGGGATGACACCCAGGCTTTAACAGACAGAATCCTCCTGGTACAAGCTCAGGCCAAGTGTAAGCACAGTGGGAAAAAGCAGTTCCAGGGGTGCTATCAGGGGCTGCAGGACTCGCCACCCGAGAGAACAGCTGAGCACGAGGGGCTGAGATTGCGGCTTTGCAGCAGGAACTTGAGGCTTAACCCAATAAAAGCTGCTGGCTCACAGCAATCCAGAAGGAGATAACGGTGACAGGCAATGTTGAGAAACACCTCAGCAATTTTTTGGGAGCTTCTGCCCTTCCTGCACAGTGGCAGGACCAGACTCTCCTGTCTTTGCTTACAGAACTCTACACCGACACCCAGGAGGGCACAGCTGAGCAACTCTGTCCATCGCCAGTGACACCCTGGATCCCACGAGGACAGTTGAAGATGATCAGTGTAAGTTTAAGGGGAAAACTGTTGGGTGGGTGGGAATGGGCTTCTTCACTGTGGGCTCAGTGGGTGGGTGGGTGGGAAATGATGCTGAACAATGGGGGATCAACCACTCTAATTCCCCAGGAATGCTGGGGAGGGAGCAATGTCGGTGCAGTGCTGTGCTCCTCTTGGCAGGCCTTTGCAATCCCAATTATCCCTGGAGCTGTGCGCTTTCTGCTTCTCCGGACACTAACCCTAACCAAGAGGGGCACGACACCAAGAGGGGCACGACACCAAGAGGGGCAGTGAGACCCAGAATGCTGAGCTGGGGCCCCTTTCGAGGCAGGCCAGCATCCCTGCAAACAAAGGAATGCCTCTTACCTTCAGAGTCCAGTAACGCTCCGGCTCTGAGGCAGCAAGGAGGTGCCACGAGACCAAGAGCAGCGCCGAAACCAAGAGCGGCAGTGAGGTGCACTGCCCCACCAACAGCGGCGCAGGACCCAGAGCGGCAGCGAGGCACGGAGGCTCCAAGAGAGGCATGAAACCCAGAGTGGTGCAACAACGAGAGCAGCACGACACCCAGAGCGGCGGCAAGGTGCACCGACTCCAAGAGCGGCACGAGACCCACAGGGGTGGCACGAGACATAGTGGCACACCACCAAGAGTGGGGGCAAGGTGCGCAGCAACACCAAGAGTGACAGCAAGACCCAGACCACCAAGCCAGGGCCCATTTCAAGGCAGGCCAATGTCCCTGCAAAGGAAGAAATGCCTCTTACCTTCAGAGTTCAGGGACGCCCTGAGTCCAAGGGGGCCATGAGGCACCACGAGACCAAGAGCAGCACCGAGACCAAGAGTGGCAGCAAGGCACACCGCGACACCCAGAGCGGCGGCGATTCACAGAGCGGCGCAACACCCAGAGCGGAGGTGAGGTGCACCGACACCCAGAGCTGCGGGAGACCCAGAGCGGCGGCGATTCACAGAGCGGCGCGACACCCAGAGCGGAGGTGAGGTGCACCGACACCCAGAGCTGCGGGAGACCCAGAGCTGCGGCGCGACACCCAGAGCGGAGGTGAGGTGCACCGACACCAAGAGCTGCGGGAGCGCCACAACGGCGGCGCAACACAGAGTGGCGCAACAAGAGCAGCACGACACCCAGAGCAGCAGCGAGGAGCGCCACAACGACGGCGCGACACAGAGTGACGCAATAAGAGCAGCACGACACCCAGAGCAGCAGCGAGGAGCGCCACAACACAAAGAGCAGCAGTGAGACCCAGAGCGGCAGCCAGACTCAGAGCCCATTTCGAGGCACCCCAGCGTCTCTGTAAAGGAAGGAATGCCTCCAACCTTCAGAGTCCAGGGACACCCCAAGTCCCAGGTGGCGAGGAGGTGTTGTGACACCCAGAGCAGCAGGCCAGTGCGCTGAGCCGGGGTCCCTTTCGAGGCACCCCAGTGTCCCTGAAAAGGAAGGAATGCCCCTTACCTTCAGAGTCCAGAGACGTCCCGAATCCGAGGCGGCGTGAGACTAAGAGCAGCACAAGTGTTAAAAATTTTTCCCCAGACAAAGCGGCTGGCTCAAGGTATGCTATTTATTTAATCACAACTCAGAGTTGGGCCACCACCTCAGTGAGTGGCCAATGGCCCAAGATCTCACACAGTTTATATACCATTCAATCAATACCCATTACAGAAGGTCTGAAGTCTTTGTATATTTCCACTCGGCCTTTCAGTCCCCAGAGTTCATCGTTTCCCAAAGACCATCACAATCCCCCGTCTCAGCTGCATTCTTCTGTTCTGGTTCCAAGCCTTGGTTCAGTTTCAGGGTCTCTTCGGGTCGCCATCTCCATAATCACTCCTCTGCCATTTCTGTTCTACACAATTCTGAGACAGACTTTGAGATGTACTATTAAAGGTTTACCTTTTGTCTAGCAAAGCACCTGTGCTTCATTAATTAATTGCTCTTTGTTCAAACTGCCTCTGCATGATTAGCTTGACTGGGTTTGAAACCAGCCTTGGGTGGGTCTGTACAGGGAGCAGGCTGAGAGCAAACATTCTGGGCCTGTCGAGCGGTATTTCTGCACTTTACAACACCCCAACCCTCAGATCTAAACCTGCACTAGAGACTAGGAAATATTCCTTTACAGAGATTTGGAAGCACTGCCCCACCCAGGTCACCAAAACAAGGGATAACCCTCTTCACACCAACACAGCATTAAGAAACAGCATCCACTCGATTACAGACAGTGCTGTTCAGGGGATCGCTCCACCTCTCGTGCCTGCCGTACGTTGCATCAGCCAAGGCTTCTATCATCCCCTCACATGCATATGTTATGCATGGAATTTCCCAGAATGTTTGTCCATCTTCACTCTAACTCCTAGAACTAATTATCATACTTACATGGTCACAACAAGTGCAGCCTGGGTCTCTCAGGGCCTTCTGTGGGCATTCTTCCGTGGTCTCTGGCAGTCGCTTAAGAGTTGAGACTCTGTGTCCTTTCCATGAACGCCCAGTCTTCTTTCCATATATGGTTTTGCCACGTCACCGCCCTCTGCTTGTGGAATTCCTTAAGTACCTTGTCCTGCTTTCCACTGGCACCTGTTGACCTGCACTCCCTGAGGATGTGCCAGTCACACTTGACAAAGCTACATTGTCAGAGTCTTCTTGATCTGTGGACCTTGCATTCTCACCCGAGGCCCCTGATAACACACTCTTGGCATTGGCCCTGTAGAGGAGGGTAAAAACTGGGACACGTATTTATCAATAGCGGTTTCTCTGAGGTGACAAGTTGAAAGGTTTGTGAATAGTCTGCAGGAGATGGCACCCAAAGCACCCGGGTGATGACAATACCAGACACACATAGCAGATTGCTCCTACCACCTCTGTTAGGTCACCCAGCCAAGCAACACCCTTCAGCCAGGCTAATACAGTAGCAATCGGCACATTAAGGAACTTGTAGGGCAGAACATCCCACCATTCTAATCACAACTCTGAGAGCAAAGGGGTTGGCATCCTGGCCAGCCACCACCAAAATACTATAGTGAACACTTCCCATCATTCCATTCTAACATGCAGGAATCAGGTGATCTGTCACTATCTCAACCCCTCGGGCCCCACCTGGGGCACAAGACAGGACTGTCATCATTTAACCCAGCCAGCAACAGAGCTCTGAATGGCCACTCACTCACCTCCCCCTCCTATACAGGGGCAGGAGAGCCAGAGAAAAAGACAAGAAAGCTCACAACGTAAGAGAGTAACAACTTAAAAGTCAAAGAATAAAGTAACAATGCTAATAACGCTACTGATAACATGCAATAGAAATAATTCTACCACAACTACGCGTAGGTTTTCAGAAAACTCGGATGAACACTGGTGTTATCGGCACAAACCCAAAACACAACCTCTTACTGGCTGTCCTTAAGGAATGTAACACTTTAAAAACACCTTGAAAAAGCAGAGTAATAAGGCAGAAGAAATACAGAGAAGATGTAAGGAATGAAGACGTTAAAATAAATTCCAGAAAGGGCACTGAAGAGAGGGAGAAGCAGAAAGATTTTTTTAAAAGAAACCGAGTACAAGAAACAGACCAGAATTACAACATCGAAACAGGGAAATGGATAAGGGACAACATACAACAAAGGTTTGAAAAGTGATTTGATGCAAGAAACAGAGGATTACAGAACAGGGAGACAGCTAGAAAGGACCCTAATAATATGGAACAGGAAGCTAACTGCATGGAAACACAGACTAGAAATTTCTAAATCACCCAAGTACAGGACAGAGAGAGATGGAGGGAAACCAGAAATAATTAATGGGTGAAGAGGCAGAGAGCAGAGTCAGCAGAAAAGAATCAAATGTCAGGGAGCCAGCCAGGCCAGTGACCAGCACAGAAGGAGGCAGAAGCAGAGACCATGGGCAGGAAAGCAGAGAGAGTGGGATGTACAGGAGGCATCACAGGACTCACAACAGCTCTGAACAGCAGGAAACCTTCAGCACTCCTTCCATCTCTGAGTTTCCCCTGCTTCATCAACAGCACTGCTTCCCAGGCAGCCCCTTTGCAGCTGGAACCCCACCCCACGCAGGGCTGGCCCCATCCTCAGCCTCACGGGCCACACCTGGGGTTGCCCCAGCTCCAGCTGGAACCCATGAGGAACAGGGGCAATGGCCAAAGCCCCACAGCATATCAACCCACACCCAGCCACAGCTCTAAGCTCTGCATCTGGTGGCTGTCCTGTCCCTGAAAGTGCAGAGGAGGCCAAAGAACTTTACCCCTAAATACTCTCAAGGAATCCGCAGCCCCACGCCCTGCATGCTGAGTGCCTGCTGAAGCAGTACCCCTGCTGCGGCAGTACCCCTGCTGCGGCACCTGTGGTTCCTTACCAGGAAGCAGCAGCGAGTCCAGCGGCATCGCCTCACGGGCACCGCAGCGTCGCATCGCTGTTCCCAACAGCAGAAACATGGAGCACAATGACACCTCAGCGGCAGCCGCCTGCACAGCCACCGTTTGCCTGCCAAGGCACCCTGCGCCTCGAGGCACGCTGGCCCCGGTTTTCAGGTGTGCTGGGTTCAGTCAAGAAAGGGTTAACTCCCTTTACTCTGGTTGCAAGGGAACTGCGTTGCTGGACAGTAAGTGAAAACATTGATAAGGCCTCAGCTGGTGCTGGGGATGGCCTGTACTGAACTCTAGGCCTTTTGTCTGCTTTGGATACTGTAGCTGGCCTAGACTAACCAAGGCAGTATTTCATCCCATAGTACGTCATGTTCCGGTCTCTTGGGGTGGGGAAGAGGGTCCGGTAGCCATTACTCTGCCCTTCTCTCTCTCTCCTTTACTCCCTTGCTTGTCTCTCCGGGCACTTGCCCACCCTTCTGCATTAGCTGCTTTGCCAACTCCTGTGCTGGCTCCTTCGTGTGGGAGCTGGTGGATTGTTTTGACTTTTCTGGCCGTGTTATCGGTGATAAGGTTTGCTCGGAATCTGCTGCGTAGGCTCCCGGGCTCTGGCCTTCAGGCCGCGGCTCTTGGGCTGCGATCGCTCTCGGGCTGTGGTTCTCGGGCTCTCAGGGTCTGATTTTCATCCCTCAACATCTGGGTGTGCATTGATCAATGGATGGTGGGAAATTGTATCATATTGTACTATATGTTTCATTTTCTACTATTTTAAGTATTTATTAGTAGTAGTATCTGTATGTATTGATTTAGATTTAATTAGTAAATAGTTCTTATCTCAATTTTACGAGCTTCCTTATTTCTTGTTCCTCTGATTCTTCCCCTCTGCTGGAGGAGGGGAGGGGGATTTGTGAGAGCGGCTTCGTGGTATTTTGGTAGCCAGAGTTAAACCATGACAGCCCTTTTTGGTGCCCAACGTGGGGCACGAAGGGTTGAGATAAGAACAGATCTGATCACTGTGTGTTAAAGCAGATTGTGTGATAAGTATTGGTTACAGAGATGTTGTGGTGGTTGGTCAGCACGTTGAGTTTTTGGATCTTTAAGTGGATGATAGAATGGTGGGATTTACTGCCTTGGGTGCTCCTTATGATACTGATCATGTATGCTCTGACCAGATTGAAGAGTCTGATTGGGCTGGTCTGTATACTGCTGGTTTGGGGAATAATCATCTATCTGTATGCAGTACTGGCAGCATTTGCATGTTTCTCATCTAATCTCATAGGGACTTTCACTAATTGTACCTTTTACCTTTTCACTTCTGGGGCACAGCCTGTAGAGGAGAAATCATTTAGTGGGTTGGATGTGAAGGAATTATTCAGTTGGGTGGATGTGTGGAAATTATTCCAATTTTCTCCCTCTTCTTTATGGTCAATGACGCAAATGTATGAGTATTTGGGAAATTTTTCATGGTCTTGGGGGGACCTGTGGCCGGGGATTAGTGTGATTCTGAATGTTCTTTTGCTCTTGTGTAAAGTTAAAGAAATGTTTTGGAATACTGCCCCATCTGCTACTGGTGTTTGGGGAAGAGGCAGGCCCTGTGTGCCGGCTTCATTCCCCATAGCTACATCACCGCTCACAAGTAGTCCATCCTCCGCACCGACTCCACCCCCATGGCGACGTAAACGCCCCTTGATGGGCACTACAGCCACTGCACTGCCTGTGCCACCTCCACCCCTGCAGCAACATCAACTCTTCTCGATGGACGCTGCAGCCACTGCACCCTCTGCGCCAGCTCCACTTCCCACTGTGGTTCTGCCTCCCACTGCGGCTCCACCTCCCACAACAGCCCTACACACTGCAGGGTGCAATGCAGCCGTGCAGACCCCTGTGTGGTACTGCCAGCATCAACCAGCACCAGTGTTAGTTGACCCAGTACAGAAAAAGAAATGGAAGCGTAAATCAGGGCGTCTGGTACAGGTCAATGGGGAGACAGCAGGGCCATCCCAAGCAGCAGTGACAGGGACAGAGGATGAGAGTGATGCAGATATAACCATGCAATCATTAGCCTTGAAGGAGCTCTGGGATATCCGGAGAGACTTTGGCCGTCACCAAGGTGAACATGTTATTACCTGGCTGCTCCGCTGCTGGGATAACGGGGCCAGTAGCATTGACTTAGAGGGCAGAGAAGCCAAGCAGCTGGGGTCACTTGCCAGAGAGAGTGGCATTGACAGAGGAATTGGGAGGGAGACACAGAATGTAAGCCTCTGGAGGAGGCTCCTGGATAGTGTGAGGGAAAGGTATCCCTTTAAGGAAGACATGCCATATCGCGTACACAGATGGACCACCATGGAGAAAGCTATCCAGTATGTGAGGGAACTAGCTGTGCTAGAGTTAGTTTATCGTCATGATGGGAGGATAGATCCAGAGAAAATCAGGTGCACATGACCCATGTGGCGGAAGTTAATGCAGAATGGACCACCCTTGATAGCCACCACATTTGCAGTATTGACTTGAGAAAGGGATGAAGACCCAATAGTGGAGGAGGTAGTTCAAGAGTTCCGGGGATATGAGGACATTGTTTCTTCCCCCATGCGGGCCTGTGTCTCAGCTATAGAGGAACTGTCCAAAGAGTTTAAGCAATTCAGAAAGGAGATGTTCCAGTCCCCACCTGCACAAGCCAGTGTCTCAGCCATTAGGAGGAAGCGTTCCTTTCCTCAAAGACAGGAATATAAAAGGTATCCATCACACCGTACCCTGTGGTTTTACCTACGTGACCACGGAGAGGACATGAGGAAGTGGGATGGGAAACCCACCTCGCACTTAGAGAAACGAGTACGTGAACTGAAAGGGAAAAAGCACACCAGTAAGGACTCTTCCAAGAAAACTGTTGCTCCCGTAGCCAAACAGCAGCGGAGCAATAATCCATCCCTCCAAGACATGAGTGACTGTGAATCAGTTAACTTTTAGAGGGGCCCTGCCTCCAGCCAGGTGGAGGAAAGGGACAACCATGTTTATTGAACTGTGGATTCGATGGCCTGGCACATCAGAGCCACAGCAGTATAAGGCTCTAGTGGACACGGGTGCACAGTGTACCCTCATGCCATCAAGCTATAAGGGGGTACAACCCATCAGCATTTCTGGTGTGACTGGGGATTCCCAACAATTGACTGTGTTGGAGGCTGAAATAAGCCTGACTGGGAAGGAGTGGCAAAAGCACCCTATTGTGACTGGTTCAGATGCTCCGTGCATCCTTGGCATTGACTATCTTAAGAGAGGGTACTTTAAGGACCCAAAAGGGTACAGGTGGGCTTTTAGGATAGCTGCCTTAGAGACTGATGAAATTGAGCAGCTGTCTGCCTTGCCTGGTCTGTCACAGGATCCTTCTGCTGTGGGACTGCTAGAGGTTGCAGATCAACAGGTGCCAATTGCCATCACAACAGTGCACCGGCAGCAGTATTGTACTAACAGAGATTCTTTGCTTCCCATCCAGAAGCTGATTCGTCAGCTGGAGAGCCAAGGGGTGATCAGCAAAACCCGCTCACCCTTTAACAGACCCATCTGGCCAGTGCGTAAGTCTGATGGGGAATGGAGACCAACAGTGGACTATCATGGCCTGAATGAAGTCACGCCACCACTGAGTGCTGCTGTGCCGGACATGCTGGAACTCCAGTACGAGCTGGAGTCAAAGGCAGCCAAGTGGTACGCCACGACTGACATTGCTAATGCCTTTTTCTCCATTCCTTTGGCAGCAGAGTGCAGGCCACAGTTTGCTTTCACCAGGAGGGGCGTCCAATACACCTGGAATCGGCTGCCCCAGGGGTGGAAGCACAGCCCTACCATCTGCCATGGGCTGATCCAGACCGTACTGGAACAGGGTGCATCTCCTGAACATCTACAGTACATTGATGACATCATTGTATGGGGCAACACAGCTGATGAAGTTTTTGAGGGGAAGAAGATCATCCAAATCCTCCTGAAAGCTGGTTTTGCCATCAAGCAAAGTAAGGTCAAGGGTCCTGCACGAGAGATCCAGTTCTTAGGAATAAAGTGGCAAGATGGGCATCGCCAGATCCCGATGGACGTGATCAATAAAATCACAGCTGTGTCCCCACAAACGAGCAAAAAGGAAACTCAGGCTTTCCTAGGCGTCGTGGGTTTCTGGCGAATGCATATCCCAAATTACAGCCAAATTGTCAGCCCTCTCTACAAAGTGACCCGGAAGAAAAACGATTTCAAATGGGGCCCTGAGCAGGGACAAGACTTTGAACAGATCAAGCAGGAGATCGTGCATGCAGTAGCCCTTGGACCAGTCCGGACAGGGCCAGAGGTAAAGAATGTACTCTACACTGCAGCTGGGGAGAATGGGCCTACCTGGAGTCTCTGGCAGAAAGAAGCAGGGGAGACCCAAGGTCAACCCCTTGGATTTTGGAGCCGGGGATACAGAGGATCCGAGGCCCGCTACACTCCAACCGAAAGAGATACTGTCAGCTTAGGAGGGAATCCGATCTGCCTCAGAAGTGGTTGGAACTGAAGCACAGCTCCTCCTGGCACCTCGACTACTAGTGCTGGGCTGGATGTTCAAAGGCAGGGTCTCTTCTACTCATCATGCCACTGATGCTACATGGAGTAAGTGGGCTGCCCTGATCACACAACGAGCTCGCATAGGAAATCCCAGTCGCCCAGGAATCCTAGAAGTGATCATGGACTGGCCGGAAGGCAAAGACTTTGGAATGTCACCAGAGGAGGAGGTGATACGGGCTGAAGAAGCCCCTTTGTACAACCAGTTGCCAGACCATGAGAAGCAATATGCCCTGTTTACTGATGGGTCCTGCTGCATTGTAGGGAAACATCGGAGGTGGAAAGCTGCTGTGTGGAGTCCTACACAACAAGTTGCAGAGACTGCAGAAGGACAAGGTGAATCCAGTCAATTTGCAGAGGCAAAAGCCATCCAGCTGGCTTTGGGCATTGCTCAACGAGAGAAATGGCCAGTGCTTTACCTCTATACTGACTCCTGGATGGTGGCGAATGCACTGTGGGGATGGCTGCAGCAGTGGAAACGGAGCAACTGGCAGCGCCGAGGCAAACTCATCTGGGCTGCAGCATTATGGCAAGACATTGCTTCCCGTCTAGACAACCTGGTCGTCAAAGTGCATCACGTCGATGCCCACGTACCCAGAAGTCGAGCTACTGAGGAACATCAATACAATCAGCAGATGGATCAAGCTGCTAAGATTGCAGTGGCTCAGGTGGATCTGGACTGGCAACATAAAGGTGAGCTGTTCATGGCTAGGTGGGCCCATGATACCTCGGGCCACCAAGGGAGAGATGCCACGTACAGGTGGGCTCGTGACCGAGGGGTGGACTTGACCATGGACGCTATTGCGCCAGTCATTCATGAATGTGAGACGTGCTGCCATCAAACAAGCCAAGAGGGTGAAGCCTGTTGGGTATGGGGGGCGATGGCTGAAATATAAATATGGGGAGGCCTGGCAGGTTGACTACATCACACTGCCTAAAACCCGTCAAGGCAAGTGCCATGTGCTCACAATGGTGGAAGCAACCACGGGGTGGCTGGAAACATATCCAGTGCCCCATTCCACTGCCCGGAATACTATCCTGGGCCTTGAAAAGCAAGTCCTGTGTTGCCTTCGCAAGGCGTGGCGACCTGGTTCAGGAACGGCACGGCGACCCCCCCCGGGCCGCTCGGGCCATCTGCTCACAGACACCAATGTGGTGGACGGCAAATGGCGTTTATTGATGTGTAACACCGCGTTATATGGCTTAGGTTTGTCACGTCACTTCCGTCTGTTTACATCGCAAACTACACGCTACTGGCTATCAGGGGAGGGTCCCTGTCTTTCCGTACAGCACGTAATCTTCCGGCCGCCAGATCCTAACTACCCACATTTCCCCCCTCCCTGTGCGTAAGTGAATTGACTAAAATGTAACAATCTCGAAAATACGTATATCGCAATCTTGGAATTGTATCCCGTTCTTAAGCTATGCTTTACAACAATTTTGACACATATCATGAACTTGAATAAAAAATATAAGGCACGCTAGGTGAGAGGCAACAGGGGTGTTACTGGGAATAACAGGGTATGACTGGAGATAGCTAAACAATTCTGAACAAGAACATTTTTATAGCAATTGTCGGTATTCTATCATCATGATATTAACTGTTTCTAGCCGGCTTTTAACAAATGACATGAACTTATTCAATACACAGGGTCCAAAAATCAGTGCTATTACAATTATTATAATTGGCCCTATCAGGGTAGATATCAGGGAGGTCAGCCATGGTGAATGGTTAAACCATGATGCAAACCAGTTTTGTTGTGCTTCTTGTTCTTCTTTTTTCGCTTCTCCAATCCTTCTCGCACTTTCAGGTGTGGACAGGATGCTTGTTGACTTGCAGTCTTCTCCTGCTAACAGTGCGTACGGGTTATAAGGGCGTCTGATGAACCGGTTCTGTGGATAAAAACTCACAATTTTTGTTAGTTTCATTCTGAAGATTTGGTTTGATGGATTTAAGCGGACACCACTTAACTTTTCCATCTTTTTTAACCGCGGCATACCCTCGTCCTGTAAGAACTAGCCTCCACCCTTGTTCCCATTCCCCTAGCTCGTTTCTAATTATGACCAGCGGGCCTTCTTCTAGCGCTCGAGTAGCCCAATGTTTCTGGGTGGGGCTATTCACCTCTTCCCCCCTAGGGAATTGATTCAGTGCTAACAGAGCAGTCGCTAGCAGGCGTGCTTGGTCTTTTGGGGGAACAGCATTGGTAAAACCTTCTGTTTTTGCTAACACCTCTAATTTAGCTTTCAGGGTTTGGTTCGCCCGTTCGACTATAGCTTGTCCAGTGCTATTATACGGGATGCCGTGTGTTAGGGTGATACCCCATTTCAATGTAAATGCCTGGACAGATCTAGAGACGAAACTTGGGCCATTATCTGTTTTAATCTGATTGGGGACGCCAAGCCACGCCATGGCCGTCAGCCAATGTTGGATGGTCGCTTTCGAGTCGGCCTTAAGGTGTTGTGTGGCTACGATCGCTCCACTGTATGTGTCTACGGTCACCGCTAGCCACGCTCGAGGTTTCAGCAATTGACAGAGCGTGAAATCTGTTTGCCACACCTCGGAGGCCTTAAGACCTCTGGGGTTGACTCCGCTAGACCACAATGGTGTTTTCTGACAGTGGGGACATGTGGCTACTATGTGTTTTGCGTCAGTAATTGAGATCTCGCATTTCTTTGCTAGCGCTTTAGCTCCGATGTGGAGAGACTCATGTAGCTGACGAGCATCTCTTAACGTCCACAGTCCTTTTGCAGTGGCGTCTGCCTTGTCGTTGCAGGTTTGGAAAAAACCCTTTGATTGGGTTGTGGCTGTTTGTGAACACGACAGAAAAAGCAAACCGCTCCTTGTCTTCCTCATGCAATGGTATTGAAAAGAAACAGTCTTTAATATCAAGGACGGCACACGGTTGCCCTTCTGGTATCATGGAGTTTATGGGCAGCAGTGTTTGAACGGGACCCATTGGTTGAATTATCTTATTTACTTCACGCAGGTCATGAAGGAGACGAAACCCTTCGTTGGTTCGTTTGGGTATTACAAAAACTGGTGTGTTCCACGGGCTAGTGGAAGGCTCTATATGACCTCGCTGTAGTTCACGGTCGACTAGCTCAAGAAGAGCGTCCATTCGAGGCTTTGATAGGGGCCACTGCTCGACCCACACCGGGTCGGACGATTTCCACGTGAGTTTAATAGGTGGAAGTGGGTGTGCGGCAGTGGCCCTCATAATAAATTTGTCACCCTGGCTTTCAAAAGGGATAGAGCGTCCCTTCCCAATAGGGGTGGGGTTCCTGACATGACATATGGAAAGAGGGTAATGGTTTTTTCAGGTCCCTTTTCAGTGTGAGGCGTTATTGCTACCAATTGAGTACTCTTCCGAGCTCGGGTTAGTCCTCCGACTCCGCCTACCATGGGGGCGTTTTCCAGTTTCCAATGGGGGGGCCAATTCGTTTCAGGGATAACTGTAACATCTGCTCCGGTGTCAATCAAAAAGGGGATACTAATAGTGGTGTCATTTAAGGTATTATAGAGGGAACAAATCCCCCATACAACTGGTGGGCTATCGCATTTTACTGCCAGGGCCACCCTAAGGTCTCGTCCCCAGGAGCTGGTTGTTGCTGCTCCTGAGGTAGGGACTGGTTCGGATGGTTCGTTGGTGGAGTCATAAAATTGGTTGGTTCTCGAGGGGGCAGTAGGTTCCATCTGGGGTTGGCATAACCGGGCCGCCTTATGTCCCAAGCGGGAGAGGGCTGTGCGCGGCCCGGGTGCCCCCTCCCCCATACGTTTCCTTGGTTTTTAAATTTGCATTCTTTAGCGAAATGTCCTTTCTTTCCACAGGCCCAACACGGTCCCCTCGGTCGATTTTGACGCGGGGGGGGCGCTGTGGGTGGGTCCCCAAAGTAAGGGCAGTTTGCCACTATGTGGCCTGCCTGACCACATTTAAAACATACCATCACATTAGCTATTGCGGTGCGAACAGCTACCTGAATTGGGGCTAAATGCTCTTCCTTTGTGACATGCTTGATCATGGCTGCGATACTTGACCCTGCTGGCAGTGATCGCAGGATTTCTTTGGTTGCCGAATTACACTGCTGGCGTAAACAATCTGCAACGACCGGGCCTTTCGCTTCCGCGGGCAGGGTCGAGGAGTCGACCGCTGCTTGAAGGCGATCCACAAACTGCGTAAAGCTCTCGCTTTCATTTTGCTTAATTGTGGACCATGGTGATGGCTTGACAATAACTCTAGAAGCGGTGCGAATAGCTTCTCTAGCCGCGCGAGTAGTTGTCACAATTTCATAGGCCCCCAGGCCCTGGGCCTGCGCCTGGGGGGTAATCATTGTTGGGTCTGTACCCGTCAGCCGCTGCACGCCGGACCCATATAGCGGGTGATCCGCCCCAGTTACTTGGGCTAGTTGCCTCATACAGTTGTCCTCCCATTCTTGTTTAAAAGCAATCATTCCTGCCCCATCAAAGATCAATCTACACATTTGTTTTATATCAAACGGGAGCAGATCGTCTCCCCCGAAAATACCATCTATGAGGGTGCAGACCATGGCAGAATTAAGCCCTTTATCTGCAATTGCCTTAGCAATCGCTTGTATATCCTTAGGGTTTATTGGCGAGTGGACCCTCTGTCCCCTGTCTGTCACCCGGACCGGGAACGCTAGTGTGGCTGATGGGGCCCAATCGGCACACGCAATTTTTATTTTCCTCCAATCAGTGAGAGGAATATTTTCCTCTCGGGGTCCCTTTTTATTTTGGATGGGAGTATTTTGGCTTTTGAATGTATCTAGTCTCATTTCCTCCTCCTCTGAGTTTGAATCGGTTGCGAGCTGCTCGTCCCAGCTAGTGTCTGACTCAGAGTCGGAGCTCGACTGACCGGGTACTTCCGGTTTTCCGTACCTTTTTGTTGGGACCCGGCCCCGCCCGCTTCTTCTGTGGGCGGGTCGTTCCCTCCCTCTTGACTCGGCCCTCCTTCCTGTGTCGCCCCGCCCTCTGCGCGGCGGGGTGTTCGCCCTACTGGGGCGTTTCTCCAGATGGCCGCTGTGATTGGCTTTCCGCCCTTCGATCACGCTCCCTTCCTTCCCCCTATCGCCCCCGCCCTCTTTCTCTCTCCCATTCTCCTCCCTTTCTTGTTCTCGCGCGCTTGTTATTGCTAACGCTTCCTCCTTATCTCCACCACAGGCATCTTCGCCCCGCCCTTCTTCTTTCTGTCCGGCGCCATTTTGGGGCGTATAGGGCGGCGGTTTAACCCAACCCTCCTGCGACTCTGGTCTCTCCGCCGCGCCCCTGGCTTCCTCGGCTAGCCCACCCCAGAAAGATTTAGCTTGTTTCTGCGCTTCCGTAGGCGGGTCGGGGTTCGGGAGTTGAGGGGGCGTGTCGCCCTCTTGCCGGTCTTTAGGCTCAGCAGAATCATTACCGTCTGGGGGGTGCAAAGTCTGTGTGGCTGCCCCGACTGCCGTTTTTGGGGCGGCCAACAAACAGTCTTTTGCCACCCTCCAGGTCTCCTGTTCTTGTAAGGTCTTCTGCAGGGCCTGTACGAATCTCCCCCACGACTTAAGGTTTTTCCCACAGCCCGAGGACATCGTCTCCTCGGCTAACGCTTTAGTGCATTTATCCCACACCTCAGGGTGGAAAATATCCACTGGCTGGTCAATGACCCCAATTTTTAAAAGCCTCGCAACTGCGAGAGTAAAATCTTTGGGTTTACAATCAATACCCCACTGGTCATGTAATAACAATACGACCTTCACAAGGGCTTCCATCCTCCTTGTTGGTCCGGGAGCGTCCTCCCCGCCGGGCTGGTCCAGCCGCTCCGGCCGCCGTTCACCCGAATCCAGGCGAGTTTTCCCGGGTTTCGGCACCACTTGTTGCCTTCGCAAGGCGTGGCGACCTGGTTCAGGAACGGCACGGCAACCCCCCCCAGGCCGCTCGGGCCATCTGCTCACAGACACCAATGTGGTGGACGGCAAATGGCGTTTATTGATGTGTAACACCGCGTTATATGGCTTAGGTTTGTCACGTCACTTCCGTCTGTTTACATCGCAAACTACACGCTACTGGCTATCAGGGGAGGGTCCCTGTCTTTCCGTACAGCACGTAATCTTCCGGCCGCCAGATCCTAACTACCCACAGTCCTGTGGTGACATGGCACCCCAGAGAGGATTGAATCAGACAATGGGACTCATTTCCGAAACAGCCTCATAGACACTTGGGCCAAAGAGCACGGCATTGAGTGGGTGTATCACATCCCCTGCCATGCACCTGCCTCTGGGAAGGTCGAACGGTGCAATGGGCTGTTAAAGACCACCCTGAGGGCAATGGGGGGTGGAACTTTCAAAAACTGGGATACACATTTGGCAAAGGCCACCTGGTTAGTCAACACCAGAGGATCTGCCAACCGTGCTGGCCCAGCTCAATCAAACCTTCTGCACACTGTGGAAGGAGATAAGGTCCCTGTAGTGCACGTTAAGAACATGCTGGGAAAACCAGTCTGGGTTATTCCTGCCTCAGGCAAAGGCAAACCCATCTGTGGAATTGCTTTCGCTCAAGGACCTGGATGTACTTGGTAGGTAATGAGGGAAGATGGACAAGTCCGATGTGTGCCTCAAGGAGATTTGATTCTGGGTGAAACTAGCCCGTGAACTAAATTGTATGATGGACATTAACTGCTGCAAATAACCCTTGTTCTGAGCTCTATGTTGTAGGAATCACTCTGGCAGAGATCACCTGAATCTACAGAGGTCCAGCCTTGCCAGAGGGCAGTAGTGACCTGACCTGAGCTGGCATCGGCGCCCAACGATCCCACGCAACACTTCACCTTTTCTGTCCTGAATGACCACCTGATGGAACCCAAAGTCATGGACTAATGGACATTTTGCCAGTATGGTTCATAGAGTAAGGGAATGATATCTGTGTGCGATGGGATGGGAAAGGGGAAGCTGGTTCATGTGAATTTATGGATGGTATGAAAATAAGCATGACGTAAATGGTATGAAATAAGGGGTGGAGAATGTGCTGGGTTCAGTGAGGAAAGGGCTAACTCCCTTTACTCTGGTTGCCAGGGAACTCTGTTGCTGGACGGTAAGTGAAAACGTTGATAAGGCCTCAGCTGGTGCTGGGGATGGCCTGTACTGAACTCAAGGCCTTTTGTCCGCTTCGGATACTGTAGCTGGCCCAGACTAACCAAGGCAGTATTTCATCCCATAGTACGTCATGTTCTGGTCTCTTGGGGTGGGGAAGAGGGTCCGGTAGCCATTGCTCTGCCCTTCTCTCTCTCTCCTTTACTCCCTTGCTCATCTCTCCGGGCACTTGCCCACCCTCCCGTGTTAGCTGCTTTGCCAACTCCTGTGCTGGCTCCTTCATGCGGGAGATGGTGGGTTGTTTTGAGTTTTCTGGCCGTGTTATCGGTGATAAGGTTTGCTCGGAATCTGCTGCGTAGGCTCCCGGGCTCCGGCCTTCAGGCCGCTGCTCTCGGGCTGCGATAGCTCTCGGGCTGTGGTTCTCGGGCTCTCGGGGTCTGATTTTCATCCCTCAACATCTGGGTGTATTGATCAGTGGATGGTGGGAAATTGTATCATATTGTACTATATGTTTCATTTTCTACTATTTTAAGTATTTATTAGTAGTAGTATCTGTATGTATTGATTTAGATTTAATTAGTAAATAGTTCTTATCTCAATTTTACGAGCTTCCTTATTTCTTGTTCCTCTGATTCTTCCCCTCTGCTGGAGGAGGGGAGGGGGATTTGTGAGAGCGGCTTCGTGGTATTTTGCTAGCCGGAGTTAAACCACAACATCAGGGAACGCGTGCAGCGGGAAGCAGCAGGAAAGCCGGGCAACCCCAGCAACGGCGCTACAGCTCGTGCAGCCGCGGGGACTGGGGCAGGAGCAAGGACTATGCCGAGAGCAGCACGGGGTGCGGCAGCCAAGGCTGAGAGAACTGCAGCTCCCGGCATGCCCCGGGGAACAAGATGGCCGACCGGCGGTGCTAGTTCCCCGGACTACAGCTCCCGGCATGCCCAGGGGAACGAATATGGCCGACCGGCGTCGCTGTCCCCCCGGGCTTCAGCTCCCGGCATGCTCCAGGCTTTCAATACGGCTGACCGGCGGAGCCGCCTCCAGCACCGCAGCTCCCGGCACGCCGCGGAGAGTCAACATGGCCGACGGGCGGCGACACCCCCGGACTACACCTGCGGCATGGGCCGGGGAGTCAACATGGCCGATCGGCAGAGCGTAACTCCGGACTACAGCTCCCGGCATGCCCGTGGAACAAAGATGGCCTCCCCACAGGCGGCGCTTCCGGTAAGCCACGGTTGTTCCCCGGGGCATGCCGGGAACTGTAGTCCCCAAAGGTGGTGCTTCCTCTCCGCCATCTTTGTTCCCCGAGGCATGCCGGGAACTGTAGTCCCAAACAGGGATGCTGCCTGTCGGCCATGTTTGTTCCCCAGGGCATGCCGGGAAGTGTAGTCTCGGTACACAATGCTGCTGCTCGGCCATGTTTGTTCCCCGGGGCACGCCGGGAACTGTAGTCCGCAAACGTTACCTTCCGGTCGGCCATGTTTGTATCTACTGGGATGCCGGGAACTGTAGTCTCCAAAGATGGTGCTTCCGCTCCACCATGTTTGCTTCCGGGGCATGCCGGGAAGTGTAGTCCCGAAACACAACGCTTCTGCACGGCCATGTTTTTCCCCCGGGGATGCCGGGAACCGTAGTCCCCAAAGGCGGCACTTCCGGTCGGCCATGTTTGTTCCCCGGGGTGTGCCAGGAATTGCAGTCCGCAAAAGGGACTTTTGCGATCGGCCATGTTTGTTCCCGTGCCATGCCGGGAACTGCAGTCCCTAAAGGTGGCGCGTCCACTCGGCCATTTTTGTTCCCCGAGGCATGCCGGGAATTATAGTCCGCAAAAGCGATGCTTCGTGTCGGCCATGTTTGTCCCCAGGGGATGCCGGGAACTGTAGTCCCGAAACGCCACTCTTTGCGCCGCCATGTTTGTTCCCCGGGGCATGCCGGGAATTGTAGTTCCGTAAACACCACGCTTCTGCTCCGCCATGTTTGTTCCCGGGGCATGCCGGGAACTTCAGTCCACCAACGGGACGCTACCGGTCGGCCATATTTGTTGCCTAGGGCATGCCGGGAATTGTAGTTCTGAACTGCGACGCTTCCTGTCGGCCATATTTGTTGCCCGGGGCATGCCGGGAACTGTAGTCCGTAAACGGGACTCTTCCACTCGGCCATGTTTGTTCCCGTGCCAATTGCGGGAACTGTAGTCCCCAAGGGTGGCGCTTCTGCTCGGCCATGTGTGTCCCCCGGGGCATGCCGGGAACTGTAGTCTCGGTACACAATGCTGCCGCTCGGCCATGTTTGTTCCCCGGGGTGTGCCGGGAATTGTCGTCCGCAAACGGGACTCCTCCGCTCGGCCATGTTTGTTCCTGTGCCATGCCGGAACTGTAGTCCCCAAGGGTGGCGCTTCCGCTCGGCCATGTTTGTCCCCCGGGATATGCTGGGAAGTGTAGTCCCGCCATGCAACGTCGCCGGTCGGCCATGTTTGTTCCCCGGGGTGTGCCGGGAATTGTCGTCCGCAAACAGTATGCTGTCTGGCGGCCATATTTGTTCCCCGAGGCATGCCGGGAACTGTAGTATGCAGACATCACGCTGCCGGGAATTGTAGTTCAGGTGGGTGTCGCCGGAGGTCGACGGGTACGCCGGCGGCTGGTCCTTTGGGTATGCAGGCAGTTCGGGTTTTCTTTAGTGTTTTAGGACCCTGCAGGACCTAGTTTTGGGTGCAGGACCGACCTCCGGCAACAGAGCGGCAGCAGCAGCAGGTGCGCGGCAGGCCAGGCGTGCCAGGGCAGCCTCGAAGCTGCAGGTTTGCGCTTCGCCCGTCCAGTGCCCCGGTCGCCTTGCACTTAGGTGCAGCATCAGCGTCTCTGTTCAGGGAGGGGGGGACACAGCAGGTAATGCGCATGCCCGTCTTCACCGCTACACTAAACATTGGTGACCGGGTGGGAGCAGCAAGCGCAGCAGCAGCACCGTGCAGGCACCCCGCAGTTACCCGGCATGGGAACACAGAGCGCAGAGCAAACAGGAAAGGCTGCGGCGCGGAAAGCTCCGTGGGCTCGGGACAGGTGTCCAGTGCAGTCCGAATTTGATGATCTTTAAGGTCCCTTCCAGCTGGTGACAGCAGCAAGCCAGGCAAAGCACAGCAATGCTTATGTGTGACCGCTGAGCTGCAGTGCGCATCCTGGTACCAGGGCTGGTGAGTTCTTACTCTCCCACTTTTTCTTCTCATTCTGTCATTTCCCTTCCCTGGTCAGCACCACCTGGCATCAATCCCTCAGGCCTATGGTGAGCAGCATTCCTGCTCCCTCCCTGCTCCCCCGGGAGCTGAACTTGGCAATAACCGGTAGCGTTGGCCCCCCAACTTTGGGCAGCTCCTGCTCCCCCCAGAGGGAACCAGCGGCCCCCACCCAGCTTCCTCCTTCCTGCCACTCGGGGCTCCCACCAGACACAGCGGCCGTGCTGTGGGCAGGAGTCGGGGTCGGGACAAGAACATCAGCCCCTGGTCCATGGTGGGGGGGGCTGTGCAAGCCTGTGATCTCCTTTGCTGAGTGGGAGGGGTTTGAGCTGGACTTGGTTCACCAGCACAGTAACAACACCCGCTGGGGTTATACAGACAGAAAATCCTTTTTTGTGCCCACACTATCCATCGTCACTCCCATCTGCTCAGTCGCTCAGGGAAAATGTCTGGGATGGTGGAGCTGTGTCGAGGTTCCTTCTGGCTCCAGCACAGGAAGGGAGGTGGCAGCAAATCCCAGCCACAGGCACCTCCCTGCCAGGCACAGGTGATGCCGACAGCTCGTCCTGCATCTGTGCAGGAAGACATTCATAGAAACCATTGTGTATCCAACACTGTGCTCTGGTAAAGTGCAGCTGCTGACTGCACTGCTGCAGCCCACGGCGGAGCTGAAGCTAGGAGGCAGTGAGGAGGAGTCCTTGGTGATTTATAAACTGCATGAGGGGCTCGGTGTTGTTTAGGCCAGGACTAGAAGGAAGTCACCTGATTGGCTGCATGTTCGCCCCTCTCCCCAGCAGCACCGTTGGGACTGGCTGGGCTGTGTGGCGCAGTCCTATATAATGGGGAAAGAGACAGAGAGCTGGTGCCAGCACCTAGGAACGGACCGCCACTGACTTGCCGTGGGAGCAGCAGGACGCTGCTGGACCCTGGGGGGTGACACTCTTTCTCCCCTCTCTATCTGCTCTTCACTGCCACCCTGAGTACCTTTCCCTTTCTCCCCATCTCCTCCCTCTAAGAATCCTCTACCTGGCTTTATGGTTATTCACCCTCATTCCCCCGGGGAAGCCTGTCACAATAAAGTTCACTCTTGGTGCACCCCGACCCTGCTTCTGGTTTGGGCTCTGATTGCCAGAATCCACATTTCATAACACTTATGGGAGTGATATGATTTTACTGGTGTCACGGACAGGATCCCGGCAAACAGCAGGTGCAGGCTGTGTGCGGTCTATACCAGGGGAAGGACGGGCCAGTGTAGCCTCCCTGAGCCCTACACCCCTGAGTGAGAGGGTCTCGAAAGCAAGGGGGCCGGTCCGACATTCCCACAGAGCTCACACAGCCAGCGGTGATGGAGTCCAGGAGCTGTTGAAAGGTGAAGGGGTGCGGTGTGAAGGGGTGCGGTGTGAAGGGGTGCCGCATGGGAGTTAAGGGAGAAGTTTGCATTTTAAGAGGTACCTCCCTGTGCTGTAATTTGCCCATCAAGATAGGGACAAAACCCCCTCATTGGAGGAACCCTAACCCTAACCCGAGAGCCACAGCCTGAAGGCCGGAGCCCGGGAGCTAATGCAACAGATTCCGAGCAAACCTTATCACTGATAACACGGCCAGAAAACTCAAAATAATCCACCAGCTCCCACAGGAACGAGGCAGCACAGGAGTTGGCAAAGCAGCTAACGCAGGAGGGTTAGCAAGTGCCCGGGAGTAAATGAGTAAGGGAGAGAGAGAAGGGCAGAGTAATGGCTACCAGACCCCCTCCCCACCCAAGAGAGCAGAACATGATGGACTATGGAATTAAATACTCCCTTGGTCAGTCTGGGTCAGCTACAGTATCCAAAGCAGACAAAAGACCTTGAGTTCAGTACAGGCCATCCCCAGGGCCAGCTGAGGCCTTATCAATGTTTACTCTTAGTGTCTAGCAACAGAGTTCCTTGGCAACCAGAGTAAAGGGAGTTAACCCTTTCCTGACTGAACCCAGCACAACCATTCAATCAATACCCATTACATAAGGTTCGAAGTCTCTGTATATTTCCACTCGGCCTTTCAGTCCCCAGAGTTCATCGTTTCCCAAACACCATCACAATCTCCCATCTCAGCTGCATTCTTCTGTTCTGGTTCCAATCATTGGTTCAGTTTCAGGGTCTCTTCGGGTCGCCGTCTCCGTAATCACTCTTCTGCCACTTGCGTCCTGCACAATTCTGAGACAGACTTTGAGATGTACTATGAAGGGTTTACCTTTTGTCTAGCAAAGCACCTGTGCTTCATTAATTAATCGCTCTTTGTTCAAACTGTCTCTACATTGTTGTCGATGGTTCATAGACCCAAAAGGAAAGACGGACAGGAGGGATGAAGTTTCTATGAGGGGAGACAGTGGACTCAAGATTTCAAGAATCAAGAGTACCTTCCAGCCCCAGCCCCTTCATATTTATTGAGTTTAGTATACAGCAGCTGTTAATCATTAATAGATCTATGACATTTACATTGTTTCAACTATATGATATATTGCAGGCAAAGCAGGATACAAAACAGGATTTATATATGTGCTTATGTTTCACTTGTTTATCTTTTATAACCAGGTGCATGTACCTAGAGCAGAGTACATGATCAGCCAAGTGCAGCAAGTGACTGCTTGCAGTCACGGTCCAAGGATACTTGCTTATAAGATCCTTTTCATCTTTGGCTTTTCATGGCCTCTGGTTGCTCTGGTTCCATGGTGTGCTTTTATACAATCATTCCCACACCACATGATTAGCTTGACTGGGTTTGAAACCAGCCTGGGGTGGGTCTGTAGAGGGAGCAGGTTGAGAACAAACATTCTGGGCCTGTCGCGCGGTATTTCTGCACTTTTACAAGACCCCAACCCTCAGATTCGAACCCGCACTGGAGACTGAAAGATTCCTTTACTATTCCCTCCTTTTGTTTTTGTTTGCATACCTGCAATTAACATTTATTATAATTCCAGGTGGCACCTTAAATCTTAGTCAATAAGCGAGTAAACAAGTAACACAACACTATAACAACACTATTCCACATACCAGCAGTAAAAGCACTACAACAGTTGTTGCAATCCCTTTCTTTAACCATGTGGACAGATCAGGGAACCAAGAAGTTAACCGTGAAAAGGTTTCTGATCATCCCCAAGAAGTGTTACCAAAATACCACAGATGCTGGTTCAAACACCATGTTCCTCTTCCAGTCAGCAGTTCCCTGATTTCTACATAAGAATAGGGATTCCAAGGCTTTCATTCTGATCATACACCACATTTTCTCCAGTTATCTGAGAATCTAACAGTAACACAAAATTCAACAGCCATTGAAGGATCAAAGGAATAATTCCACTTGATTTTGGTATTTTTAGTAACTATAACCTTCTTAACAGCTTGAATCTGAAAACCCCTAATTTCACAAAAGGTTTGACATGTACGATTACTGTGCTTCACCACAGTCTCATTTGCCACTGGATCTTGATAGCGTAAGAAAATTTTTTGTCCACAGTGTGTCAGTCGAGGGCAACTGAGAGTAGATCAGGATGAAGAGGTTAAGGTAGCCCTTCATTCTGGTGTGGTATCGTTACGCACATGTGAATGACGGATCCAGGTTTCTTTCCCCTGCACCTTCACACCATAAAAAGAGGTTAGTTATACCCTATAAGGTCTTCCCCATTTCAGTTCCAATCTGTTCTTTCTTTTCAGTTTTTTACATAAGCTTTATCAACGGGTTGTATATCATGTACCTGCATTTCAGTGTCACTCCCTGATCCCAATAAGCATGGTTTCTCAATTGTGAAAAAGAATGCTGTAAATACAACACATAACGGGTTACTTGTTCATCTCCATCCAACAGGCTCGTCTGAGCTGGAACACGAGTTCCTGGAACAGCTATAATCCCCCCAATAATACTTCTGCAGGTGAAACTCCTACTGGTTGTCTAGGCATATTCCTAATATCCCATAATACTAAGTATAATGCCTCTGGCCATTTTAACCCTATTTGTTTACAAACCTTCACTAATTTTTCCTTAATTGTTCTCTTCATCCTCTCTGCCTGACCTGACGATTCTGGATGACAGGGCATATGTCTCCCCTGTCGGAAGGAATGATTTCAGGAACTCCGTATCTAGGAACGACTTCCTTTAAACGAGCTTTAACCACCGCCTTGCAGTCATTTTTTCAAGTGGGGAAAGCTTCCACCCACCCTGATCATTGTTTCACAAGAACAAGCAAATACCTAAATCCCATGGCTTCAGGCATTTCAGCCCCATCTATCTGCAGTTTTTGGAATGGATACATTGCCAGGGGTCGCTTTCCCAGGGATGCCTCGATTCTAAGATTGCGATATTCTTTACAAAGTCAGCAGCTTTCACAAATTTTTTTCACTGCAGCATAAATTCCTGGGGCCGCCCACAGTCTCTGAATCCTCAAGGCAACGTTCTCAGGAGCCCCACGTGTTTATTCACGATGCCAGCATGCAATCGGCGATAAATACCTTTTCGGGAGTAACGGTTTACCCCCTAAAATCCACTGTCCTCCACAATGCTGAGCCCCGAGTTTCTCCCAGAGCTGTTTTTCTTCTCCTGGCACCTCTTCAGAAAGTTTCTGTCAGGTGTCTCGGTGTCAGATTCCTTTGGCGAAATCAAAGTCACGGCGAAGATGACTTGTCGAGCAGCAGCTTTTGCTGCCCGATCCACGAGAGCATTTCCTTGGCATATTTTATCCTGCTTGTTGGTATGAGTCTTAATATGTATCACAGCCAGCTCAGAGGGTAGTTGTATTGCCTCCAGTAAGGCTTTCATTAGTTCCCCGCACGCAACGGTTTTACCTGGAGAGGTAAGGAATCCCCGTTCTTCCCACAGCACACCTGCGGCACGGCACAGTCCGAAGGCGCATTTTCAGTCGTACGGACATTAACGCGGGTGCCAGTTACTGCCAGTAACTCAGCTGCTTTGGCAAGAGCCACAGTTTCCTCTCCCTGCGCACCTAGACTGGGGGATAAAGGTCCAGCCAATGATACCTGGGTCTCCGTGGTAACGGCGTATCCGGTGCATGTCCGACCACCTTCACAATATGACGATCCGTCTGCAAAAAGGTTCAAGTTTGGGTGATCCAAAGGTTGATCTGCCAAGTCATCTCACAGCTCGCTGGCGGTATTTACCGCTTGGGTGCAGGCGTGGTTGTCCTTCTCGCCATCTGTAGGCAGCGGCATCGGGGTGGTTCAGAGCGTTGCACCTTTCCAGCTTCAAATTATCAGCAAGCAAAAGTATTGGTTCAGATCGGTGTGCCCTTTGCGGAGAAAGTGCCTTCTCTGCATCGTGTTTAAAAAGGATTTCCACTTCATGGGGCACACACACCGTGAGGGGATGTCCCAAAACTATATTTCGAATTCTTGCTGCTAACTCAGCGGCGGCTGCTCTAGCTCGAACACAAAAGGAGTTCCTTTAACTACTGGATCTAAAGAGCAGGAATAATATGCTACAGGTCTTTCATAGAGACCTAAAGTTTGAGTCAAAACTCCATTCCCTGTTCCCTTATTTTCAGTACCAGAAAGTTTAAATTGTTTGGTATAACCCAGCATTCCTGGAGCTGGGGCTTTTAACAATGCTCCCTTCAATGCTCAAAAGGCCTTTTCCCTTTCTGGGCCCCACGTTATCAGTTCCACTGCATCATTATTTGTTGCCTCATGTAACGGTTTAGCTATTTCCCTAAACCTGGGGATCCACGCTCTGCAAAAGCCCACCTGACCTAGGAATCCCCTTAACTGCTTCTCACTCCCAGGTCTGGGTATCTCCTCTACTGCCTTTACACAGTCAGGATCTATCTCCCTTTTTCCCAGCTTAAAAATAACCCCCAGGTACTTCACCTGTTGGTGACAGAGCCGTAGTTTGGATAGAGATGCACAGTTGTGCATCCTTTGCAAGTTGTACACATAAATATTTGGTGTCACAAACACAATCAGCTTCTGACTGACTTGCAATTAATAAATCATCCACATATTGTACCCGTAACGACGCCCATGGAAAAAGAGCAGGTGAGAAATAACGTTCATTTACAGCACGTAAATCTGGTACAAATCGATACTCAGGATCCTCACCCTTATCCAATCTGTGTTTACTAACAGGTACAACTGGAGTATTACAAGGACTTCTACATTCTTTCAATATTCCATTGTTCAGGACACTGTCAATCTGTTTTCCAATGCCAGGCATCGCTTCAGAAATTATGGGGTATTGTCTAATTGACGGGGGAGTCCCTCCTTTTGTTTCAATCACCGCCGGTTCCCCAGATGTTAACAACCCTACCTCATCTCCGGAGGCACTCGGCAGCTCAGAAGGGATCTCAGTCAGTTCCGCAGGCATTCCGTTATCCTTTTGCTTCTCAGGTTTGAATTGCAGCATTGAGGCTCCTGTCACTGCCAGTTGGGCTCCTTCGGCTGTTAGAGATATCCATGTTCCAAAGTCTTGTGACAAGTCTCGTCCCAGCAAAGATCCTGGTGTTTCTGGGGCAATGACAACTCTTCCCCAAGCCATTTTACCTGCTGATGTCACCGGGAGGGGAAAAGAAAGAACGAATTCTTTCCCAGTTCTGACCCCATCAATAATTACGGTATCAACAGAGACCTGTGGGATTTGGAAGTTAAGTGAAGATAACATTGTTCCAGTGGCTATTACAAATGTACTGAAATACCATTTCCCTTTGCCGTGCCAGGACCATTATGATCTACCTTAATTCCTGTCAGTTCCAGACATTGATAACTCCAGTGTTTTCTTCTTTGCTGAGAAGGAGCTCTGGGTGGCCTCCCCACAGGAGTCCTTCCGCCAGAGCTGATGGGTCTAAGAGGACAGTCGATTGTACGTGTCCTAAATTACCACCAGAAAAACACCTGAGGGCGTTAGGATAAGAAGTTGAAGAGGGAAAACCCCTTCCCCTCTGTCCTCTCCCTCTGCCCCCTTCGCTGGGGAAAACCCCGAGCTCTTCGCTGGCGAGAACCCTGCGGAATTGCTGCAGCTGACAGGGTGATTTCTCTCTCGCCCCCCTCACTCCATCCATCTCAGACAAACGTAGCGATACTCAAGGTGTCAGACAAAAGTTTCCCCGTGCCACCCAGGCTTTTTTTTTTTTTTTTTTTAATATTTACCGATATCTGGGGCAGATCGAGCTCCAACTACACTGACAGCGAATGGGGCTGGAAAACTGCCTCGGCTCTGCCATCTTTGTTCCCCGGGGCACGCCGGGAACTGCAGTCCGCACATTTTTGGAGCAGGTCTGTTGCCTTTGCAAGGCGTGGCGACCTGGTTCAGGAACGGCACGGCGACCGACCCTGGGCCGCTCGGGCCATCAGCTCACAGACACCAATGTGGTGGACGGCAAATGGCGTTTATTGGTGTGTAACGCCGCGTTATATAGCTTGGGTTTGTCACGTCACTTCCGTCTGTTTACATCGCAAACTACACGCTACTGGCTATCAGGGGAGGGTCCCTGTCTTTCCGTACAGCACGAAATCTTCCGGCCGCCAGATCCTAACTACCTACACAGGTCAAGGCAAAACCCTCTCCCCAAGGGAAACAATGGACTCACGAGCCCTGGGATGACACCCAGGCTTTAACAGACAGAATTCTCCTGGTACAAGCTCAGGCCAAGTGTAAACACAGTGGGGAAAAGCAGTTCCAGGGGTGCTCTCAGGGGCTGCAGGACTCGCCACCCGAGAGAACATCCGAGCACGAGGGGCTGAGGTGGCGGCTTTGCAGCAGGAACTCGAGGCTTAACCCAATAAAAGCTGCCGGCTCACAGCAATCCAGAAGGAGATAACGGTGACAGGCAATGTTGAGAAACACCTCAGCAATTTTTTAGGAGCTTCTGCCCTTCCTGCAAAGTGGCAGGACCAGACTGTCCTGTCTTTGCTTACAGAACTCTACACCAACACCCAGGAGGGCACAGCCGAGCAACTCTGTCCATCACCAGTGACACCCTGGATCCCTCGAGGACAGTCGAAGATGATCAGTGTAAGTTTAAGGGGAAAACTGTTGGGTGGGTGGGAATGGGCTTCTTCACTGTGGGCTCAGTGGGTGGGTGGGTGGGAAATGATGATGCTGAACAATGGGGGATCAACCACTCTAATTCCCCGGGAATGCTGGGGAAGGAGCAATGTCGGTGCAGTGCCGTGCTCCTCTTAGCAGGCCTTTGCAATCCAAATTATCCCTGGAGCTCTGCGCTTTCTGCTTCTCTGGACGCTAACCCTAACCCAGAGCGGCGCAACACCAAGAGCAGCACGACATCCAGCGCGGAGGTGAGGTGCACCGACACCAAGAGCTGCGGGAGACCCACAATGGCGGCGATTCACAGAGCGGCGCAACAACAAGAGCAGCATGACACCCAGAGTAGCAGCGAGGAGTGCCACAACACGAAGAGCGGCAGCGAGACCCAGAGCGGTGAGCCAGGGCCCGTTTCGAGGCACCCCAGCGTCTCTGTAAAGGAAGGAATGCCTCCTACCTTCAGAGTCCAGGGACACCCCAAGTCCCAGGCGGTGAGGAGGCGCCGTGACACCAAGAGCAGCAGGCCAGTACGCCGAGCCAGGGTCCCTTTCGAGGCAGGCCAGCGTCCCTGAAGAGGAAGGAATGGCTCTTACCTTCAGAGTCCAGGGACACCCCGAATCCAAGGCGGTGCGAGACTCAGAGCGGCACGAGTGTTAAAAATTTTTCCCCAGACAAAGCGGCTGGCTCAAGGTACGCTATTTATTTATTCACAACTCAGAGTTGGGCCACCACCTCAGTGAGTGGCCAATGGCCCAAGATCTCACACAGTTTTTAGACCGTTCAATCCATACCCATTACAGAAGGTCTGAAATCTTTGTAGATTTCCAGTCGGCCTTTCAGTCCCCAGAGTTCATCGTTTCCCAAAGACGATCACAATCCCCTCTCTCAGCTGCATTCTTCTGTTCTGGTTCCAAGCCTTGGTTCAGTTTCAGGGTCTCTTCGGGTCGCCGTCTCCGTAATCACTCTTGTGCCACTTCCGTCCTGCACAATTCTGAGACAGACTTTGAGATGTACTATTAAAGGTTTACCTTTTGTCTAGCAAAGCACCTGTGCTTCATTAATTAATTGCTCTTTGTTCAAACTGCCTCTGCATGATTAGCTTGACTGGGTTTGAAACCAGCCTTGGGTGGGTCTGTACAGGGAGCAGGCTGAGAGCAAACATTCTGGGCCTGTCGAGCGGTATTTCTGCACTTTACAACACCCCAACCCTCAGATCTAAACCTGCACTAGAGACTAGGAAATATTCCTTTACAGAGATTTGGAAGCACTGCCCCACCCAGGTCACCAAAACAAGGGATAACCCTCTTCACACCAACACAGCATTAAGAAACAGCACCCACTCGATTACAGACAGTGCTGTTCAGGGGATCGCTCCACCTCTCGTGCCTGCCGTACGTTGCATCAGCCAAGGCTTCTATCATCCCCTCACATGCATATGTTATGCATGGAATTTCCCAGAATGTTTGTCCATCTTCACTCTAACTCCTAGAACTAATTATCATACTTACATGGTCACAACAAGTGCAGCCTGGGTCTCTCAGGGCCTTCTGTGGGCATTCTTCCGTGGTCTATGGCAGTCGCTTAAGAGGTGACTCTCTGTGTCCTTTCCATGAACGCCCAGCCTTCTTTCCATATAAGGTTTTGCCACGTCACCGCCCTCTGCTTGCGGAATTCCTTAAGTACCTTGTCCTGCTTTCCACTGGCATCTGTTGACCTGCACTCCCTGAGGATGTGCCAGTCACACTTGACAAAGCTACGTTGTCAGAGTCTTCTTGATCTGTGGACCTTGCATTCTCGCCCGAGGCCCCTGATAACACACTCTTGGCATTGGCCCTGTAGAGGAGGGTAAAAACTGGGACACGTATTTATCAATAGCGGTTTCTCTGAGGTAACAAGTTGAAAGGTTTGTGAATAGTCTGCAGGAGATGGCACCCAAAGCACCCGGGTGATGACAATACCAGACACACATAGCAGATTGCTCCTACCACCTCTGTTAGGTCACCCAGCCAAGCAACACCCTTCAGCCAGGCTAATACAGTAACGATCGGCACATTAAGGAACTCATAGGGCAGAACATCCCACCATTCTAATCACAACTCTGAGAGCAAAGGGGTTGACATCCTGACCAGCCACCACCAAAATACTATGGTGAACACTTCCCATCAGTCCATTCTAACATGCAGGAATCAGGTGATCTGTCACTATCTCAACCCCTCGGGCCCCACCTGGGGCACAAGACAGGACTGTCATCATTTAACCCAGTCAGCAACAGAGCTCTGAATGGCCACTCGCTCACCTCCCCCTCCTATACGGAGGCAGGAGAGCCAGAGAAAAAGACAAGAAAGCTCACAAGGTAAGAGAGTAGCAACTTAAAAGTCAAAGAATAAAATAACAATGCTAATAACGCTACTGATAACATGCAATAGAAATAATTCTACCACAACTACGCGTAGGTTTTCAGAAAACTCGGATGAACACTGGTGTTATCGGCACAAACCCAAAACACAACCTCTTACTGGCTGTCCTTAAGGAATGTAACACTTTAAAAACACCTTGAAAAAGCAGAGTAATAAGGCAGAAGAAATACAGAGAAGATGTAAGGAATGAAGACGTTAAAATAAATTCCAGAAAGGGCACTAAAGAGAGGGAGAAGCAGAAAGATTTTTTTAAAAAGAAACCAAGTACAAGAAACAGACCAGAATTACAACATCGAAACAGGGAAATGGATAAGGGACAACATACAACAAGAGTTTGAAAAGTGATTTGATGCAAGAAACAGAGGATTACAGAACAGGGAGACAGCTAGAAAGGACCCTGATAATATGGAACAGGAAGCTAACTGCATGGAAATACAGACTAGAAATTTCTAAATCACCCAAATACAGGACAGAGAGAGATGGAGGGAAACCAGAAATAATTAATGGGTGAAGAGGCAGAGAGCAGAGTCAGCAGAAAAGAATCAAACGTCAGGGAGCCAGCCAGGCCAGTGACCAGCACAGAAGGAGGCAGAAGCAGAGACCATGGGCAGGAAAGCAGAGAGAGTGGGTTGTACAGGAGGCATCACAGGACTCACAACAGCTCTGAACAGCAGGAAACCTTCAGCACTCCTTCCATCTCTGAGTTTCCCCTGCTTCATCAACAGCACTGCTTCCCAGGCAGCCCCTTTTTAGCGGGAGCCCCGCCCAATGCAGGGCTGGCCCCATCCTCAGCCTCACGGGCCACACCTGGGGCTGCCCCACTCCAGCTGGAACCCATGAGGAACAGGGGCGATGGCCAAAGCCCCACAGCATATCAACCCACACCCAGCCACAGCTCTAAGCTCTGCATCTGGTGGCTGTCCTGTCCCTGAAAGTGCAGAGGAGGCCAAAGAACTTTACCCCTCAATACTCTCAAGGAATCTGCAGCCCCACGCCCTGCGTGCCGAGTCCCTGCCGAAGCTGTACCCCTGCTGTGGCACCTGGAGTTCCTTACCAGGAAGCAGCAGCGAGTCCAGCGGCATCGCCTCACGGGCACCGCAGCATCACATCGCTGTTCCCAGCAGCAGAAACATGGAGCACGATGATGCCTCAGCGGCAGCCGCCTGCACAGCCGCCGTTTGCCTGCCGAGGCAGCCTGCACCTCGAGGCACGCTGGCCCCGGTTTTCAGGGAACGCGTGCAGCGGGAAGCAGCAGGAAAGCCGGGCGACCCCGACAACGGCGCTACAGCTCGTGCAGCCGCGGGGACTGGGGCAGGAGCAAGGACTATGCCGAGAGCAGCGCGGGGTGCGGCAGCCAAGGCTGAGAGAACTGCAGCTCCCGGCATGCCCCGGGGAACAAGATGGCCGACCGGCGGTGCTAGTTCCCCGGACTACAGCTCCCGGCATGCCCAGGGGAACCAATATGGCCGACCGGCGTCGCTGTCCCCCCGGGCTTCAGCTCCCGGCATGCTCCAGGCTTTCAATACGGGTGACCGGCGGAGCAGCCTCCAGCACCGCAGCTCCCGGCACGCCGCGGAGAGTCAATATGGCCGACGGGCGGCGACACCCCCGGACTACACCTGCGGCATGGGCCGGGGAGTCAACATGGCCGATCGGCAGAGCGTAACTCCGGACTACAGCTCCCGGCATGCCCGTGGAACAAAGATGGCCTCCCCACAGGCGGCGCTTCCGGTAAGCCACAGTTGTCCCCCGGGGTTGCCGGGAACTGTAGTCCCCAAAGGTGGCGCTTCCGGTCGGCCATGTTTGTCCCCCGGGGCATGCCGGGAACTGTAGTCCCTAAAGGCGGCTCTTCCGTTCGGCCATATTCCGTGGGCCATTCTGGGAACTGTAGTCCGCAAGTGGGACTGACTGTCGGCCATGTTTGTTCCGCGGGGCATGCCGGGAACTGTAGTCCGCAAACCGGTCACTTCCGCTCGGCCATGTTTGTTCCCGGCGGCACGCCGGGAACTGTAGTCCCAATAAGCCACGCTGCTGGTCGGCCATGTTTTTACCCGGGGGATGCCGGGAAGTGCAGTTCCGAAATGCAACTCTTCCTGTCGGCCATTTTTGTCCCGCGGGCCATGCTGGGAATTGTAGTACGGAAACGGGAAGCTGCCCGTCGGCCATGTTTGTCCCCAGGGGATGCCGGGAACCGTAGTCCCCAAGGGCGGCGCTTCTATTCGGCCATCTTTGTCCCCCGAGGCATGCCGGGAACTGTACTCCCGAAACACAATGCTGCTGCAAGGCCATGTTTTTCCCACGGGGATGCCGGGAATTGTAGTTCCGAACCGTGACGCTTCCGGTCGGCCATGTTTGTTCCCTGGTGCATGCTGGGAACTGGAGTCCACAAGTAGGACTGACTGTCGGCCATGTTTGTTCTGCGGGGCGTGCCGGGAAGTGTAGTCCGCAAACCGGTCACTTCCGCTCGGCCATGTTTGTACCCGGCGGCACGCCGGGAACTGTAGTCCCCAGCGGTGGCGCTTCCGCTCGGCCATGTTTGTTCCCGAGACATGCCGGGAACTGTAGTCCCGAAACGGGACGCTGCCGGTCGGCCATGTTTGTTCCCCAGGGCATGCCGGGAATTATAGTCTGCAAAAGCGATGCTTCGTGTCGGCCATGTTTGTCCCCAGCGGATGCCGGGAACTGTAGTCCCGAAACGCCACGCTTCTGCGCCGCCATGTTTGTTCCCTGGGCATGCCGGGAACTGCAGTCTGCAAACGAGACGCTACCGGTCGGCCATATTTGTACCCGCGGCATGCCGGGAACTGTAGTCCGAATATGTGACTTTTCCACTCGGCCATGTTTATTCCCCGGGGGATGCCGGGAATTGCAGTCCCCAATGGTGGTGCTGCCGGTCGGCCATGTTTGTCCCCCGGGGCATGCCGGGAAGTGTAGTCCCGCTATGCAATGGTCGGCCATTTTTGTTCCCGGGCGCATGCCGGGAACTGTCGTCCGGAAACGTGGCACTCCCTCTCTGCAATGTTTGTACCCAGGGAGTGCCGGGAATTGTGGTCTGCAAGCACGACGCTTCCGGTCGGCCACATTTGTTTTCACAGGGCATGCCGGGAATTGTGGTCCCCAAACATAAGGCTGTCTGGCGGCCATTTTTGTTCCCCGAGGCATGCCGGGAACTGTAGTATGCAGCTGTCACGCTGCCGGGAATTGTAGTTCAGGTGGGTGTCGCCGGCGGTCGGCGGGTATGCTGGCGGCCGGTCCTTTGGGTATGCAGGCAGTTCGGGTTTTCTTTAGGGTTTTAGGACCCTGCAGGACCTAGTTTTGGGTGCAGGACCGACCTCCGGCAACGGAGCGGCAGCAGCAGCGAGTGCGCGGCAGGCCAGGCATGCCAGGGCGGCCTCGAAGCTGCAGTTTTGCGCTTCGCCCGCCCGGTGCCCCGGTCGCCTTGCACTTAGTTGCGGCATCGGCGTTTCTGTTCGGGGAGGGGGGGACACAGCAGGTAATGCGCATGCCCATCTTCGCCGCTACACTTGCCGTGGGAGCAGCGGGACGCTGCTGGAACCTGGGGGGTGACACTCTTTCTCCCCTCTCTATCTGCTCTTCACTGCCACCCTGAGTGCCTTTCCCTTTCTCCCCCTCTCCTCCTTCTAAGAATCCTCTACCTGGCTTTATGGTCATTCACCCTTGTTCCCCCGGAGAAGCCTGTCACAATAAAGTTCACTCTTGGTGCACCCCGACCCTGCTTCTGGTTTGGGCTCTGATTGCCAGAATCCACATTTCATAACACTTATGGGAGTGATATGATTTTACTGGTGTCACGGACAGGATCCCGGCAAACAGCAGGTGCAGGCTGTGTGCGGTCTATACCAGGGGAAGGACGGGCCAGTCTAGCCTCCCTGAGCCCTACACCCCTGAGTGAGAGGGTCTCGAAAGCAAGGGGGCCAGTCCGACATTCCCACACAGCTCACAGCCAGCGGTGATGGAGTCCAGGAGCTGTTGAAAGGTGAAGGGGTGGGGTGTGAAGTGATGCCACATGGGAGTTAAGGGAGAAGTTTGCATTTTAAGAGGTACCTCCCTGTGCTGTAATTTGCCCATCGAGATAGGGACAAAACCCCCTCATTGGAGGAATTTTTGGAGCAGGTCAAGGCGAAACCCTCTCCCCCAGGGAAACAATGGGCTCACGAGCCCGGGGATGACACCCAGGCTTTAACAGACAGAATCCTCCTGGTACAAGCTCAGGCCAAGTGTAAACACAGTGCGAAAAAGCAGTTCCAGGGGTGCTATCAGGGGCTGCAGGACTCGCCACCCGAGAGAACAGCTGAGCACGAGGGGCTGAGATGGCGGCTTTGCAGCAGGAACTCGAGGCTTAACCCAATAAAAGCTGCCAGCTCACAGCAATCCAGAAGGAGATAACGGTGATAGGCAATGTTGAGAAACACCTCAGCAATTTTTTGGGAGCTTCTGCCCTTCCTGCAAAGTGGCAGGACCAGACTGTCCTGTCTTTGCTTACAGAACTCTACACCGACACCCAGGAGGGCACAGCCAAGCAACTCTGTCCATCGCCAGTGACACCCTGGGTCCCTCGAGGACAGTCGATGATCACCATAAGTTTAAGGAGAAAACTGTTGGGTGGGTGGGAATGAGCTTGTTCACTGTGGGCTCAGTGGGTGGGTGGGAAATGATGATGCTGAACAATGGGGGATCAACCAGTCCATGAGGACAGGAGAGGACATTACAGCTGTCTTTAATCTCACCTGGTGCTGGACATGTGGAGAATCCTGGCTGTGGGCAGCAGGACCTCCAGCCTTAGAATAACTGGCAAGTGATTTTAGCCAAACCGAGGAAAGCTGGGAAAGGGGAGCTGACGGAACGGACTGGCAGTTGTGTGCAGGGAGTAAAGGAATCGTCTGTCACACAAACCGGAACAGCTCATGTAGGAAGTAGGGAATGTCAGTGGCCTTGGCAACAAGCAGGTGGCTACAAAGACTGTACTTGAGGCACCGCCTGGATTGTTCCCATAAATCCGACAGACTGAAGTGGGGTTGATTGAGTGGCAGCGGCACAGAAAGGCCAGAGACAGGAAGTTGAGGGTCAGAAGATTTATTAGAAGCTAATGGTACAAAGGTAAGGCAGTGGTGGTGTCCCACAGCTTTAGGGTCTCCAGTTCCCATTGGACAGTAGTTTTGGAACTGCACTCGTGAAACGGCCGGGAATTGGAATGGGCCATTCAAAAAGGGAACTTGTGCCTGGAAAGGACACAATGGGATATGTGGAAAAAATGTGTGTGTTTACCGTCAACGCGCTTGGTTTGATTGCAGCTCCGTTTGCAGAGCCACGAACAATGTTGTGTAAATGAGTCCTCAAAGCGCTGGCGGAGAGAACGCTGGGAATACGACACTCACAGAACCGGAGACGTTTCGGGACGGCACTATCAGCTCCTGGATCCCTTGGAGCGAATCTGCACACGGAAAGCCCCGGCAATAAACCCACTGAGAGCCAAGTGCTCCCCCAACGCCCTTTCCGCGGGGTCTGGCTGCATCTCGGACCATGCCAGGACCGCACAGGGAGGGGGAGGGGCAGAGGGAGGGGTGGGGGGAGGCAGACGCCTGGAGAAGGGGGACACAGGCAGCCCCAGACGCAAAGAAGGGGACACACGACTCACCACAGACCCCGCTGCCGGCAGGAGACCTTCACCTCCCCGATGGTTCCCTCTCGGCCTGCCCGGGCAGCCCCTCGGCAGCTGGAGATGGTGACAGGAGAGAGGGGGAATCGATCCAAAGGGAGAGGGAACCAGGCTGAGAGATGGGGGAAACAAGGAATGGGGACGGGCCAGAGGGCAGAGAGGGAGGAGGTCAAAAGGGGACAAGGAGGGGGACAGCGAGAGACCGAGAAACAGCAAAAAGCCGCAATGAGGGAAAGGGCAGAGAGACAGAAGAATTCAAGCGCAGGGACAGGGAGCCAGACGGAGGGTGATAAAGACAAAAACGGGCTCTGGGACAGAGAGGGAAGAAATTCCAACCCAGGGACAGGGACCTGGCGTGGCCCCGAGGCTCCGGGACTCACCACAGCTCCCGCCCTCAGAGCTGCTGGCAGAACAGGGCGGCTCGGGGGTCTCTCTCTCCCCTCCCTTCCTCCTCTGCAGCTCCAGGCACTCGGCCGTCATCCACCTGAGAGAGTGGAGGGGGGTCTCACAGCGCTGCCAACACGAGGCTGCCCAGACACAGCCCCCCCCCCGCCCCCCGCGCGGCCGCGCTGTGCTTCGCTCACGCGGGCAGACCCTGCGGGCACCGGTTCCGCGATTCTTCCGCTGCTTCGCTGCTGGATGGAGAGAGGAAAAGCAGTGAGGGAGTGCAGGGGGAGAAAAACCCAGCAGGGAACAGGACAGGGGAGAAACGGGACAGCCAGCTGGCCAAGGGGAGACAGCGAGAAACGCTGCGACAGGCCGTGGCACGGAGCCGTGGAGTCAAGGAGGGGGAGCACGGGGGACAGAGAAGGAGGGAAAAGGGACAGGGAGCAGGGGGAGATGGAGAAAGACACGTCAGAGTCGCACAGAAGAGAGCGACAGGAGCGAGACGGAGAAAGGAGAAAAGCCAGCGCTGGGCAGCAGCCAGAGGGCCAAGGACAGACAGGACGAAGGACAGAGGGACAGGGAAACGGGGCAGGGACAGGGAGACCAAAGGGGCGATGGTGGGCGAGGGAGGGACGGGGAGCGGGATGCTGGGACCGAGAGCCAACGAGAGCGACCCAGCTGCGGCATGAGGAAAGCGCTGGAGGAGAGAGCGGGACGGAGCCGAGGCCATAAATCACGGGGACAGGGAGCAGGAAAGAGGGAGAGACAGGGAGAGGGGGACAGGTAAGACAGAGAATCGGAGAAAGAGAGGGAAGGGACCAGCTCAGAGGGTCAGGGGTGAACAGAGAGAGGGGGACGGCAGAACGAGCAATGAGACGGGGGAGAAGGAGCGGGGAGCAGAGAGAACAAGGTACAGGGAAAGGCCACAGCTGGAGAGAACGACGACGGGCTGGAGGCAGAACAAAGGGCAGCGCGGACAGGGAGCGGGACCGAGGAGCGGAAAAGGAAAAAACAGCCGTGGGCAGCCAGGGAGAGGGAGAGCGAGAGAAGCCAAGGGAGAATGAGAGAAGGATGGAGAGAAACACGGGGACACGGAAAAGGGGGGGACGGGGACGACACACACACCTGAAGGGTGGAAGGAAAGAGAGGGGTGGGGAGCGAGACCGTGTGACAGAGAGGGACGGAGGCAGGGAGTGGGATGCAAGGGTAGGGAAAAGCAGAGGGACAGGAAGAAGAAAAGAAGGAGAGAGAAAGGGGAGGACGGGGAGCAGCAGAGAGAGACGGGGAATGACAGAATAGCGCCGGGCTGAGCGGAACTCCAGAGAATAACCAGATCCTGCCAGGGAGCAGCCAGAGGAATAGAGCGAGGGGAAACATGCCCAGAGAGGACGGGGAAGAGCCAGCAGGGCAGGGATGGAGAGAGGGAAAACATCAGGGGCAAGAACAGCAGCAGAGCCACCAAGAGAGGAGAAAACACCCCAAACAAGTCAGGAAAAGGAACCGGCCAGCGCTGGGCAGCGGGACAGGCACGGAGCAAGGAAAACCAGGCACGAGGCCAGGGACAGGGATGGAGCGGCACAGAGAGGGACAGGGAGCGGGACACGAGACTGCAGAGAGAGGGGCACAGGGAACCGGGAAGGGTGACAGAGACAGAGCGGGGTGGGGAGCGGGTCGGAGCTGGAGAAAGGGAAAATCCCGCCAGGGAGCGGGCCAGGAGGACGGAGCCGGAGGAGACGAACGGGAAGCAGGGCGGTGGGATGCAGCCGGCAAAACTAACGACGGGCAACGGGCCAGAGGGATTGACGGCCGTAAGGGCCAGGGAGCGGGACAAAGGAACGGGAGGAAAGCTGAGAGGAGCAGCAGGAAAGAGGAACGTGGAGAAAAAGAAGGAAGGAAAAGGAAGGCGCGAGGGCAGAGAGAGAGACGGGAACAGAGTGCGGGACGTGCAGAGACAAAGAGCAGGGAAAGGAAGAGGACAGAGGGACTGGGGGTGGGGCTGGGGGGCACCAAATGCAGGTGAAGGCAAAGAGATGGAGAAGGAAAAAAGATGCTGATGGGCTGCGGGACAGAGAGGGAGCAGGAGAAAGTAGGGCCGGAGCAGGGAAGAGAAGGAGGAGGATGGAGACAGCTGGACGGACCGGGGGATACTCCTAGAAAGCAGGAGACAGGCACCAGGACAGAGGGACAAAGGCAGAATAACGGGAGAGGGAGCGGGACGGACGGACAGCGAGAGGAGAAAAGGGGCAGGGAGCAGGACTGAGGGATGGAGAAAGGAAAATCCAGGTGGGAGGAAGGAGAGAGGGATAGAGGGGAGGGACAGGGAGCAAGAAAATGGGACCCAGAGAAACACAGGGGGATGGGGAGCAGCACACTGGGATAGAGAGCAAGCGAGAGCAACAGGAACAAGGACAGGGAGACGGAACCCTAACCCTAACGCAAAACAGGGACCGAAAGCTGCACAGAGAAATGGAATAGGAAAATCAGGGATGGGGAGTGGGACAGAGGGGTGGAGAGATGACAAGGGACACAAGGATAATGAGGGGGGGTGGAGGGTGGGAAGGAAGGCCAGAGAGCAGTGCAGCGGGGCGGAGAAAGAAAAAGAGGGAGGGGGAGCGGGGCAGAGAAACAGAAGAAGAAAATGCCGTGATGGGAGCAGGACAGAGGACGGGAAAGAGAAAAAGAAGCCAAGGGAGGAGACGGAGGAGCAGAGACAGAAAGGTCAGAAACGGCCAGAGAGGGAGAGAAGCCAAGAAAAATGGGGCCGAGGGGCCCTGCAGAGCTGGAGCGAGAACGTGTAGGGCCGGTGAGCAGGACAGAGGGAGAGAGAGGCGGCCGGGGGAAGGAGAGGAAGGACAAAGGAGGGACAGAGATGGTGACAGGGCGCAGGACATACAGGCAGGGAGAAAACCAGGACAGGGAAGGGGAGAACGGGATGGAGAAACAAAGAAAAGGTCAGATGTGCAGAGATGGGAAAAACTGAGAACTAAAACCCCAGCAAAGGGGGAGAGGATGGAGAGGGAGGGAGGGAGGGAGGGAGGGAGGGAGGGAGGGAGGGAAAAAAGGGCCAAGGAGGAGGGGAGAGGAGAAGAGGAAGGGAAAAGGGGAGAGCTGGCTGGGCAGGGAGGGAGAGCAGGAAACGACTGGACAGGCAGCGGGACAGAGAAATACAGACAGCAAACACAGGGCCAGGAAGCAGGACAGAGGCACAGCGAGCGGTAATGAGGGGCAGGAGAAAGGTGGGGACAGAAGCATCGGGGCAGAAGAACTGGAAGAACAAATAAAGGCAGGAAGAAGCCTGGTGGATGGCAGCAACCCCCCAGTGAGAGACAGGGAAAAGGAGGAAACGGAGCAGGACAGAGACCGTCAGAGACAGACGGGGCCAGGGAGCGAGACAGGGCGATGCAGAGAGAGGAAAAAAGGGCCAGGGAGGCAGGAGAGTGTGAGAGACAGGCACAAATAAAGAGACATGGAGCAGGACAGGAATGGAGAGGAAAAGCCTGGCATCGCCAGCAGGACAGAGATGGAGCGAGAAGGGGACGAGGGGCAGAAGAAAGGCAAAGAGAACCGAGGTCAGGGAGCAGGACACAGGGGTGGAAGAGGGGAAAAATAGCGACGGGCCGCACAGCAGAGACGGGGGAATGAAACATGGCCCAGGCAGCATCAGAGAACGAGAGAGAGAGAGAAAAGGGACAGAGAGCAGGACAGCGCAGAGGGAAACACAACTGCGATGGGCAGTGGGAGAGAGACAGGGAGGAGGAAGGGAAAAACACTGCAGAAGACAGAAAGGAAAGAAGGGACAGCGAGCTGGACACGGGGATGGGAGAGGGAATGGTCCAGAGAGAGACAGACAGATAAGACAGGGAGAGGAAGCAGGGCAGAAGGACAGCGAGGGAAAAAAGGGACAGGGATTGGGACAGAGATGGAGAAAAAAGCAGCAGGGCCAGAGAAACAGAGGCAGAAAGAGCAGCAGGAAGGGAGCAGGGCAGAGAGAGCAGCAGCAGGATGGAGACGGAGGGAAAATGGGAGACTCAACAGGACAGAGGCACAGGAATGTGGGCAGGGAGCAGGACTAAGGGATACAGGGAGAAACAATGGGACAGGAAGCGGGACAGAGGGACAGACAAGAGCGATGACCATGGGAGAAGAAGAGAAACCATGAGAAGGACAGCAGCTGGGGGAAGAGAGAGAGAGAGAGAGAGATGAGGAGCCCTGCAGGGAGAGAAAGAACCAAAGGGGCAGGGAGCAGCACAAAGGGTCAGAGAGAGCAAGGGATGAACGGGAAGCAGGGCAGAGACGGCGAGATACACAGTGAAAAACCCGATGGCCCTGAGCAAGACACAGGGACAGCGAGAGCAAGAGAAGGACGGAGACAGAGAGACGGGCCGGCAGGACACCGAGCAGCACATCCCGAGCAGAGAGGAGAAGAACGTGAGGGAACAGGGCAGAGACACCGTGGGGAAAGAAAGAGCTGGATGCAGAGCAGGACGAAGGGATGGAGAGGGAAAAACCAGCCAGGGGCTGCAGGACAGAATCAGAGGGGGGAGACAAAGAGGGAGAAGCAGCACACCAGAACAGGGAGAAGAGGGACAGGGGAGCAGAAAACGAATCGCAGCAGCACGGAAAAGACAGGGAGCTGGAGGGGGGGGCGGGAGGCACAGCGAGTGACAGGGATGCGGGAGAGGGACAGGGCCCCGGGGGCCCGGGACTCACCGCAGCTCTCTCTGGGCGCTGCCGGGAGAATTTGCCGGCTCAGACACTTCTTTCTCCTTCTCGCCTCCCTTTCCACCCGTAACTCCGCTCACTTGGCTGCTTCCACCTGAGGGAACAAATGGGCCTCTCACAGCTCTGCCCAGACAGGGCTCCCCAGACACACGGCCTCGCTCGCGCACTCCGCGGCCGGACCGCGCTCTGGGGACGCGCACAGCCCCCGCGGTGCGCGCTGGCAGCCCGGCCTGCTGCGGGAAGCCCCCCAGAACCTGGCTCTCTCTTGCTGGCAGCGGGAGGCCAGACGGCCGCTGGTTCCTTCTTCCTCCATCTGGCCTCTCCGGCTCCGGCCCCGGCAGCCCCGGGCCGCAGCCCGGGAGTGTCCGGCTGCCCCTCGGCACCCCGTGCCCAGGCACAGACAACCCAGCTCAGCCTGAGGCGGGTGCAGCCAGCGGCATCCCCAGGGCAGGAACGGACAACTGCGTCCTCCGGGCAGCCTTGAAAGGCAGCAGCAGCGACCGTTACCGGCGTCACTCGCCTGCTCCTGCCGGGGCTACCGGAGACGCCCCCAGGGCCACCAGCCACCGGCACCGCAGGGCTCGGGGCGGCCGGGGGCTACGGGACAGGCTGCGGGGTGGGGGGGGGGGGGGGTGCTGGAGCCAGGGGCTGCTGCACGGGGCGAGCGGGGCTGTGCACGCCCGGGATCGCCTTTGCCGTCGGGCGATGCTGAGCGGGAGGGGTTGGGCTGGAGAACGCTGGGAATACGACCCCCCCCCCGAACCGGAGACGTTCCGGGACGGCGCTCTCAGCTCCTGGATCCCTTGGAGCGAATCTGCACACGGAAAGCCCCGGGAATAAACCCACTGAGAGCCAAGTGCTCCCCCAACGCCCTTTCCGCAGGGTCCGGCCGCATCTCACCCCGTGCCAGGACCGCACGGGGAGGGGGATGCGGGCAGCGAGCAGCACTAAGGGCTACGGGGAGAGCCAGGGATGAACGGGAAGGAACGCGGAGACAGCGAAACACAGAGTAAACCCCCTCCGGCACCGAACAAGACACAGGGACAGCGAGAGCAAGAGACTCGCTCGCCTCACCGGTAGCCGCACTCCCATCCCCTCCGCCGCCACGAGGATGCCCAGGGCGCCGCCATGTTGCTCGCGGGTACCGCGCATGCGCTCCAAGAGCCGGCCAGCGCCCGCCAGGCTGCAGCCCCGGCTCCCGCTCACGTGGGGGCGGCAGCCAGCAGGCGAGAGTGCCGCAGCGCCGCATTGCGCATGCGTAGTTCTCCCTCTGACCCCATTCCAGCTTCCCTACCCCCCCCAACGCTGGGCCGGAGGGTGTAAACTGGGGAGAATAAGGAATATTTCGGGGCGCGGGTGATGCCAGCGTTCCGCTAGCAACGTCCAAAGCCCCCACATCAGAGTCTGAATCAGCCACACCCCCCCCCGCCATTGTTACCCCAAATACTTAAGCACACGCACATCAGCTCCGGCTTTATCCCGCTCCCAGAAAACCAAGCCCACAGGCTCCGGGGGATGCTCCTCAGGGGGGAAATTTTCCTTGGAATACAGCTTAGGGGCTGTGATTCGGGAGGGTTTTCCTCACAGCGAGCCCTAGGAGCGAGGGTTTGAGCCCGGGAGCCGCGTGGCCTTGATCCCAAGCCTCACCCTGGGCAGCAAACGGAGCGTTTCCTGGGAATAACGACGCGACAAGTGACAATCCGTGGAAATGGAACCCACGGAAAACGCTGGCGCGGGTCTGGGCGTTCGTTTTCCAGCCGGCCCGGAGCAAAGAGCGAGGATACGAGACGCCGTGGTTCTAAATCCGGCCCTTCGGGAACGCCGCAGGATCGCGTTTCCCTCTCGCCGCTCAAAAATTCCGGGGCGGCGGGTTATTCCTTTGCCTCCCCGCCGCTGCCTTTTCCAAGGATTTGCTCAGCTCAGCGGCAGTGGAACGGACAAACTGCCCCGGGGCCTGATCCCTCGCCCGCCATGCTCGGGGGGGGAGCGAGCGCGGCTGAAGCGCGAGCGCTCGGATGGCGACTTAAGAAAACCCCGTTGGAGCAGCAACTGAGTAAATCTGGGAATTAAACTTCCTCCTCACGTGGAAAAAAAAGCCCCTGGATCAAAGAAATACGGGGCCTGGAAGCGGAGGGCAACACAGTTTGCACCCCCAGCGGTGGTCGGTTTACTCCGCGGTGGCGCTGACACGGGGCCGTTGGAGTCGGCCGCCCCCTTTACGGAGCATCACGGAGCAAGGGGAATGCTGGAAGAGGGAGTAGGTACAACCCTTTTACTAAACCCACGGCTAAGCGTTACTCCGAGAGCGGAAGCACATCGGGCCTTGAGGATTTGAGGTGTTTTAACGCTAAGAAACCGACACGTATCCAAAAGGAAAACCGGGAAGATATTTATTCTTCAGTCCCGTTCGCTTTTCAATCCGTAAATTTTGGGGTTAATCTCCCACCATTTAGAGTTTTTCGGAGATTTAGGAATTCTAATGATAGCTGGAGGTGATTTAGGCAACGGCTCATGAACCCCCTTCCCACCCCTTTGATTTTTTTCCAAGGTGACTGATTTACGCTCGGATTTAAGCTCCAAATAGACAAGTTCTGATTAGTCTTGTCTTCTCGAATCTTGCCAGCCAAGCCTTAAACGCAACAATTTGGGGTTTTCAGCCCCAAAATCATTGCCACCCGAGGATTAAAAACCACGCCGGCCTATTATTTTCAGCCAGTCGTGGAGAAATCCTTAGGAGGCTTTCAAATATCCCCCTGGGAAATGCAAATTTCCCTCAGAAATGATCAAAGTCGTTACCGCCGCGTGAAAAAGAAGCCCGAAACGTTAAGAATCCGGCAAATAAAAAGTGACAGGGAAAGTGGTGTAACCCCCGGAGCGTCGAGGTTGTGATATCTTTGGTGAGAAAGCCCGAGCACTTCCGGTCCGTGGTTTCCTACGTCTCAAAACTCCGTCATCTGGGATAAGCCGCTTTCCCGCGGAGCCGCATCCCGCGTCCTATTCCCAGGGCCCGGGAAAAGGCCGTTTGAGAGGCTCTGAAACGAAACCCGAGTTTTTGGGCTGATTCTCCTGTATTTAGTGCTTCTGCGGGTGCGGAAAAGCAAGTTTTCCCAACGTTAAAGCACCGGAGGGAGGCTGGGGGGGGGGAGCCTGAGGAAGCGCAGCGAATCCATCAACAACCGGCAGCGATCAGGGAAACGCGCGCGCCGCGAGCCATCGCCGCCTCGAAGCGTCGCTTTGTTTTCCTCCCGGAAAAACACCCCAGGAGGAATTATCTGCCGGAATTCGGTTGGCAGGGGTTACCGCCGGTAAGCGCCCGCAGCCACGCGGTGGTTTTTAAGCTCCAGCTCCAGCTGTTTGATTTGGACATCCCTTTGGTTCAGCAGCTCCCGGAGTCTACGGATTTCTTCCTGTTGCCGGTAAAACATCTGTAAAAGCTGTAAGAAAAATCAGGATTTACTTCTTTTTCCATCAGGAAAAGCGTGGGTTTTAAACCTCTCCCACCCTTCATCCCGGGAATTCACACCTCGTTTTCCGTTTTGGGGGGTGGACGCTCCAATACGTCCAAGCCTGTTTGCTTATTTTGGGGCAATTTCTCCTCCGTTTTGAGCTGGTTTGGGCCATTTTCCAGCCCGTTTGGCTTCCGCGTGTCCTCAGGTGGAATCCTACGATCCCGGTTCCGGTCAGTGTTTTCCAGGAATGGCTCATGGAACTCTGGGAAGGAATTCCCAGCTCCGGCGCCCGGTCTCAAGGATACCAAGATAGGTCCTAGGGAAGGAGGCAGGAGACAGGTTACCGCTCGCAAAGCGCCCACGGAAACCCATTCCAACAACCCACAGGGACGTGCTCGACTGGAGCGGCTTCCAGCAGCATTCCCAAATTCCCCGGGGAGCTGAAGGACCGGGGAATCTCCCACGTGCTGACCTTTGTTAACTCCGCTCAGCCACTCCTGAGCCGTCAACGCTGGCTGGGTTCCTGTGGTCAAGGGGTAAATGTCCTCCTGGTACGATTCCGACTGCAAGGAAACCAAAGCCCAGAGTTTCTACGGAATTCAGGCTTCGGATCAGTGGGAACAGCTTCCGGCGGAGACGATAACTTACCCGTCGAGGTACAATCATGGAGACGGGCTCGATCAGGCTTTTCGTTGGGATCAGTTTGTAAAACCGGAAAATCTCACAGGCCGATACTTCAAGGCCTCTCTTTGGCATCATTCCTGGTGGGAACAGAGCGACAGAAACTGGGAATAACCCTCTTAGGGAGATCACGTGCCACGGAGAAAGATATGGAGCATCCCACCCCCGGGAGAAATTCCCCCGAGGGGAAACGACGGTGTTCAACGCCAAAAATCTCGGAGCGGATTCACAAAAGGACCGTCCTCCGCCTTTCGATCCCTGGAGCAGGGATGGGACGCGGCAGCGAGCGGTTTATCCTAAAGGATATTTGGGATAATCCCGGAATGTGACACCCTCCAAAGAAGCCGCTAAGCTCTTGGAAGGTTAAACGTGTGCCACTCACCGATCCCCTTCTGCGGTAAAGGCGAGCGGTATTCCATCAGGTAGTTCAAGTAGGGTTTTTCCGGTCTTATCTCATAATACCGGATATTCCCATCCCCCTAAATCCAAGGAAAATGAAAAAGAAACCAAGTTCTTCAGAACCCCAGAAGAATCCATCCCATAAACCCACATCCTGAGGTTAAGAGCACCTTGGGAATTCAGCTCGACGTAAGAAAAAACCCAGGAGAAGAAAGAGGCGGGCGAGCGATTCCCGACTTACCTTTCCCACGACGTAAAGCATCCGCGTATCCGAGTCGTAAAACGGGAACAGGAGTCCGGAAGAACCGTCCAAATCCTCCTCCACTAAAGGCACGGAAAGGTCATTCTGGATTAAGACACGGGGAGGAAAAAAAAAGACCACGGAGCTACGATGAGCTACGATCACTTCCGAGTCGGAACTCCGCTCGGCGCCGGCATACGGCGTCCTGTGGTTGACTACCCGGAGTCAGAGGAGGAGGAGGAGTAGAGGCACGGTTGCCTCACACGCCGAGTTATTCACGCTCCCTCTACTCGAGGTGATAGCGCGCCACGCGTCGCACGACGAGTTGGGAGTTGAGCGGGCTCAACGTTACTCTGGCGCCCGGCGTAAGGACAAAATCTTCCCGTTGGCTTTTGGCAGGTGGACGCTACTCCAGACATAAGGGTGGTGTGGCTTACACAGGGCTGGTTTGTCTTATGCAAGGCTGGTGCATCTTACCCAAGGCCAATGTGACTTACTCAAGGCTGGTGCAACAGACCCAAGGCCTGTGTATCTTACACAAGGCCAGCGTGACTTACACAAGGCCTCTGTGTCTTACACACGGTCCCATTTTTCTTACGTGAGGTCGGTGTATCTTACACGAGGCCGGTGTATCTTACACAAGAGAGCCAACCCAAGCTGCTACACGTAAGGTTGTTGCTCCAACTCACTTGATCCCATAACGCGATTTGCCTGTTATTCCACCGCGATATTCCCGTGGAGAAGAGTTTGTTGACGTTTCCAAGGAACAAGACCTTATTGGCTCTGTGAGCCTTGTAGTTGGCTTCCTACAGGGAGAAGAAGAGACACCGCAATGAGTAAGGGATCAGCGCCACCTCCGAGTTGTAACCCCAACATTTGCTCGCCCTGCCTCAGCTACAACCAGTAGGATCCGGCCTAATTCCACGAGGATCTGGCCTAATCCGGCCATTCCCAAAATCCAACTCTGCTTTACACCGTTGCAAGGAGGCACTTCCTACTAGTTGTAGGTTCACCTGCTCGCAAACCCCACTTACTCGTAAGACCGTTCCCGCACGCGGATCTAACAACCGGATCTTCCTATCCCGGCATGCCGTGGCGAGGAGACTTCCGTCCGTGTTGAAGGACATGGAAAGGACGACGTCTTTGTGAACGTCGAGGATTTGGACCGGATTCGGGATGACGGTTTCTTCAGTGTCGAGGTTCCAGATCATTATCTGAGCCGGGGGAGGGAGGAAAAAACCCCCAAAGAAACCAGTTGGTGCTTCCCAAACTGGGAATTTTCACTCTTCCCTCCGTCTTACCGCCCTCACCAGGTGTTTTCCAGCCCTTTTTAAGAATTCCCACTACACGGAGACGCCACGGTGTGTCCATCTGGAATACCCAAAATACACCCACCTTGTAGTCGTAACCGGAACTGAAGAGGATGTTACTAGCAGTAGGATGCCATTCGATGAGGCCAACTCTCCGACCGTGTCCAACAAGTTCCTTCTTGGGACTTGTTATGTTTGTCTTTAATAGATGCTTGGGAATATCCCAGATTTTAACCTGCGTGGAAGAGGATGGAGAGGGGTGGGGGGTTTTTTTTTAAGTGACATTCCAATTTGGAAGCGGGTAGAACCTCCAACGCCGGGACTACGCCCTGTCGTAACAGGGCTCCGTTCCACAAGCATCCCGTGTCCTTCCACGCTGGAAAAACCCAGCAGGGAAACCCAGGAAAACGGTCAAACCAACGGAAAACAAACGAGGAGGAAGGTTTTAGCCCAAATTCCCAACCCGATGGAATCAGCCGGGACGAAGCATTGCCGTGGAGGTATCCCAACGCTACGCCCGGCCCGAGCTTTCCGGGACAAGTTGTTGACCCTACGGAACGAGTCCAAGTGTAAAGAAAAGAGGGAATGGGACCGCAGAAAACTCTGGGAGCTGGAAAACCCGGGAACGAGAGAATGCCCGGAAGGGATCCCACAGGGTTTGGGCCGGCTGGAAAATCCAGAATATTCCTCCGACGTGACTTTTTTAGGTGTCCTTATGGGTTTGTACATCTTATCCATGTCATTCCCCAAAAAATAACCCCCCAAAACCTGGGAATGACAAAGAAACCGAGCCGGTAAACTTACCGTCGCATCTTCGGAACAGGAAGCGATAACGAAATCATCGAAGGGGTTCCACTTGATATCCAAAACATTCCCTTTGTGCCCGCAGATTTTGGGATAATGCGGATCGAGCTTCCCCGTCTGGAAAACCAAAATCCCCCAAATCCCATCACATGTAGCCCAACCCACGGAATGACGGGACATCCCCAAGCGATAATCGACGACGGAGAAGTCGACGCACCCCAAGAATCGCTTCCCGCGGCTCAATCCCATCCTTCTACCAATCGACCGACGGCGTTAACGGGAACGTTAAACCCCGGATTTTCCCTTCCCCCCCGCCGCCTCTTCCCGCTCACCTGCTGGATGGGAATCACCAGGAAAGCCCCTCCGCCAGCGCACTCCGTCACCACGGCCACGAACCGGGGGTTGACGGCGACGAAGTGGTTGTCGTGGACGGAACGGGTGATGGGGACGCAGTCGTAACATTTCTCCCTGCCGGCGGCTTTGCCGTAAACGTGACGGAATTTGGAATGCGGATACCAGGACATCTGGTAAAAAAAAAAACCCAAAAAAACAACCATAAAACAGTGGGAAAAGCAACGTTTCCGCGAGATATCGGATGTGCTGGGCTGGTCCGGGTGTTTTCCCGATACGTTCGGCCTCTTCCCCTTCAGGCTCTTCGCGCCGTAGGGTCGGTCTTCACCCCTTTCCACGATAGCCGTGAATCCGTTGCGAATATCCACCGGGAAGAGGAGAATTTAGGGAAGGAGAACGCTTTCTCCCTCACCGACCACCCCACCCGTTGGAATTTGAAGACCTGAATCCCGGGAGCACAGAGCTCGGGAAGAGCTACGACGCGTCGCCATCCCCGCAGCGGAGATGCTCCAACCCTCGGAACCGTATCCGTCGGTTCCGGGGACCCGACGCAACCTTATCCCGGCTGATCTGTGGGGTTTTCCGCCTGAACTCCGGCGGGTAGTTCGGGGAAGAGCATCCCCCGGGGCAAAAAACCGTCGGGAAGGAGGTGGGAGAGTCGCGTGGTTCCTCCTGGCGGTGAGGAGGAAGCACGAAGCGGGGAAACCCGGGCACTTCCAGAATTCCAAAGAAACCTTTTCCCACCCGATTGAGACACGTCGGTGTCTCCCAGGAAGGAGAAATCCCTCATTCCCGCTCTTCGGAATCCACCGCTTTTCCTCTTTTTCTCCTCCATCCTTCCCTAAGGAATTGTCATTCCCCTAAAATTTTCCACGAGGACAGACCATCCTCATCCCGTAAAACTGACCCCAAAGCCAAACGTCCCGCGCGGCGTTTTTCGCCTCCCGAAAGGAACTGCCAACGGCATTCCCCGCTTTTCCCGCAGCCCTTCCCGAGCTCCCCTTTATGATTTATCCGAAGGAAAAGGAGACGGCAAAGCAGGAAGAACCAGCCTAGCAGGATGCGACTCCTTTGCATCTCCAACCTTTTCCTTTTCACGGAGCTCCGGAAACGGGTTTTTCCAACAGCTCCGGCGCGGCGAGTTATCCCTCAGCTCCCGGAACGGACGCTGGGGAATGGGAATTCCAAGCGTCAGGTCATATTTTTTAAGGTAGGATCCCCTTCCAAATCACGGAGGGGCATCTGGAATATCGAGAGCCTCCGGGCGCACCCCGACGGCCAAATTCCACTTCCGTTGCCGGAGAAATTATCAGGAAAAAAAATTCCTTCGGATCCAAAGTCCAAAGGTGTGTGACCGGTGGATTCTCCGATATTTCCGGCTTGAACCGCCCCGGGGGATGGATGTCCCGGAATCTCTGGGGACCTCCGGTCCAAACCGCCCCGGGGATGGATGTCCCGGAATCTCCGGTCCAAACCGCCCCGGGGACGGATGCTCTGGGGACCTCCGGTCCAAACCACCCCAGGGATTGGTGTCCCAGAATCTCTGGTCCAAACCGACCCAGGGATGGGTGTCCCGGAATCTCTGGTCCAAACCGCCCCGGGGACGGATGCTCCGGGGACCTCCGGTCCAAACCGCCCCAGGGATGGGTGTCCCGGAATCTCTGGTCCAAACCGCCCCAGGGATGGGTGTCCCGGAATCTCCGGTCCAGATCTCACCAGGGACGGATGTTCCAGGGACCTCCGGTCCAAACCGCCCTGGGGATGGATGTCCCGGAATCTCCGGTCCAAACTGCCCCAGGGACGGATGCTCCGGGGATCTCCAGTCCAAACCGCACCGGGGGATGGGTGTCCCGGAATCTCTGGTCCAAACCGCCCCGGGGACGGATGCTCCGGGGACCTCCGGTCCAAACCGCCCCGGGGATGGGTGTCCCGGAATCTCCAGTCCAGATCACCCCTGGGACGGATGCTCCGGGGACCTCCGGTCCAAACCGCCCTGGGGACGGATGCTCCAGGGACCTCCGGTCCAAACCGCCCCAGGGACGGATGCTCCGGGGACCTCCGGTCGAAACCGCCCCAGGGATGGGTGTCCCAGAATCTCTGGTCCAAACTGCCCCACGGACGGATGCTCTGGGGACCTCTGGTCCAAACCGCCCCAGGGATGGGTGTCCCGGAATCTCCGGTCCAAACTGCCCCAGGGATGGATGCTCTGGGGACCTCTGGTCCAAACCGCCCCGGGGATGGGTGTCCTGGAATCTCCGGTCCAAACTGCCCCAGGGATGGATGCTCTGGGGACCTCCGGTCCAAACCGCCCCAGGGATGGGTGTCCTGGAAACTCCGGTCCAAACTGCCCCGGGGATGGATGCTCTGGGGACCTCCGGTCCAAACTGCCCCGGGGGATGGATGTCCCGGAATCTCCGGTCCACACCGCCCCAGGGACGGATGCTCCGGGGACCTCCGGTCCAAACCGCCCCGGGGATGGGTGTCCCAGAATCTCCGGTCCAAACTGCCCCAGGGATGGATGCTCCAGGGACCTCCGGTCCAAACCGCCCCGGGGATCGGTGTCCCGGAATCTCTGGTCCAGATCACCCCGGGGACGGATGCTCCGGGGACCTCCGGTCCAAACCGCCCGGGGATGGGTGTCCCGGAATCTCTGGTCTAAACTGCCCCGGGGATGGGTGTCCCGGAATCTCCGGCCCATACCGCCCCAGGGACGGATGCTCCGGGGACCTCTGGTCCAAACCGCCCCAGGGATGGGTGTCCCGGAATCTCCGGTCCAGATCGCCCCGGGGACAGATGCTCCGGGGACCTCCGGTCCAAACCACCCCGGGGATGGGTGTTCTGGAATCTCCGGTCCAAACCGCCCCAGGGATTGGTGTCCCAGAATCTCCGGTCCAGATCGCCCCGGGGACAGATGCTCCGGGGACCTTCGGTCCAAACCACCCCGGGGGATGGATGTCCTGGAATCTCCGGTCCAAACCAGCCTGGGGATGGGATGAGTTCCATTATCATCCAGGACAAAACCCGGTAGGAGGAGCTGGATATTAGGGATGTTGTGAGGATATTAGGGATAGTGGGAGGATATTAGGAATATTAGGGATAGTCTAAGGATATTAGGAATAGTGTGAGGATATCAGGGATAGTGGGAAAATATTAAGGATATTAGGGATAGTGTGAGAATATTAAGGATATTAGAAATAGTGTGAGGATATCAGGGATAGGGTGAGGATATTAGGGATATCAGGGATAGGGTGAGGATATTAGGGATAGTGTGAGGATATCAGGAATATTAGGAATAGTCTGAGGATATTAGGAATAGTGTGAGAATATTAAGGACACTGTGAGAATATTAGGGATATTAGGGATAGTCTGAGAATATTAGGGATAATGTGAGAATATTAGGGATACTGTCAGGATATTAGGGATATTAGGGATAGCGTGAGGATAGTAGAGATAGTGTGAAAATATTAGGAATATTAGGGATAGTGTGAGGATAGTAGGGATAGGGTGAGGATATTAGGAATAATGTGAGAATATTAGGGATACTGTCAGGATATTAGGGACCCCAGGGATAGTGGGAAAATATTAGGGATATTAGCGATAGCGTGAGAATATTAAGGATAGCATGAGAATATTAAGGATATTAGGGATAGTCTGAGGATATCAGGGATATTAGGAATAGTCTGAGGATATTAGGGATAGGGTGAGGATATTAGGGATAGGGTGAGGATATTAGGAATAATGTGAGAATATTAGCGATACTGTCAGGATATTAGGGACCCCAGGGATAGTGGGAAAATATTAGGGATATTAGCGATAGCGTGAGGATATTAGAAATAATGTCAGGATATCAGGGATATTATGGGAATTTAGGAATATTATGAGGCTATTTGGGATATTCCAAAGATATTAGGGATAATACAAAGATATTAAGGATATTATGAGGCTATTAGGAATAGCGTGAGGCTATTAGGAATAGCGTGAGGCTATTAGGAATATTATGAAGCTATTAGGGATATCGTGAAGCTATTTGGGATATCAGGAACCCAGACATTTCCCCCTTTCTCCCACCTCCCAAACCTTTCCTCCGGAGTTTCCCGCCCCCCTTCCCCATCCCCCGGCGACCTCAATCCCTCCCCAGGTTCCCCCTTAACCCGGAAAAATGCCGGGATAAGCTCTCTGGAAAAAACCCCCCAAAAAAAAAACCCCCCCAAAAGCAGGAGGGAAAGAATGGGAAAAGGATTCAAACCCATCCAGAGAAATTCCTTCCGTCGGGAAACGCCGGCTCATCGGATGCAGCGAGGGAGCGGGGCGGGGAAGAGGGAAAACCCCCCCAGGATGCCGCAGCGCGGCTTTGTCAGCTCGACCAAGCAGGGTACCGCTTCCCCGCGGGATGAAGGATGGGCTGGTTCCCTCCCATCCCGCCTGGATCGGGATACCGCGGAGCCGGGGATCAACCCCTGGGCGTACACCCCGTCTCAACGCGTGTCATCCCCCTCCGTCTCCTTCCTCGCACCCCCTCTCGCATCGCCCCGGGGTTCCTTACCTTCCGACCCTCAGCCCCGCCCGTCCTTCCCATCTCCGGCGACGGACCGATTCCTCCGTCTGTTTATCGGGAAAACTCCCTCCCGCCTCTGCCGGGGCGGAGAGTTGGGAAGATTCCTGGGATATACCCGCGCTTTCCCCACCGCCGCAGCGGGAATACGACCGAACGGGTTTCGTGCTCCCGGACCGTCGACGAAAAGAAACGCCGTCGGATTTTATTGAAGGAACGAGTTTCCCTCCGCCTCGGGGATTTAGGGAGTGAAATCCCGACGTTCCGTTCCTCCTCGGCGTCGCCGGTAAAACCGTCGAAGGGTTGGGTAAAGAGAAAGCAGGAGAGAAACTTCAACCCAGCCCGCGGGGGGTTTTTTTTTTTCCGGAGGATTTGCCGTCGGAAAAATAAAAAATCCACCTCCCGAGGCGCTTCCCAATTTTTCCAGCTTCTTCCCTCTCGGATATCTTTGAGCTTTCCCCAAATCCTCGTTTCCCAGGGAATTCTTTCGGCTGAAAACGCCGACCCGAGCGATGCTCCCGCCGGCTTTCCTTCGCGGTTCTTCCCCCGCCGTCGATTTTCCCGGCGTTCAACGTCACCCGACGGGAGAATCTTTTTCGATTCCAGAACCGGGGATGCCTTTGCTTCTTCTTCATCTTCGGAGGGGTCGGAGGAATGCGATAAACATCCTTAAACCTTTCCTCCCGCCGTCAACTTCGCTTAAACTCCGAATCCGTAGGGAACGGTTCCGGTTCCGGTAAAGCCGTAACGTCGCCTGCCCGGCTTACGGAATCTCGTCAAACCCGACGTTACCATCCTCCTCGCCCGGTCGATCCTCGGGAAGGATCCGACGTCGTTTAGCCCGGACGGATACCCTGACTCCGTCGGGCGTTCAATCGAAAGCCAACCGCCCCCGAGCTCGGCTGATCCGGGGAAAAGGATACGGGGGGGGTGGGGGGGGGGAAAAAGGCTCATCCCGAGGATTTTCCCTCCCCGGCGGGGTATATTCCCCGATGATTTTAGAGAGATGGAGGTTAAATCCCTTCCCCTCCTTCTTTTCCCATCCCGCCGCAGCGTTTCCCGAAGGATCGCCCCGGGAGGCGGGCGAACGGGGAATCGGACGCCGTAAGAAACGATGGCCGATTCCCTTCGCCCGAGGAGCCTGGATTTCGTGGGGGGTGTCTTGGGAGGATGGAAATTAGGGAAAAAAAAAAAAAAAAAAAAAAAATCCCCCCGGTTCCCCTCCTTTACCTCCGACGGATTTCGCCGGCGACGAGCCCTTGGGGAATATCGAGGTAACCGCCTCCTCTCGGATCCCCGGAAGGCGAACGCGCGGGAAGAAGGAGCGGCCAACCGCCGAGCGGCGCCGCCTCCCGACGGGATTTTGGGGTTCCCCCCCCCCCCCCCCCGCTCCTCTTTTAGGACTGAGCGTCCGCTCCCTCTTTTCTCTCGCTCAAGGCCGGGGGGGGGGGGTGGGTTCCGGTTCTCGCCTGAGATCCGGACGGCGCCCGCTTTCCGAACCACTCGATGCCGCCGCCGGCGCGAGCCGTAGGCTGTTCCCTTTATCCCGCTTTGGAATCCGAGGGGACCGTGGGAAAAGGAGGGATAAATCCCGATGGATTTCTTTCGCTTGGGTTGATTTTTTTTTTTTGGCCCCCCCCGCCCGGATCGATTCCCGACCCCTTCTTTTCCCTATTTTTTGCTCCGGTTTCGTTGCCGCTCTCCATTTCTCTGGATTCGATTCCCCGCCGGATGAATCCCGGCACAGAACCTTTCCGGAGCAACTCACCCCTCCCCATCCCTTCCCAGTCCTTCCCATCCCTTCCCAGTCTTTCCCATCCCTTCCCAAACCTTCCCAGTCCTTCCCAGTCTTTCCCATCCCTTCCCAATCCTTCCCATCCCTTCCCAGTCCTTCCCAGTCCTTCCCATCCCTTCCCAGTCCTTCCCAATCCTTCCCAGTCCTTCCCATCCCTTCCCAGTCCTTCCCAGTCCCTCCCAGTCCTTCCCAATCCTTCCCATCCCTTCCCACCCCTTCCCAGTCCTTCCCAGTCCCTCCCATCCCTTCCCACCCCTTCCCAGTCCTTCCCATCCCTTCCCAATCCTTCCCAGTCCTTCCCATCCATTCCCAATCCTTCCCACCCCTTCCCACCCCTTCCCATCCCTTCCCAGTCCTTCCCAGTCCTTCCCAATCCTTCCCATCCCTTCCCACCCCTTCCCACCCCTTCCCAGTCCTTCCCATCCCTTCTCAGTCCCTCCCATCCCTTCCCAATCCTTCCCAGTCCTTCCCAATCCTTCCCATCCCTTCCCACCCCTTCCCACCCCTTCCCAGTCCTTCCCATCCCTTCCCAGTCCTTCCCATCCCTTCCCAGTCCTTCCCAGTCCTTCCCAATCCTTCCCATCCCTTCCCACCCCTTCCCACCCCTTCCCAGTCCTTCCCATCCCTTCCCAATCCTTCCCATCCCTTCCCATCCCTTCCCATCCCTTCTCACGCCCTCCCACCCCCTCCCACCCCATTGCACCCCCTCCCATCCCACCCCACTCCCTCCCACCCTCTCCCACCCCCTCCCACCCCCTCTCACCCCCTCCCCTCACACCCCACCCCACCCCAGCCCACCCCCCGCCCGCGCCGCCGCCGGGACTCCTGGCACAACCCCACCCCTCCCCGCCTTCCCTCCCCCTCTCCGCGCATGCGCTCCCCGCTCCCTCCCTCTCCTCCCCCTTTGAGCCGGCCCCCCCCCCTCCCCGCGCATGCGCCCTCCCCCTCCTCCCCCTCCTCCTCCCTTCCCGCCGCGGCGTTAATGGCGGCTCAGTTTCCCCTCAGCCCTTCGCCATGAGGAACTTACGCTTATACCGAAGCGGCGGGCGCCGTTACGCCGCCAGCCCGGCGATCCCGCAACGTTTTTGCGTCCGGGAAGACTTAAACACGTTACTCGTGGCTTCTCAAAACGGAATCGTGGAGCTTAACCCCGACGGGGACTCGGTAAGAACCCGGAGAGGAGGGGGAGGGCGGGAAACCGGCACCCTCACATCGCCTCAACGCCCTCACATCGCCTCAGCGCCCTCACATCGCCTCAGCGCCCGGCCCGTTCCAGAGCTGCAAAACCAGCCCTTCTTGAGCCTGAAACTCTTGAATTACCTCCTTAATTAACCCGATTTGCCCTTTTTTTGTTTTGTTTTGCAGGCCGACAGCGACGTTCCTTTAACCCCTTACGCTCCGCAACCCGCCAACCATTCCGTCTTGGCCGTGGAAGAATTCCCGGAGCGGGAAAGCGTCTGCGTCGCGACGGCCTCCGGCGACATCCTCTTGTGTCACCTGGCCACCAAGGAGGTAAAACAAACCCGGAGGATCCTTTGGCCGCCGCTCCCAAGCCCCGTTTTGACGGCGGCGCCGGCTCCAACGACCTTCAGGTCCCTTCTCCTCGGCGCCCGAAGGGGATAGCGGGAACCGCCGCGGCGTTTTCCCTCGGGGTAGCGAGGAGAAGGGGGCGGAGCGGAAAAAGCGCTTCGCAGCCGCGAACCCTCGGGAATTATTCCAGGTGGAATGCGTCGGAAGCGTGGAAGGCGGGTTGAGCGCCGTGAGCTGGAGTCCCGACCGAGAGCTTGTTTTGCTTGTGACGGGTACGCAAAAAAAAAAAAACCAACCCCCTTAGGGATAAACGTGGGAATTTTGAGAATGCTTAAAGCTGGAGTAAACGCCTTGAAACCCATCCTAATTCCGTAAGCGGGGCGGGACGACGCTTAGCCTGGTTTTAAAGGCAAAACTTCCCAGTGGAATTCCCAAAAGAGGAAAGAACCTCACACCGCCTCCATCCCGTGGCCCGGCCTTTTTCCTATTTCCTGATTTCCTTAGCGACGTCCCTTAACTCCACCTTTCCTCCCTGTTGTAAGCTTACCTCTTTTCCCAGCTCGACACCGGCTCGTCCTGATGACGAGGGATTTCGAGCCCGTTGCCGAACGCCGGCTCCACCAGCTCGAATTCGGCGCAGGTGAGGCGAGCCGCCGCTTCCCCGGCGGCGATTCGCTTACGTTAACGTAAACGCCTCGTTTATCGTCCCCCCCGTGCTGCGCCCGGATGGTTAGAATTCCTCCCGTTCCAACCCTCTCCGGCCTTTTTTTAATCCCCTTTTTTCCGCCTCTCAGACCAATCCGTCTCGCTGGGCTGGGGGAAAAAGGAAACTCAATTCCACGGATCCGAAGGCAAAGAAAGCGCCCGGCGCCGCCCGGTAACCCGGTTAATCCCTTCTGTTCCCTTAAAACCGACTCGCCCGCGAGAGGCTCCTTTCGGTTCAATCGTCGTTTGGCGGTCGTTTTCTCCTTCTTCCGGGGAATTTTTTCTTAGGGAACGACTCATCCTTCGTCCCGGGACGACGGTAGGCCGAGGGTGACGTGGCGCGGCGACGGCCTTTTCTTCGCCGTCGGCGCCGTTTGTCCGGAGACGGGTACGTTTGGCCGGAGACGGGTACGGCTCGTCTAGCGCCCCCCTCCCCAAAATAAAAAAAAGGGGGTTCATTGAAAGGGAGAGCGGGAAAACGGTCCGATCCCGAGCGGTTTCCCGCTCTCGACCCGCCGCCTTTTCCTTTTAACCCCTCGCTCGGCGGCCGCCGCCGCCGCGCGCTCCCCCGCCTTCGTCCTAGCGAAGCTTTTCCTTTCCCTTCACCCCTCGCCCTGGAGGAGCTCGAAAAATCCGCGTGTGGAACCGGGAGCTTGGCCTTCAAGCGACGAGCGAACCCATCCCGGGATTAGAACCCGCCCTCTCTTGGAAGTGAGGAACCGCTCGCTTGGGGAAGCGAAAGCGGGAGGAGAGGGCGGAGGGAGGAAAAAACAAAAGCCGGGATCCTCCCGAAACCGTCCGTAACCCTCGCCTCGGATTTTCTTCCAGACCCTCCGGAAACCTGATCGCCTCCACCCGGGAAAAACCAACCGGGCGGGACGTCGTCTTCTTGGAAAAAAACGGGCTTCTCCGCGGTCAATTCCCTCTCCCCTTCCCCAAAGCCGACGGCAGAGTAAGGCCCGTCTCCCCCCCCCCCCCCTTCCTTCGGCTGGAACCTTCCGGCGGCCGCTCCTTGGGGTGGGGGGGGCGGGGGGGGCGGAGCCCACGTTCCGAATTCCGCTTCCGCCTCCCGCCGGGGTGTCTCATCCCGCGGCCCTTTCCTTCCCCGCAGGTGCTGGAGTTGCTTTGGAACCCCGACTCCACCCTCTTGGCCGTGTGGTTGGAAGAGCTGGAGGCGGAAAACTCCCCCCCCGACGCTTACGGTGAGCCCCCCCCAACACGCACCCTTGGCGCTTAGCGGTGGGGCTGGGGGTTGATTGCGCTTCACCTCCTCTTTGTAACAAGCCTGTAGTAACCTCATAGTAACCCTGTAGTAACCTCATAGTAACACCGTGGTAACCCCGTAATAACAGCAGAGTAACCCATAGTAACCCTGTAGTAATCCCAGAATAACGTCAGAGTAACCCTGTAGTAACCCCCTAGTAACATCAGAGGAACCTCATAGTAACACCGGAGTGACCCTATAGGAATCCTGTAGTGACATCTTAGTAACCCCGTAATAACATCAGAGTAACCCCGTAATAACAGCAGAGTAACCCCGTAGTAACCCTATAATAACAGCAGAGTAACCTCATAGTAGCCCCGTGGTAACCTCATAATAACAGCAGAGTAACCCGTGGTAGCCTTTTAGTAACCCTGTAGCAATACCGTAATAACATCAGCGTAACCCTGTAGTAACATCACAGTAATCCTGTAATAATATCGTAGTAACCCCGTGGTAACCCTGTAATAACCCCGTACTAACATCAGAGTAACCCCCGTAGTAACCTCAATGTAACCCTGTAGTAACTCCATAGCAACCCTGTAGTAATCCCATAATAACGTCAGAGTAACATCAGAGTAATCCTGTGGTAACCTCTTAGTAACCCTGTAGTAACCCCATAGTAACCCTGTACTAATCCCGTAATAACGTCAGAGTAACCCTGTAGTAACATCAGAGTAATCCCATAATAATATCAGAGTAACCCCGCAATAACCCTGTACTAACATCAGAGTAACCCCCATAGTAACCTCAGTGTAACCCCGTAGTAATCCCGTAATAATGTCAGAGTAACCCTGTAGTAACATCAGAGTAATCCCGTGGTAACCTCCTAGTAACCCTGTAGTAACCTCAGCGTAACCCCGTAATAACCTCAGAGTAACCTTGTAGTAACCTCAGAGTAACCCCAGGCTATCCCTGCAGTTCAACTCTGGACCTCATCCAACTACCACTGGTACCTTAAACAAACTCTCCGCTTCGGTCAAGCGGAAGGCGATCCTTTGACGTCTCTCCTTTGGGATCGGCGCCGGCCGCGTAGGTTACACGTCCTCCGTCGCCTCTGGACTTACTACCGCTACGATTGGGATTGGAAGACGGACGACGGGATCGGCGACGACGGGGCGAGCGCCACCAACGTGGCCGTCGTCGACGGAGGCGAGGCGCGGGGGGCGCGGGCGGGACGTTACTACTCACCTGCTCCGCGGCGACGGCGGCCCTGCTCCTCCCAAACGATCCCTTAGCCCCTTTATTCCCTCCGCGCAGATAAAGTCCTTATCACGCCCTTCCACCGCGCCGTAGTACCTCCGCCTATGTGTACCTACACCCTCCGCCTCCCTCGGCCCGTCAATCAGGTGACGTTCCACACCCATCCCCAACGGAACGGAGACGTTGCCGTCCTGGATGCCGACGACGTGATTTCCGTCTACAGGGCGCGTCGCGCCGGTAAACCCCTTCTCCCCCGCCGAGGGATGAGTAGGGTGATGCTTACTCAAGGTTTTACTCCTCCCCATCGCGCTCCCGTTGGTTGTATCTTAGCGTAATTCCCTATTTGCGCCCAGGAACGGGGGTGGAAGCGGCTCCGGTGGGAGGAAACGCGATCAAGACGGGCACGGAAACGCCCTACCTGGATAAAACCTACAGGTAAACGTAGGAGTAGTAAAGCTGTAGTAAGAAAAAACTCAACGGGCGGCGGGAAACCTCCTTCCCCTTCGCTTCCCTTTTGCCGTAGAGTTGCCGTGGATGACGGAGCGACGTATCCCTTACGGCTCCGCTTCCTCACCTGGCTTCCGGATGACTCCTTCCTCTTGGTTACTCAGGGGTGGCACGCTACTCGCTCCACCCTTCACCACCTCGCCGCCGCGCCCGACGGAGAACGCCTGGATTTACGGTACTGAGACGTAAAACAAGCCTGTAGTAACCCTTCCCGTTGCCCGGTCTGGAAAACACCTAGGAGGAATGGTTTAGGGTTTTTTTTTTAGCCTGGAGGCTGGAGTATCCTCTTTGTATCTTTACTCCAGGGTGGCCGTGCCGGTAGACGGCGAAGTCATCACCCTGTGCTGCAATCCGGTGACCCGAACCGTAGCTCTGCAGTTGGCCGACGGACAGATCCTCAGATACCTCTGGGGTGAGCAACCCCCTCTTAAAAGCTTTACGCCGAGGTGTAGTGTACTACGGGTTTCCTACAGGTTTACAGTGGGCTTACTATGGGTTTCCTACGGGTTTACTGCGGGTTTCCTATAGGGTTATTGTGGGTTTATGGCAGGTTTCCCACAGGTTTACTGCAGGGTTACTATGGGTTTCCTGCGGGTTTCCTACAGGTTTAGTGCAGGTTTACTACCAGGTTACGGGATGCTTCACCTTTCAGGGATGTGGGTGAATCGTGCTGATTCCGCAGCCGAGTAAAATTACTCCTAGACCTTCCCGCCTCCTTTACTACATCCCGAGCTTTCCGTATGGGCGTTCCCACCAAGGAGTAGTTTACTCCCACCTTAACTCCTCCTTAAACCCCTTTACTAGAGTCTCCCGCTCCAACCCTCGAGACGTGGCTCACCGCCGACGGCTCCGCCCTCCGCTTCCCCTACCCCTGCTTCCAGACGTCCCTCGCCCTCATCGGCGCCGAAGTAAGCCGCCGCCGGGAACGCCTTCCTTACTCGCCCTTTACTCCAACCGGAAGTAACTCCCCCCCCCCCGCCCCCTCCTTCCCCTTCTAGTAACGTTACCTCGTCCTTTCGCCTTCCAGGAGGTGATTTTAGGCCTGAGCGATCGACGCCGCTTCATCCTCAACTCTACCGAGGTACTCATCCCTTACTCCTCGGTGTAACCGCCCCCCCCCCAGCCCCGGTTTTTCCCTCCGCGCCCGATCCGACGTCGGAACCTCCCGCCGTTAGGTCGCTTCCAACGTCACCTCCTTCGCCGTTTCCTCCTCCTTCTTGGCGCTGACGACCGACGCCCACGCCTGTCTCTGCTGCTCCTTGAAGGACGCCGCGCTCCCAGGTACTCGCGCCTCCCCCGGCGCTCTTTACGCCTGGGTGTAAAGCTCTTGTAACCTCTCTTTTCCCCGTCAAGCCTTCCAAGCCTGCTTGAACGCTCCCGAAACCCACCGTAAGGTCGAACGGGGGGCGCGCGTCGTCGCCCTCGTCCCCGCCGACGCCAAGGTCGTGTTGCAGGTGGGTGAAGGATCCTTTTTCCCTTCCGACGCCGGGATAAACGTAAACTCCTCGCTGGAGGAATTTACTCCGCCGACGCCTCGTTGCGTTGTAGATGCCCAGGGGAAATCTGGAGACCGTTCACCACCGAGCTCTGGTTCTCGGCCGCGTTCGCAATTGGCTGGACAGGTGGGCGACGCCTCACCCCGTATATTTTTTTGGGGGGGTGAGGTTGGGGGGTTTTGCCTTCCCGTTCGCACCCGTTTAATCCCTGACGTAAACCCTTTGTAACTCTTTTGCCTCCAGGTTTATGTACAAGGAAGCGTTTCAGTGTATGAGGAAGCAACGCATCGATCTCAACCTTCTCTACGATCACAATCCCGAGGTGGGTGTTCCCGATTCCGGCAATTTTCCGCCTCCGTCTCTCCCGGAATCCCTCGATACGGAACCACCGGACCCGGATCCATCCCGGAATTCCTTGATACGGAACCACCGGGCCCGGATCCTTAATTTTCCGGCTCCGTCTGTCCCGGAATTCCTCGATACGGAACCACTGGGCCTGGATCCTTAATTTTCCGGCTCCGTCTGTCCTGGAATTCCTCGATACAGAACCACCGGGCCCGGATCCATCCTGGAATTCCTTGATACGGAACCACCAGGCCTGGATCCATCCTGGAATTCCTTGATACAGAACCACCGGGCCCGGATCCTTAATTTTCTGGCTCCGTCTATCCCGGAATTCCTCGATACGGAACCACCGGACCCGGATCCATCCTGGAATTCCTTGATACGGAACCACCGGGCCCGGACCCATTAATTTTCTGGCTCCGTCTATCCCGGAATCCCTCGATACGGAACCACCGGGCCTGGATCCATCCCGGAATTCCTTGATACGGAACCACCGGGCCCGGATCCTTAATTTTCCGGCTCCGTCTATCCCGGAATTCCTCGATACGGAACCACCGGGCCTGGATCCATCCTGGAATTCCTTGATACGGAACCACCGGGCCCGGATCCATCCTGGAATTCCTTGATACGGAACCACCGGGCCCAGATCCTTAATTTTCCGGCTCCGTCTATCCCGGAATTCCTCGATACGGAACCACCGGGCCTGGATCCTTAATTTTCTGCCTCCGTCTATCCCGGAATTCCTCGATACAGAACCACCGGGCCCGGATCCATCCTGGAATTCCTTGATACGGAACCACCGGGCCCGGACCCATTAATTTTCTGGCTCCGTCTATCCCGTAATTCCTCGATACGGAACCACCAGGCCCGGATCCATCCCGGAATTCCTTGATACGGAACCACCGGGCCCGGACCCATCCCGGAATTCCTTGATACGGAACCACAAGGCCCGGATCCTTAATTTTCCGGCTCCATCCCTCCCGGAATCCCTCGATACAGAACCACCGGACCTGGATCCATCCTGGAATTCCTTGATACGGAACCACTGGGCCCGGATCCTTAATTTTCTGCCTCCATCCCTCCCGGAATCCCTTGATACGGAACCACCGGACCCAGATCCTTAATTTTCCGGCTCCGTCTATCCCGCAATCCCTCGATACGGAACCACCGGGTCCGGATCCGTCCCAGAATCCCTCGATACGGAACCACCGGACCCGGACCCTTTTATTTTCCTCCTCCGTCCCTCTCGAAATCCCTTTATTTTTCCCGTTTCAGGGTTTCCTGGAAAACACCGACTCCTTCATCCGCCAACTGGATTCCGTCCATTCCATCAACCTCTTCCTCACGGAATTAAAGCGAGTAGCACCCTCCCCCCTTATCCCGCCGCGCCGCCGCCGCCGTCCCAACGCCTCATCCCCCTTTTTCACCCCGTAGGGACGAAAACCCCCCGGAGACCCCCGGTCCTCCTCCCGCCGCCACCCCCGGCAAACTCAACCTGGCGTGCGACGCTTTGCTCCGCTCCATGCAACGCCTCCACCCTCGCAGGTGTTTCACCCCCCCCCTCCCGCCGGCGCCGCCCGCCCACGCGCCCCGGCGCAATCCCCGCGGAACCCCCTCGTTTCCCTCTCTCCTCCCCCCTTCCCGCAGGTATTTTTTAGCCTCTTTAACCGCTCACGTCAAGAAAAACCCGCCCGAGCTGGAAATCGCTCTCCGGAAAATCCACCAGCTCCAAGGTTGGTGGCGACGGCGGCGGCGGCGACGGGGGCGGGTGGGGACGCCCCCTCGGCGGAACGGTTTCCCCTCCCCGGCGACTCCACCTCCTCCGTCCCCTTTCTCCGTCCAGCCTCCCCTCCTCCCGTCGCCGCGGCGACGCCGGAAGATGCTCTCGAGGATGACTCCTCCGTTATCCATCCGGCCTCCCCTCCTCCCGTCGCCGCGGCGACGCCGGAAGATGCTCTGGAGGACGACTCCTCCGTTATCCATCCGGCCTCCCATCCTCCCGTCGCCGTGGCAACGCCAGAAGATGCTCAAGGTGATTCCTCCTCCCCAGCCTCCCATCCTCCCGTCGCCGCGGCAACGCCAGAAGATGCTCTCAGTGATTCCTCCTCCTCCTCCTCCCCTCCTCCCGTCGCCGCGGCGATGCCGGAAGATGCTCAAGGCGATTCCTCCTCCTCCTCCTCCCCAGCCTCCCCTCCTCCTGTCGCCGCGGCGACGCCGAAAGATGCTCTCGGCGATTCCTCCTCCTCCTCCTCCCCAGCCTCCCCTCCTCCCGTCGCTGCGGCGACGCCGGAAGATGCTCACGGTGATTCCTCCTCCTCCTCCTCCCCAACCTCCCCTCCTCCCGTCTCCGCGGCGACGCCGGAAGATGCTCACGGTGATTCCTCCTCCCCTCCTCCCGTTGCCATGGCAACGCCAGAAGATGCTCATGGCGATTCCTCCTCCTCCCCAGCCTCCCCTCCTCCCGTCGCTATGGCAATGCCGGAAGATGCTCTCGGTGATTCCTCCTCCTCCTCCTCCTCCTCCTCCTCCTCCTCCTCCTCCTCCTCCTCCTCCGTTATCTGTCCAGCCTCCCCTCCTCCCGTCGCCATGGCGACGCCGGAAGACGCTCTCGGTGATTCCTCCTCCTCCTCCCCAGCCTCCCCTCCTCCCGTCTCCGCGGCGACGCCGCAAGATGCTCAAGGCGATTCCTCCTCCCCGGCCTCCCTTCCTCCCGTCTCCGCGACGACGCCGGAAGACGCTCTCGACCACCTCCTCTCCCTGACCGACGGCGACGCCTTGTACCGCTCCGCTTTGGCGACGTACGACCTCCCTTTGATCCTGATGGTGGCGCAACGCTCCCAAAAGGTGACCGTTGGGGATTCCGGTACCCAACCGGAGAAATTCAAGCCCCCGCGTCATCCCGATCCGAACCCCACCCACCCACCCCTCCGGATCCTCCTTCCCGTAGGATCCCAAGGAATACTTACCCTTCCTCAACGCCCTCCGCGTGGCCGAACCCGTTTACCGCCGCTCCCTCGTCGATCGCCTCTTGAAACGTTACGCCCGAGCCCTCGCTCACCTCAGCCGATGCGGTAAGCGACGCGACGCCAAGCGTTCGTCCCCGAGGGGACCGTTCCCTTTACCCCGCCGTCGTCCGTTTTATCCCAGGGCCGGACCGTTTCCCGGAATTCCTCCACCTGATGAAGGAATGGAAAGGGTACGGGGAAGCGTTGAGGCTTTATCCGATCGGAAGCCGGGAATACGAGGTACGGCGGCGGGACGGCGGCGGGACGGCGACGGGGGGACGGCTCCGCGGAAATCCCTCCGGATTGACGCGGGGTGGTTTTTTTCGGGTCCCGTTTAGGTCATCGCCGAATCTTACGGGGATTATCTCGCGGCGGAAGGTTTGAAAGAAGAAGCCGCTTTGATGTTTCATCGCGCCGGGGCGTTGGAGAAAGCTCTTTACTCTTATCGGTCCTGCGGGTTGTGGAGGGAGAGCGTCGCCGTGGCGACGGCGTTGGGTTACGCTCCCCGACGTTTGAGCGATTTGGCTCGGAGTATGGCGGGTGGGTTACTAACACCCTTCCTCCGACCCCTGAGTAGGTGCTACGGGGATGGGGAGGGGTTACTACCCCGAGTAGGGGTTGCGGGGATGGGGATTACTACCACGAGTAGGTGCTTCGGTGATGGGGAGGGATTACTACCCTGAGTAGGTGCTTTGGTGATGGGGATTACTACCATGAGTAGCAGCGCGGGGATGGGGATTACTACCCCGAGTAGGTGCTTTGGTGATGGGGATTACTACCCTGAGTAGCAGCGCGGGGATGGGGATTACTACCCCGAGTAGGAGCTTTGGTGATGGGGATTACTACCGTGAGTAGCAGCACGGGGATGGGGATTACTACCCTGAGTAGGTGCTATGGTGATGGGGAGGGATTACTACCCCGAGTAGGTGCTTTGGTGATGGGGAGGGATTACTACCCTGAGTAGGTGCTTCAGGGATGGGGATTACCACCCTGAGTAGCAGCACAGGGATGGAGATTACTACCCTGAGTAGGTGCTAAGGTGATGGGGAGGGATTACTACCCCGAGGAGGTGCTGTGGCGATGGGGAGGGATTACTACCCCGAGTAGGTGCTTCAGTGATAGGGATTACCACCCCGAGTAGCAGCACGGGGATGGTGATTACTACCCCGAGTAGGTGCTACAGCGATAGGGAGGGATTACTGCCCTGAGTAGCCTCACGGGAATGGTGATTACTACCCCGAGTAGCTACTATGCCGATGGGGGAGGGATTCCGAGAAACACGGCGGCTAAATTCCGGGAGGAGCCGGAAACCCGGAGTTACAACCCGGAGGTTCGGGGCGGTAGGAGAGGAGGAGCCGGGGTTGTTTCATCCCCTCCCCCCCCCCCCCCCCTCAAAAAATTCCCGCCTTTCCCCCTCCCCCCCCCCCGTAGAAGAATTAAGCGAGCGAGGAAACCACACGGAAGCGGCCACGCTCCTGGAGGACTACGCGCAGGTAACGGCTCTTTCCCCACCTCCTCCTCCTCCTCCTCCTCCTCCGGCCCCGGGGTGGGGGGGTGCGCCGCTGCTTCGGCCCCGGGGAGTTTTCCATCGGGAGGGGTTGGAGTAAGGAAGGTGTAAATGCAGTGCTGTGGGGATAGGGAGGGATGACTACGTGGAGTAGGGGATACGGTGACGGGGATTGCTACATGGAGTAGGTGCTGTAGCGGGGGGGGAGGGGTTACTACCACGAGTAGGTGCTATGGTGATGGGGAGGGATTACTACCCTGAGTAAATGCCGTGGTGATGGGGATTACTACCCTGAGTAGCAAAATGCAGAAGGTTATTACTACCCCAAGTAGCAGCATGGGGAGGGGGATTACTACCCCAAGTAGGCGCTATAGTAATGGGGAGGGATTACTACCCCGAGTAGGTGCTATGGTGATAGGGAGGGATTACTACCCCGAGTAGGTGCTATGGTGATAGGGAGGGATTACTACCCCGAGTAGGCGCTACAGTAATGGGGAGGGATTACTACCCTGAGTAGGTGCTATGGTGAGGGGGAGGGATTACTACCCTGAGTAGGTGTGACAGCAATGGGGAGGGATTACTACCCCAAGTAGCAGCACGGGGATGAGTGTTACTACCCTGAGTAGGTGCTATGGTGATGGGGAGGGATTACTACCCCAAGTAGGCACTACGGCGATAGGGAGGGATTACTCCTCCAAGTAGCAACACGGAGATGTGGATTACTACCCCTAGTAGGTGTGACGGTGATGGGGTAAGATTACTCCCCCAAGTAGCAGCACCGGGATAGGACTTCCTCACCCCAATAACAACACAGGGACGGGATTTACCCCTCCATCCCTGGGGCCGCGAACCGACTCCTCCCACCAACGCCTTTTTACTACCCCTTGTAACATCCCCCCCCTCCGGCTTTTCCCAGGATCCCGAAGGCGCCCTCCACCACCTCTTAACCGGGAACGCCTGGTCTGAAGCTTTAAGACTGGTAAAACCATCGGGGCCCAGCGGCAGGGGAGGGGAAAGAATTCCCGCCTCCCTCCGTACCCTTTACTCCGAGGACGGACGGGATTATTTTGGGATGGCAACGACGGAATCGCGTCGGAGTAAATCTCGGCGAGGGGGGGTTTACTCGTATTCCCTTTTTTTTCAGATTTACAAACACGGCCGGTGGGAATTCTTAGAGGAGAACTTTACAGCGGCTTTACTCGCAGGTGAAAAATAGCTACCGGGGCGGAGGAAGGGCGAAGGTTTCCCCCCCTCCTCCCCGCCCGCTTTTCCTTGTCCCGGCGCCGCTACTCGCTCCCCGTGATATTATTTTTTCTTTCTTACTCGCCAGCGCAAAAAAACCACCTCCTTCGCCTGGAATCCCTAAGGAACGCTTTTCGCCGTCATCGAAGCCGCCTCCGTGTCGTCCGGGAGGAAGAGGAGGCGCCGTCGCAGTTCTCGAGGGGTGAGGGGTGGGGAGGGAGCTTCCGGGGCGAGTAAGTGCTATGGGGACGGGGTGGGATTACTACCCCGAGGAGAAAGAACGAGGACAGAGGTTACTAAATCCCCCCCGCCCCCCCGAGTAGGTGCGGTGGGGATGGTGGAGGGATTACTATCCCGAGTAGCAGCATGGGGGTGGGTGTTACTACCCGGAGTAGGTGCTATGGTGACGAGGAGGGATTACTACCCTGAGTAGGTGCTTTGTCGATGGGGATTACTACCATGAGTAGCAGCACAGGGATGAGTGTTACTACCCTGAGTAGGTGCGATGGCAATGGGGAGGGATTACTCCCCAAGTAGCAGCCTGGGGATGGATGTTACTACCCTGAGTAGCCGCTGCGCCGATGGGGCTTGACTACTCCCCCGAGTAGCAGCGTGGGGATGGATCCTACTCCCCCCACACTCCCAAGAAACACCCCCAACCCCCTCACCCTATCCCCCCCTTCTCTTATTCAGGCTTTTCTCTGCCTTCCTCCACCCGGACCGCTCCTGCCACCTCCTCGCCGCCTCCTCCAGCCGCCTCGCTGTAAGGAAACCCTCCTCCTCCCCGACGCCGGTCCCAAATGGCCTGGCGCTCATTCTCCCCCTCCCCCACCCCCAAGCCGTTTTACCCAGAACCGCCGGAAAAAAACCAGTTTGAGGGAAGGGAATCCTTCGGAACACCGCGCCCTCTTGGAAGCGTTGTGGGACGCCGTCGCCGCCCTGCAGGCGACGGAGGGTAAGGAGGATTATTTCCCACCCCCCCCCCACCCCCCCCCGCCGGAAAAAATATCCCTCTGCCGCCGCGGTCCCGGGATTATTTTTTTTGGTCCCCGTAGGAGCCGTCCGCTCCCTCCTCCGCCACTTGGTGCGTTGTGGTTACGACGACGACGCCCGCAGCCTCCAACGCTCCTTCCTCGAGCTTTGGGAAGAGGTGGCAAACGCCATCCCGGAAATTTGGCCTTCGGCGCCGGTCCCGGTTTTTTCCCATCCGGTAGGCATCCGTTGGGAATTTTGCCCCGCCCCCCCCCTTGCCTTTTCCTGCCCCAACTTCACCCTCCTCCGTTGGAAACTATCCAGGGATGACACGACATTAGCGCTTCCCGCGGGTGGCACTCAAGAGTCTTCCAGGAGGAGCGGTTCTTCCGGAATTTTCCTTCGGAATTCCGCCCAGGCTTTTAATTTTTCCCCCTCCCCCCCCTTTCTTGAGCCAGCTCCTGGCACCGGATTCAACCACCGATGGCGTTTCAGCCACGTATCGGAAGGGGATTTTCCAACCCGACGCAGACGGTGAGTTAATCCGAGCCACGGATGTGTTATTTGGGAATGTCGGGGAGCGGAGCTTTCCCAGAATCCTTTGGAAATCAAGCTTGACACCTGCTTTGCGTTCCCAGAGCTGGAATTCCTTCTTCCGCCCAAACTCGATCCCAATCCCTCGTGGAAACTGCAGCTTCTCCAATAAGGAAAAACCCTGCCCCCCCCAATGGAATTCTGACGGATTGCAGTACCAGAAGCCGGTAGGCGGAGCCAACATCCCGTTGGTCTCCGAAGCCGGGATCCGGCGTCCCATTGGCCTCCCGTGGGCAGATCTGACATCCCTGTTGGACTCGCATCCAATGGGATGTCGGAGTTGGACGCTCAGATCCAGATTCCCATTGGACCCCCGGACGCTCGCATCCCAACATAATCCCATCACTTCCTCCCCTCCCTCCTTGCACCAAGCTCCGCCCCCTCACCCCACCGCCGCCACGACTCTCCATTACTCAGTGAAGCGATGCTTACTCGATGGTTTTACTCTACGTGTCATTGTTTAGTAAGGGATTATCCCGAGTTTTTCTGCCTTTTCCCGGGCAGATTCATGTTGTCCGATGCCTCCGCAGATGTTCTTTCAAGCGAGGAACGCTGGGAAATTTCTCGCTGCACCGATGGCAGGTGAGAGGTGAACGGAGGAGTCGGGAGATTCCCGGTTCCACCTTCACCCTCCCATCGGATCGTATCATCTTGATCACATCTTAGGGATGGGAATAAAGGTGGTTGCTTCCCGAAATTCCGTTTGGAATTGTTTTTTTAGGGAATGACCTAGCCCCTCCCCCCCCGCCAGGGCTTACCTTGGGAATGGAGGAAATAAGATGTCGTAAAAGAATTCCAATGTTTGGCAGTTTTTAAGCACGGAGAATCGAAATCCTGGGAGATGACGTGCAAGTGGAGCTGACTGAAATTCCGGAAAAACAGGGAATATTCCCAAAATTTGGGGTTTTTTGGGATAACAACCCCCACACAGGCAAAACCACTGTCTCCTAAAGGCTTTAGCCCCACCCCTAAGACACAAATTCCACTCCCCACGGGTGTTTACGACATCCAACTGCTCCCAGAATGTTGGGAATGGCAGCGTTACAATCCCTTAGGGATAAACTCAGAGCCGGGGCAGGGAAGAAAAGGGGGGAGTGGTTTTCCCAACTGTTCGTACCTCATACTGGGAATAGCATGATAACCCAGTTGGAATTCCAAAGTATTCCCAGCTGGGCAACGTTGCGTCATTTGGATTCCGACAGCGTGCATGTGTTCCAAGAGTTCCGCGTGTTCCTTGGTGAGGGATTGCAGATCCCGGATGGAATCCCAGGGAAGAACGAGCCAATGGTAACGAGCTTTGGGATATTTATCCTGGATAACAACTGCTTTCTCATCTTTATAAACCTTCAGTGGGTGAAGAAGGAAGCGGGTTATTTCCAGCACGATTTCTGGCAGTGTTACGAGCCAGATTCCAGGCTGGGATTCCGAACGGGATTCCACACCAGGATTCTGGACTGGGTTTCTGAGCTGGCATTCCAGGCCAGATTCCAGGCCGGGATTCTGAGTCCAGATTCCAGGCCAGGATTCCAGGCTGGGATTCTGAGCTGGGATTCGGGATTCTGAGTCGGATTCCAGGCCAGGATTCTGGGCTGGGTTTACGAGCCATATTTCCGAGCCGGAATTCCAGGCCTGGGATTCTAGGATGGGATTCTGAGCCAGATGCTAGGCTAGGATTCCAGGCTGGGATTCCGGACTGGGTTTCCGAGCCAGCATTCCAGGCCAGATTCCAGGCCAGGATTGAGAGCAGGGATTCCGGGATGGGATACCAGGCCGGGATTCTGAGCTGGGATTCAGGATTCTGAGCCAGGATTCCGAGCTGGATTCCAGGCTGGGATTCTGAGCCAGGATTCCAGGCCACATTTCCGAGCCAGGATTTAGGCCAGGATTGCGAGCTGGGATTCCAGGCCAGGATCCAACCCGGAATTCCGAGCCCTCAAGGAAGCAGAAAGCGCGCAGCAAGCGCACGCCGCTCACCTGCAATTTGGGATCGCGCATGGAGCTCTTCAACCCTGCATTCCAACCTCCCGCTGGCTCCTAAAAAAAGAAGGAATGAAGAAGGGGAAGAGGGGGATTGAGTGATTATTATAATGGCTTATTAATGATTGATTACTGATGATTAATTAGTGAGGTGACGCCCCGCCCCCATCCCAACTGGCCTCACCTTCCTCCTTAAACCTCCCCCCGCCTCTGCATTCCTTGCTTGGGGAATCCCCTCTGTGACCTCCTCCTCCTTCCTCCTCCTTTTTCCAGGCTCATCCCTGGAATCCTGGGAATGGGAATCCCAGGAATCGACAGGATCTGATGACAATTTGCTGCCCACTTGCAGTTCATACGGATAAAGGTTGTTAACAACATAAAGGGTTTGACCCGGCGTCATCCGGACCTCTTGGTTTTGACCCACCGGAACCAGATCCACACTGCTGGGGTTAATTCCCAACTTTGGAATTAACCAATGGGGAAAAAAAAAAGGATTAGGAATACAGCCTCAAAATCCCGTTTCTACTGCCCCCACGCCACACTGCATCGAGCCTGTCCGCAAGCCCGAATTTAGCCTGGACACCCATTGGAGGGGATTATCCGGATAATCCCGCCCTGCCCGCTCTGATTATTCCCGCCACGTAGCCAAACTGGGGAACGAGCCCCGCCACCCCTCCCACCCTTCCTCACCTGCCTAACGATGACGGAACCGACGGGTTGATCTGCTCGGAGCTGAACTGGGGGGGGGGGGGGGGGCGGGGAGAAAAAAAGGAAAACACTAATGGGGTGGGAGTGGGGAAATAAAGCTGGAATTCCAAGCGACAGATGGATGGGCAAAAGCTGGGAATTTCCACAGCCGCCGCCTGGGGACAGCAATATCCCACCCCTGCTGCTCCCACTGCCATCCCTTCTCTCTGGTGCCTGCCCCCCGATTTGAATTCTTACCTTGGTTCCGGGAACACTTCCTGTCCGTTATCCCGGTTGCCGGCCCGCGGCCCAGCACCACCGTGACCCCGGGGGGCAGTTCCAGTCGCTTGCTTCCTCCTTCTTTCCCCACCAGCAGCATCCTTAGAGCGAGTGGGCGTGGCCTCCAGAGGGTGGGCGTGGTCTTCTTCCCTAGGGATTCCCTCCCAGTCCTATGGGATATTCCACCCAACCCCCCTCTTTGGAGCCTCACAACGGCCTAACCCGGGCGGAAACCCCGTCGCCGTCAGCGTGGGGGCTAAAAGGAGCGAGCGCGGTCGCTATGGCAACCCCCCGTCGCTTTAGCGGCGCCGCGCTCGCCCCTTCACCAACCCGGTTAACCCCCGCGGCGCGGCCCGCGACCCCCCCGCCGCGAACGCGCGTTTCACCCACTCACCCCCCTCGGCGCGGCGCGGCGCGGCCCGGAAGAAGCCGGTGAGACGGCAGCGCGGAGCATGCGCAGTGCCATGGGCTCACGCCAAGCGCAGCCCGCAGGGGGGAGAGCAACGCGATTGGTTCGCTTCGTTCCGCGTCGCGTTGTGATTGGTTGGTTTCCCTTGGCGGAGCGCAGCGAGTGTTTGCAGAGGGGCGGCACAGCGGGAGCGAGAAGCTGGATGCGGGGCTCGCCCCGCCAGGTCCCGAAAGGGAATGGCGAGGCGAACTCCCGGCGTTCGGAAGGAGGCTGGCGAGGAAAATTCCAGAGGGAATCGCGACACAATTCCCAAGGTTCGGATGGGATTAAGAATACATAATAGTAATAGCACCTATTATTAATAATAGTTATCATGTTTATTAAAGCTTTAATAAACAATATTTGCTATTTTTACTAATTGTTAATAATGATAAATAATAACAATAATTGTACTTCTCATTATTACTAATACTTATGATACTTATTGAAGCCTTAATAATACTTATTATGAATTATTATACTTTTAAAAGCTGTAATAATAATGATACTTCTTATCACTACTATTACACATTATACTTATTAAAGCCTTAAAAATAAATAAGAATACTTATTACTAATTATTAAAAATGCAAAATAAGTAATAAATATTACCATATATTATTATTACTAACCTGTATTTTATTTTCTAAAGCCTTAATAATACATAACAATAATCTTATTATCCTTAATACTTATGATAATTAGATAGCTAATAGAATACACACCCGGACTCTCCAGATGCATTTGGACCCACGAACCCATGCTCTGAGAAGCTACAATGATGCTCCACTTGCTCCCCACCCGCCACCCACTGCCCAACCGGGTGCCGAATAGTGAGGCCGAGCCGGCGAGGCCCGAGAGCCGGGACGCGAGAAGGCGGAGCCCCGGTGGGAGGCGGAGCCCCGGTGGGAGCCGGTCAGCCGTATTGCGTCCCCCGGGCAGGCTGGGAGCTGTAAGCCGGCGGGATGGCACCTCTGGCGATGCTCCAGAGCTGCAGCCCGAGAGCCATCTCGGGGGTGGGGGTTGCAGTGGGAGATGCCTGGCCCCGGGGTCTATAGAAAACCTTTAGGATGCCCGGAAAGATCACCCAGATCCAATTATAACCCCGTTAATCGCCCTCTTAGTTATTCAAATCAGTCCCCTCATTAGGGAGTGAAGGGCGCTAATTAAAGGTTGCTGACAGCGCCCCTCCCCCCCACTTTTCCTCGTTAATGAGGGTGATTTCATTAAGCTGGACTAATAACAACCCCCCACCGCTCGGCGCCTCATCTCCCGCTTGCTTTCGGCTGGGTTAATTAAGAGTTGACGAAGTGTTAATTGGGTCGGTTAACCGGAGGGGGGGAGTTCACGAGGGGCTGGGAGCACGGTGGGCGATGCACCGCATGCCGCAGCCCCCCGCCACGCGCCGCCCGCCCGCCGTCGGAGAGACTGTTGGTGGGCGGCTGCCGGGAGCGATCGCGGCTCAAGAGCTGCGGGCTCAGGGATGGAGCCCGGCAGCGATCGCGGCCCGGGAGCCGCAGCAGGCGGAACGCCCTTCGTTTTCGGAAGGCGCCTGGGATCCTTTCCCAGTGTTATTCCCAGTCTCATTCCCAGTACTCCCAACGCCGTCTGAGCGCTGCTTCACCCCCTCCCCTCGGCAGCCGCACCCTAAAGGACTGCGACCCGAGAGGAAACTATCCCATCATGCCTTGCGGGAGGTCCATCCCCTCCCACCACCGGAAACCCCTCCTTCCCCTCGACAGGCGCTGAACCGGAAGCATCCCCAGACCCCGCCCCCTCCTTTTGACTGAGCCAATGGCGTGACGCCCCGTCGGGTTCGTTGACGAGGGAGGTGGTTGAGGAAGGGGGGGGCGAGCGGAGATGGTCCCGGCAACCGTAACTCCGTTTCTACTCGCCTTGTTCGCCCTCGGGGTGGCGGAGGAGTTGGCGACGGAAGAGGAGGAGGTGGCAACCGAATTGACGGAGGTGACGACCGCATCACCCCACCGGCGCTTCGAATACAAATACAGCTTCAAGGGGCCTCACTTGGTGCAGGAAGATGGGACAGTACCCTTTTGGCTCCATACGGGTAGTAAGTACCCCACTGGGAGGTGATGGGAGTGGGGGGGCGAACTGGAGTGAATCCGGATTAACCCCACCAAATTAACCACCTCGTTGTACCTACACTTAGTATTCACTCTCTGGTTGCAGGGGTGGGCTCCTTCCCCAAGGGATAACACAATGGGAAGGAGCCCGTCAGCAATCCGTAGGCAATGAGTTGAGTTGAGCAATCCATTCCCATTCCCAGATGCCATTCCCGGTGCCGATCGGATCCGGATAACACCATCTTTGAAAAGTCAAAAAGGATCCCTTTGGACCAAAAGCAAATCCACCTTTGGATTTTGGGAATTGGAAATTGCCTTTCGGATAACAGGAAGAGGTCGTTTGGGTGCTGACGGATTGGTAAGAAGAATTCCCAATCTCCGACAAGTAAAAATCAACTCCAAATTGGGAATCTTGCGCAGATTCCTCTTCCTTGATTGGGGTTTTCGCTTTCCTCCTAGGCTGTCTGGTTTACAGAAGAGCAGGGCTTGGATGGACCTGTTTTCGGAGCGGCCGATCAATGGAAAGGCGTTGGCATCTTCTTCGATTCCTTCGACAATGACGGAAAGGTTCGTGGAACGCAAACTCTTCCAGTCAAGGATTCTGTAGCGGTTTCTGTCTGGGCATGGCCCAGGTCATTCCAGGCCTCACCCAGCCTCAGATACTTCCAGGGATGGGGTGTCTGTAGCTTCCAGGCCAGGCTGAATGAGGCTCAGAATAACCTGATCTAGTAGAAGGTGTCCCTGCACACGCCACTGTAGTGGAACCAGATGGACTTTGAGGTCCAAGAATTCTGAGAATTCCCATAATTCCATTCGTTTCCCTCTTTCTTTCCTTAGAAAAACAATCCCAGTGTGAGCGTCATCCCCAATGACGGCCGCCTTGCGTATGACCATCAGAAGTAAGTTTTTGGCGACATTGAAGCTGGAGAAAACCCCATTTCCCTTCGGAAGTGGACGAATCTGTTGCCGTAAACTCTCTTTCGAGAGTTCACTTGTGTTTCTTTTCCCACTAGTGACGGTTCCACCCAAGCTTCCGCTTCCTGTCAAAGGGATTTTCGGAACAAACCTTATCCTGTACGACTCAAGATAACCTACTACCAGCAAACCCTGACGGTGAGCCTTCAGCCATTCGGTAGACGAGACCCAGCACTCCTCATCCTATTGCTCTGCACCCTTGGGAAAAACGCCACCACCCCCAGCTTCCTTGTAGCCCCCCAGGCACTGGAAGGGTGCTCTGAGGTCTCCCCAGAGCCTTCCCTTCTCCAGGCTGAACCACGCCCCCCCCCCCCCCCCCCCCAGCCTTCCATCCATCCCTAACCGATGGTATCGGATTATGGAGCACACGGCAGGGGCGGGTCGGCATCTCTTTATCCTTGTAGGTATTAATTAACAATGGATTTACTCCGGATCGGGATGATTACGAATTTTGTCTCAGAGTAACTGATATCGTCTTACCTTCCACTGGATATTTTGGAATATCTGCCGCAACTGGCGGACTCGCAGGTACTTTTGTTCCCTCCAGAAATTGCCGGTGGGAGAGGGAGGAGGACTTTTGAGTGGGAGCGTGATTGGTGAGGCGGAGCAGCACTAATGAATTAATTAACCGGGGGGGGCATGGGGGGCGGGGTTATTGTCGTTTGTCGCCTACAGATGATCATGACGTCCTGTCTTTCCTGACCTTCCGGTTGAGCGAGCCTGGGAAGGAATTAGTAAGCATTGTTAGGCTTTAATGAAGAAAATTAACCTTTATCCTCTACGGAGCATCGGATTAAGGAATTCTTCCCGAAGGGAACGTCTGACCACCAATTCAGGGGCTCTTGAGCTCCAGCTCTCGCGCTCTGGCTGATAAGTTCCAGCCCTCCATCTCTCGGGCTCCAGCCCTCTGGCTCCAGCTCTTAAGCTTTGGCCCTCGGGCTGTGGTCCTCACTTCTTGGCACCTGGTTGTGTGTCGGTGGGTGGGTGGTGAGCAACACTCTATCCTTCATAGAACAGCATTTCTCCCCTTTCCTCTTCCATAACCGCTCTTTTTAAAGCCGACGCTGGATACAGAAATCCCTGGGAATGAGCGCGAGAAATACCGGGAAGAGTTCGAACGCTTTCGACAAGACCTGGAACGGAAGAAAGAAGAATTCCAAAAGGAACATCCCGATATCCAAGGACAACCAGGTAAGTTAGTGAATGAGCCAGAATGCTCATTCCAAAGAAGCATTCCGAATGTGTCTGGAGAAGGACGTTGGAGCTGGGAAAGGGGTTGCAGAATGAGGGGGAGTGACGAGGTCGAGAATGCCCTGGGGAGACTTCAACACGTCGCAGAACGCCCAACCTTCTGCTCTTTTATTGTTTTCCCAGCAGATGAGCTTTTTGAAAGTGGGACGGAGCAGGAATTGAGGCAAATCTTGGAAGGGCAGAATCGCCTGCGTTTGGAAATCCGACGGCTCGCTCAGCGGTTGGATGCAATTCAGGAGGAGCAGAAGCGATCCCTCGCTGAGCTCAGCGAGGAGGTCATGAGAATAGGAAACGCTTCACCGGCTCCAGAAGGGCGGGTAAAAATCAAAGGAGATAACACCCTGGGACTAAGGATTCCATTAAATTATGGCGCGTGGATTTATTTGGTTTTTCCAGAGGTGATTTTTTTTTATCCATTCTCTCATCCCAATTCCAGGTTTCCCAGCAGGAGATGGAGAAAGTTGGGAAGAATCAAGAAGAGATCATTAGACAAGTCAACGAACTGAGGTAAATCCAACTAGTAATCCAGTGTGTTGGCTGTTTTCCTGCCTTTTCTGACTGATTCCGTTAAGGATAATGCTGTGGCACAGTCATGAATCACCCAGAGAAGCTGTGGATGCCCCATCCCTGGAAGTGTCTGAGGCCAGGCTGGATGAGGCTGGGAGCAACCTGGTCTGGTGGAAGGCGTCTTCCGGGGATGTGGCATCCACAACTTCTCTGGGCAACCCATCCCAGTGCCCCCCACCCTCTCCAGGAAGAATTCCTTCCCGATATCCTATCTCAATCTCCCTCTTTCTCTTTTTAAACCCATTATCCCAACTCCCACTACCCTTGGGAAAAGCCGCCCCAGCTTCCTTGTAGCCCCCCCCAGGCACTGGAAGGTGCTCCATGGTCTCCCTGGAGCCTTCCCTTCTCCAGGCTGAACTCCCCAACTCTCTCAGCCTGTCCCCACAGCCAGAGGCGCTCCGACCCTTGGATCTGGTTGGCATTCTGGGCTGCCAGCGCCCACGGCCAGCTCTTTGCCCACCCCCCAGCACCCCTAAGTCCGTCCTTACGCGGTTGTTCTTGCAGTAGAGAGAGGTCTGGTGGGATCTTGAGGACCTCGAGGGATAGATCTTATCGGAGGGAGAAGTTTTAAGGAGCCAGAAAAGAAATCCGATTGTTCCGTTAATAACCAGGAGATTATTATGCGCCCGATGAATATTTTAAGGGTGGTTAATCCTCTTTCCGACTGGAAAGAAGCTGGTGCTGAGAAAATGTCTTGAGACATATTGATTAGAAGATTTAAGTCTTTCCTCGCCTTGGGGTTTTTTTTTTCCCTCGGAAATGAATTCCGGGATTTTGATTCGGAAAGGATTTTGTTGTAAAACCCCAAAAAACAATGAATTCACTTGAAGATAATATTAAGTAGTACGAAATTACCCTCCCCCGAAGCGAGGGGAGGATGGAAAAATGAGTTCTTGGGATAATCGTGGAGCCGACGACGGCATTAAATCCTTGCTTATCCCTAAAACCTTTCTTTTGATTTCTTCCCTCGAGACTTTTTCCACCCAGATCAGGTGCCGCAAATTTTCCAAGGATGATAACTGTTGCTACATGGTGGGCCTGGCAGCGTTCTGGGATACGAAGCATCGGAAAAATCTTTGCTTCCTTTTTTTTGCTGGTTATTTCTATATTCTGCCTTAATTCAATGGATTTAAAAGCAACCAGAACGATCTGTTATCCAGAGAAAAGCTGGAGTTTCTCCCGCTCCACTCACTAAAAAATTGTTTGTCATGCTGTTGTTTCCTTCTAGAAATTCTGTGATGGAATTTTTGAGCCGGCTCGGCGAAGCTCGGCATCCTGATTCCGTCGCTGGAGCTTCTGAAACAACGGCTCGCTTGGACGATCTCCGTGAACACCTTCGCCTCGTTAAGAGGGATGTCGAGCGTGTGATACAACAAAATATGGTAATTTATGCGACAGCGTTGGTTGAGCACAATATTCTGGCAGTGAAAAATTGGGATGAGCCGATACGGAATTTATGGAGTGATCCCTTTGCGGGGGAGTTGAGGGTGGTTGTCTGCCCTGGTGAGGTGTTGCCTGGAGTGCTCATGGCTGCTTCTGGGCTTCTTGAGGATGGATAAGGAGCTAGCAGAGAGGGTCCAGCGGAGAATGGTGAAGAATCCAAAGCACCTTCTGTAGGTGGGAAAGTTGGAAGCACTGGATCCCTTCGGCTTGGAGAAGAGGAGGCTGAGGGGCAGAGCTTATCGATGCTTATCAATATCTAAAGGGTTGGGGTGGGGTCAAGAGGATGGGGCTGGTCTTTTCTCGGTGATGTCCAGTGACAGGACCTGGGCCAATGACCATCAACCAATTCCCACAGCAACGAGGGCCCACCCCCTCAGGTGGTCATGTGCCGTATCTCGTTTCGGGGGTGAGGTCAATTGTTTATTTTCTAGCCACCTAACGAGAAAACCAAACGATCGGACTCCCCGTCTTGCTTATCCACTGCCTACTTCTTCGGCTTCGTGGCCGCGCAGACAGCGTTACTCATCGCTTACGGAGCATATAGGTGAGTGGGGTATCCCTGGATTCTCTGGGTGATCCATCCCACTGTCCTCCGCCCTCTGCAGGAAGAATTCCTTCCTGATGGCCCATCTCAATCTCCCTCTTTCCATTTAAACCCATCACCCCTTGTCCTGTCACTACAGGCCCTTGGAAAAAGCCCCCCCAGCTTTCTTGTACCCCCCAGGCACTGGAAGGGGCTCTGAGGTCTCCCTGGAGCCTTCCCTGCTCCAGGCTGAACCCCCCAACTCTCCCATCTTGTCCCCACGGTTCAGGCCCTCTGACCCTCAGAGCGTCTTCACGGGCGTTCTCTGGCCTCGCTCTGACCCAGTTGGACGCCAGGAATCTTCCATATCCTGAAACCAGTTTAATAGTGTGCGTCCTCTTCCACCATTTCCATTCAGGACTCAACAGGAAGCAGCAGCCAAGAAGTTCTTTTGATGATCCGTTTCCTTTCGGTGGAGCAGGCTACGTCGGAACGATTGGAATTTTTCTGGGAAGAGTAACATCCCATAGCAAATCCAAACACTTCTGGTTTAATCCTGCCACGGCAACTCTTTAACTTGGAGATCCCAAACTCCCGAACTTGGAGATCCTCCACACGTCAACACTTTGGACACGCTAACCCGTTGGAGGAAGCGTCTCCGCGTGCTCCGGCCACACTAAGCCATCGGAAGGATGCGTATCACATCTCTGTACCCTCTGGGGAAGAAGCAAAAGGGGTTAATCTGGGTTAATCCAGATTGGATCGTCGGTACTATGGCAATAACGCCATCCTGATTAATCCGGATTGATCGTATCGTCGGTGCTACGGCGATGGAGCACATCCCGATTAATCTGGATGGAACAGATCGTTGGCGCTACGGCGATAAAGCCATCCCGATTAATCCAGATGGATCGGATCGTCAGCGATCAAGCCATCCTGCTTCCACATCCTGTTCCTGTTAGCTCCGGGTCATCGTGCGCTCCGGGCGGCCACCTGACTTTGCGGATTCGTTTCTCCACGGGTTTAAATGGGGATATCGCCTATCCGTCGGTTTTTCCAATGCCGGCCGACCCTCCCGGGCGGCACCATCTTGTTGCGCTTCTTTCACCGGCCCAAGGACGTGGTGGGGTTGTTCCCTTCTCCGGCTGCCGCTGGCGCCGGAAATTCCCATGGTTGGGGTCGTGACGAGTGAGAACGCGTCTGGATCGGAGGAAATCCGCGGATGTATCCAATTAAATCCTTGTTGGCAAGCCGGAGCAGGCTGTATTTTTAGGGAAGAGGGGGTGTAGGGGGGTTACACTTGAACGTCTGGTTGTAGCTACATCGGGATGCTGAGCCACTCCGTGTGTGCCAGCAAGCGAGCAGCCAGCACTCGCCAGATCCGATTGGGAAAACCATGATGCCTGAGGGTGTTTGCTTCGCTTCATGCTCTCCGCGTATTTTTTCCTTCTGGAAGCGATTGGAATCAATTTAGAGGGAGGGGGCAATGAGTTTTCCAGGTTTTTGTGCTCGGCGGGAACGTCACCGGAAGTTCACGATTTCTGGGATCCGCCGGCTCGAGGTTTGGCGCGCTCGGGTCGGAAAAGACGCCAATAATCTGGGATTACGGATGTTCCGTGTGGGGTGTTTTTAGGGAGTCTGCTTTAATTAGAAAGGCTTAAAAGGGATTAAAGGGGAAATCAGGCTCCGCCCATTGCTCAGGGCAAACGACAAGCGCGCGGGCCAGGAGAAGCGGTTAGCTCCTGGAAATCGGAGTGCGCGCTGTCGTAGGATTAATACAATTCCCAAGTTTTTTTCGGGATCATTCCCATTCCTGACAATAATCCATCATCCGGACACCACATCTGCGTAAACCTTTGCCCCACCGGGGGCTTGCGGATCAACCTGACGCTGTGAAGAAGGGAAGCAAGTAGCTGAAGCTTTTCAAGCGAGCCGAACCCTCCAGATCTTAGAGGAGTCGGCTCGTTAAACTGGATAACAAGCCGGGTTTAAGTGGATGCAGATTGTTACCCTTCGGAGAATCGAGGCACCGGAGGGCGTAGCTGTTCACTTGCTTACCGCGCGGCTGGGCGGGAGGGCGCGGCGTATTCCCGGGTGGCAATGGCTTTCCTAATGAAAAATATGTTAAGCGCACAGGTGAAAAATCTGGGATTCGGAAGCGGGAAGGAAGAAAACCAAGAGGAAAACCCTCCTTCCGATCCGGCTGCTGCGGCGGGAATGACCAGGGAGGAGTATGAGGAGTATCAAAAACAAGTGGTTGAAGAGAAGTGAGTAGCTATTCCCTTCTTATCTGGGTTCCAGGGGGGTCAGATTAACCCAGAGTGAGCATTCCGCTCGCTTGGGTTGGCTTATCCTGCCCAAAAAAAATCCCAGATACAAAACTCCATTTGCGATGGATTCCATCCCCCATCGGTACTTTTAATCCTCACCACTTGCTTGTAAGGGGACGGAACAAGCCCGAAAGCCTTGAGGCGGAGGAGTGGCGAGTGCGCGCAATCCGGCCCTTTAAGGCTCACTTATGTAACGAGCGCGCGCATAAATCCTGTGCCTAAGACGATTAGCCGGGTTGGAATTCCTGCTAGCCAAATTCCTGGTAGCCAAGTCTAGGGCTAATGGGAGCAAAACAACCAGTGGATATCGCCCGAGACTCGGCCTTCCAAGAGTGTTTAAGTGCGCCACCCGGTTGGCGCGGCCAGGTGCTTGGAGCCTGGCGCGTTCTGCCAGCTCTTCACGTTGTGAGTGAGCCAAGTGGAAGGCATTAATCATGGTGCTTAAGGGGACAGGGCAATAAGCGAGCAAGCTAACAAAATGAGTGAGCTAACATGCGAGTGAGCTAACAAAACAAGAGAGCTAATGAAACAAGCTAGCTAAGGAGTGAGTGAGCTTACCAAAACGAGTGAGCTAACCTAAATGAGCGAGCTAACAAGCGAGCTAATGAAACGAGCAAGCTAACAAGCGAGCGAGCTAACACATGAGCTCGCTAACAAGTGAGTGAGCTAACAAGTGAGCGAGCTATTCAAAATGAGGGAGCTAACCTAAATGAGGAAGCTAACAAGCAAACTAACCAAAACGAGCGAGCTAATGAGTGAGCTAGCTAGCAAGCGAGCGAGCTAAGAAGTGAGCAAGCTAACAAAATGAGCTAACAAAATGAGTGAGCTAACAAGCAAACCAGCTAACGAGCTCGCTAGCTAACTCCCCTCTTTTTTTTTTCTGCCCTCCACGTTCCCAGGATGGAAAGAGATGCTGCCTTTGCCCAGAAAAAAGCCGAGCGAGCTTACCTACGCCTTCAGCTGCGAGCTAAATACCGCCTCCCTAAGGTAAGAAAACACCGGGAAGAGGGTCGGAACCATCTGATCCGGGATTGCGGTCATAACAGCTTGATCCCAGATCAGGGTTGGAATGATTTCCAGGAGCGGTAGGGGTTTTCCCTATATTCCGAGTTTGATTTGGATCTGGTTTGACTCTGGTTTAGAGTGAACAGGATGAGAATCAAATTCAATTGGGGGGTGAGGAGGTGGATTTACCGGATGAGCTTCGGAAGATGGTGATGGACGATCAAGCAGAAGAAGAAGAGGAGAAAGATTCCCTCTTGGATAAATTCCGGAATGTGGATTTAGAAGAGCTGAAGGAAAAAGCACGAGGAGCCGTCGAGGAAATGAAACGGGGAGCCGGGGAGAAGTGCAGCATCATGTAGGAGAAGGAGAGGAGAGCGGCGGTTAAGACTAAAACTAAAACTAATCCTAATCCCTAACCCCAATCCTAACCTCTAACCCTAACCCCTAACTGTCATCTAACTCATAACCATAATCCTAATCCCAATCCCAATACTAATACTAAACACTAACTCTAACCCTAAATTAATCCTAATCCTAACCTCTAACCCTAACCACTAACCCTAAACCCTAATCCCAATCCTAATCCTAATCTCTGACCCTAGCACTAAAATTAATCCTAATATCTAACTCTAACCTCTAGCCCTAACCCATAATCCCAATCCTAAACCCTAATCCTAACCCCTAATCGTAATCCCTAACCCTAATTTTAATCCTTAACCCTAAACCATAACCCCAAACCCTAATCCCAGTCCCAGCCTTGACCTCTTCCTGCACCATGCACCCACTGAAAACACCCTCTTTAAAACCCTGCCTGGATGGTGGCAGGGTGGTGTGGTGAACAATTCCCACGCTCCGTGTTCACCCGGATCGTTCCCCTGCCGTCCCCCCCTGGACTACCTCCGACTCCCCCATCCCTGGAATTATCCGTAGGCTGGGCTGGATGAGCCTCAGAACGACTCTGAGGCGTCCCGTGCCCACAGCGGCGGGGGGGGTGGGTGGGAGTTGGAATAGCTGGGGGGGGGGGGCTTTAATTAAGAGCTTTAATTAAGAGCTTTCATTAGTCCCATCCCACCTCCTAATTAGAAGCGATTAAGGGCCGTTCGTTCAACCTTCGTTAAGAGAATTCCCGGGAATTCCGCGCGCGCGGGATTAAACGGAACACAATGACCCCCCCCCCGGCAGTGATCCGGGATTGGAGCGGTGCGGTGGGGGGAGAGGGGGGAGGGGAGGGGCTCCACGCACTCCTCCCCCAACCCCAAAGGAGTCCGACGCGCCACTCGCTTGCTCGCTCAGAGTTTCTCAGGATCAGGGTTGAGAGACTGGAGTGCGTCCGCTCCGGAATTCCGGCGCCCGCCCCCCACCCCCTCGATGCACCCATCCCGTTTCGCCATGACGGATAGAAGAGTACGGAATAACCCAGCGAGGTTGCACAGCATCGAGGCCATCCTTGGGTTTGCCGAAGAAACCGGATTAACGGATGCGTTCCCAGGAAAACCTTCGGATGAGGAACGGCCAGAGAAGAAACAACGCCGGAATCGTACCACTTTCACCACCTATCAGCTTCATGAGTTGGAACGGGCGTTCGAGAAATCTCACTATCCTGACGTCTACAGCCGGGAAGAGTTGGCTGGCAAGGTTAACCTCCCCGAGGTCCGCGTACAGGTAATATTCCTGCCCCCCCTCAGCGCTCCCGGTGTTTTCGGTGCTGGCATCTCCCGACCCAGGACAGTCCCATGTTCCTAGTGCTGGCGACTCCTGGCCTGGTGCGATACGGCCCCGCGTTCCCAGTGCCAGCAGCTCCTGGTCTGGCACGATCCCGTTTTTCCGAGTTCAGCATAGCCCTGTGCGTTCCCAGTGCTGGCAACTCCTGACCCGGCACAGCCCCATATTCCCAATCCCAGCATCTCCTGACCTGTACCAGCCCTGCATTCCTGCTGCCGGCTTTCCCCCCCCCCACATCTCGCCCCATAACACCCAGCTCAGCCCCATAACCAACCCCCTTTACCCTCCCCAGGTTTGGTTCCAGAACCGCCGAGCCAAGTGGCGCCGACAGGAGAAATTAGAGGCAGCCTCCCTCCAGCTCCCTGCCTCGCCCTGCCTCTCTCTGCCTCAATCCCTGCCTCCATTTGCCTCTGACTCTATTCCGGAGCCGTGGGTCCGCCCTCCCGCTCTCCCACCGACCTTCTCTGCTGCCTCTGCGATGCCGTTCCCCCTTGACTCACCGGCTCTCTCCCGCGCGCCTCGCCCCGTGGGGCCCATGGGGTGGCCTCCGCCCCATTGCCGTGGGGCTGGCTTTGTTGGATGAGGCGAGGTTTGTCCTGTCTGGACTCCCGCTTGGGGGGCGGGTGGGGATATCTGTGGGGTGGGGTGGGGTGGGGTGGGAGGGGGGATATTTCGAAGGGTTGCTCTGCTTCCTGCCGGGATTTGAGTTGCAGGATGGGGTGCAAACCCAATCCCAATCCTAACCCTAACCCACCCCCTCACCCCCCACCCCCGAACCTTCTCGGATTCACCCTGCTCCCCCCCATCCCCTTCCCCCCACCTCCCCCCTTTCAGGTGTCCCACCCCTCCCCCCCAGTGAGGTTTGGGAGGGGAAGTGGTTGGGTTCCCCCACCCCCACCCTCTAAGGTTCCCTCTGCCCCACCCCTCCCCCACTCCCCTCTTGGGGAGGTTTGGGGGGAGGGGTTGGGAGGAAGGGGTTGGGGAGGGGGTTGTGGGAGGGGTTGGGTTATGCCCCCACCCCCATGGGGAGGTTGGGGAGAGGGGGTGGGAGGAGGGGGTTGGGGCAGGGGTTGGGTTCCACCCCACACATCGTCGCCCCCCACCCCCGGGTTAAGGTGGGGGAATGGGAAGCTGGGGGGGGGGGTGTTTGGGGATTTGGCCATTAGCTCGGTTACTGGCTGTCAGTGGGGCTGAGTAGCTGGCAATGGAACACTGCCTCCCTCCCCCTTTTTCTTCTTCCCTTGGCCTCTGCACACTCTGGAGGTTGTGGCAATTAACGTTTCTCATTAGGGGAGAGAGGAGGATGCACAAATGCCCTCATTGTGTCCTGGGGATAATTCAGTGGAGACTGGGAGACCTCTCCTTTCACCAGTTCCCGCTCGTTGTGGTCAGACAAAGGCTGGCGTCTAATTATATTTTCACAATCTGTGCGTATCTTAGGAGTCCTGTCAGAAACAAGTATTTCAGCTTCACTTCAGAGTTTTTTAACCTTAGACAGCAGTTTCTAAACATCCCTTCACAGCCTTTTCCACAGCAGCCCCCATCTGGAGAGCTGCTTTTACCGATAATAATAGGAATCCCTCTATTTTGAATCCTCTCTCCCTGTAGATCCAATCTGCCTCTCTGGACCAGAGCACATGCTGTGCCCCAGCCTTCCCTTCCCTGAGCTGCACCCAAACTGTTGCCCAAAAGCTTGTACCTCGGCTTGTTGCTCACAATTAACAAGATTTCAGTGTTGCTATTCCACATTTTGACACTACTACCCTGCCTCCTTGCTGCCACCAGTTGTTCTGTGTCCCGTAAAGTCCTGGGAAAGACACATGCCCACCCCCCCAACTTGTTGTACATGTGGATGCTGTAATGGATAAACTGCACAAGGAAACCTATGAGTTTATTGCTGAAAAGAAATATTTTAAACAGCTAAACCTACATGGGCACAGCCAGGTCAATATTTTTCCAGATAAATACAGGGGCAGAGGCATATGCATACTCATATCTTTGTTGTACCCTTAGTTTTCTGTGTTCCTACACTTTCTTTCCAATGGTCCCATTCCGTTTTAATATGTTCGTTTTGTTGTAAATATCTTCTCCTTCTTAATTGGGTGCTGAGTCTACTAATCCTGCCTCAGCTTGTTAACTGTACAATAGCAGTCAGAGTTAATGACCCATTAGTGATTAATTCCTTAAACCAGCATCTAATTGCTCTCTGTAAAACCTTTTCTTAAAACTGGATTAAATCATTTAGATCCTTAAGCACTTCTTTACTCTAACTTTGCTAAGGCTATTAGCCTGCCCTTTTCTGAGTGTTCTATTTTTTTTGCTTAAACTGTATTAGCAAGATGGTATTTTTAGTGTCTCTATTTGACTCCTTTGCAACATCTGAAGTTCTAAGGAAGAATAATACCAATAAAAGACTGCCAGTGAAAATACTGAGAGAATGTACTCCTTTGCAATAAGACAACTGCAGACAGTGACTGTTGTTATGCTAACTATGGCATTTCACCTTCTGGGAGAGATGGACTTGCAGGACAGGGTTTGTCAGTGGTTGCAACTACTCATGGAAGTGTGTAGCCTCTGGCGGGTTTTCCCCAAGAGCAACTCGGTCTTTGCGCAGGGTCCTGAATATGGGGCCGTTGGCAGGGGCTGCCCAGGAGTGTCCTGGGATGGATTGTTATGTGAAGGCAAAGCCCAACTACTCTTCCACAGGCATGGATCTTTGCTCCTGCATGTACTGCACCTCCCTGCTCAACACAGGCCAAATGACTCGTGAGGAGAGGCAAACCTTGGCTGAGAGTGGAAGGCAAGACAAGTTCTGTCTGCTCACTCAAACCATCCCATGATTCTGTGATTTCCAGGTAAATCCCACATGACCAGCCTGAGCTTTCTGTTTCAGTCAAGGAGAGGATGCATGGATATACATTTCTTTATATTACACAGACCACTAAATTGTTCACTTTGTGTTTGCTTCAAAGCTCTCAGAAAGTAAAAGGAAATCCTCATCTCTGCATCTGCGTCATCTGCTGCAATGTCTTCACTGGCAAAGGAGGTTAATCCTGGGTGTTTTGTCACTAAGATGTGGAGTGCAGGGAAGTAGACTGGGGGGTTTTTTTCATGAGAAGTCTTTCCATTAGGCCTGGCCATCCCAAGTTTAACATAAGTGTGGTGTGAAGTTTTGCACAGGACAGTAGCATGACCTGTGCAGGAGAGAAAACAACTACCATAAACACCTTTGAAGAATTCTGAATTAATCATTATGAGGAAAAAAGTCATGATGAAATGCAGTCTCTTTCTGTTCCGTAGCTGGAGGCCAAGGGTGCTAACAGCTAAACCCATGCTTAGCATGCCATCTGGAATCTGTACAAGGAACTCTCAAGTCTTCAGATAATGGTTTGGCTTGTGGGCCAGGCTTATTTCTTGAGTGTGCAACACTTGCACATATTCAATCCACTGACTTTGGCCCTGAAAAGACTAAAGCCAGCTTCTCAAACACCTTTCTGTGGTGCCCCTCTCATTTTGCTCAACTTGCTTCCTCTGCTCTGCCTTCATCTCTGCCAAGGTTGGGCAGGGGAAGGTTGATTCAAATCTATGAGCAAAGCTTTCCAGGGATGGCACAGTATACTGAGAGGACTCGCAGGGCGGAATAAGGGCTGTGTGGTGCACATTTGGGCATTCATCAGCCTGCCACCACCTTGGTTTCCTGCTGCTGGGAGTCAGTCAGCACTGAGCTGCTTCCAGAGGATGAGAGATGTGGAATCAGGACTGCACAGCCCAACACACATAAGGGAATTAAAGGGACAAGCATCACGTCCCAGTGCCATATGTGGCCTTCAGCAGCAGGCTGACATCAAATGCCTATGGTACGTGCCTGGTTGTACCAGAGTGCCTTGCCATGCTTCTTGCAATGTCCACCCAGCCTGCACTGGCTGCTTCCACAGTGCTGCTGTGCACCAGCGTGCGTACCACCCCACCAGCACCGGAGCCTCCCAGTGCCAAGCCTCGGTGCCCAGCTGCCCCTGTCACTCCCAGCCTCATCCCGCCTGGCCTTGGACATTCCCAGGGATGGGGCACCCACAGCTTCTCTGGGCAACCTGTCCCAGTGCCCCCCACCCTCTGCGGGAAGAATTTCTTCCTGATGGCCCATCTCCATCTCCCTCTTTCAGTTTAAACCCATTACGCCATGTCCTGTCACTACAGGCCCTGCTAAAAAAATAACTCAAATAAAAGTAGAAAGTCAGCCTTTTTATTAGTACTATTTATTGCGCATGTCAAAATGTCATGTAGTTTTGAACTAAGAGATGAACTGATCAAATAGGTAAGTCATATAATTAACTGGAAGACCCTTCCCATGACAATTGTATGTATCAAAGCCATTCAAGTGAGAAAATGCAACCTTGAAAATTAAGTGGACAGTTTAGTCATTGCCAAAAGATACAAGAACATGTGTATTTAGGTATTTTACACCAGGGAAAGCTTGTTTACAGAAAAGAGACCTTGTTGATTATCTGATACAATCAAGTGCTCATGAAATATAGTCTCTTACAGAAAGTATTCCATTTCTTGAAGATTTAGAGACCTTCTTTCAGCTTGGAGTGCCCTCTTTCATATTCACAACTTGAAGCAGATAGTCCATCATCTAATAAAAAGACAAGAAAATATTATTTATAGACCAGTCCTGAAAAAAAGGCTTTCACTAAGTCAATAAGCCTAATATATATCTGCTCTGTGTATTCACATACCAGACACATTCCTAATAATCTTTCCAGGACAGACCTCATTTGTCTTGGTTAGCGTAAAAACCAACTGCCAAAGTACGAGGAAAGTCATTCTCCCAAATAATTTGATCTGCCATCTCGTTTATATAGTCTCATTAGTGTAGAAAAGCCAAGTCATAGAAACAATTTAAAGCTTATTTTCCAACTTACTTCTACACTGAGGGCAACTCGCAAGAGACATTTCCCTTCTGATCTTCAGCTAGGTATAATTTATTCGTAGAATAAAGAGCAGGGATGATCCTAATTGGCCTGCTATTAGGTGAAAACAGAAGCTAATAATAATAACTCAGGTGTACCAACCTAAGCCTACTTCCAAAAACTATTATGCTCATGTCTTTGACTTTCTTGCCTATTTGTGCATTACAGTACTTTCCCTACTCTGGGTGAGTCTTTTTGAAAGATTTTTTTTTTTAACTCTTGCTGAATTTATTTTAAATTGATAAATTCATAAATATAAATTGATAAATAAACTTAGTTCTTGATAAAGTGTGAGCATTAGTGGTGAATAATGCACTGAATGAAGACACACAAGTCCCTGAATTGTTACCTGAAGTACATATCTGTATTTACTTCTGCAGCCTTTAGCCTTGTGGATTTCTGCTCTTTTAAATTTAAAATTCAAATTTTAAATTAAGAGTCCATGAAACAAAGTCCACATAGTACATTTCTTCCCAACAGCGCTGATGTTCTGTAGGTGGGAACGTGGGGATTGTGCACACACGGACAGGCTCCTCGTGGTTAGCACCTCAACCTGGATTATTACAGCCCCCTCTACGGCGATGCAGTCTTGGGACAGGTATTCCATCAGCTGACAGTAGAGTTCATGGTTTAACTCTTTTTGGTTACATTTCAATACCTCCATCGAACAGGCCATTTCACAACCAATAGTAACCCACTGTAAATATGCTCTCTGGTTCCTCCTAAAATTAGTTCCTATGTCCAACTCCAACACAATATGGCTGGAAAAGTATTTAATGCCAAGGACCAACTTCTCCTGTGCACTGCACCATCAGCATCAGTTTGCCTGGTCACCTTCCACTGAGTCAGGTAGCTACACAGCATCTCTTGTACATGCACACCTACGTTAGCTGTTGTAGAGCAGCACCTTAAATGAAGGTGTTGTCTAACCATCATTTGTGCCACATGGAACTCTTTGCACCCCAAAAAATGTACAGAATCAAAATCCAAAGGTCATTTATGCTCTTGTATCACTTTGTACACATATAACCAAATTTCATATGTAAACCAGAATTCTTTTATAAATAAACAAGGCGTCCTTTATGAAAAATAACTATTATCATTATTTAATGTTTAGGAAATTACCACAAGCCTCAAAAAAAAAAAAAAAAAAAAAAAAAAAGCACAATCCCTGCAATCTTGAGGCTGTCTTCATCTGTAAGGCAGCCCTCAGAAAGATACATAGCTTAACTTTCAGGTTAAGCCAAAGGAAAAACAGCACATTGTTATCGTATCTAGGCTGCATGTAAGTGGGTATTTGTGTCCAACAATGGGAAAGTACAGGTCATGTACCACTCTCATCATGATGTTTTACTTTGAGATAGAGACTAACTGTTGAATGCTGGAAATCAAGGATACTATGGCAAAATGAGGTTCTACAAGTTGTCATATTGCCTAGTCACATGAAAGACGTCATTTTCTCCTAATCATCAGAGGAATCTGGATATTTAAGGCAATAATCTCATTATTCCGCATGTATGTTCAATGTCTGGCCACAAAATGTGGATATAGATTTAAAGTACACATACAGGTATATGATTCAACTTACTGGAGGCAACTTTCCACCTTTGTAGGTAAGATTTATTATCAGACACTTTTTACAAGTCAAAATCCTTCCCTCTTTACATAGCATAATGGAACTGTGCACCTAATTTGATTACACAACTGCACACTGCAGAGCTGAAGATGACATAAAGTTTCCTTTTTAGATAGCATTAATCACAGTTATTGTAAATATCACTGTCATAAAACCAGGAAAAACCTATAGACAGTGTTCATATCAGTGGTGTGAGAGACTGAAATCATGACTTAATCTAACCAGTAATTCTTTACCCATGTTCAGGTCAAACCCAAAGTATCCACTGACTTCACTGCACCAGGATTTCAGGAGGGAGACTGGGACAAAATTAGCCTAGGAATATTAACGACATCATTTTACAGTAGAATAATGGGAAGGTTAAAAAAATGTACCTATTAATGTGTATTAATCTTTGTTATTCTATTTCAATATCACCCAAAAGAATTCTGCAGCTGTATCCCCATTACCGTGTCTGACGCATTATGAAGTTTTCTACTAAATTTTGCAGCTTACGTTACATCGTTTTCACCCTAGTTACTTTCTGTAACAGCTCACCGATATCCTTCCACGTGTATTTTATAGGACATTCCAAAAGAATAGGGGTGAATCCATCCCAAAGTCTTGTCATCTGGTGAAATAGTTCGAAGTACATTAACCTGAGGGAAGAAGATGTGGGTCCAAGGCACACAAAAATGCTGCTGTAAGACAAAATCTGGATATATGGAGTGTTCATATTACAGGTCTTTTCTTACTTACGTCTTTCCAACTGCTCTTGTCTTCTGTCTCCCAGCTGTTCCTGGTATACCAGGGAAGCCCTCCTTTTAAAAAGTGAGCACTTTTATTTTCGTTCCCTTCCAGCAGCCGTAGCAAGTACTTTGAGATTTCTTCCCGCTGCAGATAGTCTTCCAGTTGCTTGATGTTTTCAGGTAACGCTGAAAACGACGTCTTGCCTTCTTCTTCATAAACATAAGGAGAATCTCCAGCACTCTTTTTCCCCATTAAATGCCCTGTAAGAAAAACGAAGGTAGCATCAAACTAACCAAAACCGGGTACAGATCCGGTTGTTCCAACATCAGCTGGAAGTTCGGACTGACCGATGGGGGGAGGGAAAGGGATTAGATGATTTCAAAGCTGAAGCCCAGAGGGGAGATTTTGGCCCCGGGTCACAGACTGTTTTCTCGGCGCAGATGTTGCTGGGGACGGGCAGAGATAATTAGTATTTTACCTGGAACCAGGAAGAAGCACCCGGCAAAAACTGCTGGATTAAGAGGATGGAGAAGCCGTGGGGTTTGCCCGGGCGGGACGGAGCGGGGCGGCACGGAGACTTACCCACAGCCCAGTGGCTGCCGCGGGGGTAGATCTTGGGAAGCGCGGGGGAGCCGCCGGGTTGTAACGGGGCCGCGCCGCTCCGAGCCGCCAGCAACGCCAGAGCCAGCAGCGGCAGCGCGCCGGGCAGCCGCGGGGCGCCCATCCTGCCCGAGCCGGTGCCGGTGCCGGTGCCGGTGCCCGTGCCCGTGCCCGTCCCTGTGCCTGTGGCTGTGCCCGTGCCGGTGGGGACGGGCTCTGGCTCCGGCTCCGTCTGGACGATGCGCTGCCGCCGCCGCCCCCTATTTATACACAGCCGGGACCGGGCGCTCCGGAGCCTGACGCCTCCTTACGGGGCCGGGGATGCTGCAGCCGCCCCCCTGCTTTCTCCCCTCCGCCCCCCCGCCCCGGCAAGCTCCCGGGGGTGCGGGACGCGGGGCTCAGCCTTTCCCCAGCCACCGCCACCGGAGCCCCGGGGCCGCCGCTCGCCCCGTCCAGGCTCAGCGTGGTCCCGGTGCCGCTGAGCGTGCCCAGGCTCATCCGTGAGTGAGCTGGCGGGGTGGGGGGTGGGGTGGGGGGGCTTTCCCGGCAGTGTTGTCGCTCGGACTTTGCTGCGATCACCCTCGGGCTCTGGTTTTGACTCTGGCTACTCAGGACTTGGCTGTGTGTCCGTCAGTGGGTGATGAGCGACTGTATAGTGTTCCACTTTCTATTATTTTAGTAGTAGTACTAGTATTTGTATGTATTCATTTATAGATATATTATTAATTGATATTCAATTAGTAAATAGCTCTTATCTCCATTTTATGAGCTCCCTTGTCTTTTTCCCCCGATTCCATCCTGAAGAGGTGGTGCAGAGGTGAAGCCCTGGGGATGATATGTTAATATAAAGGCCATGGGGAAGCCGAACACTTGAGTGTATGCTCAGCTTCAGGCACATAGTAGTTTTGCACATGCAAAGGTGGATGAGTAGTTACATACAAAGTCCCCAATGTGCTGTTTGTCCCAGTGGAGAACAACAGAGACAGGGATGAAGTCATGTGGAATTGTTCCCTTGTTTAGTCTTAGTTTATTGCATCTTCTTTAATTAATGTGATTCATTCTTTTATTTTGGTGATTAATTATGCATGCTTGTGTAATATACAATAGCATTCTCATGCCTCAATCATTGCAGCCTGTGGTACAGCTACAGGCAGTGTGGTCTGTGCCAAGTGACAGCTGACCAAATACAATATTGCCATCGGGGGGAAATTCTAATTGTTCCTTGCAATTCAAAGCAGGAAATGGAAAATTCACAGAACTGTCCATTTTCAGGGAAAAACGCTCAATCAACAAAGCAAAATATTTGGCTTTCCAACCCTACAGCAATTGCACTGGAAGCCCTCTGACTGTCCCAGCCTCCCCAGGCTGTGCTGAATCTACCTTTGTGCTGGAGGCTCAGCCCATGGTCCTGGAGGCCATGGGGAGGGCCAAAGGCTGCAGCTGGATAGGAAGAGATGGCTTTTGCAAGCAGGTTGAGCTGTGAAGGAAGAAGCTGCTCCTTGACATATTTCATGATCACTGGGAACTGTAAACACTGATGACTTGCCATAGGCAGGATTATCATCTGCACACTGTGGGTCATGTCCCATTCCAACTCCAGGGATTTCTTTGGCCTGGGCTTGCCTGGCAGTTGCTCTTTTTCTTGCGTGCCTTCCCCTGCTAGCATCTTGGGACTAACAGGGGATGAATTAATGCGCTGTGCACCACTCCCCCCCCCCATCTCTTTTGTGGGGTCCCAGCCTAAACCTGGGCTGCAAAGGGAAACCTGACTGGAAAAAGAACCAGCATAACCAAATCCTTAATAAACAAACCAAATCCATCTATTGAAAACTAAGCTGAGCACTGCAAAGATGCCAAAACATAAATGTAGAAAGTGGCAAGAGCAGGAAATCAGACGCAGCGATACCCTTCTGCTTTTCACATAGGCCATGGCAAAGCGAACTACTGTTGCGCTCCACAGCAGGAAAACAGTGGGTTTATAAATGCTATTACCAAAAATCACACCCTTTAATTTGCTTCCTTTACATTTTTTAGACAACTACGCTTGTTCTATTGGCAAGGCAGATTCTATGGAAATAAAACAGGAGGAAAGAAGAATGGCATGGCTTTCATCAGTTCTTTGTAGTGAGCCTGACGTTGCAGACAGCTCTCATGTATGCACAGCGCAAACAAGGGCTTAAGCGTAGCACCGATGTAATAACAAGGCACATCGCCGAGGAATACTTTGTAAATGTTGAAGATACTGAATTGTTTCCCAAATGTCAACTTTCTTCCACATACAGCTGCTGATGCTGGATTTAGAAACAGTGTTGTGCGTTAGACTAGAGCTGAGGAGCCTGCATGACAAGTCCAGAGAGCAAACAGACGGCAGGGCAAGTACAAGAGGACAAAAGAACAGGCCACTATGAGGCGTAAGGCTAGCAGGGTCGGTTCTATATACAAATGTGATGACAGAAGAGATGGAATATACTTATTTAAGCTGAGCGGTGTAGCACATTAATTTTTGTCATGTGAGTGGCTTATGCTTTGTTTGCTTTTGGCCCCTAAGATGGTCAAAGAAACACTGATAAAAATTCACAAATGCAGAGAAAAATGTCCTTTCCATCACTGGTGCTCACCATCTTCATTAATCAGAGAAATTACTTGCTAACAAGGCTTAAACTGGAGTTGTCTCTCCAGTTGCTCATTTATCTCTTTGTTGCTCTCCTCTGGAGGCATTTGAGACCTTCACATCCTTCTGAAACGTTAAAGACGAAGTCACAGGTTAGAGTTGAGAAAAATCTGAACAGCTCATTGTTCACAAAAAAGCTACCCCTGCTCCTCTCCTCTGCTGCTACCATGCTCCTGTTTCCCCCCCGTGTGCTTCGCTGGGCTTGCTCAACTCAGACCTCACCTCCCTCGGCAGAGAACTCAAGCTGCGTCAGCTGCACTGAGCAGCAGAGCTTCCACTGAGAGATACCCACCCATGTTGTGTGCAGCAGGAGGATCTTCCGATAGCCGCCGTTGGAGCTGACAGATGAATTCAGCTGCAACATGCACCTTCAAACTTGTGCTCAGCTAGACCAGCAGGAAAAGCTGGTAAGTTATAAACTAACAACATTTAGTGCATGTGAGGTCATTCAAGCATCATGCGGTGCAATTTACTCACAGCAGAAAGAAAGCACTCTCCTGACGTGCGTTTCACCATCGATGATCACCTTATCAGTGCTTATCAGCCAAAGAACTAGGATTCTGTACTGTTACCTAAGGGTTTATACAAGAAATTCAGACTCTGGGCAAAGCTTGCAGCATTCCATCGTGCCCCAACTTCTAACTAGATCATGGGAAGTGAAAATGCTGGGCTGAAAGTAGGTCAGACAATTAGGGAAATGGAAGTCAAGAACAGAGTCAAAAGAAAGCCCATCCAGTTGGGGATAGGTAGACCCTAAGCATTCACACTGGGGTTATGTCCAAAGCCCACCTCACAGTTAGAGCTAACTGACTGTGCTGGGGTAGGGAGAGAGGCACAAATTCTGATTTCAGCAATACTGGGGAGGGGGTGACATACACCATCTTCAAAATCCAATTATTTTGTTTCCTAAGTGAGATGGTAAACTTCTGGGAGACCACATTAAGGGTATCTGAATCATTCTGACACACCATTTGTTATCCTCACCTTTATTTCTACACAATTTGACACAAAATAAGTAATTCTAGAATACAGTTTGTCATGAAAACTGCTTAGCAGGACACAAAAGAAGTAATATTACTTGGAAAAATTCAGCAGTTGTCTGCTTTTCAGCATTCGCTGTTACAACAGAAGAGGTGCCATTATTGTATAATAGTATATTTTTGTAGAGGTAAGGGATTACAGAAGAAACAAAACTCCGTAGGAAAAAGCATCATGCTGTTTCTTAGTAAGGCTCCAAAAACAAAGCAAGTGAGGAAAACAAGTTCTGCTTTGTTGAAGGTACAACACTGACATTTGAAGCCAAGAAGAGAAAAATATAGAATTTCCGAAGACAGGTTTTAAAGTGAAAACCAATTTCATGTCTAACACTATTCAGGTATCACGACACAAGAGAACGATACGTTCTCAAGACTGGAACAGGAGTTCTGTCTTACTCTTACTGGTGATATTACTTAAGGACACTCAAAGAGGGTGCTGGTGGAGATTAAAAGTCATCGGGAAAGACAAAAGAACAAACAGGAGGGAGAAAGCAGGTTCACAGATGCACTACCACTGCACAAAAACAACCTAGCATTTCAAGGAGTGCTATACACTGCTTTAGCACACAACAATCAGAGTCTTCCAACAAGCAAAAGGCTAACGGGGAGCAGCATCCAATTAAGACAGTAAATATGCCATTACATAATTAACAAACAGCCAAAAGCTTTACTCTTCAGGTGTGCAGTTTATTTAGACGAGACAAAAGCTGTACAGGTTTCGCTGTATACACAATGAAAACATCTGAAATATATTAGGCTCCCCCCCCTATATTTAACTTTGTTCTTGGCAAAGTGAGTTTGCTTCAGGACTCCCGTTTGAGCAGTACGTATGCTCCCATCACTGCCAGAAGAGCATACTGTGGAATAAAACAGAACAGAGTGACTCCAACTACTCTTCAAAGAAGCTCCAAATTTGCAAATAACCACGCACAAACATTTTCAAATGACTACAAACACCCCGTCCTACTTACACAGGCAAGCTACAATAAGAAAGAAACCGCAGCTCATTTACATGAGGTACCAAACCACAGAAACAAATCGTAGATTAACATGTATTACTTGCAACATTCTTACTACCCTCACTTACTACCTCATAGTTTTAAATTCAAGTATGCAAAATGTCTGTACACCTACCTTAAATTTCGGATAGTCATTCATTATTATCGTTACCATACCAACGTAAGGCAAAAACCTGTAATCGACAGAACAGATGAAGGTAAAACTAACCCTCAAGTATTACATAGAAATGCTGCACTGCTGTGAGTCTTCAGTACATGAGACAACTGATTTCAGAGAGGAAAAACCCACATAGGCAGGAAAAGCTTTAAAGACAGTACGTATTTAAGGAAAGTATGGGAGCATGACCTCTCAGATTGCCCTCTCCCACCATCCCTCTTCTTGCGGCGTATCATCTGCAGCATGAGAAATACACACAGGTGCCAGAAGTGGCAAGAAAATACCATCGTAATGGGGGGTACCCACAAGAGTCTAACATCCTGCCACACAGGGAAATCAGCTTTTCAGGGCATCCTGCTGTGCTGCTGCTACAAAATCCAAGTAATCTAACGCAGAAAGGGTTTGAAACAGGATATATTTAAAATCAGCCCTTAACCCACTCTTCCAGCACTCAGGGTTTAGAATGGTACTTGTTCTGTTTCTTTTTATTTAACCTGGAGTCTCAGTGATGCACTAAGACTCTCATAGGCCAGACGATACTTTGCCACAGGCTCTAAGCAAAAGCAAAGAACAAGTGTGAAAAAATCATTTAGCTTGCCCCTAGTGCAAATCTGAACATGGAGAACTTATTTTTCCCAAATAACCCAATTAAACTCTTATGTAAGGAAAAAGAGCTTAGATTTCATCTCAGCTGGGGAAGGGGAGAGAGTCAGAAGCTCAAACCTTACACAAAATTTCTGTGGAATGTGGAAATAATTTCTGAGTACTTTCTAGCAATCACAAGGACAAGCTGGTTAATTCTGTATTTACTGAGGAATCAGTTGTTAGACATACCATTTTTAAAAAGAAAATTAATTTACACTCTCCACACAAGTGACAGGACTTCAGAAAACAGGTTTTCCAGGTAGTTTTTTTAATTATTATTTAATTTAGGAGATGAAAAAAATTCCATACCACATCTATTTCGTAGTGACAGTAGAACCCATTTAAATTTAGAACATCCTATTTCAGTTACAAAGAACACAAACGTTTTGCACTACTTACCCCCTTGCTCTTCCAACAACATCTTTCTTCTCTAACCAGTTCTGACCTTCTTTGTACAAGCCTCTATCATCAACTTCATTATTATCCCCTTTGGTGAGAAATTTGATGTTCCCATTTTCTCTAGAAGGCAACAAGATAAACTAAATACCACTTAATCTAAAAACCTCAATTAACATCTACATAGCACAATGAAGATGGAAAGTGCTACAAGATTAGATAACAATGTTTACTTCCAGCCTCATTTGTCCCGCTTATTTAACAAACACTATGAAACCATTAACATTACTGACAGAGTCATAGATTAGGTCAAAATAAGGCTTTGTCCTTTTGATGGAAATAAATAATGAAGAGCCCATAAAGTAGCTGCAAATCCACATGAAATACAGTGTTTTGTCACTAACACTGCAATATAGTTTTAGGACACCCATTAATTATTAAACAATACAGGTCCTGGCAAAAGCTCACTTACATTTGGTATTTATTAAAGTGGCAAATAAAAAAGGGGACACGTAATCTGTCTTTAAATAACATCATGCAGACATAACATTGTGTGTGGGTTTTAGGGAGGAATGCAAGGGATGGCAAAGCTTCAGGTGGCACTCTGCCCCCCAGGGATGAGTGCCTGCAGAGCTCATGTCCCGGCCACGGAGGAGGCTCAGTTCTTTTTGCAGGAATACGGGTCTAAAACCCTGAACACTCCCAAATCTTTACCTCTGCCCTAATGTTTCTAATGAACAAAGACCCTTACACTATGCTTTGAATGTGATATAACTCAGCCACAGCTGTCAGAAAACCTGCCGTGTTTCACTCCCTTTCAACCATCAGCTGTATGTGCTGACAACATATGCAAGATGCGGGTTCAACACTCCATTTAAATAGACTTTAGTCTGCAGTCCTCAAACGATGTTGCTCAAGAAGATGCTAATTGCAAGTAATGATTTCCAGAAACACTTTTTTACAAAGACATATTAGGTATAGAAAGAGGCAATTCTTCAATATACATATTTGTTTCAAAAATGCGTTGAAGAACGGACATTACTCAAAAGATAAACACCTTCAGTACATGGCCAGGACCTCCTGAGGAGCAAATATGTCAATGCTTGCCACCTCCAGCGTAGGTTTTTGCTGTGCAGAATTAGTAAAAGAACTGCCGCTCTTTCAGAAGGAGCTGTTTGTCATGCCAGGGGTGGGGACTGAAGGTAAAAAGAATTCATCAACCTGCTGCTTTTCAGCACAAATTGCTGCTGGCACTGCTAGCAAAGGTCACACACTTGTCAGACTTCATCTACCATTTATATTCTGACTCTTACCCTTCCTTCAGAGATTTGCTTTTAGCGGCAGCTATTTCTCATAACCAAAATCCCAGTTCTGCAGCAGTCAGTAAGCACACAGGCAAACTCTGCTCCTGTCTCACTACTGCTGGCAAAAGTAACACGTCTCGATTGTGTTACCGGACTCCTCTTTGGCACAAGTTTACCTACTTTGAATCTGAGTCACTTTGCTAAGGGACAGGAGTCAGCATCTCAAGAAGCAGGACACAGAACTGGGGACAAAATGGCACCACATCCTAATGGTGAGTTTTATCTCACAGCATATCCTCCCTTGCCTTTTTCAGAAAGTACCGGCAAATTAAAATGTAAGTGAAAGTCACAGTGAAGGAAACTATATTTAGAAACAAGGAAAATGCCAAGTTACATTACTTTTCATGTATTTTGATTACTCTGTGAACTATTGGAATGTCTCTGCCTTCAACTTTAAAAACAACTATTTCACCGGCTCTGATTGGATCATCATGGAAATTTGTTAAGAACAACAGGTCTCCCCTGTGAAAAGCTGGTTCCATGCTGCCACTACAAGCAAAAAAAAAGAGAAAGTTTGTTAGCATTATGGTAAATGGGAAAAGAACCATGAAAACAAGGAATATTTCATTCTTACAGAGGAACTTGCTATTTTAACCCAAATCTGTAGCTTCACCCATTCATTAACACTACACAGACTATTGATAGAACCCAAACCTCACCCAGTCCCCAGCTGAGCCAGCCTGTGGAAGACTGACTGACCTACTGCTTCAATGAAAGAGCCTGCATGGAAAAGTTACAGCACTGTAGCTAGGAGGAAGGATGAAAGGAACCACTGGTTAAGAAAAACAACCCATTACTGAAAAACCACAAAGTACATCAGGAAGCACTCCTCTACACAGAAAGAGTTTAATTAATGTGAGTATGCTTATGTCAGTGATTGCTATTAATGATCAGAAAATCTGTGACTTTTATAAAAGCCAGCCACAGTACCTTCTGGTAACAACCTTTAAGGTGGAATTACAGATCCCATAACTAGTAACATGAATGGACAATTCCCAGTAAGATACTCTTATTTACAGTGTAGATTCCCTGCTGACACATATTCAGTTTCTGCATTCAAGGCTGAATCTGACATGAACACGTGTTTAACCTCTGATCAGCACACACAGGCCTGGAAAACTGGCTCTTCATATACTGCGGATCTACTGCTTCTACAGACTTTGGTGAAAACAAGACTGCAATTACAAAAGCAGTCTTTGCTAAGTGTCCAAAAACCGAGTTAGAAGAAAATAAGTGTTTGAGTACTTAAGTTGGTGAGGCTTCAAACTTCAAATCTATCCACGGAGGAAGCGCAGCAGACAAAGGACAAAACAACATTTGGACTTGAACAAAAAAAGCCTTTGCACTGATTTACCTGAGCACCACGACAATAGGGCTTTCACTGCCGGTAACAACGATCAGCCCTTTCCAGATCATAAGGGCAGAAGACACTATCATAGCGAAGTTCAAGACTTGGTAATACAGCTGTATGAAACGAGACAATGTTTTTAGAAGTTACTGCGTTGTCTTCCGAAGCACCACATGAATACAACCCACCCGCGACAGTGACGCACAGCCCAGCATGGGCTGCCGTGCCACGGTCGTCCCCCGCGTGCCTCACTCCTGGCTTATTACGCCTGTGCCATACTCCCGTGCCCCGCGGCCTGGCCGGCACCGGCAAGCCCCGGCCCCTACCTGCCGCTTGTTCATGCGCCGCAGGTCCCCGAAGAGGTCCATGGCGAGACCCAGGGAAGGGCCGCAGCCGGCGGCGCGAAACTGGCGGCGCCGCCGTGCTGCTCCTCAGAAGGGAAGCGATGCACTGCGCTCGCCGCCCGACCCCCAGCGCTGACCGCAACCACGGCGCGGGGGCGGCGCGGGCGGTGCCGGGAGCTGTAGTCTCCCCCCTCCCGCGCCCCGTTACACCCGGCGGCCCCTGCCGACGGCTGAACTACGGCTCCCAGCATGCACCGCGACAAAGGGGCCTCAGGACGAGGCCCCTTACCTGCTGCCCCTGGAGGTGCCTGACCGATTTGCCCTGTGGCGGGGAGCCTCTGGGTGGGAGCTGAAGCCCCGCGATACGGCGGAATGAGCCAGACTCCCCTCCGGAGCAGCCGAGCGGCGGCCCCGGCGTCCTGCGCCATCTCTCTGGGATCAGGCGCACGCCGGACGGCTCTCCCCGGGGGTGCCGCGGCGTGGCCGTAGCTCATTGGCGGGGCCGGGCACCGGCGGGCGGGAGGGGGAGGAGCCAAGTGGGCGGGGCCGCGCGGAAGGGCGGGGGCGGGGGCGGTGAGGGCCTGAGCGTGAGTGCGGCGGCGGGCGCAGTCCGTGCTGTGGGTCGGTGGTGGGTCCTCGGCTTTGCTGCTGGAGGAGGCGCCGGCACGCTGGGCGGGGTCTGCCCCGGGAAGCACTCGGAGCCGGGGGCAGCGCGGCGCCTCACAGCGCGTCGGGGTCCAGGGCCGCCTGGTTTCGGCCGCTGACGCTCGCCTCAGTGCTTCATCGGGGCCCGCCACACAGGCCTTGGAGACAGGAAAGCACAAAGGCCTCCTGACCGCTGTGCTTCCGTGTGGCGGCAGCTCAACCTTTCCCGCAGGCCTGGCCGCCGGCGGGAACGTGTTTGTCCTAGCCAGAAATCCCGGGCAGTGGCCCGGGTCCTCCAGGTAGGATGGAAGTTCATACCACAGTCTTTCCTTTGGCCTTTGTCACGCAGAGGGCTGGTGTATATAAAACTGTGACCTCCCAGAAAGTGATGAGGGAGCTGTACTTGGTTTGGGGATGATTGTGGGGATTTTTCTCCTGGCAGGAATGCAAGGTTGAGTTTTCACCGCTGTGAGGGCTACTTCTCCCTGTAGCAATGCTGTGGGTGCACTTGACTGCAGCGAACTGTAACTTCGACCAGTCCATGGAAAACCACTTTAAAAAGGCTTTCTGTAGGCAAACAGTTGGAAAAGAATTAGGTGGCACAGCTGGCATTGGTCACAGAGGAACGGGACAGGGTATCATGAATGGACTGACTTGTGTGAGAGTGGAAAGTGCCCACTGAAATGTCTGATAACTGCTTGCCCAGCAAAAAGTTTCCTGCAATTTCCTGGGACAGGTTTTCCATACCATGCTGCTACTTAGACTTTTTTAAAAGGTTTTGTTCTTGGTGTGCAACTCTGATCGCCTTTTTTTTTTTATGACAATAATATAAGAATCAAAAATGGTGGTTGAGATAATACCAGGAAGTACAGTCAATACAGGGCAAACTAACAAGTCGCAGTCGCTTGTGCATGACTTGTGCACAGAATCTGTAGCTGCAAATTGTTATTCATGCTGCTTCCATGAGGTATGGAGGCCTTTCACAGTTTGCAGGGGTGTCCATACAAGACAGAAAAGGATTGATGAAGTTAGCAGTTCACAGAAGCTATAGGAAAAGTCCCAATACCTGTTGGTTACCTTCCGCCCATGACACAAATATGAGAGTTGTTACTTCAAGAGGGTAGTCATGCAGGTCTTCCATTTCCCATTTGCTCCTCCAGGAGTAGCTAATTGCTGGTTCTCCTAAACGCTGAGTGTCTTACATGTTATGATTCAGATGAGTCTCTTCATGATGAATAAAGTGTCAATTGCTGCTGAATTGTTGTAGATGCATACTGTGATGAGGATGATTTAGAACCCATGCCTATTCATGAGCCTGTAAACCTTTTCAGTGGCTCACATAAATGCATTGCCCACACATCTGGTATTTATACAACTGGGAAGTGATGGTCATGAAACTAATTAAAATATGCAACACATAAGCTACCCATTGGCTGATTACAATTCTCCCACAGAAAAAATGTGCTTTTCAAGCAAAAAGGGCCAAATTCTCATTTACACCACAAATAATCATACCTGGAGTAACTCCAAAAACCACTGAATACACCACTAATTTACACTAGGTTAAATTACCAGAGCTGAGTTTAGACCTGGAAGAGATAGGCCACTATAAGAATTCTGACAATTAAGTGTTTGTTAAATTCACTTTTCCATTGGAATGAAATCTTTATATTACTTCTTGTGGTTATAGATGTATGTTTCACTTTAGCTACTAAAATAGTTCATTATATTAATGCAGAATATCATATTTGCCTTAATATATAGAAAACCCCACAACAAAACAGCTTTTGTTCCAAAATACTGTGAACCACACCCAAATTCCTATTAAAGCAGAATAGATTTAAACCTTACTTTGCATTTAATCACATGTTTACATTTAACGGTGAATAGATGACACTTCTATTATGCAGTCCTTCTAGGCGAGTTTATAACCTTGTTTGCAAGGTTATTTTATGCTGGTTGTGACATCCAGAGTAGTTTGGGCTGGTTAACACTACGTCCTCCAATAAACTGTTTCAGGCTGGTTTTCCCTGGTTCAGCAGCCAAAGGGCACAGTACTGTGACTGTGACCTAGCTCTCCAGCTGCAAACACGCCCTGCAACCCTCAAACACTGCTACCACACTATGAAAAGCAGACCAGACAGGGCCAGGAAGGTGTGCAGCGGAAGCCTTTGGGCTACCTGGTGCCTTGCTCTGCTCTCTTGGGGCTGCTTGCAACCCAGAATAAATTGTGGGACTTCTGAGGCTGCTGCAGGATTTCACTGATGCAAAGGAGACAAGGAGATTTGGGATCCTCTTGTGCGTCTGCATCTTCCTGCAATCGTAGCTACAAACAGGCTCGCTGTAGCTAAGTCACAAAATGAATGTCTGGAAATGAATGGATGCATGTGCCTCCTAGACTAGGGTTGCAATGCTGGAACACACAGAACAAGGGCAATTGGGTGTGATAGGAGAATGATCTCTAAGTATTTTTTGTAGGTAGTGCTTTAATTCACAAAACAGGGAGAACATCACTTGCCTGTTGTGAAGTAGGAATACATTGATTGTGGAGCTGAAAGGCAAGGTACTTAACAGGGACATGGCAGTATCTGAGAGCAAGTACATGACGCACTGGGCAGTGTTAGAGCTGTTCCTTGCAGTCATTCCTGATGGGGAGGATTAGAAGTGGAAGTTCATATGATAAAGTCTAATTTTGTTACAAGTAGAGGGAGCAAGCAGAGCTAGTGCATGGAGATTTTAGAGAGGCAAGAAGGCACCTTTGTGTTGAGACCTGGTAGGACTGCAGCTGCTTAGCTTTTTGTTCACTGAGATGCCACCTTCTTTTGTGCCAGGCACAAACCCACACTTAATTCTGAGACCCTAGTATCATTGCCTGTCAATTTGCTATTGATTAGAGTTCCAAAGCTCTGTTACACACCTGCTGTTTGTGGAGAGTCAAGGGAAGCATAGTGGGAATGTCCTTTTCTTCCTTTTCCACAGATGCTAGGAATCACCTGCACTTCTGTTGGTGGTTTTGTTATTTTACCATCTAGATGATTTAGATTATTAAAGGTTACATGTATTTGGAAATCTTCTTGTACGCTGGATGTTTAACTTCAATATTTGTGCAGTTGATCTTTCAGAGATCTGCAGCTAGAAAATTTGTTCATTTTTTTAGTACACAGAGAAATGTAGCACTTGACATTCTGGCTGATTTGCCAGACCTTTGCAATCATCCAGGCATTAGTGTTACCTGTGTATATAATATTTGAATTACAGCTCCTTGTTTTCAAAGAGCTGGGTCATGGGCAAATATCTGCCACCTTGCACCAGAGCTGAAAAACATGAGTTAATAAGGAAAGACGCAGAAGTCCATTTGCAACCACCCACAGTAAACGCAGTAACTCCCCCAGTGAGTGCTCTTCTTCCAAATACATTTGGAACTATTCTGCTCCCTATTGCTGTTGCTCACAGGCTGTTAGAGCAGCCAGTAATGCACAGTGCTGTCCATAAGCAACAGGATGCCACTTACACCAATACCATCTCCTCTGGATTCTTCTGACGCTTGGAACACTGAGTTGCCCACGAATAGCTGCATCTGAGTGCAGGTGGGGGGAAGGTAGCCTGCATTGCTCTGAAAGAAACTTGTGCCATACCTGCCAAGCAATAGCATTGAGTGGGAAAAGATGTCAGAGAAGGGATATTCTTTTACCACCTCCAAAAGCAGAATGATGATCCTAATAATTCCTGCCACTACTTTTGTTTTGTTGCTGGAGAACTAATGCCGGACCAGTCATCTCTGACTTCAGAACTTGTTCCTCTGCATTTTCACCCAACGTCACACACTCTGGCAAAGCCGCAGGGCACTGCACACTAGACCCAATGCCTGCTTCTCTCCAGTTTCTCAGAACAATCAACCTCTGACCACTATACCATTCTCTGGGCCACAAAGCTGAGCTGACAACATGGGCTGGGGTAGCCAGGTTACAGGGAATGTAACCCAGAATCAGTTGCCTCCTTCTGCATGAAATCATGTTTCTGGCAAAGGTGGGAATGCTAACAGCTCTCCTGTGGCAGCTGGCAGGGAGTCTTGGGTCCTCCTTTCCTCGTGTTGTGGTTTATGTGTGGTTTACACACCTGTATCATTCATTTTCACACACACAATATCCACTGATGTGCTGAAGGGCTGGTGTTCTGTGTGTGAAAAACAGCTCAGTGGAATACGACCCCAGGTACTCGCCTTTGCTCTTAGGAGTGACTTTTGCAGTAATTTCAGCTGGTTCTGTTAGACCACACACCACGTAGTCTCGGGCAATACTGCGTGCCTTGCCTTGGAAATCCCATTAAGGTTTTGTAAAGTTGGACACCCAACAGGCAGGACTCCAGAACGGCCTGTCACTGGAAATGTAGGCCTTCGAGGTCAGGGTTATTAATGGGCCTTTCCGGCACCAGTCTCACTCTTCTGAGAAGCTTGGGTTTTTTGAGCCACTGAAAATCTAAGTACAGACATTTCCAGTGGGGCTTGTGGAGGCTCTGGTTTATCTATTGTTTCCAGTGCATGCCTCCAGGGGCCATTCTTTCTTCGCACTGTGCCTTACCTCTCGTTTGCATTGCATTCGAATTTATCAGCCCTTAGTCTCAATACAATTGCTTCCCGTGCTCTCAGGGTAAGTGTTAGCTGGACAGCAGGCGCTTTGTGTAGAACAGCAAGGGTTCCTCTGTAAATAGCCTTAAAGAACTCCTCTCCCTTTCCGATTAGGATGGCACCTTCCCCTGCAGAGGTGGCTGAGGAGGGGCTGCCTACATCTGCTCTGTGAGGCTGAGGAGGGGGGTCCCCCTGTTCCCTGAGCACCCTCCAAAGCGCCATTTCCTTACCCAGGAGGGGTAAGTGACACCTCCTGGGGCGATTCCCGAAGGGTGCTTGCACTGGGGGTGTGATGGGCTCTGCCCTCAGCAGTTCCTGCCTTGCCGTGGCTCCTGGGGCTGTGGAAGGGTGCACACTCCACACTGGGGACCACGGCTTTGGAGCACGAGTGGCTTTTGTCTTGCCTAACCTCTCTCCTGAATCTTTTGTTTGCCTTGATCACTGGCAAGGAGCTATTAGTAGGCAGTTTTCAACCAGAATGTCACTTCTCACGGTTGTATATCTTACTGTACAGGTCAACATCTTTAGTCTGCGCTGCAACCCAGTGTCTGGATAGCTGATCCGATTACAGCTGAGTAGATTTTGCCTTTTGCTGGTGGAGGAGAGAACACTGGGATGGCTTATGGGGGCTTTTGCTGCTTTTTTTCCTATGAAGTGCCCCTGTGTGGTGGCTGATGGGCTTATGATCACAGCCAGACCGGACTCCGTTAGAAATACCCGACACAACTACTCCTAAAGTTGCTTCATTTATATCATTTGTCAACCTGCTGTGGATCTGCTTTCCTTTGTAAGTGGGGAAGGACCCATCTCCTCCTCAAGCTGCCTGAACAGACCCACAGCACCTGGGCTATGTTCAGGACAGCCACCAACACTGCAGGGGCTGACCAGAAGGCACCTCCACCTTCTGCCTCTTCAGTTCTTGCCACTGGCTCAGTGTCACCCCTGGGGCTGCTGCTGGCAATTTGGGGTTCAGCTTTGGTGTTTGTGGTCAGCCTTACCAATAAAGGTTAATGTTTCTTGGGGACTTTTGGCCATTTGCACAGGCATTGATGTGCCAATACCTCCTTTGTAGCAGGGGTGTGGTGAATGTGTCTGTTGTGAGGTGTCTGCTGTCATCTTCCCTCACATCCCAGGGGTAACTCCATACAGATGTAAGGAGACAGACTTGATCCACGATTAAATCAAGAGCTGTGTTACTGCCTTCTTGGCCTGTGTTTGGTTCACTTAGCACATCCTCAGAAAATGTCAAGGCCTATGTGAAACTTTTGCTGGAAGGGTCTGGGAGGTCTCCTAAAGCCTGCCCCCTCAGCCTTAGCTCAGGTGAGGTGAACATGGGAAGGCAGGGCTGAGAGGGTGAGGGACAGCAGGAACACCTTCTGGATTGAGGTGTGGCTGTTCTGAAAGCCACAGCTGTAAAGTGCTGGTTTAAGGTGCCACTGTTACCCCCAAGTCCTTCTCAGGCGGCTCTCCATCCATTCTCTGCCCAGCCTGTCCTTGTGCTGGGATTGCCCCGACCCAGGTGCAGGACCTTGCCCTTGGCCTGGTTGAACTCCATGGGGTGGGCACGGTCCCACCTCTCCAGCCTGTCCAGGTCCCTCTGGATGCCATCCCTTCCCTCCAGCATGTCACCGCACCACACAGCTTGGTGTCATGTCAAACTTGCTGAGGGTGCCCTCGATGCCATCGTCCATGTCACTGACGAAGATGTTAAACAGGACCGGTCCCAACACTGACCCCTGTGGAACGCCACTTGGCACTGGTCTCCACTCAGACATTGAGCCATTGACCACCACTCTCTGAGTGCAACCAGCCAGCCAGTTCCTTCTCCATCAAGTGGTCCATCCATCAGACTCCATCCATCGAGTCTCTGGTTTGGAGACAAGGATGTCGTGCAGGACGGTATCAAAGGCTTTGCACGACTCCAGGTGGATGACATCGGTTGCCCATCCTCTATCCACCAAAGTCGTGACCCCATTGTCAAGGCCACCAGATTCGTGATGGCACTTGAAGGCCTCAGTTGTAGCCCCGTACAAGCCAAGCTGGTCCCTGGTCACTGAGTTTAGTGGAGATGAATTTGGCCTCCAGCCGTAGAGCTGGCTGCTAGATGCCTGTGCCTTGACTTTCATGAACACTTGGACATGAGCATGTCAGGGGTGGGAAACAGTGAGGTAAACCATGCAGAGCAGCGCTGGTGCTGCTTGATGAAGAGACGTTGCTCTACACAATAAAGGGTTCTGCTCATCTTGCTAACAGCACCAGTATGTAAATGTAATGCCCCAGCGACACCCTGAGGCAGTAGCTCCTCCAATTACGGCCTGATTATGTTCATCAGGAACTGCTCTGCATTTTAACTGAGAAATATTGGTGTGCTTGACCCTCAGTACTGACCCGGCACACACAGCTGTGGCAATGTTAGCCAAGGGGTGGACGGGCTGAGAGGAGCAATATGCATAATGTGCTGCATCAATATCCCCATCATATTAGAGTCATTGCATGCAAAATACCAGAATTGGAGAATATAAAACAAATGAATCGCATAAAGGCTTCTGCCCAATCACATTAGGGGCCATCTCTGTAAAGGATACAATGCTCTAATTATTTTGGTAATAGCCACATTATTGCTCCAAATACATTTTTTCCTTCCAAGTAGAAACCCGAGGGATCAGAGAACTGCTGTGCCTCCAGTTAATTTTCCAGATGGATCTGGGTCATTTCCAGTGCCTTCCTGCACCAGATCTCTTCAAAACACCTTATATCAGTGCAGGAGAGCACAGTGCTTCAGCATGTTGCTCTGCTCTCACCCTGCCTGCCATCTGTCACCCTGGATGATGTTTTCAGTGGGCAACTCTGCATGTGTCAGGCGTTGCCAGGACAGTCTCAGTTGCACTGACAGGCCATTACAGTCACTTGAGTGGAAGCACCGAGTGCCGTCCTACTCAGTGGTGGTCCCCTGTGCCAGGGAGGACATTACCTGAGCCACGGGGTGCAGGCATGGGGCCAGCTGGGACTTGACACAGCAGCATTTCCCTGGCAGGAGATGTGAGGTCCATGCTTGGTCCCCTTGCTGGAGGACTTGCCACAGCTTCTCCTGTCCTGTGAGGACAAGGTCGCCCTGTCCCATTGGCAGCCCACACAGTGCTCTCCTCATCACTGAGTACCCTGCAAGGTGTCTCAGTACGATGACCTCAGATGGGCCATTTGGCCCATGGGGAGGAAAACATGACCCACCCATCATCCTTCTGGCACCTAGACAGATAACCTTTTTTGTAATCATCTGAAATTGAAATACGAAGAATTGACTCCTGAACTGCCTTAATATTTGAGAAAGGTTTTAAAATAAAATAGTTTTTTTCTGTGTCCTATTATTGGACCGGCAGCTACGTGTGTGTGCCAGGTGCACTGAGAAAGGTAATGTTAACAGAATGAAAAGGTCAGAATTGTATAAAAATGCTTTTCAAACTAAATAGACCTGCAAGTACTGAGGGGCACCACACTGGGGTGAGACATACAAACATTTACATGCCCTGGAACCCCACATCAGGGGTTCCAGGCAGGTAGACATGGGCATCGTTAAAGTGACCATGTGCTGGGCACGCATATGTGTTCATTTAATTAGACATCTTTCCAGCTGGGTTTAGCAGTACAGCAAGGTGCATAGTGTGCATGTGTGCTGTTGTCCTGGGGCTACTGGGGGTCACAAGGGACTGGGGCTGCACACACCCCATGGCACACAAGACTGAAACAGTGGATACCACGCTGAGAACCCATACTGCACAGGGCAGGACCCAAATGGGGCTGGCACAAGGCTGGTGTCACACCACAAGCATGGTGGGGGGTGGAGAGAGGACAGACAGCTTTAGAATACAGGGATAGGCACCTTCTAGCCCTTGGCTCAGGGCCACAGGGGCTGTGTAGGATGTCCCAATGGTCAGATAGCTTGCGGCTCGAGAAAAGCCTGCAGCTTGGCTAAGAAACAACCTCAGCCCATCCTGCCCGGGTGAGACCAAACGTTTGTGGAGCTCAAGCCCTGTCTCCAGTAACACCAAAACCACAGGATGCCTGGGAGAGGCTGTAAGACAGCGAATTCCCATGCCAGGGAAGCTGGGTTTGTCTTTAAAGGGTCCGGAGTGGGTCTTTCTTCCATCAGTTTTTCTGATCACTTTTTGATTCACATAAGCCTTTAGGATCTCTGACATCTCATTGCACAGCGTGCCCCTTCTTAACCCCAGGTTTGACAAAGAAGCACATCTGAACCTCCATCTCCTTTCGGTGCTCCCGTGTCTCCTGCCAGGAATTCAAGCTGCGTAAATGATTCCCTACACAGCAGTTCATGGATGGATTTAGTGGTATGAGCTATGTTTTCTATATATGTTTGTATTCCTGTTTTATTAATCCATTGGCTTTTTCAATTGCTGCCGTGTGCCAGGCTGATGGCTTCCTAGCACCAGTGATTGTCTCGCTATGTCGTCTTTCCAGTTGAGCAGTGGCTGGGTGGAGGGGGGTCTATGCCTTGCTACGTACCTACAGTCCTGTGTGTTCACTTCTGAATCTTTTTCAGTACCACAACTTGCTTTTGCAGTGCTTTGCAATCTTTTTTTCTTGCCCTGCATTTTCATTTTTCCTTTCCTCCTACCTTGTGAGCCCATCTCTCAGGCTGTTTATGAACAGCACAGCTCTCAACCCAGACACCTCTGGGGATTAATTCAAGACTATATCATCACTTCAAGATGTGTATGTACACACCGCTGTCACTGCAGCGCTTCACTCATATTCTGACTAAATCAAGTCCCCATCCAGCTGGGTGATTGAGCAGTTCCAACAGCCCAGCCAAACCTTGTTTGAGACCCTGTAGCTAATCACACTGCGGCACTGTATGTCTGAGGGTGAAAAGCACTTTTCCACCTGCATAGGAGTCAGAGGCCTCCACTCACAGACTACCAGACCCCATTTGTCTCCACACTGGTGCTGCCGTCAGCCTGTTCCTTCTTGCTACCTGTCCCTGGACCTCCAGCCTGCCCCACCTCCCTCCGTGGGCCCTGGTCCTACCGCCAGCTGGACCCATGGGTCCCCTTGGCTCTGTCAGTGCGATGCCCAGCAGCTGGGCTCAGCAGGCCAGTCGGCTGCCATCATGTCCCCTCCGAGCCCCAGGGCCTGCCGCGCTGGCCTGCTTTTCCCGGAGCAAACTACTTTGTTTCCTACGGGGCTGATTGCATAGAATGAGGCAGCTCCGGCTGACCCAGTGTCCCACTTCTGCTCATCTTGCCTTCCACCCTCTCTTACAGCCTTTCTCAAGGGTGTTTTTGTCACTAGCAAATTGAACCTTTTGGAAGTGGCTCAGCCTGTGTCTGTGCACAATGCCGCGGGCCAGCTCCATGCTGCCTTGCCAGGCTATTGTCAACCCCCATGCTGGCATTTTCTGTGACTTTCCCACTGGGGAGTAGGTGTGTGTCCCCATGAAGGGAGCATTCAAAACCTTCCTGAGCATTCTCTGGGTTTTAGCCCGCCCATACTCCAGCCTCACTGACCTGTTTCCATGCCATTCCCAAACAACCTCACGTACACACAGCCTCCGGACAGCGCAAGCTGGGTGGCATGGCAGGGACCTCACCCACGCACCAGAGCGTGGGTTTAGACACCAAGGCTCACTTCTGTCAGCCAAAGGGTCCTGGGGACACATGTGCATGACCACTGCGCATTAACCAATGTTAACAGGTGGAAAACTACTTTTGTTTAGGCTCTGCAGAGGTCAGAAATCCCAGCCCATGTGTAGGGTGAACAGTGTCGCAGCCACATGTGCACCCCAGACCTGATCCTAACACTTTGTTCTGGCTACCTCGGTGCTCCCTGAAGCCTTAATTAGTGTTTCTGTTCTAATCTGTTTGCTGGAGTTGATGAGCAATGCTAGGTGCCTCCGTGTTTGACCAGAGGGGCAGCTGCAAAACAGTGGGGGCTAAATCATCCCTTTCCTGCGTCACAGGGGGGGTTGGTGGGGTTTAATCTGTTATTAAATCCTCAGAGGAAAGGAGGTGTAAGAAAAAGCAGTACTAATGTCATCCCTGTGACTGTCAGTGTCACGTTAATTAAAAGCAAACAATTAACGTCAGATTTCACCTAAAATGATGTTTGATTTCTTCACAGTTTACAGGAGGAAACAATTCCCCATGGCGTGCAAAGTGACATCTTTGCCTTTGCACCAGTGGCTCACGCTGCTGTTCACCTCCTGCTCTTCAGGGAATCGGCTTCCTGTCAGGACCATGTGGCAGGCTTGCAGCTCCACGTGTACGGTGCGGGTTGTCCCCGTGCTCGGCACTGGTGGGGCGTTTGCGATGGCAGAGGAGGCTCGGTGCCATGACGTCAGGGCTGTCCTGTCTGATGAGCACACCTGCCCAGGAGCTGGGCAGTCAGGGAGGCGAGACCAGACACTGGGTGAGGGCTTTGAGTGGCAAGGAGCCACGACTCCAGAAAGGGCCAGCCAAATAAAACGGGAAATTTTCTTTGCCCCGAATCAACTAAAATGGCAATAAACAAACAGGTTGGTGGTTACCAGGAAATCTCTGCTTGAGCAAGACCAGCTTCGGAGCAGAACCTCAGAAGGGAACTGGCAGCAGCACCACTCCTGGAGGAATGCCTGGAGACTGGAAATCTGCCCTGGGAGAGGTTCCTGGAAAATGCCGTGGTCCTCAAAAGAGCTCTTTCCTGCTTCACCCAGGCCAGGGCATTCCTGCCTGTAAACCCATTGCCTGGAGGAAGTTCCACTTTCCTGCCACACCCAAGTGTGCACAAGCTCCAGCACAGAAGTGTGTCTTGCAGGTGCAAGACGGCGTCAGGGAAAATAAACCAAAGTATTGACAATGGCTGTGAAAATTCAACTTTTATTGTCTGTTCACTGTATACAAAACACCATTCTGCATAGTGATAACTCATTTGTTGTACAGTTGACAGTGCACATCAACAAACAAGTGTTCCAGAGGTATACACTTACGGAGAGGGCAGCGATGGCCAGAGCACGGTGCACACAAGGATCCTGCCACAGCCACTGCATGTTGTAGGTAAGAAGCACCTCATAACCACTCCGTGTGCGAGTAGCATAAGCAACGAACCCAGCTGGGGATGAGGAGGGAAAGCAGAACTACGTGTCCACAACCTCCAGAGTGGTTATGAAGTTTTACAGAGGTGGCCGAGAAGGATCCATATTTTTTTCAAACACTTCCATTTTTCCAACTGTTAAAATTTAATGATAAATAACAGAATCTCACGAATCTTTAGGGGCAAAATGCTCCACATTTATTTACATATGAAATGTGTTTAATACAGCTGCAATGGACATAGTGTATAGTAACATCTGACAGCAGCAAGACTTGTAAGGAACTCAACGATTACTACCGCCTAGCATGCAGCTACCTATATATACACCATTTCTTTAAAAAAAAGTACAAAATGTTTTCTTTTTAGGGATACATACAAGGTATAAAATGCAGAACCAAACCCAAAATATAACTCTCACAGAGAACTATACATGAAAGGGACAGCATCGTGCCTTTTGGACTCGTGAAAGCGTGACTAGTGATGCCGGATGCGTGTCTGAAGTGGCCCAACGAGCTGGAACAGTCTGTGTCCAAGCGGAAAGCCCCAGTTACACTTCCATGGGCTGGTGTGTTGCTTCTCAGCAGCGGTGGCGGTACGAAGACACTGAGCACCAGAACGTTTGGTGTTAGCTTGCAGAGCTGGGAAACACCCACCCCTGCTGCAAGGGTTAACGATCTTCTTTCAATAACTAGAAATAAAGGAAAATACATAATGCTGCGCACACGCTTCTATGTAGTGCTTAATAAATTACATGACAAAAAACATCAATATAAACCTATTCCTCTAATTACATCTTATTTATTAAACCAAGAGCAGCCCAGCCCTTTGTAACAATTTGAGCTTTGATTCACAAGCACCTGATGGCCAAAAATGTCACTTCACGACAGAGTTGTGCAATTATTCCTCTCAAGAAAGTACTTCATCATTCTAAGGGGGTCTGCTGCCACCTAAACCAGCACCAGCTCATACACAGTGCAGCTTTTGCCTTTTTTTAAAAAATTGTTTTTATTATATATAGTTTTTAAGAGAAAGTTTAAAAGCCTCCTTGGACATTTAAAAGCACCAGTGTGTAGAATTTAAAATCTCCCGTCAGCTTGCTTCCCCTCCAGGCCCTGCCTTCTGACACACTTCCACTAGCTGAGCTTCCTCTCAGAAGCACTCAAACCAGCAGTTTCAGAGAACCTGAAGATCTGCCCCAGCATCCAGTACGCTGCTTTAAAGAAAATTCCTACCAAAAAAACCCAGAAATGAATCAGAAGAACCCAAATTTTCCACTAGATACCAATACAAACACATAACAAAGAGTATAAAAGTTATTACTTTAAATATATACAAACTCTTTTCAACTCAAATACTGCTTCCATGGTTTTGGGGGCACAGACAATGAGGCGAAGGGGACACTTTTATGCAGAATATATTGCAACAGCCTGAACAGTTCTGTCAACAGTAGGATAGCGTGACCTTTCCATAGCAAAAATGTCCTTCGTATTGCAGTGTGGACAGGTCTCTGCGTCCCGAATGCTCAGATCACTTCTCAGTTGAGCTCATTCTTTTTGACTTGATGAAGGCCATGCCGTGTGTTCTCATGTGAGTGTTTAAGGCCGCTTCCGTTTCAAAAGTCTTTGCGCACACTTTGCACCTTCTGTCTGACGCCGCACTGTCGCATGATTCGTCCTCGTGGTTCGGTTTGTTTTCTTGCTGATTATCCTCCCCCGACCCGTTTTGTTTTGATACAGGCTGAGGCTCCTTCAGCTTATGTACAATGAAGAGGTGTCTGGAGAGGGACACGTGAGACGTGTAGCACAGTCCACATTCCCTGCACTGGTAGGAAGAGCCGTCAGATTTGTGCTGAGGAATGTGTTCGTGAAACTGGAGGAGATTTTCTGTGGTAAAGCCACAAACAGCACACTTGTGAACTTTAAAAACATTTATCTTTAGCTTCTTCAGTGGCTGCGTGATTGTGCCTCGTGGAGGCCTGAATTCCAGTACAGCTTCTTCCAGTTTACGCTTTGGACTGGGAACCTGGGAGAAGCCATAAATGGTGTCATGTTAAGAATAAACATGCAGTTCTTGTCGTAACTACATGTGACCTGCAATTTCAAAACCTTTCCCTTGATACTTCCAGTACAGCTCCAGTAAATACAATGTGTGAAAGAGCAGAAGCAAATGCATCTGGCACGGGTTGGACACCTGGGGCTTTTCTTCACTGTGACTGCCAATGTGGTTTATCAGCTCTGGTCTCTAATACACCGTATAAACCTGACCAACTATCTGCCAGCATAACTGCACCCATGTACGCACACCCATGAGATGGCACTTGTGTAGAGAATGCAGAGTATCCACTGAGGAACTTCCCAGCACGGCCCTCCGGAACTCCATTTTGGTTACTTACTATTATTTCATTTGACTTGAGAGATTGTCAGTAACCAACAAATGTGTTACTGAAGGATGAATCAACATGTACAACTTTGAAACTAATGAAACTGATCATTTTTTATATTCTCCTGACATGAATATTCCCCAGGAATCCTCTGTCTCCCGTGGAGCTCAGCTCTGCTCCACAATACCTATGAAGATGATGTACAAAGCTGCTGGTAAGGTATTTTCTACACCACTCAGGGATCAAACCAAACAGAGAGTCCTTTCCAAAAACATGTTCTAGTTCAAGCAGGACAGAATTTGTTGCAGGAACCTCCAAGACATTTTTTGGGCTCTACTTCTCAGCAGCTCAGACTTTTACAAGATCAAGATACCTGCATCTATTTAAAGATCCCCATCGTGTACCCACAAAAAAGCCACTCTCAGCGACTGCATGAATCTTTTCAGCAATTACCTTTGTGTCTTCTTTTACTTCCCTTTCTTCCATATTGGCCGATTCTGTCATTTCTTTCACATCTGGGTCTTTAATGCCGTGCATCAACTGAATGTGTTTTTCCAACATCAGCCGCTTGGTGAAAGTACGCCTCGAGTCCGGGCAGTGCCTGCGCAAACACAGCAGACACACAGATGCCAAGTGTCACACTGGGCAATCGCCGCAGTATTCCCAAGGATATAAACAGGACTCGTAAATAAAACCAGACCACAGCACAGTTTATTACCGCTGGCGACAATGTTTCCCAGTGAACTATTACCAGACAACCAGCACCGTTACAAAATTAAACTGAAGTGTTTCAGCAGTTTGTATTCAGAGCGAATGCGAAGTTCTCTGAAGGTAACAGCCAACTGGTGCAAAGTGTGAGTCAGAGTAGAACCTGGGAGCATCTGAGCTGGTTCCCTGCACCTCTGCTAACATCACTCTATTCAACACTTAGTGTACATTCCACAGGGAAAGCAACCACCATCCACTGGGATGAACACCAACTCCAAGCGACACTTCTGCATTCAAACCCAAATACTTCATCTCCTTGGAACATGCAATCTCCTCTCAGCTCCCATTCCAACCTCTAACCAGCCAGCACAACAAGCTTGTCTTTCACCATCTGCTTTGCTGTCCCACACAGAAACAGCTGCATCACTTCTAATCCGCTTGTATGCCTTTGGGACGCTCCGATGTTGTAGCATGTTGCACGGGGCACATGAGGAGGGATGGCTGAACAAGGACTGCAGGGGACAAGTTAAAGGGTCATGCTCCCTTTCGGAGTCTCTCCTCAGCATTTCACCGCTGAAACGCTGTTTCATTTTAACTGCAGATGCTCAGCTCCGCAGTTTCAGGTTTCCTCGCCCAGGCCCCGAGGAGCAGCCGTTCCACGCAGGCGTTCACAGCAGCCCGCCAGGTTTCAGGCAGGGGGGACACCTTGCCCTGCTCATCTGCCTGGATAACTGACTCGTTCCGATGAATGGGGCACCAGCTTTATACATGAGGACAAGAAATTCAGCTGACATTTTTCATGGCTTTATACTTTGTTTCTAAATAAATAAAAGTGGAACTTACGAGCATGTATAAACCTTCCTGATGCCTTTGTGCTTGATACGGTTGTGGCGACACAAACTATGGGATGAGCTGAAAGATTTGTCACACTGTCGACAGGGATGTTTCTTCATTTGCTTTTAAAAAAAGGGGAGAACAATACATTAATTCAAAAAGCTCAGTGAAATTTGGGCCTGTGTTGAACCTCTGGGTAACAGGAAAGAAGCTTCACTCACTACACCTGGTGCTGGATCCACACATACACGCCACTCCTCCACTGCACCAGCCAGACAGGGCTTGGACCAGCACGAGACACATACACGCCAGGTGCAAACCGGTGCCGCAGGCTGGATGAAGTGGGTTTCTACCACCAAAGCATCAAGGCAGATTGGTGGATTGTTTCTGGATCAGTAAAGCAGTCGCATTCCCATGAGGTAACCTTTCCCTTCCCAGCACCAGCAACATCGGCAACTGCTGACTGAGAGCCTACTGGCTACGTGCAAGGAGGGCAAGGAGCCTGTGGCAAGGACCAGCGTCAACATCACGGGCACCGACACTAAGACGGCTCAGAAACGTCATGAAGAACTGACAGGTACAGTCTGATTTCAACCTGAGGAATACCTGTGTGGGGAATTCCATGGGTTTTACTATAGTTTGTGAAGGGGAAGGAGAAAAAAAGGGAAGGAAGCTGGGAAGGATGGAGTGGTCTGCAGCTACCTCCTTCCAGCTGGACATGGCCACAGGAACGCTAGTATTGGAAAAAACAGTATCTCCAAACCTGCAGACTAGACAAGCCCCAAGAATGAATGGCAGGGTCCTGTCCCGTAATTCCACCAGTGCTAGATCTCTGTCCCAGCGGCATGTCTTACCGACCGGGGTAGCTGCAGTGAGGAAGCAGAAATATTCCCAGTCACATTTCCTGCTTCTTTTCTCAGGTAACTAGGCTGTTCCTACCAGCAACTTTTGCTGCTTTAGCAGTAACAAGGAAATCGCAACAAACACTTGGAAATGAAATCCAAACACTGACCAAACACATTAACTGAAGAGCAGATTACTTTTCACCTTACTGTTCAACAACCCAGTGGAGCCAGGACCCTACACTCAGCATTCAACAATCACATTCCTGCCAGAATCAGGGTGTCCTGGGGTCAAAGAAGAAATGGATTTTATTGGAACCTCCCAAGAGAAATCCAGATTGCGTGAACTCAGAGTCCAGGCATTCCAGCCTGAGAGGGCTCGTGCCTGCTAGGCAGGTACAAGTGAAGCCACAGATAGTCTTATACCATCAGTCAAGTACCTAGAAGGAACATGGTGTTCCTTGAACTGCTTTGCCCTGCTCTAGCAGCAGTCACAGGTTTCCTTCATAGTATCAGTAACATTCTCTTTCCTGCATCTACTGGGAAACTGGAAAACCCAAATCTGGGAATTTCATTCTACTATTCCAACTGAGGCCACTTACTGAGACACTTGGATCAATGCCTGAAACTGGACCCTTCTTGACTCTTCCTGAGAATCCACCCAAGATCTCTCCCTGTGTTCCAAAGCACTCAACAGTAGAGCTTTTCTTCACAAAATAATGAGAAGGGTTTGGCTCAGTTATTCTTACCCCCGAGGAAGTGACAAATTCCTAAACAATGGAAAAGCACAATAATACACATGGACATCTCAATATGACAGGAGTCATTCCCATCAAGACCAAAATCAGATGGGGCTGGGGAAGGAAAGAGCAGCAGTTCTGAAAGGTCATTCATGCAAACTCTGTTAGGACACGATGCAGCGGTTCACTGCGGCCAGTCAACATGTCAGAGGTGCAGACCTGTTCATCCTAGACTTCCTTTTCGCATTTAAAGGTCAATTAAAACAAAAGGGAATCAGCATATTTCACTCTTCAGTTGCTGAAGGTGAAAACCTGACCACGGACACAGTGCATGCTCATTAACGCTGACGCGTTAATCAGTGCATTCTGCAGTCCATGACTGCACCGCTCTGGAAAGAATTTATAAAATAAAAAGACACAGTGAAGCCTGTGAAGAAACAGCCCCGCATGCTGCTGTACAAAGCCACAAGCCCACCGCCAGCAGCACACAGATCTCTGCCGAGGACCTGCGCAGCGCAGCTGCCTCGCACTCACTCAGAAGAGCCGCGGCAGTGTGCCCAGCAGGACCCCGTCAGGGATGGCTGCCCCAGGCCGTGCCCTGCAGCTCTGGGAGGGACACCACCCCCTTTCGAAAGTCCTTGGGAAGATCTGGATGGAGACCCAAGTAGGATTTTGGACGCACTGGTTTCTGCAAGGACATTAAGCTGTCTCTCTGCTGACCTGAAGCATTCCTGTATTTCACTTCTTATCTATGTTAAGGAAGCCATCTCAGATCCAGCTGCTTTAAATACAACATGCAAACCTGTTCACCTCAGCGGACCTGTTGGCTGAACCCACACGTGTAAGATCAGAGCAAAGGCTCGGCCTTAGAGTGCGTCTGTGTTAAGATGAAATGCTGTTTGGCACCCACTGGACCAGCACAACACCACTCCATTCCCTGAGGCTAACGCTGATGAACTTCCGAGAGAGGGGACTGCACATGGGCAGAACTAAGAACCTGGATCAGATCAGGTGACTGGGATGACTGAGGAAATTGTGGTACTGGAGGAACAAGCCCACAATTAGTAAGAGCATGTGGATTTTCTCAGTAGAACATGACAGAAACTAAGCATGCTAAGAGAGAAAGGTGAAATAGAAACGAGAATGGACCAGCATAATAATGGAACTTAAAATTCTGCAAAAACACAACTGAATTTGGAAAAAATACTTCATATTTCAGGTTTAATTCACTTTTTTTGTAATTGAATATTATTAACTTACCTTTCCATGTTCTTTCCTCATGTGAGAGATGTAAACGTCTCTCTGAGTGAAGAGCCTGTCACACTCCCAACACGTCCAGCCCGGATTAGCGATTTTTTTAGGCTCGGCTTTCTTTATGGGAGATGGAGATTTCTTCTCCAACTTTTCTGTTCCGTTGACAGATTTTGCATCCTCTTTGTTGTGACCAGCTGAGTTCTGAGTTGTGGGTTTGGTACTGAGAGGCAGATTTATCCCCAGGTTTGGTGGCCCCTCAACACTTTTCAGAGTTCCGTGCATAGACTACAATGAAGGAAAAAGCAAAGTACAAAACTGATACAGGTGTATGCACCTGTATGGACAACACGACTCTGTAGGTTAAGTTTAAAGTGCTGTTTTGTAGGGAGGAAAAAAGGGCCCAACCTAACTTTATGTTAATTTCTCACTTTACTCACCTATAAACCGAGCATCCTCATTTCAAACGATGTGACTAGAGATTTCCAAGAAGGAAAAGTTTTAGTGACAAATTTTGCCTCTGCACATTGGGAAATCAGACAAGAAAAGGCAACTCGGGGAAAGAGCAGGCAATTGTATCATTTAGGATACGTTAATACGTTATGGTGAGGCTGAGTACTCCACACTCAGGTGATAAGTGCCCTGGCTTCAGGCTACCTTGCCAGTAGTCCTCAGAACCAAAGGTGTGCAGGGCTCACAGTGTCCCCAGACCAGGGGCCAGCCAAGAGGTGTCTAACACGCTGCTCTTCAGCTCCCTGCAGCTCTTGGGTGGTGATCTTTCCTCACCGACGCACTTCTAGCCTCTAAGTAAGCAACCAGTAAGAAGGGAAGAACCCTTCCACCTCCTCCTTCCCGTTTCTGGGGTCAATGTCACATGCTGGTACGACACGCAAGTGCCAAAGGATGACTATGCACATGGACACAGGAGGGAGTCAGCAGGGTCTGGGCCAACCAAGATGCCTGCAGCCCAGACCTGACATGCTACTGTACCTGGACCCACTATCCAGGCCTCTGACGTCTAAAGCCTTGCCCTTTACACTGCCAGAGTTCTGATACCCTCATCTGCTGACCTTTATTACAACTATCTTGTGTGATTAGGTCTTGCCTTTCCAAACGTCACTGTTTCTCCTACAGGTAACCTCAGGAACAAAACACCATTTCATACATCCTTGATTCTAAGACTGTAAGAATACAAATCCAACACTCCAGGGTAATACTTCAGTACCCAGTTCTTCTGTGAATCACATGGCTCTTGGGACTGCCTACCCGCCGGCTCAACGGCACACACCAACCTGATCTCTGGAACACGCTCTTCTATTTGTCAGCTGTTAACAGAAGTCACTCACTTTAACATTTCAAACGCGATTAAAAAGCAAAGCACACAGCATCAACGGGCTGCCCCAAGCACAAACAAGCTGTGTAGTAACAGAGGAGGCTGCCCTTGCTATCCCACTGCCCTAGGACAAGAGGAAAGCAGCACGGGCTCGGGGGAAGGAGGCTCCTACACTTCCAGGCAACTGAAGGCTGATGTGGAGATTCCAGCCCAGCTCAACCTGTCCGCAAGCAAAATGCTAGTGCTCAACTTTCTCCATGTCTTCTAAATACAGCACCTGAAACGTCATTTCTTATCTGAAAATAAAAAGAAAGCGTTGAAGCTCAGCGGGGAGTGATGGTCCTCACAGCACCCAACACCAGCGGCACCAGCAGGGGGTGTGTGTGGGGGTGTGTGTGTGTGTCTCACCCTCCAGCCCAGACCCTCGCCACCTGCTCCCCCTGGCTGGTAGTGATTTTCTTGCAGTGAGCTGTGACACGAAAACCAGACAAGAAAGAGTCCCACCTGCAGGAATCATTCTAGGTTATTTCTGTAACTTTAAATATCCTCCTCCTGAGTTTCTTCCTATCCCTTTCTGTGCTGTTTTAAACTCACTGGGTGAAAGTACCAACACTGGCATGGAACACTAGAGCCAAAAGAGTCAGATAGTGCCCAAATCCTAAGAAACAAAGAATAACTTTGTCATGAGAGATGCTGAGCAACCCTAGTTTATGTAAGAACACCTTCTGGCCCCAACTCATGCTCCTAAAATACCTGTTTTCTGGTCTTAAGTACTTACGTACAGACATCACAACAGTTTTACAATAGTACCTGAGGCAAGAAAAACTACTTACATAAATAAGACACATGCTGCAACATATGGAATTTGCCTATTTGGTTAAATAAAAAAGGAATACAAGTACATCAAAGGAAACAGAAAATGGGACACTGCATGAGAGGACCATTCAACGGATCTGGTGTAAATACAAGATGATTTATGGTAAATATGAACAAGTTCAGAAACAAAGAAAATACCCAGTCCTTGCATTTCTGAAAGTCTTGGGCCAGCCCTTCCCTATCTCCTCCTCCAGCTTACAACTAGCTTTCAGACCAACTGTTTTTTTCAAGACCTATGATCTTTTTAACACAACTTCAGCAATTTCTGAGTTTCCAAGAGCCGTAATGGAGACTGAAATGCAAAATGATGGTGTTTAGCGCATGAGACAGATGTCTGGTTTTCTACTGTTCTGTAGACAAAGTTTACTAAGTCTTACATGCCACTGCAAGAGAAACTCACTGAATTATCACTCTGGATTGCAAGAGTGGTCAGTGGTGTACATAACTTCACCCATTACCAGGCACCAGATGTTAGTAAGGCATAAGAAATTCAGCACTGCTAACAGACCTGGTATCTATAAACCAAGGTAACACAGTATATTTAAAATACACAGCTAACAAATTATAGCCAGGGGATTCTTAATAACCTGATATGGAATGGTGACAGTAAATCTTCTTCAGCTCTGGGGGTATTTCTGAGAAAATCTACTTCAAGTACTTTCCAAAGCATGCAAGTGTTCATGTCTGTACATAAACACACACATGATAACCTCTGCATCTGTGCTAGAAACGTACTGGTTCCTACAGCATTCTCAGCTCCTGACAACTGGAACAGTACTTGGAATACTGTAAATAAGGCTCAGTACTGACTAGGATCAGATTTACTTTGCTGTACCCATTACTAGCTTGATCAAATGCCCTACTGAACGCAAAGTACTGGGACATTCCTCGTGTACCCACATCAATGTTCATACAGGAGAACCGGGTATGCTGAAGACCGTGGAAATACAACATTGTGACACTGGACAACATTCTTCACAGATTACTCACTTGGAATTATTAACATCTCTCTTTCAGCAGTCGTCTCATTACACTGTGCCTTTTTACAGTATTTTCCCCCAGCAAATATTGCATAACAAACGGTATCTATGAACGAAACAAGAGAAGATGCCTACACACCTTGATATGATCCATCATAAGCTGTTTCTGTGCATACAGAAGAGAACAGTCTGGACACTTGAAAACAGACACCTTCTGGTTTTCAATGTGCTGATCAAAGTGGCGATAGAGCAAAGGTTGTAGAGTAAACACAGTGTCACACATAGAGCATTTATATATTATTCTAAAAACAGAAGTACAATAAACAATGTCAGTCATGGCGATGATCTACTTGCAAGAATCACGACGTTAACTTTTTGCTCAGCAGAAATAAGATCTGACATGTTTAAGCAAGCATTTCACACTGGCTGGAAAAAAGTTAAAATTAAATGAATTCAAACCATCCTCCAATTTCAAAATACAGAAGCAGTAATAAAAAACCATAAAAATAGAAAAAGATCACTTAAAAGTGCCAATAGAAGCCAAAAAAGAACAGCAAACGCCAGTTACATAGATAACACCAACATGCGCACAGGATGCTCCAAAGTTAAGTGTCTTCAGTGTCCGAACCTGTGCTGTAACCGAAGGACAACATACCTTTTTCAGAATGCAGAGGCAGCACGTTTTAAGGGAGTCACTGATTCGACCATAACTGGACACAGATACATTAATTAACTAATAACTGGCTAAGTAACAAAAGCAGAGTCCCTGAAAATTAATTTCTTCCCGCAGAGGGTGGGGGGCACAGGGACAGGTTGCCCAGAGAAGCTGTGGGTGCCCCATCCCTGGCAGTGCCCCAGGCCAGGCTGGATGAGGCTGGGAGCACCCTGGGCTGTGGAAGGGGTCCCTGCCCGTGGCAGGGGGTTGGGCTTTGAGGTCCCTTCCAGCCCAAACCATCCTGTCATTTTCTAAGTGAGACAGGATTTTGTGATACAGAACTTTGGCTACAAACATTATAAACTGATCTGAACACAGTTGTATTTTTAGCAGATCCTTGTCAACTCTCTGTCTCACAGACAAAAAAACACAGGGAAACCAGGAACAATCCTCTGACCTAAATGCTGCAACACCCACTGTGTTGACGGAAGACTGAAGAATGTTTCTTTTTCCTGATGATTTTATAATGAAAACTATAGTTTTGAGTTGCATTCTAAGTCATTATTTACTTGATATTTGCTGCTTGGTTTTGCTTATCTGTTACATTTGATTGCATTCAGAACGATTTCCCTGGCAACTAAAGGTAACAAGATGAGCCCTACAGACCCCAACCCTTTAATGTGTCTCTGTATAAACACGACTATTCTTTCAGCAACAGCACACTTTCTTTCCTAACTTAGAAAATGAATGAAAGGAAATGACATGGGAAAGAAAAGTAACAAAGAAATCCACCACAGATCACCAGACGAGAGAGAGGTCTAATCCACCAGCCCTCAGCAGTGGTAGTGCTGCAGAGAAGTGAGCTGGAGTAACAGAAACTGTACACAGACAGGTGCCGACTCCACAAAGCAGTCTTCCTAATCCCATCCACGAGGGGTTGATCTTCGTCCTCAAGAATGACTTTCCACTAAAAAGTTATTCCATATCCCCCCCAAGCACTTCCCATCAGGAGTACATGCTTGGAGAGCTCGCAAGATCACTCTGTGCCGCGTTTTGAGATGACAAGAACAGGGATGTTGCTTCAACTGCACTGCTCGAGTATTTCAGTTTCTCCCATTATTCCTGATCTCTGCCCCTGCAGAATCCTGACTTCTTGAAGAATTCCTGGATAAAAGGTGTTAAAGAGCTTCCCAGGAACGGAAATGCTTCTTGACAGGAACTGCTAAGAAAGCAATCCCAGGTCCAGAAATGCAGGTTCACCTCATGTACCTCCCATCAGTTCAACCCACACACCTTACGACTGGTTATAGCTGGGATCAAAGGCAGAACCTCTGGGGAGAAGAGTCCTTGATTCACCACACCAGCAGGTCAGCTGAGCTGCACCCCGACAGACAGACCGGGATCTTCTCCAGGCACAGTGCTGTCACAGCCACGCTGTGGGCTGCACTGTTGTGTAGTGAACCTACAGTCACATCACAAGTTGGAGAGCTGGTACTAACCACACACATTCCCTACTCCAGTGGCACCGAGTACTTCTCTGCTGTCCCGTACATCCCGTCCCTTACAGGACATGTCCTACATGTCCGGCAGCACCTGTCTAAAAGGCAGGATGCGTGAAACCCAATTACTAGCCAAGCAGGTAAGCACGCTGAGGCACAAGACTGTCACAGCCTCACCCGTGGCAGGGTGATTGTCGACCTCTGGTTCCTTGTTCACACCCCACTGCTAACACCCAGAATCCCAGCATTTTGGTGGCTGTTGCCGAGCAGCCGATCCCATGGCTAGGTGCTACATCGTTCCTGGTTAGCAAGGTGTAAATAAAGACTGGCAGAATGAAAAATAATTCCCTGATCATGTTACGATGCATGTTTCTGTTAGAACTGTACTTTGCAAACTAAATCAGAACACCTAAAATCAGGAAGCCTGCTTTATCGTCTGTGGTGGAACGAGACTGTAGTACCGGAGTTTATCATCACAGGATTATGTAATCTAATCAAAGTGTGACGTATCACACGCTGCAGATTGCTGTGCAATCTAACGTAAGGCACATGAGACTCGAGGATCGCTGAGGCTGGAAGCGAGCTCCTGAGGTCACCCAGTCCAAGCAGGGCCAGGCAGAGCAGGCTGCCCAGGACCATGTCCAGTTGGGTTTTGAACTGCTCCAGACTGGGACTCCACAGTCTCTGGGCAACCCCCACAGGAGACGAATGCCTCCTGGTGCTTAGGTGGAAATTCATGTGCTGCAGTTCATGTTGCAGGGAAGGATCATCTGCCTCATGCTGCTGGCGCTGCTCTTCCCCTGCCCTTGGTAACGCAGCTCTCCCTGGCACTGCCTGGAGAAAGCAAATCTGCCACAGAAAAGCCCAGGCGTCTTTCTGAATGTATCACACAGGGAAACTTTATCCTCCTAAAACCACCAAGGACCGAATGTATGCATGTTCTGTGTAAGCTAAGAGACTTGGTTTTCACAGAGGCACAAGAACTATCTGGTAGAGATCCAAACTGCAGACAGGTCTCTGAGAAGAGTCTGTATGCGGTTAAGTTCCTACCAACATACCTAAAACCAGCTTCTGCTTTCTTGGTACAGTATTTCTCCTTCCCATAACTGTTGTCTCTAAAAACATGGTACTTGTGGGATAATGTACTTTGTACCAATTCTATGGTGTGTATCCATAATCTGCCTTGATAAACAAGAGTTTCTCCAGTGATCAAAAAAGAGATGAGCCACAAAAAGTATCTTAGTGCCATTCCTACAAAGTTAACTGAACAAAGAAAATCACATGTAAGAGCTGGTTTCCCACAAAAACCATATAGCATCTCAGCTACTGCACAGCTTCTCAAAGGCGGAGGAGACAGCCATCCATTCCCCTGAATTAAAATGGCCTCATTTCAGGAGAGGGTCCGAAGGACGGCTGAGAAGATGCTCAAGGGCTGGAGAGCCTGCCCCAGGAGGAAAGACTGAAGCGGCTGGTCTCTTCTCCCTCCAGAAGGCTCAGGGGGACCTCATCACACTGCTCCAGTACTGGGAGGGCAGCCCCAAAGAAGACTGAGGGTCTCTTCCCAGGGAGCCACATGGAAAAGAGAAGGGGCAGCGGGTACAAGTTGCACCAGGAGGGATTTCATCTTGATGCAAGAGATGTTTTACAACGAGAACCACCAAGCACTGGCACAACTTCCGCAGGGACTGGTGGGGTGCCCATCGCTCAAGGGTTTCCAGACAGGGAGCTACGTCATCTCATCTCGGCTCCCTTTCCCATGGAAGGCTGGACCAGGAATCTTGCCAGGTCCCTTCCGACCTGGGCTGTTCTAACACACAATATGACAGCAGATAAAGCAGATTTGGAGCAATGTCCCAGTATTTGATGTCAACTTGACCAAAAGACAGCGCCAGGGTTAAAACTGGCAAATTGAGAGAAAAGACCACTTCTTCAGTGGTGCTGAAGAACTCAGCTGTGAATTCTATGATTTATTGCAGTGCTTCATAAAATTTTATTTTAGTCTCTGTATCATCAAAATGAATTCATACAAGAATAGAATTATGAGCACATCCACATGGAAAGAAAACTAAATACTTAATTCATATAGTCGATCAGAGGCAGTTCAGCAGATCCAGCACAACTCAAGACACCTCCTGCCCTTTTCACGTGAAGTATCTTACACAAACGGGGATCTTCAATCTTTTGGTGTTCTCTAATGAAATTTACGAGAATCTGAAGCAGGTTTTAGATCAGATGTTGGTATTTCAGAGCCTCCCGCTCAAGGTAACACACTGAAATAAAGCAAGTATCATGTGTCACTCACTGGGTGGAAATGTCTGAATCTGGTATCAGACACTGCAAGTTTGTTGTTGTTTTGCTTTACTGGAGGTTTAGGCATTCTAAAGAATAAGCCTCCTGTGAAAATGTTAGAGGAAACAGTGACAAATGAAATTCCTCTGGAATCTGGTTACTGCATTACACAGTACCTCATTTCATCTGCCTTCTATTTTCTTGAGTCTGCAAGTTGTTCAGATGCACCAGCATGCTCTGTGCACTCCAGAGGAACAACGTGGAGTTAAATCCTTGAGTATTTACCCTCAATCCTGCACTCTACTAACAGAAGAGGAGGAAAGCAGGAAGAAGGTGGTCTACCATGAGATCTGAAGCCTGACTGTGGCACCTGCAGCTCTGCCTGGCTTCAGCAGGGGCCTTCGGCATCTGGTGTGAAACAGACCCTGACGCTGAGTTCCTACTTGGGCCCTGTGTTACCATCTTCAGTAAAACGCTTTGTTCACACACAACGTTCCCACCTACAGAACAGAATCAGTTCTGCTTTAAGCCAGAGGAAGAGACTGTGTACTGGAAAGAAGTCCTATAAACGCATGTTTTGATTCAGAGAGGCAAGGCTGGGGAAGGTTTAAAAGGCTGGCACCTCCCACTTACAAATACACTGGAATTGCTCTCCTCGAGACATGACTGTCTTTGGCAAGCAAGAGCCTAGCTGACCATTCCCCTAAACCTACGGCTTTCCTGAAGAAGTATCTAGTAGTCAGGAGAACAGATCCACAGGACAAGCAAGCGGCTGCCTGACCAAGGTATCACAGGCGGCCACAGCCTGCAAGAACCGCGTGAGGCCAGCCCAGCGCTGAGAGCCTTCCCTCCCAGGTGAACGCCTGGACCGCTGTGAGCTGATGGCACTGAACAACCAACGTTCCCAATTCACCCTGAGGACTGACTACCCTGTGAGCTGAAAAATCCCAACATCACTTCTTCCCCACCTTTTCAACCAGATGTTATGAAAATCACTGCATGAGCCCCAGTAAGTCTTAGCAATTCCTTCTGAAATCATGTTGTAATTCCCAGGAAAAACACTGATAAGCTAAGCAGATCCACAGGTAAGAACAAGCAACACACCAGCTGCCTGTCCAAACCATTCCTGTATTCCCATCTTGCAGCGTGCAGCTGCTGTTGTGATGTTCATGGAAACTCAACCTTTGCCAAACAAATTGCCAGCTGAAACCACATGAAAACATTACACCAACGCCACACGTTACCAACAGGATGACGAACCGCTGGTCGTACAGGACATGACTTTATGAGCACAGGACAGAAAGCAATTTCACAGTTACTAGAAGGCAGGCAAGTGCAGTAGAAGATTAATTTTGCTTACTTTGGTTCGCCTATCTTGATACCCGGGTGTTGTGTGTAGGCATGGGAGTGTGTGCTGGGAGCAGATTTAAATGCCATGGGACAGATAGGACACTTGTAAAAGACTTCACAGTGAGAACCTTGAATGTGAGACTTGAGTGCCGCCACATCAGAGTACACAACATTGCAATGCACGCAGCTGCAAAGAGAGTGGGAGACAGTCAGTTCAGCCTCGCCCGAAGCAGCACCCAAAGAAACCAAATCAACACTGATTTCCAAGCAAGCTGAAGAGAAAAACATATATATATCTGCAACCAGATAAAACTCTGTTATTCTGTCAATTTAAACAACCCAGTAAGAATCAAGTTAAACAGAGATTTGCATATCAGAAAGTAAGAAAACAGAAATTTCCCACATTTAATTTGAAAATCTAAGAGAGACGAAGCCAGGCCATGTTCTTATGGCATTACGACACACAGACAGAAGGGCTGACGGAGGGGTGTTCTATTGATTGTAAAAAGAATGCTTAAATCCTCTGCAAATTTGTAAGGAGATGCTACAAAATGCATTTTTATCACATGCAGTGGATTGTACACGGTACACCACAGCACGACCAGCAAGGAAAACATTTCCACCACATCCCTCATTTGGATTTAATGAAGACATACTGGTAATGATTTTCTGTACAGGTAATCAAATCAGCACTTGGATTTAAGAACAAAGGAAGAGTAATTGAAACTTAGGCCAACTACACTGAATCTCTACAGCTGGATCAGTCTATCAGATTGGAATTCTGAAAATATTTTTCAAAGAACATACTTCTGCTGCGTTGAAAATGTGTGACCTTCCCGCATCTCTTCTAAAATGAAATGATTAAACATTGTGTTAGTACATAAGAGTTCCTACCCACAATGGTCCCTCATCAGGCCACACATCTCCAGTGCTGAACACCACCATGTAGCCCAAGAACAAGCTGCAGTAAGGAATTACGAAAGGACCCAGCAAGTGAACAAATCTCTCAGTGACCAATATTTTGTAGCCAGAGTTTTACAACGTAAACACAGAAGGGCTGTACCCCTCCAAGATTTTAATTTTGGAATCCATCATGGCAGTATGACTGTTGTCATATAAACGTCAAATTGCTCTCTGATACTGTTTCAATGCCCTGATGATAGCAATAAAGCAGGAAATAGTTACACACTGCATCCAAGAATCCCATTTTCCTTTTGAAATGTATCACCTTTGAATTTTAGAAGTGTCATCTTTTCCTTTGCAAGCCCTTAATTTACACTCTTACTGCGATTAATTAATTTTCTCTCTCTCTGATCTCCGCTTATCGATGCGTTTCCTAAAGTCTGCTCCTGGTCTTCCCCTGGTCTACTCAGATCTTTCCTGCTTACACAGAGATGAACGTTCCTCCGTAGCGGTGACAAAGCATGATCCTCTCTCCTTACAGATGTACGGTGTCACCTCAAGAGAGCTGGGTCACATCCCTCACCTCCCCATCCCCTCCTGTCTGGAGATCATTTTCCAGTGATGCACCACAACCCATGACCCTCAGTATCCACCGTTAAAGCAGCCCTTAAGGACCCAGCCTTCCTTCCCTGCCATGACACCCTCCCTGCTTTCAGCTCGGAAGGATGCAATTAAACTAAAGGTTGAAATTTTCAGTTACTTAGTTCAGACAATGAGCGTCAGTCGCCAAAATCAAGCTGAACTCCCAAGGTCCTTCAGGAAGGCAAGACAGGTTACGCTGTGCCTCAAGCGAACGCACCGCGGTGACAAGGAGATGCTGGGGAGTCTACAAGGGCAGGCATTGCCTTTCCCAGAGACAGCTGTTCTTTGCCCAGGTATTTGAGTTTAGCCTCACCACATACAGAAATTCCGCCTTGGTGCCATGCCATGTTTATGATACACCCTGAAAAGTTCAGTCACTGTAGATTCACCATGAAGATTTATGAGTCTTCTGGTGTTACTGGTGCAGGCCAGGCGCTCCTAAGATTCTATGTACAAATCCAAGAGACACAGACTAGAGGGAAGGGAAGTAGCGTGCCAGTAGCAGATGCAGGACATGAGAGACTACTCCTTGGGAGAAAAAAATGTAAAAGCAGAACCCCAAGAAAGTCCAAGAGCTGGGAGTTGTGTCAGGCCATGGATTCAGTCTGAAAACAGACTGCCACAGCAGCTGGCTTAATGCAGTAAAAGTGCTTTCTTCCCGCGGCGGAAGATTTCACAGCCATCCAGGTAAGGGAACCTGTGGCACCTTGAGGGGAAGCAGCTGCCTACTGGTAATACTTTAAATCACCCTTCTCCAGTCAGACAGGATGAAGTGGAAATGTTTTAGGAGTACTGAGCAAAGCTGGGCTGTATGGGTTGCTCTTCTGATCTCTTGCTGTGCTGCCGGACGTTCAGTGCGAGGAACAGCCTAAGATAAAACACTTTTCCCAGTCTTTCAAAACTTAACATTTCCATGAAAGGCCTCTGATCCCCATTTTCTCAGTGAGTTGCCATTACAGGGAAGAAGAAGAATAAAAGGGAAACTGAAGAGTAACAAAGAACCACCAAAAGCCCAGGCTGTTTGAACGAGAAAGGTAATTTTCCAGTGATGTAAAGCCGAGGAATCTTGACTTCCCACCGAAAAGAGAGCAACCAGACAGGTGCAATACATCCATCAGCACCTCGGTAATAAACTGTAGTGGTAAATACTGAAAATGACTGTTCTACCAGAGAGAACAATCTAAAATCCACTGCTTTAAAAAAAATACTCAAAAGGTTTTCTTAAGAACCTGAAATTAAGAAAATAGATCTGAATTCTCCTGACCTCATAAACTGCGAGATCCTGAATCTGACGTTTTATGGCTGGATGAGATTTGCTAATATTCTGATTCAATAATCTAAAACACTGGATGCCCAAATCAAAGCAGAATCCTAATGTGGCATTTGTTCCAAAATTTGTAGTACTCATGGCACTGTTGCCATGACAACCTTAACCCCGAGAAGCTGTACTCCACCAACAATGCTTCTGAAAATGGAAAATTACTTTTAAAAGCATAAATTATACAGAAATTGACAACAAAAGTAATCATTATACTGACCGAAACCCAACTCTTCGGGTATAATGCAGGCAGTTCTTAGTGACATGGGTCTGGAAGTGGACAGATCTGCAGATTGCTCCACATTCAGGACACGTGTATGGAGATTTATGCTGATGAATTCTCTGGTGTGATGCAAAACTGCACTGGTTAGGAAGCAGCATCTGGCAGATATTGCATGTCTTCTAAACGATAAACCAAAATAGATGAAACAAAAGGTTTGGTTCAGCTATACACAACGTCACGTCAAACACTGCAACACATCAAGCAAGAGGTTACATGTTACGACTGGGGTGTGAACTGAAGAAGGCAAGTACTAAACCAGGCTCTACGACAAACCTTGTCGGACAGGGCTGGCAGGCACTGGCAACCAGACACCTTCGCGTTCTGGGCCACTGGCCAACAAAGCCCTTTCACACACCACCCGCCACGGGAGATGCATGTTGGTTTATTTAAATTTCACGTAGGTGCCTCACAGCATTACCTTAATGCTGCAAGGGGCCCGAGTACAACTTGGGAATCAAACCTTATGGTTTAACTCAGAGCACCACATGGAGTAAAAACAACCACCCCAAACCCACCAAATATACTACCTTCACTTTCTCTGATCCTTGCTCCTATGGTAACAGCCATAAACACCAGTAAAATGGAATATTAGCAGGCAGAAAGGTCACAGGTCATTTCAAAATCTAGTTCTCGGGCTAGAATACATCATCTGCATTATACGAACATCTTGTGCATCTCAGTGAAGACTAGCGATGTATAAATATTGACAGAGCTTTTCTTTGCAGGGCAAACTTTCTACACTCAGGAGTAACTTACTGAACTAATTCCTTCCTTGCATTTTGTTAAAGCCATTTTTAAAAAATCTTCAGCTACACGCTGACAAACCAGAAAGGAGGAACTCTTTGGGTGCTCTGTGCCATTTTGGGATGAAATGCAAGTGATGCAACTCAGCTGCAAACAGACTTCGCTGTCACTCACCGTTGCTTTCCATCACTGGAAGGCACAAAGAGCCAAACTGTGGAAGGCTGCATTTACAATAAACCATCTCAATATCCAAGCAGAGAGCTGACACCCTCTATGCTTCTGTTAACTGCTTCACAGACCTCAACAGCAACACCCACGGTCTCAAAGTCAGGCACAGATACACAGCTTTGCAGAGCAGGACTCCAACTCAACTCCATCTCCTAAGACTCTGCTTCATAAGGCTTATCAAATCATTGTTTCTTATGACTTGAGACTCAGGAATCTCACCAGCGACTTAGAAGATTTAAAACCAAAACCAAGACTCCTTCATGACACAGGTATTTTTTAACACGAGATTTGTGGGGTTTGGTTTGCTTGGTTTTTAAATGTAATGGGTAGGAGTCTGGCAGATGTAGTGATGTGTACACTTTGCAAGAACACAGAACAAAACACGATCTCCAGAGCTGCATTACACATTATTGACTAACCTAGGTATGAAGGAATCCTGGAATAAAGAAGTAATTAAACAATAATCTCCTTCCTCATGGTAAAACAGTTCTTCAGTAAAAACGAGGTGCTTCACCAAGTCGCCCCTTCCTCTAGTCCAGGCGACCCTCCTTTAAATCTCTGAGATGGCCTGGTATGGCCCACTACGTTTGAGTACAGTCTGCATCCAAAGATGTTTCTCACATGTCCACAGGACAGCGAGATGGGGAAATGCAAACCACTAATGCAGAGTAAGCTAAGCAAGGAAAACCTGCCCCAACGCACATTCAGGTGCAGTACTGGCACCACTGACAGCCTAGAAGACAGCACGGATGTCACTAGCCTTGCGGGTGGTGCTGCCTGAGGTTAACTCTCTGTGGGGATTTTGAGCTGTTCCCCTGGTCAGAGCCTTGGTGACACGTAAGACTGAAACTGTCTTCAGGCACATCTAAGTACTCACTTGGAAACGCCAGCCACTTGTGCTACCCAACAGCTGTGGCCGGAACCACCGGCCCAAGCCCTCCCACACTGCACAGCCCTGGTTTGGGATGGCCACTGTCTTCAGGTCAGGCAAAATCCTGACTAACTCTACTTACAGTGTGCTTGCCACATGTGCCTGGCTTAGTACTGTTCCTAAAACCTGTCTGAAACAAGCAGCAATGTAATACTGGAGAATCTGGGTATTATTTGATTACGTGAGAAAACTGCAAAATGGAACTTCGTACTCCAGTAACAGCAACACATGGGGTTTTCGAAGTCCTCCCAGAGCCTTTCGTCTGCAGCACTACCAAACGAAAGGGGGCTGCTACGGCACACGAGCCACACAGTGTTCCAACCCCAGCTAAGCTCATCTCCCTGATTTTGCAGCAAGCAGCCAGCAAGGTTCATCTGTAACGCTCATAACTCAGACACAAAATGCCAATGATGCTGTTTGCTAAGGCCACTGCGCTGGTAGTCTGGTAAGTACAGAAAAATGTGGAATTATAACTAATTACAGTAGAACAAGAAGAATCTACTGTGAAATTCTGGAATTCAGTGTGTTTGCTTACCATTTTATTTTGGGCTTAAGGTGGCATTAACTTCCAGTTCTCTGATTCCAACCCATACCAAAATAAAACACAGTTTGTGAAAATCATCACCCGCCTGCATTTAAAGTCAAAGTTTCAGAAAAAAAAAAAGGGTTAGAGGAAAAAAGATGGTGGAGGTGGCAAATAAAGATGCACAGAACTGTGAGTATGAAGGGAAATGAGCTACATAGTTTCCATGGGAGCTACACACGCAGACCTGTACATGAGTGGAACATTAACATTAATTAGTCCAGGCTTGCTACATCCTCCCCCCCCAGTAAGGAGATGAGGGTTTCACTCAGCCAGGAAACCTGACAGTGTGCGGTCCTATTGCCTCTAACAGGAACATTAACGACAGGAAATATTACAGAAAGGTCACAACTTCATGGGGAACATCTTTCAGTTGCTAGGGCTAGTTTGCTGTTAGCTATTTTAGCTTTTTTTTGTTTGCTTGGGGTTTAAAACCTGGAAACCTACAGCCCAGTAAGCAGGTACAAAGGCCTCGTCATACATCAGCTCTTAGTACACAGCTGAAGTCCCAGCAAGAGACAAACCACTCCAACAGGCAGCGGGCTGCAAGACCTTGCCTCCCGGAACAGCCTGTGCACCCACACCTGTCCCTCCACCTAGCTGCAGTGGGTTTGACCTTCTGTGAGGCTCCTTGCTGCTTTCCCACAGCAAATCACCAGGGCACGCAGCGTCCAGGAGGCTGTGCACAGGGAGCAAATGGCAGGGCAAAAGCACCAGAGCCAGCAGGCAAGGGCAAAAGGTCTTTCTACAGATCTGTTTAGTTTACCTATCCATACAAAAAAAGCACCCACCCCCACAAAGCGAGTACATCACTCTTATCCTGGCTCTTCCCTTACTTTAGTTTTGCCTTACCTCGTGCTCGCAGCCTATTCTCAGCGTATCTGTCTGGGTTTACCGTGGCGCCTTCTCACTCGCCTGGTTTTACAGTGCCGAGCACAACAGGGTTTTCGCTACTGGCTGTCACCACACCAGGTGGTAACTAATGCACCTATTATGGAAAACAGACATATCTAACGAAGCACTGGCAAAGGAGTTAGCCAAAACCCAATTGCTGGCCACCAAGTAACTCGAGCGCTGGTGCAGGACATACTCATGGTCAGCGGCTGGACGCCGTTCAAAACTGTGCTGCGATCTCGGAATACCTTCTGCTAGCTTCCTTCCGACAAGAAGCCTTAATAAACTCGCTTTAGGCAGGCACTTCTGTAGTATCCTACAGAGACACTCACATGGCATTTTGCTGGGACCCCAGGCAACTTCAGCCCACGTCTGCCAGCCAGTTAGTAAATGAGGAGCTGAGGCGGGGCCACATAATCCACACGGTGAAGATTATTTCCCCCTTCCAACCTCTCTACGTTGCTCTCCATGGTGGTGGGCGCAGGGTGACTGCTCCATGGCCACAGCATTGGTCTTACATTTAGTAAACAGATTCTGACAGGAACCTGTCCGTGCTTCTATGACTAGTGGGTTTTTTCCCTACACGCAGGACTTGGAGGCCTTAATCCTGCACACTGTCATGTGATTCCCAGGAATATGCCTGGGGCCTTCCTCCCTTGACCAGTCTGAGCGTGTTCACAGGTTTCAGCTTCCCACAAGAAGCTGCAACAGCAAGCTCACCTGAATGCTTTGAAACACCCCAGAATCCCTTTTAATTGGCACGCCCCAACAGAAATCCAACTGCATCATTTATTTAACCATCTGAACTCCTACAGGATTATAAAATACATTGCACACTGAGTGACATTAATGTTTATTGAATGTGTTTCTTTCAGATGAGGCCGCATACATTTGGAAAGGATTTTAAGGAGGTCTGTAGGTTTAACTCATTAGCAATTGTAAGAGGACAGGAAACCCAACACAAATAAACAAACTGTCACACAGCATGAGGTGCATGCCAGTGAACACCCCTTCTCACTGCTGCTTAAGACAGACCTGAAGAAACCAGCATGCAGCAGAACCAGTGTGCCATTTGTCCAGGGCCTAGAGTCCCTGTGGGTAAGAGCAGTGCCTCGCTCACCTACTATATGGGAATTATAAAACCTGAGGACAAATCCAGAACGAATCACCTCAAACTCACTCAGATCAAACAGGCAGGCTGTTAATGAGGGTGCCAATTAAATGGATTCCACGGGATACTCAAATTCCAAAGCACATTAAAAACACTTAGCAAAGACTATTACTACTTTCAGCATTGTAACGTTCACCTGTAAGAAAGCTAAATGTTGGGAAAAATAGTGTGTAAATTTCAGACTTCAGGGCCTGAAAAAATTCTAAGCAAACTCTTAATGTTGACATTCACTACGTAAGTGCTTGCAAGATGTGTGGTGGTTTTCATTTATATTTTTAATCATGGAGGTTCAGATAATTAACAGCTAAATGAAAGTAAAAACGCATCCAAAGTCTCCTAGGCTTATAGATGAAAGATGGGAATTTAAACACATGATACTCTACTTGTCCACTCGGGTCTGCAGCCTGCTGGAAATGAGTCGCGAGAGATGTCTCGTCTTGGAAAACTTCATTACACTCCAAGCACTTGAGACTATGCCTACAGAGTTTCGATGGATCTTCATCCAGCGGCATAGCGGGGATGACAGGGGTACTTGCTGGAGCCGAGATCACCGTCCCAGTGATGCCAGACTGTATCTTGGTGATGGTGTGCGGGCCAGCTCCCACAGGGCTCTGAAGCACAGCTGCAGCAGGGCTGCTTGAAGGAGATGCTATCATCTGATCTGCTGGGACTGGTTTTAAAATCAGGTGTGAACACTGCATCACAACTCCTTTTTCCTTGTGCCCACGAGCATGGGAAAGAAGGCTGCATTTGTTGTAGAAAACCAAGTTCTTTGTGCAGTGATTACACGTCACTTCAATTCGCACACTCCTCCTGTCGTAATGCTGGGTCAGGCTCTTCTCAAGGGCAAACGAGTCGCCACACTCCAAACACTTGTAACCTCGTGTCGGTAATGTGATTCCGGCGTTGGTGGGGGGACTGAGGTTTGGGATGTAAACCGGTACAGGATTGACACTACTCAGCACCTTATTGAATGCTTCCACTACAGAGCTCTGCAGAGATGACACCACCTGCACTCGAGACACTTTTTTAGAAGGCTGCGAGGCTGCTGCAGAAATTATTGCCTGCTTTATTTGTTGCTGAGGTTTCGTTAGCACTTGGCGGAGTTCAGAGGTGGTCTGAGCACCCTGAGGCAGAAGATTAAGGTTGGCAAGATGGACTGTCTTTGGCACAAGTTTGGCACTGGCAAGGCTTGATGCTGGCACCACAACAGTCTGCTGCTGTATGGCGTTGGCAGCTTTTATAATGGCGCTGCTGGCACTCTGCACCGAAGCCGCAGATATTACAGTGGCCTTCACGGTCGTATTGTTAGCAAGCTTCAAATTAATCACTTGTGAACCTGCCGTCTTAACCGCTGAAACGGGGAGAAAGGCAGTAGCCACAGGTTTGATCGTGACCTGTTTTGGCGTGAGTTCTGCAGACGCGACTGCGTTGGTGACAACCGTGGACTGGAGAGGAGCTCTAGGAGGAGAGGAGAGAACGGTGGCGGAGGTTGGTGAGGACAGGAGAGATGTCATGGAGGTTACCATAGGCTGCTCCGGCTTCTTAGCCGAGTCCAAATCCACTTCTGGCAACACTCTAGTAACAGTTCTCTTGATCTCCCCAGAAGATGTCTTGATGGTTTTTATGCGAACTTTGGGAATTGCTGGTGTGGAGCCTGCAGGCGAAGATGGAGAGCCTTTGCTACTGTTCTCACTCGATACACTTCTGGGACTGTCGGGTGATTTGGCAGATGGCTTTTTAGCACCATCAATGAGACTCTGCGATTCAGGTGATTTTTCAACAGCCCGAGGACTTTCGCTCACGTCTTTTGGTAATGGAGAAGATTCTCCCGAATTAGGCTGTAAATCTTTACTGGTGTCTGTAGCCGCCTTTTTCGCGCTCAGTGCTGCGATTGCAGCAATGCACGAGGAAAGCTTTGCTGAGGACTTTGCTTTGGACTGTGAAATGCTGACAAGATTTGTTTCACTTTTTTCAGGACTCAGTTTTCCATCCAGGACCCTGTTTTCAAGAAGCTTCTCAGAACTGTCTTTCAGAAATCTGTCCTCTGCTTTTCGAGCTTTAAAAGGCTCATAGACACTTAAATTCAGGGAGTTTGTCTCTATCTCTCGTTTAGCAGCTTTATTTTTATCTATACTACTTGAAACAGGGATTCCCGGTTTAATCAAGTTCTCCCCTCCAAGTGCCTTTAGTTTGTCGTATTCCTGCTGAGACACAGATCCCGACAAGACATTAGCTCTGAAATTTGTACGTATCTCCTCTTTATCCGGGGGGTCATCCACCTCAATCTTTTCATCATCATCAAACTCTTCAGCACTTGATATCGGGCTAAACTGGTTGAAAGCCGAATCCTTCAGTGTAGTCTCAGCAGCTGACCCGTCATCTTTAAGTGACTTCCCTTCATCTTTACTGTAACTGTCAAGAGCTGATGATGTTAGAAAGCCATTATGCAAGCCATTGCCTGTGGAATGGTGGCCATCCTTGTCCACGCCTTCGGAAGAATCAATGGTACGCACGTTCTTCACAATGACACTCACACCAACATCAGATGATGATGGGGCATGAGAATCTTCATCTGTGTGAGCATTTTGTTTTATGTGGCTGTCATGGTCATCATGTCCAGATTCAATAGCTGCTTTTGGATCAACCATGTCTGGTATGTCAAAGGCTGCAAGAAGGTCATCGAAATCTGGGGTCTTCATATCCCCCATGGTCATGGATTTGACTGTAAGCAAATCTGTAAAATAAGCAGAAAGCCATCATCTCAGTGTCTGAAGCTCACAGCAGTCTTTCACAAAGCAAGCTCATGTTCACACATGCCATGCAAATAGGCATTATTTCACTGCTGAAGTAATACTTTCAGAAACTATACGTTACAGAACAGTGTTCCAGTGCAAGTGCACAGTCAAATTATTACACCGAGAGGGTATTCCATCAGCTTCACAGACTGTCACCCAGTCGTTTCAGTTATCTAGGCTTGCGTAGAAATAACATGAGGCACATGCAAGTCCTCTCACGTCTAGATTTTCCTTGACATTTACATCACCAGCTTCAAGAAGATTCATCATGTTGGTAACAAACCTGTTTCTACCAACAGTTTAAGACACGGCACTGTTTTCTATGAATTCCATTGCTTTGTAAGAATTACGGAATAAGCATCTCTCAGTGTTGTTTTTCAGCAGCTCAAATGAAGGATGTGCTGTACCTACACCACTCCTGACAGGTGTCTCACCTACCTTAAGGACCTCCCAGAACAGAGATTCGACAACCTCCCATGTAATTTATTCCCATCATTCACAATTTTCACTGCTCTATGTTTTCTGCAGCCTAATCAGAATCTTTCTTGATGCCACTGGAATGAATGACATGGTTCTATTCACCTACGCTCTTTGCAACAGCACTCTACTCCAAGACCATTATCTCCCTTCAAACTTCTTTCTGGGCCAGCCGACACCAGACCTTTAGGGTTTTCTTTGCCCTCAGATAAAATTTTCCAGATCCCGTTCTTTTTGTTTCCCACTGGCCTCCAATGCTGTGTTTTGTTCTTCCAATGCCCAAACCACACAGGTAACTCAAAACTGAAACTTTACCAATGCTGTGTGAGAAGCAAAAACTGAGTACACTTAGTAGTACACCTATATGGTACAGTGGGCCACGGCAAATGATCATTATCAAGACTTCACTACTTTCAGAAAGCATATGTTCATAGTCTATACTTATCAGATGTTAAGATTGTTTCATAAAGCTGGTAATTCTGGTTTTATCATGTATTTGTTTAATTATAAAATTTTAAAATCCATTTATGCAAAACCAAGTTTCTTGCTCTTATGCATCTACAACTAGTAATTGGGATAAAACAACCAGAAAGGTTTAAGAAAAGGGAGTAGACAAGCACCCAGCCCAGCTTGACCCTCTGGCAGTACCGCAGGAAGCTACCCCACCGCGTTCAGCACGCATGGCAGCAGACACCTCCCTACACCACAGCAAGATGATGATCGCACGTAAGCACACGCTTCTCAAAAGAATTAAATGGAAGAGATTCCAGCATATCCAATCCATGTAAAACCACACAAACAATGCCTTAACTGACATGTTTTTTAGTGACTCAAGATACTAATTATCTTCACTCTGGTTGTACCTCTGTCCATTGGTTTCTTTTTACAGTTTTAGACACTCAAAAAGCACTAGAACGTCCTCCCTGCCTAGAAGTTCCTCTAATTACATATACTGGTGTTTAACTAACATTTAGCAATAGCAATGAGGAATGGTTTCTTCTGCATGAGGGACCCGGAATTTCCACTGCTTTTGTGAAGAATCTCCCCCATCCTTCAACTTACAAAGCAATCCAAGTTAGACACAACGGGACAGAAAACTTGTCCGGTCTTGATGCACAGAGCTGTAACCTGGACATCCTGTTCACCGCTTCCACACTACCAGACCATCTGAAGATTCAGTGTATGAACTGTGTTTCCACCACAACTACAAGGATTCTGAGGCCACATCTCTTTTTTTTTTTTTCCTTCCCCCAGCTCCAAAAACCTTTCACGAACTCTTTCCCTTAGGGATAAAACTTCACCTTTTATCCAAGATCAAAATCAACTGCCACCTTGGCTGCCAGACAACCCATTAGTCTGTTCCTTCTCTGAGCCAACACGATGCCTGCAAATGCTTCAGAGCAGGAAATGAGGCAAGTTCCTGGTTTCCTAGGAAATTGTGATTTTCCAGGAACTGGAATTTCTTTGAGAACTGCCTCTGAAGTGCTGAGAGCACAGGTCAGTGTCTCCGAAGAGACGCAGAGGTGCAAACACCTAGCATCACAGAGCTGTCACTGAGATGCTCTTTGGAGCTGACCTGAGGGAGTCTGTGAGTCCTGTAACCAGGGGCAGTTCCTCGGACTAAACAGACAAGAACATACTTAAAGGAGCAAACTGTAGGATCCCCTCAAACAGCTTTGTCCAAAATAGAATTCATTTTTAGGTTCTACATGACAGAAACAATACTCGCCTCAAGCCAGGGGAGCGCTGGCTCAATGGACTTACTATGAACAACACTGGGTAGACAACACAATGCATTAACCACCCCGGATTTTACGGGACCCGTACGGAGGTGCTGTTTCATTTCAGGTGACAGTCTCCCCAGGTAACACGGCTTTTCCTTCTGGTGGACTCGTTCCATTTCCACCTCTCCACCTGGCTGAGGTTTACGGGAGAATGCCAGGAAAAGCCTATCACTTGTGTGGTACAAGGCAGGGAGGAAACACCTGTGAGACATTTCTTCTTGCTCTCTCAGTATGATTTACCTGGTGGCCAGGGCTTTAGCACAGCTGCGGAGGGTGCACAGTGCTCCCCAGGACAAAGACCAAGCTGCCTACAAACAGCTGCTGAAATGGAAAGGCCCTTTTTGGTGTAAAGCTAAGCAACTGTAAGCTCTCAAACCGGACTTGTTTTGGGGACATTCAACAGCCTAATGAAGACAAGAAAACGGAATCATCTGGCAGCTCCTGGACAGGTCATATCTCCAAACCACCCAAACTCTGATTGCTGCCTGTCAGGTACAAGAACAACTTCCCGATCTCCAGCCCTAGCAGTGAGAAGCAATCCTCCTCCCTTTCCAGCATGTTTCCAGTTAATACCCTCTTTGCATCAAGGCTTCTGACCATCGTTTCTGGATCACAAGCAGAGACTTACATGCTCCATTTTTATTCTTTTATTTCACCATTAACCTTTAAGGAACTGACCAGCTTTTCCTCCTTGACACTCACGCTCCTGCTGATGCAAACCTTCACTGCTCCCCACAAGTCTGGCGACTGTGTGCAATGGTTTAACTATCTGTACTAGCCCTGCCTCTTCCACCCTATGAAATTTAAATTCCTGCCCTTTGCATTCAAATCCCACATAACTGGCTGTATTTACAATACGTAACTCCATGCTCTTGTTCAAACAACTACTCAACTCAAGCTTCCCTCGGCAGCACGTCTTGTGTGTGAGTTAAGGAAACAGCAAAAAAATCAACTGCAATTTTCATCTACTTATGGCAGTCATGTTCTTTACCTCCCCTGAACTCTTCCTACAGTTTCAACTTCACCTGTGGGATGTACAGCTGTGGACTGTTCCCTCTTTAGAGCAGAGAGCTGTTCTCCATAGACAACCAGCGTTCTTTTCAGTGACAACAAGCACTGAGACACCACTTTTCAGTGTCTAGCATGTGGTAATGTCTTAGGTTTGGAGGAATATGTCTGGTATAACCATACATATAGGTGACACTGTTAGAGTTATCCTGGTGTAAATTCCCAGTTAGACACACTACTCCAGAACAAAATTCTAATAGCCTGGTACAATTGCTCCACTTCCAAACACGAGTGATGACGCCTAAGTAACATCACACTCATTCTGGAGCAAAATGCCTACACAGGGAGTAATCCCAGCCTAACCAGCATAAAAGCTTTTTGTTTGGTTGGGTTTTAATGTTAAATTTCTCTATTGTTATGCAAAAAAAAAAAAAAAAATCAGGTAGAGAAGACCTAAGTGATTCAGTCAGAATTACAGTAATATATATCCCAACATTAGGCAAACATCAGCCTGATGCACAGATTATGAACAGTTCACCAGTTATTCAACATATATTAGTAATGATGACTAACACTTCTGATTATTTACTTTGAGAGCTAAGAAAGACAAAAGCAATATGCTAATTCAACCACCAAACCTTTTTCAGGAAGTGAGAACCACATCTCAAATCACATCTCGGTGTGGTCTGCAATACTCAGCGGGGAAGTAGGATCTGCACGAGGCCACTGTAACCACAACCAGCTATGTCTGTCACTGCCACATAACGTACAGGTTCCTCCTGGCTTATCAAAGGGCCCCCGACTTGTCACTGCTGCAAAACTTGGACAGATTCCTGCTGCCAGAAACATAAGTGTGGTAACAGGCAGCATTTTGATTTCTTGGGACAAGGTCTCATTTACCATCCACAGCACCAATGAGGGCATGCCAGTCCTTCTGTAAACATCTCTGTGAAGTACAGGGTGTTTTACCTTGAAACTTACACCAAACAAGCTGCTATTTGGACATTACACATAGTATCTGTCTGTCTTTCAAAGAAAAAAAAAAAAACAACGCAACAAAACAAACAAACAAAAATAGGAAAATCCAATTTGCCTCCACGCAGGAGCCTCTGAGTAAGAGAAATCTGAATGTGCACTTCAGGTTTTCTAAGACAACGTTCTACCAGTTTTCTTCCTCCTCCCTTACCCCGCCAGAAGAGCTTTGGAGAGTATTAATTACCAGTATTTCAAGTACTACAATCATTAGCTTTTTTTCACTCAATGCAGTAACTTTGCCATTGACAGTTTCAGAACAATTTTAAGATTTATTCTTTGGTATCCCCACAGTTTTCCACAGCCATTTCACAGACCCTCAGACCAGCTGCAGCTGAAAGGCTCCTCTGGAACCCCAGCTCCTCTGCCCGAAGCAGGGTCAGCTGTAGCAGGACCCTCAGGACATTGTCCAGGTTTTGAGTAGTGTTCCAAGGATGGAGATCCCAAAACCTCTCAAGGCAGCAGGTGTAAAGCACTAATTGGCATCCAGACCTACCCACAGGTGCTTCCTTCCCACCCACCCGAGATGTATCTAAATGCATTTCCAGAGAATCATCTGAGAGAAGTTTATCAAATCCCTGCCATAGGCTGGTGATCCAGATCACAATCCCAGCTTCCGCCACGGCCGGGGAACATTTGGCTCTGGGACAGGGTATGAAGCTGCACAAAGCTTGGCCAGTGGCTGTGATGTGTTAGGCTGACTCTGCCTCTTGCCGCCGCAGACAGCACCAGCGCATCTGACTGATCTGCTTCCACACGAGCTGTGCAATTAGGATGCTATAAACAGATCTGGATGCCGTGAGGAGGAAAGAACCTTGAATGCCAACCTCCACAACTATTAATCCAAAATATTGTTCAGTGTTATAGACAAAACACACCATTCTTTTAGAATAATGGCTACAGTATTTACAAAAGGATAAAATCATATTTAACAAACCTGTTACTCCATTGGTTCTACTTTTATCCACCCAGCTCTTGAGTACCACAGATGCCTGTTAATCCACACACCGGCTGCAAGAGCTGTTTCAGCCTACCGAACGCTGGGAACAAGCAAGCAATAAACCCACCAGAGTCTATGCGGTACCAAGTGTATTCTGTCAAGCTGAGCACAAGTGCAGTTTGGCTGAAATAACGTGCAGTATTTTTCACTTCTCCACTCGGGAGTATCTTCCACACAAACTCTGGAATTTCAAAATCACATACACCACAAAGGCAAGCAATGGTAGCAAATGACATCTGGGACGGCAGAAGGTGGAAGTTGTGGAAAAAATCATGATGACATGGAATGGCACTGGGCTGATGTTCAGGGGGTACAGCTGTAACCTGGCATGGAGACAGACCTGCGGTTCACGTGCATGCACACTGTCTGTTCCTGGCAAATAATCTGGGAGTCCCCAGAGGCCACAAGGGTGATGCTTATCTCCACACATGGAATGCGGCTGCAGATGGACTAAAGCTTGAGAATTTATGTTGCCTTGTTTGCTGTTCATTCAGAGAGGCAGAATGTTTTCCATCAGTCTGCCCATGAACTCAGGTCTAGAGCCTCAGGAATACAAGGTCCTGCAGGCTCTGATGTGAGGTATGGCAAGGTGCTATTTGCGCTTATCACTTAGCTGGTCTTTGCAATTATGGATTACTGAGCCATGTCAAACCAACAAGTAAGACAGCCCCAATACGAGCCTGAGCGGTTGTACAACCATACACACAATACTACTGTTTTCAAAACGTTTGCATGCCTAAAAGTGATTATAAAGAGCAGGTAATTGTCTTTGTCCTCTCTTCTACTGTATCCTGCACCTGATTATGGATCCTTCCTGTCTGATCTGTTAAAAGAGGAGCCCTTTTCCCCTGTCATCAGTATACATAAGTAAAGAGTTCCTGAGTATTTTCGTTTGTTTTGTTAAGCAAATTTCCACTGGGTGGTTTTTGATAGCCAACACAAAACTACTTGTAGTTTACAGCTCCTTAGAAGACTCATCTTGCAGTCTAACTCCTCCATTTTTGAACTTTCTTAATTTTTGGCAAAATGCCTCTCTCAGGTCCTCTTTTGGCAGGAGAAAACAGGAAGGGAGAGAGATTGGGTGTCTCCTGAAGTCTGTGCATTTTCTCTTCTCACACCACCTCTGAACTACCTCGAGCACAGTGTGAACAGAACCACATACAACCAGTTCAAAGCTCACTATCATCAACCTTTGGCCAGTGGAAAGAAAATGGACATTTCAACACATGGGCACCTCCTTGCCCACAGGCAGGGAGCCGATCCATCTCTGTCTACAGCTGGCCAAACAAAAACGACCTACGTTTATCAAGAGACACAGGTAAGGCTTTGGGCCCAGCAAATTTCCAAATTTCTCAAGAAATGGAGATGAATTAATGAAAAGCCCATAAATCCCCATTGCATTCGTTTTGCACCCTACTTAAAAATGAATTATGAAAATGGCTTACGCCTGTACTTCTGTATTTGTGTATTTGCATATTCATATATTTGTACTTCCCTATGTAAAACGGCCTGAGATGGTAACGAGTAATTATGAGTAATTCAGATGTACAACAGTGCTGAACAGACTTTTGAGATTCACCTTTTCATGACAATTTCAGTCACATTCTAAATGGCACTGCTTCCTGCCTATTTCCTCTCACGTGCTTCTTTTAAGTGGATGGCAATTCTTGTGCAAAGCCAGTATGAAGCCACTGCGGACACGCCTGAGGAGAGCACTCCAAGTCAGGCAGGGCCCTCCTGGGCACCACCAGCAACGGACAGGCCCTCAAACCTCGGGGTCAAGCCGGGGGTTGGTTTTTAAACACCCGTACCAGCAATCTGCGTGCACATTTAACATGCGGTCACACTTCTAAGAAAACCAAAGACAGTTAATTCGTTCAAAAGAGGCTTGGAACTTGATAAATCATTACCCTTCTTCTCAAGATCAAACACCTGAGACGAGCCTCAATGCAAAATGAGATCACGACTGCCGATACCAAGCACCAACCCTCCAGCATTAAGCAGCATTTTCTGCTGGAAAAATGGCCTACGTGCAAAATCAAAATCTCCTGGTGAAGAGCATTTACAAATATGATTAGACTAAGAAAATAAAACTCACCAGGAACACTGCAGACTCCAGCATTTATTCCGGTTTCCCATCTCACAGCCTACAAAACCCCCTGCAAATTCAAAACCTCCTCTGCTAAAAATAAAAATTCATAGTACAGATTGTGTTAAAAAATCCAAACCGAACAGATGAATTGTCACAAAATTCAATGTAAGAACTTACAATTTTAAAACTGCTTGCTATTCTGGTAGAGAGAAAAAAAAACCCCTAAAAGGTGCTCTCATGTCACATATGAATTTTAGCTGACACTTGGAAAAGAACATGCTTCATCAGCAGCAACAGACACTATTCCTACCATGCAGCAAGAATTCATGTTTGCAAGCATAATTTTGCTCCAGATGTTTATAGTCAAATGCAGAACCTCTGTATCCAAATTATGAAGAATACGAAGAGAAATCAGCACAGTGATCTGTTAGGCATTTTGCTGCACCACACAACTGATTTACTGCCCTATCAAACCTGAGAAACACCACAGTGCAGCTGCATTAAAAACCACAAACCCATAATTTCAGGCTAAACGTTAGCATGCTATTTTCACTTTTCTACAATTAATATCTAAATACCTTACATAACCCACTGCAGCCAGAAATACAAAGGCTCTCTTGCACTGTCACTCTGATGCAGGCACCCTGCCTATCATTAGCCACCATACAACTTACCCAATATCCACAGCCTCTCAAGGCTTTTCAAATGTCTGTTTTATTCTGCTGAGCACAGAGGAAAGGAGCCCCATTTCACCCAGGACAGGTAATTTTCCACGTTTTGCCTCCATGTTTATCTTGATTGTAGATTACCAAACCAGCTAACACAGCCAGGACTGGTCAGATTTTTAAAAAATCATACTGGGTAAGATTCTAGAGTTGCTGATTTCCTGTTATAGGAAGTAACAGTTCTAGCAAAAGAATCCCCAAGGCAAAACGTTTAGTGTTCCAATGTGTAAGCTCTAACAGCCTTTGTTCTTCCTTTTGCTACATTCATTACTGCCTTCTCCTCTCCCCCTGTCCCTCTCTCTGAATCCTTTGGCTTTCCCTGCAACACACAAATTCCAGCTCAAATCCAAGTACACATTTGGGTTTTTCTAGATGAGGAAAAAAAAATTCCTGTCCATTATCCACTGCTCTGAGTTAAAAGCAGTCATCTCTCAGGAGCTGATCCACTGCCCATCCGGTTCCCTATTCGTATTTCATTACTGCACAATATTATAATTCACGCCACTAATAACCCACTGCAGCTCCCGCAAACCCCTAAAATACACCTTTCCACTTGGCTGTTGCAAAATCCTCCCCGGGTTACAACAGTTTAAGAAACACCACCCATACCATCTATTTCATAAGGGTTTTTTCCACGTAGGCTGCATCAAGTGCATGTCTGACACTGGAGACCTTAATTCAGAATTAAGTATCAGGTTATTCAGATATGGCCGGACAAGCAACCTTTAAATAATCAGACAGCAAATTCTGAGTGTGCAATCCTGTAAAACAACACAGAGCAGTCCACTGCCATGTGGTCCGCAGTTTATGATTGCCACGCAGAGGCCTAATCAGTATCACTACATTGTGAAAAAATGTGTATCTGGATACAAGATACTTCACTGAAAACACTGTATCTAGCAAAGATACCAGTAAGTCTTTACAAATAACAGCTTTAATCCTATTAAAACGGGAGGACGTTAATAGCATTTCTTCAGTAACACTTAAACAATTGCCTCCTTACTCGTGTGCCAAGTGTGCAATCAGGAGCCAGATTCGCTTTTCACAGACACGTACCTTCATGCTATGGTTACTTTCACACCCCGAGCACCACATCTCACCTTGTGAACCTTGACCTTTGAATGGTTTTTTTTGGTCAACCCTCAGTTACTGCCACGGATGCATTACCTCTGCAAACACGAAAGGGTTAAGGCAGCCCCAGTCAACAGGCCTACAAGGAGGAAAAAAAAAAGGAAAACGATTCCTTACAGCACCTTTGCAATGCTTTTATGCACAATTCTACAACAATATTGTTTCCTTCTGGCCTTACAGAAAGGCACAGCACCCCCCCTTAACATCTCCTAAAGAAGACAACCACAAGACAGCACCCTGTAAATAAAACAGCATGCAAAGCAGCATCCTTCAGTCACAAGCACAACTACAATTACAAATCATTCCGTTTTATTTAGCTTAGTTTTAAAATAGACTGCGTAACCAGTGTCCCACCCTTGCGAAGCAAAAATATTTTAATAAGGGTCATAAATCTCAGCTCTTGCCCATTCCTTAAGCATAAAAAGGCACGAAAAGCCCAAGTAATCTCAGTTACTGCAAACATGTACATTTACATACAGAATCCTTTATGACCGTAGTAGCCACATACCAGTGCTGTGTGTCTAAAGTGTGCATTCACATACTGTTTGGGGATGGTGTCTTTCTGCAAGCTCCTCTGCTTTTGGCTGCCATGAAGGGAGGAAGCTATCCCACTGTAGTAGCTCAGTGACTGCATTGTGTTCAGGAGCTGATCTGCCTCAAACCAGTTCCAGCCGGTTCTGGTCACCCTACATAAAAAGCTATGGCAACCCTCGCTGAGTTGCCAACAAGTCCCTGGGAATCGCAGGGGCTCCTTTCCCCGCGCTGGTGGGGCCGGAGCAGCCCTGTCCCCCTGCTCCCGTCGTGCCCGGCCCACGCAGCCCCCTTGCTCCCCAGTGCCGCCCCACGCGCCCCCTTCCTCTCCTCCCCCACTTACCTCCCACCACCTGGCCGGGCGCTGGAGCGTGTGCGTGCCTGTCTGTAGCTAACAAAGAGACCGCAATGAACCCTCGCAGGATCTCTTGCAGCGCCAGGCAGGCTCGGCCACAGCGCTGGGGGACGGCGGGGCAGCCAGGGGCTGCCCCCCAAACACGGGCTGCCCCTCACCACCCCAGCGGCCCCTCGTGCCCGCGGCCGGGGGGCGGCCCACCGAGGTCTCCCCGCCGCTCGCTGCCCCCGGGGCCGCCGTCCGTGCCCCGCACAGCCCCGCTGCGGACCCGCAGCGCGCACCCCCCCTCCAGACCCATTTCCGCAGCAGCCAGACGCCTGCGAAACAGTTCCTGTGCCCCCTCCTCGCGGCACTCAGCTGGCTGCTGAGCGCCCGTTCCCTCTTTCTGCTGCTCTGCCGTGCTGCAGGCACCGGGAGGCTGCGAGCTGCAGCCCCACGCCTGACCGCCCCGGCTCCCCACACGCCGCGGCGGGGGAGGCCAGGACACAGCCTGCGTGCCTCCCGCCCGCGAAGATGGCTGCTCATCCCAGGCTGCCCGCTCCCACGTTCCCTCTGGGGCGATCCCTGGCCAAGGCCACGGCTCCCTGCACAGCCGAAGCCCCTGCAGAGGAAGGCTGCGCACCCACCTGCGCCCATGGCAGCCTTGCTCCTCGCCCCTTTGTTTCTCTGCCACCCAGGGCCTTCCCCTGCTCGGCTGGCAGCCACCCCACACCCAGACACTACCCACCCGGCTCTCTGCTGGCTACTCACCCTCGCGCTGGTAAAACCAGCCACTGCCTACGCGCCCAGCCCCATCCTCTGCGGGATCTGCCGTGGGATGGCTCGTCAGCGAGGCTGTCCTCGGGGCGAGCCGCCACGCCAGGCTACGCCAGCCAGCCCCCTGCTCTGCGGGCTGCACCTGTAACCGTTAGCAGAGGTCTCGGGCACAACCCTTCACCCCCCCTTCCCCTGCGGAGACAGCCGCGATCTAGCACTTTCTTCACATCCCCCACCCCATTCTGGGGAAAACGACCATGTTCTTCCGCTGCCTCAGCCCGTCCTCTCCGCACCGGCGGCCGCAGGCGGCCCTCCCTCGCCCCTCAGCCCCACAGGCCGCTCCCGCCTCTGCCGGCCCCCGGCACCTCGCCCGCGGGCCGCGGCCCCCCCTCGGCCCGCGCCCCCCCCCCCCCCCCCCCCCCCCCTCCGCGCCGGGCCCTCTCGCTCCCCGGTCCGGGTGGGCCCTGCCAGGGTGGGCCCTGCCAGACCCGGCCCGGGGCCGAGCCCCGGTGGGACGAAGGGCCCCCGGTGCGCGGAGAGGGGGGGCGCCCGGCGAGGGGAGGCCGCGGCCCCTCCGGCGGGAGAGCGGGGGAAGGGGGGAGGCGGCGGGAGGGCCACGGCCGAGCGAGCAACCCCCACCCCCTCCTCTGCCCTCCAGCCGAGCCGGCCCGAGGCTGGCTCGGATGGCCGGGGACTCCGGCAGCCGCCGCCCTCGCAGCGCCCCGGCCACGGGGCAGCCCGCGCCGAGCCGAGCCGAGCCAGGCCTGGCCTGGCAGGCCACTCTGCCGCGGCGGGGCCTGCGCGCAGGCGAGGCGGGAGCCGGGCCGGCAGGACGGCGACCCCCACCGCATGCAAACTCCGTACCCCCATGCAAACACACCTGCTGCGGCCCCGCGGCCCGGCCGCGGCTGCCCCGGCCGGCGGCCTCGGGCGGGCCCGGCCAAGGCCCGCGCTGCCTCGGCCGCCCGCGGAGCGGCCTGGCTAAGAGATGTGGAACATAATGGCAGGGAGGCTCTGCCGGGACTGAGGAGGTGGGGGTGGGGGTGTCTCGGCTTGCACAGATGGGGGAGACGCTCCCGTGTGATTCCGTATGAAACGGCTCCCTGGAGTGTGCCGGGGGCGGGGGGGGCCGAGCTGCCTCCGAGCGCTCCGCGGGCGGGCGCCGGGGCCGGGCAGGTCGCAGCCTCCCGCAGCCCGCGGAGGGGGGTGGGGGTGCGGTGGTTCCCCGCGCTGCCCAGGCGGCCAGGGAATCCCGCCCCGGAGGGGAACGAGCGGTGCCGGCGGGGCCTCGGGTAAGGCCGAGCCAGCGGGCCGGCGCCGGCGGCTCCCCCAGCGCTGCACAGCGGCCCGGCCGGCAGGGACGACGCCGGAGGCCCTGCGCCTCGGGGAGGGCCGGGCGGCGGCGCCGCGCTCGCCCCGGCTGCGAGCGGGTCTCCCGTTCCCTGAGGCGCCCGAGCGGGGACGGCAGATCTGCTGCCCGACGGGGGGGGGTGCCTGCTGCCGCGCTCCGTCCCCGGTGTTTCATTCCTGAATCCACGAAGGGCAGGAGACAGGACACTGTTACAGCAGCAGGTCCGTTCGCTGCACACACGGGCCCTTGCGGCGCGGCTGCGGGGTCAGGCCGCGGCTCTGGCTGCGAGCGCAGGTGGGGCCGCGGCTCAGCCCCGCTGGGCCGGCTGCAGGGCCTGCGCCATCCTAACGCACTGCAGCACTTGAAACCATCGTGGCCTGCAGCTCTGTCCGCTATTCAAGCGATTGCACCTCACGAACAAAGGTTTGTGAAATCATTAGGTCCTTCCTGGAGATGCTCTGGCAGTTTGGGCCGTCACCTCTGGCGACAGACTGCGTGGGTAATAGGTTTTGTTTGCTACAGAGCAGCCTGTCGTTAGTGCCATTGTTATAAACTTTAATACGACATTCCCTGCCTGCCTGTCGTGTGACAGTGTGTTTACAAACGTGCAGCATGATTTCTACAGGTACTGATGGGGCAGGCTCCCCCCCCGGCTGGTCCCCCCCCTCCCCCCCGGCTGCTCGTCCCCCGGCACACCGGACTTCACCAGTGGCAAGTTCTAACTTGTTCGGTTAACCAAAACAGCAAACTGGTTCCCTTGCCAACTGTGGCAGTCGGAGAGCCTGACAGGGTTATAGAATTTGAATATAATACATTGACTTGGTAATTTATATAAAAATATAAATAGATTTGCGTTCTGCATTAGTGTTAACGTTCAAGAAGGGCCATGAAATTCAGCTCACGCAGGCGTAGGGCTTGTCCTGCAAGTGACTTGCAGAATTAGGCCATAGTATTTATAACACCCTATTTCTTCCCAATTAACTAGTAAACTGATTTGATAAAGCGAAGACTACAGTCTGTTTTCTCGCATTGCATTTCTATGGTTGGCTTGCATAATGGTATAAAGAAGATGGCAGCTGCTACTACTATTTTTGTATTAATATCCAAAATGTTAATTGATTTCACAGTTCATATTTGGCATAAAGGTCCTTGTGCACGCGGTCTTCCAGGCAGATTTTACTTGTTTTCCTTCCAGCCAGGTGTCCTTGACATCTCCATGGCAGAAAAAGTCTGTCACCCTAAGTATTTGACTTTCAAAAACTGAAATGAAGAGAATTTTAAGTATCATTTACAGGAGGTGTAAGGCTGACAGCTCATCTCCAATGGCTTTTTAGTTCAAACACACAAAATAATGTACAGTTGCAGTGCAAATGCCCCTGCAGTGTCACTTCTGCTTTGTGAGGCTTGAGTTGGACTTTCTGCATGTTGACCTTAGGTCTGAGGTTTGGTCCGTAAGTCACCTCAAGCGTGTTGTGACTCTGCAGGTTAAGCTGTGTTGGTTAGCTGCTGGGAGGCAACAGGTGGCTTTAGGTTGCTCTGGCATTTCCAGAGGTGGGAACTGGAGTCCCTCGCTTTGTCCTGTCTCAGCAGCAGGGTCTGCACAGGGATGTAGCTTGAGTACTGAATCAGGAGGGTTTTGGTTCCCCACAGTGCTGAATCTTCACTCATGAATATTCCATCTGAAAGTACTTCCTTACCATGTTGCAACCAGCTAGAAGCACCCTACCATGGCCCTTCTCTGTGGGTGGGGAAGCAGAAGCCCCCAAGGGTGGCTCGGAGAAGGTGAGCTGGAAGAGCCCATGCCATAAGCAGTGAGGTGCTCTGTCTGCAAGCAGTTGTGGCAGCACACAGAGTTAATCCAGATTAGACAAGGGCTTGCTCCTCAGTATCAGATGGCAAACGACAAAATAGGGGTCCTGTTCACTCCCCCACAGACACTAGGCCATACAATTCTTAGAACCAGTGGTGGAAGAAATTGCTGTTCAGACGACTGTGTTTTGTGCACTGGCTCTGCAGTGGCTGGCAGCAAAGCCTCGGACACTGCTGTCCTCACGACGGAAAGGTGCAGTCAAGAGCACCAGTGTATTCCTTCCACTTCAACTCCAGAACAGCTCTGAGACAGGATTGCCGGGTCATCTGCGCTGATGGAGCAGTGAACTCTGCTGTCAGGCTGGATACTGTCTGTTTCATTCCCCAGAAGCTGTGAATCTTTAATCCCACCTTTTCCTGAAGAAACACCTCAAGTGCTGCCTGCTAGTACTTCTCAGCAGTCAGCAAGGAGTGCTGCCAACTGAGGACATTTTCTTGTTGAGGCTGCAGTGAATGATGAACTTGTGTGCAATAGTAACTTCTTAATTATTTACCTTGTTAAGGCTCTTGAAATCCAGAATGTGGTGTATTCATCCCACACTTCCTGTATAGGAATCAGTTTTAAGTGGTTCAGATGTAATAGCTACAAACACAGCTTTTTCACATTAAACGTGCTGGGGCCAAAGGTGATTTTGCAGATGGACAGACACAATAAAAAATAAGGTCAATGTGCAGGTACACTACAGCTCCCTGACAGGAGGGTGCAGAGAGGAGGGGTCGGTCTCTTCTCTCCAGAGGCAAGTGATGGGACAAGAGGGAATGGCCTCAAGTTGAGCCAGGTGAGGGTTAGATTGGATATTGGGGAAATTCCTTCCCAGGAAGGGCTGTCAGGATTGGAATGGGCTGCCCAGGGAGGGGGGGGTCGCCATCCCGTGAGGGGTTTAGGAGCTGTGTAGACAAGGTGCTCAGGGACATGGGTCAGGGATGGCCTTGGCAGTTCTGGGTTAACAGTTGGACTGGGTGGGCTGAAAGGGCTTTTCCAATGTGAGAGATTCTAAGTGGTGCCCTTTTTGTCCTCTCCCAATTTTGTTTGTTGTTTTTACTCAATAGCAGAACAGTTCCTTCCCATCTAGTGAAACATCCGTAGCTTAAGCAAGAAAGGTAAAATACAGATTCCAAATTTGCAATGCTAAATTTCCTTTTTTAGACTAATAGTCTCATGGTTTAACTCTGGCTAGCAAAATGCCACGAAGCCGCTCTCACAAATCCCCCTGCCCTCCTCCAGCAGAGGATGAAAATGAAATAAGGAAGCTCGTAAAATTGAGATAAGAACTAGTTACTAATTAAACCTAAATCAATATATACAGATACCAGTAATGACAGATAATTAAAATGATGGAAAATAAAACACGTGATACAGTGTGACACCATTTCCCACCATCCCCTGCCCGGTGCACACCCAGGTGCTGAGCAGTGACAGTCAGACCCAGAGAGCTGCAGCCCAGGAACTGACACAGCAGATGCCGAGCGAACCCTCTCAGCGCCAGCACGACCAGGGGCACTAAACAACCCCCCAGCTCCCTCCCGAAGGAGCCAGCAGAGGAGCTGGCAGAGCAGCTCACCAGGGGGGTTAGCAACTGCCCGGGAGGGAGAGGGAGTGATGGCTCCCGGGCCCCCTCCCCGCCTGTGCCCCGAGCACAGCGCACCCTGGGATGAAACAGTCCCTCGGGCGGTTGGGGTCAGCTCTCCGAGCTGTGTGACCCCTCCCCTGCAGCCGGGCAGCGGGAGCTGGGAGCGCAGCCGCAGGGTCCGAAGTGGTGAAGGACCTTGGATCCGGTGCGGGCACTGCCCGGCGCCAGCTCAGCCCTTACCAGTGCTGCTCTCAGCGTCCAGGAGCAGCTCCCAGCAGCCACGGTGAAGAGTTAACTCCTTCCTGACTGAACCCAGCACAAATAGCTTTGCAATTTTTGGCAAAAACTTAATGCTATCTGCTACTTCAGTTGCTTTTTTAGGTTTCTGCCTTAAATTTTCCTGTATGATTATCCAGGAGCAGTGCAGAGCCGAAGCCTGCATTTCTTGTTCTAGAATACTTACATTTTTCTTTTTATCACTGTTTAGAATGCAGTGGTACTTTTCTTTAAGCACTATATTTAAACATGCAGTATTAAAAATAACAGCTTACAACTAAACTTCCCCTTTTCAGCTACTCCTATTACTATTCTCTAGATATTTTCTTGGCAAAAATAATATCAATTTCCTTTCCTGATTATTAAAATAAGTCTCCTATTATATTTTGGACCAAAAGCTCTATGATTGCTTTTAGAAAGATGAGATTTACTAAAAGAAAGGGATCTCATCTTAGATAAGATGGAGGCGTTTGGCAGGGAGAAGTCTGTAACCGGGCTCAAAATACATCTTAACTACCATTATAAAAATTAAGTAAAGTAAGACTAGATTAAAAATTAAAATCTGGGATGATTCTGAATGGAAAATGTCTCTCATTCTAGTAAACAGACAAATACAACAGACACACACAAACTTGCATCCACATCTGTAGACCCTAAATTGTCAGTTTCTTCTGTTAAGATACCTTCTGGCCCAATAGTGCATTAAACCCCAAATCTGTCATAAACCATGTTTATCGAAGTGCTGTAGCACCCTGGCACCTGGCCAGCTGGTAGACTCCAGACCTCTGATTTATATCCAAGGTTCAACCCACAGGCAGCCGAGGAGTTAAATTTACCTAATTCTCACACTAGATGCCTGGACCTAATATGCCATTCGCCAACCTCCACACAACCACCGGCCAGCCTTTGGGGGTTGCAATGAGCCCAGACTCATGCAACACTGCTCAGAAGTGGCACTGCTCTGCATCTGGGCCAAAGGGGCTGGTCTGGCTGGCTCTTGTGCAGCAGAAGCGACAGCAGTGTCAGAAGAGACCTCCCCATTGCTCAGTGGTTAGGTTATTCCCAAGATCTGGGGAGTCAGATTTGCTCCTTTGCAATCTCCAAACCTTAATTTCCGACCTCTCACAGCATACTCAGCTGGAAGGCTGTTGTGGTAGATGATGCTTTGCTTCCAGGCTTGTGATCCTGTGTTAAATAGAGCAAGGAGAGAAAAACCAGAGCCCACCGCCAGCAATGCGGGCGAGGCGTGGGCCTGGGTCCCTCCTTGTGAGTGCTTGAGATCCACGGTGAACCCACTCATAGTCTGGGCTGGACATGACGAGCGGGTGACCCCTGTCCTGCAAGGAATGGTGCTACCACGCAGAGGATGGAGTCTGACTGGACGCCCGACAGTCAATGAACAAGCTGAGGACCGATGACTTGGGTTTTAGCTTTCATTTTTTAAAAGCAGAATAATTAAACTGTGTGCCAATTCCACTGGGATTTTGAAGCATAGTTCATTAACCCTTGTCCAGAGTATTCTGCATAAGCAATGCAGTTTGCATTTCCCACTGGCATTAGCTCAGAAAAAGAGCATGGAATAGTTTTGCAGTAATAGCAGAACTCCGGTGACAGAAAACGTGTGCAGACCTGGACGTGTTCTGACTCCTAAGCCTTGAAGTGTAAGCCGAAGTCCGATGAGAGAGCTCTTGCTATTTAATACGTGTGATTTACAAGTTGGTTTTAAATTTGTGGGGTAGTTAAATGATTTTTACTCCACTCATTAGAGGTTAATGAAGAACATGCTTACATGAATCTATTAATAACTGCTTAACTTAGGAAGCAAGATGACTTTTAATCTTCAAATGTCCAACCCTGTGATAATTTTGTGTCAATGCCAATGTTGCAACATAAAAATTAGACCATTTTTCCATTGGAGAAGTTAAATCGCTGAATCCATTGTTGGTCTCTCCTAGGGTCTAGTTACACTATGGAAACTCCCAAGCATGACTGTCCAGGATTTGCTCCTAGTGGCTGAAAAGCCACCAACTACTTTTAGGACCTGCAGCTATTGGTCACTACTGCCTCGGAGCGGACGGAGGTAATTAAGAGGCGCACAGGAGGGTAGGGTCCCTCCTGCTGCTCACATCTGCAGGGGACATTTCCCTCCTTTGGTGGCTCCTTCTCTCACAGGTCCCTGTTGCTGATCAGGTACCTAACACAGAACACCCAAATCTCTGGATCCAGGCTGTGTCCTTCCAGCATCATGGCCTGGGTGGCTGGATGCCACACTCAGCAGCACCACTGCATTTATGGTGGGCTTTCAACACAGTGCTCTGGCTTCTTGTCTGCTGCTGAGGTTTTGTGAAGCCTTGGGTTGTATCAGTAGTGGTCACAGGACTGTGGCCAGCAGCGAGCTGGTGATGGTCAGGCCTCTGTTTTCACAGTGTTTGCTCAGAATATGCACACACCTAAGACTCACTGCCGTATATACACCAGACCTGGTACGCAGGCCTTATGTCTGCAGCACTTGCTGGCGAGTCACCCGCAAGGTGCCTAGGGGTGGAACTGGTGCTCAAGGCAGGTGGTGGTACCCCATGTCTCTGGGAAGAACTGTCACGGTTTCCACCTGTTGGCAAGGCCATGCCTTTCAGCCCAGGCATTTCTAGACAGGAAGCAGGAAAAATGAAGTAGGAAAACTTGTGATGATTCAATGATTGTCAAAACTTGGAAATGCATTTCTTCTGTACCAGAGTACCGTTTTTTGGAGAATCTAAGATGGAGATGAGGGAAGGGAAGGTACAGGCTCTGCTGGGAGCAGCCTGTGCTCGAGCTTCTCTCACACCACTCTGTGGCCCCTTGCCTAAGCCCATCAGGAAGGATGTGACTTGGCTGGCATGCTGACTTGTGTTACTCATGCTGTGTGCACACCTCCAGGCTATTCTTAAAACCACAGAGTGGTTGGGTTGGGAGGGACCTTTAGAGATCATCTAGTCCATGGGCAGGGACACCCTCCACTAGCCCAGGGTGCTCCCAGCCTCATCCAGCCTGGCCTTGGGCACTGCCAGGGATGGGGCACCCACAGCTTCTCTGGGCAACCTGTCCCAGTGCCCCCCGCCCTCTCCAGGAAGAATTCCTTCCTGATGGCCCATCTCAATCTCCCTGCTTTCAGTTTGAACCCATCACCCCTTGTCCTGTCATTAGGGGCCCTGGTAAATATCTTCCTGTCTTTCTTGTAAGCCCCCTTTATATATTAAAGAGCTCTAAGGTCTCCCTGGAGCCTTCCCTTCTCCAGGCTGAACCCCCCAACTCTCTCAGCCTGTCCCCATGGCAGAGGGGCTCCAGCCCTCGGAGCATTGGGACAGTGGGAGAATGACCTCCTTGGACCTGCTGGCCACGCTGCTGGCAATACAGCCCAGGATGCAGTTGGTGTTCAGTGCAAGTGCACAGGTGCCAGCTCACATGGTCTTGTTTTGTTCTGTGCTAAGACGCCCTCAAGCAGAGGAATTGCTGAGAGCATCAGTGCTGCCCACGTGGAGGCCCCACTGGTCAGCTGTCTGGTTGGTCAGTACTGCAAGCTCACCACACCACCTACTCCAGTGGAACAAGTCATTTAGGGGTGAAGCACTCAAGCTGAAGGTGTGTGGGTGTGGGCAGGGGCTGCCCAAGGGACAGCACACACCTGCCCACAGCAGTCTGGCCCCAGCATGGAGGAGCACTGCTGAAGGCCAGACCTGGACCTGGGTTCTCCCAGCCACCAACTCACAAACTCGATTCTCCACCTGTGTCACCAGCAAGTTATGCAACAGAACCACATACATAGTGCAAAATGTAAGGCTACTGGATTTTCCTAAGAGCACTATGGTCTGTTCCGCTTACTAACACCTTCTGAATGCTGGCGAGAAACCCCTCAGTCAGCTTTCTCTTCAAGCATTAGCCACCTGCGTGATTAACATCCAGGATAGCAAAGCTCATCAGCCTGGGACATTGAAAAATGTTGGTTTTGTTCTCCTAGTGTGCCATATGCATGGGGCTTTTTCCTTCCTTCCTTGTCCTGATATTTATTCAAGTGTATGAGGATTATTCCTGAATTATTCATCGTACAGTATCTGATTAGGCTGTGGCTGTGCTGGCTCCCACGGCTTAATGAATGAGCCATCAGCCGTTTGCAGATGGTGCTATCAACAGCTCTTTGAATGCTGTGTGCTCACCTGCAGTTGCACAGCACTGAGCAAAGGGACCGAGCCGAACCTCAGCGCGGGCTGGGAGATACTTTATCACTGTAAAGTCCGTTAAGTGTCATGCCGTGTGCAGTGTTCCCTGGCTCACCCGCTGGCAGAGGCCACGGGAAGGCCTCGCTGGGCACTCCCTATGGGAGCTATAGGCGGAGATTCCACAGGGCTCCTTCCAACGCTGGGTGCACCGGCTTTCAAGGCTGGAATCCTACGCACTGGACAGGGAGAGGGAGTATTTTTGCAACACTTGGATTTTGTTTTAGGCAGTATCCAACATGGTTTACTCAGAACAGAAGAATCTTAGTGCAGTTGAGTATATATCCTACCAAGCTACTCATTACATCGCTTTGAGCAACGAAGTAAAGTACACAAAGAGAAAGTGCTAGTGGTTACCATCGTTTACGTATACGCTGTCTTTCAACACCAACGTGTCCTGCAAGGATTGGTCACTGCTGCCCTTACGGAGCCACAGGCAGAGGCAGACACCGTCTTTCTCCTGAGCCAACAAGTGAAAGAGGGCTGGGGAGAGGGAGCGGGCACAAGCACAGCCTGGCTTGCAAGGTCTTTGCCAGGTGTTGGAAGACGCTGTGTGTTGAACTGGGGACGCTGCGTAGCGCACAGTGGCAGTGAGCTGCTGACGTCCAACCCTGAACACACGGCGCGCTGTATGCCCAGCCCGGCGGGGTCCCTGCTGGTGTCCAGGAGCGGATGCCCCTGGCACACAGCCACCCACGGAACCACCGCGAACGCCTGCCAGCCCCTCTGTAGGAGAGCACAGCCAGGCAGCCGTGCTGGCGGCAGCAGTGCTTTTACTTCAGCCTTTCTACAGCCTACCCTGTAAAAAGGCACAGGCAGGTAAGAAAGTAGGGATAACAGGGAATCCGGAACAGCCAGAGCTGGGCTCCGAGCAAGTCATCAGAAGAACTAAGCGAAAGCCACTGTCAGCCACTTAAGAAAGCTTTGCAGCAGGGAGAAGCTCAATTAGGTGCAGCATTTTTTCCAGCAAGAGCGACTTCTGTGCTCCTTTTCTTGGCTCTGCCTGAGGAAACGCTGTCCTCGCGGGTAGCAGCAGTGGTGCTGCCGTGTCAGCAGCAGCTCAGCCGGCCTGTGGTTGCTGATTGCGAGCAGCCCGTCATCTTCTTCCTACAATTGAAGCAAAAATAAAAATAAAGGTGCCTTGCTGCTGTGCAGCCAGCACAGCCTGGGAGCGTTTCAAGCCATCTTGGGCTTTCAGTGCTGGTAGTGGGTACCTGCAGCTGGAGGAGGGACATCTGATTCAGCGCCACCAAGGGCTACAGCAGATGAGTCAGGATTACACAAATTCCATGTAGTGTGTGTAGCAACATTCCTTTCTGTACGGACAACTTCCTCTGCTGCTGCCGTAAAGATCCCTACTGAACAAAACCCTGAATATGCAGCGATTGGCAAACCGTCACCCAAACTGGGGCTTGTGCGACCTGTTCTCCAGTGTTGGCCGGGTCTGGGCTGGGCGGGAGCCGCAGGGCCGTGTGGTGGAGGACAAGGGGCCTGGGCCAGGGGCTGGCAGCGAGGGAAACAAACTGAAACCCTGTCAGCAGAGCAGCGTGTTGAGTTGTGTGAGGAGCCTTCAGGAGCAGCAACAGACACCCAAATGCTGTGATGAGCAGAAATAACTTTGATCAAAACTTTTGATAAGAGAGGGGAGAAATGCACATATGGTCTGCATCTGAGTGCTAAACTCAGAATATACTGACATAAACCCCTGGATTAAATCCAGAATACTTAAAATATTGGCATACCTGTGTAACTTATTGAACATACTTATGTTAAACAGTTAATAATAATAAAAATAATCCCTAAGCCCCTTCCAAGCTTTGCTCTTATAGAAGTCATTTTCCCTAGTAATGATTTTAAGAAAATAGGATTTTTACAAATGGCTAGGAGCCATCTAAATCCCTCAAAATGGTGTGCTGACCATTGCAAGCTCCACTTAATTCACTGCCCGTGGCATGAGGGTGGGAACTGTCCCTCCCTAAGGAAAGGCAGGTGCTATTGTCACCGTTTCTGTGTCTTGCAAACTGCAAATATCACTGCTTCTGCGGTGGTTCTACCACCTACCGGTATTTAGTAACAACTGAGCTGGCCCCTGTGCTAACAGTTGCCTGGGGCGTAAGTCCAGAGGAGTGTAAGGCAGAGAGTTCCAGCCACACCTGCTTTTGACCCCAGTTAACACCAGAATGCGGTGAAAAACAGTCTCTCTGTGCAGTTGGCACTTACATCAATGGTGAACTCACTAGTGAAAATACTTCAGAGGTGCTGTGTGACACGTTGCTCAGTGGGTCGGTCACAGTGCCAGTTGGGAGGGCATGAACATGACTTCCCAGTTCCGAAGCACCATGGTGCCCCTTGTGTAAGGTGTGCAAAGCTCGTGTAACACATGTCCCTGTGGCGTGCCACGCTGCCGGCCTGGTGTGTGCCGCACCAGAAACACCCTGCTCCCGTCTGAGAAGGGAGGGGGAAAGCGCGGGAGGACCGAGGGGTACAGAAGCGGGAGGTGATGGACCAAGGCAGTGTCCGGCCCAGGACAGATGAGCAGTCTCTACTGGCTTTCCTCTCCAGAACAAAAGGGCAGGCTGAGGCTCTGGCATTTGTTTCACGTGACAGAAGCACATACACGATGGTTACCTGGCTGGAGCGGATGACAGTATTCCCTGTGCAGTGGGAGCTGGGGTGGCAGCGTGCCCCGACCCCAGCTGCTCTGGCCTGGTCTCCTCCCCATAGGACAAGGGTGTTTATGCCGTGCAGCGTGATGGTTAACCATAATCCTTTGGGAAGACAGCCCTCGCTGTCTGTGGGCCGACTGCACGTGTCACAGCCCCGATTAGGTTGTGTGATGGCAGGCTGCTGGGGAGATACCGGCGTGTCGCGGGCATGGGCTCCTCCAGCACCTGCACACATGGTCTGCAGGGGCTGACCCCTTGCTTCAGACCCAGGCTGTCCTGCCTCTTTGTCCCTTCACCTCTGGGAAACCTGTGTCAGGAATTTTGCTCCCACACGCCCGCTGCTCCCTCACCAAGGCCTCGCTGTGCCATGGGCTCAGCGTCTGCGGCTTCCTCCCACGCAGGCGGGAATGGCATTGCTCTGTGCAGCGAAGCCACTTGCGTAACAGGTTGCAGACTTTTACTACCGGTTTCAATCCACTTTGGAAACTGAAAGCGGCGTGCTAGGAACAGAGTGAAATTCTGCCTGAAGGACGGGTGGGGACGGCTGGGTGCCTCCTCCTCCAGCATCCGCTGCAGATGCAGGTGCGGGGGCTGGTTGCTGTGGTAACACAACCCACACGGATCCTGGGCTTTGGCAACACAAAGGATGGGCGACAGCGTTTGTCCTTATTAGTGCCTAAAATAAGCCCCGTGTGACTGAATCGCAGCAGTGGTACCTTCAGGCAAAAGTAACTGCTTGATTTCCACAGCACAGAGGTGTTCCTGCTCCGTTCCTGGACTGTTGCAATTACTAAAGGATGATTGAACTTAAACCCCAAAACAACCCAAACCCCCGGAATTCCACCCACCCACCCCCCCCCCCCGACACCATACCCCTACCTGCAGTTCACAGCAAACGCCCTGATCTCACAACGCCACGCTCCAGCAGAAGGCGGGTGGATCTTGCTCTGCCAGAGTCATAGCTCCGCACAAGGAAGGGGTAGCCCTGAAACGCGTTATGCTTGCAGTGCTCAGGAATACACGTCAGGGTTTAACATAGCCCTGGAGCTTAACGTGTGCGAGAGCTGCCCAAGCTGCACAGAATGAGGAGAATGAGCTGCTGCGGGACGAAAAGCAGAAACTGCCGAGAGCAAGGCTGGCCATGAAGCCCCTGGTGCAGAGGTAGCAGTGCAGCTGGCTTCTGGGGCTGGAGCGGGACACTCGTGATCCAAGGTGGTTCTGTGGAGGAGGTGGCTTGCAGAGCTTCATACAGAAGGTAAATTCCCTTGTACCATCCCTGAGGAAGGAATTTCTCCAGGCCCGTGTGAACAGTGCTTTGGTTGCAGTGCACGAGGAAAGGGCTGGAGCAAGTCAGAAGGCAGCACTACTCAAATGCCTCCTGCCGTACCACAAGGAGGTCCCAGCGATGCCCCACAGCTCAGGGAATTCCTGCCGTTCATATTTACATCCCTGGTCAACCTGAGGGCCAAAACGGTGCTCTGGCCACTTCCTGATGGAGTAACTGTTGTGTCGTACAGAACGCGGCCTGCATAGTCAGCGAAGGCCAGGGATGTGAACTTCAAAATGCCACACCAAAGGTCAAATGAACCCCAAACCATGGATTTTGGAGAGCTCTGTGTTTATATGCCGGTTGTGCCTCTATTCCTAGAGCTCGCTGGAAATCGGGCCAGTCTCCGAAGTTCAACGCTGCACTACCAACAGCTTTCTGTATTTACACTGCCTCCCCCGCCTGCAGAGCAGGGAGGGAAAGTGGAAGTGTATCTGCATTTCTGAAGCACAGGAACTCTTCCTCTGCAAGAGAAGCCCGGGCTTGTTTGCATCACTGTAACAGACGCGTAAGTAACTTGGCCTAGCAGACAGTTCAGGCAAAGAGTAAGTATTATCCCCAAAGAGGTGCACTTCAGGAAACCCCCCCAAGGCTTCAGCTCAGAAAGGGCATCACAAACCAAGGAGAGCTTTAATAAATGCCTAGGTTGAGTCATGTATTTTATTCCCACTGATTCCACAGAGATTTAAATGTTGGTTTAATTTATGCCGTCTGAACTTTTAACGTGTTATACTGGGTATGAGCCAAAGGAAACGGATGCCTCTTCCAGCTTCTCCTTAAGAACCAGGATATTTCACCCTTCACACCAATGAACGCACAGCCAAAGCTGTTTGTCATGGTTTACTCCGGCTAGCAAAATGCCATGAAGCCGCTTTCACAAATCCCCCTCCCCTCCTCCAGCAGAGGGGAAGAATCAGAGGAAAATGAAATAAGGAAGCTCGTAAAATTGAGATAAGAACTAGTTACTAATTAAATCTAAATCAATATATACAGATACCACTGATAGATAATTAAAATAATAGAAAATAAAACATATGATGCAATATGATCTTCCCCTCTGCTCTGCTCTCATGAGACCCCCCCTGGAGTGCTGTGTCCAGCTGTGGAGCCCTCAGCATCAGAAGGATATCGACCTGTTGGAGCGAGTCCAGAGGAGGCCACGGAGATGCTCCGAGGGCTGGAGCCCCTCTGCCATGGGGACAGGCTGGGGGAGTTGGGGGTTCAGCCTGGAGAAGGGAAGGTTCCGGGGAGACCTTAGAGCACCTTCCAGTGCCTGAAGGGAGCTACAAGGAAGCTGGGGGGAGCTTTTTCCAAGGACCTGTAGTGGCAGGACAAGGGGTAATGGGTTTAAACTGAAAGAGGGAGATTTAGATTAGATATCAGGAAGAAATTCTTCCCGGAGAGGGTGGGGGGCACAGGGACAGGTTGCCCAGAGAAGCTGTGGATGCCCCATCCCTGGCAGTGTCCAAGGCCAGGCTGGATGAGGCTGGGAGCAACCTGGGCTAGTGGAGGGTGTCCCTGCCCACGGCAGGGGGGTTGGAACTGGATGATCTTTAAGGTCCCTGCCAACCCAAACCAGTCTGTGATTCTATGACACGATTTCCCGCCATCCCCTGCCCAGTGCACACCCAGGTGCTGAGCAGTGACAGTCAGACCCAGAGAGCTGCAGCCCAGGAACTGACACAGCAGATGCCGAGCGAACCCTCTCAGCGCCAGCACGACCAGGGGCACTAAACAACCCCCCAGCTCCCTCCCGAAGGAGCCAGCAGAGGAGCTGGCAGAGCAGCTCACCAGGGGGGTTAGCAACTGCCGGGGAGGGAGAGGGAGTGATGGCTCCCGGGCCCCCTCCCCGCCTGTGCCCCGAGCACAGCGCACCCTGGGATGAAACAGTCCCTTGGCCCGTTTGGGTCAGCTGCAGTATCTGAAGCGGAGAAAGACCTTGAATTCGCAACAGGCCCAGCGCCAGCTGACACCTTCTCAGTGCTGCTCCCTAGCACCCACAGTACAGGGAGTGAACTCCTTCCTGACTGAACCCGGCACACCATTCCTAAAGGCAGTGATACCGTCAGAAAAGGCCCTTCCATCACCATTTCTTTTTCCACAGGGCTCAGAACAAGAAAAGTTTTCTCCGCAGACCGTACTGTCACAGGCAATGTTTTGTCAAACAGTGTGCACAGGTCCCTCTCCTCCGTACGGTTCTGCCACATTCTCCTGCCACTTCCAACGGAGCTGCAGTCAAGACCTCCCAGGTGTAGACCCGCACAGGTTGAGCAGTCCCTGTGCCGGCACACAGACGGTGAGCCGTGGCACCACGCAGGGACCTGGAGCACAAACCCACCTGTGGCAGTTCTGCAGCAGCAGGGAATGCGCCGAAGGGCTGGTCCCCTGCAGCGCACTGGCCACTGCCCGCAGGTACCTGTAAACCCGCCAGGAGACGGCAGCTCCGGTCAGCTTGGCTGCTCCTGGAAGCCCTTCCCACACCACGGAGGGGCTCAGGGATGTCCCCGGCCTGTCTCCGGCAGCCCCTAGAGTGCAGCTGCTGGATTTGTTCTGTACCCACATTTCTCAGGGAAACTGCCCCAGGATTACTGAAACTTTGCGTACTCTGTGGAGCGACAGAGAAGGCCCATAAACAGGCAACCCCCGGCGTGTGGCTGGAGAAGCCTGAACAGGCCCGGGGCGCAGATGTGGGTAACGGGCTGGAGCTCGCGACTCCGCCTTCCCCTGCCCTGCAGTGACTGTTCTGTTAGATGATTGCTTACATATGGCTGGGGGGTTCAAACAGGGAGGAGTAGAAGAACAGAGCAACTCCATATGCACAGCTGCATCGTCCTGTGGACAACACTTTATTACACAGCAAGAAACAGAAGAAGCTTTTATACAGATTAAAAACTGACCAAGAACCAGGTACATGTTACAGTACCGGACCACGTCTCAAGCCTCACGTTTGAGTCAACGACACAGGATCATTAACGCACTGGTACATCCCCTTTACAAAGAAGTATTTCACTGTGTAGTACCCTCCAAAGGAGAAGGGCAGGAACTCCAGCTCGTTTGCAAATCACATCAAGCCTGGCTGTCATTCTGGAGATAGCTACGTCACTGTCATGCTTTCAAACCATCAAGACTCGTTAAGACCTAATAAAACATCGGTGTTCTCACGCTCATCCCTGGATACACACAGACAAGTCACAGATTCTTCAGTATTTGAAACAAACCCAAACATTAAAAAAATTGATGTCTTTTTCAACCAAACTATTCAACCTGAACATGCAGAAGTGAGCAAACCTGTCCCCCGCAGTCACAGATCAAACAACTTGGCAACGCACCTACCAGGCCTGGCAGCTACCCAAGCTGGGGCCGCCTGTTCCCCTCGGCCAGTGACGCACAAAGCACCGCATGGAAGTAGCTCACTTGCCTTCAGGCAGAGGACCCGCTGCCTTCTGAAGGCGCTGTGCCTCTGCTTCCGAGAGCGAGATGGCAGGGTTCAGGGGTGAAGGACCTGGCAGACCACCTTCCTTCTGGCCTCTGGAGGGACGAGCTCCACTCTGGAGCGCCAAGGGCACACGTGTGGGGCTAGATACGAAGTGTCAGCTCACGACATGGAGCCAGTGTCCCTCTCCATCGGCAGACCCCAGTCAGAGCTCCTTTATCCTAGGTTTGCCTGCTGGAATCTGTATCTGGGACTTGTGGAGTTTCAGGACAGCCTTTAGCATGTTATTAGCGTGACTGTAAATGCATTTGGCCTGGAAAACAACCGAGTACGGGTGTTTTGTTTAAAATCACCACAGCAACACCATCCCTGTACTTCAGCCTGGAGAGCCCCAGTTTCCCCCATCTTGCCCATGCACATGCAGCCCTCAGCACGTCCTACCGCGACTGACTGCGCGATGCTGTGCTCGCTACGCACGGACACTTCTGCCTCGCAGCGCCGCTCCGTGTTCCTCTGGAACACGAGAAGACCACCTTTCCAGGAATCAGATCAGCAAGAGTCCCAGGTGTGCTGCCCAGGAGAAGGGTTATCGTAAGAACCACCCAGCACAATACGGATCTGTGACTCTGCTCCCTGTCGACCTGTAGCCTGGCTCTCGGAGGCGGCGATGCTCGTTCCCAAGCTCAGGCCAGGCCTCGCTCTCCCTGCACAGCTCCACCTCCATCACCCAGTTGCTGCCAGACTGGGCCTCCACCTGTGAGAGAACGCAGTCAGAGCTGACAGCGAGCCACAGCCAGGGACTGGGCCGCCAGGGACTGGTCCCGACACTTACACAGGGAAGGAAAGAAACCTCAAAGGAGACATTTTAACACTACAATATTAACACACCGTGCCTTCGCTTCTGCGAAAGCGCCCCCTTTGCTCCGTTCATTTACACTGTGTCATCCTACACACTCAACAGGAGGCTGTTACCACACACACACACACACACACACACACACACACCCCACTTACTTTAATGCAGCATGTGAAAAGAAATCCCCGGATACTGAACAAATAAATGATGGAAGAGAGGGAGGTATATTTATCATTCTGGGGCCAATGAATTTAGAAAAAATCATACTAAATGGTAGAGCACATGGAAATTCGTTTTCCTGCTTAATTCTGTCAACAGTTTTTCCCCTGACAGCTATACACGTTTATCTTATTTTTGTATAGGATGAGTGATTCCTCTTGAAAACGGAAGATTCATGAAACACTTTTACAGTAAACCATGTAACTCCAGCAGGGACTGGAGAAGCATCTGGGAAGATCCAAGACTTTGCTATCTCAGTAGTAACACTGACACCACAGGCAGTTCACGCATCCGTTCCCCAGCAGACGGGCAGCTTTGTCCCAAACGCGTGACTGCCCGTCTGTTGGCTGCTCCACTGCCAGGGAACGGAACAAGAAACTCCGCCGAGCTCCTGTTCTTCCCTGTATCACACATCAAATCACTGGAGAAACACAAATAACCTTGCCTTTTTCATTCCTGTATCCACTGGTCCAGGTCTGTCTCTTTGGATCTGAAAGATTTTCATCATACCACTGCCAGCACCACCTCCAGCCTCTGCAGCCCCCGAGACCCCCAGACTCCACAAGACGGGTAAGTAGTGAGCAAGGTCCCCTACTCAAGGATGATGCTCGGGTCTGAACACGTCACAGCTCCTGCTCTTTGGAGAGCCTGAGGCTGCCGGAGAGCAGGAATTCCAGTTCAGCAGTATCATCAGTGGTCTCTACTGGCACGTTGCTCTTTTCCACCGGGGGAGTGTGATTCCGCACTTTGTGTCTGGAAGCCAGTATCCCTGAAGCCCCATTGCAAGAACATGTCTCTGGTTGATGGTAAACACCTGGACAGGAATTGGGTTGGCAGTGACTAGGGACATAGTATTTAGCTGCCACTGGGCTGGATTCTATTTGATTACTAAAAGGATTATTAGCCATGCAACAGCTCTGGAGACAGCTGTTCCTGCTGAATCCATGACGAAGGCCTAATTTAGCAATAAGGGGCTTCCCAACATTGACTTCCTTTCTTTCATCCATCGTATCTTCTATTCCTGGATACTCATAGTGCAAGCAAACCGTGAAGACCAAGTGTTCCTGCAAAAGAGGAAAGGGGCAGGGGGAGCAAGGTTGTACTTCCTCCCCAGATAAGGAGTAGGAAACATATGAAGAGGCAGTATGCATTGATGTCCTGGCTTTTAGTTTTCAGCTAGGAAGCTAAAGTCACCAAACTGTGCTATTAAGCACTATTTCCCTCCAAAGAACACTCCTTACTCTGCAGACAATGCACAGCTACCTCCACAGAACGGCAAATCCACATGATTAGTCTGAGTGATCTGACCAAACCTGTGAGGAATAATGTGCACTGACCCGTAGCTTCTGCAGTGAACTTAGCCGGGTGTAGAGGCAGTGCTTGGGAAGGTCCTTTGACACTAAGCAGCTTCCGGTTTCCTCAGGAGTTCCTTTATTGGCCTCTTTAGGATCCACATCCAGGTCCTGTTGCAAGAAAGAAATGAGAACTGAATTGAGGGTACAGAATTCATACATCACAAAGTAGTCAGCAGCATATCTTTTTGTCAAGTCAGCATCTTCTCCAATGGAAACAAACGCCACTCTCTGACTACCTGCCAAAGCGGCCCAAAGCACTGTTAAATCAGGGGCAGAAGGGCTAGTAGGTTGAGAGTAACATTTGAGTTACTCTCTTTTTGGTTTCTGTCAAAGTTGCTGCACTTCCTTCAGGGTTGCTCTTTCCCACCTCACTCTGACTGTAAAGTGCAGTAGTACAACATTAATTCTGTGGGCTAAAAGTACACCTACTGATTATGCACAGTAACACAAATCTTTTATTCATAAAGCACCACAAGTGCCCTGTTTGTTCTCCCTAACAAGGTGTTCTGCACCATCAAAAAAGGGAGTCTGCTGCCCCAGGGAGCTTTCCATTCCACTCTGCTCCTTCACTTTACTGTGATCAGCTGGGTAACATCGACAGAACTAGACAGGACCACCGAGGTGAGAGGAACTGTGAATGAAAGCTTGTCCTGCCAGGTAGGTAAGTCCTCAGCTCACACAGGAGCTACCGACATTCTTCAAGTGAACAAATACTTGGGATTAGACAGTGAAAAACAAAGCAGACTTTGAAAAAGATGGCCCCAGATTCATCTTAGTGTATTTTATACATAACAAAAATATGCATTAAAAAGTCTGTGTCTGCAGACACACACGTGTCAGCACCCCACGTCAACAGTTTAGACCCCTTTCATTGCAGAAGGCACAGCTGGACCAGGACAGACCAGGCAGAGTTCAGCTCGGAGGGGGGAGAGCACCGTGACACCAGCAGGCAGCACTTACGAGTGCGAAGTCTGTAACGTAGGCTCTGCAGACGACTATTTCGGGTGGCTGCTTCACTATTCGCGTGTAGATTATCATGACATTGGAAAACTCGGCTGCAAACCCCAACTGAATCTGAACACCACATCTGAATTCGAGATACATGCTGTCGGGAAGCTCTGCAGACAAACAACACGTCGTTACAGCCGAAATACAACTCGCATCTTCTAACGTTGTTCTTAGATTCCCAAGTTAGAAACGGCACACACCTCTAGCTCCTGCCCTCCCTCTACTGATCACGTATTTACACCGAAGCAAACCAGGATAGAAGCCCACCAAGCCGGCCGCTGCCAGAGAGCGCCGACTCAGCTGCGGCTGCCAGGCTTCCTTCCAGTCCCTCTGCAACTAGTCCGGCAGCTTCTACAGCACCAGCACAGAGCTTACCGACCCAGCAGCTTGTTCACACGCCTGGAATCAGTCAGGTGAATATGGTGTGCGTCCAGTGCACAGGAGAGACGGCTACGGCAGTGTGAGAACCTCAGAATTAGACAGCAGACCAGGTCTCAGGCTCATTTTTCCCTTTCACAGCCTACACACCCTGCCCAAAGCCTGGGCTGCAGCATCGCTCTTCCCGTTTTGAATCTTTCCCAGTCCACAGGAATGTATCTGGAAGTGCTCAAGGGTCGGTGACATCGCTCTGAGTCTGCTCTGCACCCATTCTCCCGCCACCACTGGCAGCAGATTATTTAACACTATCACAGACATACCTGCACACCAATACAACGGTTATGCTCTTCCCAAACTCCAAACACGTCCCCTTCTGTGCATGGCTTAAACCAGATAAACCGTAACATTACATCTTCATAATTTTGCTTTGCATTTCAGTCATGTAACAAACACTTAAGGGCGTGATTCCGCAAATAAAAATCACCACCCCTGAAGGAGTGTGCCTACACAACCGGTTGTGACAGATGTGCCACCCCAACCCCCTGCCACCGCACAGGAACAGACGCCGACCTCGGGATGGATTCGCACGTCACCCTGTTAGTTATAACCTCACACAGAGGGAGACCCCAGCTCACGTTCCCACGATCTGAACACACAATTCAGACATTAATTTGAATTTCTTCCGTTTCCAGTCAGTATCACAATCTCAGACTAGAGGTTATCAGGGAAGTACGTCCTCTGCTTTCCCCTGTTGTGCCAGCAGGACCGTGTGAAGGCAGCCTGTACCGTACCATGAGCTTTGGCCCACTGGAGGTTCCGTGCCAGAGACTCGGCAGAAGTTGCTGTTTGTCGAATGGGATCCGTCAGTGCCCTTTTCTCAGACAAACTGCTGCGGATCTCCAGAGCTTGCTTGCCTTTGGTAAGGAGGCACTTGCCCATATCTAAAAATAAAATGCATATAATTTCTCTCAGAATCAGTGCTGCTGAAATCCTACATACATTAGAACACCCCTGCAGTGTGCCTGGTTGCCATGGTTATGCCAGTGCCAGCACTTCCACAAAACCTGTGTTTGCAGAAGCATTCACTGCTTGGCTGTCCATTCCCTAAGGCCACAACAGCATGTCCGGTGCCTGCAGAGAATCCCGAGGGCTTTGCCTGTGTCCTAGTCAACACGCTCATGTGTTTCCAAACCAGCTGGGGGAACATCCCAGCTCTGATTCCATCAGGTCCTAGTTAAAATGGCTAATTTCAAGAATGTGAATACCACCTTTGGAAGGGATTTCTAACGAACTGGAGGCAAGTGGCCTAAGTTAGGGGTCGATAAACAATACTATTTAACATTAATTAACGAATGACCTGGACAGCAGAGCAATGTGTGCCCTCCCCGAGTTGGCAGGTGATTAGAAACTGGGGACCTGGTGACCACTCCTCATGGGGACACTGCTTTGGAACATTTCCAGCTGCCATCAGCGCAGCAGCACACTCCCCAACAGCCAGTATCGGACCGCAAGGGGTGTCATGCTGCCTGACAAATCAATCTTCTCTCCATGCCAAGTTCAAGGCGTGACAGCAAACAGGTCACGCGTCAGAACGTCCACAGCGTGTGACCTGGCGGTACGGACGAGGCAGAGTCAGCCGTGTTTTACAGGACATCTGGGGAAGTTCGTTGTAAAACGTGTAAACTTCTTGGGAGGTGAAAGGCAGACTGGCCTGCGACCGCTGCAAAAGGCGCCTCTCTGCTCTACTCCTGCCCTGACCCGGTGACGCTGGGAGAAGGCAGGATAAAATCTGAAGAGTAATGCATCGCCATGGGCAGAAATAATAAATTTAGAAAATCAGCTTCAGCCCCAGGCTTTGGAATAATCATTGTGGTTTTACCATCTGCAGATCCTATTTCTTCAGGACAATCCTGAGATCTTCACAAATTCAGTTTTTCCCAGGAACGTCACGCACAGGCTGAAAACATGGCATAGTAAGTTTGTCTTATGGGGTCCAGTATCGAAGAACTGCCCCATTCCAATTTGCGAGTGTGCGGTGTGCTGGACTCCCACTGCCAGCGCTCTGACACAGACCCCATGCTTGTGGTCAGCCAGTCAACCCATGACCCCTCCCCTCAGCAGAGCACGGGCACGGCTGCTGGGTTAATCCTGGCGCTGTTTTCAGCAGCCTGTCCTGCTGATAGCAGAACTCCACTGTGCATCTGGGACCCTCCTGGATTTCCTCTGCCTTCTGCTCGGCAGAGGGGCTGGGCAAAGCCCCGGGACAGGCAGCTGCACCCAGGACACACAGAAACCACGGCAGAACTTGGCTGATTAGGCACGATACCCATCTGGAACAGACAGCTCTGTTAACAGCTGCATCTGCTCCTCTGTTCCGAGCAAACGTTCACGCAGAAGCAACACGTTTTCCCTCACGAGTTTCCACCTGAGCACTTCTCCCAGCAACTACGAAAGACCATTACTGAGCCAGCATACTAAACCGGTGGACTACCCTTAATCATCCACATACACCTTTTGATGGACAGCAAACAATTATCATCACTGTGGCACCCTGGGGCAGGCAGGAGAGAGTTAACTGTTCAACTGAACATGGAAATGACGGGACTACCACTAGCGGCTGACACCACAAGACAGCAGAGTAATTCTTGTGGCTGGCTAATTCAAAGCTCCAGGCAGAAAGACACTAGGAACAAATAAGAATCATGGAATCATGGAATGGTTTGGGTTGGCAGGGACCTTAAAGACCATCCAGTTCCAACCCCCCTGCTGTGGGCAGGGACACCCTCCACTAGCCCAGGTTGCTCCCAGCCTCATCCAGCCTGGCCTTGGACACTGCCAGGGATGGGGCATCCACAGCTTCTCTGGGCAACCTGTCCCAGTGTCCCCCACCCTCTTCGGGAAGAATTCCTTCCTGATGGCCCATCTCAGTCTCCCTCTTTCCGTTTAACCCCGTCACCCCTTGTCCTGTCACTCCCTGCCCTTGGAGGAAGCCCCTCCCTGCAGGTTCACTAAATGTTCTCTTGGAAGCAGGGTGTACAGCTGATGGCTACGGAAGAAGGTCAAATCCCTTTAGAACATCATGGTCTTAGCTAATGTGCTGCCCAGTAGCACCAGCTCTTGATAAAGGCTGCTGTTTTAACAAAATGCAACAAGAGCTTAAAGCAGCACAATGCATTTGCCCTGGGAAGCCTTTAAGGGACGTCTGCAGCAATGCAGGCGGAGAAGGCAGTTAGTGCAGCAAGCTGGAGTTCACCTTCTGCAACCTCATCAAGCAGTACAGTAATCTTCTTATCCTCCAACAAACGGTCCTTCAGGAACTTCATGAAGATTCCATTGGCCAACCCTGACTGCTGAATTTCAAAAGCTTCTGCTCCTTGGCACCTGTGAGATCACTGGTATCAGACAAGGCTAAAACACAGAAACATCTGCACAATTAAGACTGTCATGAGGACAAAAGCAGCAAAGTTACGATGGGAATGGGGGAGCAACCCTACCTCGGGAAACCAGGCCGGCTCTAAGGCCAACCTGCTGTTCACTGTCATTTGCGAGCGTCATGCTGAGGAGATTTCACTTACAGTCAAGCCACAGACCACACCTGATGGCAAGCTGTTTACATGAGGAGCTTAAATTTCTCATGGAAGACCATTAAAGCTCTTGACTACTGCTATTCAGTGGCTTTTGCACCTGACAAACTGATGGTGAGAGGTTATGCAGAAAGCTAAATAAATAACCTGTCAAACCAGTTCCAGCTGCAGCTGTAACTTTATTCTTTACACCTAGAACACAAACACAGGGGCCAAGCTATATGCTGCTCCTCCAGTAATTCACTGATTCATATTTCCAACACATTTTTCTCTAGGAAATGCGCTTGCATTGATGGAGCAGACACGCGACCAAAGAGGGTGCAGCACGTAGGTTCACGGGCTGCCCCGCAGTACCCGTCCTTCTGCGCAAGCTCACGGTGCAGCACCGGGAACACGCAGGACGGAACTGCCCCTCCCCGCCAGCACTGAAAACAGACTATGGGCTGGGGGTAAACCCTGCTTTTTCTTCATCTCTGATAAACCACCGTTAGGCAGGTAGAGCACTGCTGCAAGTAACCAGTACGACAAGATGAGGAACACCGCCCAGCCGCCTCTGGTGTGCTGAACGTGGTTCTGTCACTGCAGTCTCCTCATACCTGTGTGGGAACGTTAAATCCTGGGAATCGTTACAAACGCATTTCCACAGTCAGCCAGACTTGGAAAGATGCAAGGAATGAAGTAACACAGATAGCATGAGGACAAGATACGGACACAAATTACTGGTCCTTTGCCACCACAGCTAGTATTTTCCTGTACAAGATTAGCTATACGATCTCAGCGGTCACTTCTGGCTTCAAAACCCCTGTGGCATAGCAGCAGAGAAGCTTCCTTACGTTGCATATCCAAAAACAATGTTGGCTGTAACCTTCAGAGCATCCAAGATAAGAATTGTGTCATCATATTCATTTCTGCAATGAATGGAAACACAAAAAAGTAAAAGCATAATTTAGAGCTGGTAATGGTAACAGATTCTACAGCTGATCAAAAAGCACTGGCATCTTTCCGTTACGAAACGTTCCTTGGAGACCAATCTGCAAAAGTGCCGCCTGAAGAGCTGACCTCAAGTGCAAGTTTAATCGCGCAGGGATTCTCTTAACATGGAAAGAAAATTGTACTTTGTTTAGAACAATCTAACTAGTTGATTTTTAAGCTCTAGACAAACATACAACATCCCCAGCATAAATGCAGTCACAGAATCCATGCCTCTCGAGTTCTACCGTAGGCACGCACCGGAGCCCTCCGTGAGACGGACGTGCCTTTGGTCACAAGGATGATGAAGATGGTTAACAATGCAAGGGAAAACGGTCATTTTTCTGCTCTAAGATGTGTAATTTCTCTTTTGTCTTGTAAGAGTGATGCTTTATGACTTTTAAACAACAACAGAAGGAACAGAAGTCACTCGGATCAAGAGGCAAGCCTCTGCCCATGGAGACAAAGTCTCATCACCAGCTTCACATTTCACCCAAGGCCAAAGGCAAAGTGCACACTGGCGACTTCAAAAGCACTCGGTGTAGGCTGAGACTTCTCAGCACCTTGAGGCAACTCGTAGCCTAGACTAAAGATGTGTCCTCAGCCTCAAGTCCAGCTTTCTCTCCAGACCCCTTGCTGTTCTCTCGGAGCGGCTGTCCAGCTCTATCTGTCCATTTTTAACACAGGCTCAGTTTTAATCTGCTGCTGCAGTGATTACACTGAACTTCACAGCTGTTTGCTCAACTACAGCCATTACACACTCTCCCTCTATCGTGGAGCAAACCCATCCCACAAACATTTAATGTCAGCTCTCACGGACCATGAATTATGAGACTGTACCTTTTCCGACACATATCCAGTAGGAATACATTAAGTCCTGTCTCTTTTTCCTGCATCAGTTTGAGGATGTTCTGCACACACAGGCAGTTTGCAGACCGGTAGGGATTTGGCGCGTCAACAGGAACCATGAAGCTGTTTCCGTAGTTTTCGTAGCCATGGCCAGCATAGTATAACAAACCTGAGAGTTCAACACACGTGACTGAGAACACCGGTCGAGGGGACCCTGGGACATCTCTGCACATTTGAGCTTCATGCACCGTGTGTCTGGGGGGGTTAAGATCACTCAAGCTACTCCAAGCAGATTTTTTTGTATCAACCAGCCTTTGTTACTACAGGGAGGAGGGGGAGGCAGGGCAAGGGGAACCGTGTTAACATCAACCTCACAGTACACAGACACAACAAACTAGGAAACAAAGATCAGTCATGCAGTAGAGTCAGTTACATATTTGCACAGAACACACAGGTAAATACTTCTGAAATGCCTTAAGCAGAGCCATGACCTCCAACAGAACTCATCTGTTGTGCATGCTGCGGAACACAGACACAAACAGGGAGAGGTGCCAGCTGTAAACTCTCCCCATGTGTGATTACAAAGCTTGGGGCAGATCTCAGAGAAGTAATGCTGAACAGCTGGGATGGAGTATTTTGCTTTTTGTTTTTCTGAGAGACGCCAGCATCTCTACAATTTTTTTTTTTAACTTACCATTCATCATTGGCAATTCTCAGAAGTACTTCAACTAGAAAAAGACACAGAGAAAACCCCTGCTTGCACCGCAAGAGCATTTTGCCACTGCTCAGTTCTGCTCTCTCCTCTGCAGTCGGTTCCTCCGTTGGGTTTGGTCTTTTTATAGGGAAGGATAAGAAGCCTTTCTACATTTGGAGACCATTCCATGACCGTGTTTTGTAGGACCCCAGACCACACTCCCCCCGCCCAACCACCAGCACCTCACTCTTAGCTGGCTGCAGCCACAGCTCTTCACCGTTGGACTCTTGGCTTTTGCGGGTCGAAGAACAACCAGGTTCTCTGCAAGCTTACCTACACACGGAAGATTATCCTACAGCCATCCCCCTCCTGTTGATACCCAACAGTCTATGATACTGAAGGATTTAAAACCTTCAGTTTGGTATCAAGAAAACCTAAAATGGCATTAAATATGGAAGCCTCTCAACCTGCAGTGAGGTTAGGTGATGCCAGCATTAGTAACCTGCACCACCATGAACTGCAGTTACCAGACGCTTGTATGAGTGAATGGAACTTCCCTATTGTCTGTTCCTGGTCCTGATTTTGCTTATCTGTGCCAAGTGCCATCTTCTAGAAAGAACTGTTATTTCTCTGTCCAGAGCGCCCGTGGGTCAGATCGCCAGGGAGTACACAGTGTGCAGCTGAGCCACACGCCCGAGGTGACAACCGTGCCAGGTGCAGGAGTGCCTTACCTGACCATCCTTACTAAACACAGCAGAGAAACGTGTGTCACTGCACAACTTGAGTATGCAGAAAAAACAAATTGAGCCTTACCCCAACATGCTAAAATGTTTGACATTTCAGCCAGGCTGTGCACGGTAGCTGTTCTCACCCTTTCGTTACAGACAGCTACCACCGAACACCCAGCTCTCGCAGAGCCCTCGCTCTTTCCAAAGGCATACCAAGACACAGCGAAAGCCCTTCACACGCAGCCTGTGGTCCTCTTTTACTTGTAAGCTCTCAAGTCATTAACAACTATGCCAAGACCTTGCAAACTGCTCCATTCCATCAGGAGCGCTCCATTTCTTTTTATGGGAATCGCGCATAGTCCAGACAAGCAGCCAGCGAGGGCATACAAGGTAAACTCCGGGATGCAAGGCTGCACTTCAACAAGGGGCCTAACCGTTATTCATCCACCAGGGTCCTGGGAAAGGGCAACGGCTCTATTCAATTAAATGTTAAATGCTGTGTCCTTCAGAACTCTAAGTGTTTGATTAAAAACCTAAACAAAAGTACTGCTGGGCTACTTGGAATATTCCAGTGGTTACCTGAGACTGGGTAGCGCTGAGAGAGTTAAAAATTAAGTTAAGCACCAAATACATGATTCCCCGTCAGGTCCTAAGTTAAAAGGAAACTCTGAAGCGGGACTTCCAGAGTTTGGATCGGGACCTAAACCAAGGTTATATCTGAGATCACGTATCTCCGAGGGCATGTGAGATAAGTAACTGGACTGACTGAAGCAAACAAGTCTGTGTGCATTACAGCCCAATGTATCGCTGCATTTCCTCAAGGAATAGCAACCTTTCGAAAACAACTACATTGCTTTCACATCCTGGAGCACATGACTGTGTGTATCTGAGGAGTACCTGCAACAGTTAACTCATCGAGCTCAGGATCAGAAATAACTCCCTGCATACCCCGAGTAAGCACAGTAAATATGTTTGGAGGAGCTCATTAGACACTCTGACACAACAATTTTAAGTAGGCTCAAGTTCCTCACAGACGTCAGCATTTAATGGTATCTGTGTCTCGCACGCGCTCTCTCTCGTTTTTAAAGAAAGCAGCCAAAGTATTTTTAGCCCTTAAAACACACAGGTCTCTGCTTTTACCCATCATGGAATGCGTTAGTCACACCCTACATTCAGAGTAACCATAAACTAAGACATTAGAGAAGACAATTGTCATTGCTTTTGTTTACTACTCCTGCTCTTAAGGATCAGTGTCCGAAATGCCACTTTCCTGGCAGTAAGCGAGAATTATACAATGGCACGTCAGGCACCGCGGGCGTGTGTAACAAGGACCAAACCAGACGCAGGCACTATGCCTTCTGTCTGGAGCTTTGCCCGCTAGAACAGCAATAAATCATTACCCATTTGTGCACTGGCAGCCTTTTACATGCTTTCAGCCAGGAACAGCCACTCTCCAGGCAGAGCAATGACCACTTAAATGGAAGTGGTCACTGCGGAACACTAGTGAAGGACGGTCCGCTTGCCCTTCCGAGACACCCACCTGCTGGCAAAATGCAACCGCAACACCTGCAAACCGGAGCTCTCGTGTGCTGCTGGTGGGAAACTCGGTAGAGCCTGTCAGAACTTTATTGCCTAAATTCACCCCAGCAGTTACCGGAAAACACTGGGAAGGCGCAAGGACGGCAAAGCTCAGGCAAGCGTGTAAGCACACCTATTTCCCAGGGGATGAAACCCCCCAGCCTGCTGTCAGCCTGCTCAACTTTACTGCCAGGGTTAGTCCCCATGTCGCTCCAGTTTTGGCTCTGACACAAACGCCCAAATGTCAGACCAGCCGGTCCCACACAGGCAGAGCATCGGGTAACATGCCATTAAGAAGCCATACTAAGAAATAACCTGACCTTGGCTTCCAGAAAAGAATCAAGTAGTGCTTCCTCAGGTGGGTGTTACCATAGCAATTCTGCAATTTAAACAGGACAACAGGCAGACTTTTTGGTCTATTTTAAACCATTTCTGGAGCCAGTTATGCAATCTTAGCTTTTTGAAAAATGACCAAAATCGTGGCAGTCAGCAGCAAACTCCTCAAAGAACCTTTCTGACATCCCATGCCAGGCCATTCTAGACCTTTTGACACAAGACACGAAGGTGTTTGCTCTGTTCCACTGTGTCCTCCCACTGTTAGCGCAGCCGCCAGCTCTGCCTTGTGCTTTGTCCCTCACAATCAAGTTCAGGCAGGAAAAGGAATCCCAGGATGAGTAATCATCTAAGAACCAGTGTGTGTCAGGAGCTGCGGTGCATACCAGACCTCACCATTATCAGCAGAAGGCACCTCCTGCGCAGTGCAGGGAGGAGAGCTGAAAATGACTATCAGCATTCTATTATAGTATCTTACAATGGTGTGTGACTTGAAGAACAAAAACTTGGAGGGAAAAACAAGAGAAATGTGTTGAACACACATCCTTCATGTGCATACTGTGCCGAATTTGTGCTCCTGCAACTCACACCAGTACTGCTGAGGTGCTGCAGTAGAGTCATGAAAACAATGTGGCCATTCGGAGATGAGACCCTTGGATTTTTATGGGTGTTACTTGGAAGTCTAAAGAATTTAAGGAAAAAAGGAAAAAAGAGGCTGCTGCCTGCTTAAGCAGCATAACCACCATGAAGGTTTGCAGAACTCTCTCACTCCCTGCCAAGGACATTTGTGTGTGCAGCACCACAGCAACTGAAAGGAACCTACAATTCGTAATGATTTCCACTTAACCCAAAAGCTGGGCACAAGTGGCGAGAGCATGAAGATTGGATCTAGTCTGGTGAGTGTTTTGCCCTGACTCTAAAGCACAAAGTTCTTATTTCTGCAATATGTAGCTGCAGCACCTTCATGGGAGATAGGCTTTGGCACAAAGTCCCACCCTGTGCCACCCAACACCCCTGGCATCAGCACGCAGCTCCCTGTCAAGGCAACGCAGCACACCCTCTTCCTCTGCTCCTTACAGCACTGGCAGTGAGGCCCCAGAGCAGAGCAGCCCGCCACTGAGCGCCAGGATGGAGATCCAGAAGGAAAGAGCACTCTGCAGACATCCCATAGAAACACAAGGGGTGAACGGAAGGGCCCCCCAGCGAGCCCAGAACACATTCCGTGCCGTACCCGGGGCTGCTCCCCACCTCCCCAGCAGAAATGCAACCTAGCGGTCCAAGCATGCCGAGTGATGGCCAGCCCAGACCCAACGGTAACCTGCAGGCACGGGGAGGGCAGACAGCAGCACAGAAGAGTACGAAGGTGTTCAGCAGATCTGAGAGCTGAAAAGAAGCTGTCCAAGACCCACATGGTGTTGTACACCGCAGTTACACAGCTTTCAACTACTCTGCTACCAGCTCCTTCCCATAACACACTAACACAGGTGACATTTTGCTCCTGCTTAACAGACTACCACAAACCACACTCATGACGTTTTAGTGCAAAGGTGCATCTTCTGCAGAGCACAGTGCCCGATACGCTACAGATGTGTGCCTGCTTGCAGTGGACAAGCACATCACTAGTATCAAACAAAGTTAGGCATGGTTAAAGGAGAAGTTCACACATTTAGTCTGTTCCAAGGATAAAGAAACAATAACATTTTAACTAAAGTCAGAGGATGTGCTGGTGCTGGTTTTTACTTACCTCCCCTATTCTGTGAACATGGTTTGAGTTTGGTTTGCTATCACACAGAGGGAGCTGAGAAGTAAACACCAGATGTGTGTGTGCTTCATACACCACAGAACTGACCTACCCCAGAAAGAATATCACATGGGCTTACCATACACTCCTTTGTCCAGGAGAAGTAAAAATTCATCCACTGCATTTCGCATCTCGGACTCAGTCAGATCCAGCAGAGAAACAACTTTAAAATCCAGCTGCCTCAGCAAATTGGTCAGTTCATAGACATCTACCATGGGAGCCTTGAGCTGGGGGTGGTTCCAGTAGCTCATATTTCCAATTAACAGCGCTACCTTGTCTGTGGCTGCACAGGTGGGAAAACAAAGCCACAGCACGGTTATGTATTCCATGGGTGCAACACCTTTACATTTCATTTCTTCTAAAGGGAAGAAATGCTCATTCAGGCACAGCATTTTACATGTTTTTAAAAGGCATCCTACACCATACAGCTCAAGTTCTCTCACCAACCGGGGTGCACCTTGGCCCGGATAACCTGCCTGGGAGTGAGTCACCAAGGCTATCCCCCACTTCCTTCCCTTTGCTGAAAGCACAGGCATCTGCTGAATTCCCCATGCAAGAAGAGACTTGATAAACATGACTGTTCTTATGGAGAGTTGGCAAAGCTCTGGCCAGTTTACTTTCCAAAAATCTCAAATTTTCTTACACATCCTAAAGAAAACCAAAGAAAAACCCACCACACACAGAAAACAGCTTTCACATTCCCATCTCCCATGTCCCCGGTCTCTAAAACACACTACATTTAGGTGGAAACTTTCACAGCTCAGAGGCAAAAAGCCGTTTTTTCTGTTCGTTAAGGTTCCTTTTACTGTTGCTCTGGTCAAATGCAACAGGCTGGGTTTAATCATACGCAGATAGGAGAAAGGTACACAATTTGGAGGGAAGGCTACTGATATTTTCACGGATTGAGACACATTCCCTTTGATTTTAATGACCTCAGAAGTCATTCTGCCATACGTAAACAAAGCAATGAAAGCGGAAGAAGTCCCATGGACAGAAATGCTTTACAGACCACTAGCCTGGTCCTCATCCAGAAGTGGCCCACCAAGTCACGGGAAGGCACTCATTCACAGCAAGGTGTTTCTTCCCTGGTTTGCCACTTCTCTCCAACAGGAATTACTGTCCCACAGCTCTGGTAGCAAATAAGACCCTGTCAACGCCCCGAACATGCTTCTGTGCCCCCACACAGCCCGCTCCAGAGTCCCTGTCCATAGCCTCCATGTCTGACATTTGCCTCCTTCAAACCAGATGTGTTCAGCATTGTGGGGGCTGGGAAACATGCAAGGTCCTGAACAGTGTGAACCCCTTTAAACAGCAGAGGCTGAGTGAGATACTGTCATTGAAAAACACTTCTGAAGGTACTGGGTGTCTACTTAATTTAGAAGAGATGAACCAGGACTGGGGAGCACTTACACTCCCGCTCACACTGATGAACCTGAAAGAGGGGTGAGATTTTGGCAGAGGCCAGCAGGCTTGCCACCTGGCTCAGCATCAACAAGACAGGGTGTCTGACTGCAATCTGTAGAAATGCAGGAATGTGATTGTAACACAGAGACGCTATCCCTCGGAGCTGCAGCTCGGGATCAACGATCCACACGCTGTGCTCTGGAGGAGCTGAGCTTGCAGGGACAGCACAGCCTCTGCAGACAGACTGGCATTCCTCTTCACATCACCCTAACACCGCTACCTCCAACTGCCAAAGGAATGGAGTAACACGCCGGCTAAGGTCACGGCCAGAGGAATTTGAAACAGTAAACTGAAACAGATGAGAAGTTGTAGACGCTCCACTGCGTCACTAAAAATACTGGTGCCCTCACCACAGTTTACTCGTGAAAGGGCATGCGAGCAGGATAAAGGACTACACAGATACACAGAATTCTCCCTCCCTGCAGCTGCTTACACATAACACAGTTCCTTCACTGGCCGTGGCAGAAGAAAATCTTTCCCAGATTCAAAATACGTACGTTCATTACAGCTACAAAACTACTCACCAACAGGCCTATCATTTGATTGTTCTTGTGGGTCGGCTGCAAACAGATGAGAAGAGCAGATCGTCAGCAGTTGCCAGTGTCAGAAAACGCGCCACTCACTCCACACAGCCACAGCCATAGCCTGTCGGTTCTGCTCTGCCTCATAAGCTACTAGTTTAAGACAAAAAAGTGTTCTTTTTTTGTGTTAGTGGGTTTTAGGGTGTTGTGTTGTTTGCCTGATTTCCTTCTCCCTCTCCCAGCAAACACAGCCTAATAGGATATGAATAGATAGTCTTGTAAATTAAGAAATAGCAGATCTTACAGTGTAATTTTCCATCTCAAACTGCACAGCAACATTTTCAGTAACACCTGACACTGCTCATCCTCTCCCAGTGAAACACAGACATGCAGGATGGGGGATGCTCAGCCGGGACACCCATCTGTATGTGAAAACTCTTCTATCTGTACCGCAGACAGGGTGGCAGGGACCACGCTCTGCCAAGAGCCGCTTTGCCAAGTGGCCAAAATGAAGTCTTGGCAAAGGCAAACATATCTTTGGTGTCTAACCCAGGAAATTATAGGGCCTTTGTGATTTGAGGTTTTGGGAACACTGTATCGGGGATAATCCCTATGGAGCACTATTCCAGACCTACATTTCTATAACAAATGTCAAACAGGCTTCAAATCACAGAGCTCACTCCAACACAAATTTAAGAAATACACCAACTCAAGGCATCACGGATAACAGCTGGACCCCTTCCATCGTCCTCACCTTAACTACCTGCAAAAGCAGCAATGTAATAAAACTCAGAGCCCAAGGAAGCCACAGACAAGAAAGCAAAAGAGGATTCCTCCCGTAGTTGTGTAAGCACACACGCAGGATAGCAGAGCGGCCTTGTGATTGTACAAAGATAATAGCACTGCATTCAAGTTGATTTACTGGAACCAGAAAGCTCTGCTGCTCTTCCCACGGACTCTGCCCCGTTAAATCACATCAAATGATGTAAGGTACGCACTGTAACCCAGCCAGACTTCAGTGATTTGTAACATAAACTGGAGATGTGAAATTACAGTTTAAAAACTTTACACTTACCTGGTTTCTGAAGATCACTTAAATCTTCTGTGAAGAAATACATCAATAAAAACATAAACAGAAAGCAAATTGACACTTCTATTAATAAAAGAACATAATTGCGTGCCATGACTAATAGAAGCCGAATGTTAGAAAACAAACTACTTTTCTAAAATTCATTTGGCTTTGCATTGCTGTAAATCTAACCTTTCATCTGTTGACTCGGCATGCAGAGGAGAGCGAATCCTGCATGCATATGCCAAGCCATGCGAGACACAGCGCTGTAATAGAGCGGACCTCAGAAAGAAGGAGAAACACGTACTATGCCCCAGCCACAGGCATGCAAGCAGCTTGGATGGATGAATGAGGCACAGGATGCCACAATCACCCGTGGGAAGGACTGCTGAGAGGCAACATCCTGAGCACGAGATCTTACTCTGACATAAAGCCACATGCATGCAGAGAGACTTCAGATACCGTTTTCAAACACTCTAACCTATCACAGGCTTCACCCAATTATCTGGAGAGCACTGGAAACTACGGAAAAGAGACCCCATTTCCTGAAGCACCGGCAGCCTCTTCGCACAGGCCTGCTCCGTGCAGCAGAGCCCTGGGCAGACCTCCTGGGCCACAACAGCAGGCTCGCACGGCAAGGCCACAGCCGCCTGGGGTGATGCCGCAGCGATGTTCCACCCAAGCAAACTGTAGTCTGAGCGTGGACCCCACAGATGCGTCTGACACCGGAATGCGTGTCATGCGCATGTTCCAGTGAGTGACAGCACACAACCCCCTCACACATTAAACCTTCAATGAACAGACTGAAGGTGAGCATCAGCTCTGGCTCAACTTTGAACAAGAAATGCTGCAGAGCAGCTTAATTACAAGAAAATTCCATAATTCTATGAAAGAACAGGTAGAGCATCATTCATTGTACTTTGCAAACGCATCTGTGCTTTTCACTGCTGGTGGCTAAGCTGGGGGCAGCACTGCTGTGATCAGCCTTATGGCTTTCTATACAAACCCCTATGGAGTAAATATTACAGACTTCGAGGTGCTCCGTGAAGAAGGGAGGTGATCAGCATCAGAGGTGACAACACACATCTTCCTCCCCACTGCAGCAACGCAAAGGGGAACAGGTGTCAACCCAGTAAGGCCGCTGGGGACCCCTCTTGCAGGCAGAGCAGGCAGTGCAGCTGGCTCTACCCAGCTCTCAGCTCACCCAGGTTCCCAAACATCCCCCCCACTGCCTTGCAGGGATGTTGCCTCCTGAGCCCAAAGAAATCTCAAGGTCTTTACACCTCACTCGTAAGCACAGGACACACAACCAGAGCAAAGACCAAACAACTGTGAATACTGCAGAGGAAGGAAGTAGGTTGGTTTTTCCCCCATGTGCTCTGGATCATGGCATCAAGGCAAAGAAGTGAGAAGCACATGCAGAAGGAATGCTGCACCACACCCCAGTGTTCCCAAATACACTGAAGGTCTTAACCCACACGTGCTTTCCAGCAACACAGCAATCCATCACCCCCTCACTCATTTGCACAAATCGATTCGCAGCTGAAGACTTGTTTACCTTCTGTGCACTCCACTGCTATAGCTTTCCTTCCTTGTGTTTTAAGGGGGAAAAAGTGGGAGACAATTGCTCTTGGTTATGAAAGTTAGCACACAAAGCGGAAAACAAAGGTCACTTCCAAGCTTCTCCGCAATCTGCCTCATGCCTCTGCCTCATGCCTCAGCGCCAACCACAGCGCAGCACAGTAATCATCACTAAACTCAGGAGTACTAAGCTAGGGTATTTGTTGGGGTAGGAAAGCACCTTCCACATGAATTATGCAACAGTACTCCCAGTAGATCTGGAAGCTGTACAAACAGATCTTCTCCCCTGGGTGCCTGCGCATCCACTAAACCGTGTTAGAGTCACTTACGCTGCTTGCTGCGAACAATCTCACCTGTCCAATCGCTGAGGGACTCGGTGTAACAAAGTTCATACCACCAGCAAGAGTTAAACTGTTTGCCAGTTGTCAAAAAATATGAAGAGACCAGCCTGCAAGCTGCTGACCAGCCACGTGCACGCTAGCAACGCTGCAGTGGTAGCACTGCTGCACTGGTTACCATAAACCCCAAAGCACTGTCTAACCGACAAAGCTCTAAAATCCCATTTGCAGCAAGCGAGCGCAGGTATTTAACTAACAGATAAACTGAAATTACTGAAGGCAAGTGCTTGGCTTAATACCAACAGCTTCAAAAATAAACTCTAACAATAGGGAACAAACGTATTAATCAGCTGACCTGTATCAAACACAAAACTCCTTACCGATAAAGACTTCTATCTTCGTGCTGTCTTGATCTTCCTGTTCATTGAATACATGACACCAGTATGTCCCTTGATGTTCCACATCCACGTAAGTAACCTGTGCAAGCATCATCAGAGTCATCCCACCAGACCCAAGATACCCCCTGTATCCGTTTCATGTAAGCCCACATGCAAGAGTGAAAACTAAAAGCGAAGGCTGAAGAAATCCCAGAGCTGCCGATACCCCCATTCTCTGGCAAACCGGTCAGCACATGCGTTCTAGAAGTGCTTTCAAGAACTGAAGGAAGAACACAAATCCACCTCAGGCTCGAGATGCAGAAAGCACCAAACACAGCAGCTCATACGAAACAGGGTGCTCTGCAGTGCAGGACAGAGAACAGCTTTCACTTTTACCGGTACTCCATCTCTGCCCTGTCAGTCTGTCACACTGACCCAAATTCATCTGATGACAACTGCCTGAAACACGGTCAGGATTAAAAGCATGCCCCCAGGCGCCTCAGAGCAGGGCGAGCAAGTAAGGAACAGCACAGGAGAGCAAATCACAGCGTGTGCTTCCGTAAGAGGTCATCAAGGCTACCAACAAGTTACCTGCCTCAGGGAAACGTTGCATGCTAAGGAAAAGGTGGCCACACCTAGAACCCTGGTGCCGGCGCTTTGCAGTAACTTACCATGTAGACATTTTTGCTCCCATCTGCCAAGGGAAATCCATTTCTGAACCACTGGTACTGAGGAATTGGGCTCCCAACAGCTCCACACTCTAGTACCAAAGCATCCCCCACTGTCAGGTTTTGTGGCTGAGGCTGAACACAAATGTGCAACTTGTTATCAGGCAAAGCAACTAAGCTCCCTTGAAACAAGAAAGAAAAGAAAGGGTGAGACAACCTGTCCGCATACAGGCTAAGAACTGCCGACACGGCCACATCTTCCGTGACTACAGCAGGCTGGTGTAATGGCAAAGAGGTTTGGCTACTTGTCCTTTAAAAGCATGCTAAAGCTGAGCAGCCATGGCCTTCCAGTGCTGCGCCTGAAAAGCTGCCGTGGCTTAGCCCCAGAGAGCAACTAAGCACATCACAACCGCTTACTTGGCCCTCCCAGGGTGGGATGGGGGCTAGAATCAGGAAACAACTCACGGGTTGAGGTAAAAAACAGCTTAATAGGACAGCAGAGGGTGGATTTCTGTAACTTTCATCACAGAGAGGACTGCATGTCAAAATAAACTTTATTCCCTTTCCCTCAGCCCTTTACAGAACCTTCTCTCCCCCCAGTGTCCCAGTTTGGTATCAGGATCTTCAACAGAACATGGACGCATTTCCCTTTCTGACAGAAAGGCAGAAGACAGACAGGATGAGAAGGAACTGCTGTTGTAGTCACATTAAACAGCATTAGTCTTGAAGACAAGCCACAGCTTCTACAGCTACAGACAGTGAGAAAGGACACGAGAATGGAAGAGTGATGGCTTCTGTCTCCAGCAGACCCCTTACCTGCAATCTCATTTACAGGCTGTCCTCGGTACAGGCTGCTGTCACACCCACAAAATACACTAACAAGCTTGGACCAGCATCTTTTGGAACAGCATCCAGCTGCCTCACCGACCACAGGCTCACAGGACAGCTACGAAAGACAGCTTTTACAGAAGGGAGGACGGTCGGGCTCTCCTCAACCAGAAAGCAATAAAAACAGGAGGAAAAAAATATCTGAGAAAAGAAAGCAGCCAAGGGAGCAGGAAAAGAAAAAGAAAAGACAATCAGCAGCTGAAATAGAAGATTTCATACCTAGTCAACACCTGCAGAAACGGCACTGTAAGGTCATCCAGTTCCACTGAAACAGCCGACTCCCAGACCCAACGTCACAGGAGATGGGGAGCATTCATTCCACGCAAACACTACGCAGCCCCTGCAGGCGTCATTGTAAGGACCCCAAGAGGGACAGTTCTAGGAAGCAGCAATCCATCCTGCCCCTCCTGCTTTTCCCCAGCACCACAACCTAAACACGCTAAAATTCACATCCACTATGGTTCCTGGTTGGCCAAGAGTCAGGGAACGTAAAGCAAGGTACCAGCCTGTGGATACCTGCTGCCCTTTGGTCACCAAAACTTCTGCCACTAGTGCAAAACAATACCCTGCTGTTTTCCTCAGGTTGGATTTTTAAAGTTGCCATTACAAGCTTATTCACCTCACCTTCCTGGTGTAACCAGCAAGATCTAGAGCTGCAGGTTTCTGACTGAATAGAACCTGAAGCAGGAGCAAAGGAGAAGCAGAAAAAATCATTGCTAAGGGACCAACAATAGGTTTGAGATTAAGATGTAAAAAGGTCACTTGAAATGAGACTGCAATGGCTTTTGATCTTTCACTGGAAGATCAGTTCTCTCAATCTCTTTTCCTGGCATGAATAATTCTTCTGCGTGGGGTGCAAGAGGAAAACACCTTTGACTTGTGACGTAAGACAGAATAAGGGCTGTTCACCATCTGAAGATGTGCGGTTGATTTCTCCTCTTGCCAACAGCAAGCAAGTCCAGGCTATTTAATTAGAAAGTTTGTGAAGGCTTAGTGCGTGAGTCAGTGCCTATTTAACGCAACAGACTGTTCTGTCAAAAACCCCTACACACCCCAGAAAACAAGACACCGCCACTCCAGCAACCTCAGAAACTGGAAATAAACACACAGCATTAATACACTAGATCCAAGAAGGAAATTTCCAACATCTTCTTTAGGTTCTACTGCTGAATTCCAGTGCTAGCTAGATACTGTTGTGTACACAGCTATTTAATCTTATCTGCTGTCTGCCATTATTTCCTTCTCCTCACGCTTCTTCCACTGCCACAATTCCATCACGCATACTGAGATGGAGATTAACCCTCTGGTGGAGTATCTCCAAGTCAGGGCCACGAATTCATATGGGCTTGGATGGGGACACCTGAATTACCATGGCTTTCTGTATGCAGGAAACACATTTGACTGTCAGCTGACCATTTATAAACCCCACGAGGATGGAATTCACAGCAAAATGACTCAGTTTAACTCATGTCTTTCTTCCCCTCGGAGGTTTATTGCAGTAAATTGCTGGTATGTCGTCACTATTACCCATGTTGGCTACATGAACCTGAAAAGATTGCATTAGCAAGCACATATTCTACAAGAGAGACACACGGAGCCCAGCCTGCTGCTTCTGCCCAGGTGTCCTGGCAAAGAATTAACCAACTGGGCTCTGACCAGTTACTCTTTTCTGACTGTGTATGTCCAAGATTGTGGTAGCCTCCTAAGGGCTGAAAAGGTGATGGGAGAGCTATCACTTCACTACCTGCCAAACCTTATTTCAGACCTCAGTCTTGTTTCCTCACAGTGCAGCTAACACTCTTGCCATTCCACACTCATCTACGTTGTCTGAAGTGTCCAGGCTTCCAGCCTGCACACACTCTTCCACAGTGTACTGCTCTAACCTTCCAGGTAAGGTAGGCCTTCCCTCTAGGAAGGCAGAGACCCTCATGAGACTCTCCTTCAGCCAGATTCCTTTCTGCTGAGGCTGGCACCACACAGACGAAGTGGAAACAAACAGTCCTGTTAGGCCAGAGCCCATGGCACAGACATTCAGTGTGTCTAGTCACTAGCAAGCTACAGCAAGAGGTAAGCAACAAGAAAGTTAAAGAACTCCTGGTCCAAGCATCCTCTAAGAATTAAAAGGATCTGAGGCTGTATGTTTTCCATCTAGCCATTCTTAACCACCACTGTGGAACTTCGTTTCTCTTCTGCTTTTGTGACCAGCACAAGAGCCTGGTAATTGGACATTGCATTTTTAGTCAGCCCTCTTTCACATCTGCACAGTACTGCAGCGGGGGCCTGCATTCTTCTGACAAGTGGGAAGGCTGAATTTCCAAGACAATGCTTGGCCACTCACCGTGAGATGTGCCCTGGAGATCACAAACTTCAAGTCGTGCCCACCGGCTGAACACAAAGGAAGATTCGCTGTTCACCCGACAGATGTAAAAGCCGGAATCGTTTACATTCACTGGATTCAAAACAAGCTCTGGGGAATTACCATGGGGAACCTGAATTACAGGTGAACCAAGAAATACAGAAATTTAGATTGATTTAATTCAAACCACGATCAAACATCAGAATTTTTATTTCAATGTCCATAACACCAGCCTCCACTCCTTCGTCTGCTTGAAACTCCTGGATGGGAAAGTCTCGCTCTATGTATTCAGTTGCTCAGAGACAGGCTTTCTTCCAAAAATAATTCATATGCCTCTATTTAAGACAATTCTGAGCTTCTACGCCAGTTGAAAAGCTCTTCCTGAAATCAGTATGTTTTACCTTGATCCACAAATAACTGAATCATTTCTCAAGCACTACTCCAAGCAGCACGTGTGTTACATTCGGCTCAAGTCTTAAGATGGACCAAGAGAGTGTCACATTCTTTCCCAGAAAAGTTATTTTTTTTACTACATCACATTTTAACTGTAATGAGCAGGAAATTACTGTGATCATACTTTTAAGTCACATTTTGGATGACCTACATAAACTTTCAGAAAGGTGCAGAAAATTAGTTAACAATTCCAGTCCTGACAGCAATATAAAATGCTGTACATGTACTGCATTTTTAAAATTGATATGATATGTTAACATGAAGAAAAAAAGTGCATTCATCTTGTAGAAAGAGAACCAGGACCAGAACTATGGGCATAAGTGCTGCCATTCCAATTCCAGCTCACACACATGCCAGTGTCTTACAAAGAAGTCTGTGGCACCATGGAGTTGAGGCCTTCAACTGTTCATCCTCAGGACACCAGTTTCCATCTGTCCAGGACCAACAGCGATGGGCCTTTGCTCCAGTGTGGCAGTTTTCAGCAGCCTGCGTTAAACTTCTTGGTAGCCTGAGTAACCCTAATGACCGAACCCAGCACACAGTCTTAAAAAGTGTCACCCCAAATCACTCCCTCTGTTTTACCCTATATTGTGTGTCGACTATTACCTCTTTCTCCTGCTTGAACCACTGGTAATGCACAAATGGGTGTCCCGTTGCCCAACAACACAGCTTGACCACCTGACCGGAGAGCACCGCCTGGGAGTCTGGCTGTACAACAATCCTTATGCCTTTAAAAAAGAATTTACACAGAGGAAAGTTATTAAGAAATGCAATTCCACAATTTAAATCTCGGTTTAAGTTGTCCTTTGAGCAAACGAAGTTTCTGTCACTACATATACTTGAAATTAATTTGTTTGTGCTGCGTATGCACGCAGTTCCAATGCGTCATGTGACTTTAAGGCATTCAAAATTCCTGCAGTACAGAAAATCCATGCTTAAACTGACCGGCACTCTACTGAGTTTACCGAAGATTTAAAGCAGACCATTCAGACATTTTAAGTTTAGGATACTTCAGTCCCTCTTGTGCTCTACTTACTAAAGCAAATAATACTTTCACTGGCATCAGAGATCCCTTCTGGGAAAGGTGTTCCCGGCTTTATAAGTTTGCTCACTCCCAACAACCTCCTTGAGTTGTTCACCTTCAGATTAAGATTAAGCACAGCCCAAGGGATGGATTTTCAGCACAGCAAGAGTTAGCTTAACTACAGCACAGTGTGTTTTTCAACCATTTCGCATGCAAGCTCGACAGCTGAAACACTGGTTTCAGCGTTAAGCCTCTGGCTCCACAGAGCACAGGGCTGGCGTTTTCTTTTGCCAGTCTGCAAGGTAAAATTTTCCACTTCAAATTCTAGCTTCCAGGAAATAGCGTGAATGAAATTCTGGCACAGGTCTGAAATGATCCACTTGTTTTCTTAACCTAGACCATTCCAGAGATCTAGTTACAGCATGACCCCAGTTGCAGAGCCACTGGTATAACCAAGGTCGTCAGAAGAGGGGGTGGGGGAAGCCAACTGCAGAACAGAGAGTTTAGCAGCCTCACGTTGCTGTCAAAAAATACAGCCAAGGTGTTCAGCAACACGGAGCCTTGGGTAAGCACCCCAGTCACTATTTAAAGCGTTATCTGCTGTGGATGGTAAATGCAGTTCAGGACCCGTGGGACCACAAGCAATACCACCCATGAATGACCGGCTGCTACAATACAAGTGGTGTGGGTTGACAGTAATAACCACAGCCCCCCACCCCCAGTGGGATGGGGGAGAGGGAAAGGAAGAGTAAAACCACGAAAACTTGGGATTTCAAAATAAAATGAAAAGAAAGAGTAACAGTAACTGCCAATAAGTGAAGATGAGTGGAAGACTAGGGAGGAAAACAGAACAAGTGGTGCGAAGGCGAGCACTCGCCGCCTGCCCGCAGGCAGAGCGACGCCCAGCCAGTTCCCAGGCAGAAGGTGGACAGGCCCTCCAGAACTCCCTCTCTTCCCTTTCATTGCCGAGCACGATGTTGGATGGTATGGAGTATCTCTTTGGATGGCATGGAATATCGCACGTTCCCAACTGTCCCCGTCTATTCACTGGGGGGCAGAGCGGGAAACAGAGAAGGCGCTGATGCTGCGCAGACACTGCCCACCCAAGCCACGGCACCGGTGTTGTATCAGAGCTGGTGGGTCAGAAACCCAAACCCCAGCACCGCATGAGCTGCCCAGATGAGAATGAACCCTACCCTAGCAGGGCCCAGCACTACTGGTTACAAACCAGCGCAGAAACAGGGAGTGGTACAGAGGCCCTTCACCACCACGTCACTGCTCACACATGAACAGCCACACACGAAATAGGTTTGCCTGCTAAAAATGTGTGTGCTACTTGGTTTTTAGAGTTCCCTGTTTTGGGAGAAAACAGTTTTGTCTTTTCTGGACCGTGACAGCCCACTGCAGAAGCTGACAGTGTAGGCTGTACAGAAGCAGCATCCCAGACTGCTGGGGAAATAATCCTAGAGAAGAGTATGGAGTAAGCCAGGTGTGTAAAAAAACAGCTGCAAACAGATCGCAAATATCCTGGTACCACGGTCACGATGAGTATCTGCTCTAAGCCATCTTACTGCACTCTGCCAGGACTTTTCTTTTTGTCTGCTTCTTTTCCTCTCGTGTATCTCAGCCGCACACCAGGGCCTCCTCCTAACAGCGCACGTTTGAGGAAAGAAACCGTAAGGATCTGAACAGAAGCCACATGACATCGGGAAATCCCATCATCTCTGTCAAGCAGGGTTGTGGGCTACATCAACTTCCTCCACACACAAGGTTATTCTGAAGAGCTGATCACGGGCGGCTGCTCCGACATCGCTGCAGGACTTGACAACTCCCTGCCTGCCTTTCTCTGAAGTAACTTCCTCCACACCACAGCACTGAAGATAGCCACCTCCGTTCCTCAGGTCACACTTCCCCACTGTTTTACATAGTTAAAGGAGTGTGCCAAGTACAGCGTCTCCGAGACAAACAGGAATCATGTTATTTCAATTTAAAGGACAGACAAATGAAGATGACTTGCTCTTTCCAAAGACTTCCACTTTTTCATTAAATCTCTCCCAATTGGTATCACTAACATCTCTTGAGAAAGTAGTTGAGATGAACATTCTCTGAGGTTTCAGTATTTCCCACTCCTTGGAAGGGCTACCAACCAGTTCTAAGAAATCTGATTCACAATTTCTTCACGGTTTCATTTATTTTCCTGCAACTCATTCAGCACTACACAGCTACTTCCTGCAAGCGTCACACAATGCAGCGGCTAAAAAACCACCTTCCGCCTCAGCCTTCTGGCTGATTACAAAGGTAGACAAATACTTCTTCGATTTCCTTGGAAAACGCAAAGCTCCAGTTTTCCCACTGAGGATGGCACACTGACATTCACGGTCACCAGACTGTGAAACAGGCAGCGCACATCAAGTACTCACAGTGTTAACTATAACCCAACTGCTACGTTCTCAGCTTACGCCCCGTAAGCATTTTCAGCCCCTTCTGGAAACAGCCTCCCTCCCTCCCGTTCAGACTGCAGTGCCTACGCTGTGGCAGTCCGAGACAAACCACCTCTTTGCTCTTGTTCCCATCAACCCAACTCAACGAGGCTGTGCCAGGAGTAGACCGTAGTACCACAAACTGCGTATTAGGCCTTTTTTCCTTCTTACCCTGGGAGTAAGCTCTTCCACTTCATCCATTTCCAGCAAGTTCACAACACAGGAAGACAAAAAAAGGGAAGCAAAGGGAGAGAGAAGTGCCCAAGAACAAGATGCCTAGGCTTTCTCACTACCAAAAAGGAGACATTTTGAAGTTGTTATTACTACCACTTTGGGTCTTCCCAGGAAGATCTCCTATGGAGCTAATGCAATGTGACAGGCAAGTCTCTAAGCTCTGAGAGACAAACACGTTCTGGAACTTGGTTCTAGGAGTCTGTGATTCTCCAAGGGATCCTTTGTACTGCTGCAAACAAAGGGATGTCCCACATCTCTGACATAAAGGCCCTGAGAATCATAAAATCACAGAACAGTTTGGGTTGGAAGGGACCTTAAAGATCATCCGGTTCCAACCCCCCTGCCATGGGCAGGGACACCCTCCATAGCCCAGGTTGCTCCCAGCCTCATCCAGCCTGGCCTTGGACACTGCCAGGGATGGGGCAGCCACAGCTTCTCTGGGCAACCTGTCCCAGGGCCTCCCCATCCCCTGCAGGAAGACCTTCTTCCTGATGTCCAATCTCAATTTCCCTCTTTCTGTTTAAGCCCGTTACCCCTTGTCCTGTCACTACAGGTCCTTGGAAAAAGCCTCCCCCAGCTTCCCTGTAGCCCCCTTCAGGTACTGGAAGGTGCTGTAAGGTCTCCCCAGAGCCTTCTCTTCTCCAGGCTGAACAAGCCCAGTTCTCTCAGCCTTTCTTCATAGCAGAGGGGCTCCAGCCCTCTGGGCATCTCCATGGCCTCCTCTGGACTCGTTCCAACAGGTCGATATCCTTCTGATGCTGAGGGCTCCACAGCTGGACACAGCACTCCAGGGGGGGTCTCAGGAGAGCAGAGTAAAGGGGCAGAATCCCCTCCCTCGCCCTGCTGGCCACACTTCTCCTGATCCAGCCCAGGATCCGGTTGGCTTTCTGGGCTGCCAGTGCACACGGCCAGCTCATGTTCAGCTTCTCATCCACCAGTACCCCCAAGTCCTTCTCCTCAGGGCTGTTCCCGATCCATTCTCTGCCCAGCCTGTCCTTGTGCTGGGATTGCCCTGACCCAGGTGCAGGACCTTGCCCTTGGCCTTGTTAAACTCCATGGGGTGGGCACGGTCCCACCTCTCCAGCCTGTCCAGGTCCCTCTGGATGCCATCCCTTCCCTCCAGCATGTCACCGCACCACACAGCTTGCTGTCGTCAGCAAACTTGCTGAGCGTGCCCTTGATGCCATCATCCACGTCACTGACAAAGATGTTAAACAGGACCGGTCCCAACACTGACCCCTGATGTAGCATCCTTGCCAAAACAGGCCCCTATGCAGCATCAAAACGGTACCCTCATTAACCAGTACGCTCACGGGCTCACAAAGGTTTGGTTTTTTAACTACATCAACTAAGTCAGTAAGAAACAGTCTAACAGACCAGTTTGACAGCTACAGAGGTCGTACATCAAACCATCCCATTCCTAAAGCAGCCTGTGCAATACTTGGGCTTTTTGCTGTATTAGAACAGGTGGGCAGTTACGAATCTGCACTTTGACTTCAAGCATCAACCACCCCTGAACATCACATAAACTCACTGCAAATATCAAGGCCTACCACTTATTTTTAAGTAGTTTAAAATTCTTTTGGACCAAAATTCTCTTCAAACACCCTTTTGGCTTTGGCTTCTCTTGGTTCCAATTCCTCTGTCTCTGTGAAGCTACCCAGTCCTCCTTAGAGGAGGCTGAGCCCACTGATCCCAGAACACACTGTTCTGCAAGAGATTAATTTATAACAACATCATGTCTGCAGTTCCAAGGGGTCTTGACAAATGTCTGCTTACGGGCTTGTTCTCAATACAAGGATCTCTCAACTACCCATCCAGTTTCCTAACTGACACCACTATCTCACAATTATGCTGAGTAGCAAATTCCATTTTTACCCAGGATTTAACCTTCATGGCATATTCCAAATGTAACATGAGTGACAGCCACACAAAAATCCTCAGTTCAACAGTGGCGACACGCGAGCTGATCGCAGGCGAAGCAAGCACATTTTGGTACAACTGTGAACCAGGACCATTCTTGTTTTCAGGGCTGCCTGGAAAACACCACAGGGAGGATGATATACAGGAACAAGCATTCATCCTGCAGGACAACAAACCACCTGCTGCCTATTGCTCCAGCTCAATGATCCATCCAACCTTATCCATCCACTGGCGTAACACCAACCCCCTTCTCCCTGCCCAGCCTACAGTGGTATACGTCATCTAGACTAAGCCACCGGTCACACCTCGCTCCACACACCCTGGTCTGCCTAGTACAGTAAGGAGCAGCAGCTCTAACCAGACGAAACAGCTCCAAAGCTTTACTATAATTTCCTTGATAAAAGCCAAGGTTGTATTAACAATGGTGCTCAGCTTGTGGCTGCTTCTCTCACGCCAGCCAGGGAACAGGACAGCCCTAGTATGGCAAGGAGCTTCCTAGTCTCGTTTCCACTCCTTGCTCTGAAGAGAAGCTTCTGTAACTTCCCAGTCGGCTGGATTTCAACACATCCTGAAGAAGGAGGACACAAAAGGGCCCTGGTTTTGTGCTACAGCATGAAGCACTTGGTCTACATGGTCTTACCTGTGCGCTCCCTTGCACTGCGCCATGTCCTCGACTTTTTGCGAAGAAGTAATCTGAACACGTTTGCAGACAATAATCTAGTTCTATCCTAAATTAGTCTGTTTCTCTGTCCAATTAGGAAGTTGGATTCGATCCAACATGTGCCAGAACTGGCACTGATTGGATCCTTCCCTTCAATTAGGGCGAGCCATGAAATGCAGCTAACAGAACTGGTAGCCTGAACAGATGGCTGGCAGCACCACTTGTCTTTCCAAACCATTTCAGCTCTGTAAGCATCTCCCAAAGGCAGTCTGATACAGAACCTGAGTCGGCAGAGGGAACGACAGCACATGTCGTACCCACGCAGCCAAGGCCGAGTCCACAACAATACTACACTCAGCCTGCATATCTTCTTAGCTGACTTTTAATCTCAGAATCATGAGCCAATTACTATGGTAGTCACATGAATTCAAACACTAAAGATGCTTTTACTTACTGTGGAAAACAAACACTTCCATGTTTCCAAAGTAAAACGCAGTAAAAGCATAAGCCAGAACTGACCTGAGTGGCTGAGGCACTGGAGAGCCTCCGTATGCTCCAGGGCCTGCAAGAATTCCACCAACTCCACCACAGTGCAACCCCGATCTCCCAGCAGCTTCAGCAGACTCCAGCTGGGACTTCCTTCTGGCTCCAGCACTTTGAGGGAACACTGTTCCAAATCCAGAGGGCTACAAAACAATATGACAAAGTCATGGCACAGACCTTCTTAGGACTTCTTTCCTCAGAAAGGAGCAGAATTTAAAATTACTTGTACACAAACCAAAAGGTTAAAAACAAAACAAGAGAGATGGAAAATTCCTGGCTGATTTGGACATACTTACACTATATCCTTCAAGTTTCAGGAGTTCAGAGGTTATACAGTGGCACCTCCTCAGACACAAAGCGGCATTACTGAGCTGTGAGCTACAAAACAAGAGCTGCTTGTACCTAACAATTCTGACCAGACGTATTAAGAAATCTTCCAGTTTTCACTTTTTAAAGCCTCAGCAGAAAACCATGTACTACACCTTTCATCTTCATGTGCCTAATTCAGAGTGCTCAAGAGCAAGTCAGAATCTAACCTGAAAGTCCAGGAAGACTTTGATTTTCAGAGCAGTTCTTAAAAAAGTGACTGCTGCAGCTCAACTGATGCACACAGCTACTGCTACAGTGCAGTTACCTGCTCCAATAAATTAATCTCCAGGGCATGAGATTAATTTATCCCACGTAGTCATCTTAAACTTTGGTGGTAAGTCTTCGTGCTTCAATCACAGCAGACTGAAACAGCGCAGATGGTAAGGAAACAAATACAGCTATGGAAAGGGAATGCAAGTTTATGTCTTCCCGATAAAAAGGTTCGCCAACATTTCTTTCATTAAATCACAGTGCCATGTAAAAGTGGAGGTGAGATGCTTTCACTTATCAGGCAGACCTGTGTTGTGTTTTTCTGGATAAGATGGAGAAAGGGCCACAGCCACAGGCCCCACAGAGGGGTCACGGTGTAGTTCTCAGGTTGTATTTCCCTGTAGCAATAAATACACTCAGAGAAAGGACACCTCTCCATAACGTGCATTCAGTGCTGCCCTTGAAACGCCTCATGTTAGTGAGATACCACCCTTTAAACAAGATCTTGAAAAGCCACAGGAAGCAAAGCGATCAGGAAGCGATCTCAGAACGTGACCCAGGCAGACAGCACTGAAGAACACGAACACGTTTACCCTAATACAGACACGGGGAGCTACAGGGAACAGCCAAGAAACAGCCCCTGCCCAAGGCAAGCAGCTGGCTGCATCCGCGCTGAAGGTCAGGCGAGCACAGGGGATGCTGCCCGGCGGCGGAGCAGACGCCTCCGCCCCTCGCAGCCCCCCTGCGGGCAGCCTTGCGTGGGACAAGGCACACAGCTCCCGGGGATGGGCCGCGTGCGCTCCCTCCCACCCGCCCCGGCCCGGCCCAGGGGCCTCGGTGCCCCCGTCCCACCCACCTCGCCCGGGAGGGATGCTCCCCTGCCGTGGGCTCTCGGGCTGGGGACCGGCTGGGCTGCGGCCGGTCCCGGCTGGGGAGCTCCGGACGCGGGCAGAGGCGCAGGGAAGCCGCGGCAGCACGCAGCTGGAGCACAGGCTTCCCCGGGAGCTGGCGAGCGAAGGGGAACCCGCTTCGCTCTCGCTTCGCCCCCGCTGCCCCGCCGCTGCCTTCAGGCCGATGCCGCCGCCCGCGTCGCTCTCGGCAACGGGTGCGCCGGACCGCGGCCTCGGGAGGCTCCGGGAGACGCCGGGGCCAGGCCTTGTCCCCGCGGCGACACCGCGGCCCCGGCCTCCGCTCCGCAGACGCGCCCGGCCCCTCCGCCCGGGCTGCGCCGCCGGAGCAGCCGGCCCCCGCCACCCGCCCGCCAGGCCGCGGGCCGCCCCCAGCCCCCGCGCTCTGCCCCGCAGCCGCGCTCACCTCAGCCGGACCCTGCCGCGGCTGCCCGCTCGCTGCGCCAGCTCCCGCCAGCCTTTGCCGGGCGCGGCCCGGTCCAGCAGCTCGCTGAGCCTGCGGAGCAGCGGCTCTGCCAGGCGACTAAGGGGCAGCGACCCCAGCACGCTCCGCACCGGCTCCGACATCGCCGCTCTCCGGCCTCCGGCGGCGCCGGCCAGGCCCGCCCAGGGCGGAGCTGCCGCCCGGAAGGACGCGCAGCCGCACGGGTTCCCGCGCTGTCCCGAGCGGGACCCGCCGTGGCGGGGCCGGCGGCCCGTACGGAGCGGGAGGGTCTTCTCTGGGCCGGCGCCGCGGGCAGCGGGAGGGAAACGGGCAGGGTCGGGGTCACCCCTCGGAGCGGGAAGGTGGAGGCCGAGAGCTGCACCCAGCGCGGGCGGCCGGCGCCGTGGCGGGCAGGGGTGGCCGGAGGGCCCGGGGCAGCTCCCCCTGGGGGCCTGCAGCCTGGGGGCCTGCAGCCTGGGGGGCTCGGCCGCGGAGAAACAGCTTTTCCTACGCACAGCCACGCGCTCTGTGCCATGCTCCCCGCCAGCCCGCTGTCAGTCCGCGGACACGCAGGTGCTGGGCCCAAGGGCTCCTCCCGTTTTTAGCGGGGGACAGCAGGAACTGCTCAGGAAGAGCCACCCAAGGGGAGCCGTTTCCATGGCTGTGCTCCATCGCTGCTTGGGGAGGTGCGTGTGGCCGTGATCTGAGGGGAATTCTCGCCTCCCTGCAATTACAGCTTGCTGAAAGCAGGCAGAAACTGCCCCAGGAAGTAATTTAACTAACGTTTTAAATCAGCGATGAGTCAAATGTGGCTGCCTGTGTTTCATAATTCCTCTTTCCCTGCCTGCGAGCCTGCCTTGCCCTCGCGTGCAGCACGCTGGAGTCGGGTGGCTGCAGCAGCACAGCATTGGGACCAAACTAGCCATCACCCAGTGGGGTAGAGCCCCTTGTGCCACGGGTTGCATTGCACTGCTCCCAACGGGCGGAGCAGGGCACAGCATGGCATCTCTGCCAGCTTCTGCAGGGTCCAGAATCTGAAAACCAAGCCATTTCGTGAGACTTGAGGAAATGGCATCAAGTCCAAGGCCTTGTCCTGCATCGTTATCCAGTAGGTTCCTTCTCCGAATCTAGGTGCCAACCCAGTTGGCATGGCGAAGCAGGTTCACTGACGGTAGGTCCCACGGCCGCGTGTGACTTGGCTGCTAGGGGAGAAGGCAGGCGCCTCCCACCCACCTCAGCTCATGGTCTGGGCTCATTGGGTCTTCCTGCAGGATCAAACAGTTAAATTACCTCAGGTTGAATATGGTTTAAATCCTTGTCTCTCATTTCTTCAGGGATTCGTCTGACTACTGGGCTGTTACGTAAAATAGATATCGCTGCTGCTGTTCCTGAACGAGGGTGGTTGTAGGTGCTGTATTTATTGCTGAACACACCAGTTTCTTATCTGGGTCTAGGTAACATGGGGAGCATGAAGTCGTGTCTCAAAAGCAGCTTTAGCTGGGCTTTCAGCAACGTGCTCCAGAAAAAACCTGGCTCAAAACTTGCTTTTTGGCCTTTTCTAGATCCCTTGAGCTCCCAGCAGTTTGTGCAATTTATTCACGTTCCTCCAGTGTGAGACTTGGCTTCTTGGGTAGCAGGAGTGGGAATACTTTCTTCAGGATCACCCGTTTGCCTTTTGGGAATGTGAATCATTAGGTGAACTGTTACATAGTGCTTGTTAAAAGGTCACTATCCACCTTTGGTTTCCTCAACCTTCTTGTTAGGGATTGTGGATTTTCTCATGTTCAGCAGAACTTTTGTGTGCTTAACCTCAAGCAAGTAAATTCCCAACGTGCCTGGTGGAGCAGTTAAGGACCTGCTTTACAAAACGACCCAGTGCTTTATTATGAAAAGCCAGGGCCAACACTTCCTCTCTCTCAAAGCCATGAGGAAATTCCCGTGGACTTCTACGGCAGTAGGATGTGCCCTCATCACTGCCAGCTCCGGCTGGCTCTGCCTGGCTGAGGGTTTCCCAGGAAGGGCCATCTGCTGTGTGTAATGAAATAGTCTGTCTTAAAAGTCAGGCTGTTCCGGGACCGGGCTCACTGCACTAAGGTCACACTAGCAAAACAACACGGAGGCTTGCAGCTAGCTTCTCAGCCCGGAAACATGCGTGAACCACCAGTCTTTTGTCTCCTGTCAGGGGGTCAAACTGCGGGCCTGGCCCACCTCTAGAGCGTGAGGAACAAGCCCTCAAGGGTAAGTGTGCCTTAATGGTTTGAGAGGTCAAAGTGGTTATACTTCTGAAATTCCTTGTCTGCTTCTCTGTGCAGGCAGAACGCGTATCGTTCATGACAAATAGACGCAGAGCAGGTTACTTGGTTCTAAGTGCCCGTATGAATGCAGTGATTTATACTGTTACTGAACAGGAAGTACGGTTTGTAGTTTGCTTCTGATAACATATATCCATTGCTGCTGGTCTTGATAGATTATTTTTTAAACACCTTGCATTTAGAATTCTGTTAGATGTTTCTGAAATTACACTGGTGCTGTTTGCGCCGAGTTTCAATAAGACAAAGTTGAAAAAACTGTACAAAAGCGAGCTTCCTTCTCTAAAGAATGTGTAGTGTCACCAGGTATCCTGAAACATGCATTTTATGCTTTCTAAATATGTATCACATGGCCCAGTACTCCTCAGGTAAAAGTTTCCTTCATTCCTGAGAAAAAAATCTGTCCCCTTGGTAGCGCGTAGCCGATTGTTGGGCTGGATGTGTGAATTGCTCTTGCTGACACTGTCAGATGCTTGACAGAGGTTAAAAATAGATTAAGACAGATCAGTGTTAAGAATTGTGCTGTGATTGCTTAATTTAATTACTCTATATTAAGATCTTTGTTAGAGCTATGCAGAGCCAGTCGTTTCTCCTTCTTACATTCAGCCCGCCAGTTCTGGCTGTGGCGTGTCCCTTACAGCGTGGTGCAGCTTACACCGCGTCGCACACGAATACAGAACTTGTCCAAAACTTCTTGTTCTGGGATGTCAGAAGCTGAAGAAACACAATATATCGCAGTATGTTTGGCAAGGACACGTTTTCCTGATGCCTGCTTTTTGAACAGCCAAAGCTTCCCTGGTGTTTTTGTTGCCCAGACCTTGTTGATACAACAGGTGTGTGATAACTGGTGTAGGCAATACCGTGTTTTGCTGGCTTGATTTCTGACATTACACCCTCTGACAAGTATGCTGCTCTAAATGTTCGTCTTCATTGCATTGTCTTGAAGGATTTATAGAAGGATAATATGGTTGTAGTTACTGTTTTCCAGCATTAGGGATCCCAGGCAGAACTACTGTGAGACACAGAGACAAATGGAAAACACGATCCTTGTAAATCCTTGGTTCTCACTACTCTTACCCCATCAGGTGTCAGACTCTAGGTACCACCACGCTGCTGCATGAATACTCTAGCCCTGTTGTGAATGGAGTTCACAAAGTCACAGCTGAATTCTAGAATTCCAGTTTTTATTGTCTTGGAGAGTTTACCTTTGACAAGGTAAACCCATCTGAGAATGTGGGCATGATCACAGCACTGGGAAAATGCTTTTATGGCTGCCTGGCACCATCACTTTGGAGAGCTTGTCTAGACTAGGAGTGGAGGAAAGTGGATCAGACATTTTGTGTGGATTTGATTCCATCAGTACTGATGGATGCACGGGAGAAGAAAGATTAACAGAAACATGCCAATGTTGATGAAACCTCTGCAGGAGAACTTTTGATAAAAGATTCGATGGCTGTTAAAGGGAAAGTTTAGAAAAGGAACATGAAAATAAACGTTTAAATATGGCAAAACATGCATGGCAACTTCATGGAAATAAATGTTGTCCGTTTCCAACTGCAAACGTAAACATGTCTGTATTTCCAGGCCGGGAATGTAATATCCCATTTAAGAAACCTGAATTGGTGTGTGGTGTCTGTGCTCTTGCGTAACAGGAACAGTCTGTTTTGTGGTGTTTTGGAAGAAGAAAAATGCTGAAATTATGGAATTTGCTACAAAATAATAAAAAAATCTCTGCTGAGAGATGCCCTGGACGAGGAAGTAAAAAAATGTGTGCGTTCCCAAACGCAGACCAGGTGGCAGGCTGGGATTGAGGAGAGGGTGGAATTATGGCTGTGGATCTCTCAGCGGAACGTCGCACTGTACGAACTGTGTGCAACTCTTTGCAGGGAAGTTAAGCCATACTCGAGGAATACTTCCAGGGAGAAGCGGGAAGCATGCACGGTGCGTAGGTGGTCATACTGGAAAGGACCCGTTCAGTATTTCAGGGATCCGGCCTATGCTGTCTGTGCAAACCCAGAGGCAGGGCCATAAAAACACTGGCTGTTGTAGCAGTAGGATTTCATTTGAAGCCCCTTTTGCGCTGTACGTTGTTTGCCATGTGAGCTATTGCCACCAGTGTTATTCCGTCAGTTCTCGTACGGTGGGAATCGTGGACTTTGTCTGTGGTGCGTGGCTTTTCATGCCTCATCTCACGCCGTGCAGTCATGTTTACTGACAGAAACGTGTATGAAGTCTCCCTGAGCACTGTAGAAATCACTGACTCCGTATGCAGCCTTCCTGTGGCCAGCCCTTCATCCCAGACCCCTGCTGATGCCTGCCCTAAAGCACCTTGGTGTTGCTCAGGACCGCTCGCAGCACCTGCAGGTGCCGTCGGCGAGGCTGGCGTGGCTGCGGCAGGACTCGGTTATGTCCCCTGGGCCTGTGCCTCCTGTCTGTGCCAGAGGCAGGGTGAGGGAGGAACAGGGTGTGCAGCACCCATTCTGGCATGATGCTCCTGTGAGGCAGCGGCACGGATTCAGACCCTGGTGATGGGAAGTTCTGCCTAGTCTCGCCCTTTAGACAGCCCCTTTTGGATTTTTCTCGTGGTCGTGCAGATAGTGGAGATTCCTTTGCACTGTTTGTAGTTTCTGTTCTGCTTTTGCTGCTTCTCTCCAGTCAATACAGTCCTTACAACATCCTGCTCTCCGTAGCCGCTAGCTGACCAATGGGATCCGCGTCCTGTGTGAACCTTTGGGTTGATTGTAAGGAAAGGTGTTGCGGTTGTTAGTGTTTTGGTTTGGAGACTGTTCACGTTTATTGTAAACGAAGTCTCTTTCCACCCTCCAGCTTCCTTTGTGGTAAAGGTACCTGCCGATCCACCGTCGCTGGCAAGGGGTGTGTGGCGCTGAGTACAGCATGCCCAGGAAGTGGAGAAGGAGCTACTGATGAACATAAAGTTTAGTAGGAGAGTCTAAGGGATACTCATTGTTTTTTGAAAGGGCAAATCCAGGTCCCATAGTTTGGCCTGTGGAGTGGAGGTGATAGTAGGAGACTCTGCTGGTGTTTGGGGGGGTTGCTGTCTCAGATCAGGTATCTCAGAATAAAGAATGGAGCACACGAGCAAACACTGCACTGACTTTCTAAACAAGATCAGTCTGATGGGGAAGTGTTACAGAAGCGGTGAGCAGACTGCATGTGCGTGCATCCATGTTCTGTCACACACGAGCAGAGGAGGAAGACGGTGCTTTCCGTATGCAAGCTGTGTGTGGAAGCTCAGTGGACGCTGGGCCTTGACCATTGCACCAGGAGGGATCTGCCAGGTTTGGTGTGCTCGCCAAGTGGGGACAATGGCAGGTGAGTTACTGAAGACATGGTCTGTGGGATCTAGGGCTGTTACAAACACTTTGTTTATGTGGCTATCCATTTTTCTTGTATTTTCAGACAGACCCAGTGCCAACTTGGTATAAAGAGACCAGGATATTAGTTGATGGAAGGATATTTCTTAATGTGGAGCGTAGGGGTATTATCCGTGTCGTTCCTACCGTGTGTTTTGCTGAGATAACCCCATGTATGGGCCAGGGCAGGTTCTTCTTTCCCACTCCTTCGCATCGTGGTGGGTGTAAAGGGGGTCATGCAGAACGCCTGCGCCCGCACAGGGGTATTCATGCACGAGTGCAGAGCTTTTAGCATACGTAGACAATGCTTTGCCTGTCAGAGCGCCTGTCCCTGTGTTAACTGTACGGCACAAGGCGTGGGCATCCATCAGCTGTGCTGGGCAGCATGTGAATACACGGCGTGTTCCCTGCCCAAACGGCTTGAGCGGTGGCGATAAGCAGAGGGACAGTGTGTGGGCACAGACTGGCAGGTCCTGTGAAAGGGAGGGAGGAGCAGTGCCTCCGCAAGACGGGAATAAATCCTGCCAAATGAGGGTGTGGGCCGAGCCCAACTGTGCAGAGAACAGAGATTGTGTGATGAATAGACAGTAAAGAAGAGAAAAACTGCAGAGAGGTGGTAAAGGCAACTTTGTCCACTGACTCTAGAGGACATGAGCCCCACAGGAAGACTCAAACTCCCTCCTGGAGTTGTAAAATGCTTAAGCTTTGTGTGGAAATAGCTTCTGTGAATGTAAAACTGCTTACAAGGAAGACTTCTGTTAGGGTTAAAACGAAATAAAGTAGGGAAAAAGTGATGCAAGAGAGGAAAATTAATGGCCACTTTTTAAAAGTTTAATCAAGTTTGTGTATTCTTATCAGTTAACTAAATTTGTTGGTGACCTTAGGCTCAAGCCCACAGTTCCTTCTAAAATCCTTAGAAGCGGCTTTGGGTTCAAAACCACCGGTGAAGTGGCTGTTAGTAGCAATTAAACTCATTTAAACATTGTTACTTCCATGGTCAAGTGTAATTTGTCAAAAGTGTTTTGGCCTCAGTTCAAATAAATGAACACATATTGAACATTTTTAATGTTAAAAATGAGTTTCAGAGTGGGAAAAATGTTGGTATTTTAATGAAAATAACTTTGAACGATCAAATTTTTTTATTTAGAATTGGAATTTCAGATTTTTTTCCCCCTTGGAATAAGGTTTTCAAAACTTAGGGAATTACAGCAAAGTATGATTTTTAAATAAAAAGGTATTTTTCTTCTGAAAAATCACTTTTTAAAATTTAAGCACAAATGTGTGTTTAATTCGCCTCAGGTACCATACGAATTCCACAGCAATGGCAGGTGGTTCTCGTGGTTCTGATCAGCAAGAGATGGACAATATGTTCACCGATGGTCAGAGAGAGACCCCGAACAGGCACCTTTCTTACCACCCCCTGCTGAAGCTGTGGTGTTAACTTCGGCATGGCTCTGCCCCGCTGTCCTCCTCATCTATCGAGCAGCATCACTGGTTTTCAGGGCAGGACTCGGAACAAGCAGCCAGGGCACCCTTACACATGTGAATGGCCTCATGTCTTCTTCCCACCGAGTGCTCCAAAGCCTGTTTATTAGGAACTGAGCTTATTTTCCAGTTACTAGTCAACAGCTGATGGTAAGTTATCACCTCAGGGAATTTCACTGTGTGTCTTCTACCGCAGAAGGAGCTGGGAGGGTTTTGTACTAACAGTTCTCCTTCCAATTTCTATGTTAATTCAGTCCCTGAAATTATGGTTTTATTTAATATCCTCCATTTTATCCCAAAATTTAAGGGAAAAAGCCCTCTTTATCTTGGGTGTAAACCCAGCATTTATTGCAGTTTTCCTCACAGAAGATCATTTTGCTTCAGTTTGCATTGCTGGGTCTGACAAAAGGCACTGCAACCCAATCTAAGTTTTGTATCGAGAAACCCGACCGCTCTTTTTCCCCAGTGCCGAAAGGTGGTGGAGCTACGACCATGGGACTGTAGCGTATGGCTGGTTTAGTGCACAGTGTTCATGAGCCAACCTGCAGTACAAACTGGTGCCAGGGCACGCTGCAGCTGGGAGAATTACCGTGCTTTCAGAATGACTTCTGCCCTCCGGAAAGGAGGAGGGAGGCATCTGGTGTTCTGAAAGGCAAAGACAAAGCAGGTTTGAAAGACTGCGCCAGGGAGCATCAGGCAAACACGTATTGACGAGGAGACGGGTGAATCCTGGGGGGTAATTCCATGGCAAAAACGTAAAGTGGATGAGGAGAAGATTAATCTCTCCTGCTCCATTATTCTTTTCTGTGAAATATGTTTCTTGGAGCTGCAGTGGAAAGCAAAACACGATCAGAGACAGGAAGGGCTGAGGATAACGGGATCCGATGCCTCTTTTCCCTGGTCTCACGCTGCACGCCTGGTCTAGGTGGTAGTTCTGCCTGAAGCACGTGCAGCGTGGCGCAGGGCCAGCCAGCGGGCCTGCCCATCATTTAAAACCTCTACAATATACGCTGATGGTCCTCCTCTCGTCATCCTCAGCCGGGCAGCCCATCTTACGAGGGGTTTTGGACGAGCCTGCTCCTCGGGCTCAAGGGTGGTAAGCTGAGGCAGCCTGCCTGCCGGCTTCCAGCCTGTCCCCCCTGTGCAGATAACCCGGGACCTGCTGTGTGTCAGCAGCTCTGCGTACGGCAGGGTGGGTTCCCCCTCCTCGGTTCGTGCTGCGTGGCGTCACTAGCCAAGGCCGTGTCCCAGACGGGCTTGCGCTGCTGGAAGGCTGTTTTGTCACCTTCTGTGTCTTGTGGCAGCTTCCTGGCTGCACTTCCGAGCTTACAGTGTGCCTGCGTGGCATGTCGAGCTTGCCCTTCATCTTTCTCGGTGGCCTCCCCTTCCTTCTGTGCTGGGCCTTTGCCAACATGGTCCACGACTCAACTGACAACACACATTGCCTCTCTACTGCCTTTACTACCTTCCCCCACTCCCCCTTCTTGCTTCTCACGTCAGAAGCATGGAGCTCTCCATGCCGCAGCTCCGAGCCCGCAGTCCCACCTGCGATGCGGAGCACGTGTGCTCGGTAGGCACGTTCATGTGTGCATACAGCACATACGTGTTGTGTGCTGGCAGAGGGTGCTGCTCTGCTTCCCACGTCTGGAGCTGTTCTCCACACCGCTGGAGTCAAACTGTCACTCAGCCTAACCTTGGCCCTTCTGGTTTCCTTTCCCTTAACCACCTCCTTGTCCTGCTTCTTTCCTCCCAGGCAACCCCGTGGAAAAGCTGTCTGTGACAGGGTTTGCCTGAAGGAAGGCAAAGTATGCCTAGCTGCTTTGTGCTCTCCACAGGAGAGGCAGATTCCGAGCAAGCAGTGCAAATCCCTGGCGTTTAGCCACAAGCTCTAATCCAGTTCCTTCACACTTTCTTCCTACCTGACTTCGATTGTTGTCTGCGGTGTCCTGTGACATGAGCTGGGTGCTGACTGGCCTGGTGACTGCCTGTGCCCTGCAGAGAGCAGAGGGAGCACTGCCAGGGGCTTGGGGGTGTCGGGGAGGGCTGCCATGCCAGGCTGCTGGCAGCTGGGGTCTTGCAGCCAGGAGAGACTTCAGCTGGGAAAGGTCACAGTGGGAGAAGCGTGGAGAAGGAAAGGGAGGACGAATAGAGGTGTCCTTAATTGCTTCGTCAGATTAGCAGGATGGCAGGGAAGTTTTTCCTCTTGTGCTTCATGCCATACCAGTTCTATGAATAGAAATAGAAATAGGAATAGGTCACTTTTTCAGGGCTTTCAGTCTGGCATCCTCGTGAGATCAAATTTACTCAGTTCTGCTATACCACTTTCCCTGAAGGGGAGATCCCTGGATGGTGGAAGAGGTCTGCTGTGATTAACGTGGGTACCCTGCAGGGAAAAGCGACCCGGAGTGCCTCAGTCATGTACAAAACCCTTTCATCTATCCAACATCCTAAGATTTGGGAACACTTAGGAAATAAGGGCTTTTTACAAGAAGAGAGAGTATTCCATATGTCTTTGGATTCAGGTAATGGAAGCCTTGGGGTGTATCTGCATCTCACCTTGTTTCCCTGTGAACTCAGCCCTGCCACGCCATTCTGCTGCTGCATGGCAGCTGGAAAGTAGGGCTGGGCATGACCCGGCGTTGCAGCTGACCAGCCTCAGGCTGTCATCCTCTCACCACAGAAACTGCATACGTCAAGCCAAAGTGCAGTAGAATTCCTTTAAACAGAAACAGCCCTATAACATTGCACCAGACCGAGCTTTCCAGGTGTTTCTGCCAACAGATTTCGGAATTTGTGTCTCTATGACGCCAGTACAAGGATTAGCCTTCTGTTGTGCCAGTGCGCCCGTACGTGGTACCTGCAGAACTCACGCACGCGTGACAGTGGGCATTGTCCGCTGTTGGCGTTCGGAAATGTGTAAACGGCGTGCTGAAGCCCGTTTCTGTGGCGTGCAGGTGTGATTGAAAACCCCTTTGGACAGTTACGCTGTATTGCCGTTAAGTGTGGGTGCCTACATGGCTGGTCCAGTTACAGGGTTAATGTTTGATCTGGATTTTTACATACTGATTTATCTTTTTTGAAAACTCTTGCAACTGTGTGAATTGACCACCTTTACAAAATATGTATGCTCATTTTAGAAGTAATTTTAAACTTCAGGTTTCTTTTATTTGCAGGTGCCAGAGCAAGATCTGCACTTTACTGAGCAGTACCAGGGACGGATTTGACAGCTACAATGACCTGCTGCTCAGCTTTTAGTGCCCTGGAATCAGATGCAACCCCCAGCACTTCCCCAATATTCGTTGTGGGCCTAAATGGCAACGTTGGAGACTTCAGAGTAAGATGAGCAGGACGAGCAACATTTTGCACAGCACAAGAGTTAGCCGTGGAAGGGTGACCCCATGTTGATCCCACCAGACTGACTCTTCACAAGACAGTGGTTCACTGCTTGGAAAGCTCGGAAAAGCAGGAGTCTCGTCCCCATTTGAGAAATCCCACAGATCTTTGCCTAACACAGATAAAAACAACATGGATGTACATGTGTGTAAAACCCAGGGAGATATTTCCTGCCTAAGGGGTTTGTCAGGGAATGGTGGGAACCTACTTCACTTTAACAGAACGGTCAGTGCCGGTGCTGGAAAAGCGGAGTACTGCAGCAGCCGGGTGTGTTCCCGCCCTGCACATGCACTCGCAGGTCACACAGACCACTGTTTCCTTGACACGGAAGACGTTGTATGTGGTCAGCCTCTGGCAGGTGTCCAGGCCTGTGAAAAGACTGGGCTCAGTAGACCTCTAACCACGAATACCCTGTTGGGTGAGCAGGCAGATACTCCTCTTGTAAATCACAATTATTCTGTGAAAGGTGATGCTGCTATTTCTGCCACTGTCCTGGAGGCTTATGCAGAGACGATTCCAAGTGCGAGCGATGACTTTTATGATCACAACCTGGAGTATTTTGAATGTTCAGATGTGCTGACAGAGCATGAAAATGAAATCTGGAAAAAGAAATTACAGTTTTTATTAGAAAGCGATGTTGAGGATGATTTAAAACTGAGTAAGGATTGTGATGGGTGTGCTTACTTCCTCAGTGAAATGCCTTGTCTGTTCCAAGTGTCAGATAACACTACGCCTATGGATACCACCATTGGCTTCTGTGGTCATCACTCAAAATTCAAAGGAGTAAATGTAAGGAGAGACCCCTCTATGTACAGCCAGTCAACTCTGCAGACAGAGATGACTCTCACTGTTGGGCACCACCGAGATAGAAGTACCCCTTCGAAAGACAAAGAAAAGGGTACAGCGCCTGTCGCGTCTGCAGCTGCCGAGAATGAGCATCCCTGGACTGCAGAAGAAAATAATGGAAGTGGCCACTCGGCTGCAAGTTTCTCAGCCGACACATCGAAGAACCAGGGTAACAGCCGTGCCAAGGCGGACTGCTCTACGAGTGGCAGAGGTGCTGCTTTGGCAAATCAGATGGAGATGATGGCAGAAACCGGTACGGACAAGGACTCGCTGGGTGAAGGCTCGTTGTTGCTAGAGGAGGAAGGAAGGAATATTCTGGAGGAAAATGCAAGGCACGCTGTCTGTACCTTAACAGAAAGTCTAAGAAGAAATCTTCTGAAGCTGTTAAACCCCAAAGAGCTTTGCAGATACGTAAGTAACATCGGACAATCTTTTCAGACGGCAGCAGAGGCTAGGGAATGCAGTGCCCTGCTTCCCAGTCAGGAAGGGGGCCGCTTAGAAATCCCCAGGGAGACAGAAAGCTCCCAAATGCAGGCTGCTTTGTGTCCGACGGAGGAGCCAGATAAAGACTGTCGCTGGGAAAGGAAAAGGACTTGGGGCCTGCCTGAGCAAAATCAGATGCCAGATGAAAACGTCTCGCCCAGGGTAAGTAAAGTGTTTCTCAAGTGTTTCTCGTTTAATGAAAGAGCGGCTCTATGACTGGAATGCGTTCATTCCTGCTTGTCACACAACAATGTACCGTCTGAATTGCTTTGAAAGGTACTATTCATGTGCTTCTGAATGACAGCTGCGGCTGGGAAGGAAATCTGGTTTTGAAAAAGGCCCAAATAAACCATAAGCTGATCTAATTATAGTGTGGGACTGATAACAGTAAGAGGCACTAATGGGCCTCTGGACAGCTGGATATGGAAATCCGATATGTAGGCTGTTGCACAGGTCTTACCAAAGCAACGTTTCTTTCGGCCCAGAAGGTTTGTCAATACCTATTGTGAGCAGGGGATGTTTGGAATTACTTGGTTTTCCGTTAATACTCCAAGATCAAAATTGTCATCCACTTAGCCTGCTGAAGATCTAAACCACATCAACAGGGGTTTGCTCTGAATTTGTAACAAGGAGGGGAATTTAGTCCAGAGTTCGTGTCACAGAGGTGAATGGAGCTTTGCTTTTAAAAATGAAACAATGGAAGACTCAAATATTCCAGCTGAAATGCAAAAGCCAGTTAAGAAGAGGAGACCCAAAGTGGTCCTCAGTGGTCCCAACAGCACGTCATGCTGCTGGGAGGAAAGCTTCGAGGGAGATCGGGAGAGTTGTGCAGACCGACAGTGTGCTCCGCCGGTTTTCCTGAGTGGGAGAACTGGATCATACGTTTTATTTCACATGGTGGACACTCAAGGTATAGAAATATATATGAGTATTGGGTCAGGAATAACCAACTTACTGATTTGATGGTGCATAGCTAATTGCACAGAAAAAACTAGTTATGACAAATAAACACAAGGTTTTTCCAGTTCCACATGCTATTCTTCATCTGTGTTATTTAACCAAAATGCCTCCCAGTTCTGGGTAGTAGACTGACTTTAATCTCACCACTGGGTGTCTTAGGCAGTCAAAAATCACTGAATTCTTCTGCCTGAAAAACATCCACAGGCCTCTCTGGGTTGTGGTTTAATCGCACAGCACAAAAGATTCTCATGATGGGGAATACCCCCCACTGACATTAACCTGCTGAGAATTGCGTGACTGTACCTATCACCCTGGGTTGCAAGAGGCTTGGTTTCATTTTTTCCCACGTGCAGCACAATAGTTTCAATCCCACAGCCCTCTTGGCGAAGAGCAGCTGTTACATTACGGTAAAGTGCTGTGGCCAAGTTTCAGATCTTGCTACCTGCAGTCACTACTTTGTCTGTTTGTGTGTCTACGGCCAAAACTTTATGTCAGATAGAAATCACGTAGGAAGGAAGTGTCAGTGTGCACAGAAGGACTAGAGATGGGCACAGCCCAAACCCCTGGTTTTAAACACACAGGAATGAACATGAAATTTGGGTGCAGGTTCAAAATTATGTGATCTGGAAAAGGAGCCAAACAACACCATCCCATCTGGAAACAGCACAAGGAAAAGGTTTGCTGTGTGGCATTCAGGAGCAGGGCTCTGCTTAGCCTTCAGCCAGCACCCTCAGCACGAGGCACTGCTGTCACTCCTGGGGTGCGGGGCTCTTGCCTGTGGCCTGCTGACGGCCTGCTGGAGCTGGTGGGCTGAGAGGATTCCAATACGCTTCATGTTGGTGCTGAGACCTTGGGAAGAATGGCACATGGCGTTTGTGGATTTCTGGAGCATTTGTTTTCTGCTGATTAGATCTATTGTTTGTCCTGCCATTATTTTGTGTTCACTCATGTCAGAGCACCCTGTTCCCATGAAATCGGAGGGGTACTCAGTTTGACCTTCCCGACAGAAATTCATGTCACTTCTAGATGATTTTAAATTTTATTGTACAAAAAGTAGAGAACCAGAACTGCCACAGAACTTCCAGGTCATTCAGTCCCGAAACACAGTGTGACCCGGAGGAGAGGGTCCATTTCTCAGGTATGGCAAAGGGAGCAGAGAACAGCACCTAACTTGGCTTCTACTGCAAAGATTCTTGTGATACTCTGAGGTGCCTTAAAAGAAACCACGTGAAAAGCTCACTGTAACTCCAGCTGACTTTGTTTCTTTTATCAGTCAGCAGTAAGGTGATTTCGCTGCATTTCTGTTCTTTGATTTAACACCACCTAATGCCTTTGGCTTTCTTTAATGTTGTGAAGGTCCCAGCTGTACGTGTTTATTTAGGAGATAGTTATGATGTGCTGGACAGTTTTGTTACCAGGAAGTACTGATAAGTAAAGAGAGTGCCAGTATCTCGATGGACTCCAGCTAACAACACGGTTTCTACAGAGCAGAAGTGTATTTTTTTGACGCTGCCGTCAAGAGGGGTGGTTGTAGCCCTGCTCCCCCATCATACCACAACCTTCTCAGGCCTTACTGTTATTTGCCACCTCAAGGGGTCAGGGATGACCAAAGACGAATTTCCATGACAGCTTAAAACAGACGAAGAGATGCTCATTTCTTGTTGGGAGTCTTGTTCAGAAGCACGTAGCTCGGCAGGCATGACATGCAGTCTGATACTGGTCAAGACTGGTACCTGTGAAACTTAACATAGCAATGCCCGGGATGGAAGCAAGGGGGAAGGCAAGCTCCCAAAAAACTAGTCTGGGTAGGTCCACAGAGTCCTCAGTTTGAGTTATGTAGTAATCGCATAACTCTAGTGGGACATCTATCTGTCAGCGAAAGGCATAGACATGACTGTTTTGGTTTATTTATTTTATTTTAGCTGTTTATAACTAGCTAAACTAGTTAACTGCATGAGTCATCGATCTTCATCTTGATTAGATTGTATATTTCTCAGCATTTGGATGCAGATCTGAAACCTGTCAGGGTTCAACCAGGAGTTTGGTTTCTATCCATTAGGGTGATAGCTGCAAGTCAGAATCTATTGACAAGTATTTACAAAACAATCAGGTACATTTCAAGCTGTGAGTCTCCTTCAGGCCTGTGCCAAGCAGCAGTTCTGATTTCTACTTACATTTACTTAAGTTTCTCTTGTTTTCTTTTTTGTAGAATCAAGATGCTAATCTCAAAATCTTTACCCGGAATTGTGAGAGACTCTGTATGGAGCCTGACGTAGGAAAGGAACTTGTGAGAGTGACTTGTGAGAGTGGAGGAGCCATCCATCCAGCTTCAGAAACGCTCTGCACTGAAAAGACATTGCAAGCAAAAAATGCCAAAGTACAGACCTATTCCCAGCACCGTGCTGCTAGTGAGCAGAGCGCGAGTTGTCACCAGCCAGTCTGCTGGGAGCAAGGAATTCATGTTACTAGTGATGGCCGCAAATCAGAGAGGGGTGTTTCACCCTTTCCTTTAGGGGATGTGGACGCTGCTCGTGATAAACAGGAACGTTTATGTGCTGTTCTGTCTTCTGCAAAGCTGTGTGATGAGCCAGGGGAGGGGCAGCGAAGGTGCAGTTTTGACTCACACGGCAGCAGCGACACAGATACCCTCCGCAGTCTGTCATGTGCTGAATCCCTCTCTGAAGCTAATCCCAAGTCAGTCGTGGAATCTGGAGAACCTGAGTGCAAGGGAGATGCTGGTATATCTGCAGTGCATGACAAGCTGTGGAAACTTCTTCACGAAGATGACTCAGACGATCAAATCCCGTGTGAAACCCGGGGGATCACAAGTTTAGAAATTGGGCCGACAGACACCAAAGTCACAGAACTGAACTTTGTGCAGGAGACCTGTTCTGGTCACCCTTTGCCGGTGCATTTGATGGAAGAGCAGGAACCTGTGACACAGCCAGCTAGGGGACAAAGAACAGAGGGAGAAGACTGCAGTGATTCTAATACCCTCCTTAAAACAGATGAGGCGTGTAACAGTGCATCCATGGGAAACGTTTGTCTTGCACAAGTGGTAGAAACAGATGGTGTACGTCTAGATTCTAGCACCGGGAATAAAACGGAAACACCACCCATTTGTGTTTCAGCAGACAGTGTCATCTTAAACATAGGGGAGTGCTTGGAGCAGGACCCAAATCAAACGATAACAGGCAGTGATGGATCCATTCAGGTGGCTGTTGCTTGGGAAGGAAAGCTTGCCATTAACACTTCCCAAACTTCTGATGCCGATGCTCCTCAAAGAGTGCAAAATGCTCAGGGTGGTCGTGTAGCGTGTGGCAAAGAAAAGCCAGCTTACCTGTCAGCGAAGTCGCACGGGACATTTGGACGATTACTGCATGATGTGCACCACGTACCCTTGAGAGGTGGGTCTGTAGCTGGTAACGAGCGTCACTTCAGAGACACTTACCAAGCAAGAAAAGGACTGGCTTGTTTCCCTGAAGAGAGAGACATTCTCCTCAGTGAAAATACCCATCAGTTCACACATGGAGAACACTCTTCTGTTAACACCATACGCCAAAGCTATGAAGGGAATTTAGAGGAAAAAGGAAATCACTCAGACTTGAGTGCCCCAAATGACACTAACTCTGACAGCTACCCTTGGTCAAAAAATGACTGTCAAGAATTTCAAGTTGTTTCTGATGCACAGAAGTACGGTTCCCTAATGCAGTCGCCTGATTTAATTCAGACTTCTGAAACCATAACATGTAAGAGTCTACCCCAAAATGCAGGCCAACTGACAGAAATGGAAAAACAAGAAGTGGTGTTCACTCCCTCTTCTGAGGATCCACTTCTAAAAGATCTTTATGTAGAAATGCCCAGATACGAACAATGCAAATCAGGAGAACAGAGAGTGAGTTGCATAAGTGAGGAACAGAGGGCTGACGCTTCCTGTGACTCAGGAATTAGTCATGGTTCAGAGAGTGAGACTGCACTTTCCCCTCATCATGCATCAGAACAGCATGCGTGTTTTACTGACAGCCCCTTCAAGTCTGGTGAGGAGTTAAAAGCGGACTCTTCCAAAAAGCACACCTACACCTCTGGAAGTGTAACATCACCTAGTCCCCCGCTGCCCAGAAAGGCTGAAAATGAGTCCCACAGCACAGCACGTGAGGGCTGTGGAGGCACGGGTCATCGGTTGGGTATCCAGGGACTGGCTGGGAAGGAGCCGGTACCGTTCATCACACCTGGGAGCCAGGCAGAGTGGCTCCTTACCCCCACGTCAACAGTGGGCTGTCCTGGCACGGGAAGTGACGGAAAAATGGATTCCACACAAACCACAGTCAGAGCAGGTGAAAATGGGAGTACGGCGGGAACTTCCTGCAAAGCACTGCCGGATTGGTGCCGCAGGGTACTGGGAAAAAACAAGGAGGAAGCGGTCGTGTGTGAGCATAAACAAGCGATGCAGAGAGCTGTAGAATATAACCTGGGCGAAGCTGAAGCAAAGCCTCCTTCGCACACCTCCGTGGGCTCCCGGGCTCCAGGACGGATTGTGGATACTGGCACTAAGCAGTGTGCTCCTGGCTTGGTCTCTGCCAGCAAGCTACCTGAGGTTGATGATAACTCAGTTACATCTACTGCGTATGGCAACGATGAAGTTAGGACATCAGAGAGTGTAGTAAGTCGTTTGGTTAATTTGCCACCAGTTGATTCAGGGAACAGCTGGTATTTTCACAAGCAACCACCCAGCAGCAGAGCTCAGCCATTCTCCTTAGCGCTGGCCACACATGATCCATTCCCCGTCACTGCGGACAGGCCAGGCAATCAGGAAGGATCAGAATCCTGCCAGACATCCCCAGCCGCTGAGCCTGAGCCCATGAGATGCAAACAGCACGCAGCGAAGAGTGGGCAAATGGCTGCTGGAGCTAAGAAGAAATTGGCACCAGCAACGCTGTCAAAAAAGCCCCGGCTGGAGGAGAGGGGCGATGCCGGCAGGGATCCTAGCTGTGGTGACACGGCTGCGAAGGGGGAGACGGGCATGATTCATAAAGAGGACAGAAAAGAGCAAAGGAAACTAATTTTGAAAAAGGATAGCAAAGGTAAGAGAAACCTCGTTTTCATTTCTGTCCTTTCCCATGGTTCTGGCTGCAGTACGAAATTCAAATTCGTTCAGCGCGCCACAAGCCTGTTGGGCCAAGCCGTGTCAGCTAGAGGGGTCCTGCCCTCACTGACTCTGGGTTCCAGCTCTGTGAACTCAGTAGCTAGTCCTGTCCCATGGCACAGAGCACAGCCCTCCCTGGCAGCCTTTTTCTAGCTGCCCAATGTACCACATCGTGACCTTCTCAACTTGTTTGAAATGGGTACCTCTCCCTTTGTCTCCAGGAGTGACTTTCCAGGGGCGTGCAGCAGTGGTGCCACACAACTGCACGCGACACAGCAGCTGCATGCCCAGGCCTCGCTGGTTGATACGTTCCCACAGGGCTGCGTTCCCCGTTCCCCTCCTATGCTCTGGCTCCCAAACGCAGTTACCCTCTTGGCTACCAGATGGTTTTGTTACTAGGAAAGCGTTACTGTCATCAGTGGGGTGCCACTGACAAACATCATGTTTTAGGGTGCCGCTGATAAACGTTTTGCAGTCCCATCTGGTGGCCGGTGGCTAGCAGTGCAGTCCGTTTCACCACTGTTGGTCATGAAAGCCACTGATGAACTCAACAATACTAAGCTGACACAGAAAACATAAATGAGATTCAGGTTGCTGTCCGAGTTTCTGGGAGGTTGCTGACAGGTAAACCACGATGCAGAGGGGAGTAGCAATACAGTATGGCTAGACAGACGAGGTACTAGTGGTTTCTGTGGATACTTTGCAAGGACCAAGGTCTTACTTTCACCTTTTGACATTCACATTTCATGTTCACGCCATAAAATAATTTAATAGATTGGAGCAAGACTGAATGGAGACTAAGCTATGAAGCTCTTCAGAGACTGTAATTACAGTGGGTCTGGTGAGAGTTCTACTTTTCCAATCACATTTTGAAAAACTCCAAACCTTTCTCCTTTCAAAGATGTTCTTGTTGTAGTTTAACTCCAGCCAGCAAAACACCACAGAGATGCTCTGACACCCCCCTCCTCTCCTCCAGCTGAGTCGGAGAGTTGTGGAAAAGGACAAGGAAACTTGTAAAATTGAGATAAGAGCTAGTATTTATTGAATATAAACCAATAATACATATTAAAATGAATATATACAAATATACTAATAGTGAGTAATTCAAGTAATAGAGAATAGAACATGTGATACAGCATCACACAGTTGCTCACCGCCTGCTGACCAATGCACAACCAGGTCCCAAGCAGTGAGAGTCAGGGATGGAGAGACCAAAAGCTGCAGCCCAAGAGCGATCACAGCAGAGTCCGAGCGAACCCCATCTGTGACAGCACAACCATGAAAACTGACAGCCCCACCAGGTCCCTCAGGAATGAGCCAGCACAGGAGTGAGCAAAGCAGCTGACAAAGGAGCTAGAGAGTTAGTGAGTGTAAGGAAGTAACAGTGTAACGGCTCCTGGACCCCCTCCCCCCTTATGTCCCGCACATGACATACTATGGGATGCAATCCCCCTTTGGTCAGTTTGGGTTGGCTGTCTGAACTGTGTCCCCCCCCCACTGCTTGGAATGAGAAAGCTGGGAACGCAGGGGCTGTATCAGAAGCTGAGAGAGACCTTGATTTTGGTGCACTCCCCAGCGCCAGCTAAAAAGACACCTTATCAGCGCTTTTCTCAGGGTAAATCCAGGAACAGCTTCATACCAGCCACTGTGAAGAGGGTTAACTCTTTCCTGACTAAACCCAGCACAGCCCTTTGCCAGAGAATCAAATGTGTGGGAGTCACACATCCCTCCAAAGCAGTAAGTGCAGTTTCTGAGGAACTCCCCATCTTGTCTCCCTACCTGAGGCCATGCTTGGCAAGTGTTCAAACATTCAGGCTTGCACCAGACAACACTGAATTTTCTCAGCGTGCTTCAGCCCAACCTGCGCTGAGCGCGCGTTTGTACTGCGGGGCCGTGTGTGTGGCTGTGCCCCGCGCTGTGGGAAGGCTGGTGTGTTGGTCTGGCAGACCCCCAGCGGTCTCTTCTGTGTGATTTTCAGGGGACAATGCTGTGGCTGGGGCAGGAATTTGGAGCTGTTAGTTCTATTTATGGTTCTGTCACGTACCATCTGCGTCACTTTAGCCCTGCTTCAGCAAGATTCTCGGGCCTAAGGACTTAAGTGAGTACAAGTTAAAGATAGCAGTGAATTCCAGGTGCCTGACCCCCCGAGTTGCATCCAACATTACTTCGACATTAGGTGGGGAAAGTTAGACTGCTGGAATGGGATTCCCGGGAGAGATGTGTCATGCCAGCTCATTCAGCGTGCAGCAGCTCAGCATTAACGCAGTAGGAAACATAACATCTTGCATTTTGCATCCCTTACATCTAGCAGACATCTCACGGAGCACAGGGATGTGTCATGATCCCAAAACCTCTCCCTGATTCCCTGTCTTTCCAAGTCCCCTCCGTCCTCCCTCTCACTCCATGCCCACTTGCAGAAGACACTGTGGTGTTCTGTGGGGCACAAACAAATCTCAGCAGAGAACAGGTATCGGGACCCCCGGCGGGGCAGAGTGCTCCCCTGCTGTGACCCGAGCAGTTCCTGGAGTTGTTCCGTGCGAGGGTCTGTGGTTGGTGAAGAACCATGCCGCGTGACTGGAAAGGTAAGGGCTCCTTTAGGGGCAGGAAATGAATCCTTTGAAGCTGAAGAGGGAAGTAGAGGCCGCTGCCATTCTCTCTCACCATCGAGTGTGGGTTCCTGGCCTCAGCGGTCTTTCCAAGGCAGTGGTGCCATCACTGCATCTTGGAGTCTCATCCTGGCAGCCTGTGTTAGTGGCGTTCCGAGGACACCTTGGAGGCTGAGCATCTCCTGGGACTTGAAGCGTTTTCTCCCTGGGGGCTGTGACCAGTTGAAGCAATCTGCTGGTCATGGCTCTTCCATTAGCAGGAGTTCTCACTCTGTAACCGTGTGGAGTGCTGTGCCCGTGAGGACTTTCTGTGCTGATCCTTCAGTCAGAGAGAATGTGTTTTGATTAAGAAATGAGTCCATGGTGATGCCTTTTCAGGCTAGAGCTTCCCTTGGGTCCTGTTCCATAAATTCAAAATGTCTTTGCATTGAAAACATTCCCGCTGACTGTGTGGGACACTGTATCGGTCTTTTAAACCTGTGTGTGTTAAAGCCTTGGCTTCTGCACCACAAGAAATCACAACTGTTTACCAGCGTTGTCAGATTCATACTTTTAACATCTGCAAATCTTTCTGGGTTTCCGTTAAAATGCCAAAACAACATCATCATCTTCTAATCCTAAACTGTGGCTCTCCTGTTCCAAGCTCCCAAGCTACTGAAGAAGATCCAAGCGGAGTTGTTCCCCGACTGCTCTGGAAATATCAATCTGTGCTGTCAGTTTGGTGACATTCACGGTGACTCCACCATTACATGGACTAAGGATTCCAAGCTACTCGCTCGCCTGCAGAGAAGGTGAGTGGATGTTTCTGCCGGGCCGGCAGTCTCTGCAGTGCGAGTGGGAAAATACACCAGTGAGTCAGTGTGTCTGTTAAGAGGGTGAGTATGATCACTGCAAAAAGAAGTGTAAACAGGGCAGCTAAGAAGCGCGTCTTCACAGAGCGCATCAGCGTAGGTGATGGTTTGTGCTCCCTCAGCAGTGACTCCTCCCAGCCTGGCCCCCGCAGCCTCATCCAGCTCTCAGGTGCTGTGGGAGACGAAGTGCCACTTGCCCCTCAGCACTCAGCCAACAGCATGCACGGGCTGGCTGTCCTTGTGTGCGCACGTTGTGTGCTGGAACAGCTGACACGCAGTGCAGAGCCTGACGTGATTATTCCACAGTAGCCGTTCAGACGGGGGGCTGAATGGATTGAGAGCAGCCTCGCAGAGGAGGACTTGGGACACTTGGTGGGCAAAAAATGGGATGTGAGCCGGCACTGTGCGCTTGCAGCTCTGAAAGTCAGTCATATCCCAGGCTGCATCACCGTCCTTTATATTTGGCCATGATACTGACAGGAATACTAGAATGCCTTTTGGTGTGATGTAATTATTTCTGGATTTGATTGAGGTACTTTTCTCTCAGAATGCAGCAGGATCATCTGTTGTGGAACACAGAATAGGCTGACTGCTTCTACGTAGGGTGAAATGACCTATTTTGTCTACTTGCATCACATTTGAATCAGCCTTTGCAGTGAGGGACAGAAGTTCCAGGGACAGGAGGAGAGGCATGTGGAATGATCAGGAAAGATGCTTTAAAAGTATTAATGTGGAAAATTACCATGTCTGTTCCAGTGCCCAGGATGAGTCTCCCGTCTCGTTGGCGATAGCTAAGGCCAGTAACAAGGACCAGGGGATGTATTATTGCTGCTTGAATAATCTGTACGGAAAGGTGACTGCCGAGTTTAATTTGACTTCTAAAGGTAAAGCCCAGTTTATGATTTCAGTCAATGACAGTGGCAGTCTCCATTCATGGGGTTTGTACTACATAATCTGTTTCTTTGTTTCCTCAGTGTTGGAGCATCTCTCAAGCTTCCAGAGCTGTGAAGGTAAGTACGCATACCTGCTTGAATGTGTGCTCAGACCTTTGTTCCTTCTGGTTTCCAAATGGAATGAAGAATGGAAAAACATAACCAGGCAGACATTTGATAGTTATCCCATGGGAAACTTAGAGAATCCCCTGAGGCCACTGAGTCACTGGTGTGGCTTTGCTAGCTGTCTTTCCCTTCCGGCACTCACCTTTGCTGTACCATCAAAGGGAAAATCCGCTGTAACTCACGGGAGTTGTGTAGGTGAAACGCCCTCATGTAGGACGAAGTGGTTTGTGTGGGGTGTGGAGTACCGGCTGCGACAAACTGGTGATGAACGTGACTGTGTAAGTTCATGTGAGCTGGATGCGCTCACGCTCCGCACCAACAGAGAAACGGCATTGTGTCGCGCATTCTGAGACAGGCGCGGTGCTGAAAGCTCTTTTGGCAGGAAAGCTTGCCAGTGGTGTTTGAGCACATGGTCTTTGCGAGTCACCTGCTGTGTAACTTTACTCCAAGAGAAAGATGGGCATGAGGATTTGGAATGCTTTTCCCATATGTTAACGTGTGTTTAATCACACTCAGCATATGCCTTGCTGCGCCACAGCTAAAGATAGACACGGCATTGCAAACTGGTTTGTCGTTTCTGAGCAGTGTCTACTAATCAAGCACTTCAGTCAGCCAACTCTCTGTTTCTAGAAGAGTGAAGTTAAACATTTAGTTCCTTGTTAACACGAAGACAGGACTTTTCGTGTAACAGTACTGCGTACCTTCTGATCAACAGAGAATTTTAGGTGGAGTTAGGGAGCCTTCTAATTCCAGCTTATATGGGCGCTGTTTCCTCTGTGCCTCAAAGAGAAGCCTTAGTGTAGAGCCCACCCCAGGGGTAGCTGCAAAGAGGGGCTGGAAGAGCTTCCTTGCTGTGCAGTACACACCTTTTGACCTCCTGTTTATCTTTTCCACTCATGTTCCCCGAGGTGTGGTTAGAGACGCGTCAAGGGCAGTTAGAATTTTTACTTTCAGTGCTTAACCATAATCGCTTCTTCCCCCCCCCCCCCCATATTTTTTTCCCATTTGTATTCAAGTGTCCATTTAACAGGGTGAAATCCACAATCCTGCTTGATTTCAGCTGTGACAAGCTTAGGCACACTATCATGCTGCTGGTACCTTCACAAACCACAGGTGGGGATAAGGGAAGTATTACTGTATGAGTTTGTCCTGAGCATAAAGATCACTCTGATGGATGTACGTGCTTGATTGAAACCGGCACCGTCAGTTACAGCAACGTGGGTCTTGCTCAGAATCACTTCTGAAATAAAGATCTTGTTGTTTTCTTCTACCTTCGCCAATGAACCTGTTTTTAAGCTGGTGCTTGCCAGATTGAAAAGAATTTAACAATTTAACATGCCAGTCTGCAGCACTGGAGGGATAAAGGGTGGTTGGCGCTGGGAGGGGCACCCTTCAGTCATGGTCACACTGGGTAAGGGCCGAGACCTCTTCCATCCGCGTGCCTCTACGAACACGTTAGCAGAATCTGTCCCTGAAAAGGTTCCAAGCTGAAAGCTAAAACCAGCTCTGGTGGTACCAGCAGCTTCTGGCTTTTCTGAAAGGCTGGCTTCAGAGGAGCGTGCTCTGAGCACACTGGGCACAGGCACAGTTCATATCTGCGTACGCTGCTGCACGCCAGCTTCATTGCCGCCTGCCTTCCCAAGGGAGCAGAGCTGCAGCATCTTCAGTATTCCCTCAGTCCTCGGGCTTTACTTTCGTTCAAGGCTTCAGGTTACAGCTCCACTAATAGTTGTAAAAACAGCTTTTTGTAAAAACATCTTTACCTCTGGTTTTGTTTGCTACACTGTCTTATGAACCTGCCGCCTCTCTCCGTGCTGGCTTTCGACGGTACAGGCGGCAACCGGTGTTCGGTGGAGCAGGGTCCCAGCACCGTATTGCCCCGAGTGAGGCCGTGTGTGGTGTTTCTACTGAGCACTCTCCTTAATGCTCGCTGGAGTGCTGTGCGCGTTCTCCCCTGTGCACCCTGTGCCACCGACCGCAGCAGGATGTTGTTCGGAACCCGGTGGCCTTGTGTTTCAGGTGTGGAGGAGATCGAATTCATGCAGCTCATGTTCAGGGAAGATTTCATCAGCGACAGCTATTTCGGTGGGAACCTGCATGGAATAATAGCGACAGAAGAGCTGCACTTCGGTGAAGGCATGCACCGGAAAGCCTTCCGCAGTAAGGTGATGCAGGGCCTCGTGCCGGTGTTCAACCCTGGCCACCCCTGTGTTCTCAAAGTGCACAACGCTATCACGTACGGGACCAAGAGTACGGATGACCTCGTTCAAAGGAACTACAAACTGGCGCTGCAGGTAAGCCTCCACGGTCCTTTGCCAGCCAGAACTGCAGGAAAAGCTGGCTAGCAGCTATTCTGACAGGCAACCTGTTCAGTGTTTTGAGCAATATTCCGTAGACATATCTGTTTGTCATCTAGGAATGCTATGTCCAAAACACTGCACGAGAGTATGCGAAGATATATGCAGCGGAAGCCGAACCCTTGGAAGGTTTTGGGGAAGTACCAGAGTGAGTATATGTATATTTTTATACCCCCACAGAGGTATGCGTATACATATTGTCCTGCGCCAGAGCTGCGCCGACTGCTGGAAGCAGTGACTGAAGGAGAGCTGAGAACTGCTACAGCTGCAGGCATGACCTAAGTAGCATGGTGTCAAAGGGAGAGAGAGATTCCATTCCCATTGGAGAGGGATAATAAGGAGTAAAGACTAAATAGCAGGCAAAGGCATGATTTTGGTATAAATCCAGAGGACATTATTCATGTTAGTGAAGTAGAACCAGTGGGTGATAGTGCTGGTGTCATCTAGTATCAGCTGGCTAGTGCTGGCAGCTCACCCCAGCCGGCAGCAGGGTTGAGTCAGGCCTTCCCCCTTTCCGTCAACATGGACTGGCGAGAGCTCATGACGATTCTGACACTGGTGTGAAGTCACTCCCTCCTTAGGCTAGTTTTCTATGTAACGAGAAGCTCAAGCCACAGGGCTCAGCTCTGTTCTAGGTTTTCCCAGGCTGGTTTTTGTCATGTCAGAAGTTTTCTGTTTCCGCAATGTGTGTACATCGGACTGGTCGCCTGCACAGGTTCAGCTCTGCCTGACGCTGGGAAGCGTTAGGGTTACCTGGAGGATGTGGTAATAGATCTTTTTAAAAGGATTTGCTGCTCCAGTGTCAGGACACTGTAGAGTTGAATTTGCAATGGATGGTTGAAATTCCATCTGCCTTGCCTCAGGGGTAAGACCTGCGTGCTCGACAGTGGGCTAAATCTCCATCTCCGTTTAGGTGGCTGGAGATCTGCTCAGCTCAGCTCCGATTAACCAGCAAGCTGTTTGTTTTCCTGTCAGTGTGCAGCAGCATCAAACTACACGGAGCCCTGTGTACTAATAAAAGCTGTTCACTTCAGTGACACTGGTGGAGTTAAGCTGACGCCGTACCTTCATGGATTAGGTTAGGACTGGACGAGCACCTTCAGCTGTGGCTGTTGTTCCTTAGACAGAGAATAACTGCTGGTATGAAGGTCATTTGTACCAGTTTAACTGCATGTGCTGTCACAGTACAATATCGTAAGCACAAATAAATTCGTGGTGCCAACAGACGATTGTGGACTGGGACTGGAGGTGTTACATGGAAGTGCTCTGGTTACAAGTGCTTGTTTGTCCCGTGACTAATTCTTCCATACCGCCTTTCAGTGCATACAGAACACGTATGTACATTCGTGATTAACGACATAAGTGTTAAACCACCACAGAGAGGAAGTAGCCAGAAGCCTGTTTTGTGGGGACAGTCATTCCCCCCGTTGTCCTGAGGTACTGTCAGGAGCTCTTGTGGGCCAGCTTGTAAAACACTGTTATGCTGTTACCAGCTCCAGCTGAGGAGCTTTCCAAAATGGCCTTACCTCAGAGCAGTATTAAATTCCACTCTGATGCACACTGATGTCCCTTTTTTACTCACTCTAAGGTTTAATTTTGGAGGTTTGTACTGTCATATGAGAGTGCTGCCTAACAAGAATGCTGGAGTTTGCCAGTGGAGTGCGAGAAGCAGACGACTGCCTGTGGGGTGGCACACTGCCTTCCAGACAGCAGGGCCTCGGGTAACCAAGAAGTTCACGTGGGCAGTCAGACAGACACTCCCCTCCAGACTAGGGTCATTATCGCTCCACATTCAGCCTTTCTCGCTGGGAAGACCACGAAACCCCAGGCAAAGTTGTGTTCGATACTGGATGTGAGTTTTTGGCATGGTGCATCTTTAGACATAAATGGACCTTGGGTTTTGGGATGTTGGAGGACAACGTTGGAAAGCAGGCTTTGAGAAAGTTTACCTCTAAGTAAATAATACCAAGAAATAAGCACACAGAGGATAATGTGGTTATGTATGTTCCACAGCTACCTAGAAGACCCGAATCCTATCCAGCTGTCTCCTGGCTTGGTTTAGACTTGGTAGCTGTTCATTCACACTCTGAGATCACCGGCCACTTTGTTTCTTACTCCTTCATTGACGGAACTCTGGATTTTATTATTTTTTATCGCTTGATTTCAGGATCATTCCTATTTTTCTTGTTCATCGGCCTGCTAATAACATCCCCTACGCAACAGTGGAGGAAGAGCTGGTTGGGGAATTTGTGAAATACTCTGTCAGGGATGGCAAGGAGGTAAATTTCCGGAGAAGAGACTCCGAGGCTGGCCAGAAGTGTTGCACCTTCCAGCACTGGGTGTATGAGAAGACCAATGGGAGCTTGCTTGTCACTGACCTGCAAGGTGAGTTGTCTGAGGGGGGGAGTAAATGGCTTTCCCATGGTACAGGCTGGTGACACTCACAGTCAGTCCCTGTAACTGCACAACTTCCAGAGTCTTATTTCTGAGCAATGTTATTCTTGGTCTTCTGCGTCCTGCTGACGATGCGGAATGTGCTCCTTCCAGACCGAAATGTCACAGACTTTGAGTAGAATTGTTTAGGTTGGAAAAGGGTCCAACTGTTAACCCAGAACTGCCAAGGCCACCCCTGACCCATGTCCCTGAGCACCTCATCCACATGGCTCTGAAACCCCTCCTGGGATGGGGACTCCCCCACCTCCCTGGGCAGCCCGTTCCAGCCCTTGACAGCCCTTCCTGGGAAGGAATTTCCCCAATATCCAACCTAACCCTCCCCCGGCACAACCTGAGGCCATTCCCTCTTGTCCCATCGCTTGTCCCTTGGGAGAAGAGAGCAACCCCCCCTCTCTGTACCCTCCTCTCAGGGAGCTGTAGGGAGTGATAAAGTCTCCCTGAGCCCCCTCCTCTCCAGGCTGAACCCCCCCCCAGCTCCCTCAGCCGCTCCCCACAGGACTTGTGCTCCAGCCCCTTCCTCAGCTCTGTCTTCTCCACATGCAGGCAGTACCCTGGCCCAGTGCCTGTGTCATACAGCATCTCCTTCAGATCAGAATGAAAGATAGAGGAGAGCGTTAAGATATTTTATTTTCTAGCCTCTTTGATGTGCACCGTGTTAAACTGTGTGTGTGTTACCCAAGTGTCGTGGTTTAACTCCGGCTAGCAAAATACCACGAAGCCACTCTCACAAATCCCCCTCCCCTCCTCCAGCAGAGGGGAAGAATCGGAGGGACAAGAAATAAGGAAGCTTGTAAAGTTGAGATAAGAACTATCTACTACTACTACTAAGTAATTAAATCTTAATGATACAATATAATACAATGTGATACCATTTCCCACCATCCCCTGCCCGGTGCACACCCAGGTGCTGAGCAGTGACAGTCAGACCCAGAGAGCTGCAGCCCAGGAACTGACACAGCAGATGCCGAGCGAACCCTCTCAGCGCCAGCACGACCAGGGGTACTAAACAACCCCCCAGCTCCCTCCCGAAGGAGCCAGCAGAGGAGCTGGCAGAGCCGCTCACCAGGGGGGTTAGCAACTGCCCGGGAGGGAGAGGGAGTGATGGCTCCCGGGCCCCCTCCCCGCCCAAGACTCGGCACATGACGTACTGCGGGATGAAACACTCCCTTGGCCCGTTTGGGTCAGCTGCAGTATCAGAAGCGGAGAAAGACCTTGAATTCGCAACAGGCCCAGCGCCAGCTGAGACCTTCTCAGTGCTGCTCCCTAGCACCCACAGTACAGGGAGTGAACTCCTTCCTGACTGAACCCGGCACACCAAGGGAACAGAGAGACAATCATTACCTGCCTACTGTGGCAGCAGGGGCAAACATGTATCACCTGTGCAGCATGATGAAGTTTATCAAATCGGGAATTTTCACCTAGCTTATGTGCTTGCCAGAAGACAGTTTGGAAAAGACTCTTAACGGGAGTTTATCTTCCACATGTCCCTGCATTAAATCAGGGCACTCAGTGTGAGTCAAGCCTGGGTCATTCTCTCACCTCCCAGAGGTTAATGAAATGTCTTGTGAATTACAGTTTTGAGTTAACATCCTAGTCCTTTGCTTTTTCTTGCATTTGAAGACTTACCCACACTCTGAACACTGGAATGCACACTCAGGTCCGGGCTAGGTCTGCAGAAACACGGCCCTCCAGAGGAGGAGGAGTGGTGAAGAAATACCCTGTTTGCGTCACCTGGATACTGCCCTTGTGTCTGGTGGGCCTGAGCCCTTGACTGCTGGTGTGCCTGGATGTGCCTGAGACAGACAGCCCTTGCTAAAGAAAAACAAGGGGCAATGTTGGAAAATGTTCCGTGTTCTTTAGCAAGAGAAGGCAGGAAAATCAGCATCTAAACAAGACCCTGAGGGAGAAGAAAGAACAAAATCCTAGCCTGAGGGAAGCAGCATGGTGTCTGAGCCTCCTGATGACTGCTGCCACAAGGACAGCATACCTGCTGCTGTTGAAGAGAATCATCCTTCCCCTCTGATCGTCTTCACATTTGGGTACCTAGGCTGCAGTTTCCAGGCACGGCACCTGAGACTTCTGAGGGAATTTTCCAAGGAAAATGGTCCCAAGACCATCATTTTCCTGTACAGAAAGAATTGCACAGTCCAGGACGGGGTTTTGCCTATAAATAAGTCAACAAAGGGACAGGTCAAACCCCCAAGGTTTCGGAAATGCTGAATGAGAAAGGGGTTTTGGGTCTGTCCCCCAAAAAGTAAAGATAAGGTTTGCTCCTTTGCTGCGGTTTAGTTAGCAAAGCCAACAGGCCATTTCTACTGATAACCCTTGTAGTCCACAACTGCAAAACATCAGCACCACAAACTCCATAAATAAATGCACTCCTCTGGGGGCAGGTGGGAAAGCAAAGGTCGTGCATGTTTAAAATGCAGCCATCAGGAGCAACCCCCCTTCCCCACCGACAGCCCAGCGCAGAGACAGCTGTCACCTCGCAGTCCGTGAACTGCTGGCCTGGGACTGGTGGCCAGGAACTGCTGCTGGTGCAGAGCAGAAACACCCTGTTTTCATTCAGGGCACTTGTCTTGAAAAAACGGGGACAAATAATTAAACCCATGCCTCATTAAATACTGTTCAGTGCTGCTATATGTGGTGCTCTTGTATCTGAAGATATTCCTCGAAATCCGAGTGTAACGTGAGCTCTCTGTTTCCCTGATGTCTTGTAGGTGTAGGAATGAAGTTAACTGATGTTGGCATAGCAACACTGGCCAAAGGGTGAGTGAAAAATGATTTCTCTGCAGCATGCTTTCCTTTACTCCTCAGTCTCTTCAGTGTAAACATGCCGGGGGAGGGTGTGCTGGACATCTATTCTTGCTTTAACTTTGGAAGAAAACAGTCCTCATCTGACTTCTTTTTTTTCATATTTATGGGAACCCACTATAAGGAAAACACATTTATTTTGTTGTAAAAGGATGGGGCTGCCCTGCAGATTGGGCTTTGCTTTTCCTTTTCCTCTGGAGCTGGAGCCCAGCTGGGCTCGTGCTCACTAGCATCCTCCTCAGCAGATGTAAGCACTTCCACCTCTCCAGCCCTCCGACTAGACCCTGCCGAGGCACCCTTCCCCCCCGCTCTTCCACTGGGAAAGAGAGGGTGGCTACTGCAGTCCCGTGGGAACTAGGGAAGGAGATGCCTTGAAAGGGGCCAAAGGAATTGCCCTCTTTGGAAGGAGTTCAAAGGGATGGTGCAGGGGCTGCGTGAGGGAGCACAGCTGAAATCCCTCTTGCAGCCAGCAAAAGTGCCAAAGCTTTAGAGTATGTGTTTGTGACACAAGCTTTGATAAAGGGTGTAGTCTCAGCTCAGAACTCTCCGGGTTAGTTTTCTTCCTGGAGCAGGCAGTCACCGTGAGCTTTTCTTGAGCCCCTGTTCTTATCAGCTGCATGGGCAGGGAGGCTGCCTGTTGAGCTTTGTATGGGCCCCATATCTGATACAAAAGAAAATGTGCTAATGGGTTTGATGGTCTCGCTTTCCCTTCTCTCTCAAAAGCAGTAATTCTGAGCTGTAACAGAAGAGGTACTATTTGAGAGGCTTGTTTCCTACAACTTTGAATGACTGCAGGTCTTTTGGGGACACTTAAGCATGTGTGTAAAGACACAGGCCTTTAATGTTCTAACTTTATTCTGCTTCTCTGAAGTTTCTGTTAATTCAAGCTTCTAGTTCCACCGCAGGCTGAAAGAGCCATTGACAGAAGCTGGCGGTGCAGGCCAGCCTGGAGAGGGAAGGACTCCTCCTTTCAGACACTGACAACAGGCAGCAGATGGGTCACATCTGTTCAGTCTTTACACCGAGCTGGAGCTTGTCTGTATACCTGTGGCACAGGAAAAAACCCCGCAATATCCTTAAAGTTAATAGAAATTTGGCCCCATAATCTTCTGGGAAATTGCGTAGCGCCTGCAGGCTGGCACCCATTCGGAATGTGTCTTCAGAGTGGGTCCACAGTGAAATCAGTTCACGTGACGTTGCATCACCCTGTTACAAAACCAAGAAGTCATAACAATTGCATTTAGGCAAAACTGTTCTCTGCAATGAGCAGGTTTAAAGAAAAGCTTTAATGGATGTTGTTGTCCAGCTCACCATGGGAAGTTACTCCTATAAAAGCACATGTTGGACTAGGGAAGAGGAAGGTGAAGTGAGGCAATGAGTATACGATGCACGCTGTAGTAAGCGCCACCACACTCGTGGTATGAGGGAATAGCGTTTCCCTTCATGAACAACCTCTTGACGATGTTGAGCATCATTTTGTTGTCATTTAGCTAATGATATAACTGCAGGACAACAGGTTTTTCCTGGGCCTCTGTTTTTCTTTCATGCTCCTTTCCCATAAAGGGCACCTCTGCATTAATACTGGCAGTCTGGGTTTTAGCTCCGTGTGCCTGGATGGGGAAAACAAAGGGGTCGGCAGAAGTCATCTGTGTTACTGGCTGCAGCTGCTTCTGGTAGTGTGCAGCCATACTGGTGGGAGATTGTCAGTCTCCGTGCTGGAAAACATCCGTAGTCCTATTAACTAGAGAGTACGGAATGACACTGCTGTGATCTTAGCTGTGTTGCTCGCCACAGGAAGCTGATGTTGGGATGCAATGGCCTATAGAGATGCCAATAGTTTTCTCACCCGCTCTTGCAGAGTTAAGGACCTCACTGATCACAGACAGGTCCTCTGCCTCCAATTCTCTGAAGCCTGGACCAGTCACATCAAGGCAAACCAAAAATATCCTTGGGAAATGCTTCTGTGATCCTTCACATTCATATTATTCCTGGTTGGAGTGTAAATTATGTGCAATTCTAATTTCATTCTAAAATTAACCTGTGGTTGGGAAAAAAAACCCATAGAAAGATCCATCTCCCCCACCCCACCCCTGCCACCTCACAATATAACTGAGATTTCAGATTCCCTGATGTCGCAGTGCAGACTGACTGATGAGTGTACACAGGCCATATGGCAGCTGTCGTGAATTATTCATGGCCAGTACTTACCCCCGTGTTTCTGTAAACCAGGCTCAGTGAACAGCATGCATTTAAATTCTGTACCTATATCCAGCACTGCTCCTTGCTGTTGGTGACTGGTGGGCTCCAGACTCACACTCCAAGTCTGAACAACCATTTCTGGATGAGCGTTTATGTATCCCTTGTCTTTATCTCTCCACTCCTTGCTGTAGAGGCCTGGAGGGCGGGGAGACAGACGTGCTTGGCAATTAACGCTCTTCAGTGTAATTGTGGTCTTTGACCCTTTCGGTGTCTGGTTTGGCAGTGAAAGGGAACCCCGGAGCCTGGAACAAGGGGTCGCAGTTCAGGGCGCTCAAGCAGCTGCAGTACGGTTTGTGTGAGCAGAGAGCAAAGCCTCGCTAGGAACTGGGAAGCCTGGAAAGTTTGGAAGGCGGGTGCAGCAGGCAGCAAGCAGGCCTTTCACCCCTTGGCAAGAGGAAAGAGAGAATCCCATGTGCTAACAGTGAGTTCAGAGCCTGCCCACAGGTGCCCCGGTGTTGTCCAGGGGTGGTAAACAGAAAGAGGAAGGAGTCAGGAACACGGTGGCTGTCACGGTGTGCTGTTTGCCAAGTGTGGATCTCAACAGCTCTCTGGTTTCAGGGCATCACAAGTTGAGTTGTACTCTATGTGGCAACAAGGGGCACTGCGGAGTTTAAGCCCAGGGACAAATCCAACCTTCCCCCTTCAGGTTTAAGGAGGATTTGGCTTGGGCCAACCCCCAGCTGTCAAATTTGGGAGGTGGAATTCTGCCAGAGTTTAATTTATCAGTCATAGTGTGTGCTGTGCAAAATAACAGTCGTGTTTGTCAAGACTTGGGATGGTCAGTAATTCGGTTGAACACAAAACGTGAGAGCGGGATGAGAAGCCGTTTGCTAGTGGCAACCTTCTGCAGTTTCCCACACCACGGGCTGTAACAGCGCAGAACTGTTTGAATTCAGCTCCCAGGTCCAACAAGCTGTGGTCGTCAGGCTGGACGCATGTGGGGGGCTCCATGGAAGCGGTGCCCAGGAACAGCCAACAGCTGGGAGGGCTCAGTGCAGAACTTGGCCCTCCCAGCTGTAGGTGAGTTCGCCTGCGGCTGCTGTAAGACCTGGGGCTGTCCGCACACCGCAGAGCCAAACTGGGCTCCTTCCTGCCTCTCAGCTCCCAGACCGGACAAGAGGTTTGGCCACATCTGCGCCACGTATCAAAGGCAAACCCATTCTAAGAGAAGGGAAAGGATATACAAGAGGATAGCTTGGTTTAGGAGGAAAGCTAGTAAAATGAAAATAATTGTGGGTTTAGTGTGTTTTGTCTCTTGTTGACAAGACTTTTATGCTGTACTGCAGTGTTTCTGGCAGTTGTTGAATTCTAAGCTAAAGCTAGTTAGCACGGCGTTCGTTTGGAGTGTCTCTTACTCATTGCATTGTCTGAGCAAGCACTGCTGTTTCTGCTCCTCGTTTCGAAGCTCCTTGGCAGGCACACGGGCCAACTGCAGACAGCAGAGCCATTTCGACAGGGTTCTAGTCACTGCATGAGGAAAGTGGATTTTTTTAGCTCAACTTGGGCTTTCCAAGATTATTTCCCCCAAGAAATAAGCATTATCAGAATTTTATAGCATGAGAAAAATACACGAAGAAATTTGCTTTAGGTGCAAAAAACCAGCTACCTGGGAAAAAAAAGAGGGTGAGAGCAGGAGGTCACTTTGCAGCTCTGAACTGAACCAGCCAGCATCAGTGCAGTGGAACCTCTCACCCAAGTGGTGGCCTGGAGGTTCCCTGTTAGTGTTTCTGCCGGAACACACCTACGCAGGGTGCAGGAGCAATGAAGCCCCTGGTCTGTCCTGCAGCAGGAAAGGAGAACTTTGGATAGGAGAGCGAGCAGGAGCTGCCCAAGGGTGTCTGCACAGACCCTCCCTGTGTCCTTGGCAGTGGCTGCTGCATGTGACACCATGACAGTGTGGGGAGACCCAGCGGGTTAACCAAATATTTGGGACCCGTTAATCAGGATACCTCGGTCCGAGTTACCGCTCGTGGCTGGCAGTACGTAGCTCTGCTGCACATGGTTTCTGGAGTCAGGGTCAGTGCTCGGTACGAAGAGGTTTCCTGTGTAGCACAGGCATGTTTGCCTGTGGAACTGCCGCTCTGCTGCTGTGTCTGGAACTCTAGTACTGACGGCTGGAGTGAAGGAGCTCAACTGTAACATCTTCATCTAGTATTTCTCCAAAGGAGCGAGAGAACAACTTGCTGTCTGAGCTCCAGGGTGTAGGCCTGAAGCAACAACAGCTCTCCGCCCCACTTTGGGTACCCAGGCACACAGCTGGCCCGTCGGGCCTGAGGGAGGCAGGGGTGTAGCGCAGACATTATGCATTTGGATGAAAACAGGTTCTGGTTCTGACACCACCACCCTTGTCTCTTCACGGTGGCCAAGACCTTTGTATAGAGAGCGATGTAGAACAGGTGTCAGTTATACATTACTGAAACAAAGCCAGCAGACAGCTGGACTCCCAACCAAATGAAAAGAAACATAGCAGCCAGGACACGGACCACGGAACTATGCCTCGTTAACCTGTTGGCCTGTCGCTGCTTACTACCAGGTTTCCTTCACCTCTCAAGGCTCGTTTGGTTCCCGTGCCAGTTAGCGCCCTCAGAACTGCATGGCTGGAGCAGGCTTGCCTACCGTCCCCAGGTTGCCTGTGAGTCAACAGTCGTACACTGCCTCCCTGTGCTGAAAACGAGCCTCGAAATCCCATTTGGCTTTTTCTTTCTTTGTTGCTGCAGATACAAAGGTTTTAAAGGCAACTGCTCCATTTCCTTCATTGAGCAGTTCAGAGCCCTCCACCAGTGCAATAAGTTCTGCGAGATGCTGGGGCTGAAATCTCTCCGCACCACTCATCAGAGACAGAGGAAAGCCACGTCCCTGAAAGGAAAGACCGTGCCCAGCTCACCGGCTGTGAAGAAAACACTGCCCCGGCGAGCAAGAGAACCCAGGGGCTTCATTTCTACAGAGCACTGAGGGCCACTGCCCAGCCTTGCCACTGATCCTGAGGAGCTGGGGCAGGGAGAGGCTCCCGTGACCTGGTGTGGGGTAGCTCAGCCTGGTGCCCTACGGCAGTACGCTGGACTCTTCCTGATGCCATCAGCTCAGAAAGGGCTTGGTTGGATGGTCGCGGTGCCTGGGATTGAACGCCGGTGCGGGGTGTTGCAGACGTTCTCAGCCGTCTGCCTGGATTGTCTTACAGCCCGTCTGTGTAGCGGTGCCTCCACACGCTGAGTGCACCGCGGGCCGCTGCGGAACACCGTCCCTTCTCTGTGTGTGACCCCGGGTTCAGCTGCTGCGGAGCCCTCAGTGTGTTCAAGATGCCACTTAGTAAAGCGTCGCGGTGTTGTTGCTCGGGCTGCTGTGCCAAGTGTTTTCTTTCCTGGGTGTCTGCATGTTGTAATCCCACTGTAACTCTGTTCCGGTGATTTTTTTCTCCCGCTTACATGTGTTCTAATACAAGACAAAGCCGTTCATGATTGGACAGACTGTCTTCCGCCCCCCCAAACTAGCTACCGTCTTTACAGGCCTCACAAAGTGGTGTCGTCTGCTTGAAGATGGGCAGCTGTTGTGATTCTCCATACAATTCCTGGCTTTCCGTGCAAATTTCCTTACATTACAGTAAACCATGCACAGTCCTGTTGTGCTTGCAGTGATCCTATGGGAGGGTAGAGGTTTGGAGTCTGCCTGGTGCCACCAGCTGAAACCAACCGTTACATACAGGGGGTATTTCGGCGCCTTGCAGCATTTTCAACTGGAGTAAGTACTGTGCCGTACAGAGTTGTTTTTTGAAGGAACATGACAGATTCCCTGGGCCAGTACCTGTTTGCTAAAGAGTTGGAAATTATCCCAAATACCTAGGCAGGGCCAGAACTGAACAGAGGTAATGTGCCCCATCAAATTTAAGCATAGCTTAAGCAGAACCTGCTTAAGGTTCTCAGTGTCAGTGGGTGCCAAATCAAAGATAAGCTGTTGAGGTCTCGCTGGCACTGGGGACAGGAACTCATCAGACTGCACCGTGGAGGTGACATGCAGGCTTGTCATCCCAGGTTCCCGTTACGGTGAGTGAAGGTCTTCCCGACAGAGTCCAGAGCAAAGTGCAGGTCATCTGGAAACCAAACACTGGAAATAGGTTAACGGTGCCAAAAAGTGTCTGTGTTTCTCCACTGAGGGAGGAGGAAGCCAGGTGTCACAGACAGCTGCCTCTTAAATTCCTGCTCTTACATGAGATTAAGTTCTCCATAGTTTTTCTGGAGCATTTGAGCTTTTAATAGTTTTGTGCTAGTCCACTGATTCTGCCTATATTTCTGCTTTGATGGATTTGATATTTTTCATTCTTCTTTCAACTAGCCTTCACATCTGTACTCAACAGCTAATTTTCATTCTCTCATTATTGATCTCGCAGAGTAAAGGTGTACATGGAACATTCTGCAGTAAGAAGCCATCATGTTTGGGTTAAGTAGACAGACACCCAGCTAAAATGGATGATTTTCCACTGCTCAGTTTATGGAACGTGTTTTCTTTGTTAATAGACATACTATGTTTGACAACACTGTGTGGGTCGCAATTCCTGCATTTCTGTCAGTGGAAATTGTGATGGCAGTGGGAAACACTGGCAGTGCACTGGTTTAAAGCAGGCATTTTTCTGTGGTAGAGCACAAGCTTCAATTACGGTAATGTCACACGATCCTGTAAAAGTCAGTCATTACCCTTGGGTTCAGCTACACCTGCAATTACATGGAAATAATTATACAATAATAGCTAACAAAAGTAGAAAAAGCTTGGCTGATTCCGTCAGGTTCACGGGTTTTCAAGCTGTGCTCTGGGTGGCACTCGGATGGCTGCTCCGGGGTGTAGCTAAGGGGAGGAGAGGACTGGGGCTGCCTTTTATGTTTCCGTGCTGCCCCGTGCTCTCGCATGCGTGCTGGGCTGTCTGCTGCCTTCCTGCCTGTCTTCTTTGAGAGGTGGGAACTGCGTGGCAGGAACACCTTGTCTGTGCAGGCCCCTCTCAAAAACATCCTCAAATCCTTACCCATGTTTCTGGCTCACGATAGAGAGTATAAAACGTAGATACTCTGACAGTGACATGGGGAGAGCTGCAGTAGGCGTGACAGGAGCTGGTGGGAAATGATGATTAGCACCCTGGTGTCTGCCCGTGTCTGAATTATCATGTCACAGCTGAAGAGAAATACTTTGCTGCTAATCACTGTTCTTTCCAGACTGACAGCTAGCAACTTACCCCTGTCTTCTGCTACAGAACGTACATCTATCCCCTGTACCGGGAAGTATTTCCAGGCTATCTGAAAACGAAAGCTGAGAGCACCTGAGCTTTGTACAAAGGTCTAGGGCGAGAAGTCAGAAGTTTGGTCCTATTTACGTCAATGGACTTCAGCAGCATAAGGAAGGTTCCCCTCGGTGTACCCGTGATACCGGTGTGTGTCGGCTGGGTGGCTGCAGAACCGTAAGCAGTGAAATGATGATTTTCATTAGGGTGAAGAGTATCCCCCTCGGGCTCTGGGTTTAGTGGCGCACGAGGCTGAAAGGGAGAAGCAGCTACCTGCTTTACGGACAGTGTGTTAACCTGATCCAAGGCTGCTTAGTCCCTGTGCCATAAGGGAACCAAAGCCTGGGTTGTGTGAGCAAGTCAGATAAACAGGTGTTCTGATTACAGCAGAGATGGCAGCCGAGCAGGAACTGGAGCACCCAGAGGTTAATTTGTGCTGCTAGCAGTTGTGTTAACTATATTCATGATATTCTTAAGCATTCACTGAAGAAATGAATTGCTCTGTGCCCTGGGATCAATTTTAGAATGCTTTTCGTAGGGCACCACTGTAGTTGAGGCTGATGCACTAATGCTTTGTGATTTAAATTCTCTTACACAGACTGGCACTGGTGAAACCCTCCGGAGTGCAGTTCTCCTCACAGCCGTAGGAAGCTGCCTACCCATGGTGCGTGCTGGTTACTGAGCACTGGGAGTCGGAGGGAAGGTGGAGTTGGAGCTCGCTGAGGATCAGTAAGGTTACCACTCACCGCCAATCACAGCACAACGGTCTGTGAGACTGGACCTTGGATTATGCGATGGGACCGGGGCTTCTCAGTGCAGTGTTGGTGCCTGGCTCTCACTAGTCCCTTTGAAAGTTCCTACAGAGTATTCCTGCTCTATATGATAGTTTTCAGAAGAATTTCTGTGAGGAAATTGTGACCGTTGCCAAAACAGTAGGTTTAGTGTATGAGACAATGGACATGGGCGTGGCGCTCAAATCACACGTATAGTTGTGACATGGGAGGGAGGCTGAAAGCATTTGAAACCTGAACAACAGCTCTCTAGTTAGAAGTAATAGATCTTTATCAGAATTTTGGAAAGTGCTCTGTTTGAAAAATGTTGTGAGCATTGGGCAATTAATGTTCCAAAAGTCTTGTTTAATTTGGTGCCAAAATAAGAGCTGGAGTTTCACTGCATCAGCTAAAGGGCTTCAGAATTCTTGTCCTGGTCAGTTCAACAGGACAAAGACAGTACCAGGCTGGCCTTGCTTTTCAGAGGTAATCACAACCCACTGGTTCCAATGAAATCCACATCCCTACTCAAGGCATCATAGTGAGGAGCCCTTTAGATGACTTGTGTTGTGCTTTACAGTGGGAACCTGGAAGTGCATGTACAAGAATATGCATTGCCCACACATTGTGGTGCTTTTGCTTAGAACAGACAGAGCGGAGTCATCCTGACATACAGGTTCAAAGGTTGTTTATTCCTCAGCACAGTGGGAAAACATGTTGCTACAGTTCACGTGCTTCCCTGAACTGATGCCTTGACTGCCAGTAGCTATTTAGTGTGATAATGGCGTTTGATAGACTGGACACAAACACCATTGTCACACTCCACAGCTCTGGCAGGAGTAGATCGTTAGTCCGTGTAGGAAGTAATGCACACGCATTGCCAACTTCAGCACGGGGGCTTCCAACATCTGCAAAACACGGAGAAAGGACCGCGTTCATACGTGTTGCACCAGGATTCTCACCAAGGAAGCAGGTTTTGCTTGAATAGGACAGAGCGTGCGTCTGTGTTTGTTTAGCCTGCAAGTCCAATGATAACATTTCTGCACACCCGCAGCGAGTACAGAAGGTCCCATCACAGATCCTGTCCACCAGGAGCGGATGAAGAGCAGGCGAGCAGTAACCGAGGGTCACAATGCACAGGGTTTGTAAAGCCGTGGAGATTCAGTTATGTGGCATCACGGTGTCTGAATACTGCAGAGAAAACAGAGGAAGAGGAGCACAGGTAGGGGAGGGGATTAGAAACCAGAGCTTGGGTGGATAGTAGTAGCCTTTGTATCTTACTCTTCCATGTATCCACCTTGTCCACAGTCTATGAGGACTGACAACCATGTGGTCATCTGTGCAAGGTCATGTTGGATATCGACTGGCAGAGCTGTGCAGGTAGAATGTAGCTTTGTGAAAGTGCAAGCCAGCTAGTGAACGCTCATTAGTAGGAATAACAAGATTAGTCACCGGTGGATAACTGTAATGAAGCCTGCCAACTGAAACCGTCTGAGGAGAGCAGAGCACCTTAGACATTAATGTTCCATTTTGTGTGACTTTGGGTACACTTTGTATGTGCTGAGTACCGAAATGTTGTTTGCAGCTGCTGAAAACATAAACTTTCTGCCTCAAAGCAGGATGCTGTCTGGACTGGTCAGAAGCACCAGGGGAGGGGATGGAGCTGTCTCTGTGCCAAGAGGTGAGGACAGAACGTCTCACTTTAATGCCTTTAAAATACCCACCTCATTTTCTTTAGCTCAGTAAATGCATTCCCAGTTTTACATATTCGGGAGCATTTGCTACCCACGTGTAGTACAACTGGGCTCTGCAAGAGTCTTCTGGATCTGGTTGCATTTGGGAAAGCACTGTTAGGCAAGGTATAGTGTGCAAAAGGCAGACCATCCAGTCCCCTGAGAACTCCTCCTTTGGGCTCAGCCTTCCTGCCAGTCTCAGTTTTGTCTTTGCTAATCCGCTCCCTGATGATGTGTCACTCCCACGCTAACAGCCCTCGGCTTCATTCTGCTGTCAGCACTCCCATCCTGCGGTCCAGCCAAGGAATGAGCGGGGCACAAGTCTATCGTGAGCTGTTCGGTGCGGCAGAGCGTGGTATGGCTACGGGGGAAGTCACCGTCTGGGCTTGCTGGGACCGAGTGGTCCCCATTTCAACACCCGCTTTCGTAAGCAGGTGAGGCGGTCCCTGGCCCGAGTCAGCGGGTGCTGCAGTTTGTGAGCGGGGCACTCTGCGTGCCCCAAAATCAGAGAGTGCGTATGGGCAGCTACACTAGGTCAGCTGAAGCGCCGGAGCTTGTGGGGAGCAGGACGTGGCTTTTGGAAGTGACCCGGAAGAGAACCCACTCTGCAGACGAGCTGCGGAACAGCAGCCCTGGTTTGAGACGGCGGGAGGAGCTCCAGCAATAAATGATCAAGGATAAGGGCGCATCCCTATGCAGATGTTTATACGCGGGCAGGGACATGCAGCTCACTGTTGTACAGCATCAAAAGGCAGGTTTGCAGATCCGCAGGTCAGGCCACTCTGAAATCACAGCTACGAAGCAGACACCTCTGAAGGAAGGTGAGAAGCTGCAGCACACCCTGGGCATCAAAATGGCACAGAGGTTTTGTAGTATGGGTGGGAAATACCCTGTCACACCCAGAACATACCCTGTCTTGTCAGAATGCAGCTCACAGTTGCAGACCTGAGGTCCACGCGGCTGTTTTTAGTGAACGTGCCTGTGCCGATAGGTGATAATGAGAAGTGCATGCCAAAGGAACGCAAGTACTGTGCATCGCCGGTTCACCAGTGTCAGCGGTTTCCCCCTTACCTTCGCTCACACACGTTTCACTCAGCTTTCTCTGCAGCAGAGGAGAGGTCAGGCAAGATCCTGCTCTCCTTAAGCGCTGAGGAGAAGTCTGCAGTGCCTGGCAGAGGCAGTGCAAAGGGCAGCAGAGCCCTGGCAGAAGCGCCTCTGGACTTGGCTGTGAGACGTGTAGGACAGTGGATACCCAGGCAGACGATGCAGCTGCCAGCAGGCAGTTCTGTAGGTCCACAGCTACGTGGAAGCTCCCGGCAATTAAACAGGAATATTTCCAGGACAAAAGGTAATGAAAGGAGGAGGAATGGCCACTAGTTTTTAGTACTGCAATGGACAAAACCCCTGAGACAACAGGAAAGTTGGTGGACAGTGCAGGGAGAAAGCAAATTACACACATCAGAGAAAGGAAAGATCCACATTTTGCTTCTCTTCTGCTAGAGATAAAGAATATTATTGGAATGTTCCAGCTGAGAGATCACTGGGAAGAGCAAGGGTGTTTTTCAAGAAGTATCCTGATGTATCTCAGAATCTGTCCTCTTTGTATATCCGGATGTGGAAGCATTCCCGTAACCCCGTGAGGTCTAACCACCCTGACTGTCACCTTCCCCACCCCCCGTTTTCCAGACAGTCACCTTGTGGGGTGGCTTGCCCACTGCCACTGGCAAAAACCTCATCTCTTGAAGAGTGCAGGCAGAGATCACCGTGGGCAAGACAGTAGATCCTGTTAAATTGCACAGAGAGGCCGCAGGCACTTGCGGACCGTTTGGTGCGCTGCAGTGCTTCCTGTGCGCTTCTTGATTTCTGTTGGTCATTTTAACATTTCCGTTCCCTGACAGGAATCAAGCAGGGGAAGGCACTTACCATCCAGCACAGCTGCCAAATGATCCTCTGGTGTGTCGCTAGGTCTCGCCAGAATGGAGATTCTCTTGCATGACATTGCTGAGTATCACTGTATTTGGGGCTGGGGTTTCTTTTATGAGTCCCCAGCAGGGTCAGCTGTTGAAAGCCTCTGTTTCCAGTGGGCACCTTTCCCTCGCCCTTTATGGGATCCTGAGCTTTTAAAGTAAACAACTCATTCTCTTTCTGATAAGTGATATTAAAATATTGATCTGGGGGAGGGAGATGGCCTGCATTGCACAGAGCCAGAGTCACCTTTAGTCAAACAGACGCAGGAATGGAAAAAAAGCTCTGAAATCTCCATTTTCTCTGTCCCCTCAGAGAGCACCCATGTGGGTAGGCAGAAATGCAAAATACAGGGTTGACTTCGGCTGCCTGTTTCACTTAACCCTGAGTTGAAGAGTGCTTATTCTGTCTTCATACTAACTGCTTACTTCTTCCAGCAAGACTGATTTCACCAGCTCCTCAGGTCACAGTGCCAATCTCACTGTTGGGTCCACTGCTGGGTCTTACCGATCTTTTCTTCGTGTTTCGGTTCTGATTTACTGCCTTTTCCGCACAGGAATTTTCTGAACTCTCAGACAGCCTGTCACGTTGTTAAGGGGTTTGACTTCCCAGCACACCTACGAGACGGGGGAAAAAGTCTGGCTCCAGGTGAGCCTACCTGAACACCAGTGGCAAAACAGGAAGCAAACACCGGTTTCAGGACCTCATCCAGGTAATCAACAACTGGCCCATGGCATAACCCCCCAAATTTAGGGTATGATAAATGTCTTGGTTTTCATGAAGCCGAGTATGGGGTTGGAACCTGAGATTTCTCTAAACATAGTTTAAGGGCACACCTTCAGTACGATAACTTTCCTGGTGGTTATCTAACTAGTATTTCATTGCTTACTCCCACTACCATGTTTCTATTCCATTAGAGTATAAGTATCTTGTAACAGTCTGAAGTAAAAGGCAATGTCTTTTTTGAAAAAGCAAAGTTTTCAATGTAATACCTCACAAAAGTGAGGAAGCAGGTCACCAGTTTTGCTGGATGTGTCCATCTGGCAGCAGCAAACCACTGCAAAATCAAATCTGGACAAAATTCCGTGTCATGCCCTCTCCTTGCTTTCCAGCGTTAGCATAACTAGACCTTCAGTAGGACACAAACACCACTTCTGCCCTTGTCAGCATACCTCCCCTCACCCTGCCAGGCTGAGATGAGACAGGCCGGGAGGTACGAGCCCTGAGAATCGGAGCTCTCCTCTCCTGAGAAGGGTCCTGCACACAGTTGAGTCGAGCGCGTCATGCAGTGCTGTGTAAGTGGAGAACCCTGAACTACAGAGGTGCTAGAACACCCCCATCCTTATCAGCTTATGGCATGTCTTCTCTCCTTTAGGTTGTCACGTATTTGGACTGCAAATTTGTCATGGCAAGAATGGTCTCCTACTGTTCCCTGAAATGCTGTTCCCTCTGGTGCCGCTTTGTAAGGGCGGTGCAGCTACACCAGTGATACAGATACTGCCAGCAGACAGGGGTGAAACAAGGCACCAGGCGGTGCTTTCTCTGCACTGATGCAGCTGTATCTGTAGGTGCTGAGCAGTCCTGTCACTAGAAAGCAGTTAAAGAACAGCTTTTTCCCCCTGTGAAAAACTCCAGAATTTATAATTCTCAAGGATTTACTGACTCACTTTCATAACCTTAGTTGTAAAAGCCACGTTAGGTTGCCTGCTGTAGATGATCTGACTGCTTCACTGTACCCTTTTCCAGCTTTGTTAAAGAAAAACACCTTAATTAGTACGAAGCGCAAATGAATAGTGCTAACAGGTGACAGTGGGAAGCAGAGTGAAAGGAGACAGGGCAAGAGAAAGGGCACATGCCTGAGTTTCAGCTTTCATAATCTGTGCTGTATGACAGGGTGTGGAAGAAACAGCGAAACTAAGAGTTTTTTAACCACACAATCCCAATCACTTGCTTTTGTGTTAAAATTGCCAATAATCTGTGCTAACATGGCCTAACGAGGCCGTGGCTATGTGTCAATCTCGGCAGGCTGTGCAGCCAGTTGTGTGCACGGATACTCTCATTTTCATCCTCACAAAGCCCTTAACAGGAAGGTGACTGGGGACATTCTGGGTGGTCACTAAACGTCGGACAAAACCAGGGTCTGTTGAAGTCAAAAGGAACATTTCCACCGAGTTCTGAAGGATCCGGGTAGCGTCAGCAGCACTGCATGTCTGTATATACTTTGTGTCTGCCACATCTGCACAGCGCGGGCCGACTGTGCCATGGTTGTTTCTGACAGCAGACTTCCCATAACAGTAGGAAAAACACACCCCAGTTACAGGTATTTTCTTGCTCAGGGTCCCAGTGGTTGGGGTTTTTCCATGGTATTCTCAACATTGGCATTACATTTTGCCTTGATCTGTTTAGAAAATCCTCCCGAAGCAGGGACTGCTTTTTGTTTGGTGTTGATATGGCTTGGTTTTGGGTGAAGAGTCTCTCATTTGGAACTTATACATGCACGCAGCATGAAGATGCCAGAATTACTACTAGCAGTAGTACTAGTTGATAGGCTGCCCATAGTAGTAGAACAAGGTTTGGAGAAAAGTTTTATTTAAAGCTTTTGTACCTATACAATTATACCAGATCCCCGTGTGCGAACTCCATATGCCACGCTGAAAATAAGGGGTGCATTGTAAGTGTGCAGAACGTATCTGACAATTTGCTTAATGATACAAAGAGGGCAAAGGACCTCAAATAAAATAAAATAAAAACCAAACAAATGCCACATGTCCCAAAACAGCAGAGAAAGACTAAAATGTGCTACTTTTAACTACAGAGGAAACACCACTTACTTGGTATTTCTGGGGAAAAAAGCTGTTTTCCTCAAAATGGCAATCTGCAAGTTGAAGTGAAGTACTGGCTCTCCACATGGAGCCACTGGCGGGTCTGAAACAGCATTGCGACATTCACCACTGTTGCAGGCTAGTTTGGGTCCAGTTCTTTGAAACTGAATGCCAAATAATTTGGAAATTCCTGAAAAAAAAAGGAACTGTTTTGTTTAGATGTTACTAAAGGTGACATCAGGACAAATAATGCAATACACATTGCACGTTCCTCCGAGGGCCAAATTTTCCCTGGAATAAGTAGATATGACCCCAAGCAAAGTTATCAACCGTTGAAGTTCAAGCTGACTTTGAAGTTGGCACAGCTGAGAGCTGAGTCCTGTGACCTGCAAAGGCCCATTCCAACCTGGACGTTTCTGTGGTTCAGCGGTGCCGATTTATGCGCGTAGCTCCTGTTGAGTAGGGTGTCACCATGCAAGGGAAGAAATCTCATCTGTACAAGGGTGTTTTCCTGCCATTTTTCTTATATCAGATGTGGAGAACAGGAAGGATGAAACAGAAATGTGAGGAATGGAGTCTTTTCCCTGTGGAGAGAGTGAAAGGAAAGGAACGACTCCAGAAGCGAAGGAATAATAGCTTACTGCAGGGGTGGAAATCAGGCTGTGTCAGGAGATTTCTCACACTGGGAAGATTTAGCAAAGGAAGAAGCTATGGTTTGGCTCTGCAAAACCTTAATTATGAAATTCTTCAATTAAGAACAACAGTTTTGGTAAAAAAAGGGGTTAAATACTCTGTGATCTCACTAGTGTATTAGGAGAACTGTTGTAGTCTGTTTTGAAATTTTATGGGCCTAAAGAGTTTGAGAGTGGTATAAACCCTTTGGAAGAGTAAACCTTCTTGGCAGGGAGTTAATTTTGATCTCAAACACATTACATGTTCAACAAAGCTCATTTAGAGCCCTGTTTGAAAGGGCTTAAAAACCAGTTACTTTGTTTATTTGGCGTGGATTTCAAAAGCCAGTTTCACCACTCAGTCCAAACTGAGACTTTCAAAGCAGGTTCATTTCCATGCCCCGAAAGAGGCTCACCTGAATGAGCTCTCCTTTTTTTTCACTCTGCACTTAAAATCGGAATAGTCTGAAGCCTACATCAAAACAGAAAGAACACAGAGGAGGATCGTGGAGCGCATGTAGAGAGCGTGGGAGCAGTGAGTGGGTTGGGAAGAGCTTCCTCTTCCTCATTTGGGTGGCCTGAGACCTAATGTTACCCAGCTAATTTATCCCAACTCAGGTTAAAGTCAGCTGCAGGTTTGAGCGAGATGGGAAACGAGACCCTCAGTTGAGGAGGGAGTTAGAGCAAAAGATTGTGATCTGAAAAATCTGGTGCTGTAAGCTGCAGAGGGTTAAAAAGGAGCTACTGAGGTGCTAGTCCAGGGATACCCCAATTCTGCAACCCTCTGGAACCCTGATACTTAACCATTTTCCCTCCCCAGGTTCCAGCCTCAGAACTGTTGGACAAACGGCCATTCACGCACAAGAACTTGAGTTGTAGCTTGATGGCTTTACTCCAGCTCCGTCTTTAATGAGCACATAATCAATACTCTCACATTGATTTGGGGTTGGCTGTTTCATCCATGGAAAAATCCCGTTACAGTCCGCCAGCTGAGAGTGTGGCTTACTTGGTTTAAAACTTCTGGACAAATCTGGGTCGAAGATTTAGGCTGGATCCTTTCATGGAGAAAGGTGATGCACCCGGCAGTGTAACTGCATTTATCCCTTTGCTGTGACCTGTGGATGTCAGTGAATCTGTGCTGACCTACATCAGTTTAGGGTATGACCATATGATTTGTGAGAGGAAATTGCTGCAGGAATTCTTGGGGCAAAGTGAACAAAGCTGGTATTTACCTGTTTATCCCAGTTAGTGCAGCATTCACAGGGCATCAACTTCAGAAACATTCAAGGAAGCACATTTACCAGCGCTAACACCACAGTGTAGTAGACAAACGTGAGGCATATGTAGTGCCGGGAAAACTTGGATCACAGAAGGGAAAGCGTTGTGACCCTTGTAAGCCAATGGCGAGTGGTTAAAGATTACCTGTTCTGGTCAGTCTGACTACTAGATAGAGAAAGATTAACTGAGAGCAGCATGAAGTAGAGCAAAGGTATTTAACCTGGAAACCATGATCTCTTCTGATTTCTGCTGGGGCTCAGTAAACGACATCGATTTGAGTTTCCCAATCACCAAGCTCGTTACATCAGTTCTAGATGGTCCTGGCATTCCCCATAACCATTCACCGTCTGACTCATCCAACAGGATGCGGGTTGAGGATTTTTTTCAGATTAAGGGTGTAACAATGTGCCGTCCATGACATTTCTGTTTCCCCAGCAAAACAGTTGTGGATAGAATTTAGGCAATTTTGATGTAAGCAGATGGCTAACAGATAAATCTTATCTTTATTTACCTGTCTCTCAGGGGGAACTGCCCAGCCCCAAGTGAATTACTACCTCTGGAAACAGCGTTGTTTGGCTCCTCAAGTCTTTTGCCCAGGTGAGCTGCACTGGGCAATGAGCCTGAGAAATTAACTGTCCATCAGCAGTTATCGAAGCCACAGACCTTCCTTTTTCCTGCCAACCACTTCTGCAGGCTTTAGACAAAGCACTAATCCTATAAATCACAAATCACAGCAAAATAAGCTGCTTAGCAATGGGCATTTACGAAGAACATAAGATATTTGCACTTTCCCTTCCTTCCTGCGCTTTACCAGGAGGCAGATGGGCCTCCCCCTCCACACACAGGTGAGTTCCATGGCCTGAAACCTGCCCTCACATCATATACAGTGCTGTTCTGCGTTTGTGTCGGTGACTATCAGTTCACAGTGCTGCTGTGAAGTGATTTCTTACCGTCTGGCAGCCATGAAATGCATGGAATTTGGTCAATATGCCATAAATGGCTCTCTGATCAGAGAAACGCCTGTCACAACCTCTCGTCCATGACTGCAGTCTCTCCATACCACATTAGGTGCTGACATCCTACCCACAATGGATGCAGACAGTTTAACCTTAGAACAATAAATAGAGGCTAGTCATCTCAAGACTGTCACCCTAAATCCTTTTGGACTTCAAATCCCAGTAGGATTATTATCTTAGTCAGGAATTACCGTCGTAAATCAAACCTTTGCTCAGCAGTGGCCTGTGCCACCTACCTCAGGGAAGAGGAAAAGCCCACTGAGCATTTGCTACCTCCTCTGGCCTATGGATTAATTTACTTTAGTATCTTACTGGCTTCTGCAAGTAAAAAAAGCTGTTTAAATCTGCTTCTCAGACCATGAAGAGGCTTGAGTGGCCTGGAACCTGCTAATCACCGGTCTGATCCCCTCGGAGAAGATGGAGGGCCGCACACCATTGAACAGAGCCCCTACACCACTCCATGGAGGGCAGCATGGCCAGCCAGCTGCGGCCCCCACCTCTGCCCCTGTGAGACAATGTGCTGCCAGAGAGGGGTGTGGGGGAGGAGGCTAGGAGCAGCAGAACTCTCTGGAAGGGGCAGGGCTGAGGGCCTGTGGTCTGAGGCGATGTGTCCCCTTGGGCACCATGTTGTCGCGGGCAGCTGTGGCCTGTTGGTGCCCGCCCTGAGTGCCACTGCAGGCAGGGCTGGCAGCACAGGGGACTGGGGCTGCAGGGCCGTCCTTGCCAGCCACAGGCACCTGCCACAGAGATGTCCCCAGCTGGAAGGACAGGTCAGACCGCCTGTGGGAAGACAGTGTTGCACAGGTGCACTCGGGTCCGGTGGCCGGGGCTGGGGGCAGGGCTGCGGCAGAGAGCATTAGCGGCAGGGTGGAAAGGGTGCGTGGTGCCTTCTGCTTGCTGTGGCCAGCTCAAATTGATCATTATTTATTTAAAGTCCTCAGTCCTTGGTGAGGTTCATTCAGATGGGGGCCGCCACATTCCCCTGCCTCCCCGTGTGCTCCCGGTGGAACCCTTCAGCTCACACGACCAGCAAGGTTCACTGTAGACCTTTACACCCTTTTAATTACTTCTGCTCCTCTGATAAAAATTACAGAATTAAAAGTCCGTTTGGCCTCTTGGAAAATCTTGAAGACAATGTGTTTATAACTCCATGTGGAAACTTTGACCCACTCTTCCTCTGCCAGTTCAGCCTGGCTCTGGCCAAACGGTGCCTGGAAAAAGCAATCCCCGGAGCCGGCCTACGTGATCAAAGTGCGCGGAGTAAGAGCCAGGAGTTAGACAAGATAAGGCTAGTAAATACAGTTTGGTGGGGGGGTTGTTTTGTCTTTTCTGCATTCCTCTGCACCTCTTCCCCAGTTAAACAGAAATACAGTGTGGCTATACTATTGATGTTTTGGAGACAAAGAGTGCTGACAAAATTTAAAAAATAATTACTCATCAAGTGTTTTATGTGACATTGCAAACACTTCCCTTGCTAAACGTAAGCTTTACACAGATAGCATGTTCAGTCTAATCAGATAGTTTACTCATTTACTCTCCTGTGGACCATGAAGCTGACTTTCACATGGTTACTCCAGGCCTGGATGCCAAAGCTCTGCTGGACTGAAACTGTTTTCACAAAATCCTGGTTTCAAGCCCTTAGAGAAAACAAAAAACTGCTGTTTCTTTGTCTAGTCTGTCTTTAGGGGTAATCACTGTTCCTACAGCGAATCATAGGGCAGGGAACAGGCGTCTCAGGTACAGTTGGTTGCTGTTGGCTTAGACTAGTGCAGATGTCGAGCATCGGTTTCTCTTTGCGTGTTAACAGTGAAAAGGGGACGAAAGGAGGGAGAAAAGGAAGGCAGCTGGTCCTGTAAAAGAGTTGAAAAGCTCTCTGTTTCAACAAGAAATGTTGGTTTGTTAAGCTGGTGACTGGACAATGCTAACTGGGCAGTACACAGGTAACTTGCCCATAGAAACAACGGGTGAGTGAAAGATGGGTCTTAAGCCCAAAGATAAAATGAGGCAGTAGCAATTCCTGGCCTACCACAGAGAATTGCAGCATTATTTAAAAAAAACATTGAAAGAGGAGTTATTAATCTACTTTCAGGCTGTAGAAACAAGGTTGGGAGTTACAGGGTTGTTTGGACAAACAGAAAATTGCCAGTCTTCACTGGGATCAGGTGTGAAGGTGCCTCAGGCCCCTTTGTAGAGACCTGCGAATCCTTAAAGGGCTATTCGGTGTGGCTACGTCTGCAGAACAGTCTCTGTTGGAGAGGCTTACCTGTTGCATGGGGTACTAAATTTACAGGGTAGTAACAGCTGTGGAGGTAGAATGAAAGAAGAGTGTGGTTAATGGAGTCAGAGGTGGCCTTGTGTTCTGGCCTCTGGGTGACCTGGGCAAGTATGACAGTGTCCATGTCCCTCCACTTCCTAAGCTCCTGTTCTGAATGGGAGCTTTCTGGAGGAGGTTGTTAGGATAGAAGAATGGGGCCTTTTCAAAATCGGGTCTTGGGAACTGGTGAATTTGCAGTGTATTAGCTAAGCAGTGTGGCACAGAGGTTCCAGAAACATTTTGCTGAGGTGTAATCCTGAAGACAGCATTGATGGACTAGGCCAAGGCATTCATGTCCCAGACATTTAGAGGGTCTAGGCCTTACTAAATGCTCAGTTGATGTTTATGCCAGCATCTGAGGTGTGTGGATTGGTAGAATACCTTAGCTGTATGGGAAACATTGACACTGGTGTCCCAGGAGGTCATCTTCTCTGCCGTTTGTGAGTCCTTCCTTTCACTGAAGGGCTGGAGGATGGCTACGGAAGGGCAGATCTCACACAGGCATCAAGGCCTCAGCCAAAATGTGTTCTGGCATGCTGCAAAGCTAAGGAGGAGGCTGGGATGAGGCGACAGTTGCTGAGGGGCCACGGCAGCCCATACCATGTTTTGAGGAGCGGTGTTTAGGGTGCATCAGGTGGCTGAGCATCACTCGCTGAGGCAGAGCAGACCCGTACTGCTGGAGTCCAAAGCCTCAGGACCTGCTTCTGCAGGTGTTTGAGAATAAAGAACATCCTATCCCCTACCTCACTGTGAAAACAAAAACGCTCAATGGTATGGTTGTTCCTTATGCATATTCTTACAATTCACCACTGATCTGAGGGTCTGGGCAGATGTGGGCTGGTTTGCAAAAGGAGCGTGAGCTGGATGTGAAAGGGAAGAGTTTCTCCTTCTCCTGTTGAGAGGGGAGTGATTGAATGCATGAGCTTTATCAGAGAAACTCCTAGGTCTTTTAAGCTGTTAGGACTCAGAAGCAAGTAACAGGGACTAGCTGCCTGTGTAATCACGTACCAGTTCAGACCACCAGCGCTTTACATGACCTCGCTGGTTTTCCAGGTTATACAATGTTGTGCTCAGAATTTGGTTAAAAGAAGAATGAATTTGAGACTGCGGTTTTTCTGTGCTTCCCTTCCTAATATCACATTGCGTTGGCATTACTGTTTGAAAGAAGCACTAGCTTTCTGGTTCAAGTTGCTGCCTTTTTCCCCAAATGTGGAATGAAGAGCCTTTGTGAAACAGGTGGACTTTTTCTTAAAGGAAAAAACAAACCCAGAGTTGGGGAGGGAGGAAAATTCTATTTGATTTGCAACAAATGCCTCCTCTAAATACCTATGCCTTGGAAACTCCTCTTTGGCGAAGCTGCCGAGATGTGTCAGGACTGGTTTTGTCTCCAGGTGTCTGCTGTCTGGGTGTGCAACAGTCCCTGTGGGGATTCTGTTTCACCGCCACTGTACGGTCCCCATAATGCCATACGACGCCTCCTCTGCTGAGCCACTGATACCATCTCGCTCTTGTTCCCCGGAACACAAAGCATATGTCTGACCTACGACTCCGTACGTCACGCAAACGTTTTGAACACGTCTTTAGTTTCAGAGGAGGCGGCCTCAGCTGAAGAAGCCTGAATTTCTGTGGTGTGTTTTTTATTTATTTTAAAAGTGAAAACTTTCTCCTGACTCTAAAATAAACCAACACTTTCCAACCTCCTGTTACTATTTCTGCTGTCTTGGTAGTCAATTCAACACATGCAATTCTTGCTTAATACCTGTGAATGAATTCTTCTTAAATACAGGCTTAAGTTCCTACAAAGATCGAGTAAAAATTATTTTCATGTCCAAGTGAAGACTCCTAAACTATACAATTGGCACTCACTTCAACATTATTTACTTTTAAGGCTTTTTCAGGGATTCAGAGATGATTCTTTCTGCTTACTAAGTAAAAGAAAAAAGTAAGAAAAGGTTTTCCTTAAATGTCATGCTTACAGGATAAATTCTGTATGAAATGAAATTCAGAACTCACCTGCTGTTCCTAGAATACTCCTGAAAACTGGTTTTTCTTCCTCGGAAGTTTATTGTGACTGAAAAAACCAAACCACCACATATACAAATCTAAATTTGGGTGGTTTCCTCCAGGGTATGAGCTGGTGTTGTTCCAACTTAGAACGTTATCCACTGCCTTTGCCTGGCGTGGCGGAATGGTACTGTGCTGAGTTTGGCGTGCCAGAGGCGCCGGCTGAGTGCCGCACTGGGGTCAGAGGGGACCTTCCCGTGGAGCTGAGCTTTGTTAACGATTACTCGGCCTGGAGCGTGCCGGGCACAGGCCTTCTCTGAGACTCGGTTATTGCTGCAGGCTCGCTCTCTGGGACTCGCACTCTGGACGGTTTACCCTTGCGAGAGGGCTGTGTTGCACAGGGTGGCATGTGCAAGGTCTGCTCTCCAGAAGAATTCCTGGCAGGTTCCACACCTGCCAGCAGGCTCGGTCCTGGGAGCCTGTTCTCCTGGTGCTGCTGCTGGGGACTGGGTCCCTTAGAGCACAGTGCTGCTCTTCGGTGCCTCTGGGGTAAAAGGGTTGGTAGGTGATACTCGGCAGTCTCAACTGAGGTGTGCTCGCACGCTGTGTGGTCGGCGGTGCGGAGAGGAGCCTACCGTTTAATGTTCTGAAACATGCCTTCTGGGGGGAAATGTGTTGTCAGTGTGCCTGGTGAGTTCAGGTGTGATATTCTCGTGGGGGGGTTGTTGGAGCTACTTCACATATGTGAACTTGAGAATGATTAATGTTTAACATTCTTACCAGCCCTCTGTAAGCAGTGCGCCTGTTGCAACTTCAGATGAATGAGCAAACGGTCTGGGGCGATTTGTGAAGCTAAGTGGTTTGTGTAGCAAGATTCAGTTTGTTTCACAATTCTTAAATGCTAGTGGAACATGAAGTCCAACTTTAATTGGGCTTGGCGGGTAACTCAACCAGACACAAGTGCCACGCTGGTGTCACCACCCAGCCGGGGAAATTCCGCAAGTGCGCTGCAGGTAATTTCTCACCACAAGTACCCAGTGAGCCAAGGAGCAAAGGTGCCCTGCCAGATGAGTTTGTGGGCAGAGGAGGGCTCGTGGGAGGTGTGACAGTAGGTGGCTGGCTTGGCCACAGCAGTCGTGAAACAGTAGAGTTTGACATGTTTCTTGTAATGAGAAAAAAGGGTCTGCAGAATTGTCACCCTCAGTTCAGGGAGCACCCCTCGAGCCACCCAGGGACGTAGTAAGCAGTGTCCTCTGAGGAACTGCCTTTGAGGGTCTAGGGTGCGTGAGCGTTTGTCAGTTTTTAAGAACCACCTTCTGCTGTTTTGGGGTTTTTTAAGGACTTGCACGGGAGCAGGCAATCCCAGTGTGCCAAAGACAGGCAGATTAGGGCAGACAACCAGTTGGCTGAATGGGGAGTCCTCTGGGAGGATCTCTAGAGGCCAGGTCAGGCTTTGCAGGAGTGGTGTGCCAGCAGCATTCCATGTCCAGCCCTGGAAACAGCTTCCTGGTGAGGTGGTTGACGCCCCAAGGCGGTTGGTGTTTAAGAGGTGTTTGGACAATGCCCTCAATAACATGCTTTAACTGTGGTCATGCTCTTGGACCAGATGATGCTTGTAGGTCCCTTCCAAATGGGATTATTCTATCCCAGAAGATCTGTGCACAAGCTTCCTTGGTTCTACACTGTAGTGTGCATTAGGTGCAAGTAAGAAAGAATGGGATGGTCTGTGCTGAGTTTGTATGACAATGTCATCTTGAGCAAACAAGCCATGCCCGGGATGGCACTGAAACACGGGAGCAGGGTTAGTTGTCACTCTTCCAGCCAGGTCTGATTTGCCCTGTTGAAGCACTGAGAGCATGGTGCGCTCAGCTGGCAGTACTGAGCAGGACCTGCACCGTAAGGTAGTACAAGCATGGGATGATCCAGGCTGGAAGGGCTTTCGAGAAGTCCCCGGCCCAACCTCCCCAAAGCAGAGTTAGCTGTAGGGTCAGACTAAGCTGGTCAGGGCTGTATCCAGTTGGATCTTGAAGTCCTTCCAGATGGAGGCAGCACAGTCTGTGCAGCTGTTCCCAGTGTGTGTGAATGGATGTGATCCCATACATTGGAATGGCATCGGGTAAAACAACTGCTCTTGGACCTGAAATGTTCCTTAGGAAATGGGTGGCACAGCTCCCTGTTCTGCACCTACACACGGAACATCAGTTCTTTCTTTCAACCTTCCAGTGTCAAACCATTCTCGGTGGGATGTGCTGCAAACAGCAGGGCTCAAACGGAGGGCTGCTTTCTGCCGAAAGCTTTGGGGGTGACAGGTTTAAAGGTGCCCTAGGGACCCCAGAAACCCTTGGGAAATCTAGCAGGGACCTGCCAGAGACTGGGGTACCAGCCAGGGGCTCCTTGTGTGTGCTGGCAGATTTTGTGGAAAAGGGCAGCGGTGGGTGACTCTGTTAGAAGGAGCCAGGGACACAACCCGGAGTTGGGCAGCGTCAGCCGCAGGTTTGCCAGAACTGGCTGGATCGCTTTTGCCCCAAAGGGTGAGGTTTTCTTCAAATGAAATTTTCCTGAAATGCTCAACAGGAAACTTCAAACCCCCAAAAGCTTCAATTGAACTTGTAACTGCATCTTTATTTAGTTCTTGAAAGCTGGCGTGGGTATTGCAGTTTGCATTAAAATGGAAAACGCTGATTTTTAAGAGTTGTTTGAATTTTTTTTTTTTTTTTTTTTTTTTTTTTTGCATGCAGTTTGGGGTTGTTTTTTTAACCCAGCTGTCAGATGCTATGGTTGGGAGCATGAGAACAGCAGGGAGCTGAGCGTGGACCAGCACAGGCTGCTATGTATTGCTTAATCGAGTTCTCTGATCCAGCAACTGTTGAAGGGATGCAAACTGGAAGTGATGGGTCTCAGTTTTTAACAAAAATCAGCATTCTCTCTCTGTTTCTTTACTTCAGCTGTTTTAAGGACAAATTTTGCAATGCAGGGGACCTTGTGTTCCATGCATGATCGTTTTAACAAGTTCATTTGACTGGCCTGGTAAAACTGTGGTGTGACAGTTCAGGCTTGTCTCATCTTGGCTGTACCTCACAGAGGAGTGGACCCAGCCTGTGTCTGACAGGCTGCAGCCAGAGCAGAAGCGCCTGCAAAAAATTGAAAAGTATGTCACTAGGAAAGAGTTGGGATGCTTTTGTATGGCAAAATGCATGCGTCCTAAATCTGAAGGATGCCATGGCCTTCAGAGAAGGGAAATCTGCTTGATAAGGGGCTTTTTGCATGGGCAAGAAATCAAGCAGATTCTCACAAAACTGGGGCTGTCAGGGTGAAATCCTTCACACAACCAAAAATCAAGTTGTAGGAGAGAAGAAAACGGAGTCAGCAGGGCTGAGCTTTGTCTCCAGGAGTCTCTCAGGATCTGTAGAAGGCTTTTCAATGTAATGTAGGGTAGAATTCACATTGCACAACGAGAGGTTTGCTGAACACCTGGCTTGAGTGTTTTGGGAGTTGTTACGCTCCGGCCCCCCCGCTCTGCCAATAGACGCTGATAGCCAGGAGCAAACAGGCCACACGGTGGGTGACCAGCTGAACTGACTGACTGGTCCTTGGACTCCTGTCCCTCGGGACGTGGACGGAGGTGCCCAAACAAAGCTATTTAACCAGGCGCCAGTGGCACAGATAAAAGGTGGTACGGATACGTATGTGTATGTGTGCATCAGCCTTGGAAGCAAAAAGGAAAGAACAAGGGCATTCTTTTAATTAGCAACGGTCCAAATGGAAAACCTGGTGGCAATTCTTCCTGCAGATTAACTTCAAGTTGCTGTGACGGTCAGCAGGGTCTCAGCTCTGCCTGGTCAATGCCACTCACACTGGTATTCTGTTGTGGTCAGACACTGTTAAGGTTTAAGGTGTGTGGATTTTCTCAGTAACCCTTATTTGCACAGGCAGTGGGTGTAGAAAGACCACTGCCTCCCCTGCAGGGTGTTTCCCTGGCAGCCTGGTGGGAGTGCTGCTCACACTACCAGTCTGACCAGTTCTCCCTGCACTCCCCATGCCCGGTGCTGCATTACCATGCCCGGTTTCTTTTCCTAGGCAAAAGATGCATGGGTCCATACCAGAAACAGTTTCAGAGAGGTTGCTGCGGATCGAACTGCCATTCCATGCCAAATGGAAGAAACTGCCACTTCTAAACCGTGGTGAATATATTGTAGCTGTCTCTGGAGAGCTCTGACCTTCTCCTGCCCGCTCTTGTCTCTGTGGGATTAGACACTGGGGGTAGGCTTGGCTTCGATAGTTGTTTGTTCTGGGAACAAAGGAGCCAGAGTAAGGGATGCAGTATGTTCAGACATGGTGGACAAGAGCTAAAAGAAGTTTAGGAGTGGATGTAGCACAGGTTCTTCACCTCTTTCCGGTACAGCCAAGTGAAGGCTGTGTAAGGTAACGTTAAGAACATGGATCTTTGGAATGAGGTTGGAAGGAATTCCCACCAGTGTTTCTCAGACCCGTTCCTGACCCTGTCCTTAACTGCTCCATGCAGCTACTGGGTGTGAAAAATTGGGCATTTATAATCAGAAAGGAAAACAAATACTAACCTACTTGTACCGATGCTGCTAGAAGACTGCCACACAACAAATAACAGCTTTGTATTAAGAACAGGAATAAGAAACTAAGATGATGAAGATATACTTCATAAGTGTTTATAGAAAACTATCATGGAATCATGCAATGGTTTGGGTTGAAAGGACCTTAAAGCCCCCCCAGTGCCACCCCCTGCCACGGGCAGGGACACCTTCCATAGCCCAGGGTGCTCCCAGCCTCATCCAGCCTGGCCTTGGGCACTGCCAGGGATGGGGCACCCACAGCTTCTCTGGGAACCTGTCCCAGTGCCCCCCACCCTCTCCGGGAAGAATTCCTTCCTGATGGCTCATCTCAATCTCCCTCTTTCCATTTAAACCTGTCACCCCTTGTCCTGTCACTCCCTGCCCTTGGAAAAGCCCCCCCAGCTTTCTTGTACCCCCCAGGCACTGGAAGGGGCTCTGAGGTCTCCCCAGAGCCTTCCCTTCTCCAGGCTGAACCCCCCAACCCCCCCAGCCTGTCCCCAGGGCAGAGGGGCTCCAGCCCTTGGAGCATCTCCGTGGCCTCCTCTGGCCTCGCTCCAACAGCTCCGTGTCCTCCTGCTGTTGGGGGCCCAGAGCTGGAGGCAGAAGTGCAGGGGGGGTCTCCCCAGAGTGGAGCAAAGGGGGAGAATCCCCTCCTTCGCGCCCCTGGCCACGCTTCATGAAGATGAATCCTTAATGCTCAGACAGCTGCAGAGTGGATTTCAGGTTGCTTCCTCGTAAAAAACATCCCCCTCCCCCCAATCATTTATTTACTTAACAGGCTCATGATTGACCCTTCCTGCCTTGAAGTAGAGGGGGAGAATCCCCACCCTCGACCTGCTGGCCATGGATATGTATCACCAAACTGTATTTTGGGGATTTGATGTGCTCTGTGGGTGGGAGATTGGGGAACTGGATCGGACCTGGGTTTTCTGGGTCCTGCATTCAAGACCTGAGCGAGGCTCAACACCCAAGCGACTGCTGAAAGTGCTAAGGAGGAGGGGCCTCCTTGGGAAGCAGAGGGTATTTTTTCATGTTTGTCATCTCAGTTAGGGATGAAGCAAAACCTTGCTTCCACGTTGGGGGAGACTCGGACTGTGGTGCAAACGTCAGTGTAGGAGAGCTGACGCAGGCTCTTCAGTGGGTCGCTGCGCTGAAGTCCTGATTCACCTCTCCGTGTTCTAAAAGCCACTGACCGTGGCTGGTGACGGTTCACCACAAGGTTTTCATGGCCAACAGTACATCAGCATCTCCATTACTCCGAGAACCGAGTCCAGAAAATCTAAAGGTGGTTGCCTTTTTGTATCTTACCAACATTCTTCCCTGTGCCGGGGCGCTGCCACGCCGCAGCCATCAGCTGGAGATGAGCACAGGGCCTCTGCGCCCGTGCTAGCTGCGGCGGTGCGTGTTCTGGTGCAGTGCCGCGGCCCGCGGGTAGGCTGAGGGCGTGTTTGAAGATCAGGTTGTGTCCGGGGAACGCTTGGGCTGCCTCCCCGCAATGTACCGCTGCCCGCCTGCCTGTCCTGGGCATTTGTCCTCCCTGGGTATTGGATCGTGGGCCAGCTCCGGTAGCAGTGTCAGCACGGTTGTTGAAAGGCAGAAAGGAGGGACAGGGACATGTTTCCCACCTCGCTATCACACCCTTTATGAATGCTTCCCCCCCTTCTATAATTTGGACTGCATGCTTCTACTTGTTGTTTTTTAACCTTGGGGCACAGTTGGGAAATGCTGGATTCCGGGATGTGCATGCTGTGACGAGCCATTGAGACAGAAATTGTGATTCCATATTGTAATCCACATCATCATTACATGATCAGCGAACCATCCGCATGCTCGGTTAGGAAGTAGAGCTCCCTAAAACCTGACAATTTTCTTAAAAGCTGTTGTTCATGGAAGTAAAACACTGGAGCAAAGGAAATTTTTGGGATGGCAGGGAAAATGTTGTCAGAGGTGGGAACAAGTAGCTCTCGATTCCCTGAACTAGACGGACTGCAGAGGAAGGGACTTACTGACCTCTAGCTGCTTCTAAGTGTGCCTCTGGGTTTGCTCTGTGCCGAGGAACCCGTTCAACGGCAGGTGTCCTGCACCAGCACACCGACATGCTTAGAGGTGCAGCAGAGAGGCGTTGGGCACTGGATGCAACTGATACTTGCCAGGTATTGGTCTCGTGTCCGTCTCTGTTATCCTTTAACCTTAGTCCAAGGTTCAAAGTTTGCCTGTTGTTTAAAAGCTGATTTCACAGGAAGGCCGTGTCCCCTCGCTAATCCAGGGGTCACAGAGTGAAAATCGGGTTTCACCTGCACTCGGAGGGGATCGCTGAAGCCCTCACGGCAAGCCTGTGTGACACGGAGGTGTGCATGTATCCACCAACACTGCAGTACGTAGTGAGCCCAGAAAAGAGACAAGGTGGAGCGAGAAATTAGTCCACTTTTTCAGAGGAAGCAGAAGCCTCACGTTTGTCCCTCCTGCTTCTGCACGAAGGTGGCACAAGTGGGGCTGTAGCTGTCACTTGGGCAGTTGCGTCCCTGCTGGGGAGGAGGCTGTTCCCTTCCACTGGGTAACTTGCTGGAGACGGCAGGTGTTTCCACCAGCTCCCAGGCTGTTGGCAAAAACAGTGTGTAAATTATTAGACACCTAAAAAATGGAAAATATTTGAAAAGCTGAGCTACAGACACTACATTTCCGTGCATTTTCTCCTCCCTGATAATTCTCGATGAGTGTGTCAGTGCAACCACTTCAGAAGTTTAAGTCAAAACCTTGTATTAATGAGGCTGAGGGCAGGGCAGAAGGTCATGGATTTAGAGCAGCGTGTATGTGAACGTCTCCGCAGTTCGCGTTGTGTCGCGCTGGGAACTGGAGTCTGCTCTGCCGAGCTGGCGAAACATCCACAGCGGACGGCAGAGCAGGAGTCGGTAAAAACCGCAGACACATTGGAGGGAGAATAAATTGGATTTGAACAGGGCTCTGAGTCAGAAGCTGGGGAAATAATGAATGGTAATCATCACGGGCGGGTTTATCTTTGTGATCCTTGCGCTGGAGATGTTGGGAACAGCAGCGGTTCCCATTGCGTTGCCATAGCAAACCCCAGGTGCCTTTGTCCCGAGAGCACCATGTAGGAATGTAAACGATCACGGGTTTTATGTCGAGTCAGCCTCGGAATGAGAAGAAAGCAGGAGATTCAGCTTGTTCAGTCGGGTTTACAGCCCTGAAGATTGCTGAGGCAGAGAGGCGTTGGTTTGAGAGGAGGGTTCGGGCCAGATACTTAAGTTGAAGGCATTTCAGCCTTTCCTGATTGCCAGTAGGCTTTCAATGCCCTCGTTAAGTATAGTTAGAGCTAAATCCTCAATAATAACCGTAATTCTCACATGCACAATTGCTCTCCTGTGTTACCCCTACCTAATTAGTGTCCTAATCCACATGATGAATGTCTGGGCGTTGGCATATAGCCATGGCAAGGCCAGTCTGCCCCGCCGTTGTGCAGAGTGGGCGGCGTGGCCAAGCAGCCCGTGCAGAGCCAATGCCATAGTGGCGGTGGGTGCCTGGTGCTGCCTTTGGCACTTCTGCGTCCTCCAGCTACGCCCTGGCAGCTGCTCTGCACCAGGACTGCAGTAGGCAAAGTTCGGGGCCAACCCCGGAGGTGATGGACTTGCTGTTGAGGTTGTGAGAGCCAGGACATAACTACATGCTGCGTGTCCATTTTCCCTCCCCTGGCTGGGTCCTGACCAACCCCCAGGACTGGTTTCCACTGAGGGAACCAGCTCCAGAGGCCACTTGCATCAGGGCCTCAGCCCTTGCCCCAGAGACGACACAAGGGGCGCAGGCAAGCGTGAGCCGGGGCGGGGGGCTGTAAGGTGTTGCTGTGGCAGCCGGCTGTGTCTGAAGGCACGTCTGGATGCTCCAGCACCTGTAAACACCGGAGTTTCCCATGACAGCAGGGGCTATTTATTGCTAGATTGTATAGGTTATGTGCGTGCCTGTGTGCGGGGAGCACGAGGCCGCCGCCGCTGGAGGGGCGCCTCATCCGCGCATCGCTCCGGTGGGACGTGCGCTGGCTGCAGGCGCTGCCGCTTGCCCTGCTCAGGCAGCTTTGGACCACAGCTTGGGCCGGTGTGGCGGTTTGTGTTGATGACAGCAAGCTGAACACGGGCAGGGAGGGGATGTGGCTAGTGCGGGATTTTCCCAGGTCGGGCAAGATGCTCCCAGTCCGGGGGCTGGAGCGGGGAAGGTGTTTCTGCAGCATCTCCTGTGGGTGGGTGCAGAGGGGTGGTCTGGCGCCTGCACACGCTGACCGGAGGGGTCAGCTTGTTTAAGGGCACGGGGCCGCGCTGGCCGCGTGCGTGTGGCGTGTAGCATGGGCTCGCACTGACACCCTTTAGCGCCCGCCTCGCACAACCTGTGTGCCGTTTCCACCAGAAACACGAATGGAAGTGCTGTGGGTTTGGGGGCTTCTAACCCCCTGGACGCAGCTGCACAAACAACGTCTGTACCAAGCAGAGTGGCCGCCGCTCTGCGGTGCCAGTACAGCGGAACACAGATGTGCGCGATCGTGAATAGAGCAGACCACGCTGTGCCGCAGCGGCCGGCTGAGGTGCGGAGGTGCCGCAGCACCACACGCAGAAACGACCCGGCTGCGAAGCCTCGCAGGCTGTCGTGCGGGGCTGTGGGGTCTGTGCAAGGCGCGCGGCAGCATCCCCCCGCTCTCAGTGACCGGGTTGGTGAGGGGCATTCCCAGCTGTTGGAAGCGGGACGCTGTTGGTGGGCCCTAGTACGAGATTGCTTCTTCGCCTGGGCGCCTCGGCCGGCCGTGCTCTTCCTCCAGCTCCCGGGCTCCTGCACCTTTCCCTGAGCACGTGGTGGGCGTGTGTATGTGTGAAGTGCCTTTTTTCCCCCTTTTTCATTTTTCTTCACCAATTTGCAGTGTGTTTCCACATGGCCCTGGATGTGTATTAGCGCAAGTCGGATCCATCCTGCCCCAGGCTGTGCTCCATGCGCAGCTCAAAACCCCGGAGGCTGATTGTCACACGCCGAGTCCGTGTTTAGCAGGTAACGTGGCCAGTCTGCACCCTTGAGCACCGACAGCGCCTGGAGGAACACCCCGCGCTGCTCGAGCGAGCTGCTGTCAGGACCAGGGCTTGTGCTGGGGTTCTTGGTTGGGTTCGGGGTTTTTGTGGGGGTTGGTTGCTGTGGCCCTCTGTGTTTTTTACCTTAGGCATTGGCACAGATTAAGAGGAAGGCAAGGCTAGTGACGTTGTTATGCCGTTGTTATGTTGTTTCTAGTACAACCTCAGAGCTGTAACCGAAAATCAAAGGTACCAGGCGTGGACTCCATTGCCAGAGGAGCCCTGCGGCAAGGAGGTTACTGCGCCTGCAGGACGTGCATGGCCGCGGGCCGCACCGAGCTCTGCTGCGAGCACAGAAGACACCCAACAGAAACGGGAGACCCCCCCCCATTTCAGGCGTGGCTGCAGCAGGGGTCTGTGAGTGCTGCTCCGACGGGCACTGCAGGACCGGGCGGGCTGGGAGCAGAACTCCCCTGGGAAGGCTGCCGGGGTGCTGCGGTCCTTGCACTGGAAGGGGCGGTGGGGCGGAGGAGATCCCGGTAACCAGCTGGGAGAGGTGGGGTTGTTAGAGAACCCTGTGCCATCACCGGCTGTTGACTGTTCCAGCCCTCGTAGGGAAGGGTTACCTTGCCCGTGCCCTCCGGGGGTGGCTGTGTGCCAGCGGCCACCGTCCGCCCTCAGCTTTGCCCAGGGGAATGTTCTTGTTCAGCTGAAGACATTCTGCTCACCACGGGGGAAAAACGGGGAGCACTTTTACGGCGGCCGAAAGGTGTGGATGGTGTGTGAACCACCCCCAGTCAGGGAGGAGCAGAGTGACCCCCCGGCTGGGAAAGCCTTCCCGCACAGCGTGACCCCGAGGGGAGGCAGCAGAGCAGAGCTCCTCTAGCACACAGAATGCTGCTGAAGTATGACGCGCTGTGTCTTCCATAACCCTTTATTAAATAACCAAGTTGCATCATTTCAGTACAACAACTTCATTTTGTCACACTGAGCTTTTGCTGTCAGGAAAACAAACGACGTTCCCTGTTCTCAGCGCTCCCCAGGTAACAAGTGGCTGAGGCGACTGCTGCCCGCACACACGTCCCTTCCCACCGCGGGCCAAATCCCACCGCCGTGTGAAGCCGTGCCAGTCGTGAACATGAGCATTATTTGCAAGCAGTTCCCTGAAAACAGGCCTCAGGGAGTGGGCTAGCCGTCCGGAACGAGGGGGGTTTACAAGAGGAACTGTTCCTGCACAGCGCACGCTCAGTCGGGAACGCTCGACGCGTTTTCACGTTCGGAAATAGTAATTAACGTTTCAAATCTGATTGACGATGTACATGTACGAACACAGAGGACAGCAACGTGTCGGTGTTCCACCGGGGTCCTGCTGGGCAGCGCGTGGCGGTGGGGCTCTGCAGCGCAGGGGGAGCTCACCGGCCTCTCCCGGCCCACCTGAACCATCAGGGTACAACGGGCACACGTGCTGCCAGCCGTGCGCCGGCTGCGGGTCTGCGTGATGCCTTCAACAACCGGGAGGGAGGAAAAAGCAAGTTCTACGTGAAAATAACGTAGAAAAGGTAAAAGGCCAGCACGTGAGCAGAGGGAAGCGTGGACAGAGGGAGCGCTGGCGGGTGCAGACGCACGGAGGCGAAGGCATCTGCGTGGGAGGGAGGTGCACTGCGAGGGACCCGCTGGGCACGCAACGTTCCCGGGGCTAGAGCCCAGCTGTGGAGGTTCCTCGCGCACCTCGTGCAGGCTGCAGGGCTGCTTCCCCGCCCTTGGAGTTTTGCATGCAACAGGACAGGTTTTATGGAAAGACTAGAACGTGAACGTGCATTTCAGGACACCCCGTCTGGTGATCGGCCCTTTTTCTACTGCACACGCTGACGGCCAGCCCCCGCGGCCGCACAGCTCTGAGCACTTTAACCCGGCGAAGCACGCCCCAACTGCCCCTCCCTGGCTATTCTCAGCGCCGCCTCCCAAAGCGCCGGCAGGAGATCACCGCCATCACCGTGAGGGGTTTGACCGGCCCTCGGCTGCGCACCGGCCACCTGCGGTGCGTCCCCAGCCCTCTGCTACCTGCCCGCACGGCCCCTGCACCTTTCACTGGGAATTCCGAGGGAGAGGTCGGCGTGAGAGACATGGAAATGATAAATCCTGTGGTCAGTTTCTGGTTTTGGTTACTTTTGGAGGGAAAGATAAACAGGAGCAGCTCCCGGCTGCCAGGCACGTGGTGCGAACGGCACGACACGGTGGTACGGGTGTCAAGGGCACACGCAGCACTCGCTCAGCTACTGGCACTCACGGCGGGAAAGCCAGAGCAGCACGACCTTCGGGATGCTCAGGGCTGCCCTGGCACTGCAGGCTGGGCCTCGTCAGTGCTGCCCGAGTCAGGTCAGGCGCCCGCGTGCGGCACGCCGAGGTGTCACGCCTCGGTCAGCGGGCTCCTGAAACGAGCCCCTCTCAAAGAAACCACAGCCCAAAGGCACCGGAATTACAGCTCCTACCCTGCCGTTCACCTCCCTGTCTTCCTGCCCAGCGAAGGCTTTTGGAGCGACTGTCAGCTTGAGGCGAGCGGGTCTGGAAAGATGCTGAGCGATGGCCTTCCAAACGGTCTGGAAAAGAAAATCCGAGCAACTTCCCTTCTCCTCAGACATCGCTTATCCTCAATGTAAGTGAGCATCAGTAAACCTGCTCTGTTCTGGGAGGGGACGGGGCCGGATCACAAGGGGAGGGCACGTTCGTAACCGCGGCCTGACTGCCGGCTCAGCCGCGCCACTGCCGGCTCGCTGCCCTGCCCCACGCGCGACATTACGTCTCGGTTCCCCCATCAAAACAGCCTCGGGAGTCGTTACGGTTCCGGTATGCGGCACTGGACGTGAACCAAGGCTCCAACCGCTCCAGAAGTCCTCCAGGTTAAGACAGAGCAAACCAGCTTTGGAGTACGACCCTTCCGTCCCGCGCTGAGCACGCCGCAGGTCAGTGCAAACACCCGGATTTGCCTTTCTCCCCGCCGTCCCACGGCTCGAGGACCCGCACGGTGTTCCTCCGCTCGGGGGACGCCGCTTCCCTCATCGCACGTACGAGGCCAGACAGGAACGTCAGGGAACACTCAGAATGAAGCTGAACCTGCGCGCTCCTACCAGCTGCTCCAACCTTGTGGAACACACAGCCAGCCGTGACCTGGCATCGCAGCGCCTCTCCCGCAGCCTGCTCAGCTCCCGGGGTCTCTGCTCCTTGTTGGACACGGACTGTACCTGCCGGCGGGTGCTGGGGGGGCTGAGAAGGCTCTCGGCAGTGACACTGCGTTCCGGCTCGCTTCGCATCACCTTGCTTCGCAGGCCCGAACTGGTTCTCGGGGGAAAAGCGGCGGGTAAGTACGTGGGCTCAGCCTCCCAGAACGGAGCGCGAAACTGCCGAGGCCGTGCCCACGGAGCTGCCCCCGCGGCACTGTCACCGTCTGCCTTCAGCACGCCACGTACAAGTCTCTCCCTGTAATCCGTCACCAGAGATGCAACTCGGACATCACAGTTTCAGCATGCAGCGTCACAGGTAGCAGGGTAATCGATAAACCTCGTGATTAAGTAAAAAACAAACCACAGAACAGTTCTGGGAGGGTGTCCGCAGGCTCCGCCCGCAGCGGAGGTTCGCGCCTGCGTACGCCAGCAGCAGCCAGATCACAACCGACAGGTGTTGCACAAAGACGTGCCGGGAGGGGGAGGATGATCGCAGTAACGTTCATGATAAACCAGAGACGACTCCCCTGCGTTACATAAGGCGCCTCCAGCGTCGTGCAGCTAGAAACAAACGCCCGCTGCGCAGGTGTCGTGCGCCAACGCGTACGAGCAGGAGGCAGGCCGATCTGCCTGCGCAGCGCCGAACCGCGCCGTGCCGGTGTCGCTCACAATGCTCCTTCGCAAACAGGAGGAGAGGATCACAAAAGAATCGCTGTACAGAGACAACGGCGGGGTCGAGCACGTCTTCCTGAAACGATTAACACGAACCCCACCCCGAAACGCTTCGTGGTACGCGGCAACGTTGCCGATGCCGCGGCAGTGTCTTTGCTGAGGATGCGAGCTGGCGTGCCGAGTCAGGACTGCCCCGCCATTTGTAACCAATATTTACACACAGTGCAACGTCCAGTCCGCGCTTCTCGCTTCTGTGCTAGCGGAGAGTTGCTCTCGAGACGCAGCCCACGGAGAGAAAACTTCCAACACCGCCTTCTCCTACTGTCTTAGTGCTTTGGGAACACAAGGCTCAAAATGTGCTCTGAAAAAATGACACTGGCATCAAGTCTGGTACGAAATTAAGAAAAATGCTCATTTGTCCAAGTAGATGATATTTAATTGTAATGAAATAAAATCTGAAAATGTCGAAATCAATTAAAAAGTAAACATGAGTTGTAATACTATACCTGTAAAATGATTAATTCCATTCATTGTCATTAGAAATGATGTAAAATATTTATTAAGGGCTTTGCCTACAGAGGCACAACATAAATAGAGTAAGTCCTGCTGAAATGCAGCCAGAGTCCAGGTTCCGCTGTCGGCGATCGGCTGCGGGGACGTCGGAAAGCCACGCCCAGGCCACAGCCCAGACTTCTGGAGTCGGGCAGCCGCGCTGTCGAGGGGCTTCGCTCCGTGAACCAACCTGCGCAACTGTTCTGCCACAGTCACTCGGGGTCCCTCAGGCAACTGCGACGGCGCGAGCAGAACCTGCTTGAAGCGGCAGAGACGCCGATGGTTTAATCCACTCCTTCGAACCCTTGAGCGTTCTCAACCGCCATGAGGAGCTTCTCTCGCAGGTCTTCGAACGATTCATAAAGAGGTAAGTCGAGGCGATTAAAGCTGAAATGGAGAAGGAAGAGAACGGTTTACCAGCCATCGCACACACACGCGACTGGAAAGCTGCCAGAGGTCAAACAACCTGGGGCCTGAACAGAGAACGGATCGGGGTGTCCCCGCTGGACAACCTCCGCCGTGTCCTTTGCAAGCCTAAGGCTGGTGTTGCTGCAGGCGCCATCCAGACCCACCTGGCCCAGACCACAGCGAGGGCTCACAAGTGTCCGTGCCCTCCTTTCCTTCCCGAGCTGGAAGTGGGGATGTGCTAAACCCCTCAGGAACAGAAAAAAGCCAACAGAACAGCACCCCCCACCCCCGCCCCGTCGTAAGAGATAACGTAGGGAAAAGCTGTCTCTCCTCTAACACACACTTTAAGATGCAGTTACTGGAAGAAAGTCTGGAGCTGAAACACTTGCAATACCATGAAGTAGCATTACAAAGTCGTTATCAGGGAGGCTGTGATGGAAAGGGTTCATTTCGGGCTCATTCACCTGCACTGAATGCAGAACACCTACGTAGGCCTCGAGCGCGGCGCTGGAGTCCAGCCCGCCAGCTCCCCGCAGCTGCGTGTGACAGCCTGCAGCCCCGCCGCGGCCGACAGCCGATGACTGCTCTCTGCCTCTACACACCCGCACGGACGGACACACGGACGGACACACGTGCGGGTTTCGGAGTGCCCCGTTTGATGAACAGCCGTGTGATCCAGGGCTGAGGTATGCTGGAGACAGCAGGGTCATCACCTCTCCCTCTCTCAGCCGCGTAACAGCGCCAAGCGCTGCGTGACTATGCCCGCGCGACTTACCATGTGTGAGCTCTGGGCAGTTTATCGGGGGTTCCCCATTGCTCTATTGTAAACAGCTGAGGACCGTTTGAACCTGGGTGCAAGGGAAAAGCACGTGAAACATGAATTGCTGGACACCACGTAAAATACCATTTTTCACATTAAGTGCCTGCATCGATCGATCTGCCAACCGGTACAGACCGCCTGGTACACACTCTCCCCAGTAAAGCCACAGTAAAGCTAACAGGGCTGTGGTCAGTTCTGCCCATGTCCAGGGAGCGTGGTGACTGCCCAACCGCCTCTGCGCAGAGTACACGCAGTGCAGAACTCAGCGCAGACGTCGGCGCTGCTGAGCTGAAGTGCTTGGTTAAACGCGCCCTCTCCTCTCCGTACGACGCGTTGCTCTGTCAGCGGCTGAAGTGTGTTCAGTGGGCCCCAGGAGTAACACCCACGCTGCACCCAGCTTTACTCCGCAGGGCGCCCCCCAGCTCTGCACTGCTCCTGGCATCCAGAACTCTCGTGCCGGGGCACAGGCAGCCTGTGAGCACATTGCCCCGTGCCCAGGGTCCCGGTCCGTGTTCCGCAGTGTCCGCACAGCCGCTCTAGGGCGAGCGTGCCTGCGGGCGGCTGAACGGGCGCTCACCGTAGAGTTCAGCAAATCCGTTCATAGGCACGCGTGACGTCCCCGTAACAAACTGCAGCAACCGAATCCGTTTTTCGGCGTCCATCAGTAAAACAGCCTGGAGACAAACACACACAGTCACCGCCAGTGGGTTTCACAGCTGCCGTCGGGGCTAGGGAGCAAGCTGTACGGGGCTGTAACGGACAGAGCTCTGAAACCAGACTCTCCCCGGTTAAGGAAGGGGCAGCCCTCTCCAGCTGCCCGTGGGCCGCAGCAGGGACGCTCGCTGGGAGCGACAGAGGGTGAGGTGCCTTGGCTCTGGGTAGCAGACCCCACAAACAACACAGGAACGCTCGGGAGTAGAGAAGCCAAATGTTGTAAAGCGTGTTACCTTCCAGAACCACTGGATGACGGGATGGTTTGGGCAGTAGCCGTTCTTGTAGATCGTATGTTGCCTCCAGTCATTAACATCGACATCGCCAAGGCCACACATCAGCAGCTGCACAGGGAGGTGAGTGGTTAATGGAAGGCACCGTGCTGTGCTGTACCTCAGCAAGGTCACCCTTTCCCTCTGATGTCTGACCTTGGGAACAGCTGGTACACACATCCACGTGCAACCTCATGGCATTACTTCAGCAAGCTGCTTACATATGCACATACTCAGCCACCGCCCTGAACGACTCGGTGGTTTTGTGCTTTTATGTGACCAATAGATTCATTAACTGGGGAGAAAAATCTCATTTCCCACTAAGCAAAGCACCTGTGTCTGCACATTCACTCACGCTGAGCCCGGGACACAGGGCATCATTCTGGGCACTACTAATCTGCGCGCTCTGAGCGTCAGCCACACAAACTCACCTCGAGTTCATTTTCATCGAAAATTTTAATCAGATCAATAGGGAGAAGCTCTGTGAATCCCTATGAGAAAGCAGAGAGCAAAGCAGGGTTAAAACCCTCACACCGTGTGCGGTTAGCTCTTGTCAGCAGGATCTCGGGCTTCAGGGAGCCCAAGGCAACAGGAGAGGACAAAGAAGGGTTTTGAAAATGAAATACAGAGTTGCTGAGTCCCTAATTAAAAAATTAATACTAAGTTATTACAGGCTTAAACAATTTAAGCTTGAAAGAGAATGACTTTATTCTCCTGAGGGGAAGTTTCAGTATTCTCATACAAGGTGAAACGCACCGTCCCCACAAGCGTTCCAGCTCTGCGTGGTTACGCACAGTCCCGCTCCCTTAAGGCAGGCGCTGATGTCCGCACTGAAAATCAGTGTCACCCGGGGGCGAGGGCAGGTGAAGAGCCTTACCTCCAAGAACGCATTCATTTGCTTCTGGACTCTGTTCACAAACCGCCACTGGATGACCAGGCTAGGGCGAGAACAGGGAAGCACGCTCAGTGGAGGGCGGCGAGCCAAGCGGCACAGACCCCGCACCCACCACTTCCAGCTCCCCGTTAACAGCTCGGCCTCTTCCCAACCCCACTGACTGCCCACAGGTTACAGCGCCAGTGTCCTCGCTTTGGCACAACCTACACCCACCCCCCATGGTCCGTGGCTGTCCCGCAACGCACGAATCCGTGCCGTAACCCTGTCGGACAGCAGGACACTCGCCCCGGCACCCGCGTGCCCGGCGTGTGACAGCGACCCCGGTGCCGAGTGCTGGCTCTGCCGTGTGCGAGGGGCCGGGAGGGCGACGGGACGGCGGCCGAGCCGGAGGGACGCTGGCTCGTGTAAGGTGGGCGCTTTGAGCCAGGCTGTGGGGAAGCACGCTCCCTGCTGGGATTTCAGGAAAACCTGAATTCATTCTGGGTTGGCCCCACATTGGCCCCACATAAACCACGCAGACTGAATTTTCCCAGGCGGGTTACAGCACTGGGCACTGCTCACTTGGCGCTCAGGGAAAATTCCCAGTGGGACAGTCCGAAAATGCTTAACGAAGTAACGGTGATTTGTAATTGGCAGCTGTTTAGCCAGTTTATCCATTTCCCTTCGTTCCTGCAATAAATACTTCACAGTACCAAACCAAGCCACCAGGTTTTCTGTTAGACAAGGCTCGTCGTGGTCTCCACAGCATCCCACGCGCGCTGCACACGCACCACAGCGCGTCACTGGGATGGTGGACACCGACCCCTGTGACAGCCCCTGCAGCTCGGTGGGGTTTGTTGGCGGTTGGTTTCTTTTCCTAGTGTAACAACCACAACAGTCTGTTTTCATCACGTGATTTGGATGCAGAGGTCTGTCACTCAGAGCGAGCCCATCCCGTGAACAGCCCTCACACCTACCCTGTGACGACGGCTCCCCGCCACGCCACGGTCTGTCCGTGGGCAGTGAATTCACACAGCAGTAAATGTGAGAACTCAGACCCTGCGGATCAGGGTAAGACTGGAGTTACCAGCGATAACCCCGACAGGAGTGTTAGCAGTGCCCTGTAAAGGGACCTGTGACGGTCTGGCGCAGGTCAACGCCAGCGACAACTGTGCTTTCTGACACGCAGGACGAATTCCACGAACGTGTACTTACTCGATGTATTCCCTTTTGTTTTCGTTCGTTACCATGATTTCTGACCCGTTTGGCTTCAGGTCCACTTGATATGTCTGTATTTCAACAGAAACATGAGGTTACTGCAGGACACAGGCTGTCACTGAGCTTCAGTGACGACACCAGATGTGGCTGAGTCCAGCCGGGCAGCAAATTCAGTGGCTAAGAGATGGGGCTGTGAAAGGAGGGGCTGGAAAGCTCTTGCCTGCACTGGAAAACACCACACACCTCACCAGGAGTATGTGTTTCACTCAGCTTCAGGCACTGACACTGTACTGCTCACCAACAGGCACATCCTTCCCTTCCGCGACACCCCCAGGCTCAGGCAGCTCCGGAGGGCGGGGGGCCACACTCACAGGCCACCGGTGCTGATCGCTAACACCCAGCAGGGTTCACAGCCCTGAGACACTGCTCAGTGTTTACTACCCGGTGGCAATAACCAGTGAGATGGAAACACGGGATTTTAGGACAACCTCACGTACCTGTCCAAAGTTTTCCTCGTCTATGCAGAACATGAGATCCAGCTCTGTAGGGTCATTTTCCAGGATCCACTTCAGGGAGTTGTAGTACTCGCTGTCCTACAGTGGGTTGTAATTGAAGTGTGAGGAGGTGAACATGAAATGCAGACTTTAACTTGAACAGGTAATCCCGTCTAGAGCTACAACTCCAAAGGGAGGAGATGGGAACACATGTGTTCGCCCAGCTACTGGAAAGCGGGGTTATAGGGGTGTGTTGGGTTCAGTCAGGAAGGAGTTAACTCTTCACCGTGGCTGCTGGGAGCTGCTCCTGGACGCTGAGAGCAGCACTGGTAAGGGCTGAGCTGGCGCCGGGCAGTGCCCGCACCGGATCCAAGGTCCTTCACCACTTCGGACCCTGCGGCTGCGCTCCCAGCTCCCGCTGCCCGGCTGCAGGGGAGGGGTCACACAGCTCGGAGAGCTGACCCCAACCGCCCGAGGGACTGTTTCATCCCAGGGTGCGCTGTGCTCGGGGCACAGGCGGGGAGGGGGCCCGGGAGCCATCACTCCCTCTCCCTCCCGGGCAGTTGCTAACCCCCCTGGTGAGCTGCTCTGCCAGCTCCTCTGCTGGCTCCTTCGGGAGGGAGCTGGGGGGTTGTTTAGTGCCCCTGGTCGTGCTGGCGCTGAGAGGGTTCGCTCGGCATCTGCTGTGTCAGTTCCTGGGCTGCAGCTCTCTGGGTCTGACTGTCACTGCTCAGCACCTGGGTGTGCACCGGGCAGGGGATGGTGGGAAATGGTGTCACACTGTATCACGTGTTTTATTTTCCATCATTTTAATTATCTGTCATTACTGGTATCTGTATATATTGATTTAGGTTTAATTAGTAACTAGTTCTTATCTCAATTTTATGAGCTTCCTTATTTCATTTTCATCCTCTGCTGGAGGAGGGCAGGGGGATTTGTGAGAGCGGCTTCGTGGCATTTTGCTAGCCGGAGTAAACCATGACAAGGGGCCACTGTCTTCCTCCATTTTTCTCTGGTGCTGTATTTCTACATACATGTAACATAACTGACCCGTAGCCGCGTTACTGTGCCACAGGGTAAATCGTTAGCTCTCACAAATTTCCCCCGAGGAAGACCCAGGGAATTGCTAATGCTGGTGTGGTCTAAGTGCCACCTTACCACCGACTCCATGTCCTTCAGCGTTATTGGTTTCCCCAGCATCATCTTGTAGAAAGGTCTGATGAAGAAGCCTGGAAGAGAGGGAAGCGTTACCACCCCTGCGCCGCACCTTCAACTAACGAAAAGACAGGACGCCCCAAGGGTAACACACCGTGGTCTTTCCCAGCGCGCCACAAGAAAGAAACCTCCTTACCCTAACGGCGCCATGCTGCTCAAGGCCACGCAGCCGGCTCGTCGTTTAGGCACGGAAAGTCCAATCTTTCCATTGCAAGAATGATGCCATTAATTACCACGTGCCATTAAACGCCATCACGCCAGTGGCAGAGACAGAAAAGGGGGGGATTGGGCCCCAGGTACTTGAATCCACCTAAAATGGCCATTCTTCCCCCAGGGAGACGCTAGAGGACGAGGACAGAGAGCGCCCTCGCCCGAAGCGCTGCAGGCTGCCCGCTACACCCCGGCGGTGCGTGGTGTTTGCCTGCCCAGTGTGGGATTTCACATGCGGCAGAGAACGATTTCCTCACTACATCGTTCAGCAGTAACAGCACAGACCAAACCCCACCCAGCTGCTCCGGCTGCAGGTTCGCACGGAAACGGCTGGGTGTAGCCGTTTCAGTGGGTTCCCGTTAGGGACAGGATCAGCAGCGCTGATTCGGGAGTTTTAACGAGCGGGGAAAGGCGAAAGTGCTATGCGAAAGGTGTCTGTTGGACACACGGATTGTGAATCGCCCTTCTCCTCAGGAACGCACTTCCAGCAGCGCCACAGCCTCCTCTCCCTCTGTCTCCAGAACCACGCTCCAGAGCAGACGATGTACTCCGCCTGACAAGGCTGCAGTAACCGCAGCAGAGCCACGCCGCGCAGGAACTCACCGTCCAGGAGCTTCCCGTGGTACACGGCCAGACCAGCAACCCGGCCAATGAATGTGAAATAGGAGAGATGATCTTCGTTGCAAAGACCTGAATTAGGATTAATCTGAAGTGTATAGTTGTCCCTTTTTGGGGAAAGAAAGAAAAACCTCAATGACCAAGGCTGCACATAGCCAGATACTCAGATCTGTTAATGAACAGCCCACGCTCGGGGCCATTTCCCGTTCATTCCCATACTGACGAGGAATTCCGTGTAGGCCCGTGCTAGCATAAAGAACGTTTTCTTCCTGGCATCACAGCACAGCCTAGAGACCACCTGACCCCCGGGACTGGAAAAGCTGCCAGCGGACTGCGATCCTCTAATGGGGTAACACGGCATGAGGAGCCGCGCGAAAGCGTGTCGGTGAGAGCCCAGCGCAAGAGCGGTACCGTTAGTCCACGGTATGAGCTTAATCTGTGAGACACAGGGGGTCAAGCAGATTTTTTTTTCTTTAAATAACTTGTTTCTGAACCTGAAATGAAGTAACATCATCTTTAAAGCAGCTACAGTGGCCTATATCCCGACGAGTGGCAGTATTTCAAAACGGATGTGGATCCCGTGAGCTCTGCTAAGGAGCCGTGTTTCCTCCAGCAGCACAGCGTGTCCCTTCTGAGAGACAAATGCGAGAAAACTCCCCCTACGCAGTCTCTGTCTCTCTATGTACAATCCCTGCAACACCTCCTGGAGAGGACTGAGCTCGGTACAGACACAACCCCGCTGAGCTACGCCCGCGATGCCGCAGCCCATCCCCTGCAGCGCGCCACGGCCGCCGGCACGGTAAAACAGGTGCACTGCGAGCGAGAGACTCGCGCTCTCCTCTGACGCTCCAACATTTGGACACTGGACAAACCCAAGTTTAACCTCACGTAAGGCCACCGCTGTGTCACGACAGAGTGTGAGAAGCTCGGAGAGCCAGCTGCACGGGGGCGCTGCCGCTGCGAGGGCAGGTGGCGCGCGGTGCAGCGGGAGGGCACAAACAGCCTTTGCTCCGACTGCTCACGGCTGCTCGCCTCACCGAGGGCAGTTTTGCTGCCAGGCAACTCTGCGCATTGTCTTAACAACGGAAGAGGTTTATGAGACTTCACTGCAGCCTGGAAGGCTCCCTGGGAAGCAAGAGCTGATAGCGCAGAGCAGGGATCTGGCTGCTGAGGGCGCCCAGACGCACTGTGAAGGATGGTGGAACGACTGTCTGGTGTGACCTCGCCCCTTACGCAAAATCTAACGTATATCCCTTAGGAATGGAAATAGTTTAATGATCACTTACGTGGCTGAATACTCAAAGAGACCGTAATAAGGGTTAAACATCTCCTTGGACAAGAGAAAGAACCATTCTCTGGCCACACCTCCGTAGTCGAGTCCTTTTTCTGACTCAAACTCAATCCACAGCCTGGCTTTTAGTACATCGGGTCTCTTCACAGACATGATTCTTCTGTAGGACTCCTCAAAAATGTTATTTCTGTGTAGCTTCATCTCAAATCTGTTTGGTATGTCAGCCTATGGGGAAGAAGATTGTATTAGACTTGTTAGCCTCAACAAATGCGGCTGCAGGCAAATTCCTGCGCCGGTAACAACGCAACGCAGAGCAGACGTCTGATGGAGAGAGTTTCCCTTGTCTGTTTTCCGGTGCTCTCAGCCTACGGCATACGGTGAGCGAGGCAGGCTCCGGCACAGCGGGTCAGAGGGTTCTACACTCGGCAAACCAATGAGAACAACCAGAAAAGTAACACACAGACCAAAAAAAGGTGAGAAAATGATGGATATTACTGTGCTCTATTTTACGGGCATTTTAGCTTAAAAGGGTAACAAATGTGCCAGGTTTATGCCACCGCTCTACTCACGTCCGTGCAAAGGCCAGAGCGGTTTCACAAGCCCACCCCGGCACCGCACACACCCAGGCCGAGAGCTGCCCACGAGCGCAACGTGCGTGCCAGGTTCTGCCGCCGTGGGAGGGAGCCAGCGCCCGCAGTATACCCGGGGAGCGACTTCGGAGAAGAGACGGGCGTGCACAATGGGAGGCGGGAAGGCGGGTGAACAGACACGACTGAACACCACCCGCAGAGCTCCCGAGAAAACTGACCTCGGACAACGGTTCCGGGTCGCCTGCTCCTGACAAGGGAAGTGCCGGCGGTGTGCACCCACGGCTCGCACCCGAGCAGCTGCCGGTAGACAGCGAGGACAGTCCCGCTGCCAGTACAGCTGGCGTCGGCGCCGCGCCGGCCGCCGCTCCTGAGGCAAGGCCACAGGCAAGCCGTCACTGGGCGCGCTCTCACGTTAAAGGTGTCACGGAAAACCGGACTTCCACTGAGCAAGGACGCTGGAAGCCTGTGCCACACCCCATGCAGGGGTGGGCTCTGCTCTGCCCACTGTTCCAGCTCTGCCCTCCTGCTGGTGGAGAACAGCAGACCCAAGGCCTTTTCCAGCCCTGCAAACTGACACCGCGAGCAGGCTCAGCTGCAATGGGGAACGGTGAACCGCCGCTGCTGCCGCGCTGCCCCGGCACCGCGATCTTGTGTTCACATACAAAACACGACCCGTAACAGATCTGTAAACGCATTTGTTGAGAAATCAATCAAAGACAAGCATTTCTTCGTTTTTCTGGTTCGACCTAACCCCGTCAGAGTAGCCCAACCAAGAAAAACGGGTGCGTCTGCGAGCAAGCTACACCGCGTTGTGCGTCTGCGGTACCCTGGATGCTGCCCGGGCACAGCCCGAGCGGCTTCACCGCAGAGCTGCTTGTGTCTACTCACTGGTTTCTTTAGCTTCTTCCGGAAATAGTCGTACTTCTGCTTGAACTCCCTGGAGTACGGAACCGCCTGTGGGACAGAATCACAAACACAGGTTGTGCCAGCTGTGGAGCAGGTCGGTATTCCAACACGATTTAAACAAACCAGGAGTTTACAGACCTGCTGCCTGCGTCTGTACGCCACAGGATCACCTAACCTGACCCCCCACGCACGAAGGACAGCAGGCGGATGTTCCCACTTGTTGGGGTGTAACTGGAGTTCAGGTGTGACAACCTTCCACCCAGTTCACTCTATCAGGTACGTAACCTCGTTTTTCTTCTTTCACGAACAGAAAAGAGCAAACGCAAATTTTAACGCAGACAAAAAAATTTGGGACGTGTTGCTGCCATCCATGTCTCTCATCAGGAAACAACGGGCATGCCCTAGGATACTGAATTTAAAACTGACACGATACCCCAGAACACGGATGTGCAGAGCTGAAGCGCTACACGGTGGTAGGTGCTCCTCAAAACCCAAAACAGTCAAAGGATCTGAAAATGAGCCTAGGAACAAGTCTGGGGCTTCAGAAGGGTGATCTGGAATTGCACAGGGGTGGTTAGCTTCCTGGTTCCCTGGAGGCTGACTCACCACCTGCAGAGCTCTGGGTCAACCGCAGTTTCTGGGTGAGGTCCTGGGATTTTGGGGGAGGTGAAAATATTTCTCTGGGAGTTTTCTCTTGTGGACATTGAGACATGGAAAATAATAATAAAACCTTATCAAATCACATCATTTTACTCTGATGATAGGACTTTACTGTAGCCATTAAATAATCTTTCAGCACGTTTCTGCTGTTTAAATGCAACATGAAATGCAATTTAAGTAGTTAATTGGTTCTTTTGTGGCACCAGAAATACTGTCAAAAGCAATAGTCATAGAATCATAGAGTCAGAGGATGGTTTGGGTTGAAGGGACCTTAATGCCCACCCAGTGCCACCCCCTGCCATGGGCAGGGACACCTTCCATAGCCCAGGTTGCTCCCAGCCTCATCCAGCCTGGTCTTGGGCACTGCCAGGGATGGGGCACCCACAGCTTCTCTGGGAACCTGTCCCTGTGCCCCCCACCCTCTCCGGGAAGAATTCCTTCCTGATGGCCCATCTCCATCTCCCTCTTTCTGTTTAAACCCGTCACCCCTTGTCCTGTCACTCCCTGCCCTTGGAAAAGCTCCCCCAGCTCTCTTGTACCCCCCAGGCACTGGAAGGGGCTCTGAGGTCTCCCCAGAGCCTTCCCTTCTCCAGGCTGAACCCCCCAACTCCCCCAGCCTGGCCCCATGGCAGAGGGGCTCCAGCCCTCGCAGCATCTTCGGGGCCTCCTCTGGCCTCGCTCCAACAGCTCCGTGTCCTCCTGCTGTCCACGTGCCTCCTCAGCTGGAGGCAGAACTGCAAGGGGGGTCTCCCCAGAGCAGAGCAGAGGGGCAGAACCCCTCCCTCGCGCCCCTGGCCACGCTTCATGAAGATGAATCCTTAATGCTCAGACAGCTGCAGAGTGGATTTCAGGTTGCTTCCTCGTAAACCCCGCCGCTCCCTCCCCAACCCACTTGCTTACGGAACGGGCTCATGACTGAGTGTCCTTGCCTCGAGACAGAATTCCCCCGACAGTCTCTCCCGTTCGTGCTGACATTGCTGCCAAAGCACACATTAAGCCTTTGTAGGGCGCACTGCGGAGGAGCACCCCAGATGTCTAGGGCATGCTGGGGGGGTCGGGCACGCTGAAAGCAGGAACGTGAGGACAGGGATTATCGTTCATCTCACCAACAACAGCAACTGGGATTAGGCCGAGCAATAGTTACTCTGCTGTGTCCCAAGACCCTTAAAAATCCTGAGGATCTACCCAAAATAAGAAGGTTTCTCGGCACCTGGGAACATGTCCGGGTGGGAAGCCTGACCATGCAGAACACCATCAGATGGCAAAAACCAGCCAAAGAATCCACACAGCTGATGCCTTGGGAATTTGTGAAGTGAAAGCATGTATTTGTCTGGTCTAAGGCTGATATTCTGACATTTCTTTGTTTACCTGCAGAAGGTTTTCTGTCTCCTAAAACCGAGAGACCCAATTCCTGCCTTCTTTGCACTCTGAATCCCCAGTCACAGCTCTCCCATACCGAGGGGAATGGCTTTTCACTATCCAGAAACAGAAACGCACAGCACTGCCCCCGCTCAGTAAAACGCCATTGCCGGGAATGCACCGTAACGCCTCGCTCAAACCCGACGGTCCAGGATTCCACAGGGAACCGGGTCTGAAACTCCGCGATCCGACTCCCCTTCAGAGCAGGCACGTGCCCTTCACATGGCTTTATGTGGGGACTCACTGTTTTAGGGCAACAGAGTCACGGCGGGCGAGATGCAAAGATTTCATACGTTTGTTCCAGGCTGATAGCATCAGCGGGGGTGGAGAAAGGAAAAATCTCCAGAATATTTTACCTCATGTAGATGCAAGTTATTTAAAGTCACATTCCCCCCCCATTCCTCTGTTTGGATGTCAGAGGCAAGCTAAAAATGCCACTCTACTCCTTTTGTCCCGGAGTTTGCTGAAATCTTAGATTTCGTGTTTTCCGCCAGGGATCACATCAGTGAGGGGCCCCTTTCCGAAAGCGCATTCACCGCCGCGGCTCAGCGCAGAACGCTTCAGGCTGCAGGGGCGGGACAACGAACACATGAGGAACGACGACTTTCCTGCTTCAGAGCTGTTCAGCCGTGCAGCCCCCGAACGGCGAGCGCTTTGCTCGGAAACCCAAGCCTGCCACACAGAACCCTCCATCCTCCTAAGCGTCCTTCCCCTCCTCCAGCAGGAGTGTCCTGCGACTCGCTGCCTGACCCACGGACCAAGAGCGTTTCGCTGGCACCCCACGGCAGAAGCCAACTTCACGTGCCACTGGCCACAAGACAGGAATTGTACCACACCCCTGGAAAAGGTCCCTGTCCTGGTAGCTTCCACTAGGAAAGCCCCCAGACCCACCCAACCCGAAGCATCCGTCTGACCTGGGAACAGTGTGCGCTCGCAGCAGTCCCCAGTGTTCCAGTGACCCCGAAACAGCCCACACCAGCTGGAGGTGTCCCCAGCGCGCTCCAGCCTGCGGCTACGCACGAGGATGCCGGGCACGCTGGCAGGCACCTCCCCTGCCCTCACAGGCTCACGACACTGCCCCTGAGCCTCCGTGTCCCTCAGGAAGAGGCAGCGCGGAGCAGACGTCCTGCTCTCTGTTCCGCTTGTCCGTCAGTCCGACCCACTGCTCGCTGGTGCCGCCCGCTACACCAGCTGTACACGAGTCGCCGCGTTTAATGGGAAAACACACAGCCGTACTTACTGGACCAGTAATTGCCGGGTTCTGCAGCCTGGGGTCTTCCCACTGCGTGATTTTGTTATCTGTGAATAACAAAGGAAATGATGTGGTCACTCCCCTGCTACCACACTGAGAAGCTGTGTTGGTTTCTCCTCCCTACGGCTGCTTTCCCTACCACTCGCAGACCTCAGGGTTGGAAAGGGCTGCCTTCAACCCATCTACATCGACACCCCATCACACTGTTTAGCTGAAAACACTCATTCAGAAATGCAAAACTACAAGAGAACACAGTGTATTTACACTGCTTTTGCTTCAGTGTCTGCAGCAGTAAACCTGCCCTGTTTGAACACGGTCTTGGGTTGTTACGCTTACTAGAAATCACAGAGTTCATGCCAGGAAGGTAAAGGAACCCTGAAACCGTCACGTGACAAAGTTTACTGTTTTGAAATTTAGCCTGAAGACAGCCAGGATGCCATACTCTGAAAGGACAGCTGCATTCAGACTGGAGGGAAGGGCACCTCTTTAAAAACAAAAAAGGCCTAGACAGGGATCTAATGGAAAGGTTATGGGACCACAGGGGAGGCAGCAGTGTACAGTTACGGTGTAAGGCATCACTCAGCTTTGACCAACGGAGGTTTTGTCGGTAACGTGACAGAATCCGGTTCATTTCATCTACAGTTTTCCAGAGCACCAGAGGGTGACATGGTGAGGCTGTACAGGACCATGGCGAAGCTCTCCCTGCCTCTGGACAACTGATTCTGAACACGACAGAATCACAACAACACGATGATGTTGCAACAGTAAGACAATGCTCCAAAAACCAAACTAGGTGACACCTGCAGTGGCAAGGTTCACGTCATCCGTCTCCTGCACGGACCGGGTAAGGATAACTCCTCTCTGTCCCAGGCACTGCTCTCATGTACGGACTGCACGTTAGGGCAGTCCAGATTTTAACTGGCGGAATTGTCAGGTTTGGGAATCAACGCACTAAGGCTCAAGAAAATTGTTCTGACGGCTGCTGTAGGTAAAAGCAAAGAACCAAACCCGCTTGCATTAAAGCACAAGTATTTCCCATGCTTCTACAGCAGGGAAATGCCCGGGGGATTTGAGCATCCCAAGCTGGTTTTAAACTCGACTGGGGTGTGAAACGTGACACTAAATGTTCATGGAAGAAAATTCAAAGGGTCACAAAAGCACATTTCCAGAAACCTCATCTACCAGTGAATACCAAACCTCCCTTTACATGTGAAGCCTATTTAGTGCTATGGAAATGGGGCGGGAGGCTGTTCGACTGGCAGCTCCGACACCACCCCGGATCACACGCCAGAGCTGCCGTAAAGGCCTGACCTGGCCCTCTGAGTCTTGCTTCAACCTGCTGAGCCAAACTCCCTGCTACCAAGTGTGCTGGTTCTACACCAATCCGTTTCCTACACCTACTCGGAACCAGCCACAAATGCTGGCAGCCATCTTCGGTGACATCCAAGGTAACAGAATGGCAGTGGTGGGAAGCTGCCAGCTGTTAATTAGTGCCCTAAGCACTCAAGGGTGGACGGGGTTGCTGACAGATCGCTGTTCCATTTTCCAGGGTGTTACAGGGACTTCCTATTGCAAACACTACTCCAGGACTGCTGCGGTCTGACCCTGGCTAGCAAAATACCATGAAGCAACTTGCATAGGGGCTTAAACACCCCGATGGTTGGAAGGGCCTAATGTGAACTGCTTTACCTGGAACTGTAGCTCCAGATGCCCTGCCTTGCCCAAGGTGGATGTGGAATGCAAATTCATTCCTTTTGCAGCACGTTTTTGAAAAGTGACTGTCTCCCTCAAGCCTTCAGAGAAACACAAGACCCTGCCTTTCCTGATAAATCGGGCCTCCAGGCCTGTGAGGATTCCCTCTGCTCCTCCGTCCCTGTCCAAGCAGTCCCCATAGCCTCGCGGCCTGGGAGCCCAGCTGGGCCCCGTGTCATCGCAGCCAAGGCCTCACCCGTGCTGACGAGGTTAGCGGATTACTTGAGGCCTCGTTGAAGACAGCCCTGTTCAAACATACCAGGGCGAGTTACCTCATGGCCAGCTGGTGACATCCTCCATGCCCTCTGCAATCAAAATTGCATCGTTCCAAGAACGGTGGCTGTGAGACAGACTTTGAGGGAAGCCGTGTAATGTATCCATCCCTCTGTCAGTGAGCCACTGGTAACTGTGCCGAACACGGCTGGAGAACCTTTGTGTTTCCCTGCAGGACACCTGCCAACAGGTAGATCCCGTTTTCCCACAAGGGTCCCAGGAAAAGCAGCAGCATATGCACGCTACAACAGGCAGAGAATACGACTGTTTTCGTGGACGGTAGCTAATGACCCAGCTGGCTCAGGACCACTCACGGAGAACCAGAGACTCTGCTGTTTGTCAGAAGAGCGACCGCTGCAGAAATCAGAACTGCTCGGCCAAAACGTGGAGGCACCTGTAACGTAGTGGCCTGAAAATACAGTAATGCCTACGTTATGTTACCAGCCCTCTGCTTTACTGTTCGTATGGCCAGTGTAGCAGCAGCTCGAGTGCTCCACCGAGGAGGTGGCTGTGCCGGGTGCGTCGGACTTTTTTACAGTTGCTCTCAGGAATGTGAAGAACATTCCAGAAACAGGACAGCGGCACTGGGTACTTATGCAGCAGAGCTACAGAGCGTACCTGGGGCACCAGGACATCAACAGGAGCCGAGTCTGCCAGCACTTACGTTTACAGCCTGCTCTAATGGTCAGACCGGCCACGTCCGTTGCATCGTAACTAATCCCGTCGGCAGCGGAGACGGAAACGGTGGCCAGTTCATCGCGGCAGAGCAGTACTGCGATGTGCGTATTTAGGGAGAGCGCAGCCGACGGCACCCGTGGCTGGTTTCAGTGGATGCTCTCGAGGTAGCCACGGCACCAGGAAGAGTCAGCAGGCTCTGTCACCAGCCTACACTGCGGCACCAGGCCGAGGCCAAAGGCAGGTTTGGGGGAAACAAGCAGCATTGTAGAAAACCCTCCCAAGTGTTGTAAAAACTGCTATAAAAAAAGCTTAAACACCTCAGATGGACGAGGGACTAGAGCAAGATTTCAGGTGCAAACAAATGCAGCTTTAGCCCGTTACAAATTCTCAGGGAACGGCACAACTTCTACATCCCGTTTACCCAAGAGACTAACGCACGCCTAAGTTGACTCGGGAGACTGAAAAAGCTAAACTTTGCAAAGGGGGTTGGGAGGCTCAACAATTATTTGAGTTTTATTCTGTGACTCTTCAGTGGCAGCAGTGCAGAATTATCTGCTGTATTCGAGCTCCCACCTATCTGTTGGGAAAAACAATTCCAGAAGGTACAAAGAACAACAATCCTGCCCTGATGTTTGAAAGGTTAATCCTGTGCCTGACGAGTGCCTTATTCCTGACCTTTATTTAAAACTGTTTATGCAAGTTAAATTCCTTTGGAAGGTCTTTTTGATAACGGTTTGACAATGTCATGTGCACAACTACAGACCAGCATCGGAGTCAGCGTTACCGACACGGAAGGAAAACCGTAACACTCTCAAAGACGTATCACGGTTTTACTTCTTTAGGGTCAGTGTAGCCTGTGTAACCTCCTCCCACGGCCTGGGGTCATCTGTTTCTGTGAAGGCTATGCCACCAGCACACACATCGCAGTGTAAAGTCCACCCGGGGTCTTAAGAAGAAGAAGCAAGGACCCAGCCTGCCTGGGCTGCTCAGTTCCAAACAACAAGACAACTCACACAGTAGTTTCGAGATGCTGCAGTGGGACAAGTCTACAACGAAACGTCACTTACACTAGAACTTCACTAACAGAACCAAATCATTAATGGCTGGGTGCGGTTTCACATGCTGTAAATAGGAAATAAGATCAGAATCAGTGCTGCCACCAGACCTTAAAGGAGAGGACAGAGTATTATCGGTGCTAGTTTCTCCACCGCCCATGTGTGGAGCTGTGGCTGTACATTCTCTTCTCATCTTATTTTCTATTCCTAGTGTAGACTGTAATTTATTAAGTGCAGATAAGCCATGGGATCATCAACAACAACAACAACGAATCCAAAATATCAACAAGAACAAAAGAAACCACAAAGAAGAAATGTTAATGCTTCACAAGTTGGAGAGGGACAAAGCTTGATGAGCCAATTAGAAGCAAGCTTTCAGTGAATATACAGTACCGTATGAGGGCACTAAGTCTCTGGTATCAATGTCTCCACAAATCAACACCTGGCTTCCTAAATGAAGAGTAAAATTATAAAGCTTTCACTTCAATATTTATTTTCTCCCTTTGTCTATTTGTTGTAGTACCCGAGTGCTTACTTACTATGGTCTATATAAAACGTTCTTCCATCCAAATGTATTCTTTCCTCCCAGCCAGGCTGGAATTGGGAAATAAAAAGAGAGAGAAAGTAAGTGAAAACCCACCGCGCTCACACAGCTTGAAGCAATACAAGATTATCCACAGTGGCTTCAATTGTCCGATGGATGCTCCTGAGGTAGAAAACACAAAACGGTCACGGGTGTCTCACAGCAAGGCCAAAAATCAAGGCAGACTCAAAGAACTAGTGATTTGTGCAGGTAACTCTGTCCAACACAGGACGTATTTTTTCAGAGCTTGGAAGTGGAAGAGTCTTTCCTCAGGGTTGGTACCCATTTCCTACTGCGAGGAAGTGATCACAAAGAATCCACTGTCCACCACTGCTTCGGTTTGAGTTGCTGCTGTGAACACGTCAGCCAGGAACCCATTAGCGTGGGACCAGAGTGTCCAGCCCAGCCCTCAATCCATCCCCTTCCCTCGCCTTCGCAGGGGTGACAGTGCAGAGGGACACTGGGAGCCTGCGCGCTCTCCGTGCTAGCACCCTTCCACTCATCCACCTCGGCTTCACGCTTCCGTAACGGCGATGAGAAATTACTGTGTTTCAGTCCTCTCTGGGAAACTCCTGTTCAGTCCTGTAGTCCCTCCTACCTCGCTGAAACCTGGATTGTTTGACTGAGGCGTGTATTCCCAGCGACACGTCAGGCTAGCCCGCCTCCACCTCCTGAGGGAATGAACGGTAAACGGGCCCTTCGGCTGCTCCCGCGCTGCCTCCCACCCAGGCTGCGTCTCCTCAGGGCCAGCGCGCTCAGCGCGCCTGAGCTGCAGGAGAGCAGCGGCTGCTGCAGCCTCTTCCTAAGGACAAACTGCGTTGCTGCTGCTGGAGCCAGGAAATGCAGCACGGCATGTCCAACCGCGCACAGCTCCTGCTCCAGCCGCTGATTCGCGGCGCTGGGCCTGACCCCTGCCCTGGCTAGACTGAAACACATGGCAAAGCCTTCGCTCCCAGGCCAAGGGCAGCGAGCTTTTCGGATGCGTTAGCAGGGTGTGTCTCACCCCTCACGGAAGGTGGCACTTGTCAGCACTCCTGCCAAAAGCAGCACCGTTTTGGGGTGCTGGCAGAGCACGCCATCACTCGGTTCGGTGAGAAACAGCGGGATTACAGACTGGTTATTCAAGCCGTTTACAGCTCGCATAATCCCATCTGCCACGTTCTGTGGGGTGGGGCGGGAGCCTCGTCTGCTGGGACGCTCACGTGTGCATGGCTGCCCCGCGGCACGTGCTGGAGCACCGCGGGCTGGTGACAATCCTGCTTGTCACGAAGGCTCCCCAGGCTGAGGTCTGCCCTCAATGGCAATTCCTCGAAAGCGCGCTCAGCACGCACGGGGCGGTGAGCTGCATGAACACCACCGGGAAAGCGGCACCTCAGCTGCGTGAGCTTTCCCGGGCTGCTCTGCCACCCAGGACGCGGTCTGTACGAACACAGCACAGCTCTGCATGTGACACGCTGTAAACCAGGGTTGCACGGTGGTTACAGGGGTGACAGAGCTGCTGACGTTAAACTGTACCTTTCCCGGCGGCATACGGATGTGCCACTGAAAAATGAACACGGATTTGGATTTCTGAGCACCGCTGTGTGCTGGTACCTGGGCAGAGCTCGCCTGCAGCAATCTGCCCCGGTTTTCCCTAAAGCAGCAGGTAATTATCTACCAGCTCGTAGCCAGAGACAAAACAGCAACGTGCGGGCCCACACACGGTGCACAACTGCAGGAACAGGCCAGCTCCCCTGGGGCAGCAGGTAGACGTTACACACACACTGTCACTTACAGGAAGAGGGCCCAAGTCATTCGGGTTCAAAGAGGCTTTTGTTCTCAAATGCACTGGAAACTTCAGTCGTGGATCCTCCTGTAACAGAAACAGGGAACTGTAAATCCAACAGATCAAGTTCCATCTACTTACTAAGTCAAACACGGAGTTTTCTAGGAGAGAAATCTTCCTACATGCAGTTATTCTCTTACTGCGGGGAATAAACCAAAACGTGACAGTGACGGAACATTTACCACTTGGGTGTGTCACGCACTTCAGCAGGATTCACCTACGGAAACGGTTCGTTAAAAAGACATTTAAAAGGCTGAAAAAGGATGACAATCAGCTCCTTACGTATTTATTAATGCACGGTTATTGCTCCATCAATGCCCTAACGAGGCAAAAAGGGGCAATTAAAATAGGTCACGGGAGACAAAACTCGACAAGAGGTGCTTGAGATTTCCACGCAGTTTACCACACGCACCTGGGAACACCATCGACCACCTCTAAAGACCTGCCACGGAACAGCGGCCACTGGGAATCTGACCGATGCCCCACAAATTACAGTGCACCTCGTAGTTCAAGGGGGATGAGAAACGCTGCACTGTCGTTTTTCCTACTGTGATTTTATTTCTTCAGTTTGCTGACCAAAATTGTGGGATTATTGAAAAACGGATCCTCGTGACATAAACCAAGTAATGAACCGGATTCTGTCCGCGGAAGATGAACAGGCATTATCCTGATGCAAAAGCAGGGCTAGTCCCTGCGGCATACAATTACGGACAGCCTCCAACTAACCGTCCCGGACCACCACCGCACGGTGTGCCTCTAGCCCCACAGGCGGGGAACTGAACGGGCAGTGCTCGTGTGCGACGGTTTGAGGAGTAAAAACAGGTCAAACACGAACCGCAACACGCCACTGCACGGCGTACGGTGTACAAATGCACCGCAGCCTGAGGGGTATGGCCAGGGGTCCTTCCTCCGAGTGCAGCAGTGGCAGCACTGGAGTTGTTGTGCGACATCAGCTCCTCCAGCAGCTCCTCCTGCTTCCGTACGCGACTGCTCGGGGGACTCAGCCAGATTCCCTCCTCGGTGCTACGACAGCCAGGCTGAGAAACCCCCTCAAAGGCAAGACAGGCAGCACGACGACACGGGGGGCACGCAGGCAGGAAAACAGACACATGGGAGGCACGAACCATGCCCTGCCCAGAGCGCCGCTTACCCAGGTGGTGGTTTTGGTATTGTGATCGATGAAGAAGGGCCGCCCGTTGGGCGCTATCCGCATCTCCCAGCCCGGGGGAAGGAAGCTCTGTGCGACTTTGTGCTGGGGTTTGGGGGAGTTGTACGGGGAGGGCTGTGGGGACTGCGGGTTGGAGAGGGTGTCCTTCACTGCTCGGCGCACGGGCGAGTCCTTCATACCCTGAAATAACGAAGAGGGTACAATTTGTCGTCACTGGGTACTGTAACACCAATAAAACGTGGTTTCACAGCAAAACAGTTCTGCATTCCAGACGTAACTAATACTAGAACTAAGTGCCGGGACTGATTTCCCAGAAATTCCCTGGCTAAGTTCTGCTCCTGACAACACGCCGAGCTTTTTGCTGGGGTGGCACCAGTGCTCTACCCCCGCCCTCTGCCAGGGTGCTGTGCGCAGGATCCACACGTCGTTACCCGTGTGGCTGCAGCTGCCCCGTGTACATGTCGATACCGCAGGTTACACGGGAACAAACACACATGGCTCCCTGGTGCAATCCCTTACTCTGCAACCAGGCGTCCCCAAGCGCCAGGCGACGTTACCCGCTTCTCCAGGCATCCCTCAACTGTAACTTCAGACAAAACAGTGAAGTGTGAACTTACAAGTTCCAAAAATAAATGGTTTGCAATTATGGATTTTGGCCAATTTCCACGAACGTGCTTCACTGATCAGCGCTGAGCGGTTAAAAACGGAAGTCACGTGATGTGGGTTTTGGTTTTTTCCTAGTTCCACTGGGAAACTCAAGCTGTTCAGGCATCCAAACAGGCAAACTCACCTCTGAAAAGGCAGACTGTCACAGTCAGAAAACAAGACTTAAGTGCCCTGTTTAAACCTTGTTTGCATTTGCACTTTTCAGTTACCTTCCCCAGAGATGCTCTGTTTAAGCTGTTAGCAGGGAGAGGAACACACCTCACGTTTCAGTGTAAGGTATTCAGAATATCTGCATTCAATTTATTTAAATTACAGTAAATTTGGCCTTCAGAACTGACAACGGCAAGGGTAGCTGTGAGCAGTTTGTTTCTAACAGGTTTCTCTGAACTGCACGTAAGCAGAGATCGCTTATTTTACATACGCACACTGGCTACAACCTGTCCAGTCATCCCACCTCTGCCTAACAGTTTGCTCGCCACTTGGAGTACTTTCCAGGATAAGGAAGAATGACGAACGATGCATGAAATGAGCTACACGTTACCATCTCCCCTTGGCTGTTGGCAGACTCTGGCGGGGACAGAGGGGACACAGGTAGGCACAAGTACACGCCACACTCTGACTTGGAGGGCGAAATGTTTAGGAGCTCGCCGTGTTTAACTGATTCCGGGGTTTCAGTCACACTGCCAGATGTAGAACACACGCGTCTCTGACGGCGTAAGGAGCCAAGCCGCTCTTCAGACACGCGGGAGCGAACACCATGCAACACCCCTCCTGGTTACAGACTTCAATTAGATCCCTTTTGCACGACAAGGACTATAGGGCACGATCAGTATCTTAATTCAAAGGTTTCCAAACTCAGCCACCTGCATTATTTTCAGAGTTATCAGCATGAAAATAAAGGTCTCACCCTAAAAGAGCACCACAACAACACATTTCAGACTGTCACACAGATTATGCTGTGGCTTACCGAACCAAATACTCATATACGAGGTGCATCATTCCCTGATCACAGAATTGTTAAGTAATGCTATTGTACAACAGAAAGACCCAGGGGGAAAACTGCTAAAGAAAACAGCAATTAAGGCAAAATCGGCAACAGGGAAACGTGGCCATGCTGTGTAACTGAAAAGGAAATAAGAAGTGGCAAGGACAACCAAGAATGGGAAGCCAGATCTAAGTATCTGTGTTGTGACAGCATCTCTCACCTCCAGTGGAGCAGACAAAGTTACTGTGGGTGAACTGAGGCTACGAGGCCGTCTGATCTGCGGCTCGCTTAAATGGTTGCTGCTGTTCACTGCTGACCCAACCATGCCGTCCTCTGCAAGCTGTTTCAGAAGGAAAACACCGTGAGCAAGTGGTCAGGAACATTGTTTGTCCAGAGTTAGGACAGCTAAAAATGATGCAATTTATTATTAGTATGAAATGCTAAATACGCTTTCAATTGAAGTATATCGATATATACTATACTTTCTATCAAGCATTTAATTTAATTCCCCTGGAAGGGCAGATAATGTATGGTACCACTAACAGATCAGCACAACTTTCAAATTCCGCCCTGAGTGCCTGTGCCTCCTTTCATTCCTTCATATGCCCCGCTGAGAATTCCTCCCCCTGCAGCAATCAACTCAACCTGTAGCTTCACATAATTAACAGGAGTAGTGAAAAGTCCCCATCGGGACACTTTTTTATGATTATCCTGGGTTGCCATGACAATGCTTGCGATTTTGTGTTACATTCCAGAGCTCAGAGCTGCTTCCACCGAAATCCTACTCCGCACGTGCCAAGGGCTTGCTGTCTGAATGAGCAGGGGAACAGACCCTCCTACCTGCATAATGGGCCGTGTCCACGTTGTGGTGCGGTTGTTGTGGTTGACGTAGTAAGTTCGGCCCTTGGCATCCTTCCTTTCTTCCCAGCCTGAGGGTAAGCCTGGCGTGGTGTGTACGTAGGCCACCGACGGCTGTTCAAGCAAGAAAGCACTGCGTTGTTACCTTAGAAGAGCTAAAACCACGTACTTCTTAGGTCTGTAAGACCTAACAAACTAGGAGCTGTTACCTCACAACATTCTCAACACAGCAAACACACAGAGAATTACAGTTTCTGATTCCGCTCGCTACGCGCTCATGCACCTCCGAGTCCAGTAACCTTTTCTCACCGACAGCCCTTTAGATTCAGGTGTGCACGCGCTCGGGTGCTTTGCTCAGAAAACAGCTTGTGTGCCCTCAAGCTCCTCAACTGGTGCATTACACCGAGTCACCAAGAGGAACTCTGTGTTTTAGTGATTTTGCCTTAAAAAGGGTGGATGTTTTCCCCTTTCATTAGCATGGGCAAGTTAGAACTGCAGTAACCGTGCAGTCCAGCCAGGATCGCCCGAGTTCTGTGCCACAGGGCGTCAGCTGCGTGAGCCCGCCGTGGGTTCAGGCGTGACGGTGAACCACTCTGGTGCAGTCACAGCCGCTGCAGGGGGTGGGCGCCTGGCTAACAACAAAACCCGTATATGCCTGCTGCCAAAGGCCCTCACTGCCACTAACCAGGTCACGTCACCATCAACACAAGAATTACGTGACTGCGCTGCTGGTGTTGCCCTGTGCGCTTCCTCGGAAGAAGATGCCCAGTGCTTAAACCAACCGGGCTGTTTTCCTGGGACACATTTGGAAGTCAGCACAAACTCAGCACTAGGCAGTAGCAGTATCACTTTTTATTAAAGGTATAACACAAGTGCTCAGGAGGACTCTGGGTTTTCCTTTCATCCTCCTCTGGGAGCCTGTGTTAAAGTGCCGCAGTGGCGGCAGCGACACGGGCGCATCACGGTGACGGTACAATTCAGAGGCGGCAAGGCGCCTCTGCCGCACGCCCGTGGGAGCGTTCTGCCCGTGTCCGAGAGGGCCACCTGCAACGCAGCCTCTGATTCAGGGCCCGCTCACATGCCAGCAGCCTAAGGGCAGGCAGAAGGCGATCAGCTCTGCGGGCAGATGACTGCGGTGAAGGTGAGCGGCCGCAGACCCAGTCCTGCCAAGTACCGACATTCCCACGTGGCTGTGAGCCCCTCAATCCCCACCAGGTGAACACCAACTGAGTTCCCACCCGGAATGGATGTGGGAATACAAAGCAGTGCACAAGTAAGAGATTGAAAGTGCTTAGGGAAGACTCTTTAAAGTTTTTTTGTATCATCTTAAAACAAAAGCAAAGGAAGAGTCCACCTTGAAAACCACCAAACACCTTCACATCGGTTACGCTTTCTGGTTCTAGAAAGGAGTCTTCCTGGAAACGTGACAACCGCGCTGGTGACTGCGCTTCCGAGCGGAAAAACCTCCGTGTGCTTAGCACAAAGATTCCTCATCCTTGTAACTAAACTGAAACGCCAGCACATTATGAAAAAGGGCTTCCCCCACCCTGCCACATTCCTGCCCCCAACGGTTATGGAAATGCCGAGACTGCTCTCCCAGGACTTTTCTCCCACTTCACCCAAACCCCTACAAACGGCCATCATCCAGTCACTGGATGGTCAAATGAATCAAACCCCTCAAACAGGCTGAACAAGCGCTGCCGAGCGAGCGCTGGCAGTACACCACGCAGAGCCACACGACACGGCACCGTGTCCCCACGGGTCTGCGGCTGAGGTCAGCTTTGAGAATTAACATGCATCGGTCTCATGGACGGTGGGGGAAGGCAGGTGCCGGCTAAAACACAGCCTGAATCTACCCACGTTTTCCTTCGAGATCGTGCTTGATAAAGAGGATTATTACCGTGGGTTCCTCACCACCTGTGACAGTTGAAGAACGAGCTCTCCTAGACGGACCACTCTGCTGTTAAATGACAAGTAATGGCACAGTAAGTAAACTCAGTGATGAAGGGCAAGGTTACTGTCAGTCTTTAGGAGGAAGGGATCACAGACACCCCAGTGTAATAGAAGAGAGCAGTTAGATGGAAATGACATTGAAGACAGCAGCAAAGAGCCCGAGTCATCAGTCACTGCTGACCAACTCAGATTCTCATACAGACCCAGCAGGGGAACTCATTTCAGGAGTTCTTGTATCCAGCTCTCAGTATCACTGATAAGAACATTGATTCTAAACGTAACATGTTTGGGTTTTCTCCCCACACAAATTCTGCATGTTCTGCCCAAGAACATGGCAGTGACACCCAAACTGGATGCGTTCTGGTCATCAGTGAGTGCGCAGAAGAAGCCAGAGGAAAAGGATGGAACTGACACTGTGGATTTTCAGTAAGGATTCATACAGCCACAAGCACTGTATTTAGAAGGGAAGCATGTATTTAGTTGCTAGAAAGCGAGTTATCATGAGCTCAGAGAGGAGCAAACGTGGCTAAGGTCAGGTAACATCCTCATTTCAGAGCAGCACTCGGAGGTCTGCGGACCTGGCCACCACAAGCGAGTGTTCTGCGTCAATCAAGCGAGAGACGTATCCCCAGCCCAGCCGGACTGCCCCAGCTGAAGACACCCAGACCCTGTAACGTGCCGTTAAACAGCGAAGAGCACCCTGGATCAGCGTGCAGCTGGAGCCAGCTGTCCAGCAGGGAGGAGGCAGGTGTGACTGCACTGGGACCCACAGCACTGGGTACCCAGGAGAGAGAGCAAAGAGACAGGCAGTGTGCCAGCAGCCGTGCGAACACCAGCCGTGACACGCGGCTGCGAGCAGCAGAGAGGCACCACACACCTCCACAACGTGAAAAAACTGCCCCAGAGAAAACACTGCGGTCCCTGCAGATGTCTGCCCACAGCAGAAGGAAGAACAAGCAGAGGAGAGGCACCAGCTTCAACAATAAACACTGATATACTCAATCTACTGAATATTTCCTTCAAACAGATGCACAGATTTGCTGTTTTTAGGTTCATTTGTAATACAGTTCTAATAAAAAGTTGCGGGGGAAAAACCCTAGAAGAAAAGTATCATTTGGTAAAACACTATTATTGTGAAAATCTGAACTATTTCATTCAAAAGCAACTCTTGCACAACCCTACTTTCAGTAGCCTCTCTACACCACCGCCTCTGCCATCCTCACGCTTGGGCCGTGGGACAAAACATGTGGCAGTTTGTCAGTCAGATCAAAGGTGTCTGGTTACGGTGTGAAAGACAACCTTTTTGTAACGAGCATCTCTCTAACTTTCCCTGTTTGAAGAATCTGCTTAAGTAAGACCGCAGAGCTAGATCCAAACCTTCTGTTCAGTTCTGTCGTGCGAGGACTACCACAGAGCGGCTCCTTTTGTCACAGTATACAGACTTATTCCAATTAAATGAATTTATGGGTCACAGATATAGAGCTGGTAGGAGTGTCTGGTGGCTGCGACAGCTCAAAGTGTAGACAGTGCTACCGCCCGCTCCCACCCTGGCTGGAAACCCCCCTTGTGGGATTTTCTCTCCCCTGACCACGAATCTGGAGTGTGGCAGACTACATTCGATAACCAAGGTTAGTGTGACTGTGCTGTCAGTCTCAAAACACTTCTCCCCCTCATGGACGCCCTCATTTTAGCTGCAGAGGATGATGCTGTCAGTTGGCATCCATTGCTATTTGGGATAGGCATGTGCCCACGCTGGTCACTGATCTAAAACGGACTAGAAGAGGCCCAAGAAAAGACGACATTCAGGATCAGAGAAGGTCAGAAGGAAAGGAAAGAAAGAGCAGTTAGCTTTGGTTTACCAGGGATAACTGGGACTGTTCAGCAATGGTGTCCGTCACACTGCAGGATCTTAACCTTGAAGAAGGATCTCTCTGCTGGGAAAAAGAAAAAGTCTTTAAGTTAAGTTAAAACATGTAATTTTATTCAGTAATTTTACTTTTGTCCCATTTAATCCAAACCCCTAAAAAATACTGTTTATGTTGCAGTTTTTTGATTTTCATGCTTCCACAGAATGGTGGCAAGCAAGGAGAAATGTGAATGCCCAGCATTCCATCCTGGACTGAAGAGACGAGGACAGGCCATCCCTCCTGGGGCAACACGCGGGACTGCACAGCTGCTGTTTGCTCTGCGGTGACACTGTGATGCACTTTGTGGAAGGCAATTTTCACTGTGTGCTCAGGTTCTCCTGCGGCCAGCGACTAACTCCGACCCATCCGCGCAGCGACACCGATTGTGTCGCACTAACAGAGAGCAGCATGCCACGTACAATCAACGAACTGAGCTGTTCCCCGTTGGAATCGGGAGTGACCTGAAGTCTTCTGCTCAGTTCCTCGGACAGCTCCTGAGGACTGGTACGGGACACTGGGGATGCAGGAGGTGGCGGCAGCGCCAAGCTTAGGGAATCTCCACTTGCGCTTGCCTCCTCTGAAATGGTCTCCCAGGGCTAACAAAAGAGAAGAAACTGCGTTAAGGATTTGCAGACAGACCAAGCCTTCGTTCCCTCTGCCACCTCACTGTGAGAAACACAGCAGCCTCAACGTGTGATGAAATGAAGCAATCCCTGGAACACGCAAACATTCCACGCAGCGTGAAGCAGGCACAGGGAAAAATGGCTTTCATGCTGACTTCAGAACAGTTGTCATGTGGCTGATGACACAATGCTTTATACTGAGATGATGTAGGGCGAAGAGATGCACAAAAGAGCTCTCACTGAATAAATTTTGTTCAAAACGTAACTAATTCTGCACTCTTATTAAAAACTAGTAAGAAACTCCTGTTTGTCTTAATTCAGAATAAAATGCGCCCCAGAAAGTACTCGTTAATACCTGAAAAGCAAATATTAACAGGTGACGACTGCAACAACAGTTTCAGCAACCTCTTTGTTGCTCTGAGTAACACTTAGTGAGCCAAAACTCGCTTTCACAAAGAATTTTGTCTGAGATCCACATAATAAAACACTCCTTAAAGTCGAATGGGATCAGAGCTTTGCACTAACTCTCACTTGGCCTACACGTATCTACCAAATATTTCCTTATCCTAGCTATAAATTAAACACTCACCCTGATCAGTAAGATCTCAGAATTCTAACTAAACTCAAGTGTTTTGGGAAAAAACCCCAAACACTCGCTTCTCTTTCCACTAAATCAAGACACTAAAGAAAACCGAAGCAGACAGCAGTCCCAGCCAGCCTGTTTCCCTGCCTCTTACGACTGAGTCCACTGTTACTCAGAGCAGAATATGGGAAGTGTTTCTATCAACACACAGATAACGGCTACGAATGCTCCTCCCATCGTTCGCATGGTGTTTAACATCGTGCACACAACACCAGGCCCCACAGACGCCCAGGGCCTTGAGAGCACGGCTCTGTTTAGGATTGCGTTGTGTCACCGGAGTTTTGCTGAGGCAGTTTCCACCAACACCACGTGAAAACATGACTCTCTACGTTGTCTAGTAATCAGCTAACAAGTGAGAGAGATGTCAGCTTACAGTTCAGTCCACTTCTCAAACCCAAGACCCTCACGTACCTCAGGAATGTCTCCAGTCTCCATAGGTTCCGGTTCCAAATCCTCACTGATGTGTCTCCGAGAGCGGAACCGCCTGTGGGCTGCTTCTTGGTTAATTTGTCTGATGTTGTTATCCGAATCAGATCCCACGTCACTGTATGGTGGGGGAATGAAAGCATGCCCGGGAGGAAGGAACATGAAGACAACACACGTTAAACTAAAACACCCACTTGGCCCACTGCTTTCAAAGCCTCGCTAATGCTTTGGCTTACAGAATTCACCATGCCAGGTTTCATAAACAACCCAACGTAAATAACTGGAAGCACTTCCCAAATGTCACAGAACCCTAAATACCAGGTTGGAAGGGACCTCAAGCACCATCTGGTCCAACCTGTCTTGGCAAAAGCAACATCCACCCGAATCTTGAAAGTCCCCGGTGCTGGGGCATCCACCACTTCCCTGGGGAGATTCTTCCAAGGGCTGATTGTTCTCAGTGTGAAGTATTTTCTTCTTGTGTCCCATCGGAATCTCCCCAGGAGGAACTTGTCACGGAACACTGGAAGTTAACACTCTTTATGCATCAGCCGGCTGAGCAGAACTGGAAGGCCACACTCAACTCTGCCCACCCATCACTGCTCGTCCCTTCCTGTGATGCCCAGAATCATTCCTGACACAGATTCTCCCTTTGCCCCTGCCTGTGTCAACTGTTGTTTCCTTTTTGCAACAGCCAGCTGCGTGAGACAGCAATGCCAGCTGCTGGGGTATGGCCAACTTTGAACCAGCTGCATCCGCTCGCTTGGCTTCACCCGGAGTGACGGAAGTGGAGAACAGCCCAGCTCCCTGCGAGGAGACCTGCCTGGCCCGGGCACTGCCCGTGTGCACGTGGACACCGTCTCTGTTTCCGTGCCTGCCGGGCAGACGCCGTTACAAGGCAGGGTGGTGTCTGAGCCCCTCCTTCAGGATGAGGGACTCTAACTTCGCAGGATGGTTATGTCCAGAAGAACTTCCCTGTGCAACCGTTTTGTCACTGGGCATTTTAAAGACCTACGAGACACGAATGACTCTCGTGTCCCCACAGCAGGCGTGGGCTGCGCAGCACTCCACCGTTTCCCTTGGTGACCAACGTAGTACCGGAGTTACTGGCCTACAAGTGGGAGCTTCCGTATCCTACTTCCAGCCTCCCGAGACCTTCTGCTCCTAGCAGTTCCATAAACTCATAGAATCTAAGGCTCAACAGCATTGTTTGACTTTCTTCACTTGTCTGCAAGCCTGGTGTTGTGTGTGAAGTTTGCCAGCAGCGATTACACGTTTCCCAACTGCCTGTGACGACAGCCAGCTCCAGGGGCACCCCCTGGCCTTCACCTACACACCCGTCCCATCATGACGCTCCCTGGTGAAGATTACGGTTTGGTCTCTGCCAGTCACACATTTCTGAATCCACGTGCTCCTTTCTTCACCCAGCACAATCGGACTACAAGGAGGTTCTGAATCAAATGATTTATAAACCCTGCTTTTTCAGAGACGCTGAGGGACCATTACCGATCTCCATGACAGCAGTTACTGAGATTTGACAAAATACACACTGCTTAGTAAATAGCTCAAGTAGTAAATCGTTCAAAACAGAAAACTAAACTTCTTTCAGTTCTAACAACTACAAACCCATCAGAAGAGAACAACAAATAGTGCCTTAAATAAGGACAAACACATCTGTGTAGCTCAGCTATGACTGTGAATGTTCCAGAAAGAACAACCATCCCTGCGGCAGTACGCCACAGTGGCTACGTAAAAGTGATGCAAGCTGTGTAACTAACACGTTATTTCCGTGTAACTCTTACCACTGTCAGCTATGCTTACTTCTGGAGATGTAAGCTGGCCACAGCTTTATCAGCCTGGTCACAAGAAACATGTAATGAAGGGTTGAGGAGGAACTGCAGTGCACACACACTCTGTACACTGAATAACCACCAGCATCTCCGCTAAGGTAATTAGTTTAACTTAACTGAAACTTGATAGAGTGGACTGGTTGTTTTCCTTACCTTTTCAACAGTCTCTATAGAAGAAAGGAATTTATTCCTCTTTAATTACTTATTGAAAAATTCCACACCTGTCTCCCAGTATTCAAAGGTACGTTGTTAATACACTGACTTCCCTCCCACCCTTTCAGATTTCCTGGAGCTTCCCAGAATACCTACGTCCTTACATGATTTGCTGGGGGTGGGGGAGTCTCTCTCATTCTTAAAAAGAAGATGTTTCCTTTTTAAGTGAAGATACCCAGCCTTTGGTTCTCAATTTACTAGCACACCTGTGAAACTGCTTCCGTGGAGGGTTTCAGATACACAGCCCAGTGCCAAACTGTGATTAAGCTGTTGCTGAAAAGCAGCGTGCCTTTGCTTTGTAAAGGTCTTGCTTGAGACTTTTTTCAGCCTTGGATCTGTAAATCCAAGCCGGCTACGCTTGCTGGAGAACACCCCTACGCGTGACCCCCGCACCGCACGGCCCTGCACCGGCACTCACATCAAACTTGGTCGATGCCACTGAGTAGTCCTGTTGTTGTGGTTGACATAATAAGTCCGGCCCAGGTTGTCCACCTTTTCTTCCCACCCAGGAGGCAGAGGAGGAGGTGGTAACTCTTCCTGACGTTGAGATGCGGAGTCACTGGAATCAACCACATCCCATCCGTGCTTAGGAATGAAGAAAAAGAATGGAGATTGTAAAGCTCAAGTGACAGAGAAGTAACTTCACGGTGTCACATGACATTAGCATGTAGGTGCTGACTCTGACCATTATCCACAGAGAAGCTGCGTCAACCACCAGAAGGGGAGGGAGAGTAAGCTGCTGCTAAGGCTTTACCTGTCAAGGTACAACTCCTACAATTGTACTTGAATCTCGAATACCTGCAATGGTTCCCCACGCATTAAGCCTTACCTCAGAGTCATCCCTTTGATCACTGTTTTCTTCCTCCTGGCCACCATTTTTAGGCATATAAGCCATCTTCAGTCTCAAGAAACCCTTCACACGAGATTTGTGGCTAGAAGACAAGGAGGTACATTTCATTCTTAAATAGGTGCAAATAACAACCCTTGAAGTAAGAAACACCTCACCACACACAGCTCCCCTCACCTTCTTGGTCTGAGAAGGAAATCCTTAAACGTGTATGGCCTTTCCATGGTTGGGTCTTCAGTCTGTAAGCAATTAGGGAAATGGCAAATTAAAGGGCTTGCCCAGAAGAACATTACCAGGCTGACAGGTTACATCTGATTTCCACTGAACTGTAAATTTCATAAAGCCCAGAAGCTCAAAAGCTGTCCATTACCAGCGGATTTCAGCTCTCTTATTCGGTAAGTGGCATCCTTCCTGCCTGCGAGAACGGGGATGCTGCAGGTACAGAACGGGGAACTGACAAATGGCGAGGCAAACGAGACTCAGAAACACAGCGGTAATCTGTGGACTGCTTGGGGTACTGTATGCTAATCCACCGTGTGCTTTGGGCTGACGAAGTGGGAAGCACGAACGGCGTAACAGCGTAAGGGGAAGCACGTTATCACACGCATGCCAGCAAGACCAGGGGGTGAGTCCCTCAGGGTCGCACCAAACTGCCCCAAAACCAGCGCAAAGGCAGCGGGTACGTCTCAGAATGCTGCACCCCTGCCACCCACCAAACGACGAGTCTGCCTGTGACCCCCCTCCCCGCCCGAGCCCTGCACACAGCAACACTCAGAGTCCAACTCCTTACCCCAACCTTTCTGAACACAGAACGATCTAACGCCCGACCGCGTTCACTCTGTTCTGCTGCCTGCTGTAGTTCAACGTCCATAAACAAGAACTGAAAGCTCAACCCAGCTCACTGTCTCAGATGCTGTCCCTAATACCACAGACTCTTCTCGCTGACTGAGCTCTCATCCCACAAGGCATTTCCTGCACTGAGCGTCCACTTTGCCCGTGACAGACTGGCTTCCCATTTTAAGAAAGTACCAGGATGAGCAGCAAATCCAGGATGTTGAGAAATTTAACAGATCCCAGAGAACAACTGTCTCCCTTGTCTCTGCCAAGGGAACCATTTCTCCCAGCTCCTGTGCACGGAGAGGCTTTGCTGTCCATAACATTTCTTTGCTGGGAAGTATTTCTGTCTACGCTGGGAATGTTTGCTTTGAGAAGATTTAGCTGGACTACTTATGGAAAGGAATTCTACATAACAGCAGGGTTTTCCACATCTGGCGATGGCAGAAGAGCAGGCTGAGCTGCAGGCAGTGCTTACCGGGAGGTGACTAAGTGGCACATCCACCTGACCCAGGAAGTCGTCTCTGGTCTGTCAAATAGGAAAAAAAAGGCAGAAAAAGGAGTAATTTTGCACCGGAAAAGCAAAAAATTATAAACATCAATCCAGTCACAATGAAGCAGAAATAAAGATGGTTGAGCACCGTTATTTTGGCAGTCACTGGTTTCTACCCCTCTATTGTTGCACGTTATCTGTTGGCAGCATGTACTGCAGCAGAGCGTTTCCCGTGACAGCCCAGAGCGGCCCCTCAGCCCCAGTGAAACGCTGATGAAACTCTGTTTCCTCCGGCAACCTACGCATAATTCCAAGCACCAAGTGACAATGCTCCCCCGTAAAGGAGTCTCCGCCAGCATTCCTTACGCACCAGAGTGAAATGACCCGTCCCCGTGTTGAAACGTTTCTGTCGTCCCTTAGTGACCTTTTTCCCTGTTTCAAACGAAAGCCCCACGCGCACACCTGACAGGGAAGGGAGGGGAGCCCAACACCCAAACAGCGAAGATGGAACGGCACGAACTGCCAGCTTTTCTACCCAAAACACACACCTGGTTTATCCCTTTACCAGACAGAAACCAAAGCATTGGAACGTTTTGGGTTTTAAGAGTGGTGTTCCACTGAGAATGCTCACTTTGTGAGGAACCCTTACAACCAGCCTCTGGGTAATCCTGCGCTTCCCACCTGAGGTCTTGACCTTCACACGCCGCTTCCAGTTAAGCAAGCGGCTGTGGTTACACCAACACTGGGACCACACAGCCCCAGTGACCTCCAGCACTCCGATCTAGCCTGGAAATGCTATATTCAGCAGTCGAAGGAATGAAGTTTTGGCAACTGATGAGGTATGAAGTAATTAAACGTCGTATATGCGCCTGCTGCGCGGGCTGCAGACTCTGCGTGAGCCGTACTTGCTATTCATTAACCAGAGAGTTTTCAAAATGAAGCATATTGCATTCTTCACAAATCCACTGTCAGGGAAAGCAATTTCTCCCAGATACTGTTTATGATACCAGATATCAGCCCTAGTGCTTCCCAAATAACCTGCTGCTTATTTATAACCCCGCTATGCACAGAATTCCAGGAAGTGCATACTGCTGCTCCAAAGCCAAGTTTACATATTTCTCATAGCAGAGCGTTAAGTTTAATATTAAAATTCATATTTTATTTGATAACACCATGAGAACTCTGTTTCTGTGACAAAGATAGCACGAAGTCCCGTCACCCCCGACGCACGGGCACATCCTGCTATGCTGTATGCCCAAAGGACAGCCCAAGACTGTCTGCACCACAGAGCCCGCCTTTGTTACCCGTTTAAATAAAATCAATGAATAGATTTCTCATCACTGAATTTTTACTATTCATCTTCTTCCTAGCAACTACTGGAAAAACCCAGTAGCATGCACTGCTTGTCCAGAATGGACGGATTTGCCCCTTGACGCAGGAAAACACCTGCCCCCTCCGGCTCCGATGCAGCCATTCCGCACCAGCCACCCAGAAGGAAACACACACCCGTTTCTGCGTCTATTCACGCAGCGTTTAGTTCGAGAAAATCACAACTCAAGGACACGGAGAGGTGTCAGGTTGGTCAGAAACAGACCTGTGGCAGACAGGGATGTGGTGTCACTACAGGCGTGGGGAAGAGGGCCCTTCCTCTGCGCCGGAGAGGGGAGGGAACCCCGCCGTGGGTTACAGGTCTGCACGTGTGCCCAGGCCACGTCTTCAGGAGCACAAAGTCAACCCAGCCTTACAAGCCACTGATCCAACAGCGTCTGCCTGTGGCTGGAGTGCAACTGGGACATCCGTGGCTCTAGCCTGGCCCTGCCAGTGAGCTGCAGCAGCAGTGCACAGAAATCCCTTCCTCGGCTCCTCCCAGCAGGAGTATGGACATCTTCACCAGCACTGGGGTCCCTGTAAAACCAAATCTTTCTGCACTGCTGGACTACACACGTGTATTTCTAAGAAAAAGTGCTGAGGGCGGTCAGTATACGATCACCTTTGGGAAGGGTCGGGTCAGGAAGGAAAGGCACAGGCAGGGAGGGGTAGAACGTGTCTTCGGTGCTTTGTAACAGCCTGGCTGCAAACCAAGACACAGCGCAACAGAAGCTACCCCAGAATTTACTGTTTAGTCTCTGACACTCCAGAGCAATCTGAAAAACTCACGCCACGCGCTGTTCCAACCCACGGCTCGCCAGAAGGGGTTGGTTTGGTTGGTGTAGTGCGCTAACTTCTGGAGAGAAGAAAGTGAAGGAAAGGAGGAACCCATCTAGTTGGAAGAGACTCCCGTCTGACGTGCATGCCACATCACCAACCGACTAGTACTGCTCAGTTTGGAATTAAAGGAGGGCAAAACGCCACTGCAGAATAATGGCATTTGAAAGTAACAGAACAGCTCGTGACTATCTGAGTCAGTAAAGAAGCATTGTTTTTAAAAAGTGATATTTATTGTTTCACAACGGATGTAAAATCCCACGGCTTCAGACACTGTCCTATTTTCCCACTAGCTCTCTCAAAATTTAATCACTTCTGTTTTTGGCAGAGACATAAATACCTCGTCTGCCTATTTAGGAAACCCAGATCTGTCCAACCATCTAGTTCATTTACGCATCGATCCGGTCGAGAAGCAGGACCGATGCAAGAATCCTTTTGTTTCTCTCACGTGCTCAAACACACCCACCCGTCAGGTATTCCGTACGCTGGGTTTTCTTCAGCGTGAGACTTACCCGTTACAGCAACACCTGATGACTACCCCCAGCCCCAAGGATAGGCACAATCACAGACATCCAGCAAATTCCAGCGGGAAGAAGGCTGCTTCAGCTTGGAGGTTCGTGGAATCCACCCAGCGCCACACATTCATTTTAAGCAATGTCCAGCGTAAGGGAAATGAAGGGAGACACTCCCGCTTCAATACTCAAGTGAGTCAATTTACATTAAAATATAACCTAATGTGAAATGTCTCAGCTCTATCTGCAAGTTAAATCAGCCACCGAATATCACTCACCTCAAAACCAACACCAACGCCTCCGTAAGTCGTGCAGGTGCTGACATGGTCAGGAGAAAATTTAACACAATGCAGTACCAGAGCCACTCAACAGAGACCCTCGGGGCTCCCAGAAGAAACTGAACCACCCAGTCTACCCCAAACCTCACAAAAACACCAGGGCAATCCTGGCAGACGGGTATGCCAGCCCACTGCGAGAAGGACCGGAGATGTGTGGGGAGGGCCAGCAGGAGGAAGCGCCTGGCTACCGGCCGCTCAGCCCTTGTGCTACCCCACCTCAGACGGTGCAGGTGAGGATGGAACCTTAGAAACCCCAGCAATTCCCTTCTTCCGTGGTGCCTTCTATTCCCTCCCACCCCACCTTCCCAAAACCACCCGGAAACATCCAGGTCAACAAACCGCTTCCTCTTCGGCCCCGTGCACAGACTCTGCGTGAGGGACCCGTTACGCTGGGCTTTACCCCTGCGTACTCGGGGTACTGCGCCCTTCTGAAGGATGAACCCTCGGAATTAGGGGTGCTGTGGGGTGCAGGAGTGGCAGGTTCAGGTGCCTCATTTCCCTTTCCATTAAGGAAAGTAGTACAGAAAGGGAGCAATGTCCATCGAGGATGAGGTCAAGTAGTCTAAGTAGTAACTGCTGGAAGATGTCTGATGAGAGGAGAGGGAACGGCCTCAAGTAGTGCCAGGGGCGGGTTAGATTGGATATTAGGGAAAACATCTTCCTGGAAAGGGCTGTCAGGGTCGGAAGGGGCTGCCCAGGGAGGGGGGAGTCACTGTTCCGGGAGGGGTTTAGGAGCCGTGTGGACGAGGCGCTCAGGGACATGGTTAGTGGGGGGCTGGGCAGGGCTGGGGTAACAGTTGGACTGGGTGGGCTGAAAGGGCTTTTCCAACGCAAATGAGTCTACGATTCTAAGAAAAAAAGATACTCATTTAGATTTAGAGCAAACATGTATAATTTTACCACACAGTGGAGTTTGTCCGCGTTTTACCTGTGCTATCATTAAAGACGACGATTAGAAGACAGCTATCGTTAAAGGCAACAGCACGAGAAAACCCTTTGTTACTATTAAGGGTTATTAGTGACTTAAGAAGCTTGAAAGAGCAACAGAGCTACTTTAAAATTCTCACTGATGTCCCACCAGCCTTTAAAAAAAGGCATGTCGGCCATGCAGCAGGAGTTGGCAGCTATGTACCTAGTTGTGCCAAATGCACACCTTGCCCTCGTGAGATGTGGTACCTCCGACACCGCCGCGGCGTTACGGCATCAACGCGACACGTGACTGAAACAGCGTGACACAGGCAGTCACACGGTACCGCGGAAGTCGCTTGTCGCCAGCAGCAGCCAGCATTTACTCAGTACACGTAAGAAAGTGATTCAGAGAAAGGATTGCCTGACGTAAGAGTTCCTTCCGATCCATGCAATGGCATTCCCGTTCACAGCCGTTACCATTAGCACGTGGGGACAAAAGCAGATGAAGTCATTTTCTGCCCGTTTCCTCCCTGGCACTGTAGAACCTCGCACCTCCCATCCTGCTCACATGAACTAGATGGACACAGGCAGCTGGCTCCAAAATCAGGACGTTAATTGCCTGATCTGGTTCGCCAAGTGACTCCATTAATAATTCCAGTGGCACGACCGCGGAGGGTGGACAGAGCAGCAGGGGCAGGAGCCCGCGCGGGACAGACAGGACAGACGTGTTGGGAACAGGCACGAACGGGTGCCCGCTGAACACCCTTGTGTGAAAACATGCTGTTGGTTGGCTCGGCCAGGGAACCAGCAACACCTGGAAACCACCACAGCGATGTCTGTCAACATCTGGGTGAGATGAGGGACCGGGAGGATGCAGAGGGAGAAAATGGAAAGCTCCAGCAGCATCTGTATTACGGTCGATTGACGACCCCCTGGGATGCGGGGGTGAGCCTCTGTGGCTACCAACACCCCCACAGCGGTTTTCAGAGATGTTCTGGTGCCCTGGCCAAACACCAGGTTGGGTAATAACACTCCACCCACCTACGAACTCCTTGGCATTTTCACTTGATCACGATGTTCCCAGCTTCCTGACCTGAAAATTGTTGTGTCCTATTTCTGTGCTGTTTAAACAGATGCCACATTCCAACTCAGATATTGCTCGATTTCAGAGCTGGGTGACACGGTCCCTGTGGTAAATGCTACTGGATTTGAATCCCTGCAGCTTCTGCCTAAAGGAAAACACTCCAAGTCCACACCCTCCTCAGAGCGCAAACACCCCGCACCATGCTTCAGCGTGCAACTGTGTGCCTGGAGCAGGAGGGCCTGCACTATCCACGGCCGCCAGCAGGAACAGTCGGGTGAGGTCCAGAGCCCCCTTACATTGAAATGTATTCCAAATACACTAAAGCTGTGGTATTTCCAAACGTTCCAAAGCACTGAAGACCCAGCGGGCAACACCTACGGTGACAAGGACACTGCTGCGGAGCCGGTTTGGCGGCTGCGGATCACGGCAGAGGTTCCGATGCCAGCAGCCATCCGATGGACACGCTTCCAGGCAGGGGGTATTCCACTGTTGCGAGACCGCCCTCTCCACCAGCGCTGCGCTGCAAACATACGGGATGGAGCGGCAGAGGGCTGGGGCAGCCCGTGGGGCTGCGTGTGTGCACACGTGTGCACGGCTCACCAACTCTAACGGCGGCACGGGAGGCAGGCGGGCGCCAGGTGATAAAGAAGACAAGATGTTTGGTGTTACGAGCCCAGACCTCATGTCCTGTGGTGAGCTCTGGGTCACGTCTTCAGTGTCTGTTGTCTGGATCCTCCATCCTCCCTCCCCGCCCACCACCCGGCGCTGGGGGAGACAAGGTGCCGGGGTGCGATGCACTGCAGCCGTGTGCCCCTGCCATGAGCAAGCAGGGCCGAGGGGCGCCGTTGTCACGGCAGCCTTCGCCGCGCAGAACCACCGGCGTGCCGGGGCACATCATACCCCGAAGGTGCAGGGCTCTGGGGGCGTACAGCTAAACGGAAGATGATGTTTCTAACAGCCAAGAGCTGACGACGCAGTTCAAGCTGGGAGAAACCGGCCAGAGAAACTAAGCTGGCAGAGAAAGCCATGACGCCGTAAGGAGGCGACCGCCACCGCGCAGCAAACTCGGCGGCCAAGCCGTGCTAACGCAAAGTGCGCAACGAAGCAACAACTAATCGTGTTTCACTGAGGCACTACTGAAGCCCTGCACTGCAGACACAACGCCCCAGTGCTGCCCCGCGGCAGGGAAACCGCACCGAGAGCCTCCGAGGCTCACTCACAGCCACGGAGCGGCAGGTCTCCATGCTGAGCGGGACAGGCAGGGTGACAGCACCTGCAGCCAGTCTGCTTCTTCACCGGCAGCCGGCAACAGGACAGCAACGACGGAGTTGCTTCTGTCACTCCTGAGTACGTAGATGCTCTCTGCTGTTTCCCAGCCAACTCATCCCAGTGCTGGACCTTCAACTGTTGATCGATTTTTTCTTCACTATTTCTTTCTTTGACATAAAGCATTCATTTTTTTATTAAAAAAAAAGTCGTTTCAGTAGTTCTTTCTAGAGAGCACAAGAGTGTAGAAACACCACCGAACATGGCAACCTTCAGCTTTGTTGCTGAATGTGCAATTTTCTTTGGACCTGGTATTTTCTATTTTCAATTCATTTCTACAAATGGCTCTGCTGATAGAGGGTCTGAAACGTTGATCTGGGCCAGAATTTACCAACTAACAGTATTATAAAGGTATTTTCAAGGCCAGGCTGGATGAGGCTTGGAGCACCCTGGGCTATGGAAGGTGTCCCTGCCCATGGCAGGGGGTGGGGCTGGGTGGGCTTTGAGGTCCCTTCCAGCCGAAACCACCCCATGGTTCTGTGGTTCAGTGTTTGTGTTCAGCTGTAAGGCCCACAATTTAACCATGGAATACAAAAGAATAAATTCTGGTGGTAGTGGCTTTTCCTATTCCAAATCTCTAAGCGAAAGTAGACCAAATTACAAAGACAGGTTTATTTCCCAAACTATTATCTTCTGTGGTACAAAAATAAACACTTCCTGCTCCTCTAGTAGTGTTCACAGAAACTTAATAGAGAACAGCGTCAGGTTTTAGCTTCCATAACACTGTCTTTCTCAATGCCAGGCCAGGCCTGCTGTGGACACATGGATGTGAAGAGTGCCTTCCCACCGTGGGCTGACATCCGTTAACCCACCGTGCTTGGAATCCACTGGGAAACAGGACAGAAAAGCAGGGTACTCCACTTAAGAGGCTTCAGTAAGCGTGTAGGCATTACTCTGTGTGTATTACTGATACCTCCAGCCACGTATCAGGCCGAATTTAGTCTCACTCCAGCATCTACCACATGCTAAGGCTTTTTCTTTAAGACTTGATGACTGTAAACCCCCGCTATCATTTCCCTCCATTCAGGAAAGTTAACAATGGGACACTGCACCGCTGGTTCCCACGATAAATCCTACACTTGTGCTCGCTCAAGCCTAACGAGCTTTGATAACACCAACCCAAGGTAACACGCCGGCAGAGGCCTTTCCCGCATCCAGCTACATAAAAGACAGCACGTTTCAGTTGCGATGCCGGCAATGGAAAACCGACGGAGCTGAGCGACACAGTCCGTTCCCTAGCAGGCGTGGGCACCCACGACACTGAGCCTTACCTGGACGGATTTAGCCAGACGCAGCCCATGAACACGAACTATTTTAAATACTTCTCTTGCACTGCCGACGCTTAAATGCACTAACCACCCGGCACCTATGCCAAGATGTGATGCATTCCTGAAACGTGAGTAACATCCAAAAAAACTCTGGACGGTGCCAGGGGAAAGACAGGAAGTCAGATTGATTCCTTTCATTATAATAAAATGGCTTCCTATTTAGATCCCCAGTATAATTAAATGTATGACACACGGCAGTGCTGGAAACAGGCTGCTGTTTCCTCACTTTGCCACAGGTCACAGTTATAAAAGGCCGTATCGTGACGTGCAAGAGTGAATACCTGCTATTATTAGTATTGCCGCCTTACGAACAGCCTCTGAAAAGATGACAGCCTTTTTTTTTAGATACTGAACACATCAAATGGGGAACGAGTAGCCTTGACAGGCAGGGGGGTGATGCCTGCAAGATCCTTAAACAGGCCTGAGTTGCGAGAGGATCTGGAAAACAGGAACAGAATCAATGGTCATAAGTGAAAGAATGGGCAGAAAGTCTATAAGGAATTATTAGCACAGTTCATAGAATCATCACAGAATGGTTTGTGTTGGAAAGGATCTTAAAGCCCACCCAGTGCCACCCCCAGCCACGGGCAGGGACACCCTCCATAGCCCAGGGTGCTCCCAGCCTCATCCAGCCTGGCCTTGAACACTCCCAGGGATGGGGCACCCACAGCTTCTCTGGGAACCTGTCCCAGTGCCCCCCACCCTCTCCAGGAAGAATTCCTTCCTGATGGCCCATCTCAATCTCCCTCTTTCAGTTTAAACCCGTTACCCCTTGTCCTGTCACTACAGGCCCTTGGAAAAAGCCCCTCCCAGCTTCCCTGTAGCCCCCTTCAGGTACTGGAAGGGGCTCTGAGGTCTCCCCAGAGCCTTCCCTTCTCCAGGCTGAACCCCCAACTCCCCCAGCCTGTCCCCATGGCAGAGGGGCTCCAGCCCTCGCAGCACTCCTGTGGCCTCCTCTGGACTCGTTCCAACGGGTCGATATCCTTCTGATGCTGAGGGCTCCACAGCTGGACACAGCACTCCAGGGGGGTGTCACAAGAGAGAGTAGAGGGGGAGAAGTAGAGAGTAGAGTTTGTGTCTCTTGTTCCATAAGAAATTAAGGAATTAGTAAAAAAAGAATTCTCAGAACCAAGACGCAATCCTCTGGCTGTGAAGTTCCATGTAACTCCTCAAGAACGCGCAATGGTGCACGCTGAGAAGACAGGCTGGAAGGGACTGCAGATCCACAACACGGTGATCCAGTAAGCAAATACTGAGAATATTGCACACGAGCTGATGTCACTTGTGTCCCCAGAACCAAAATCACGCTAGTGACACATTAAAATGAAGAAGCAAACTGTAAGTTTATGGCTTCTCATTCAAATCAGAAGCAGCCCATCCTGGAATCTGTAATGCTGAGCCTTGGATTGTCTTGGTGACAAAAGCCCATCTGGAATTGCAAAATGGAAGACAAAAGTATGGCAAGAAATGGAACCCTTACCATTTCTACACGTTCCTACAGCCTTGCTCCTGTAGTGATACCCCCACCAGCAGTAGCTATTGTTCTGTTTACACCCTTCGTCCGAAGGATGCCTGTGTAAGTGTCTCATGGCGAAATGTGAAGTGTTACCAACAAGAGCTGGGTTGGACAACCACAGCTGTGTTATGGAAGACACTTAGCCTGGCAGTGATACTTACATGGAATTCTTCTTTTAGCCTAAGTCTCCATGTCTCCCCATCTTTCGGCACCAGAAGCAGCAGAAGGAACAGGAACAACTGTCAGCTGGTGGGGCAATTCTGCACAGTAATGTGCTCTGTGACCTAACAGAAAACCCTGACCTCTCCACTCGGTATCAGTGATGGCTGCACGTGACACTAAAAGAGCACTCCCATAATAGTCACCTGCATTACGGGCAGTAGCACAGAGCCACAGAATCACAGAGCTTCTATGGGAACCAAACATGGGCAAACCTGAAAAAATTCGTAAGTCTAAATTTCTTTCTCTTCAGATGAGTCACGAGTTGAATTGCTATCTGCAGGAAGAGCTCCCAAGACAGAGGGATTGGCGAGGGACCACTTCCATAGGGCACAGCCTAGACACATTCCGCATACACACGCGTGACCAAGCAGAACCGTGTCCTTGCAAATGTTTTAACTGCTGGTTCTTCTCTCCGCAGCTCTTCTGCCACGGTTTCTGGCCACGTGTACTGGCTTTCTCCATATAAACAAGAATCACTGTTGAGCAAGGAACCTGCAGCCAAGAGCAGCTTCTACGGTGCCCGAAGCAGTCCTCGCAGAGCAATGGTGTTTTCAGCCACCCAGCACACACACCAGTGCACTGACCTAACGCCCCTTTGTTGGTGACTAGCATTCCCGAGCTCCTTCTCCCCCGGAGGCACACTACCTACCGATTCCACGCAGCAGCGAAGGTAACAAAGCACGACTCCAGGCAACAAAAGCCCCCGTTTCCACCCCGCAGACAGACTCCTTCCTGCTCTTCCACACTCTCCCCACACAGGCTGTACACTTGGGCACAACTCACTCCGAACACTTCGGGGCGGCCTGAAAGCCCAGGAATCCCCACCGGGCTTGGAAATCCACTGGAACTCGACCACATAACGCGCTGTACTCGAATGACCAGAGACAGCTTCTGAAAGCCACTCAGTGTCTATCCGACCCCTCGTGAGCTCCTCAGAAAGCCTCGGCTGCAGGGGCAGGCCAAGGACAGCCAACATTCATGCGAGGTACCGTTCCCACCGAGCACGCGGGGGTTTCGTCCAGCCACCATGTCACAGCTCCTCCCCTCCAAGCGGAATTCTCCGCAGGCGCACCTTCACCAGCGGCATGCTAGGAACCTGCAGCTCGGAGCGCGGGTCAGGCTCTCCGTGAGAAACGACACGCTACAGCTGCAGCAGCACCCTGAAAATCCTGCTCCTCCGCCACGACGTGCGAGCTAACGAACCGCCGGGGAGCAAAGGCGGCGGTAAGTCACGTCGGGCACCTTCTCGGAGCGTTCGGCTGCACTGCGTCAGGACCCATCCACGTGTCCATCTGGGACCGCCACGCAGCACCGTGGGTGCGCAGCTGAAGGAAGAGTCCCAGGGGAGGGTAAACGAGCGCACAGCGACAAACAGAACGGAAGTCCTGGAAGCGTCAGGAGGCGGAGAAGTGAGGCGGCAGTGCCGGAACCAGAGAAACCATGCTGACATCTGTTCAGACAGGACTTCCGAAGGTACCACGTCTGTTCCACGCAGCACCTATGTTCAAGCTCAGCCACTCGTTTTCTCTTGCCGAGTCAAAGAGCCTTGAGACCTGCTACATTTAAAGGTTAGAAAGAACACGCTTGTCCGCACTTGTCGGTTACCGAAAGGACAGCGCGATTACGCCGACCTTCTGGCCGTCCACGCTGCCGGTTCTGCCACAGACATGCCCGCAGCCCCCGCAGGAGCCCCTTTTCAACCGGATTACATTTGCATAGAGGAAGAATGCAGTGGAGAGTTTGGCTATGGATGCTGTAACTACCCTGGTCCTCAGAAGTGACCCTTCCGGGAGTTCACAACTGATACAGAAACCAAACCACCCCAAACAACCCCTATTCTTACCCCAGCTCAGACCTTACTACAGGCCACCAAAACCATGCCGCTTGGCCCTGCTTCACTGGGTCAATGATTTTTTCCTTGAATGTAACTTGTTTCTGATGGAATTTGGGAAGTTATAAAAAGTCAACTTAGAATAATGTGAATGTTTAATTAATTCTTCAGGAAAAGGACAGTTACTAGCTCACGTAGATCAGTCAATACTTACTGCAAGGTCTTTACGGTGGTATTTATTCATTAAAATTTCAGCTGCTACAAACACAGCAGGGTAACTGGTACTACCATCTCTCAGGGTGAAAAAGAAAGAACACGGGGAAAACATCTTGAAAAGTTTGTTTTCTGGTGTGCACGTTTTTAAAATCAGCTACCGATCCATTTTGTTTGTATCCTGAAATTCTGCCCAACGAGCTGAGGTTCCTCCAGTTAAAGTGTGATCATACAGGTCGCAGGAAGGCCAGCACTCCAGAAATATTTGCTGCAAATGTTTGGTCAGCAATGCTAATCCCGTAAAAATCAGGAACACAACAGGCAGGAGCGAGTTCTCTCCAGCCCCAAGCCCACAGAAACCCGTTGGAAGGGAACACAAGGAAAACACACACTTCAGCTCCATGGAGAATGGAGCTGGCGCTGCGAACCGGCCACTCCAAATTGTTTTCTCCCTCTTCCCCACACATCTGTTTTGGCTGGCACCTGGCACAGGAAATCCAACTGCTGTCTCCTGCCCAATGCAGCGCTGCTGCTCCGCAGCTGGAGGCAAACGCAAACCCCAAGAGCAGGCGGCCGGCCCGTGACCTGGGCACAGGAGGGGCGGTTCACGGATCTTTCTCCCCCGAGACAGCCTGTGCCGCTCTGTCCCGCGCATTCCCGGCTCCGGCTCTCCGTCAGGGCGGCGCGCGGCTGGTCGCGGTGCCAACGCGGAATACAGCAGATGTGCACGGCATCCCGGATTTTGACGCGGGGACAGGACAGGTGGAAGCTCTTGGAGACCAAGCGTGGTTTGTGAACAGGCCGGGATGTCCCGGGGGAAAGGCAGGCGTCCTGTCCCCCTGCCTGATGCTTTTGGGGGCAAAGCTGCTGCGTACCCTCCACTGCCTTCCTGTCCCCACATACTCCTACCGCGACGAAGCAGGAACTGTTTAAGGTGAGATTCTGCTCCAGAACTCCCAGTACGTACACGCGTATTGTCATAACAGCCAGCTTAGTATCAGGAAATATTAGGCAGGATTGATAAATCTCAAAGACATCGGGTCCTACTGTGGATAAAGATGCATCTATCTAATGGAAAATTAACATGCTTTACATTTTCACATGGGGATTCACTCTGCAAAGTGAGGCAACCAGTCAGTCGCACCAAATCCATAGTATTTACAAGCCTGTAGAGGGAGAGTAACCAAAGTCTCTACAGAAACCCCGTTTTTGTATCTCTTAAGTTACCAGCAAACTAAATATTAAAGAACCAGCCCAAGGCAATGCTAATTCCCCAAGATAAACCCACCCCCAGGTTTACCGTGGGGATGGCAGACAGGGTTTACTTTCGCTTCTCTCATTAAAGACAAAGCAGGTGAGGTTTGCTTTCACTTGTGTGTACCAGGGCGGATGCTGCAAGGCCAAAGAGATATCAAAGCATGGCATTGTCAGACAAAGCCACATCTATTAGGAGCAGTTTCCCACGTTTCGGCGGTTACTGTAAGGTTTTCCTGTACGCAGACAGCGTATTGTTACCCACACAGCCGGCGCCTGCAAAGAACAACAACTGATAATTCACTGCCTCAGTTAAGACCAGGCATCTTAATACAGTAAATTAACCCCCACACAAGTCAATTTATTGCTGAAAACCCCTTTGGCTTTGGCTTTGACCACCAAATCGTACGTGCTTTTCTGCATTTCATACTCCATCTACTACTAGGAACTTTCGGAAGTTGCTAGTGTACGGCCTCACTACAGAGAAATCTGTTTGAAAATGGAAATGTAATTTATTTCATTATGCATCTTTTATGACCAGAATTGACTCACAAAGTGTATTTAGGCCCTGAATTACATTCAAACTGACAATTAATTAGGTTTTAAACACTACTTCCATTGTAATTCCTAATATTCCTCATTTTGCTTGTTCTGCTTTAGTGCTGTATATGTGACTACACACAACTGGCTGGCGACCCAAAAGGGCAGTAATGTCAGAAACAAGGGGACAGACTACTCAGGGGATGTATGTTAAGACAGGAAACTAATCACAGCCTTGGCACCAGATTTTCTTTCCAAAATTCAGAACCAGAAGATCACTCAAAATAAAACATCTATCTACCCCGATGCGGTTCATCCTGGCGTCAGAGGAACATCTTCAACGCCCGTCTGAACGCAGAGCACTGACCCAAGCAAGCCGTTGAGTCCGGCAGGATCGCACCGCCAAAGGAACCGCAGAGCCTGCCTCGTCGTAGGCCTGTCAGCCCGGGTGACATCCGGAACACGCAGACGGAGTCGCAGGTTTCCTGCCAAACAGTCCTTCCTCCCTGACGGTTGCGATGCAAACTGAAGCCATCTCTGACGGAGCGTGCCGACAGTCCCGTCGGATGCACAGCCCCTGCAGCATACCCCTGCAGTCGGCAGCCATCATCTGCTGCATCGTTCCCAGAGAAGCCTCTGGAAGTGCTACAGCTAAACGCGAGGACAGGGTAGTAAAAGGAAGCTCAAGGTGCAGCTTCAGTCACGGCCTAGTCAACGGCAGAATCCCCAACAGCTTCAGACTGGTCAGGACTCAGCCACATACCTTGAAACCAGCCAAAACCTTATAGAATCACAGACTGGTTTGGGTTGGGAGGGACCTTAAAGCCCACCCAGTGCCACCCCCTGCCATGGGCAGGGACACCTTCCATAGCCCAGGGTGCTCCCAGCCTCATCCAGCCTGGCCTTGGACACTGCCAGGGATGGGGCACCCAGAGCTTCTCTGGGCAACCGGTCCCAGTGCCCCCCACCCTTTCCGGGAAGAATTCCCTCCTGATGGCCCATCTCCATCTCCCTCTTTCAGTTTAAACCCGTTACCCCTTGTCCTGTCACTCCCTGCCCTTGAGAAAAGCCCCCCCAGCTTTCTTGTAGGCCCCCCCCCAGGCACTGGAAGGGGCTCTGAGGTCTCCCCAGAACCTTCCCTTCTCCAGGCTGAACCCCCCAACCCCCCCAGCCTGGCCCCATGGCAGAGGGGCTCCAGCCCTGGCAGCATCTCCGGGGCCTCCTCTGGCCCCTCCAGGGCTCTGGCCTGTTGGGGGCCCAGAGCTGGAGGCAGAACTGCAGGGGAGTCTCATGAGAGCAGAGCAGAGGGGGAGAATCCCCTTCCTCACCCCCCTGGCCACGCTGCTCTGGATCCAGCCCAGGATCCGGTTGGTTTCTGGGCTGCCAGCGCATACGGCCGGCTCATGTCCAGCTCCTCACCCCCAGCAACCCCAAGTCCTTCTCCTCAGGGCTGTTCCCGATCCATTCTCTGCCCAGCCTGTCCTTGTGCTGGGAATGCCCTGACCCCTGTGCAGGACCTTGCCCTTGGCCTGGTTGAACTCCATGGGGTGGGCACGGTCCCACCTCTCCAGCCCGTCCGGGTCCCTCTGGATGCCATCCCTTCCCTCCAGCGTGTTGACTGTGCAATCCTGTGTTGCTGTCTGAACGTTCAACTCATGCACGTGATGCAGAAGTGAGCTGACCTCCCAGAGGGCCAGGCACAGACACCTTTGGTACCTTCAGTTCACAGCAGTGACAATCAGTTCTCTACAGGGAGCAAACCCTATGCCTCCTCTTCGCCACGCCTGTTTCTCTTTTACGCGTGGCAGGTTTTCCTTGTCACTTTGACTTGCTCCTCAGCGCAGCTGAGCACCACTCACACGGCAGAGAAAAGCGCTCCCGACACCCAAAAGGCCATCGCGTAGTCTGGGAACGAGCGGGGAAAGCTGACAATGTCACCCGCTCTGTAAACCGTATAAATAACTCCAACCCTTCAGTTACCCTGCCTCTTGATCAGGGAGCCTTGTGGAGTACCCCTCGCAACGCTACACCTCCAAACATCACATCTTGCAAAACATCCCTGCACCTGGGGCCGGAAACCCGTGCTGCGGGTCACGGAGCTGCGAGAAGCTGAACGCGAGCAAACGCAGCGCCGCGGAGCTGCAGGCTGCATCACCGCACACCCCGACATCGTTCCCCGGCAAGCACAGCTCACTGGTGTTTATAATAACTCAGCGTGCCGGCAAGCGCGCTCTGATAGCGCTTCTAAAAATAACGGAGCGTTAGCAACACAGTGGCCACGGCAGCCTCCGCTGCCAACCTCTGGAGCCCGAGTCGAAGGAGATTCCCCGCAGCCTTTCAACAGGCGCGCTGAGTTCCACCTTCATGGAATTCGCAGCAAAGAGACGTCTTGTGGCAACAGGATGCGGTGAATGTAAGCCCAGGCTGGAAGCAGGTTTCAAGCAACTAAATGGTTAGCGTTAGTGACGCAAAGCCTTTGCCACAGATGCTGGCAGCGTACTGCTGCACGGAGAGGTGTGCTGCTGCCGAAAGGCGCTATCGGGAAGGTTGCACTCTCCCGGATGCTCTGTGCGAAACGGCCTGGGGGTAATGCGTAGCCTTGACAACAATGCTTTCCATTCTGTTTAGCAACAGGGAAGTATTTCAAGTAATTGTGCTTCAACATCATCCCTCAAATAACATCGCTATTCCCACATCCTGATACGCGGTGGGTTTTATTTACAGAACGCGGAGTAGAAATCACCTTAAAAGCAGAAAGATGACATGAACTGTTTTGAACACTCACCTGAGGCAAAACGGGCCCTAACTTTCTCAAGATTATCATCAGACTCTAAGGGCTTGTTTGAAAGGCTTTTCACTGCTTGATGAATACCTCCTTTTCCATTTCAAAGTAGCTGGCTTTCGATACTGAAAGCATCTAAAATACCACACTCCCGAGTTTCACGCTTGTCTGTGTCCAGCAATCTGTTGGATACTGAGGCGAATGATGAATAATGAGGCTCCTGTCACCTTATTTATTATAAACAGTGATTACGTTATTCTTTGCCCTTGAAAACCACTACATAGCAGGGTTGAGAATGTAAGTTCAACAAGTGTGGGAAAAGGCCAGTCGCAGACGTTTACAGCTGAGTCTCCTCCAGCGAATGCAAACCCCCACCTTGCAACCAAGCTTATACTCTCCGATTCTTTTCCAGACCGCACAGAACAGCCTGGAAATGCCAGTCGCCCAGAGGTTGCTCCTCTCAACCCAGGCTGAAAGGGCAGGTGAAGCTCCCTACCAACGCGGCTGGGAATCTGTGACCTGGCACCGGCGCACAGCGCGGGCTGCGCTGTATTGGCACAACTCATCCCAGCGGGAGCAAACTTTTCGGCTGACTTTGCCTTCCAACCACCATAGCCCCTCGCCCCCACGGCTGGAGCAGTCGGCACGACAGGCCGGCAAACCAGAACGGCACGTAGCAACGACAGCGCCTGCCCTTCAGCTCCAGAAATCGCTTTTCCCACCTACCTAACTCACACCCCAGCACTCGAGAGGGCTGTAACATCAGAGGGAGGCAAGAGAGCCAAGGGGGCTTTCCCTTGTTATTCATCCTTCTTGGAGCCAGAAACCTGCACGGCCAAACTGCTGACCTAACGCGTGTGTGTTTCCCTAAATAACTGCTGACTTTTGGGGCTACCAGCGCCACCCCGTTAGGTGAACAAGCACCGGGTTTCAGAGGGAGGCATGCAGCGATACGTTTACAGTGAGGTTCAATCTGGAAACTGCGTAAGCAGGGTACGCTGGGATTTAGAAAACTAGAACAGCCGTAAAACAGGCACATGCCTAAATTCTTCATTCCCTGACAGCTTTTCTCAAATTGGGAAACAGCTAAATACTACAAAAGGCAATCGAGACTGTATCTGGCTTATTACCCGTAATTTTCTGTGGCTAGATCTATACCAAAGCCGCTCTGGCTGGCACCGTCCGTGCTATGACTGTGTCAGCATTTCCATTATAAACTGAGGGCCCTATAAACTCATTTTTAAAGGGACCACTGTGTACCGAACTCGGCATACAATTTTCCCATGTAGGGCAAATACTTTATTATTGCTATTAAAGAAGGTGATGCTGTTCCAGCTCTTCTGCTCAAAAGTTTTATTCTGGTGTCTTTACAGAGAAACACGAAAAGATACAGCTTCCAGGGAGAAAAAACGCCTAACAAAGAAGTCTGATAAAATCCAGAATCGCTTCCCACGGAATGTAGGGATGGTGTAGGGATAGGGTAAAGGCAGCACTGGCAATTCTTGACTCTCTGACTAAAAACTACATATAGATGCCGTGATTCCGCAAGCCAACGTACACTAGTTGGAATGGGCTGTCTGACTCACACTCATGAAAAAAGAGAAAGAAGAGACCAAAGCCGAGTCTGCTCCCTGGGACCTTCCTTCTTGTGAAGCAGCTCCTGCCCATCTGCGAGCCAGTGGGAAGGGTGACGATTGAGAAGGGTCCGGGAGCCTTGAGGAGGGGGAAGCAGAACTGGGGTTGGGATCACACACAAAGGAAAGGCCCCGAGTGGGCTGTGACCGCTGGCAGGTCCCTGCCCAGAGAAGGATGGGGAGAGTGGCAATAGCGAGGCACAGCCCGTCGTGCCAGGGAGCTGCCTACCTTCCAGTGCAGCTGGGATTGATGAGGAGAGAGGAAGGATGGAGAAGGGATTTTTTCCTTGACAGACAACCTGAAGAGACATGAGGGACGGAATTCATTCATCGCCTCTACCTGCGGATGTCAACAAAGTCTTATCTGCACACTACAGAGGCTTTCCAGCCAGCCATCTGCACCGCTGCCACGGCAAGCGGAGACAGGAAGCTCACAGCCCTGTGCCCCGGAGCTGTTTTAAACACCTCGCTCAGGGCACCATGAATTACGCTCTAGAAATGCCAATTAGCGTCCCGACAGCAGCCCTGAAGTATTCTCCAAACTTCGACATGTGCAACCCGACGGCTCAGCCTGTTGCGCAGCCCTCCCCTGCGCGGCGGCGCAGAGAAAGCCGCCTTCCGAAGGCGCGGAACACTCCTCGTGGGTTTGTCCGCCAGCGCGCAGGTGAGCGGTACGGCTGCCGCTGTCCTTACAGGCCTTGGGAGGAAACACCTGCCTCCCACAGAGCTTTTGCACCTTTCAGACCTCTACATTTTCAGTGACATGCTCCAGGTATAATGAAGGCCAGCAAATAACCGGTTAACAAAGTGACTTTTCTGGTTCTGGGCGGTGTAGCGTGGCACGCAATAATGGCTTCTGAAATGGAAGATGCTCGGCCATCAGCATCGCGGGCTGAGAGCCAGCGCCACCGTCTGCACAGGTAACTGCCGCTGCGCCAGGATGGATGGACAGGTGGGCAGAGGGAAAGGCTCCAAAGTCAAGCACGTTCGCACTGTGCATGCAGTGACCGCTGGCTCTAAGGTACTTCGTCCCCCAGCGGAACACAGGACAGGCACACGAACACCCACATACACCCTCCTTAGGAACAGGACTTGTCCCGTTTCTGTCTGTGTGTGCTTCGGAGCTCTCAGACATTTACACTCGGTTCAGAAATATGAGAGAAGCAATTAAATCCCTGTGCCAATTCAAAAGCTCCACCATTTCCCATCCCAACTCCAGCCCTGAAGAAGTATGGGCGCAGGGGCTAGTTACAGATGATGTGTGATGGCAAATGGAGTGCTGAGCACTGTCAAGGGTAGGCTGGGGAACGACCACCGCAGCGGGCAAGAGCAGCAACACAGAAAGGGGACGTTAAGACTTCTCTGCGGACTGCAGCAACTACCCTGAAACACAGACACCCCCCGCCATGGCTATTTGAGTGGGCAGGGGGGAATCCCTTTTCATGCTGTTTCACCTTTAACGATTTCCGTCAGTTCTGCCGATGAGCAACGCAAACCCTTCGGTGTCTCAATACCATCTCAGGAAAGAGACTTTCAGACTTTGCTATAGCTTACACTGAAACGCTGAAGGATTTTATTATTATTTTTAAATCAATAGATCACTTTATGTATAAAAGACTGGAAAATTTGATCCAGAACCGAATTTCATATTAAGCAAATACATGTCTTGTTTTACATAACACATGGGTAAAAATACAGAACAATGCTATTCCTCCACTGCCCTTTTTAACAGCCGTAAGCAGTAGGTGCCCTGTCAATGAAGGCGAGTGCTGCCTCTTCACAAGAGCTAGAACAGGCCACAGGACGGAACTGCTAGTCAAGGGTTCCCTCTCTTCCCACCCACCGGATCCAAGGCAGACTAGCACTCTGAACAAAAGGGATAAGGAAAGTAGATACTATGGGAGAAACACGACCTAAAGACATGGCCAACCGAAGCTCCTCTACAAACTCCTCACCCTCAGAGGACTGCAAACACCGAAATCCATTCCACTTCCTTTAGCTGCCGGCAGCGAGGGCCCAGCTCACCACCGGCGACACAGACACCTGTTCCTTGGGTCACTGTGCACAGGAAACCAGCTCCCATCCGGAGAGCAGTGCCGCGTGGTGCTGGGAGCGGGACCTCGCGAGGCAGCGGCAGAGAGCAGACGCAGCAGACGGCACAGCAGCACTGACGCACACTGGCTGTGGAAGGCTCCGCCGCCCGGGAGGCTGAACATTCAAGCTAAACAAAGCACAACGCTGGGCATCCCTTAACCGGTCGTTATGGTTTATTTCAGTGCGTTACATTTTTTCCAAAGTGTAAAATCGAATTAAACTGTATTTCCCTCATTTGATTTTTCCCCCAGCCATAAAAAAAACACGCCCAGACTTCCATATCATAGACTATGAATATCTCGGGGCATGGCGTGTCAACAGCTTCTTTTTTTTGACCAAAAATAGGATAACAGTAAACACCAACCTATCAGGCAAGTCAGGCGGCATTGTTTCCCTTTTATCTGATAACCTATCATCGAGTAACAGTAATGTATTAAAAGGCATTAACGTACGATTCTGTGTAAGAGGGAAGATTTTCCCTCATCTGCACCGCAGCTGTAATTGTCAGGTACTAATTACTGATTTTGTAGAAGGATTCCAGCCAACAACTCTGACTTTTCATCCCCCAGCTTTACTAACAGTAGTTGGCTCTGCTCTAACCGATAAAAGTTATCACAGGCAAAGCTCAGCCCTGACACGTCTCAAGACCACTGCCCCAACGACAGCCAGACGTCTCCCAGGAAAGCATTTCCATTAAAACAACGGAACTGCTATGCCCCTCCCCACCAAAACCCGGGGTACAGGCAGAAGCACAAAGTTTGGAATGACCAATGCAGAGGATGGCACAGCCGTCGGGAGAGGCAGCAGAGCGGCAGCAGTTCTAGGTCCTTAATTCCAGCGAGTTCCACATCCTTCGGACCGATTTTTTAATGCCTCAGAGTCGCTATGAAAGGCATCACGTGCTCACCCAACCCCGCTTCCCCTTCCATGCAAAGGAAATTCCGCCGAAGAGGGGGTCTCAGCTAGCTTAGGCCATCAGTGGTGGGTTTGCCACACAGAACTGCCTTTATCCTACCTCGCCCTTTTGGGCTGAGAGGCCCCAGTCCCAGCTGATACCTCAGGAGCTTCAGGAGATTCTCTGCACTTTCACAACAATATTTATTCTACAGTTATTTCCAAGAAAGCAAAATAAAAGCCGAGTTGCGAGGAACGCAGACACACAGAGTGGAGAGCTGCCGTTTCTGTTCATTAACTAAATATAATCCAATACTCTACCGCCGCATTTTGTTAGGGCACTTTGTATTTTTATCACAACAAAGACGCCCTTGTCAGCCCTCTAGAACAGTTGTCCGATCCACAAGATTTGTGAAGTGTTTCCCGCAAATCCAGCCACGCGCTCACGGACCCAAACTCTGACCGACGTACCCGCTATGTGCCGCAGGACACAGGCACTGAGCAGCGGCCTATTGCGTTACACGTAAAATACCACGGTCGTCACAAGAATTTGTAGCTAGGCTTCCAAATAAAATCGGACAGAGCTTGTACTTCATATTTTGTAAGGACTCGTAATGAAATACATCCTGCTTGCTCAAAAACGCTTCTGCCTGAAACAGAAGATATCTGAAAGGTCATAAACACTTGGTAGCGGCAGGACTGCAGACGCCCGCTTGAATGTTTTCACCCAAGATAAATAAGGCTGTAGCAGCTGCTGCGTGCAGCCCCGGGCCCATGCCCTATATCAATCACATACCCACAAACCTGCCGAACTGGAAGAGTCTAGAATGAGTTTTTTTACACTAACCACTATAAAACACGAGAACTTTTCCGCTCAGCTTCACAGAGCAAATATTTCAGGCGTACCCTTACTCAGCATCACAGGTCCTGCCAGCGAACTTCCACGGGATAGATTAACAACGACACCTTACCGAAGGGTGTGTTGTATGTTCAGGAAAAAAGCGCCAAACGTTCACTAAACGCTTCCATTCCCCACACTTCCCATGGCGCCTTGCCTAGCCAACCACCTCTACCCACAGTAGTTCTGGGCTTGCTGCAAATACGAGAAAACACCACAAAAAAAGGTTTAAGTTTCAATTAAAGCTTTCTCTCTGAGGCTTTCTGCGCCGCAGAAGGCAAGCACGGTTTGGCCCGAGTGCCTCCGGCTGCCAGGCTTAACGGCAGCCTGAACTGATTCCACATGGTAGCCACAACAAAGAGCAGCAGCAACAAATCTCCTGATTCTCCTCTGCAAACAGTGAGGGATGTCTTGGGCCTGTGAACCACTACTGCGGGGAAGATCAAAGAGGTGAGCCCAGGGGACAGAGCCTTTAGGAGAAGGAGAGCCGCAGCAGCGACTGCGGGGCACACCTCCAAGCCACGGACCCCAGGGCACTGCTGCTTTCGCGCCAGGCTTGCCGTAGTGCCACTTACACGGGGCTGCAGAGGAGCTCCAGAGCAGCCAGCCTGGCAAGGAGCAAGGGATGGCGGACAGCAAAGGCCGTACATCCCCCATGTCATGTGTCATGTGAGATTTAGTAGAACACTCGCACTGTGCTGGATACGTGAAAGAGGAGGAAATTCCTCCTTCATTCCTCAAATGAAGAGGAAAATGAGTCAAGCGTCTGCATTCCCGATTTTCCTGCTGAAATGTTCTCAGGCCGGCAGGAAAGCTACCACACCCCCCTAAACAAAACCGCTGGCTGATGGAGCCCAAGGGAAACCTGGCCTGACAAGGGATTACTTTTTATTTATTTTACTTGGCAAGAACAAACGCTGCGGGATACCTTGTGACTTCCTACTCCCAACGTCTCCCCCTCAAAGAGCTGAAAAGAAGGTTACGCTGGACTAACGCGGGGACCACCGGCCTTGTCGTAGGCAAGCTGCAGAGTCATGGTGCGGCCTCTCGGCAGCGAGCAGCTGTCCTTCCTTACTGCGTTTCACCCAACAAAAGCGCAGGAGGACGGAACGCACGAGCAACGAGGAGCAAAAAGCTCCTCGTGAATCTGTTTTCACAGCTGGAGACAGAGCGCTCGCTATGCTATATACAGCATCGCTGAGCCTAGGAACTCAAGCGGGCAGTGTTAAATTGCACGGGAAAGCAATTTAAGCAAATGACTAATCTAAACCTTTAACTTTCACTCCTACTTCGGTCTGTTAAAAGTGGCTGGAAAACATGAACCACCAATTCTCTCCCATTATAACAAAGAGAAACCAGGCGCTGAATTTTGTCATCTTAAAGCAACATCAAGGCAAACACAAACAGGACAGCTTACTAGGTTGTGCCAGGCTATAACTGTTTCATCAGGACTTGGGCACACAAAATACAGGACGTGGTTTTAACTCCCAGAAAGCAAAAAAAAAAAAAACACCCAAAAAACTACCTATAAGAAAAATTCCCCCCCCCCCCCCCCAACTGCTTGGTACCTTATCTGCTAAGTCAGTATCTTAACTGGAATTGCTGTAAGATTTCTGTAGTCGTAGCGACTACAGCATCACAACACACATCCCACAGTCAGGTAGAGGTACACACATGTGGACATCACGCTTAGGAGGTGTTGAAGCATTTGTTTTGAAAGCCAGAGTACGTGCAGCAACACCTCAGCCAACTACATTATCCCAAACACTCCATTTGCCATTTGAATGTTCTGATTTTTTAAAGTCTCTCCAGCTGATGTAACACTGAATTAAGAAACGTGCGACACTAGGATCTCAAAATATGACGCTGGATGTAATCACAACTGCGAGCAAAGTTACGTTAGATTAGAAACAGGGAGGATCCAGAGGAACGCAGAACGTTCTAGTGCTAACGATGGGAGTGCTTCAGTTGCCCCAAGCCTGGAAGCCTTTGTGTGGCAATTCTGTTAGTAGCACTGCGTACTCAGCATCGTACTTACCGCGGTGCCGGGCGCTGTAGGAGCAGGGGTGCCACGGCCCTCTTCATCAACAGCCTGGGTTTGTTCCTCAGGACCACGCGTGACAAGAATTCTGAAGTGCTGCTGCCTCGTGTTCTGATCCGGCCTGATTTTGAACAAGCATCCCTGCCCTTGAGGACTCCGCTCTACCAAACCGCTTCTAGACATTTCTGACCCGTCCCTGCCATTTCCACGTGCTTCTGGATTCAGTCCATCACCTGTGGGGCTAGCTCCTTCTGTTGGCGGCTGGACCGGGTAGGACGAACTCCTTTCTAGCCGTATCCGAGGGTACCTGACCAACCTGTCCCCTTTGGTTCCGGTGAAGCCAAAGTTATACTCGCTGCCTGCGCCCGCGCCGCTCGCCTGCGGTTGCTGCAACTGAAGAACAAAGTACTTCTTCCCGGGATTTGCGGACAGCTCTGGCACGTGCTGCAAAGACCAGCGCCGGGGCTCAGGGGCGGCGGCGTTCTTCTGAGCCTCGGTGCCAAAGGGGAGCAGAGTAACCTGAGGCACCTCTGCGCTCGAGGCCCGATGCTGGATCCTCACACCACTGATGTTCAAACCTGACGGTGCTTCTTTTGCCTCATCTTCCTGGGCCGCTGATGAAACATCCTTGCTCTGGCTGGTAGAGGGAACAGTACAAAATATTCTACGATTACAGCAAATAGTTCCATTCATCTGTCGCCCTAACTCTTCCGTCAGCCTGGGTGGAGAGCTTTCGGGAGTCACCTCTGGACTGCTCGGAGAGGAATGGTTTTCAACAGGGGATGCATAACGCTCCCTGAAGTCCGCGAATTGACAGGGAAGCGTCTCCTCGGGAGATGCCAGGGCTGCGCACTCGTCCGTGCAGCTGTTGGTGGCTTTGCGCTGGAGAGAGATCTGCATCGACGAGCTCCTTGTTGGACGCACATCAATGCTGTTCAGCAGCTGGGGAATAAACATGGATGTGCTCCGTTTTAAGGAGCCCACTTCTTGCAAATCGCCGCCGCCACCGCAATCTGCTCCGTGTCGGGAGAAAGCGTGAGGACTGTTTCTTCTCGGCAAAGTGTGGAATGCCATGAAAAAGTCATCTTCTCTCTCCCGGTCGAGGATCTCCGATTCGGGGGCTGTGTTGCTTCGCCCAGAGCCAAAATGAAACCGCAGCCGATGGGCCATGGTTTTACAGAGAGGAGAAAAGGAGAGGGAGAACAGCAACAATTCAGGCACTGCCAGAAGTTAAAAACCAAAGACATAAACTCCAAGAAAAAGTGTCCCATCTGCCAAACTGTTAGCACTGCAGCCCTGATAGCGACAGATAGCAGAAATAGCCCAAGTGGCAAGCAGCATTCCAGGCATGATTGGGTAAGAGCAATCGGCGCTGCGACGCACGGTGACATAGGGTAGGATGGTGGGAGTCACGTGGCCCAGTTCCCCCTCTCCAATCTAAGCTGTTGGGGGGTTTGTTTTTTCTTTTTTTTTTTTTCCTTTTCATGCCAGCAAGAGCCTGAAACGGCACCTTCCCAGCTGCTCCTTTTCCATCAGAGCAGCAGCCCCAGCGGGAGAGCTCTCGCAGCTGACGGAGGCAGCACACACGCTCGGCACCGCTATAAATCTAACCCACACCGCCTTCACCAGGCACACGTTGTACAGAGCGCACACGCAAAAATTTAACTACAACAAACCCGCTTCGATTCAGCGTTAGGAGTTAACCAGCCCCGCGTGCGAAGGAGAAGCGCCGTTCCGAGCGTCACCTCTCGGTGTGCGTTACAGCGTCAGGCTATCATGGCAGAGCGCGAGTAAATATAGCTCGGTTACGCTTTCAATGTTACCCGTGCTCAGAACTCGACCGAGCAACGAACTCCTTCCCTTTAAAAAGCCACAACTTTCACACTGTCCCTACGAGCCCGACGTAACCTGCAGTACCGCGCGCAGCCCCTTCGGATCATTAAAAAATTACAACGAACAAAGCAATCGGACATATGGCAAAGATTTCTCACACGATAAACCCAGCAGAAATGTGCAAGATGGCAGGCGGCAAAGTTCCTTTTTCCGTTTCACCGGGCAGTAAAGGCGAGTGAAAACCGGAGACGGGCGTTGCATGGCGTTTCGTACCGATTTGTCTTGAACACCGCGCAGGAACTCTGCCCGTTGCTGGCCAGCCTCCAGCGAGAAAGCTAGCAACATTACCAGGAGCGTGACTGCCAGCACAGAGCACAGCTATGCGCGCCCAGAGCCAACGCTCGCGACAGGCGGAGAGGATACACCAAAGCGCACACCGAACACCCCAAACCAGCTCCGCTAGAGCAGAGACTCGCTGCTCGGAGGACACTCACGTCTGAAGCGTGCTCACAGCAGCTCGACAGCGCATACTGCAAGGGAAGCCGTTCACCAAGCAGCGCAGCTCCGTGTCAGTACGCGGCATTTGCTCCCCAGCAGAACCGGAAAGCCGGAGTTTTGCCAACAGTTCTGAAAGCGTGTAGGTGGCGGGTCAATACTCCAGTTGGACCTTTCAACCTCTGCCTGCAAATGGCTTGTTTTCCAAAGACAGAAAATGACCAAGCAGAAGAGAGATGGAAGCTTAAACCGACGCAACTGCCAACAGAGAGCACAATCCCCTTTTGTTTCCCGTGGAGTATGAGCCAACACGAAGAAAAACACAGATAGCTGCTACACAGCAACAAAACCGGAGATTGCCGTGTGGAAGCACAGGTGTTGATGCTCTGTGTCTTACTCCTCGCGTAAAGCACATTATCCTAGGACACAGTCCCTCTCTGCACCCAAGGTGAAGCTTGCATCACACACTCTCTATTTTGACTGGGGACAGAAGGAAAGGATCCACGGCAAAGACAGGGAGTGCTTTGATAATTCAGGAGCATGAGGAAGAAACAAGGTTGTCGCACTTAAACTTTATTACTGAATGCCTATTGTCAGCACTCACAATCTGAGTAAGGCCAAAATAATCAGCTCAGTCGCTCCTCGTGCCGTGAACGTAACCGGGTGGAAATCTGCTGCTCTCAAGTCCCCGATGTACTTGCCCTGTCAGTAGCCAAACCTCCCCAAAAGGGAACGACGTCTCCTGACCCACAGGCTGCCGCCTTCGCATGGAGGCGGGAGTCCAAGGACAGGCTGTCTGCGGAAGCGGGACTGCAGGAAGACGAGAAATCAGTTCACTGATAAGAAAGTGCCAGGATAAGGCCAGCCCTGCCCACCCAACCTTGAACACCTCAAGCCACAGATCTGCAATGAGTATACCAAAATCATCGCTTCCCAGCTGCCACTGCCTGTAGACATTTTTTCCTGAACCGCCACCCTGCTACCGTCCCAGAGGGACCTCCCGGAGCACGGCTGGAGCAACGCCTCTGCTGCCAGCGCTGCTCTGTCCCCCACGCAGCCCACCGTGCTCCAGGCATCCCGCAAGCTGCACGCCAGCCGCACAGCGGTGTCAGCACAGGCACAGCCCCGGCCGGCCGACACTGCCTTGGGTCACAGGAGGGCTGCGTCGGGGCTCTGTGCAGCACCTGGCAACGGGAGCGCACCTTGAAGCTGGGAGAACTGTGCGGTGGTCTCCCTTAAGCTCAAAAGGCACAGGAGAGTTTTAACAGTGAGAGTGGTCGTTATGACCATAATATGCCAATATGCTCACAGGCAGCCCACAGATACACACACAGCCACAGATGTACCCACTTCCTTCCTTCCTAGCAGAAGATGTAATCATTTGGCTGTTGGTCAGAAGATTACAGCTCGTGTGTCTTTATTTGCTCTATGTTTCATAGGAAGACAGAGGAAAAGAATATATTTTTGGAGACAGATGTTCCCATGCAGGGGTTTTTTTGAATATAAGGATCTTCACTGCACTGATCCTGATCTTCACAAAGCAAACAAGGTTAGTAAAGACTGTACCACACCCAACCAGGGAAACATTAAGACCATACACAAGCACCTCACAGAGATGGTGTTACAGTTTTCAAAAGACAACTCCCCGCCAAGCCATCCACCATTTAAACCGAGTCTGTTCAGACTGACAGTGTCACTCCACAGATGTCCATCTGTGTGAAAACCTTGTCTACGAATCTAACAGCAGCGAGAGGGGTAAGGTGTTGGAACACTTCTCTAGAAGAGCTACTGCATCAGACAAACCAAGTTCAAGAGAAACCCACTAGCAACGCGCTGGGCATTAGGAGGCAGAGAACTGAACACATAAAGAACAGCATTATTTTCCCATTGCCTGAAACCTTTGTACACCCACACCTTGAGTGGAAGGTGCAGCTCTGGCAACCACACCCCAAAAAGGGATGCAGAAGTGTCAAAAGGTGCTGGAATAGGGCACTGAAATGACCAGGGGCTGAAGCAGCTGCTTTGTTAGTCACAGAAAAGGTCGGGTCTTCATCAGTTTGCACTGGAGAAGCCTGAGGAAGAGTATGATGAGGTTTTCACTGTCAGAATCCTGAGCCAGAGAGGACCACCTTGGCCTGGCCCAGCAGCGTACTACTTTTGTGCGTAGTGCTCTATGAGTTCCAAACCCAGATGACTTTATGCTTCTGTCTGCATTTCTGAGCACACTTAAACAACAGAACAAAAGCCTTCGGGATGTGCTGTGTTTTGTCAGCTGTGTTCCACGGAGCCTGGTGATTAGTAAAACACAATCGAGGCAAGCACTCACCAGTCTGTTTTCATCGAACACTTCAAACAGCAGACGATGATTGGTTGGGTTTACCTATGAGAAAATTCAGACGATGTCACTTTAGGGTCACTAGCTTGATGGTAACAATACATGGGTACTAGTCCATACAGCCATTAAACCAAGGCAAACACAACAGCACTAACAGGTTTTTTGTAAATCTGTAGTTTTACTTAAACTGGAGCACTAGAGCACTGTTTCTGGCCCCTACTGCAGATAGAAACAGCCCAGCAGTCAGTCTCCCATTTACCCTGTTCCATGCAAGGCAGTTACAGCACTTCTCCAGACAGCCCCGCGGAGGAAAGGCACAGCTGCTGCATCCTGCCCAGCTCCGAGAGGCATGTGGAGAGGACACCCCTGGGCAAAGCAGGGCTGCTCCTCTGCCATCCCCCCTGGCACGTGCTGCAGCCAGCAGTGCCAACGTGGGGCTCCCGCTGCCCTGGGCACACCAACAAAGCTAATTCAGCCCCAGGAAAGGTGCTGAAGTGACAAGTCGTGTTTTGGGGCCAAGTCCCAGGCTGGACAGACTATCAGGGCTTCCAGGCTTCTCTGTTCTGCAGCTGCAAAGCTAAACTGTAGGGGAGTGTTTCTTTCAGAATTTCACCATCACTCGAGCTGTCCATCACCCACTGTTTCTAGCCCATTTATCACACAGGCCTGTGGAAAAGCCAACAGAAGTCTCTCCAGCACTTCAAACCAGCAAATATACCTCCAGAAAATTATGTACACTGAAGTAAATTTAAGCAGAAGACTGCTAACACTTAAAAGGAAAAAACAAGCAAAGAAAGTACTATGTCAGGAAGACAAACAGCAAAGAAGTTCTGTAGCCTGGGATCCCCAACACCTTTCTTCAGAACAACCCTGTAAGCCACGTTACTATGCCCAGCCTGCTTAATTAACCAAACTGAGACATAATATCCCACAGTGCACTGATAACTCTGTAGGGATGGCAGAGGGCTTCCCAGTTTTGAGGAAATGGGAGAACTGAGACACACCAGAGAGGGTGTGCATTGCTTCCTACATTCACATAACCGTTTTAACAGAGACGATGAACTCTATCTGTAATTTAGGCAACACAAATCGTGTACCCTGTTGTCCTGGGAAAAGTAAATGATTAAAAGGCTACCTTAAATAACTGCAGTTAAAACTGTAAGCACAAACATACATAACAATCTTCCTTAATCCCAGGAAAATATACTCACTTTAACTCACACGAACTTGCTCCTTACAATCCGCCTGACAGCACAGCACGTTGACGAGACCAGTATGGATAGAGATGGGCTTATGGTGGTGAGGTCACCCATTTCTGACCCCCCTGTGCAGTCGGGATCAAATCTGAGGGAGCTTGACATGTCTTCAGAGAGATAAACAGCCTAAAACCTTCGCACCCCTCTCCCGTGCCACGGCGACGATGGTAACGGCTATAAACCTGTGCCCTGCTGAAGGCCGAGGCGTTTGGACCCCGCACCATTGGATGCCCTCTCACAGGGGTAAGGGCTTGCTGTCCAACTGCAGCACTAAAGCTGCTCTGCGTTTTGAAGGCAGGCGGCTTACGGCACCCCACGCAGAGCCACCGCCGCCTCGGGCTCTGCCAACCTCGGACGCTGCCGTGACGGACACAGCAAACCTCAGCCCTGTCACAATTTGGTGTCGACAGTCCCTATGGACTCTGCGCACCCAAAAAGAGCGTCACGCTGTATTCCCCCTCTGAGTACGTTATGAAAACCAAAGACTTCAGATGATCCTATCAGCATGAATGTCTGTTGCTAAGGCTCCCAACAGGGTTGGATGGGATACCCCGCTGGAACCACCTACAGCATCTTTCCTCAAGCAGTTGTTGAGCTGGAAAAACCACCTAACCTTCTTTTGGAAAAGTTTTCACTCAGCTTTAGCTATAATTTAAGCAAGACCTAGAAAGATTAAAATTAACTACAAAAAAAGGTTACTTTGACCTTTTTAGCACGCAACACAAAGGCCAAGAGAGATGACTTTTTCTATCTTCCATCTCTACATTTGTATGCCATTATTTTTTCTTGTGACAGATTAAATTCATACAGCTCTTGGAAAGAACCCTGAATATCTGCCACTTCATTAACACTTTAAAACCACAGCAAACATGGTCTGTTAAAAATATATTTTCAAGGAAAAATAATTTTTTTACTTGTCAGCTGAGTTGACTCAAAACTTACTCTAAATAAAACCCAAATTGTGAAACAGCCCATTTCTAGACAAATGCCAATTTCTGCTGATCACTCATCACTACAGAAACACAAGAGCAATTACATCACAGCAAGCATTTTTAATGTAAACATATAAACAACAAACAAAAAATAAGCTTCTTCCTAACCTTATCAGAAGCCCCGTGATTAATGGTTTATGTTACAGTAACAATGGCAAGTTAAGGGAAACTTACTCTAAAGTAAAATTCCTCATTCCATTTTGGATTCAGGGTCTGCAAAAGAAATAAACATAGTTACACGTTAACATTTCTTCAGGTTTGCCATTTCGCAATCAAAATGTGTATGCAAGCAACAGTTTTCTAGAAAAAAATAAAGGAGAACCAAGTATGTCATAAAGATGTTGAAATAAAATCTTGCTGTCAAATCACGTAGAAATTCTCTGCTGAGTAAACCAAGCGTGGGAGGATATGAGTCAGAGCGTGCCAAAATAGACGCGCAGTGCAAATGGGAGTCTACCAGTAAAAGGCAAATCACTGAGGACCTACAGGGATAAAACCTGAAGGTGTTGCATTCTCAAGATACATTTAAACCCAGTTAAAAAAGTACCTATTTTTAAACACAAGGTCAACTTCAGGGCTACAAAACCACGGCGAGATTTATGTCGCAGATCAAACAGAGACAAAGGAACAGAAGGAAAGGTTATTTCCCCTGAAGAGGTATGATACTCCTCCTCATCTTCCCCAAGCCTACGGAGGGTTTTGATTCTGTTCAACAGCCTGAATAACGCGCGCACTCTGAACATGCCCAGAGACGGCATTCTGCACGGAGCTGCAGCATGAGACAACGAATTGAAGGAGAGATCAGAACGACAAACATTAATAATTTGGGCAACTCACAGTGGCACGAGTTCAAAGCCCAGTATGAGATGCCCGATGGCCTTGGTTTCGTGCCCGTCGTTCCCTCATCCTCCCACAGAGCAGAGCTTTACCAGCGCCCACAGCCACACCGGGCTCTAACCCACCCCCACGCTTACAGCAGGGCAGGAGGGTTCCGCCGTTTCCCTTCACTCCGTGACGCAGGGTAGGGTGCATTTATCCTGTCCAGGGCACAGCGGCTCACGGCACTGCGCTTCTCCACACAGTGGAGATACAGGAGCCAACGTGCCCTGCTGCCACCGCGTCCTGCCGACATCCCTACAGCCCCCCGGCCCCTTCCAGGGGGGCGGACACGCAGCCCAACGCGCGTATAGTCAAGGATCAACCGGATCAAATACGGTGAAAGTTGACAGCCCTGACCTAGCAGGTTTAGGGGAAAAAAGAACAAAAGGGAACAGGACTGTCAAAGAAGATGGAACTCCAACCCTGTATGAACGGCTGCGCAGGAGGTTAACAGCTGTCCTCAGGCAAGTGCCACTTGTGCATCCTGAGCGAGCTCGGGACAGAGCAGGGAAACGCTTCCCGGGAAGAAAAGGCCACTGTAGGGGCAGATGAACAGAAAGAGTGTAGGTGAAGGCCGGGACGGGGGCTGGGGCAGAGAAGCGTTCAGCTTTTTTGTCTTAAGGGGCACAAACGCGCTCAGTGAAAAAAGGAAAGTGGTAATAAGAAAAACCCAGTTACTCTTTAAACGCTTGCACTCATGAAGTGCAGCTGTTACTGGCACGAGAGCGTCCATGTAATTTAGCGAATGAAGCACGGTCTCCCTCCCCATTTGAGGGCACTGCTGTCCGTCAATAAAAAACACATCCATTTTGAATGCTGCTTAACCACAAACACACATGTAGGCAGCACAATTTTTGGTAAATGCCCCTCACTGGCAGAATTTTCTTCCACTTGTACAAGTCGAACAATCAGGTCGAGTCAGAAAGCACAAACACTAGAATCCCAGCAGAGCAGGGAACCACTTGCAAAGAAAGGCCCCAGAAATAAATGCAGTAATAATCACATGAAGGACATCAGCAGGGAAGCAACAAAAGGACTCACCAGCAAAAGGAGCTGCATCCTAAAAAGGGCAAGAGCTGTACAGATAGAGAACTGCCAAGAGTCAAGCTGAGCGAGATCTTCCACAGGATACTGGAACGCACACAGCAAAGGCTTTTCAACCATATAAATAAATCGGGAACACGAATGGAGAGATGCTACTAAGCCATGGGGAGACTGGGCGAATGTGGGTGCGGGAAACTGTTGCACATGCCACAGGGGAAAGGCAGAGCAACAAAGAGGGATCAGTGCAAGGACAGAGGTGATCACTGCTGCTGCAGCAGTGACGTCTTCAGAGCCCAGCCCGGCCAAACTGACAGGGCTGATAATCTGCGCCCAGAATTCCGAAAGAACTGACACGGGAAACCACACGCCCAGCAGCAGGAATGTAAAGCCCACACTGCACATCTTACAAGGTGGTGAGGCGGCCAGCAGCAAACACGCCTTCTCCACCGCGGGAAGGAGGGCATCTCCAGCCCGCCGTGCAACACAGCTCCAGAAGGGAACACAGGGCATCAGTCGAATTCTACAGCTGGAACAACTCACTGCGTGGAGGGAGGCAAACCAGATCAAAGAGCATCAGAAGCTCAACACAGCTAGATCTCGCCTGAAATCTGAGATCGTCCTGATAACTGTATTTTTTCCAGAGCAAGGAAACAATGTGCATCCAATCCCCCCGGCTGTAAGCCGGCCCTGTGCAAGGCTGGGTCCAGCGGTGCCGCAGGACACGTACCAGACAGCTGCACAGGTAATGTCAGAGGAGAGTACAACAGGGACACTGCAGGCCCTTGGCCTTCTCCACTGTACTCCTGCAAGTCAGTGCCGCACAGCGTTACCCACTACACTGAGGAGGACAAAAACGAGTAGAAAAATAAGGAACCAGTGAAAGGTCAGATGCTGTAATGTTGGGGGAAAAGTCGCAGAGCTGGAGGAGATAACTAGCAGTGGCATCAGAATCACCCCGGGAACTGACTCTGCTCAACATCTTTTGCTAGTGATTTTAACTCACAATCAAGGTATACTAACGAGGCTGGCTACTGGCGAAGGCAGAGACTGCAAACTGCCCAGGAAGAACGCTGCGTGGAGGGCAGGCGTCTCCAGAGGAGCTGTAACAGTTCAAACCAGCACGACTGACTAGACCTTTCCAACAGATGAGTTAATATCGCTATTATGGAGATGACTGAGCAAGTCCAGGCGCTCAGTGACAGTTATAAGAAACAGTGGGAAAAGGCAGACACCATCCCAGGAATTCATCAGCATCACCTCACCCTCACTCCTCTGTATCCAGGGGGCTGCTGTGCAAACACTGTCCTTTCTATCTTCCTTCCTAGGCCAGCACTAACATCCAGGAGCTTCTCCCATCCTGGATACAATACCTTCACATCTTTACTACTTACGTTTTCCACTTCTGGTGTTCTTCTCTGAAGCTTTCCTGTTGTCCTTGCCCGTGGCCCCGGAGCTGGTACGCAGTGCCTCTGATCAGCACCAGTGCTACCACCTCATTTCCAGCCTAAGCTCTCCTTCCAGCCCCTCCTAACTCCCTGCACCAAGGCCGTTTCAGTTCCAATGTGTAGGAGCCAAACATGCCACGTCCCAGTAATCATGCTTTGGCACCAGCAACGTCCTTTCAGTTCACATTGTTAACGTTAGTCTAAAAAGACCTTAAAATTGCAGGATTTCATTAACTGAAAAAAGGAAACCAGAAGTTGAACAGAACTCTGGATGTCATCACCATTATTTCCTGAGAAGCAAGGGGGAAAATGAAGTCCAATATCCATGCTACACTTCCCCATCCCCTCTCCCACATTTCACGGATGTGCTATGAAGGATTTTGCTTGGAAGTCAGAGGATCCTTGCACCTCCGTGACCTGCCTCATATTCCCCCTGCTGGCATGACTGTCCCGAGCTTTCATCACAGCTACAGAACAGCAGAGGATCTCCAGAGGCCCCTTCCAACATCCAGACCATCTAGTCTCCTTGACCCCACATGGAAATTCTGCCATTCCATGGAAGCCAAAGGTGGAACATGAAGATCTCCCTCCCATCCTCAGGCATCTGCCAGCTACCACAAGCTACGACACTGTTGCAAGACAATAAACAACCACTCCAAGACTGCACTTGTCTAGGCAGTTGTTTTTCACTCAGGCATTGTTTTTCAGGAATCCTGAGGCTACGTTTTGCCAACAGGCCCATGAAAGCAAAGCCACAGACTGTTCGTAGGGTGCAACTGTCGCAATGTCTCTGCCTTCCACTGAGTCCTCTCCAGATGAAATGAACAGCTCACATAGCAGCTGGTACAGCCTGCGCCCGTAGTGCTGTTGATCCAAAACGGGTTTTAACCACAAAAATAAACCCTCACCTACACTCATGTTACTCTCTTCACCCACTCTGTACGACGGACTTACCAGCACACAGACGTACCGACCCCGTAGTTCTGTCACAACGCCAGGTCAATCTTGCGTTCAGCGAGAACAAGGTAGCTCAGGCTGTACCACGATTGGAGTCACCAGGCATTTTATAACAGCCTGAAAATGACTTTTCAAGCCTAAGCATTTCCCACTCATGGAATTCCCAAACAGGAACTCAACAAGGTCCCAGGAAACGACCTGACAACCAGCACGGTCTCTGCAAACACAGGGTATGCGTGTCGTAAGGAAGCTTCCCGCGGGCCTGCATGGATCTGGTGATACATCTTGAACTTATTTAAGGAAACAAAACCCTCCACAGCCCATGCTGTTACCATAGCAACAACCTCCATGCTCCTTTGCGGAAAAGGTAGTATTTTCCTCATAAATTTTACTGCCTAAAAACTTCACGCAGACCGAGGCTAGATGGACTATAAAGAACGTGCTTCAAATGCGCCAAGGAAGGTGATAATGCTATCGTGAAGCAAGTACCAGTGGTTAACCCGGGAACCTTTTAAAAATGACTTGTACTGTCCATCACCAAACATGCCCCCAGTCCAGGGAAAAGTGCTGCCTGCCCCTCCCACGCTTCCCGGATTGCGTATCAGCTTTCTCATGACACCTAATGTTCTGGGTTTAGAACAGCAGCCTTCTGCTCTGTCGCTCCAGCAGCAAAACTCACTGTTCTGTCTTGCAGGGACGATTCCAACTGACTCCCTGCTGATTTCAAGTATCTGCATAAAAATGCCAACTCCCTACTTTCCCCTTACTTTTCATACAGTTTAGGAATCGGTTCCTCTCTGCCATCGATACCGGTACATTAAAAAAAAAAATTCTTGCATCCCTGATGACGACAAATATTCCTTGATGGAACTGTTGTTTGTGTGGAACAAAATTAAGAAACCAAAGAAAATTTAATTTGGTTCTAATTAAAACCAAAAGCATTTGCAGAGCATTTCCAGGCATTTCTTACAGCGCATCTTCTGTCATCTGGGTATTTTAAATTCCCGTATCAGGAAAGTCTTTTGAAAATGCAAATTTTGAAAGGGAACATTAAAGAATGATCACTTGTGCTAAAAATCAAATAAATTATAATCAAAGCAGAGTTTCTTAGTTCTTTCAGTTATGTCTTTCATTAAGATATGACTTTGCTAAAAGAAACAGTGAATGATGCAATGAGATTTGATAAGCCAAGGTTTAGAGAATAACAGAAAACATTATTAATGTTTATTTCTTTTGCTTTTCTGTCAACAGATCATGCACACTGAAACGCATACACTCGTCTTATGTCCGTTTGAAGAACATACATTATTCAGTACTATGCATGTCTGTGACAATTTTAGTCAATGTTACAGAACAGCGTTCAGTGTTCTTAATATTTCCCGCACGCTGGAATAACAGCAGTATACACATACCTTTTTAATAGTCTTTGTCTGCACAAGAGCGAGTTCTCTGTTCTCATCTGCTACATACAAGGAAAGCTTCACGTACGGGTCACTGCAAAAGAAGACATCATATTTAACGGGAATATAATTATACAGCCAAACAGAATTTCAGCATAAATTGGTCATTTAATTAGGTAACAACAGCAGCTCTAAACACTTCCGGTGAAACTTGTCAGTGAAACCTAGTGACTGCAGTAAACTACCGAAACATTTAAAATATGTGTTTCAATGTGCTCAGTTAAATACTGGTCATAGCACTGAAGAGAATTTAAGGAAGAAATCCTTCCCGGAGAGGGTGGGGGCACTGGGACAGGTTGCCCAGAGAAGCTGCGGGTGCCCCATCCCTGGGAGTGTCCAAGGCCAGGCTGGATGAGGCTGGGAGCAACCTGGGCTATGGAAGGGGTCCCTGCCCATGGCAGGGGGTGGGGCTGGATGGGCTTCCAATCTGCCCATGGAAGAGATGACCTCTAAGGGTCCCTTCCAACCCAAACCATGCTGTGTTCTGTGCTGGAAGGACCCCATCCCGCACAGTCAGTTCACACAGGTGCAGTGTCAGGCAGTGGTGCTGGGGCAGTGAGGGTGGAAACGGGTGGAAGCACACACAAGGACGCTGAACTGCTCCCATGCTTCCCCTTCAAGATCACAGCACCGTCAACCAGACGCCAGCCTGAGGTTTCTTCAGGGAAGGACAAACAACCGACATTCAGATTACCAGCCAGTTCATGCAGAGACTCAGACACAAATACATCTCCCTGATGACTTTTAAATTGAAAAAACCCAATTTTCTGACAGTATCACCACAGAATAATCAGCAGTTGAGTGTTCGTTACACTAGGTGCTTAATTCACTTGGAAACTAAAATACCACGGTAAGGTGAAAATATAAGAATAAACAAGACCATGTTGGACTGATTATTGTGTCAGCAGATGCACATAAGTGCATTTACTTAAACTGCAATTAAATTCAGCACTAAGCACCAAGGCATCGCTGTGATTAAAGAGAAATGCTGCTGCTACTCTGAATTGCTCAATGTACTGTGCTGCCTAATATTTACGGGCAAAATAGCCTATTACAAGATGCAGCCGAAAGCAGATATTCACTGAAGGCTGAATCAAACAGTCTTTCTGACGTAAACCAACGTGAAGAACAAAGTTTGGATGGAGGAAGGAGGATTAAAAGGCAAAATTAAGGACCTCATAGGGCTGCGAAATTAAAGTCCCAGCCCCAGCACTGCACATTATGAAACCCAGATTAACTGCTAACACTGGAACCCACAGCAGCATTAAGCCACATCTGTGGATCTCAGGCTCCTCTGCAGGTCTGGCCCTTAACCTTGCTTCAAGGCTTAGACACCAAGTCCATGCCTGAGAACGCAGCTTTGCCTTCAGTTCTAGCTGGCTGAAGCCTGCTGCTGCTGAAGGAAGTGAGCCCATCCACTCCTTCACCTTCGGCCACGTATGCCAGCACTACCGCTAGCCAGCCAGGCCAGGCAGCTGATGGGACTGAAATAACAGAGAACTGAGAGCAGGGGTAATTACAAAGCCAGAGTTTTCAGACATACAAGCTCCCAGAGATAGGGAGGACGAGAATGGCACATGCGGGATAAGGGGCGGGAAGGACCTGCCGTTCAACGGAAGCACGGACTCTGCTTAGCTGAAGGAAATGGCAAAGCCTCGCTCTCGGGGACTTCTGGAATCGAAGCCAAGAAAGCAGTATTTTGGTATTGGTTTTACTGCAGAAGACACTGACAGTCATATGCAAAAGGGAAACAGAAAGATCATACGGGAATGAGTGTACATCTAAACATAACGCCACTAGCCAGGCACGCTGGAGAAGTGAGAAGGTTCTTACAGACTAACGCTGAGGAGGCGGGAGTAACACCCTCCCCATCCACACCTGGGCAACGCTGCTTTCAGCAACCCTTAGAAATAATACAATTTTTTAATCCTAAAATATCCTGGACGAACCTTCTGTCTACAGAAAATCAAGAACCGTGAAGGTGGCAACAGAATATTTTTTAAAAAACAAGAGAACAATTAAGTTGATTACAAACTGCAGTCAAACGTTGCCTGGCTGGACAGACTGTTGTCCCCTCTAACAGCGGAACACAGGCAGACTAAAGCGCGCCAGCAAAGCTCTCACTCCCGAACGTGAGGCGGGAACTGATCCGAAGGATCGGCGGCTGGGACTGCTTACTTACGTGCACTCGTTCACTGAAAGCGAAGATGTAGCTGTACAGCTACTGTAAATCAACGCCAGCGCTGCTTCGCGCCAACCTGTCTCACTGTCCAGCCCAAGCCCCGGCTCACGTCGGCGAGGCACCACGCCACCCTGCTGTTCTGGGAGAGCTGGGATGCACAGCAGAGGCGGGAAGGAGCACCAAGGGAAAGGACAGAAATTGTCACTTATTTTCCACTCACAATGTCATCTGAATGCTTTCTGACGTCTACCACCCGACTTCCTCTGCCAACAAACGAAACACTGCCCATCAACGGAAGCCGGCACGGGAGCACATCTTCAACCCCCCAGGTGCGCTGCCAGAGCCCGGGTTTGGTTTTAGCTTTGCGAGCAGCAACGGGCACTTAAAATGAAAAACTGTTCAGTGGAACATAAGCAAACAAGTGAGGAGGAAGTGAAATGGGACCTGCGATTACCACCACAGTTCCTTACCCAGAAGCTGTGACTGATGTGATCTGATGACAGCTTATAGAAAAAGTTGTGCAAGTCCCATTATCTGCTTTGCATACTGCTAAATTCAGCATTTCGCTCCCAACTCCGGGAACTGCAGCTGCCTAAACAAATCTGACAGTGCTCCGAGCTCATGATCGGTCCTAAAGAGCTGAGAAACTTCATGTGAGAGCTTAAGGGTCGGAGGATCGGTGAGCCAAACGCTCTCAGCAACAGTGGCAGAGACAGCATCTCATTCACAGACCGTACCTTCCAGAGCAGCGTTTCCTGCAACTGGGTTACCTGAAGAATATTCACCACGCCACCACGTCTGTTCCCGCCAACAGAAAGTGAGAGGCCACGAGTATGGCTACCACAGAACGGAGCCCCAAACGTGTAACAGTTTTCTCCTCCACTGGGATTAGCTGCAAGTAAGAAACACCGCTGCAGCCTAATAGCTTCTCTCAGCACGCAGTGCTCGCCAGCCCAGCAGAAGTTCGCAGGACATCAGTTAGCTTTATCTTTGTGCCGGGTTCAGTCAGGAAGGAGTTCACTCCCTGTACTGTGGGTGCTAGGGAGCAGCACTGAGAAGGTGTCAGCTGGCGCTGGGCCTGTTCCGAATTCAAGGTCTTTCTCCGCTTCTGATACTGCAGCTGACCCAAACGGGCCAAGGGAGTGTTTCATCCCAGGGTGCGCTGTGCTCGGGGCACAGGCGGGGAGGGGGCCCGGGAGCCATCACTCCCTCTCCCTCGCTCGTCTGCTCCCGGGCAGTTGCTAACCCCCCTGGTGAGCTGCTCTGCCAGTTCCTCTGCTGGCTCCTTCGGGAGGGAGCTGGGGGGTTGTTTAGTGCCCCTGGTCGTGCTGGCGCTGAGAGGGTTCGCTCGGCATCTGCTGTGTCAGTTCCTGGGCTGCAGCTCTCTGGGTCTGACTGTCACTGCTCAGCACCTGGGTGTGCACTGGGCAGGGGATGGCGGGAAATCGTGTCATAGAATCACAGACTGGTTTGGGTTGGCAGGGACCTTAAAGATCATCCAGTTCCAACCCCCCTGCCGTGGGCAGGGACACCCTCCACTAGCCCAGGTTGCTCCCAGCCTCATCCAGCCTGGCCTTGGACACTGCCAGGGATGGGGCAGCCACAGCTTCTCTGGGCAACCTGTCCCTGTGCCCCCCACCCTCTCCGGGAAGAATTTCTTCCTGATATCTAATCTAAATCTCCCTCTTTCAGTTTAAACCCATTACCCCTTGTCCTGCCACTACAGGTCCTTGGAAAAAGCTCCCCCCAGCTTCCTTGTAGCCCCCTTCAGGTACTGGAAGGTGCTCTAAGGTCTCCCCGGAGCCTTCCCTTCTCCAGGCTGAACCCCCAACTCCCCCAGCCTGTCCCCATGGCAGAGGGGCTCCAGCCCTCGCAGCATCTCCATGGCCTCCTCTGGACTCGTTCCAACAGGTCGATATCCTTCTGATGCTGAGGGCTCCACAGCTGGACACAGCACTCCAGGGGGGGTCTCATGAGAGCAGAGCAGAGGGGAAGATCATATTGCATCATATGTTTTATTTTCTATTATTTTAATTATCTATCAGTGGTATCTGTATATATTGATTTAGATTTAATTAGTAACTAGTTCTTATCTCAATTTTACGAGCTTCCTTACTTAATTTTCCTCTGATTCTTCCCCTCTGCTGGAGGAGGGGAGGGAGATTTGTGAAAGCGGCTTCATGGCATTTTGCTAGATGGAGTAAACCATGACAATCTTCCCTGGGATCAGCATCACGGACATAGCAGAGTCATGGCAAGGGCTAAGAGCAGACACACTTCTGAGCTCACGCATCTGGGTACCTTTTGCACCCAGAGAAAAGAGATTGGAACTTCTTTCCAAGCACCATATACATCAATTCTTAGTTTGAGAGACATGACAGGAGCCAAATGCTCAAAGAAGTGTCTCAGTCCACCCTCCTGAGCGATGTCTTTGTTCAGAGCCAGCTGGTTTTGCATCAGTCAACTCAAGGAACATCTTCGTGAGAACAGACAGCTTGCTGGAGCTGACGGGTTTCACCACTTCCACTGGGGACAGCGTCCCGTCACATTTAACTTTGGCAAGGGTAACTTCTAAATTGAACTGAGATATAGCAGACGTTGTTTCTAGATCGGCAGATGTCAATAAAATGAAATAAATGGGATGACTTGACTGTCTCTTAGTACCCTCCCTCCCTCCCTCCTGAGTCCAGAGACGTGGCAGTTTCAGCACAATGCTCAACCGAACTATTTCCAAACCTGAGCAGGGTTGGGACTCAGCTGGTAAACCCACCAAGAGAGAAAATGCCGAGAAGCACACAGATGCTCCAAAACCAGCTCTGCTCCGCAGGGCTGGTGTCCGCTCAGCAGCTCCAGAGCTGGCACTGCCAGCAGGCACCTACATCCCCCGACACCCACAGCATGGCAGCAGTCCTGCTACTCAGGACACGGGAAGAGCCAGACATCGCCCGAGTCCCCTCACGCGGCTCCAGGTAACAGAAACAAACTGCAGACAGCAAGCCCCTCCGTTACTCCTAAACATTGTCCTGGAAAAACTTGGTAAATAGCACCAAAGCAGAGATTTACTGCAACTCACCTCTAACCATGTCCCTTTCCAAAATCCTGCCTTAGGTACGTGGTACATCTCCACCAGGATTTCACATCGCTCCCATAAAATGGAGATTGTGGGATTCCCCTAGGTATATAGGCAGCAAGCATAAAGCAAGCATAAGAGTTAACCTAGGGTCAGTTATATAAGAAGCCAATTATGGGATAATTGCAAGTTTTCCACGAGCGCTGTTTTATGTATCTGAGCGATCACTTGCTTTGCGCATAATGAGCTACAGATGAAGATTAGCAACGTGTGGTCTGCCAACAATGTTGACAGATGTGATTTGTCGGAAAACTACTTTTGCTCAAGAGATAAAGCTAGTGCTTATTTATGTGATTAATGTTCTTTGTCTTCTGTTTCGTATCCTGTTTTGCTGTTATCCTGTCTTGTTGTTACCTATTCTTGTATTGATTCCAAATGCTGATTAGTGTGGTCTGGTAAAGGAAGAGGATTCGCGGCTGGAAAGTTTCACGAACCCAAACAGATGATATAAAAAGGCAAAGAACTTTGCAATAAAGAGAGACATGCTTGAACATTCATATTGAACGTGTGTCTGTCTCGCGTCACTGATACAACAGGAGATCCATAAAATGGTCCTCTCACCCGACCCAGCCTTACAACAAGATTGCTAAACAACACGTCCCAAATCCACAACGTGGTGTTGAACAGCAAAACACCTCACAGCCAGAACGCGTCACCGTCAAAGAGCATGTTCTTCCTCAAGAGGAGGAGCCACTGAAGAACTGCCACTGTAGAGGCATTACTGTACAATAAATAATCACTTTTTATGCTAGAAACATAATCTGACACTTTAAACTTCAGAATTCATAAGCTCAAAGACCTTGCCATGATACTGTTAAAGGTCAAGTTTGCAATAATTACGGTTGGGCTTCATTTGGTTTTTACAGTTTCCCTGTGATACCCTGTTACACCCCAGTGCCGTGCCATCGCTAAACTCCTACTGCCAATCCCAAATGAAGGCTCATCCTCCTGCACTCCAGCATTACCTGCACGACTTCTTCAGCACATCCAAACCGTATTCCTAGGCAGAGATGCAGGAGAGCAAGGATGCTGAAACACCTCCATAGCGAACACGAGACAAGGAGCCTCCCAACAAAGCGAATTCACTGCATGTGCCAAGGCCTGTGACTGCAAACGCCAGACCCTGCTCGAGAGAAGCCACTGCTGCTAAAACCTAAGCAAAACTTTGAACAGTTTTAGTCATGAAAACATGGTAATAGGGATCCATCACAACAGCACCTGCCCTCGCATGCTGATTTAGCTGAAAGGCACAAAAACCAAGCACAACCCACACCACCCACCGCTCTAGACTCCCAGAGAGAACAAACAGCCCAGAAGAAATGAAGATGAAAGGTTCAGAACTTCGGGCTGTCCCTGAAATACGTAAGTCCTTGTGGAGAGGTTGTACCGTGGAAACCCTCCGCAGCCCCAGCCTCGGGCACTGTCCCTAGCAGGCATACTCAAGGCAATCAGCAATGGTTATCCCCAAGGAGAAAGTGCCTGTTACCGGCCTCTCACCTATCAGAACACACCAGCCAAGCAAAACTCAGAGCATGCTGCCATACTCTGTCCCTCCCACGGTTTTACCACAGGGCTCGGTACCTCTATAACAGACCTGGAATCGACCCACCGCAGTTCCCACCTTCCCACCCATGAGCGACGATGAGCACGGGCATGCTGACCACTGGGACAAGGAAAGGACCAGAGGCAGACCCGCTAAGCATGAGGGGCCGGGGGGCACAACCATGATGCACGACTGAAAGCATACATCACATCAAGGGAAGCGGGCACCCACAGCACTGAGGGGCTTTTAGTGGCTGGAAGACACCGTTAATAATACCAGAGAGGGTGGAAAGGGGAAGAATGGTAGATGCACCTGACACCCTTGTTACCACCGTCACACAATATGCTGCTTGCTGAAACCTGGTTTACTGGAAATGGAAAAGGAACATACAGACTGAAACAAAGCAAACTCAACCCGAAACCCAACAGGGTCTACGCACCTTTTTCCCCAGTGAAGACGTTCGCTTTATAATTTCAGCTTATCCACTCAATACGTTCTTCCAAAGGTAACGTGCCAAATCACACTGTACGCAGATCATTAATTCTGATTGTGTTCTACGCAGAACAGTAGAAACACTGAAGGAGTATTCTGAAAATATGCCCCCCCCCCCCCCCCCGACGCCCCCAAATGGATCAGCACCCTTTCAAAACCATGCTATTTCCAAGTCCTGGAAACCGGGGCCATCAACAGCTTCGTGTTTGTCCGTGGAGACCGGCACTGCGACTGTTATGGATTCTGGAAACAGCCTGGGAAGCCAGTCTCAAAACATCTTTTGCCAGTGACCCAATGCATTATTTATTATTTCGGCCGCAAAACGGGGCAGACAGCAAAGAACATGGACACCACTAAGCCCTACACGCTGTGTTTTTATTTTAGAGGCTGAAGCTGCCTCCCCAGGTATGAAATTTAGCATCACTTGTTATGCAGGTGCGTGCAGGCCAAGCCTGTCATGTGAAGGCAAACTTCATATTTCAAAACAGCCTTATTGTTTCAAAGGCAACGAGCCTCCTGCTTCTGTAAGGAATGTTGGCACGCTCCCTTTGTGCGATGCCTTTCCCACCTCTGCTCCACGTACATGAAGGAGCTCGTCAACAGCTCATGGAACTGGGCCTATAGACATGCGAACACACCCTCAGACGTGACGGCAGAGGCGGCTTTTTCGTGACATGACATCCAAATTCCACCCTTTCCATGGTCTCGAGGGGACCTCTACCTATTGGATCATCTGTCATCCAACACCCTGTCCCACCCATGCACCCCATCACACCTACCTGCACACTCTCTAGCGCCCAGCGACGGGGGGATCCGTCCTGAGCCCCTCAGGCACGTGCCCCCCGCTTCCTGAGTAATAGGAAGTTGAATGTTTTAACATTCTGAAAAACAATTAACCTCAGGTTTGTGTTAAGTGCGCCTGGAGACCTCAGGTCATCACCTTCCCACGGACTCTGGGCTTGTCTCCTTTGGAGAGGAGGCGGCAGAGGCGCAACCTCATTGCTCTCCGCAGCTGCCTGAGGAGGGGACACAGAGAGGGAGGTGCTGAGCTCTTCTCCCTGTGCCCTAGGGGCAGGATGCCGGGGAATGGCTCAAAGCTGTGCCAGGGGAGGTTCAGACTGGACATGAGAAAGCGTTTCTTCACCCAGAGGGTGGTCAAACGCCGGTGGTCAATGCCCCAAGGCTGTTGGTGTTCAGGAAGCCTTCGGACAATGCTCTCAATAACTTGCTTTAACTGTGGTCAGCCCTGAAGCGGTCAGGCAGTGGGACCACACGATCCTTGCAGGTCCCTTCATGTCCAACCCCTTCATGTCCTGTGCTAAGAATCTCTGTGCACAGGAGTGATCTGTTTCTGCGGTTTAGATCTGAACACAGACTTGTCAAAAGACTCGTTCCCATCAGAAAGGAGGAGGTGAGCATCCTCCTACCCACCCGCAGCCCTGAGCCAGCCTCTCTCAGCTGCTGCGGAGAGCAGACGCTGCGAGCCCTGGCTTTCACCAGTCCTGCTCAACCGAAACTGCGGCAGGCAGCAGGACAGACAGCGTTCCAGCTTTTTCACTCAACTGCTGTGAAATTTGAAGGAAGGAGAATAAGCAGAACGTGTTTGAAACTGTTTAATTCTTAGGCTAACGCAGTGAAATCTGAGGAGGCTCTGCACAGTGTGCCAGTGCCTATCCCCATCCCCTCCGCACGGGAGCTATAGCAGCACACCAGACTGCCGCTCTCCAGGCACAACAGATCAAAAACAAGGAAAGTAAAACACATGGGTACAGGGATACGCTGTGGTGACAGAAGTAAAGGTGTGGAGTATCTGAGCCAGCTGTACCCCCAGCAGCTCAGCACTTCTAAGGACTAACGTACTCCGACAGGACCCTTGTGAAAATCCATAGGCTGTGGTCTCTATGTGCTACTACAGACACTACAGATGCACTGTTAGAGCCAGTATGCCTCCAAAAGCACCATTTGTGGCTGCCCCATCCCTGGCAGTGTCCAAGGCCAGGCTGGATGAGGCTGGGAGCAACCTGGGCTAGTGGAGGGTGTCCCTGCCCATGGCAGGGGGGTTGGAACTGGATGGTCTGTAAGGTCCCTTCCAATCCAAACTGTTCTGTGATTCTGTGACTTACAAATTCAAGTCAGTAAAGTACACCATCTTCAAAAATATCCACCTCAATGAGTTGCCATAAATTCATGGGACCCTCACGAACAACAATTAACAACAGGGCTAAACCAGATTTACTTGGCAAGAGACAGTTCCTTGAAGCTGAAAATGCTTTACAGCATCACTTAAACATACTTGGAGACAACTCTGTGTCTGCATGCACTTAGCAGAGCTTAGAAAGTGATCAACAATTTTTAGAAACCCCAAAGTTTCGCTTGGTGATTCAAAGAGATGACGTAAACAAAGCCCAAAATGCACATTGTCAGTAAGGTTAGAGTAATGATGCAATGCTTCCAACACAGTTTTGTGAAACGCAGCAAAAACTGTTGTCAGGCAGAATCTCTCCGAGTCAATAACCAGTTTCCCTGGTAAATCTCCCAGTGGTGTCACTAAGAAATATGAAAATACACGGATATTAACTGCAAGGAATGCTTCAGAGCACATCAGATGCGTTTGCTCACTGGTTTTTACTTTAGCCTGAGCCTCCTGGGGTTCATTTTCCTGTCTGTACCATACACAGCCCATCATGAGGGTTTCTAAGACAGAAACCATATTTGCTCTCGCTGTCATACAAGTCTCGCGTACTGTGACAAAAGCAAAGCACCAAGTGACTAACCTCACTAGAATAAAGGAACATCTGCTTTCAAGAGAAGAAAACCTTACCTTATCCTGCACTGACCAGCCAAACTTGCAATCCATTGCGTCTGAACATCCTAATCCCGCCTCTCCGCGCTAAATCCTGGAGCCATTTTACAGGGCCCACATTTCCCTTCTAGTTCTTCATTTTCTGAAGAAAGGCTCACACCTCATCTGCCGCTACAAGAAATTTAGCAAGGCTTTATTCAAAGAGCTGCTAAAGATAATGACTCACATCACACAGCTGCAAAGAAGTGCCTGTGCGTGAAAAAGGGAGTTAAAAATTACATCTCCAACTCCACCAACAGCGCCTCCACCTTCCCAGGTTGCTCCTTTAAAAAGCTAGAGGGAAGATGCTCGGGGGCCGAGCCCTGCTGTGCAGCGCAGCGCCGAGCTGAATCTGGCTAGCTGGCCTGCCCGGTTTTCTGCTCAGCACGGAGCGCTACCAGCCAGGCTCCGGCAGTACTGATGCAGCAGGCGTAAATTCCCACCTCACCCTCCGAAAGCCTGGCTCACCACCCGGCCGTTAGCCCACTGTGGCCCACACACGGACCCTGACCCGGAGCAGAACGCTATCCGGCAAAAGCAAAAGGCAGCAAAAGAAATGTACGATTAGTCTGGCAATCTCGGTGGTTGGGGAATTAGCCAGGTTAACGATGGTCACGTGCACGTAGGAGCAGTCAGCTAACCACATCAGGACTCTGGAACCCTCCTGCCCGCAATCCCCAGTGACTGAGGCAAAGCTGAGGCTTAGCGAAGCTCAGTGTTTTCTTGCTAATGCGGGATGAGCGAGCTGACAGAGATCGCTGTGAAGGACACACTTCCAACGACCCCCGAGTAGACAACCCTGAATTCAGACTCAAAAGGAAATTTAACTCAGGACAGACCGCTAAGCCTGAGGTTTTCGGTGCAAAAGGAGGAGCGGGCTATCTTTTACCTAAATATATTCAGCGATCCTTATTCTGCCACATGCTCTTGGAAGGAAGTATCGCCCTCACAGGCAGAGAGGAAGGTGATTTCTCCAGCTACTTCACCGTCCTCCCATACGAGGTCTGTGCCAGGAGAAAACAGGTTTCACGGCGACTGCTCCTCTGTTTCAGCACCACTCCAACCCACCCCAAAGTACCATGAAAGCCTGTCACTAAAGCCAGGCAGGTTATCCTTGTTTCCAGTAACCTAGGCCTGGATCTTCAGCTATTTCAGAAACCCCCAGTTACTAGATTGTCTCGGGATTCAGGGTAAGCTTCTAACCAGAAACATGTATTTCAGCAGTACCGACTTGGGAGTGACGTCTGGCCGTGACCAGCCACAGAACGCTTGTGTGGAAGTGAGTCAAGCAAAATCAAACTAAACCACCATTCCACACCCTCTACCCTCCCTGTGTACCTTCAGCTCTAGGGGCTGTGTTGGGTGTACCAGAACAGCCTCTCAGGCCTGTCACCATCGCATCATGCCGGCACTGTGGCGAGCCCCGCCGTCTCACAGGGACACCCAGTCCCCAACAGCAGACAGAATGCACACAACAGTGGTGAAGAGCGCTTTCGCAGATCCTGACCATAGGCTGATCCATTACTCTCCCCTTCAAGCCACCCCCAGCTGGAGCATCTAATAGATTTTCAGTTGAGAAAACAAAAAAGCACTTCTCTTCCTTCCACAACACAGCCCTTTGCGTAGGACAGTCTCAGTGAAAAGATGAACAGTGCTGAAACTGTTAATCAGACTGGACACACCATTCCTGTGTTAATTAACCATGGTATTATTCTACAGGGGCACGGTGTAACCTGAATCATTAGCATGTGGCATAAGGCAAAACATTCACAGCAATCAATGGCGGCAAATTACCAGTAAGTTGGGATGTCACATGCGGAATATGCGGCCAAATAAGAGGGTAATACAGCAAAGAATTAAGTATTTACATTGTACAACACATAACACCATCTTTAAATCTTGACTTTCAGAAGCCACAGAGGTCACAGATGGAGACATGAACTAAAAATTTGCAAAATAAACACTTCCATTATGTTTTATGGAAAGTGACAAAAGGAAGTTTCTTGCTATTTATCCCAAGCACAGAAGACAGTGAGCTCTGTCCAAAAGCACTACCATTAAGAGACTTGTACCGCTGACCCCTACGACAGGAGGGGAACATGGCAACAAGGGTTGGGTTTAATGAATTAAAATTCCCCAGTGATTACTCCGTCAACAAACGAATGAAAAATGCAAGCTATGTAAACACCTCACAGAGGGCAACCAGCCTCTACTGTTTCCAAGGAGCCGTCTCTTGGAACACCGACTTGCCGCAGGTTAGGCAGTGACATGCAGCCATGTCTGTGCTGGTGCTGGCCAAGCCCCTTCCCGTCAGCCACCTGAACGCAGATGGCACATGCACTGCCGAAGACCACACACCTTGAGTCATTAGTAGGGTGGAGGCCAAGACGAACATTATTCAAGCAGAAGAAACTTCAGCTGGCTCACGGGCAAACACCTACCTCCACTGTTTCTCCTTGACAGATCTCAATTCATTATTGTCTTTCTGTGAAAACTGAAAAGGTGATCTCCGCGGCCAGGGTCTGTCAGTCACGACCCTCGCCAAGCCAGGCTCTCACCAGTGCTGCTGAAGGACGCGGTAACACAGCTACGTAAAGTGTCCATGGCAGAAAAGGGGGTGCACATCGTGTGCTTACTGCCCAGAAACAAAACTTCCTGGTTACTCCTAAGAAATGCCACAGTACTTTGCACCCAACTGCATGTGGCAAGCCTGAACTCGTACCTACGAGCAGCCCCTTCCTCAGGGCTGATGCCCAGAGACACAGGAAACACATATTTCTGAACACAACTCAGCCCTGCTCTTGAGAAAGCTGGGTTTTTGGTTTAATCTCCTGGCGCAGCCATGGCCATAGCCTCAAGACAACACGCATTTGCTAGCTCCAAGCTAGTTTCTGACATTGTAGTTTAATTAATTGTAAGTTCCAGGAACTGTAAGTTGACAAAAGTTCCCAGAAACCAACATTTGTGGTGCCACAGGAAGCCTGCTTACTTACAAAGGAATTACTACTGAGCAACTGCGAGTACAACACCGAATACCACACCAGGGAAAATCAGGGTAACCCAGCTCAGCGGCACCCCGATGAGGATTGTCCTTTCCCCAGACCCACACCCCGACCTGCTTTGCCTCCCCTGCTCCAGCCTCAGCGGCCAGCGGCTGACCAGCCGCCTGCGCGAAGCCGCGCTCCCAGCCGACTGCAAGGCCTGAAGCGAACACAGAACAGGCTCCCATGGCACCCGGTAACATCACCATAACATAACCAAGAAATTCTTTAGGGAAGTGATCTGCACTACGGGTCTGGGGCCTGCAGCTCTGCCAGGCTGAAGGCCCCAACGGCTGCCACTCCCACCACACCCAGCTTCTGGCAAACCAGTGCTCCCGAGACTGCCCCTTTTCACCACAGCTCTTCCCCTGCTGTTATAAAAACACATCAAAAACTCTATTAAATGTCTGGTGTACAGAGTTTTAGTCTTGCTGTGAAGATTGGCCTAGCCCACATGCATTAATCCTGCCCCCCTCCCCACAGAACCCAAGGGTGGTAATTTCCACCATTAGCTACCCCAGACAGTGAAAAGAAATAAAAAACACCACCAAAATCCCCATGCCGCGACTTTCTGAGCCGCTTCTCTGACCCTGATGTTCCCAGGGCTGTTCCCCTCACTGCTCTGCCCATCCCGTGTTCCTGCCCTTCCTCCAACACGCTTTCCCCGGGGGGCCGGCGGCTGAGGGGTGCAGCGCTGCCCTGGACCAGCCACAGCGAGGTCCTGGCAGTGCCCTGCCAGCCCCAGGACGGGGACACCCAGCATGCCAACACACATAAAATCCACTTTTTGAGGAGAGTTTAGTATTCCACAGCCTTTTCTGACTACCAGGACCGTGCTGGCAGGCAGACGTAAGCTGCACTCCAAGCCACACGAACTACAGTTTGCACCAGTTCTGACACCATCGGACATCATGAGCAGACTCTGTCACCTATCTCAACAAAACATGGCCTTCTCCTCCATCTGCCACCCAAAAAGGCATCAGACCACCCTCTGCCAGGTTCCTGAACTGAAGTGGCTCACCATGTGGCCCAACAAGACTTCGGTTTTACCTCCCTCACCACCTTGCTCAGAACCAGCAACTGCAGGAGACCTCACCCCCTGCAGACAGCACTTACACACACAAGGCCATGGGCATGAAAATCCCATCTCCTCCCTGTCCCACACAGGACTGTAGGTACTAAGTATGCACTACTGCCATCACATCCCAAAAACGTGTGTGAAGCCCCCAGGGCCAGGTGAACTCGTACCATCAGAGGAGCCAACAGCACTGTGCTTTGGGATGTTCAGAGCAGGCATGGCTTTCCTCAGCTGTCTTCATCAGCTGAGACTGATGATCCCACCCTCAGTCTCTCTCAGCCGGTCACCACGGCGTCCCAGCCAGGAGCAGCTCCCCCAGGACCTCCTCGTCTGCCCGCTTCCGGGTGACCCCCTGCCCCAGCCTGCCCCTACCCTGGCAGGAGCAGGCAGGCTGCAGCACAGCAACGGCTCGCGGGGGCAGACAACACCGTGAAAGGTAAACCCCTTCAGCTGGTACCACCCATGGCATTCCGAACACCCTTTCGTTGGGAAGGCCCTTGTAGGATGAACCAAGAGAAACCCGGAAACGCACAAGGCACCCTCACTAACAGAAATACCACCTTTGGTAACAAACACAACAGCAACGTTTTATATGCCAGAACAGGGAGAAAAATCAAACCCAGCCAAGAAAATTCTCCCTTATTTTAGAGGTGATGAGAATTTGCCATGAGTCATCACCCAAGATTAAGTTCTTCGTTACAAAGATGGTTATTTGTCTTAAGGATGTGTTTATTAAGATGGATTTTAAAAAAGCCTGTGTGTACAGGGGCTAGCTGTCACATCTGTAAGAGAGAAGGCAGCTGCCCTCAAATAAGGCAAAGGGAGGCTGCAGACACGAACTGCCAAGGAGAACAGCGTCAAGAACACTCATCCAAAGCACTGCGGGGGAGTTCGCTCTGTTGGTGTGTGCTGTTGCTCACTGCGGCAACGAGGTTGCGACGAGATTCGCCATCACGCTTTCCATCTCACCGACAAAGGAGGGGGTGGGAAGACAGCCGCAGGGCTGAGGAGTGATTTCCCCACAGGACAGGTTGACATCAGCCTACAGCATCCCCTCAGTAAGCGTTCACCCATCTCCGACATACAACTAACTCCCTGCTCAAATCAGGAGTGACCCTTTAAATGGTTCATCTCCCAGCTCTGGTCACGTAGGTCAGCATTATCTCTGAAATACAGGACTCCTGAATAAGCCCCATTCTCCACCTCATTCCCACTCGCTGTAGGTCCTTTGTATAAACTTGTGAAACGTGCACATGCAACACAGCACGGTAAAACTCACCCGGTGTGCTGGGCTAATAGAGAAGCGACCGAGCAGCATTTTAATTGCCGCAACAAAAGGGAGAGGTGAACATCCACACTACGAGGCAGAAACAGAATGAAGCCCTGTCACACTAACCCAGCTGTAACACAACCAAACTTAGAGTCTGTCTTTACCTACACTCACTACAGAAATACCTCTGTATAGAAAGATACAGAGCGAGAGGTGCGTCTGTACACGTCACACAGCCTGAGACTCCTCCAGCCTCAACCGCCCTGTGATGCCCTACCAGACCAAACAGAACGGTTCAGCGGCCTCTCATCTCGGAGCTCACCTGTGCACCTCAGAGCTGAGAAGCACCTCACAGCACTGCTAGAAACTAATGACAAGAGAAATGCACCGTGCTTGCACGAACCCTATTCAACGGCGAAGCCATTAACCACAGGATTGCTCTGTACCATCGATCCATAATCAGCTCCTGGAAACCAACCTTGGCCTTGGGGTTCTGTTGCAAAATACAAGTTAGGGGAAACAAACTTTTAAATGAAATCTACAACTTTTGAAACTGTAAGAAAAACATTTTAGAATCCAGATATCTGGAAGTTATGCATTAAATCTGTGCTCATTTCTCTGGGAAAGTACACGGGTACGGATAAAATATTTATTAAAACTTACCGGAGCAACATTTTTATCTTCTGGCCATCCATACACAACAGTGCAACAGTAACAGCATCACAGGCTTTAAAAAATGTCATGTTTAACTGCACTGTGTTATTTATTGATCTGTTTCTACAATTATTCACATTCATTTTTAATTAAAACAGACCATTATATATTTATTCTCAAAAACCATAGTTCTACAGCAGAACTTCCATATGTCTGCTTCAAAGCTCGTTACAAAGGAGCCCAAAACCACATTCCTCTTCATACTGTTCGGAAGAGTAAGGAACAGGAGAGCCAGAACTCCGTCACGCGCCCAAGGCCTTTCACTTTTGCTACACGGATGGAAACTTAGCGCTACGTTTCTGGATAGGTATTATTGATACATCTTCCAATTTGGTTTCTCTCTGTAGGGCACCTCAAGGACATTGTTTTACTGACTTCTCGAACAAGAACACCAGCATCCTGGTGTTCTGTAGCCCAGAAAACAGCAATCCGACAGAACTGCGGCTCTGGGGGAACACCACCAACCTCAAACCCAGACAGCCCTACTGCAGCGAGGGTCGGGGAAAGAAGAACGGGAACAGCAGATCTTTCTCATTGTTTTACCTGAGGAGGGGGTGAGACACGACTGCTGTGCCCAGTGACGCAGGCTACACACAGGCACACGCTTACACACTTTTTGTGGTCCTAATAACCTCCTAGCAAGGGACCCAAACGTTCTGCCTGCCACCCTGTCCCTAACTCACCTGACGGTGTTTCACAGCGAAGCCCCAGGAACACAGAAGGCTGACTGTTTCTTGACAGTGGGTCCAAAATAAAGCTCCGGGAAGAGAGCATGCACCACCTTCTCCCACATCACTTGAGCGATGGAGCCTGGCTCCGTACACTCACTGGGAATGGCACTTCGGGGACCCAGCAGTGGGGCTGAGTCCAGCTAGTGGAGGGTGTCCCTGCCCAAGGCAGGGGGTGGGACTGGATGGGCTTTGAGGCCCCTTCCAACCCAAACCATTCCATGATTCAAGGCTGGCCCTGTCAGGCCCTGGGCTGTGCCTTCGGAAGGAGGGCAGCCATGTTCACCTCCATCACCCCTGCGCGACTGCGTGCCGCACACTCCACCCCAAGCCTCTACGCTGCTCCATGCACAGGGGGCAGGCGACGGGCTGGCTCGTGCGCCCCAACACCACCAGGCCAGCCCAGGAGTCTTCTGAGAAGCAGAGAAACGAGAACTTAGAGCATCCTGGCTAAATTTGCATCAAACCCTCCTTTTAGAGGGCTAATCCACAGTTTATCACCTCCTAAAACATGGGCAGAGGTAGCTGGGTGGATGCTGTTCCTTCTCTCAATAGTGACGGCAGGCACGGACAGTAACTTGTATGCCACTGTATTCAAGCTCCTTGAGATACTATTTTTCAAATTATTTCAAAACCAGAGTTCGCAAGTTTGAACAGGCTGAGATGCACCTATACCCTGCTTTTTAAGCCCATGGGAAGTAACTGGGACACATGAAACTTTCTGAATAAACTCACCTTGCCTGAAATCTATCCTATGCAAACACTCAACCTGCACCAGGACTCCCACCAGGGGAAGCGAGGAGGGAAACAACCCAGTTCTTCGCTTCACTGACAAACGCACGTGGAGCTGCTGCCTTTTAATGCACATCACAAGCACTTACAGCAGTGGAAACTGGATTGGCCAGGAGCAAAACTGCAAAAACCCAAACCTCAACAAAGCCCAGCCACAGAGTTATACCCGCTCCAGTTACTCACGGAGAAACGGGGGAAAAACCGCCAGCGCTAAAGCGGTTATTTTTGGCAGTGCCCACATTCCCTGCGTTCTGCTCTCCACGTTTGCCTGCCATACCTCTGCACGGACCTGCACGTGGCAGCTCCCCTGGCTTCACCGCACCACAGCCTCCAGCCCCCTCCCTTGCCAGGGGCTGGCTGCCCCATCCTGCTCCCCCAGAGCTGGGGAGAAGGCACTGACACCCTGGGCTGCCTCCCTGAGGGGCACGAGGGGCCTGTCCCACATCGTCTGTTGGAGGAAGACACCTCAAGAGACTGTAACTGGGATGAGCTCACCTTTTCACCCACAGCGATGGCTATGTGGTCACTGGACAGAGCCGATGGCTACGCTGCCCACCACAGCAGCCCAGGGCTACACTGGCCACCGCGGATGCAAGGGTCCCCAATGTCCAGCAGCTCTGCTCCTTCCCACGCCCCCAGGTGATGCCCCACACCCCTGACCAACCAAGCAGCCTCTGCATGCTCACCTTCAGCCAAACCATCTTCCTGATCCGATGTGCTTGTGCTTCTGCGGGAAAACAGATCCACAGCCAGGAGAAACAGAACCAAGCAGCCGCTTCCTGAGTCAGGTTAAACTGAGAGGAGTTGGCCCCAGGGTGCAGGAGCCGGCTCACTTGCAGGTGATAGAAATCACTTCTCTGCACCAACATGTGTCCCTCCTCAGCAATTAGCAGTCTGACCTTGTTATCCCTAGTGCTGACCAGGCACCCAACCCCCACCGGGCTTTATGGGCAATGCCTCAGAATCCTCCTCAGCTGTGACACGGAGCCTCCTCACCTGGACACACAAATAACTGCTGTGCTACCAAGATGTGCAAAATGTTCTTCCCAGTCTCCTCGGGGCAAGAAGCGCTGCTTGCTGCACTGGCACTCCCTCACCGGTCTGACATTCCATAAACCTGGAGCATATTCCCAACTGTAGGCTGTGGGATTATTTAGTTTTACCTGCTAGGTGAAGCCCGGGACAGCTGCAAGGGGTAAGCAGTTGGGAGAAAAGGTCAGGCTGCAGGAAGGGAGTACTGCCTGGGGTGGCACGAGGGCCTGCAGACCCCCATCCCCACTGGGTGTGCCACCGTCCCCTCCTGGGGACATCCATGCCAACACCAGCCCCAGCATGGCTCCAGCCACGACCCATGGCTCCCAGCATCCTGGCAATTCAGGACAAGTCTCCACACCTCACGGTCACTCCAGGAGACACCCGAACCTCAAAACTGCTTGTTCATCACTGGCATAAACTATTGGTTCAATTGTTACTTCTGTAAAAGCCAAAAAAATTGCTGGGGTGTCTTTAAATGTGCAAAACCTCCACATATTGGACTAAAACAGGACAGAAAGATGGTCCATGACTCCAAGAGGGACAACCCAAGCATAAGACGAGATACAACTGAAACAGACGGGTGAGTACAAAGAAACAACAACCAGACAGCGCGATGGCAGTAGCCCTTTGCCTATTAGCTAGGCTCTGCAAGCTCCACCGCCGAAACGGGGGTTTACGATCATACAATCACAGGCTGGTTTGGGTGGGAAGGGACCTTAAAGATCATCCAGTTCCAACCCCCCTGCCGTGGTCAGGGACACCTTCCATAGCCCAGGGTGCTCCCAGCCTCATCCAGCCTGGCCTTGGACACTCCCAGGGATGGGGCACCCACAGCTGCTCTGGGAACCTGTCCCAGTGCCCCCCACCCCTGCTGGGAAGATGAGCAGCACAGCCAAAGCAGAGTCGGCAAAGCCTTGTGGAAAATCAGTAAGTAATGCCAGCAACTCCTGACAGCAGGTAACAACCTCTGAGGACTGACAGCAGCAGCCCCAAAGGCAGCAGGGTGACATGGTCGAGGCAGCAAGTTCAGGCAATCGGTCCTTCTGCAACAGCCTGACCAAGCCAAGAGAGGAGAGCAGGACACGGAAGCGACGAGACGCGTGCTGGCGAGGGGTGAGGAGTGCTCCACCTCGTTACTTTATGCTGAGGAGCCACGCAGACCTCGCAGAGCGACCACGCAGTGTGGCAGGGGTGCGGCTGAGGAGAGGGAAATGTGAGCCAGCACGCAGCCAGGGTCCAAGGGAGGGAAGTTTTCCATCAGTTTGAGCTGAAGGCTAGACATCCACGAGAGATCCAAACCCAAATCACAGCACGTGTCCTGGACAAGAGGCATGACCCGCACCTACACAGAGACTCACGTTATCAGCACAGACACGGCTGAATTTGTGACTGCAGAGGGGAAAAGGAGTACGGAGCAGGGAAAGTCCAGGACAGTGACGTGCCCAGAAACGGACTGTTGTTTCACCAGCGGACAGGAATAAGCTGGATTCACAGCTCCACACGCAAAAAGAAGCTGTTTGGCAGCACTACCACACCCTAGTCGTGAGCCTGGTCTGCTGACCTGCCCGTTGCCTTCCAGCTCTGCTCCCTGGGGCCTCCCTCCTACCTCAGGGAAGGGCAGGGAGGATCTCCTTGGGAAAGGACAGGATGGAAATAGGAGGTCACAGAGCCCTCAGCTGGTCATTCATGCTTCAGAGAGAATGCCCAGAAAGGTCACTCAGGATCCCGGAGAGCAGCGTGGAAGGAGGGATCCGACCATCCTGCTGTCGGAAAGGTCTCACCATACCTCTGACGGGCAGAGGTGTCGGGAGCTCTGGGTCCGCCACACTCAGGCAGCGTTTCACTTTACCTGTTACGATATTCCGGTAAACAGAATAAACCGGCACGATTGCACAGGGAGAAGCGCCGAGCACCCTGGGGACACGCGTCCTGCTGTCAGTACCGTTCGCCGTGGGAGAGCTGCGGTGTTTGGTGGCAAGGCTTAAGCAACGCTTCAGAAGTCAATGGCTGAGCAGCAACTGTATTTTTTGCAGGACGAGATGCAAGGTTTTCCCTCGCACACCCCTCAGTATTTTATTCTTGTAGGGCAGTAATTTCTGCCTTCCTTTTACTCAGCCCCACAGAGCAGTGCAGGATTACGAGACAAGTGGGTTTTTGAGAAACAACATATCTGCCCTGACAGCATTTCTTTGGTAAAAACTTGGTTTACTGTTTCTTAAAAAAAAACAGGAAAATTTTTCTTTTTGAAAGGAAAAAAGTATCGAATGCAATAGATCGTTGTGGATGCCGAATGCTTTCCCCAGCTCCCAGCCGAAACCACAGCTACAGGCTCACCCTGTGGAGCGGGGCACCGATGTCTGCATCATTTATCAGAGAAGGAGCAACGCCGTTATGCCGGGCCTGTCGATTAGCTCGAACAAAGTACAAATGAACGAACAACGCGCCCTGGAAACCGTCAGATACAGACAACCTTTCACCTGTAAGGCTTGAGACATTGCCACATTCAGGAGGAAGAGTTAAAACAGATAAAAAGTAGAAGCTGCTGCTCCTTTCAATCCATTGCACGTAACGATTCCATGGGCGTTCATGGGCGTCAAAGACTTCTTCAGCAGCAGAGGAAGACAAGGCATACCTTCTGCCGCAGGTATTTAGGACCAAATGGTTTTCCTTGGAAGACGGTGTCCACGTGCCCCCTTCTCGTTCCGGGGTACCAGGCTGCGGGGAACCGAGGTGTCCCTTCAAACGCTTCCCCGGAGCACAGCCCAGAGCACTTCCTGTGTCCGTAGGCTGAGATTATGCGCCTGGATTCCCGACTGATGGCCGACGTCAAAATCCATCTGGTGAGGCCCACGGCAAAACCACGACGCAGGGGTTTGCGTTTGGCCTGCTTCTGCAGTAAGTAATGCTAAAGGAAACGGGAGGCAGGGACACGAGCCTTCCTTGCTGGGATGGCTGCCGGGGAGTCAGCAGAGGGAGCGGGAGCGTTCCCGCTCGCTGGGATGGCATTCCCGGAGCACTGTGTGCAGAGGCTCCTCTTTATCACCCGGGGTTGTGGGAAAAATCCTTGGGTTGATTTCGGAGAGCAGCTCACTCCAACTCATTGCTGCGCTTGACAAAGGAGCTGCCACCAGGCGAAGGAGAAGAGGCTGGTGTTAAAACCCGGTTCCCAGGCAGCATGCTCACTAGGGAAACACTTCCAGGGGTACAGCTGCCACCGGAATTTTTCCGTTAGATAAACCAGGACATTCCGTAACTCGAATTGGACTAGAAACAGCGATTTTGGACTTCAAAGAATAGCTGAAAGGTAAACATCTGCTACCTTTGTCATCTGCGAGGCATATTCACAGTCACATGTGCTCGCCTTCTGCTGCCAATCCACTGGGACGGAATCCAAACGAATCCAAGAGCCTGGCCCCGTTTCCAGCAGCCTCGTTCTCAGCGGGTACGCAGCACGACTGGAAAGGACACCAGGAGCCTGGAGCCCGCAGGACCTAGGGCCGACACCGCTACACGCCTGACGCAGGGAACGGGAGCTGAAAACGGCTTGTCTCGGCTGCGCCTGCCAGGCTTTTCGGAGAAGGTAAAGGCAATAAACCCAGGGACAACCCATAATAAGCTATCATGTCACTAGAAGGGTGCCTTCCTGTTAATGGAAAACATCTGCAGTTTTAGCTGAGAAGCACTTTACCTCTTGCAGCTTCCAGACAGCCACAATTTCCACATAACCATGATGCAGAAGCCACAACCCCAAAACTCCACCAGCTACACCCACATGCACCCAGTCCTTCCTTCCCAAAGCCAGTGGGAACACCCACGCCCTGGTGTGTTACGCCAGGCAACCAGTAACAACCAGACGACACGTTGCTCCTGTTTCCATCTACCTCTGTCGCTGGCGAGCGCATCTGTGTGCGCGGAAATGAGGTGTGAGATGCGGGTCAGCGCTGCCCGAGCAGCCCGGCAGCCACCCCGGTGCTGCCACACAAGTGCCGTGTTCAACTCGTAGTCTTTAAAAGTGGAAAAACCCAATCAAATCCCCAAGTCTACACTTCAGGGAAAGGCTTAACCCGCCCACTGAGGCAGATGGTGCGCAGGAAATGGACCGCGTCACCAGGGAAGCACCTCTGCTGAGATTCCTGTAAGGTGCAAAGACATTCCAAGGAGGGAAACCCATTTTCCAACCCAAGGTTCTCCGGGCAGTAGCTGCATTTGTGTGCAGTGACTTGCACAGGGCCGCCTCTGCGTGACGATACACACAGCATCGTCCCTAACATCCCAGTAAAATCCAAACTGTAATAATAACAGTAGTTGTTCAGTATGCTGCACAACCAACAGCAATTACGTTACTGTTTTCATGACCTAATTAGAATACAAATACTAGCTGAATTCATTAAGACATTACATTTAAGACGTTGAGAGGGAATTAGAAGGAAATGCGTGTACGATAACAACACATATATTACCACAAACATACGTCTGGTGGTAAATACATGCGCCTCAGCCCTAGACAGCAAGACCGTGATCTGCCTTTGGGAGTTAAGCATGCAGAGCTAATCCTGAACTCACAAAATGCCAGCCTAAAATAGCTATTAGCTGTTCGTACAGACCAAAGACTTGCAATGTTACAGGTAAACCAGGCTATACAAAAATCCCTGCATCTAACAGGCCGGCGGCCGCCTCAACGAGAAGGAGGGAGATGAAATTCACCACTGACCATCCCGGTGGGGGCTCATAGCTACTACTCCTTTCCACAGTCCAGTATACTGCGTCATCACAATCACAATCCTATACGTTACTTGACTCTCATATACCATTTACTTACTACCATAAGCCAAAACACTTCAAAAGCGCAAGTCAAAGGCGTTGAGCTTTCTGTTCTGTTTCAGCCCCAGCAGAAGAACTCGCGTGCCTGCAGCGCTCTGCGCTGGCAGTAGCCTTGCCCTGGGTTTAATCAGGCGAGAAACGGCTCCCAGGCTCCGCAAGCCCCCGGGCAGTGTTTTGTAGCAGTACAGTGGGTTAAGAATGGTGTGGGAGGCTGCCGAGAGGCACCAGGCACGCCATCTGGGGATGCCGAACACACGCCCCACAGCGTGCGGAAAAACCACGCGCGGTTCCAGCATCTGTGAATCTTCCCCATCCTCTTGCTTAGGCCAAATGTTCGTGCTTCTCCTCAGTGCCCCACGTGGGTATTCAACCACCGGCACGGACCCTCGGCAGCTCGGGGACAGGAATTGCCCAACGTGCTCCCAGCAGCCGGGTTACAATGGCACTACCTGCAGCACCATAAACCGCACGCAGGATCCAGGCAGCACGCAGGGCTACTGTCCCAGCAAGGAACGCGAGGCCCCTCAACCGAAACGTTCAGGTGGAACTCCAGCCAAAAAGCAGTGCCTGGAAGCTCGCCAGCACAGCAGTACATGCGCTGCGCTGCGTCTGTACCGCAGGGCGCTGCTGGGCTCGACTTTGGCTCAAGAGCTGCTTAAAACAGCTAAAAACACGTTGGGAGTAGGGTTTTAACTCTCTTGTTTTATGGAAATCCTACTGACTTGAGACCAATCTGCTGAAATATTTAAGGGCCACGTCAACAGAACTTATTTAACTTCATGCATTTTGAAAGAGAAAAGATATTCTTAGAATTTACCAGTTCCCAGGCTGATGTTAGGGGTTCTCTTGAACACATCTTAAATATTTACTGCCTCCAGCTCTGGGGCCCCCAACAGCAGGAGGACACGGAGCTGCTGGAGCGAGGCCAGAGGAGGCCACGGGGGTGCTGGGGGGGCTGGAGCCCCTCTGCCATGGGGACAGGCTGTGGGGGTTGGGGGGTTCAGCCTGGAGCAGGGAAGGCTCCGGGGAGACCTTACAGCACCTTCCAGTGCCTGGGGGGGGGGGGCTACAAGAAAGCTGGGGGGGACTTTTTCCAATGTCCTGTAGCGACAGGACAAGGGGTGACAGGTTTAAACTGAAAGAGGGAGATGGAGAGGGGACATGGGGAAGGAATTCTTCCTGCAGAGGGTGGGGGGCACTGGGACAGGTTGCCCAGAGAAGCTGTGGATGCCCCATCCCTGGGAGTGTCCAAGGCCAGGCTGGATGAGGCTGGGAGCAACCTGGGCTAGTGGAGGGTGTCCCTGCCCACGGCAGGGGGTGGGATTGGATGGGCTTTAAGGTCCCTTCCCACACAAACCATCCTGGGATTCTATGACACGAATTTCTAGAGAAGTATGGCCGAAGGAGATACTACCACGCTGGGGATTCAGCTGTGACGTTTCCAGTGTATCCTTTAACGAATCCATAAAGGAACACTGAAGATTCACACTTGTCTCAGGTTACTTTTGCGAATGTGCCATACGCTTCAAAATTCATATAAAGCCTCAATATTCCAACCACCAGCTTTGCTTTTTAATAAAAAAGTGTTAAAATATAAAGCTCTGGATACAACATGGAAACAAAATCTAGTTAAAAAATCAAGTAAACCAAAAATCCGTGATCGTATAGAAAGGCCAAATTAAAAGAAACCTAGAAAAAGCCAGGGTAGCACATAAACATGGCAAATCCAGGGTTAGCATTCGCAATGGAGGTCTGGTTATCGCCGTGACCCATCCCTTCTCCTCCCCTGATGCCGGCCACTCCTCCAGCGCCAGCTCCGCTCTCCTCCGGCTGCACCCACACACGAGCCGCCCCTCCTGCTGCGTGTGCGCAGCACCGAAGGCTGCTCTTCACCCTTGTGGGGAAAATCAAAAAGCTCTGCCGTGCCACGCTCCGCACACAGCTCCAGAGGAACGACTGGTGCAAATTCCACAGGAAAAATGAAGTTGATTAAACTTTTAATGGCTGCTTTCATGCAGTTCCAAGCTAGATATGCAACATAATGAACAATTTGGAAGCATCATTAAATGAATACACTGAAATCCACAGGGAGGCTCATTTATACATTAGGAAATTAGCCATTTCAATTGCAGCTAAATTGGATACCACTGATTTCAAACTGATAGTGCAGTTCTGAGCAGGTCGGAGCATCTGCAGTAAAGAATTTCCTCACACTTGGGCTTGAGACAGCAAGAACATCAAACCAGAATTAATCCTTGGGAAAAAAATCAATGCTTTCCAGTTCGTTTGGCTTCAGAACCAGCGTCTCCCCCAGTTTACTACCTGACTCTATTCTTTGAGCTGACGCACAGCAAGCTGGGACTGGGGGAAAAGCTGTGACAAACTCTTCCAAACCAAGTGACTTGAGAACATACAAAGTGACGTCAACAGTATCTTTCCATCTGACCATTTAAACCAGTGGTTTTGTTTGACAGTTATTTGGGCCAAACGCCAGCGCAAGCTGTGGTCCGATTCCCCATCCTCTGACACGCAGATGAACAGGGAAGCCATCGTACAAAGACTGCCTCACGCGCTCCAAAACCTTCGCTCTTCCCTCTCAAGTTCCCAGTTCAAAACTCAGGGTGGTTCAAGTCTCCACTGGATTAGAACATGGCCTTGCCATAGTCCAACAGAACAGGACTAAGCACAGGTCAGTCCGAACCCTTACCTACGTGAGACCTCACTGCCGGCCTTCCCGATGCAGAGTCTGAACGGGAGAACGTGCTTTATCGCCTTGCTCTCAGCAGGGACTGGATGATCCCTACGCGTCCCTTCCAACCTGAGATACCCCAGGGTACAGCTCTACAGCAGCATCCCTAGGAACTGCAGCAGCGGCACCTGCATACGCCTAAGATCATTCAGGCTGGCCATGAGGTCAGGCTTGGGCAGCTGGCACCCCGGAGGCTGGTGCCGAAAGCCAGGGGGCAAGCAGAGCCTCCTCCAAATGAAGCCAAGGGTACAGCTGGCTTTTGGTCTTTCTCACACACGTGGGGTGTACAGGGGGCAGCTGGGAGTCACTAAGGACCACCAAGCACTGCCCAATCTGAGCTGCTCCTCAGACACCCAGAGCCAAGGCAGAGGGTGAGCTGGGGACTGGGTCCCTGTGGTGGGAGGGCACGGACAGCCACCGCTGAGATTGTTGGCTTTCCTGCCAACACACAGCCCCTAATTTGCAGGAACTCCCACCACATTTATGAACAACCATAAAGCATCCATGCTCTGCTAAGTTTACTCTGTTTAAGACCCTAAGTCGGCCAACGCAGAACACCTACCTGGCTCCGAAGATGTCCTTCTTTGCTAGATCAATGCCCGAAACCACCTTTACCCTGAGGATACGAGACTCCTCCTGTAAAAAAAAAACAAAACAGGTTAATGTTTATTCTGCAATTCATTTTGAAGATCAGCAGTTCACAAAAGGTTAAGCTGTGAAGGAACTCTCGGCCTTTGGATAGCGGGAGTCTTTCCTAGGCAGGGTTCTGACAAGAAAAGCCCTGTGGGAGGAGGTATACACACTTTATCGGCCAAAAAACAGCCCGAATCCAAACATGAAGAGCATCCAACTCCAGTCAGAGATGTTCAGGAGTTAAATAAAAGCAGAGTAAGAGTAGATAATGGTAGTAATGCCACAGTAGTGGCAACGTACCAGTAACAGGAATAAGAGATGCCGATGATTTGCTGAGCAGGGCCATTTGAAACCCGCAGTGACCACAAGAAACTCATTCTGCTTTGGCTCCAAAGCCGTCTCGTCAAACACAAGGGAAATACTGTTTTCCACCCTCTAGTGGAAGGTGTCACTGCCCATGGCAGGGGGTGGCACGTGGGTGGTCCCTTCCCACCCAAACTGCTCTGTGAGTCTGTGATTCATAACATTTTTGTCCAATAATGACCTCTTGGTCAGAGAGATGTCCGCAGTTTAAAAAAACAGGTGCAAGATGAAGAAGAAATCCTTAAAATTACATTGCTTAAACCCGTCTGGATAGATCTCCGTGGTATACACAGAGCTCAGAACCAACTTCCAACGACACGCAGCCATTCCTGAGGATGCGCAGCACCAGGACATCTGCCCGATGCTCAGTTTAGCGCTTGGTTGCGTGAAGCTCCACTGGTATAAAGGGTATTTTTTACTTCATTTTATTTTCACCCTGTCTGACCAGTTTGTTTTTGCTATGCAGAGAGGTCACCAAAATTCAGCCTGGAAAGGATCCTACAGAAACTGGTTCTGCAGTCACACGGATCAGTTATACCTTTTTCTCTCCGATAAGCCTCACAGAACTGCAAGACACCAGACTCAATTACAGTAACTTGACACTCTGGCCCCTGAAGCTTGTTCAGAAAACAATAACATTCTCCCACAGGTTTATCCTGGCACGGCCACACTACACCGGCTCCATCGGCTTCAGATAGCTCGACGCGAGACACGGAGTGGCTAGCCGTGTCGGAGATGTCTGAGATACTGAGGTCAGGAACACCCAGCAGACAAGCCCTATCTGTCCACTGTCATTCCATCCCGCTGGAAGGGGTCAGAAACGGGTCACTCCAGCCAAAGGGAAACAGAATTCCCATCAAACCTGCCTGAGTCTCATCCTGACACGCATCCCGGTGCTGCCGCTGTGCCGCGCGAAAAAACAGCTCCAGGATTTAAAGCCTTTCTGAAAATTTGTTTGTGGTATTCTTTCCAGCAGCACTTAGAAGTTGCTAATTAAGAAAACGGGATTCCTTCCCAGAAGAGCTCAGAGCTCACCAGACAGGCAAACCAAGCCACGTGGGGCAGAACAGCTGGGTGGTGTTAGTGCGAACTGCACTGAGGGTTGGGTCTTTCACGTGTCCGCTTTATCCGACCTGCTGACGGCCGTACAGCACCCTTGCTCTCCTACAGAGGGGAAAAGGCAACCGACGTGCCAACTGCAGTCCAAACCTTCTTCCATGAAGAGAAGACAGCACAGAAAAAACCCACCAGAATGCAGACTGTTCTGACCTACAAGGGAGAGCGGGAGGGTAGGAAGGTGTAATGCTGCGTGGAGAGGGACAGGAAGAGGGATCTCTGACCGTTAGCAATGCGGGAGCAAATCCGAGTAGCACAGTCCAGCGCCATCTCTGCCAGAGCGGCGCCTTGTTTCTGCGCTAACGTCATCGCTGCGTCCCAGCTGAATCAAAAACCACCTGCATTTTAAAATAAAACCACGGGGAGGGTGAAGTCCGGCCGCGGGAGGGTCCCTAATTCAGGTTCCGCAAGACACAAACGATGACGTTCCGACTGACTGAACAGACAGATCCCGCAAAACGCGTTTCAAGTTCCGCTTCCCCCCTCAGCACAACGGGAGATGCGACCCTGTTCCCTCCTCCACGCAGGCTCCAGGCGATGCCAAGTATCCCGCTTCCCCAACCCTTACAAGCGATTGTTCGAACCGTCACACGCACGAAGTACACGCAGCAGTTCAAAAAGTAATAAAAACACCTCAGTTTGTGACCAGGCCTCACCCACCTGCCCTCAGCACGCCTCCTTCAGCCAGCCACTCTGCCAAAACCCGCTGTGTACAGCTGTGACCTCCGGATGATGGAAAACCCCTGGAGCAGCGACACTTCACACACAGAGCCCCGGACCGCGCGAGGGGCTGTTCAGGCAGCTCGTCCGTAAGGTACCACGCTCCGGTACCGCACTCACTGCGGACACGTGCACCGAACGCACAACAGAACATTCCAGCTCGCCCGGCCACACAAAACCTCCAGCGATGGGGATGAGGGGTTCCCAAACTCAGCCTGCTCAAGCATCGCCACGGGTAGCAGCGGGAACCAGACGCAGCTCCCGCCTTCCCGGGCTGGCACCTCAGATTTGTATTCCGCTCCTCTCCGGGTCCTCAGCCGGAACGCTGCCCATGGGAACAGCACGGCAGGAAGAAAAGCACGTTTTTCATGCTCTACGCTTGCTCCCTGCGTCCCCATTTCTTCATTTCTTGACAGATACGCTGTGCCTGGGAAAGCAAGGAGTTAAATTTTCACCCGGAGAGAGGTAATCTCACCTCAGTGTGCACCAGAAAATCAGATAAGGGAGTGCTTGGCCTTGAAACACAGAGCCCCAGTTATCTGCCACAGCTTCCCACCCACCCTCTGGAAAAGACTACAAGAACAGAAAACGGGGACTTTGGGTTGTTTTCTCATAAACGCAGGGCACAACAGCAGAGCAGCCGAGACCAATTCACTGAGAAGTCCCGAGCACAGAAACCCAGCATCCAAACCCCAAATAAAGCGCGCCCTTCGCAGCTCTGAGCCTGAGCTAATCTTTAGTTAAGCAGCCGGTTGAGATTAAGGATGTGTTTGCACACACACAGCTACCAGCGGACAGTGCCAACTTAAACAGCCCTCCCTTCCCTGCCCCTCCCCTCCATGCCATTCCCACCGAGGTTTCTCTGCAGCCAGGCAATGGGTTGGGTTGGGAGGGACCTTAAAGCCCACCCAGTGCCACCCCCTGCCATGGGCAGGGACACCTTCCACTAGACCAGGGTGCTCCCAGCCTCATCCAGCCTGGCCTTGGACACTGCCAGGGATGGGCCACCCACAGCTTCTCTGGGCAACCTGTCCCAGTGCCCCCCCACCCTCTCCAGGAAGAATTCCTTCCTGATGTTCCATCTCCATCTCCTTCTTCCCGTTCCAACCCATCACCCCTTGTCCTGTCACTAAAGGCCGTTGGAAAAAGCCCCCCCCTCCCGGCTTCCTTGTAGCCCCCCAGGCACCTGAAGGCCGCAGTAAGGTCTACCCAGAGCCCTCCCTTCTCCAGGCTGAACCCCCCAATGCCCCCAGCCTGGCCCCATGGCAGTGGGGCTCCAGCCCTCGCAGCATCTCTGGGGCCTCCTCTGGCCTCGCTCCAACAGCTCCATGTCCTCCTGCTGTTGGGGGCCCCGGAGCTGGAGGCAGCACTGCAGGGGGGGGTGGTTCCCCTTCCTCAACCTGCTGGCCACGCTTCTCCCCGGGGCTGGGGAGCCCAGAAACAGCACACCAACATGACAGAGGATACAGGGGAGACAGAAGCAGCTGCTTCAAAGCCTGCAGTGCTGTGCAAAGATATGTGGCACCAAGACCAGAAATACAAAGCTTTAGTCTGCAACACTCTACAATATTTAGCTGAGCTTAAAAAATGCTGGTTTGCCTCTTCCTTTTACTCCAAACACCTAGATTTCCAGGGTGGGAAAATCCCTATGTACAAGCAGAATATGTCTCTACTGAGTTCTGTGTGACATGGACACACCCTGCAGAATAAATACTAATAATAAAAGCCAAAGACTTGACCAGAATTAGCCAACTACAAACCAGAACCCCCTGCCAGTAAAGCTCACACCTCTTGCAAGCCCTGGGCTGGCTGCTGACGCTCCACGCAGCGTGGGTGATGCCTCTGGAAAGCCCAAGAGCTGGGTCAGCATCCAGCAGAGCCTAGCCCAGTGCCACCCTATGGTCCCGTTTGTGCATCCACCAGCACCTGAGCTGATACACCCCGCAGAGAGAGCTGGCTGCACCGAGCAGGCAGCACAACCCACAGACCCAGAGGATTAAGGAGAAGCAGGATGCAGTGGAGCTATGGTTCTTCTTGGGCCGGGACGCACAGCGAGGCTGAAGGATACACAGAGAGACGTAGGGCTGGGGTTCCAGTCTGCAAAATGGGTATCATGGATGAGACTGACCAGAAAAGAGACATCTATACCCAGCTGTCGCCAACTCCAGCTGCTGTCGGTGTGACACGAGATATCCTAATGAAGGGCTCTAATCAAAGATATTGGCTCCACGTATAAACCTGGACTGGCCCAGAACAGCCTCGCCGAAGGACTTCCATACAAAGCAGGCCTGCAGTCTCCAGCACGAGGTACAGCGGATGAGAGCAGGGATGAAAGAAGTGAGAAAGCTCGCTGGAGATTTGGAGAAAGCAGGCATACAGCAGGTTATACACATCACTATATACGGCTCTGAAAACATCCATACCAGAAAAATACTGGTTAAAAAATAAAAAAGGCAGAAAGGTTTTCTATTTAAACTCGTCTAAATTCCTCAGGAAAGCTGGAAGTTCAGGAGGACAAAGCCAAACTGTTAGAGAACCCATAACGCTGACGGACAGAGAGCGGGTGGCTTTACCAGGGGACCGGCCGCTGGACAGCCACGTACGTGTTTCCGTACACACACAACAGCGCTGTTGTGGCCATCCACGCAGCTGGAGGAGGCAGCGGTCCGCTCCCCTCCCGCCGCGGGGCAGCACAGCTCTGCGGGGATCTGGATCAGGGAACCAGAGCAGCAAAGCTCCCTGAGGGGTTGCCACAGCCTTTAACCTTCTTGGTGCCCAGACCCTCGGCTGACCAAACCGGGGGCGGGCCAACCCTGCCGCGGCTGCACTGCACCACCTCCGCTGGCTCTACCTTCGGAGAGGGGTGGATAGGCCCCTGACCTCAGCAAGGTGACTTTTGGCAGTTAAATGTCTTAAGCAGGAGACGTTCCCCAGTAGCCAATAACCTCCACATCCCCACAGAGCTCTTCTCCCAGCGCAAACAAACTTTCGCTTTCGGGCGACTGGATCCCAGCACCCCCTGGGTCAGGAAGAAGGGGCAATGGCTTAGCAGCCGTTGAGGCGGTCAGGTGCGAGGACCGTCTCAGGATACTCCCTCCCTCCCTGCGTACCTCACACCCACCCACTCGCTCAACACCCCATCCCATCCTTCCACGAGGGGCCAAACCTTCCTTCTTGCGACATCACAGGGGTCGGGAGGCCTGAACATGCAAGAGGGGCTGGGTGAAGGGCACAGTAGGCCGACAGAAACACTGTCCTGCACCCATACGGAGAAGCCCCATGCTGCTCAAGCTGCCGTTCCCAGCTCCCTCCAAGAAGAGACAGCAGTCTGGAATAGCACTCCGAGGTGGTCCGTGGTCCTCACTGGCCCACCCCGACCACCCCAAAATGTCACTATTCATGTCTGTGATCCGTGCCAACAGGAAGCTGCCACGATGCTCACACCGCGTCCAACAGCATCTGCTGAAATGCAAACGGGGCTATGAGAATATTTGAAATCATCCAGGCGGATTTTCCTCTCCCTGCTTCCCTACACCATGGATGGGAGCTTGTGACCTGGATTCCCCCCTCTCCGTTTACACTGGGGAATCACCGAGAACCGGTGCTTAGGTGATTTAAATGCCATGGCAGTGGTCAACAGCACCAACTGCCCGCTGCATCCAGCCCTGAACCACTTCCCGTGACCCAGCCGGGCGGCTGTACAGAAGGCATTCTTTGGGTTCTGCTCGACGTCGACAATACGTACCAGAGAGGAATGCTCGTCTGGTGGTAAGAGTCAGCGCCTCCGCGTCCCATGCGACTCCTGCACCGCTGAAACAACTAGTAGTAGCCACCAGCAAATGGCAAACAACACAAGATGGGCATCTGCCTCCACCAGTGCTGTATTCCATGGAATTCCATGCATTTCAAAAGGAACGTATCCCAAGCTTCTTTCTGGAACATGCTGTTGGAGGAAGAAGCTAAACTTGCCCACAGAGGAGGAGTTCTCCCAGTTTACGCCTTGCCCGAAGCACACCTGGAAGGGGGGATGGAAAACGCCGGGCGCTGCCACGCCGTGCCCCGCTCAGGAGCTGCTGCAGGACGGGCACGCTGTCCCGCTGCACCCACACCGGCTCCGGCACAGCCAGTCCCGCACGGGACCCGCACTCCGCCCTCCCTTGGGCTTCGCTACGGCGCAGAACACGTCTTGGAATCTGAATCCATGTTGTCTGCGATTGAGACCCGCCGGTGTGCGTGCCCGCGGCGGTGCCGGCAGGTAGGCAGTGCCACGCTGACACAGGTGAAACCTGGTGTGCCAAAGGGATTTATCCACACCCGTCCCTTTCCGTCCTCACCCCCCAACCTTGTCCCCCCACCGCGGCACGGTGCCGGGGAGCGCTCGGGGAGCCGTTAACAGGGAGCTCCCTCGCCCGCCGCACCCACGCTCACTCTGCTCTCTCCAATGACTGATGTGGGGTTTGCGTGTCCTTGCCTCCCTGAGGAATGCCAGAGGCCGGAGCTTTGCCCTTCGCTGTGGGATAACCTTCACGCAGACCGTGCTCGCTCTCACCTGCCGCTCCCTGCTGCTCCAGACGGCTTCACTGATGAATTGGAACCAACCTGGGACACCGAGAGCCAACCGTGCAGCAAAGCCCAGACCTCGCCGACAACGGACAGACCCCAGCTCCGGTCAGGAAACAGACACGGGAATACGGGTCCGTTTACCATTCAGGTCGCGTTCGTATGTGTATTTATGTGCACGGTTCACATTCGTAAATGAACAACACGCTTGGTTTTTAGAGCACCTGGAGAAAATTCCTAACAGCTATTAAAGCATTCCCACAAAGAACATCTGTTAAACTGTTCCTGCCCCTGGATTAATAAAGCATCCTGGAGCTGGGATGTTTAGGGAAGAGCTATGGAACCAGGAAGGGAAGAAGGCAGTGCCCTGAGCTCTGAGGACAGAACACTGCCCCTCACCTTTGTCCTTCCAAGGAGTGACCCCGCAGGGGGAGCTCAGTCCACACCAGCGAATGCCAAACAGACGTGCCACGAGCAGGCTTTGGAATACCCGTCCGTACATCCTGAACACACACAAACACAGCAACCCGCAGCCTGGCTCAAGGAAAACTCACCAAGCGCTGCCTGGCCGCATCGGCACAAGACCCCCGCCAACAGCAGGCTGTGTCGGCGGGCGCACGCCGCGGCCCTGGCCAACGCGGGAGGCTGGACGACGGCGGCAGTGAACGGGCCTCCCCAAGGCAACGGGGCAAGGGGACGGCACTCCGGGGCTGCACCGCAGAGAGCTTAATGCGAGCTGCGGCGGGGGGGTGTTGCCTTGGGTTTGGTCTGGGTTTTCCCTGCTCCCTGTGTAGAGATTTTTGATTTCAGCCCGAGATAGGTGCCGCGAGGTAACTTTCCACTGGCTGGAAGGAGAGACACCAGATTACGCTGGAAAGTTTCCCGCACACGGAGACTCTGCGAATCCGGTTTCCCCCACTGAGCACCTCATCATAATGGTTTTTATTACGGCTGAAAGTTTGCAAAACATAAGAAAACACAAAAGACAACAGATCTTTGACTCAGTGTTTTGGTTGCAAAACACACCAGAAGGAAAGGACAACAAATCTTTAACCCCTGTTAAATCTTTAACAGTTGTAACTGTTGGCGCTTTGGTTATCCTGCACGGAAAGACACACAGGCAGCTCCTAATGCGCTGGGCATCGCGGAAAGGCGTCGCCAGACAAACTGCTCTAATTCTCCCTGTTACTGCAGAAAAACCAGCTTCAAGGCAGAACGGAGCATTTGCCATCTCCCTTAAGAGCAAAGAGCTCTCTACAGCAAGCCCAACAGCACTGGGCTACTCCCAGCTCCTCCAGCCACTGGAAGCACCGAAGACTGGTTAGGCTGCAGAGGAGTCAATCCTTACCTGGCTTTGTGGGGCATTAAACCAACCCGTGGTATGGCTGAGCGAAAACCAGACGTACTCCAGGGAGCCCTCTCACATCAGCATCTCAGATGGAGAATTACCACATCACTTGTCCTCTCTTCCGCCCTACACCCACCCAACACCACGAGGGCGACGAAGGGGCAGAACCGAGGTGGGATGCCCTGTTGGACGGTGAAACACTGTGCTCGCCCCTCTCCAGCCGCTGTCCAGCCCCTGCATCCACCAGCGGCCCGGCCTTGCCCACCGGCAGCCGCACAGGGAAGGGGAGGAGGGAGGCATCCAAAGCCACCAGCCCAACCCCGGGGCACGTCACAGTGTTTCTGCAGGCCATGGGGTAAGTCTCAGTGCAGACCTTGCAATATCTTAATAATCAAAACCCATCAGTGGCAGTTTTGCCAACAGACAGATACAATCTCAGTTCTGGAATGCAAACACATACAGGCACCAAGGGCACGAGCCACGTCTCCACACGATGTTGGGCAGAGGAAAACCACCTTAGAGGTCCCCAGGTCACAATCACCAACTCATCCGGCTCCAGCACGGAAATTAAAACCCCGTTTCAGGTACCTTCACCACCAGACACTGGGGATTCCCGCTCACATCTTCCCCCCTTCCAGCACTGCTCACATCTGCCCTCCCAAAGTCCAAGACTGAAACAATCCGTGCCTTTTCTTCCCTGCAGAATTCTCCACCCTCGCTGCACAACTGAAAACATGATTTTGTCTACAGCAGATCTCAAAATCAATAGAACTAAACCCAGAAGCTTCTGGAGGGCAGAACGCCAAGGAATTTGGACCAGCAGGACCCCCCTGGGCAGATGGAGCTGGTCAGGTCTCCGAGCACCAGCACCAACACTGCTCCAAGTGCGTTTCCGGGCAAGGACTTCCCGAACAGCCTGACACTGGCCCACGCTGAGGGAACCAGGGCTGAGCAGCACCCACCGCTCGTCTTCACACGGCAACACCCCACGGCGAGGGCGTCAGCTCGCTTCACGCTGGGCCAAGGTCTGTATTCGGCAGCGGCGGCAGCTTCAGCAGCAGTCCAAAGGCTGGCAGAAAGGACGAGGGTTCATGGGACGGTGGTGTGTTCACATCCCACTTCCCGGATTACGGACCCAGGACTCAGAAAGAGGCACTGTATTCCCGTTTTCCTTGTCCAGACTGATACAGCTGGGAGCAAAAGGCACCAGATGAAATTTCAGGCGGGCAGGAGCCTGTCTCCAAGGGACACACCACGATGCTGCTCTTGAGCACGGACAAAGCAGCAAGGAACCCTGCGGCGAGCGAGTTACACAGCACGTGTCCAGAGCAGGGTACGGAGAGCAGCGGGGATCCGTGCTGCACCTGCCAGCAACAGGGTTAGGAACCAGGGCACAAAACTCCCGGCCCGATGCCGGAAGGACACTTAGGAAACACAAGTCACAGTACTGACCTCGAAAATCTGCTTACAAGGCATTTTTACTGCATGTTTACTAAAAAGCGAGCAATGCAGGTGAAGCACGACCTATGTGTACAGAAATCAGTTGAGCTCCGCGCAGCCAGATGTACCCCCGCGACTTTGCACGCGTGCTGAACCAGGTCACCCGTGGCCTTCAGAAGTGCGTGAGAGAACGCAGAGGAACTGTAAATTGATGGACTTGCTGGGCTGCACAAGACCTTACTCTCCTTATTTAACAGTCAGACCCGTTTATACCCCTCGCTAAAGGAATTCATCCAACCGACGCGCTGTTTTCCGCACAGCCTAACTCCCCGCGGCAGCCTGATGCGGCTGTGCACAGATCCCCGCTACATCCAGCTGGGACACAGCAGCGAAACATCCGTACCCACCAGCTTCCTTCCCAGTCGTTAGCGCTGCCAGAGTCACCATCTCCCCCTCCAGCCGACGGCAGACCGTGACAATCAGAACTGGCCGTTAGTTCAGTTGGCTTCGTTAGACTCACCCGCCCGGACGGCTGCAAGCCCACGGCCGCTCGGAGCAGTGGCTGGGGCTTCACAACCCAACGGGCTGCGACCACCCACCCGTTTCCCTACATGAGCTCACACTCCGGGCCCAGAACCGGTGGGTACTTGGATTTCCATTTTCTTGGCTCCTCCACCTAACCGGACAGGCGCTGCCCTGAACACCCACTCCTGCCATCCAGCCTGCACAGAGGCGGCCCCGAGAAGCTCGCCGTAGCCAAGGTTTGCCGATCGCTCCTATCGGCCTAATTTAGCGCCGCTTTGTGGCAAGCGTCTCAAGAGAAAGAACCAGCGCAGTACGAGGGAGGAGGATCCGTCCAATGAATTGTCTGTATATATGGTAAATTTGTGGTACAGGGAATTCTTTCTGCTGGAAACTCAAGCTGCTTTTCCCTGGACAAGCCGAGAGAAGTACAGAACCTCTGGCAGTAGCACAGACACAGGAAAAGCCTATGTTGCACACTGCAGTTGAAAACATGAATGGGGCTTCGACCACGAGTCCGTCACCCGAACATGACCCTCCTACGTGGACCTAGATTGAAAAGGAGGAAGAAAACCCCCTAAACCACCCACCCCTAATCTTGCCCCAGAGATCGGCACCGAGTTCGTCACCATCCCAACAATTACTGCGAGTTCCAAGAGAAAATTCCTAAGGAAAATCTGACAGAAGCTTCTTTTCCTTCCCTTAGGGGACACAAACTCAGCCGACTCCTCCAAACCTCAAGCTCTTATTGAACAAGTATCTAGCTTTCTGGCATGTAGAAACAGCCCTCCGGGCATGACTGACCGTAAACCCAAGGAATAATGTTTTACACGCAGGGGGATGACACCACGCCAGCCCCGCCACCCGTCAAAGCTCCACCCGCCAGCAGGGACAAGGCCAGCCGGTTTGGTTTCGGACATTCATTATCCTTGGGTCAACGTCCAGCCAGATCTGCTACTTCCCGGCACACAGAGCGGCACTTCAGCACCTGTTAGTCCAAAGAGAAGCACGAAACCTCCAACTCCCTGGGACTGGCGAATAACTTTGCCTGGTAATGAAGAATGGGCTAAATTCCCAGTTCAGAGCGCGAGGGAGGAAGACCCAGGACGTAACAGACTTGTTTTCAAAGCTCCTTTGCTACCATGACAGTCAGGTTTCTATCGGAGGTTGGTGTAGTGAACGGTACAGTTAAACTTTTATTGTTTTTTAGAACACCAAACATCTGGAAGTTATTGGTTTTGGTATGATGAAATCCCCCAGGACCTTAAAACTCAAGATTTTTACAGTGAATGGTATGAATCCCACTTCACACAATCTCTTCATTTTTCCTATGCAAACTGCCCCACAAATCCAGGTGTATCCCTGTTTTAGATTCTCCCCAGAATCCACTGACCTACTGAAAGCCTCCATGAGGAAGTGGTGCCTGTGACCCCAAGGAGACTCATGGAAGGGATGAGGTTGACTCGAGCTCTGGAGACCCAGTCCAGGTCTTGGAAACCTAAAACAGAATTCCCAGAAAACCAGCCTAAAGCAACTGTGGTTAGTAAGCAGTCGGCCAGGCAAGCAGTAAGCTCAGGGTTTATTTCCAGGCAAGGCTCCAAGGAGGCATCACCCAGGACGGCACCAGCTCCGCAGTGTTTCTGAGGAACTCTGTCCTCAGCTGCTCACACTGAGCTGGAATACTCCTGGTGTCATCACATCCCTGCTACTGCCACGGCTCCAAGTGTGAAACATGCCAAAGCTCCCCAGACTGGGGAACGTGGCAAGGGTTATTCCTGGCAGAGCATCCAGGGAAAGCCACGCAGCCAAGGGAACTGTTCGTGCCTCTGCAAGTCCAGAAAACACCACTCTCCGTGGAATTCTCTTGTTGTCAGCTATGGGAATGACTGTCCTGGGAAGCACCACAACTGCTGTGATGCACTGTTTTGTAACCAAGGTCAGTCAGAGCGAGTGTTGTGAACCCCCCTCTCCCGAGCAGCACCGCACCATCCCGCGTCCCAGGATGAACTGCGCCCCAAGCATGGTTTCCGTGCTGCCGCCTGACGTCCCGTTCCCAGGTCAGGGCAGGTGCCCGCTCACCCACGAACCCTCCGGCAGCGCGTGCCCAGTCTTCCAGCTACAGTGGCTGTAGCTGCAGATGGAGACACTGCCAGGCAGGGGGGCTCTGCCACCCGCCACCTCACCCGCGGGAGCAGTCCCAGGGGCAGCTGTGGCTCTGGCAACGAGCACACGCCGTGTCCAAGCACCATTCGGGAGGCAGCACAGGAGGGACACCGTGCCCAACAGCCGGCACGTGGACAGCACCCTTGGAGAGGGTCTGGGGGTTGCGTCTGTTTGCTCTCCATTCACCGGGTCTGAAGCTGATGGTCCCGTTTTTCAACAGCTCGTAGGACAAGACTTACAGGTGTAGTTTTCCACAGTGGAACAGCAGTACAAGAAGAGTATTTCCAGAAGATGCTCCTCTGTCACAAAGGCAATAAATCCAATTTCTGATGACGACTTGTTCCTTTTCCCAAAAAGGAGGAAGACACTCAGTGGAATAAAACTGGAAGTCACCCACATTTCTGTAAAGGTGACACAACTGAGGCACACGCCCCCAACTTCAGCAGCAACATTCGTTTGGTCAGCGACGTTCTGGGATACCTGCAGGAGCAGGAGAGCTTCCCTGAGAGTTCGAGCTGTACCTACAGCCCCCGTCTGCTGACGCAGACCAAAACACGGCCGGCAGCACAGCGCTGCCGTACGCCCACTGCGCTCAGACACCTCGCTGGGACAAGGTCCGGCGTTCCCCGCGGCACCGCCCAGCAGAGCAGTGCGAGGGTTTGCCGGGGTGACCGAGCGGGCCTGGGCGAGGTGAGACGCTCGAGGAGGGGCGCAGGAGACTCCCGCGCTGTCTTGTCCCAACAGCAGCTCACAGCACCGTCCCTGTGCGGAGCCGCTCCAGCCAGGCTCGGGCACCCGCACTGTGCGGGCGCTCGCCCGGCAGCCTCGGTGTACAGAGAATTGGAACCGGCAGGCAGACGTGCGGCGGCGTCCCGGCTGGCGAGGTGTGCGTTTCCTGGCAGAGAGGGGTGAATGTCGTCCTGCAGACCATGGAATGGGAGCGCTTCCGCAGAAAGCCACCTGCGAGTAATAGCCAGTGATGGAGGCGCAGACCGGTCACGTAAAGTGGGACTAGAGCCCAGCTTCACATGCTCCACGTATCTTCCTGGCGAGCCCTGCAGAGGTCAGCAGGTCACTGTAGAACCTCTGCAGAACGGACCAGAGCTGAGCAGGAAAAGCCACAAACACGCCAAGACAAGAAGCCCTCCAAACTCACGCTGTGCTCGTTAGCACCGGTGTTTTATCCCTCTCATTTCAGACGCTTCGCAGTACAACTCTGAAGTTCCTACCATTCCATATGAGAGCCTGGAAAAACATCTTGGAAAACAACTTTCCTGGCACTGCACATTCTCACAGACCCAGCGTCAAGACACCTATGGTTCAGAGAGGCAACTCCTTCCCCTGACACTGCATGTTCCAGACATCGTTTGTTTATAGACTCACAGAGTGTCGAGGGTCAGAAGGGACCTTTAGAGACCATCCAGTCCAACCCCCTGCCAGAGCAGGATCCCCCAGAGCAGATCCCACAGGAACAAGGCCAGGGGCTCTGGAAAGTCTCCAGGGAAGGAGACTCCCTCCTCTCCAGGCAGCCTGAGAGGGTTTAGATAAAGTTTAAAGGGACTTTATCTTCTTTCTTCGAACCCCCAGGACACTGCCAGCTGCAATTAACAGTGTCACTGTTGATCGTCACACCACAGGTGACTACTCACGTTTCCATAGTGAAAAGCCCAGGAAGTGGCTGTAGATAACCAAGAAATGTGGTGTCTTACGTTTTTATGTACAAAAACCATACGTTCCCAAGTGTGGCACCGGCCATCAGCTCAGATGTTCTTCTTTTGTTTTTAAAGGCATGTAAGACTCAAATATCTGCTGGACTTCCCACCGTTTCAGAGGCAGAAGAAGGTCCCGTGTCAAACTGGGGAGGTGCTGCACTTCACTCCAGTAGCCCAACCAGTTGCCAGCTGATCACACCCGCACGTTTATGTAACCACAATCCATATTCTTGTTAGATATTTAATGATTTCAGGCCATAAACAGCCAGCTTTATCGTGGCTGTGCCGTTTAATGACAGAACAGGCATTCAATAACAACGTGACGCAGCAATAAACCATGAGCGGAGGCTTATTTCCAACACAGACCGCCGCAGAGATCCATCGCTCAGCACGCAGGCACAGACCGGAGCTGCCCCACCGCCTGTCCCACCGGGACAGCCACCAGCAACGCGCAATTTCATACACAGGCCTTGCGGGAAACGCCTGGATAGCCGGAAAACCACACCACCTGCCAAGAAAACGGCAGAGAGACTGTCTAAACCTAACACACCCCTAGAAGCAGAGCTTTCTACCACAGCACGAGTCTTTAAATCCCGTGACAAGCACATTTTGAGGAGGCAAAGAGGTGTTGGCCGCTTCCAGGCTCGGTGGCTGTGAAGATCCAGCGCTTCAGCAGAGGGCAGAACACCCTGACCGCGGCTCACCGGAACACACAAATTAACGCTCGCCGTTAAAAGATTCAGTAAAGGTGCACGAGCACAACACTGCAGAGAGAATACGTGAGCTGACCGACTCCACACAGTTTGCATCAGGAGGAGGGAAAAAGCTGCTGAAAACTGAACAAAATCCTGAAGAGAGGAAAACAAAGAAAGCTCCAGGGTGTTGGGATTTATTTTTAATAGCTTTCTTCTCTTCTGTTCAAACCAGAGACCAAGTATGATTGTCACATACACAATTACCATAATTTCCAACGGGCAAATGGGTAAAATTACCCATTCCTGCGTTGGGTTATTCCATTTGCTGTAACTCGGCGCGATGCACGCAGCGGTGTGCCTTCAGGCACACTAAGCGCAGGGTACTGCAGAGGTGACGGCTTAACTAGCAGCGTGGTGAGCTGTTCGGTTTAACAGGACGTATTCCTGTCCATCCCGGCTCAAGCTGCCCAGGAAAAATAAGCACAGGTGTTAAAAAGCAGCGTGCAGTGCTGACCAACCCAGAACACGCACCTGAAAGCCACCAGACTGCTGACCCTCGCCGGCACTGATCCTATGCTACAACTCCAGTGCTTGGAGCACTAATTTCCTACAACGCTCCTTGTGCGAAGCTGGTTCGTACCAAGCCTGGCAAACTGTGAGAGAAGGACGCCATTCAGGGAACAGCCCCAGAACTTGACTGGGAGCCAGATTCACACATTTGGAAGAGCCAGGAGCTGTGGCATGGGGACAGAGCAAGCTGGAGATCCCCCCGGCCAAACCGTATCACCGACCAGTATCCATCTATCCGTCCCCGGAGGAAGGAGTGCCCACAGACAGCAGCACAATAACCCCAGCTCCACCCCCTGCACGGCCAGGGATGTTGGCAGGTCCCCTTCCCACTCCGTGCCTCGGTTTCCGCAGAGATGCAGGAGAGATGTGCGGCTCACCGGCCTGCTGGGGGGCAAACCGGCAGACAGCTTTCAGCAAGACTCCCTTTCCTCACACCGTTGGTTTTCTTGCGTGAGTCATCCTATTATCCAACCAGGAACGGAATCATCCTCCAGCTCTCACGTGAAGTCAATAATTAACGTTACTGTACGGTTTCCTGGTGAAGGGCCCTTCCAAAGATATCAACGCTTCAGCGAGTCCAGTCAGCCCAGCAGCTCGCCCCGCTGGCCTCCCCACCCCATCTTCATCCAGCCCTTTTCCTCAAGGGACACCAAGCCATGTCCTCCAGCAGCACCTCCTCTCGCACAAGGCAAACACAACCGCAAGCTCTGCTCCCCAAGGGTCCCAAGGTTTGGGGCTGAATCACTCCTGTCCACGTCTCTGCCCAGATCAGAGGAGGAAAAGCCAGCCACACGAACCACAGCCTCAGCCTGGCCGACGGAGAAGGGACCCGCTCTCACCACGAGCAGGGTGCTCAGGCTTTGTATTCCTGGGTGTATTCCCACAGTTCCCAACATACCTGCTCTCTGTGTTCCACCTTTCTCCCCCTTTCTCACGTTAAAAATCACAGTATCCCTCTCACCAGGAGCTGGCCCTTTGGGCGCCGAGGGTCTTGGCCATTTCCAGGTCATCCCTCGGGCTAGCAAGCTCTCACAGCTCAAACTGGTGTCTCGTAAATGAATGGGCAAACGCGGGGGGTTTAATTCTGGCTGAGAGCGATCCGGTTTGGGAAGTTACGCAGCCGCACACACAGGCCCTCCGGGCCAGAAGGAGCGCAGATCCCGCAGCGGAAGCCAACGGTTCCCTTCTCCAGCCTGCCCGCTGACACAGGAGGGTGCGTTGTGGACGGCCAAAGACGTGGACAGCAGTTGAGGTGTGGTGAACAGATGCAGTTTACAAAAAACACCCCAAAATGAACAAGAACGTGACCAACGCAGGAGGCTAAGTTTAAGGAATTTAGCTGTGGCAGTTAATTCCTATGCATGCATGCATGCACGAAGCTTGTCAGGAGGAGAAGTTACCAGCTTTCCTTTAACCAGAGGACACAGGATCACTCCTCAACACTGCCAACGGCACGCCTGAGCCAATACAGTCAAAATAATGCATTACAGCAAGTTCAGCCCCACCAAACCACTGGGATGGGGTAAAAACGCAGTGCTTCTGCTTAGGGGGAAAATCACCTGTTAGAGCAGTAGTTTATGGTAAACCATTAAACAAATGGCTCACTGTGGAGTTTTAAACTTGAGCTTCCCAACTGCAGAGCTGCGTGGGCATCCACCGTCCCACCCGACCTTCGGCGTGGAGCCGCGTCCCCTTTCCAGAGGGGTGAGCAACGGGTGCCGGGCAGCACTACCTCCACCTCAGAAACGCTCCCAACACCCCAGGCAAGTTTTTTTCCCCTTTAATAAAATATTCAGATCTTTTTCACATTGTAAGAGAAGAGACATATTAAAAAGAGGGAAACATACAGCGATAGTGAGAATTTTGCTTCGTATAAATAACTCCTGCACATATACTGAGAGTGGAAGGCTTGGGGGGTTTTTTGGTTTTGGGGGTTTGGTGTGATGTTTGGTTGCCTTCTGTTTTTTTAAACTGTACTAATTGCTCACAGGGAACCCCTTAAGAAATTGCAAAGTGCTAGAAATAAAGGGGTTGCTGCTGGACAAAGCTCAGAGCTTGGCTCGGTGACTTGTTCCTGAAATGGTACTTGAGGCTGGCGGGACACAGAAACGCTCATTAAAATATTCAGCCCTCATTATCCAAGACAAAAGCCGGACTCCATGTTCCCCCAGGCATTCTGGGTGCAGACAGGGCTCAAGGCACCCAACCAAAGCCACATCCAGGGCCGACGCCGGGCAGACCCGCAGTAAGGGCGGTCCCTCACCATTGCGGAGCAGGCCCTCTCCGAGACGCACAGATGTGTCCTTGGAAAAACAGAGAGAGAAGGGAGTGGAGGCCTCAGCAATTCATAATTCCTCTGCCAAGTTCCAGGCGCTTCTGCCCCTTGTCTGTGGCGGCCGTCACGATACGGGGCCAGCGACAAGCAGGCAGAAGCAGTAATTTCTTCACCGCGACTGGTTGGCGTCCCAAAAACCACAGAACCGGTAGAAAGCTTCCAAGACTCGAAGTTTCATCCTCGTTTCTGTGCTGCATCTGGCTCAGCAGTCAGCAACCACAATTACGAGCCACTTCCACAGCTTTTAACGTCTTGGATCACGGGTTGAGATGTGGTTTGGGCGGACCTCAATCCTAGTCCTGGAGCACAGGGCAGAGCAGGAGACGCTCCCGGGGAGCTGGGGCAGGGAGCTGCGCCAAGGGCGGCCCTTCGCCTTCAGAGAGCTTGTGGAACACATCCAGAGTCAAGGACAGGGTTTTCTTTGCCAAGACAACAAGCGAATGTTGCGGTAAATGAGGCTGAGAGGCGAAAAGCGCTCGGGATAACTCAGATAACAGAAGAACAAAGTCAGCTTCCTCCGGGCCGGTTGAAATGGAGTCACGTGTCTTTCAGAAACAACCTGGACTGTCTACGGGAGTCTGATTTTGCTTCTACATTACTACTGTGGCTGCACAAAGCGAGGGGAGGACAGCTAGGAGCTGCTGCAGGCACACCAAAACCCAACCGCGCACTGACCCCCTCCCACGCTATCACCTCTGCCTACGCTGGGAGTTTCAAAGCAGCATGTGGCCTCAGGCAGTTTATGTGATGTTATCTGGCCTACCCATCCACAGCTCATACTGCAGCTGCTTGCATGGAATACAGAAAAATCTGCCCAGGTCAGGCAACAGCTCCAGGAAACAAACCCGCGACACTAAAAAGTGCTGAACCGGCCGGTGAAAGATGCCAAGTGCAGTTGTCTGGCACCAACGGTGCTGCGGGGCAATAGCCCATCCCTCCTCCATCCCTCCTCTCCCCTGCCAAACCTAACGGCAGCTTTCAGCTGCTGCCCAAACCCATCCCAAAACCTTGGAGACGTACAAGTCACTCCCAGACACTCCGCCGTGTCCCTGGGCTGGAACCCAGTCCGGCAGTAAGGGAGGGACGGAATGTCCAGAGGTGCCACCACGAAGGACTGTTGAGGAAAAACATCCCGAAGGGATGCTCAGGCAGTGCTGGTGCATCGGGAAAGCCATTCCGGCTGTTAACACTCCAGACGGACGGTGTTAAATCAAGCACATAGAGGGAAAGAGGGTGGCTGAGACGAGATTTATTGGCCAAGCAGAAAGCTTGGTGCAAAAAGGAAGAAAGCCCAACTTCCCACGACTGCTAAACCCAGGTGAGTCCCAGTCCCAGCTGAATCCCACCCAGACAATGAAAGCTGTTGGCATTCTGCGGGTTCAGCAAAGGATTTAGCAGGGGGAACCAGCCTGGCACACACGAATCCACCACCGAGTCAGCATCTGTTTGCAAAGTCCGCCAGGCTCTCGTCTCCTCCCGAGCTCCACAGGGAAAAACCACATCCTAAACACCACGTACAGCTCGGGCAGCCGCCAGGAAAGCTCAGCCAAGGGGAGCATCTGCACGTTTTGTCGAGCTTTTTCCTAAAACCCCCAGGCAGCATGATGAAGAAATTGAGCCGATGTTGTGTTTTGTGCACAACAGCTCAAAAAACAAGTTGACGTTGACCGCTGACACGAGAGAAGGTGCAGCACATGACCCTGTGTGGTCAGCCACACGAGTCCCACGGGTGGCTGTGCTAAGGCAACGCAGAGGGACCGGTGAAGACGCGTCTCCTACAATGCAAATCGATCGAACAGATGGCCAGAGCCCTCCGCAAACCTACAGATACCAACAATCACACGCAAAAGGAAGCTTTCACACACTGAAACCAGACGAGACGTGGGCTCTGAGTGACCAAACTATGCTGACTGGGTTAAGTCTGACTGCGATCACGCACCAAGAGCGCCTGTCCCCTCCCCACCCTGTACTCCTGACACCATCCCTGCCTCCGACCCAACCGGGGAGCACGGAAAATAACTGGCCTGGAGGAACAGCCTGCCAAGTAACAGCTCTGTCAAGCGGGTACCACGTATTTGTTCTCTGATCCTGAGCATTTTCATGGGGAAGACAAAACCAAGCATAAAACGTTGCTACACGGCCAAACTGGTGAACTCGGTGATGCTGTGGGGAACAGCAGAATGATTAGGCTGCAGAAAACCACGCTGGAGAAGTGCAGGTGGCGCCCATGGCACGAGTAACCCGGGATGGGAGGATGGCTGCACCAGCCAGCAGCCACAGCACAGAGCGGGCTGCCAAGGGCACAGGCAGGAACCAGGGCAGAACTTCATGTATGTCGCCCCTTCACCTTCGCCTTGTTTCATTCCCATCACCCCTGAGGAAGGAGTATGCCAGGCTTTCAGCTCAGTGATTTTCCGAGAAGACCGCCCTCCGACCCGGCAGCAGCACGGCCAGAGGAACCACCACCCCACGCGTACCCTTCCCCAAGTCTCCGCTCAAACGCAAAGGGTAGTTTCTACGCCCCATTCTTTACGGTCGCTGGCCGACCCCACAGACCGTTTCACCTGCACGCAAACCCTACTACGCCGTCCGAAGGGAACACCTCCTATTGCCCCATCCACCAGCGGTGGAGTGCCGCCCCTCACACATTTTCGTCTCTCAAATAGCGGTACGGCCATCCTGTTCTTCCCTCGTCCAGCCTTCCCTAAAGCCTGCAGGCGAGGTCAGAAAGCTGTCAGTTGAGCAGGTTAGCACACACCCCATCCTGCGCCCCACGTACCTCCTGCCCTTGCTGCACCTTCCAGGCACGGAAAGCACTCAAGGGATTACTGGGGAGGAATCTCTCATGAAAAAGCTTTTCTGAGGTTATCCCACGGTGCGGGACGTTCGCTGCTTCCCTTCACCAACTGCCACGTCTTCCCATGCGGCTGGAAGGGTGATTGTTCAGAAAGGAAAATCCTCCTAGGGTCAGTGAAGTATGTTTTGGCCTCTCCAAGCAAGGACCTGCAGGATGTGAATGGCCAGTTTAACAGCGGGGAAGGGCTTTAACCTCTTTGCAAAGCGTGACGGATAGCACCTTTATCCAGGAGAAGCACGGACTGCGAGCGGAGAACAGACAAGGGTCAGCACTGCACCCAGCCCCAGGCACCCGGCCGCACCGGCACAGGCTCTGCCAGCCCTTGCGACCAGCCCGGCGTTCAGCGACACGGAGCCGAGCACCCGCCCCGTCTCACGGCCGCAGGATCAAGACCACGACATCCGGTAGGACAACGACAGCAACGGGAATGCCAGGGCAAGGAAATGGAGGAAGCCCAGAGAAGGGCTGTGGAGGGCTCTTTGCACACAGAGGCCCCAGGTTTTTGGGGTATCACAGCACCCACCCAACACATGTTCCACATCACGGGCCCTTCCCGACAGGATGGGCGCTTGCCAAAGCAGCCGGGGCAGTGGCTGCAGAGGGGGCTCAGGGTGGGGAGGAGCTCCCTGAGAGCTCTGCATTCGGGGACAGGGTCCCAGCCCGGCTCCACAGCCATCCCAGAGAGCCCCAGGACACATCCAAAGACAGTGTGACCTCCTGACGGGAGCCAGCTTGGGTCAGACATCCCGCGGCATCCGACAGCAATTCCAGGAGGGTGGGTGTCAGCTGGAGGCTGCCTCACCTCTCCGATAAACATCGGGATAAACACCGGGATGCCAAGAGTCAAACACACCGAAACCAGCCGTGCTCGAATTCGGGTTTCCACAGCAACGCCAGCAACGACACGGTGCTCCCGGCGCATTCCGGCACTATCGCACACCTCGGCATGTGCATTCCAGCCTGCGGAGTTACACCGTTTCAGGGCCCTGACTTCCTTACCCAAGCCTGCAGTCCAGGTGTTTGGCTCACGCAGCCCAAGGTCCCAAAACAAGGGCAGCCACAGCGGACAGTGCCCTCACCCGTCACAGGCCGCAGCCGTCATTCCCTGTGCAGGTTACCTCTCTCACCGCTGGGGTTAACGGCTCGGCCTCCTGTGCGAGTTTAGGGACCCGAAACCGAACCTCCGTGCCTTGTGGGGCACAGACAAGCGAGGGCAAGCAGCACCCGGCAGCACCTGGCCAGCTCACCCGCGCCAGGGCAGCTCGGAGCACCCTGGCACGGGTCAGGGTTACCCACGCTGAATCACCCCCATCGTCCCTCGCGGAGTGAAGAAAACAAACGCAGTTGGAGGCGGTTCAGGGCTGGACTGACTTAAAACAGGAGTCAGACAATGTGACAGCAGCACAACAGTTACAGGTACATTTTCACAGTGTCAGCAGGATGAGAACAATGAAAATTTTTGCTAAATCATAGAATCAGGGAACGGTTTGGGTTGGGAGGGACCTTAATGCCCCCCCCCCAGTCCCGCCCGCTGCCACAGGCAGGGACACCTTCCATAGCCCAGGGTGCTCCCAGCCTCATCCAGCCTGGCCTTGGGCACTGCCAGGGATGGGGCACCCACAGCTTCTCTGGGAACCTGTCCCAGTGCCCCCCACCCTCTGCGGGAAGAATTCCCTCCTGATGGCCCATCCCAATCTCCCTCTTTCCGCTTAAACCGGTTACCCCTTGTCCTGTCACTAAAGGCCGTTGGAAAAAGTCCCCCCCAGCTTCCTTGTACCCCCCAGGCACTGGAAGGGGCTCTGAGGTCTCCCCGGAGCTTCCCTTTTCCAGGCTGAACCCCCCAACCCCCACAGCCTGTCCCCATGGCAGAGGGGCTCCAGCCCTCAGAGCATCTCCGTGGCCTCCTCTGGCCTCGCTCCAACAGCTCCGTGTCCTTCTGCTGTTGAGGGCCCCCGAGCTGGAGGCAGAACAGCAGGGGGGGTCTGCCCAGAGCGGAGCTGAGAGAGAGAATGCCCTCCCTCGCCCTGCTGGCCACGCTTAAATCAATTAACACAAATGTGAGACTTTTAACAGTATCAGTCAAATACAGGGACCGAAGCCATGACCAAAACACTCAAAACACGCGCTGGTTCCGACCCCAGGTCTGGACACTGTTGTGACGAAAACGTGACACAGCTGGCACGCGGTGTCAGCCATCTCCACCAGACTGGACCAGGCACCGCATACGGATTTCACCGTCCGACCTCTGAGGGCTTCAAGGGCTCGTTAGCAGCTATGAGGGACCCGCAGCCCTGACAGCTTCCAGAAGGGGCTGTCCTGGGACCCTGCACTGAGAGCGTGCGTCTGGTGACAAGTGACCTCTTGGGTGACTCCCACCCCGCTGTAACCACGTCGCCCTTTTCGGTCCTACAGCATTTGGCTTTTAACTGCGACAGAGACAAGCCAACGGCAGAGCTCAACGGTGCCTAGGGATGGCTTCGTGTGGCCTCGGGTAAACCCCAGGACAGCCCTGGAAAACAGCTCCAAACCAGCCAAACAACAGCCTCCCCGGCTCCGTGAACCATCGGTCACTGGGCAAAGGAGGTGCCACCTAAACCCGGCTCTGAAGGCTATTGCTGTTGGAAAAGCACTCGGTGTAATCAACCGGTCGGTCAGCCAAAAGCCGCCTCCACCGGCAGGATAAACCGAGGCACGTGACGCCCATCTAGAACCTCACAAACTCTGAGAACTGTAAAATCCATGCTCTGCGGAACTACGCACCTGCCAGGGTACTCCGGCATCACCGAGTGACGTGGACTGGGAGGGACACCCCCAGCCAACGCTCTGCTCGGACAGGGTCAACGCGGGCCCCGCTGCCCCGTGGTACTACAGACCGAGGAGCTGACGCACGAAGACACGTGGCAGGTAGAATACTCTGGGCTTACTAAGGGTAGCACCACATGCAGTCAACAGCGCATTTCTTCGACGAGCTAAAACCACGCTACGTATGTCGCGGGTCTCATCACCAAGCCTGCAGGGAGGTGACAATGACACAGCACCGCAAGGGCTCCTGCTGGGTGCTCCCGGCTGCCAGCACCCTGCAGCGCTTGGTTTTAAGGGGGATGCTCGTGTCTCCTACGCGCCTCTCCCCAAACACTGCAGTCAGAGGAGGATGGTACCACAACACCGCACAGAGTAAGACACAGGCACCAACCCGGCACCACCGAAGCAGCTGTTGCCTCCAGCTCCAGGGCCTTTCAGGGACCAACCCTGCGTCTCTAACTCAAACCCAAGGCGTGAGGCCGTCTGCTCTAACAGCGAGCCAGACACTCCCTCTCGTTCAGGTCCTTTATTTAGTTACTACCCCTTCTTTCTGGGCACGGCAGGGTCTGGTGGCTGCAGGAGCAGGGTTTCCGTCACGCACTGGCCACAAGGCCTTAGCACTTGCTGGCCATAAGGAGAGTGGCAAAAACTCACAAAATTAGCCAAGAAATACTTTTGGAAAAAATAAACGGTCACCTAAGTTGGTTCAAACATACAGACAGAACATCCAGTGACATGTCCCTGCTTTCAGCCGGCAGAAGCAGCGGTGGTGGGACACAGACACCCCAAAATCTGGGGAAGAAGCCACCCGGCTGTTGTTCAGCAGAAGAAAATAACACACCGCGAACGCGAAGCAACGTCTCTGTTGTGATTTCTCAACGACTGAAGAGTTAAATGATTTTCTTGGCTAATTTCACAAGTTGCTGACAGTTTACATAACCCATGGCGTGAGGGAGACCTGGTATCCTCTCCCTCCTCGGCGTAATTGGATAAATAAATAGAGGAGGACTGCAAGCAGAGCGCAAACCCAAGGAACTCCTTTGGCTCTCCTCCCTTCAGTGTTATCCCAAACACCACCGTCCTTGCTGCTACTTTATGTCCAGAGAGCTTCATTTTTGGAAGATAAAATGCTGCTTCATCCCCCGAGGACCTTGAGCAGGGAGCAGCCGAGCAAAGCACGGCTGGAGCGCCGACGGCCCCCTCCACACGCACGGAGCCAGCCGAGAGTCTTGGCCACGACTCCACATCCCACCGCACCAGGAAGAGGCCAGAAGAGGGGTTCTTCCCCACCACACCGCTTCCCAGGTACACAGCCGGAGAGGACAGCAGCCTGGGATGCTTTGGAGCCCTACGCCTCACTCCCACCTCCCGGACCCTGCCATGGATGTGGCGTGACCATCTACCGAGAGATGCTGTCAATTGAGAACAAAAGCACAGGTCACATTAACATACTTCCATCCTCCAGCCAGGATTATTCCAAACTGGGAACTGCCAAAGGAGAGAGAACGGTGTGGCTGCGCACCCTTCCGAACAATTCCACTCTTCTCCAGCGGATGAACGATGTTAATAAAAACCAAAACCCACCCTGAGCCGGTCCGACACCAGCCAACAGCCACCCAGCCACAGTGAGGCGCAAAAACGGGGTCCCACCACCGGGTTCCTCGCGTCCTGCCTGTGCCCGGAACTGTAAACATCTGTTTTGACTACAGGCAAGGCTCCTCACCCCCAGAAATCAGGATTCAGATGAGTACCTGCGCCCTGCCAGGGCACGGGGGTCAAGGTGGGGGGAAGCAATGAACAGCTGCAGATGCACCTGCTCAGCCTGTCCCCAGGCAAGGCATCCCCGGAAGGCGTTGCGTAACACGCTTCGAGCTTTTGGACTTGTGCTGTTGGGGTTTTGGGTTGTTTTGGTGGGTCTTGAAGCTATTTAAAATGCAGTTATCTTCCAGGCCTGGGCAATTTAACCACATTGCTTATTTTAAAATGAATTACTAGTAAATTGCTGCTTCTTTGCAGAAAACAATCCCTTTCCTAAGATTGTGTTTTTCTTCCTTCTTTGTGGGCGGGGAGAGGAAAAGGAGGGAGCAGGGGAAGGGAGCGCTCCAGCATCAGGAACAGCTTCAGAACCCCACACTGGAAAAAGCTGGTGGGTTAAGCCCCTCTGAAAGGCAGGGTTTGGTCCTGACTGAAGGCAAAAGCCCTGGCAGGTCCCAGGCTGAGCCCAGCACACCCCTAGTAAAACCACATTCCTTTCTCCCAGGGCTCAAGTCACCCAACCTGCCTCTGCATTCCTGCCCAGCTTCCCGAAAATAAGCGTTTACAGGACTACACCCCCATTCTTTCCAGAACAGGGCTGCCTAGAGGCATTTTTTAGTGCTACGGTAAAACTCCCTTACTCACCACAATTAACACGGACGTTTACGAGGAAGCAGCAACCAAAGCGAGGGATGCAGGCATTTACTGAAATCCGTGAGATCTCCTCTGCTCACCCACATTTACAAAGCTGTGCCTAAATCATGCTCCTACCGCACACGGGTACTGCACTGACAACTCCCATCGCCCCAAGCTGCCAGACAATCCATCCCTCGCCGCTACCGAGAGGCCCAGAGCCTCCCAGCTCCCTCCAAAGTCCTGGCTTAGATGCAACGGAGTTTAATTAAGTGCGAGGTCTCGGCCCCACAGACCCCCCGACGACTCGGAGGCAGTCAGCCGAAAGCCGCTGCCTGCCAGGCAGGCTGCGCCGCGGCAGAGCTGCCGGCACCAGCCCTCCGGCATCACCCCCAGCCATGGCACCAACAGAGCCCACAGGCTCCAACACGGCCTCTGGATCTTCTGGACCCGTGGGGATGGTCCATCCTGCGTCCTGAGCCGTGTTCCGCTTAGAAAGGGCAAATGCCATAACCCCTCGGCCATCCTCACTGCCTGGGGATGCAACCCCAACCTGGAAGCCGCAGTGGTGCGCTCTTTCTTCCCATAACACCCCAAGACGTTCATTTTATTCCCTTCCAAAGCTATCTGGCGCTCACATCGCGCCTGGTTATGTTTCCAAAACAAGAGCCCAGCCAGCCCCGTCACAGGTTCACTGCCCACGACTTCGGAGAGCGGGAGGGCCGCTGCGGCAGCGGGAAGGCGATGCTCCGCAGGCCTGGGGCCCGCAGCCCGCTCCTGCTCCCCAGGAAAATGGTGCCTGTGGCCAAGCCGTGCGCCCGGGGCTGCATTTCCCACTACACAGTGCCCTCCGATGGCCGTCGCTCGGATCCTGGAACGCCGCAGCCACGGGGATGCCGGGGCAGCAGGGACGGCGATGGCCGCGCTACCTGCGGCTCCATCCCCGCCGCGCTCCGGAGGCCACAGCAACCGACGGAGCCCAGGGCAGAGGGCGGGCAGAGCTGTCGCCGGATGGGGGTACGCGCGCAGCTACAACTGCTTCGCTCCCGCAGACCCGCGTTTCGATAAAAAACGCCTTAAACGTCTTCAGAGTCATTCTGCATCAAAGCTCGAATTTACTGTGTGTCGGCAGCAGTGGCCAAAGGACGCAGCGAACCCGTTACAAGTAGGCTTTTACAAGAATCTATTGACCTGCTGAGAGCCACAGCCTATTCATTTCATTGCTATGCCACGAGCAGATACGCCAGCCCTTTCATTAATGAAATGCTTCCTTATCTGGGTTTTTTCATCCTCATTTCAAGTTTTCTGTGCCATCCCTGGGAAGCCAATGGACTCAGAATCTATAAAACCAATTCAGGTCATTTTCTTTCCATTTAGAAAGTCAATAAGCAGGTGTCTCTTCTGAATTACCTCTTAGGGAGACACCGTGCGGCTGCCGTGACCAGGGCAGCCCCGCGCACACCCTTTTGCACAACCAGAGTATTCGGGGCAGGAACAACAGGCCTCCCCTCAAAGGCGCCGGCGTTCTGGCTGCGTTGCCACCGGTCAGTCTGGGAGGAGAACTCGGAGCCTGCTCGCCAGGAAAGCACCAAGCTAGGTGGTACACACCGTGGGGACGTGCTCCTTCGGAAGCCCTCCGGCCCACCTCGCGGGCAGCACAGCACAGAGACACCCCCAAGGGAGATTGCCCAGAGCAACAAATCCATCGGGTAAGCACAAGCCACAAAAGCCGACCTCCCACACGCCTCGTTTTGAAGCGGTTTGCCCATGGCATCGCGGCCGTATCCCTCACTCCACGGCCCAATGGGTACATCGCCGCGACACCACCGAGGCAAACCTTGTCGTCACCGACGTCAGATGGAGCCCATCCGCAGGCACCGTCTCCCGCATCCCTGAAAACGGGTTTGGCTGGAATTGACCAAAATTGCGTCCCGTTAACAGCACAGTGCCACAGAGACAGTCCTCGGGATTCACTTCCCTGTCCTTTGCCCAGCACAGCGCACAAGAACTACGATGAGAGGGGGAAAGGTCAAGCTGCAGTGGCTGCATCCAGCACTATTTATTTTAAGGCACATGCAATTCCCTCTCGGGGTATTTTCACGAACATAAGCTCCTTTCTGACAGTTTCTAACGCCTGACAAAACGTCATCGCAGCAGGAAGCTTGTAATTTCGGTTGATTCAATCGCAAGTGGTGGAAGTTGAATAGAACTCAAAGAGAGAAGAATGCTGGGATAGCAGAGCGCGGTTTCACACACGAGCCTCTTTTTGGCCTGCATTTTAAAATATAAAGACACTCTTTCTTCTTCTTTTTCTGAAGACATTATTTATTCAGCCAAATGAGACACAAGGAGCTGCAAGCTGTTCTCCCATCCACGTGCACCGAGGAAGGGGACGGGAATACTCGCTGAGAATTCCATTTTGTTTGGGCTGCATTCAAGCCAGTGCCCCTCGAACCCAGAGTGGAAGGAACGGGAGGTGTACGTCTCTACGGGACATCTTATGGCCTTTCTCCTTGCAGGGGACAAAACCCAAATAAATCAGATGACTAAGAGGTAAATTATGTTTGTGAGATCATCACAGAATCATGGTTTGGGTTGGAAGGGACCTTAAAGCCCACCCAGCCCCACCCCCTGCCGTGGGCAGGGACACCTTCCACTAGCCCAGGTTGCTCCCAGCCTCATCCAGCCTGGCCTTGGACACTGCCAGGGATGGGCATCTACAACTTAATTAATGCAGTAATTCCTAAAATCGACGGTGCTGATATAACTCAAGGGTTCGGGAACTCCCCAAACAAAGGGGCACTGGGAGCTGAGGAAGCGGCTGACGCCACTGGGCTGGGGCTGCTGGTCTTGTCCCCTCCATTTGGGGCCAGCACTGTTAGCAGCTACTAAGGGGTGTAAGCTTTGACGTATGCCTGCATTCAACGATTGCACAGGAGCACCTAAGCTCCCCACAGGCTACGTACGTATTCTCTCACAGGGTCCCAGACTGGCTGCGTTGGCAGGGCTCTCGGGGGGTCACCTGGCCCACCCCCCACTCCAGCAAGAGCCAGATGCCCAGGACCGTGTCCAGACGCCTTCTGTGCAGCGCCAAGGAGGGAGGCTCCGGCACCTCTCCGGGCAGCCTGTCAGCTGAAGTCACCTCACGCTGAAAAACACCTACAAAACAGATCTGGCTTACGGCTGACTGTGATTAACAGATCAATCTACAGTTTTCATAGTCGGTATTTACAAAGAGGCCGATTGACGACAACGTTCGAAGGAACACGTTGCCTGACGGCGGGCAAGCGCGAGGTGGGCTCGTCACTGTGACTCAGTAAGTCCCTGCGCTGCCGAGCGCCCTCACGCCTCTCGGCGTATTTGAACGGGATCAGAACAGATGCCGGTACCGAAGGTACCCGCTGAGGATCAGCTATTTACAGAGACTCATGTAGGCACGAGCTCGGCAAACACTTAAGCACATGCTTAATTTAAGGCACGACGTAGGCCTACTGACACGTACACCTACTGTGCACGCGGAAGGTAAGCCTGTGCTTTGTTATCTGTAAGAGACACGGCTATTTTACGGGAAGCCTTTAAGCAAGTCCAGCTTACATTCAAATACCTCCTCTTCCTAACCGGCGAATGTGCTGGGGCAGGTAGTGCTACCGAAAACCTCACGTGAACAGTGACCAGCACAACCGCAAGCTGTTATTTAATATTTAACACTGAGATGGGAACAAAGAAAAATCAACAGCCTACATACGCTGGCGTACACGATTCGGCCTCCCAAGGCTAGCAGAGATCTGCTTTTCCAGGAGAAAAGGCAAGCCGACGCCGGTGGGAAGGCGTTATCCACTGAGCCAGTGCGCAGGGACACCGAAGGTGCCTGCCTTTCCCAACCACTCTGGATTTACCTCTAGCGAGGCTTACAGCCGCCTTCCCGGGGGAGATGGTCCTCCCTCAGCGCCTTCCTTTGCCCATACGTTTGCCATGGACACAACAGGCTGCTGGCGAACTGAAACTACAGCCCGTGGGCTGTGTCCTGCTGCCGTGTCCTTCTCTGTCGCCTCACCCCGTCCCTTTTCCCTCTTTTTGCCACCCCGTTTCCATTGTGGTCTCCAGTCGTATTCCCAGACGATCACTGCTCCGTCCTGCAAAGCATCCAGCACCGTCACGATGACCTACAGTGATACAGACAACCCTCACGGTGGGGTGGCCGCAGTCACGGCCGCATCGGTGTCCCGGGACCTCCGCGGGACAACATGGAGAGACCGAAGGCGTGCACTTCCAGGCAGTTCTTCCCACAGCTCGGTTTTGCCGGGGGAAGTGAGAGACAGGTGCCTCTCCTCCCTGGACAGCCGTGCCCACGGGGCCACAGGCCAGGTCCTGAGCACCACCGCAGCAACTGCCCTCGCCCCTGCGACACCCCTTCCAGCTCGGAGCCGAGGTGGAGCGCGGCGTGCTGAGGAGCACTGCAAGCAGCCGGTTTCTCCATCCCATGCGCTTCTCCCTGCCTTCGCCTCTTTAGCATTCAGCACAGGTCCCGCGCATGTCGAGGCAGGGACAAAAGACACCAGCGAGCACACGCACAACAGCAAAAGCATCAGCCAGGTCCAGCGTTCGGCTCCCAGCCAGCCGCTCGGGACACGGCGGGATGGTCCCCAGGCTCCTGCACGGATCACGCTGGCTAACACGCTCCATCCCGTGAAACCGTCGCCACGGCTGCGTCTGGGTGCCTGAGCTGGGACAGCAGGTTGCCCGGTCTGCGGTGGCCCTTGCACCCTCTGGGAACGGGCACGATCCCCCGGATCGCCCAGCAGCGGGCCCGGCTCACCTGAAGGGCTGGGCAACACAGAAGGGTTCCGGCACCCGGGGCCAGCAGAGCGAGGGGCCATGGGGATCCCCAACTGAGGTCAGCCAGCTTTGTCCACACGCGAGAGCAGCCCAGGGAGGAGATTCTCCTCCAGACTGTGCTCGTCGGAAGCGCCCCAGGCTCCCGCAATGGCTCCCTTCTCCCCCACCCTCACACGGAGCGTTTTCCACCAGGCTGCTCCCAGCACTATCAATCCCCAAAAGCAGAGCTGACCACCCCCTTGTGAGAACACCCACTGCAGGCACAGAGCCTCCTTTCCAGTCGGGATCAAGCGGGAACAGCCATCTAGATTCGGTGCCGAGCCAACATAACAGGTAACAGCATTCCCCGGCAGCTCCCGCAGGCAGATTGTCCGTCGCGCTCGGGCTCAGCCGGACACGCGCCGCTGTGACCACTGGCTACCGCAAACACACGGCGCGGGCGAGCCGTCCGGGCAGCCGGGATGCTGAAATCACGGGTGTCACTCGCCCCTTCCCCCACGCCCCATCCCGCTGCCCACCGAGGAGCGGGCGCGCCTGGCCGGAGCGCGGACCCAGGGAAGGGCACGAGGTGCCACTTGTGACGCCCACGCGGCCGAAGGGCTGCGCTGCCCCTGCGCGCTCGGCGCCGCAGCAGCCGCGGGCAGGTACCGCCGGCCCCACCGGGGCACCAGCGCCGCCGCCCCGGCCGTGCCCGGGGGACACCGACGGGCGCCCGCCCGCCGCCCACGGATCTCCCCGCCAGCCCCGGCCCTTCGCTCGCCCCCGCCGGCGGTGCGGGGCGGTGCGGAGCGGGGCCCGGCCAGAGGAGGGGACCGCACCCCGCCGGGCTCCCCCCCCCGGAGCCCGCTCCCGCGGCACCGCCCGGGGGAGGCACCTGCCGGGGCTGCGGCACCGGCGCTCACCGGGACACGGGCGCCCCGCGGCTGCGGCCGGGAGGGGCGCGGAGCCCCCCGGAGCGGGTCCCCGGGCGCCCTCCCGGACCGACCCTCGACCTTCGCCCGCCGGGGCCCGCCCCCCGCAGCTCTGCCCCTCCGGCGGGGCGAAGGGCGCCGGGCACACCCACCCCCCTGCACCTACCGGGCCCACCCGCGGGGCCCCCCGGGCCGCCCCCGCGCCCCGACCCACCTCGTCCTCGGAGAGCCCGTACACCGGCTCCACCGCCGCGGTCGCCATGGAGCCGCCGGCCCGGCCCGGGGCAGCCGCCGCCTCCTGCCGCCTCTGCCCCGCGGGCGGCGGGCACCGAGCGCCGGCGGGAAGGGGCCGGGGCGGCGCTGCCCGGGGGCGGCGCTGGGGCCCGCCCGCGCTGCCGCCGCCGGCTGAGGCTCACGGCGGGGCGGGGGGAGGGGCCGGGCAGGCCCGATGGCGGAGGCGGACGCCGGGGCGGGGGAGGGCAGCCCCGCGGGGCCGGGCCGGGCCGGGCCGGTTCGCTGCCGCCGCACGGGAAGGGGCGGGAGAGCGCGGAGCCGCACAAAGCGCGGGGGGCGGCGCGCCCCGCCCCCCCCCCCGCCGCGGCGGAGCGCCCGCCCCCTGGCGGCCGGGAGCGGCGGCGCCGGGTGCGTGGGGCGGGACAGCCCCCCCGGAGCCGCCGGGGTCGCGGGCCGCCGCGGCTGGGGTCGTGAGGAGACGGCCCGCCCGGGCGCCCGGAGCGCGGTGCCGCTGGGCGCGCTGCCGTCCTGCTCTACCGTTCCCGGAGTGATTGATGCTCCCGAATCCGCCCCGCCCCGCCCTGCTCGCCCATCGCTCGCGGTCTCCCGGCGGTCGCGCGGGGCCGGTGCGGCCGGTACCGAGCTGCCTGCGGCCCGTTTGTGCTGTTCCAGCGCAGCGACCGGTGCCTGACGCCCACTCCTAAGCACGGCTCGTGCAGCCCGTAGGGCCAAGGGCACGGGAGAGCGCCCCCCGGCAGCACTCCCCGGAGCGGGGCTGCCCCTGCGGGTGGCCGGGGCGCCCCCGGCCCCAGCTCCGCCCGCCCCGGTGCGCAGCGCTCTGCCCCGGGCTCTGCGCGGGGCCGGCACCGACACTGGCTCCGGCTCGCTGCGGGCCCTGTCAGCGAACCCCGGGGCGCTGGGGACGTCCCGCGGGGGGGCGGGGGGGAATAGCCGGGAACGCGAGCCCCCGAGGCGGCCTGTCGCGGCAAAGAGCCGTCACGGTGCCTCGGTAACCGCGCTGCCCCTGCGGTGCCGCAGCAGCAAAGGGTGAACCGGCCACCGGCAAGCAAGAGGAGGTTCCAGACACCCCGACCTCCGCGCCGTCAGGTGTCATCCGGCACCTGCTGTCTGCTCCCCGGAGCCGAGGGCAAAGGGGAATCGGAGATCCCTTTTCCTGGAGACATTCCGCAAGCCGCCCGCGAGCCTGAAGGGGTTTTTCCAGCCTTGTGACCTCTGCCCAGGCAGCAGCGCACGGGGGCTGAACAGCAGGCTGTGACTGCGGCTGGTGAGGGCAGCAGCCTTTGTACCCCGCGAGCGTGGCCTGCTCGTAAACCACACGCGATGCCCTCACTCGCTGGCACGCTGGGCAGGGCCCTCCCCAGCACTGGAACAGCACGTTTCCCGGGCTCGGAGGGGCTGCCAGGGCGTCCCCTCGAGCGGCCAGGCCCAGGGGAGCGCCTGGCCTCCAGGCCCGTTCTGGTGTCAAGGTAACCTCCATTGAATGCTCTTTCTCCTGAGCTCAGCACATCATTCTCCATCACTTATCCCCATTTCCGAACAGCACCAGCTCTCAAAAGTCAGGGTTCTCCTAGCATTCCCTCCCCAAAGGCCTTCGCCTTCCCCTGCCTCACTTTGCCTCTTCGTGTTTCAGGTTCGGAGCAGGAGCACAAGGCTCTCCAGGCTGTCTTGAAAGGCCACTCCGCCCGTTTTCCCTGACAGTTTTCCGTCACCCAAGCCCAGCTCATCGCTGGGGATCTGACCACGAGGCGGAGGTTAACCAAGTCCCAACCATCTGAAGGGCTAGCTTGGGGAAATTCAGGTAATCCTTGGATATCCCAAAGTCTGTGATGTCAGGAGTCCTCAAAATACTTGTTTCTGTAGTCAGTTTTGTAAACTCCCCTCGGTTTTTTGCATGCCTGTACCTTCAGGTGTCCGCAGCCGACACCCTGACCTGTCTCTGGAAACCACGGGCAACCTGGGGTGGGTATCAGGAACATCTGTAGGTCTGAAGTACAGCGTGACAAGGAAATAGGTGACTGGGCTGTAATCCAAATGCTGTAAAGTGGTGATACACGGAAATCGGTGAATCCGGATGCTTTCTGTGGCGCTCCGGAGGTGTGTGCCCTGTGGAGCCGTCACTGGCCCGCTGAAACCCCAGCAGTGGGCTCTCAGTGCTGTTCGAGGGCATCTGCAGTGGTGGTTCTGTAGACCCAGGCAGCATTCCCCCCAACAGGTTGTCCCGAGGGAAAAGGGTGTGTGTACCAGCGGGGAGTGAAAGGGTCTGTGCTGGCAGAGCAGCAAGGCCGTGCTCTCTGCCGCTAACGAGCCGACCTGGCTGGATGGCAAAGCTTCACTGTCGAATCCGTGATGGAGACTGGCTGTTCACTGGTGAATAGTACATGCATCATTCCTCTTTGGGATTGTGTTTAGAAGAGGAGATGGCCCCAGGGGGATGAAATTCATTTGGGAATGCTGACATCCAGAATCCGTAGGCGCAGCTCAGATGGTTTGTGACTGGGCTCTTTACGTAACAAAGGCCCGCTAATTAGTTAGAATGCTCAGAGAAAAAATAGATTCGATATATATTATGGATGGCAATTCTCAATTAAAGATTAAGCTTCATGCAACTGCATGAGACGGGATGCAGTGGGGAGCCATGAGGCGGCAGACACCAACAGGCATAGCGGGAGGAGTTCCGGTGGAGTTCCGGTGCCAGAACAGGCGTCTTGCCTCGGATGGAGATCGATGCTCCTTTTGAACCTTCAGCAGTGGCCCCAACCGAAAGTGCAGTGCTGTGCCAAAAAGGCGGGGAGGGGGTTCGTGCCCCGCTGGTGATTGTGGCCTGGGGCTGAGGGGTGATATCCCTCGTTCCTCCTTTAGCCTCAGTAGTGTAACAGCAGTGCTACTCCTGTTCATACGAACGCGTGATCCTTTCCAAATCTCTGTAACCACCTCCTCAGCAACAGGCTCCAGCATACCCGGGGCTGGCTGTACAGGTTCGTGTGAAACGTCAGCCCTTCACTGCAGGCGGGTGCCTGCCGCCCATTCCTGTGCTCCAGCCGAACAGCCGAGCAATGCCGGTACGCACCCTCCAGTAGGAAAACACTTTATCTGCGTCCCTGCACGGACCCACACCCCTTGGCTTTTCATTCTCTCATGTGACAAATAAAAGGTATAAAAATACCTGAGCCCGTGCCCATTTTTCGCCTCCGATCAGTTCCCTTTGGAGGACACTCAGGACATCACTGTTAGCGTGTCCTTTTTCACCTTGGTATCCCAGTGCAGATGCTCAACCATCCCCCAGCTACAACAGGGCTTTCTGTGTGTCCTTCTCAATGCCAAGTGACAGCCCGTATGTCACCAGAGCAAGGTCTTTTGGTGGGAAGGATCAGAACTACCCGCTCCTGGACTCGCTCGAATTCGCAGGGCACGTTCTCGTGACCCAGCAGCCCGGTGCTGGACGACAGGGCCTGCCGAGCAGACAACCTGTGAACGGAACCGTGTGTTTGTATGGGGCACCAGTGCGCATCGCGGGGGAATAAGGTGACACTCAGCAGCTAAACAGGACAACTTCCCACTTGGGGTCGGCACACCCGTGAATCCCTACTCACCGACCTTACCACCCCACTGTACACTACACCTCCTCCGGACCTCGAGCAGGTATTTTGAATCTCTTCCTGGCAATGTGTGTGAAGGAGTAAGAGGAATGGGATCAGAGCTTGGTATAAAATGGCCTGCACGACAGGCCTCAAATAGGCCTGAATCATCGGCCTCGAACCAAAGTTGACTGCTGAGTGAATCTCCCAGCCAGCATCCTATCAGTATGAAATATGACTGTGAGAGTATCCGCTGATCATTAGTGAAAGATGTAGCTTAGATAAAATATAACCATCAGAAGGATGAAATACCTGTTTAGGAGCAGACCATCAAGGCCATGCAGATGTCCAGCCTTGTCTGGAGGCGTGTGGTCAAAGCCAAACCAATACAGACACGCCTTTGGGTTCCACCCTGGGTCCTGGCCAGGCCTTGGGTGAAATCCAGGCAGATGTTCCCATAAGCTTTTTACACAATTTGTTTGTTAAACTGTATGAAAGCGGGACCCTCTCGCAGCGACGTTGGAGCCTCACCTGCCTGTGGAAGCACTGCGTAGGACTTCCCAGTTGCCGGGACAGGTTCTCCGATCCTCTGCTGCAACGGGGCTCCCCAGCTGATGTGCGGGTCTGGATGGTGGCAAAGTATTAGGGCAATTGGTGAGGTATTATTTCCTAATCACTGTTGTTAACTCCCTGTAGCCATGATAGATGCGTTACCTTGTGTATGCTCTCTGCTGTTATAGACTACAGTAAATAAGCTTCTCTTTTTAACTTCGATTTGGTGTCTGTGTCCTTTCTGTCAGCCCCGTCAATTAGCAAAACAGAGCTGCTCATTTACCAAGCACACACTTGCTCCCCGTATCTGCCATTACGGTTTTCTCTGTTCTCTGGGCAGAAGTTTTGCAATATATTCTAGCTGCATTGCACCATCAGCGTTCGTTTGTACCAGGTATCTAGGTTTGCTTCATTTTCCGCTCAGATGGACATACAATGCTGCACTCTAACTTCTGTACTGATACGGCTCTTATCCCTTCCTCAGTAGCTTTTCTGGTTTTCCCAGCGTGGTATCACGGTCTATGAGCTACAAACTCCTCCAGTGTACAGCCCCTTTGTGCTCAAAGTGAATTATTTACAACTACAATTATTACTATCACAGTAATTACAATTTAAATAAACTTCTTTCTTTTAGCTTTTAGGATTTTTTATTAATGAGGAAACATTTAGTGGAGGTTCATGGCATTTTCTGTGACTTTCAAATAGTTGTATCAGATCTCATGAGGTAAGTAGGTTTTACTTTCCAGTCGCCTCAGAATCATAGAAAGGCTAGAAAAGCCCTTTCAGCCCACCCGGTCCAGCCATTATCCCAGCACTGCCCAGTCCCCCACTGATCCCTGTCCCTGAGCACCTCGTCCACACGGCTTTTAAATCTCGCCTGGGATGGTGACTCCCCCTTCCCTGGGCAGCCCGTTCCAGCCCTGACAGCCCTTTCCGGGAAGGAATTCTTCCTAGTAAGAAATTGAGCTCTGCATTTTATTGCTGCCTGTTTCCACACTTCCACTTTACGCACAGAGGGATGAGATTCATCTGACCTAGTCACTCCAGGATCCTTGCATTGCCAACGGAGAGAAACAGGAGCTTTTGAAATGCAATTCATCTCCTCGTCCTGAAGCAGACATCTGAAAAAAGTCGAATGAATGTTACCATGAAAGGGCCTCTGTCTCTCTGTCGGCTGTAAGACAGCCCAAGGCAGCGAGCTCCAACAAAGGCATCCGCGTCACAGGCCTCCAGCTGCATGTGGGACTGGGATTGTCTTTCCTGGGCAGCCTAGACTCACCTGACCCAATTTTGGTAATTTTTAAGCACTGAACGCAATAGTTCAAGAACTCATTTCCCTTCGACGTGTTGAAATTTGAGGACAGAGTATTGGGTATTTCAACTCCGCAAGCGAGACAATGGCCCACCTCTGTCCCTGGAGAGCCCTTCATGCAGCGAAAACCAGAGGCAGGGCGTAAACCCCTTCACCCCTGTCAGTGCCTGCCGGACAATGTTTGTGCCTTGGGATTCAGACCGTGCCACATTAGCAGGCACCAAGGAAACGCAGTTGGCACCAAACCTGTCCCTCAGAACTAAGCGACTGCCAAAACTGATCTGCCGGAGTTGAGCCATGTGCCCGCGGGCTCTGCTGGGCAGAAGGGATCGGCGCGGGCGCTGGAGAAAGGGCTCGCCGTGCTCTTCGCTGCGTCAGGGCCCCTGGGATGGACTGCGGTGTTTTTCACGCTGACTCACGTGTGTGATTTCAGTGTGAAAATCACGTTTTCACCACGTGAAACCACGTTAGTGATTTCACAAACTGTTCTGTCAGCTGCGTGTCAGAGGAAGTTAAAACACCACTTCTATTAGCAATCCCGTCAGGTTCACTGCAACGAGCAACACGCAAGAGCTACAAAGGTGTTCAAGCTCTGCCAGGTGTCTTGGCTGCCAATATACCTAGAAAACGTTCCTTAGCGCCTGAGTAAATCCTTATTGTCAACACAGTAAATTTTCCATAATTTATGGAAAATTCTCCCTAAATTTCCCAATCTCAGGAGGCGCCTTTGCCGCCAGAGCTCGCCCTGAAGCCGTCCTGAGCAGCCGTAACCCAAGTGGGAAGGCCGGGCTCATTTCCGCGGGCTCGCGCCTCTTGGCGAGCACTGCGGCGCGCGCCGTCAAGCAGGGCAGGGACGGAGCGGCAACCACGGCCAGGTCTGCCTCCACGCACCCCTCGGCTGCCCGGCTCCGAGCGTCACCCCGGAGCTCCCTGGAGTTGTGGGCACCTGTGCGTGCGGGTAGGATGAAAACCGCTGCGTAGCGCCTTCCGCCCAGCCCCGCCACAGAACCTAAGGCAGCGCTGCTTTCGGGAGAGCGGCAGACCGGGGAGCCGGGGAGGGAGAAAAGGAGAAACATTAGCCAAGGGAGCTAATTTAACATATTAATACAAATCCTACAGGACTGGGGCCGCAGCAAGCTTGTTGGGCACATCTGTAGGGACCACTTCATCCTTTCCCTAGAAATACCGCGCATTCTTGACACAAAAACGTTAGGCAAACACTCTGTGTAATTAACAAGAGAGCTCCAGTAGTGAGGAACAAACCTCAATCCTAGTGAAGATGCTGAAACACCACAAAAGCTTTGTGACTTCCACCATTTGCCCCCACTACACCCTGCAAAAGCTGGGCTGTTTCCATTATTCCTGCCAGACTGAACTGTCCCAGCTGTCACTCAGATACTGGTAGATGCTGCTTAGAAGGTCCCTGTAACTCGCCGGTATAGGTTGGCATCGGAAATCCCTTGCACTCCTGACCATCCGCGGACAGTAGGCACAAGGAAAATCTTAATCAATCTTGATCTTCACAAATACAGATGGTTTGGATTTTACAGAATTGGCTTGAACAGATTAATGGAGCCACAACCTAAGCAGCAAATGCGCTTTAGGGTATCAGATGGATGCTTGGCCGGCTTACCAAACAGCATCACGGTAATAAACTGCTGCCAGAGCCCGTCCAACACGGCGTGCTCTTCTGTCAACGGGGAGCTGTCAGTTCACAGCAGCAGTTCCTGAACAACTGCAGCGAAGGGAGAAGTGACAGCCAACAAGTCCCCAGCGGGAGGGTCGGCGAGAGAACTTGTGCATAGCCCCCGGCCACGGCGTCCCTGGCTGTACACCTCTGAGCCGCACTGGCTGCCCGGAGATCCCGGGGTTTGGGAGCCTCCAGCTGCTGCTCCTGCAGGAAACAGCTATTGATTTTCTTTTTTACATCCTCACCTGGCTGTTTCGGGACCGTGGACACCAGGAACCAGTGCAGGACACCAAAGCCTTTCTTTCCAGTCAGCGGTTTGTCAACGCTTCCCAATGCCTGTGGCGAGAGCACGCAGCCAGGACTGACAGCGGATCCCAGGGGCGGGGGACGGGAGCAGTGGCCATGCAGGGCTGGCAGCCCCGGCTGAGGCTCCTGGGCCTGGTGAGGGTCAGGACCAGCAGCCCCGGCTGAGCCTTTGCTTTTGCTCCCAGCACAGGGCTGCAGTTTGGCAGCGGAGCTGAGGCCGAAGCCACCCGCCGGCCTGGGAGGCCTCTTCCCGCCCTGCCTACCCAGGCTGCACCACACCATGCCGGCCCCCAGCCCGCGGAGGCCACCGTGGGCCCAGAGCCAGCTGGAAAGCCTTCACCTCGCGCAGGGCCAAGGACACGCACCTCTGCCAGGTCCACGGCCGCACCACATGCCCCGCGAGCCGCTGAGACAGCCCCGTGCGACAGTGCCATCACCCACGGTGACAGGCACCTCGTTAACGACGTGAGCCATCGGGCTGTTTATAAACAAGCGTTGTTATGATCACGCTATTGAGCGACAACCACGAACCAATTGACGACCCAGGCTCGTTAATGCCAAACGCGGTCCGGCATGGAAATAGGGCACGCCGCATTCCCCCGCTCCATGCCTGCAGTGCCTTCCGAAGCCGTGCGCAACGGTAGTTGGGAATCAGGCAGGCAAGGCTGATTTCATCTGGTGGGGTGCTGGACGCACGCTGACTTCTGTAATTCCTCTGTCTTTCAAACGGTTATCGCTCCTCAGTGGTTTCAAAGGGGATTTTTAAAATGTTCTGTTCACAGTGTTTCGCCAGTTCCACTGAGCTTAACAGATTGACACAGTAATAATGGAAAGTTATGGATTTTATCCTACCATCTTTTCAGTCCTTAGTTTGAAATAGAATTTCATTATTCTATTTCCATGGAGGAGGAAATAAATCTGCATCATGCTGGGCCGAAAGAAGGGTGTTTACAGACACACTTCAGCATTGTTCCACATTTCATGCTGTTACTGAACAATCTTTTGCTCAAAAAGCAGTCTTTTCTCACTGCAAAGCTTGTCAACGGTGATAATTTTTCTCTTTTCTTCTGGAAAAATTTCATAAGAAATTTTAATACGTTACCAGTTTTATGTTTGAATGACAACATTGCATCTGTATTTTCAGTATGTCTCTTTCTCAAAGCATTTTTAAATGTCTCGGGGCTGAAACACGGGAAACTGGTTGTGAACGCAAAAGGTAAATTATTTAAAACCAAACATGTTATTGTTTTGTTATTGAAAATGTCATGGAAAACTCACCACAGCTGTAACCCCGGTTGAATCAAACCCCCACAAAGCATAAATAGCTTCCCGTAGTCTAGTACTACGTTATTTTCTCAATCTGCTCTTTTCTGGTTTCATTACTTGATGAGGAAGAGACAGGAATCCCCTGGCCCATACCAAGATATTCTCTTTATAAGGTTTGTGGTTCGGCGTGGTAGATCCACCCAGGTAAGCACCCCAGGAGACAGAAACCTTCCTCTCGTTGGGCCTGGACTGCGTGTCCTCTGATGACGGTAAGTCCGTGTGTCACCCCGTTCGGAACGCCACACCGAAGTTCCCGCGAGCCGTACGTCATCAGCAGAGCGCGTGAAGGCATGAAAGAGCGTTAGACGGTGGCGGCTTCAGAGCGGCCCCTTGTTAAGCCAACCCTTCTCAGCACTGCCCACTGCACGGTGGGTTGATCTCACCTGTGTGCTAGGCTCCACCTGACAGAAAGTCAGTTTTTCGAAGGGTCTGTGGCGGGAGAAAGGTGTGACCGGAGTTCTGGCCAGGCCGGGTGTTGTTTGGTTTCCAGCCATACAATACCTCAGGCATGAGTAAGACGCTCGCCGCTCCTTCAGCAGGCTTCTGCTGTGTGGTAACTTCCCCGTGGCTCTGGACGTAAGTCAAAAGGGATGGGCAGGAAGCGCGGACACACGGCACAAAGATCTGCCTCCACGGCTTCCCACCTAGCACCAGCGGCAACGCAAAGTGATCAAAACCAGTTCAAGAGCACGACAAGTCATTTTCTTTCGTGACTCAAGAGCCAGCACGACGTCCATGGGTGCCGCTGCCGACAAAGGCGATGCTGCGGAAGCACGACGCTGGGGATGGCGTGTGGGAAGAAAGAAGGACCTACGTTTGGGGCAGCAGCAGCAAGCCTTGAGATCCCCCTCGTACCGCTGCAGCGTGTACAGACCTGGGGCTGGGCTACTGCCCCTGAGCATCCCTCCGGATCGGGCCTGCCTCAGCGGGAGAACCCTCACCTGGCCGGTACCTCATTCAGGGGTGAGAAGAGGGTGGGTTAAACACAGATTTAAGGGAAACGAAGCAGAGAACATTCAGATTTGCTGGAAAATGTGTTTTCCTGTGAAACTACCAGGAGAAAATCAGTATGATCAGTGACAGTTATGTTTGTTAGGCATTTTTTTACAAAATTGTTTCGCTCTGTGATTACCATTTATACTACTGTGGGATATTGAGACTGCTATGACAATTACGTAATTTTTAAATAAATATTAAATTAAACCTACCATAAGACACCTCAGATCAAACATTTTCTCTTTTTTTTCCTTCACTTTTTGCTCATTTCAACAAAGCATTAATTTTTCAAGTTGTCTCTTAATTAACGACGTTCCTCCACATCCAAAGAAACTTTGTAAAATTCCTGTCAATCTACTTTGCTTGTAGGATTATTCAGGAAAAGTGAGTTGATCTGCTTGATTTCCATCACAGTTTGGTTTCTTTTGGTTTGCTCTTAAGAGTGATTTTAAGGTACATCTAAATGCTCCTCATTAGGACCTGAACTTACACATGCTGAGCTGCTTGAGGCCCTTTAGGACCACACTGCCATGTGTTACTCCTAGAGCAAGGAATATCCTATAAAATCCGATTTTGGTTCCTGTGCTAACAGCTCTGTGCCTTTACTTCTAAAGGAGTGGGTTGAAAACGTGTGTCTAATGTTTGCTGAGACAGTGAGACTTGGCAGGTTGGGCGAAGGCAGGATACACGTCCCTGGAGAGCAGTGTTGTGCTGGCAGAAGGCCCCACGCTGACAAGGGTATTGCTGTCACGCTGCAGAGGCTTTTCTTCGTTCTCCGTAGCTAAGCTGAGAATGTCTTACCTTGCTTGGTTTATGAGCAATGCAAATCTCACGAGATTTATTATGCAAACTGCTTCTTCCACTTGGATTTCATATTCTGTGTCCATAAATCTCAGGTTTGTTCAGGTGACTTTGGTACTGATAATCCCAGGGAGGTGTCCCTCAGGAGGGGAAAACTAAAAAAGGGGGGAGAAAATAAACCAACTGAAACCTTTCTGGAGGAGTGATGAAAAGTAAAGTTTCCCACATGCACACGTGCCGCCAGGCTTGCTCAGCAACGTGTGAGTCTAGTCTGCGTGTGCTACTCACCATGCAGGTAGGTGTTAGGCGAGGGACAGCATCCGACAGACCAAGGGATGAGATCTGATGGTCCGTCCTCACTCACGCTCTGTGAACCGTTCACCCTCTCAGGGAGGAACCCCGGAGACACAGGACTGGTGGAATTCCTGCCCAGGCTCGGCTCGGTCGGTGCCTTGTCTCTGCCGGCGGCCAGCAGCAAAGGAAGCGAGCATGCACACTTCTGCTGTGCAGCCTCCCAGCAGCTTCCAGCTCAAAGGCTCCCCGGACCACAGTCTGTATCTTTGGATTTTGTAGACTTTGATGTTTTCCTCCTCTGAACTGTCCAAATCCCTCTGTGAACTTAGGTAAAGCTTTGGTATTATCCTGGAATGGAAAATTCCAACATACCATGTGAAAATTCACCTCTTTCTGTTTGTTTCTTTGTAATTTCAACTGGTTAATTTTTCCTGTTTCTTATATCATGGTCAATAGGGAATAATTATCAGCTGTACAGCTGCGGAGATTTATGATTCTACAGGCTCATAACCCCCTCCTTACGCTACTTTCTAGCTGCAGACCTGCAGCACACCCACCCCTCCACGAACACAAGCTTTAGGGTTTGCTTTGCTCTTTGCTCATCCCCGTGGCGCTGTCACACCTTTCGTTAAGCCTGTTCCATCCTTTCTAGGCTCGAGCCTGTAGGACCTGGGGAGCAGGGAGGGGATGTAGTCACGGTGAGGGTGCAGAAGGGATTTATACTGTGGCACTTTAGAGTGTTCTGTTCGGTTGGCTGTTTCCTCAGTTATTCCGAACCGGCCTGCTTGGGAGAGCTGGTTTGGTTTTGTCTGACAACGGCACGGTATTTAGCTGTATTAACCTACCTCCAGCAAGGTTAAGGCCCTGAGTAAGTAGGGCAGAACACATCGCTGAATTTCTGTGCTGGGGTTGGCTCCCTGTGTTACTTTGCATCGATCCATATGAAATGCCATCTTGCTGTGCTACTGCCCACTCGTTCCGTAGCAAGAAATGATTGTGCAAGTCTTCCCAGCTGGCTTTTTTTGTTGTTATCTCTAATAATTTAATCATAACCAGTAAAACTTTTCCCTTTGTGACCTTTAACACACGATTTACGAGCACACCTAACATGAGGCTGCAGCACAGACCCCTGAGGAACCCTGCTTGTCGCCTCTCTGCGTTGTGAAAACTGATCATCCTTTGTCTCTTCTTCCATAGTCACTTACCGGCCCACGGATGGAGCTTCCTTTTTCACCTCTGACCACCCTGGAAGTCTTCATAACCCCAGCTCCGTCAGGCAGATCACTCCAGTCCAGGCTCGGGAACTCTCTCCGTAGGATGTAACGAGCACCTGAAGGCAGCGTCCTGCTCAGTTGCCGTTGGCTCTCTCCTGCTATTTCAGGTCTGCCCACGGGTTCCCCGAAGCTGACATTTCTGCCCATTTGCCTACGAAGCTGGACCTGCTGGAGGGTGGTTCCCAGGCTCCCCCCGGAGGAACCCCTTTTCGTACTCCCCCGTGAAGCACTCCTGTTACGCGTGGCTCATCAAGTGATGCTGCAAGGTGTCTTGCTTTCTGATGCGTCTGAGAAACACGGATGAGCTTCGGTACCTCTCGGTCTTGTCTTGCGTGTCTTATTACGATTTTATAGTTCACGTAACAAATCTGGTTCTTTCTCCTTTCCTCAGTTGCACAATCTAAAATCTGGGAGATAGAACCTTTTACTTAAGGAAGTTTGTTCATCCAGGCTTGTTTGTCCTTTTCAAAGGTTCTTTCAATTCAGAAATAAACCCTTAAATTCTAATGCAGTTTTAAAATCATACTCACCCTGCCTGCATGCAGTCTGCCCTTTTCGCTCTCCTTTTCCATTACCTTTTCTACCACCTTCCTTAGTTTCCTGTAGTTCTTCAGTCAGAAAGCCCTACAATGGATCCCTTGCTGCATCGATAAAGGGACTCAGCTGGGTCCCTGTGTGACCTTTAGCATGACCTTTAGAGAAATCCATTCCATCGCTTTTGGTTCTAAGCAGGGCTGGCGTGGGTCTTGACTTAAAAATAAGCAGCAGCTCCTGTTCTCCAGCCTCTCCACACACGGCCGATGGAAGGATTTGTGGGTTAGACCCTGGAACATTTTTATTTCCCTGTAAAGTATTTTTTGGTTAAGATACGGAGAATGTCGTCATGTGCACAATTCCCACGCTGACTGCGTTCTAAGACTGCAGATGTCTGAGGCTGTTGCCCTACCAGTAGTCAGCCTGAAGCTCAGTTAGCTGCCCTTTTGAATTTCCACAAGAAAGGGTTTCCTACTCCCAAACCAGCCAGCTGCTCCCTACATTTTTAGCTGCGGAGGATCTGACTTAGGCAACAGGTGAAAGCAGCCAACTCACCCACTAAGCCCCCACTCTTCCAGGATCTGCTGCAGGCTGGGAGATGCGTCCTACCCCATGCAGCAAAGGCCTTGGGAGCAGAGGACGCGCTATTGACCGTCCTCCTGCGCCGCTGCTGGCAGGTGCGCAGCCGAGACCCTTGCAGGAGACGCGCAGGTTTCTGCGAACGACTGCCAGGCACAGCTTCGCGTGCCACAGGCACGGCAGCCCTTTTTCTTAGCAGTGTCCCTTTATCTTCCATCATGGAGCGGGGAGGCAGGTGACCCGCTCGTCACCATCAGGCACTGAGAAACAGCAAGCCTGCGCTCGCCAATCGGAACAGGCGGGTCAGAGGGGATGGCAGACGTGATGTTCGCCATGGGTCTAGATGAAGTCCTGGGGGCAAGCAGATGGGTGAAGACTGAGAAAGCCACGCTCCAGGCAGTATTTGTTTAAAAACGCCGCCGGTCTCCCGCGTTTTGTGGCAAACACATAACTCATGTGGGAAGCTGCTGTGATAATCTCGCCCCACAGCCGTTGTCTGCCATAGTCATGCCTTAACGGGCTGTGCCTCAAGGCTGTGATTTTGTGCACTATGTTCTGATGCCTGTTGTGTTATTAATACAATCTGTAGGCCACCTGCCTTTTTAATCACCTTGTCTTCTTTTGGGGTTAATTCTGTTTTCTCCTTTATCCCTTCCTAGCCCATTACAGTTTGACTGGCAGTAAGAGCACTGACACCGTCCTGCGTCAGCAGCTTCCTACAGAAGGGCCTTTTGGTGGAGGATTTGGCACTTGGAGCATTAGGAAGGCTGCCCTACTGCGTATGTCTTTTCTTACCCCACACGTCCTACTGAAGCTGGCGCACCACCTCGAGCGCTGGCACAGTGCCAGTCTGACACACGGGCATGGTGGTACGCTCTGTGCAAGCCTGGAAGGTGTTTGCCGAGGGTAGGGTTCCAAGCCCAGGATACTGCAGCGATATTTTTGGCTGGCACACCCACAGTGAAGATCCCGAGCCAATGTTTTCCATGTTCACGAACCTCCAGCACTCAACTTCAGGCATCTCATGTCTGATGAACAGACAGCAAGACTTCCACAACCCCAGAGTACCCCAATGCCCCGGAGCTTCCTTCCCCCCATGCCGGAGGCGGTCTGCAGTGCTTGGGACAATATACAGGGGCTATCTGTCCTGCAAGTTGCCATTCACTGTTGAGAATTCAACAACAAACGACGTTTATACAGCCGAACACAACCAGCTCTGGGGTCTGACCAACTGGAAGGTGGAAGGGAGGAAGAGAGGGGTCAGCTCGAGTTCTGGAGCCCTGCCCATGGGAAGAGGGACACGCGAATTTAGGTCTCATGGAAGTTTCCAGGTCATTGCCTACACAGCTCATTCTCTGCAGGATTATCAGTGAGGAAATTTGCACTATTCGAACTTGGCCAATGGTGAAAGGTTGCATTGTAGGTTATTTCTTGAAGGAGATGCTGCTGTATTCAAGCTGGGAAGCTCCTGGAAGGAGCACAACCGATCCAAACCATCTCTCCTCCGCCATTCCTGTCCCAAACAGCCACCAGCAAAACCACCCCACCCGTGCCATCTGAGCTCCAAACCGGGCATGCGTATCACGCGCTGTAGAGTGGAGATCTCCCTCGACCACAGAGATCAAGGGACGAGACCAATGTGTGTTGGAGCAACATTTCATCCCGCAGGCTTGGGTACCCCTCCTAGTCAGGTCCTGTGCAGGAACACTGTCTTGCCTTGACACGGACCTGGGACACAGGCTGTGGTGCACATGCCAGTCCCTCGCGCTTGTCCCACCAGTACGACTGCCTGTGCCAGAGGGGTTTTCCTGCAATACACCAGGCCTATCGCAAACACACAACCGGAGCCGAAGAGTAACAGCTCCACCGAAGCAAACAGAGCCATGGTGGTGTGTAGAGCCACGGTGGTGTGTAGAGCCACGGTGGTGTGTGGCAGCAGCTGATTTGGCGCACAGTGTCACCACCGCGGTACATACACTCGCAGTGAGTTTGCCGTAAGGCGTGACGCGCCTGCAGGGGTAGCAGAGGGTCACACACCTCTGGCAAGCTGCTTTTTGGACGCTGTTCTGCATTACTTTCTGAAGTCATGAAGCTGCTGCAGCAGGAATCATCCTCAGCGTGTAGCGTGCTGGTATCGTCATGTTCACCACTTCCCAGTCTCCAGCAGTGCTCACGGTCCGACCTGGTCAGTGTGGACAGGGGCGCTCCAAAGCAGCAGAGGGGTGTGGTAACAGCGCCACTAACAGCTCCGGTTGGCGCGACAGCAGGAGTTACAAACAGCCAAAGGAGGGAAGACAAATGGGCGTTGGGCGTACACCTCTGCGCGTGCTGCTGAAGTAACAGGGAGGCTGGATGCAAGGGAGAGAAGACGAAGGGTTATCCTAAGAGTCGGTAGCTCCTGCTCCTTACCTTGACAGTTCTTCAGAAACACACGGCCTGTACAAACCTTTCCCCGGTGTGGCTTCCGGCAACGTTCCTGTGTGCTCACTGCCCCGGCTTTGAGCCCTGGGGTATTCTGCATCGGCACGGCCATAGCAGCGGAGCAGGGCGGTAACCCCCCTCGTTGAGGGTCATACCTCTCAACGGCTCGGCACCAGGAGGGCCGGCTTTCCTTCGCAGTGCGTTTCCCTCCATCCCACGCAGGTCTCGTGGCGTCTGTGTCACTGCTCTAAATCACTCGTGTGATAAACACCAGACTGAGGGGTCGGGCAGTGTTATTTACGTTAATCCTACACCCTTTGCTCCTTCCCCTTGTTCCTGAAGTCCTCTGCCTTGTTGCACACAGGCCCTTCACGCTGAGGTGGAAAGGTGCCACGCGGCAGGGCAGACACCCAGCACAGCCTGCTCCTCACCGTCGCACCCAGCCGGTATTCCCTCGGACGGGGACCAGACCTACAGCACTGAGCCGAGGCTCCGGCACTCTTCCAGGCCTTACCTACACAGGTATCTGCTTTCTCTTTCTTCTTTCCTTTTGTTAAAACTAATTAGCATTTAGCAAATCACAGAGGAGAGGGACGCCTAAACATTCTACTTTGTAACTACACCAACAAAAAAGCTAACCGCAGTCGCTCACATGAGGCCCTATTGACATAACCCAGGAGTTTTATATGTATTTTAGTATCTGGTAGTGTTTTCTTAACCCAAATCAGTTCAGCCGGCTTTCACGACCTACTGACAGCCACTGAGCCCCTTGGTTTTAAGAGCTTTTACACAGCAGACCTGCCCCTTCCAGCCAGCGAGCCAGGTTCATCGCTAACCCCAAACACAGAGATGGGTAAGGGACCCCCCCCCCCATAGACATCCCAGGAACACGGGTGCCGGCCACAGGAGTGGCCCGTAGCAGCCCGCCAGCTCGTTCACACACGGCGGCACAAAGCGGTGTTCGGCAACCACAGAGCACGTGCACGCGTAGTCAGCACTCCCCACGGTAACACACGGCAGCTGCACGTGCTCTGCCCAAGAAGTGACACCATCTGCGTCGCGACGACGAAGCCAGAGAGGAGCTGCAACGGAACTGCTGCGAATGGACCGGGGGAAAGCGCCGGTGAAGAGCCGACCTGCGACTGGGGTTTGTCCCATCACTGCCTGAAGGGCAAAGCAATTACCGGTTGCAAACAGTGGTGACTGTAGTGCTCACTCACGTGGCGCTGGAGTTTGTTCTCACTCACGCTGAGGTCTACTATTTCTACAAAAAGGCCAGGTTAGGTCAACGTAAATACCGAGGGCGTCACGTGTACCTTGCTTTATCTGACGGGGTTTTCTGCAGGTCTCGTGTACCTCATCTGACTGTTCCCCTGATGTTGTAGCTGTTACAGATCCAGCAATCGGAAATATTGCAGCCGTTTCCACGCTCCGGATGCACTGCTTGCGATCGCCTCTGACCCAACCGACATGCCGCACGCACGCGTGCACGCACCCCTGCCCTCCATCTTTAGGCCGTTCCATTAACCCGTTGGAAATGCTGTTTCCCGCTTGCCAGCGCAGGCAGGCTGCTCAGGAATGTAGAATATACTGCTACTTCTTCTGCGTAGAGACTGATGAGGAACACCATGACAGCTGAAGCCAGGAAAGGCTAATTGGATAACCCCACCCTCCTCCTAGCGCATGTCAGTTTATGTTAATAATGGCGTACATTATTAGGGCTATTCCCACTTTTTTAAGGTCATATTTATAAAGGAGAATTCATTTGCTTACTTCGAATTCAGAAGACCTGCAAAACTTGCCTCGAGGTCAGTCATGGGTCTTTCCCACCACCTTCTGTATTCTCGTGGCAGAGTCACCGCCCCACGTCGTCACGCCTGAAGCTTCGGGAGGAGCAGCAGTGACCCCCAAAATACGGCCTTTTAGACCCTCTAAAATGTGACCAACACACAATCAATAACATGCAAACCCCTTCAAGGGGGTATGGCAAGAAATTTCAGCCACATCCCCCCTTTTTTCATGTCATTAAGGGAGAGGTTTGGTGTCCGTCCCCCCACAGTAGCCATGACCTTTACCATTCCTGTGCCTTCATTTTGTCTGCAGCAATTCAGACGCCACCAACAGAGGCTCTGGGGTGTGCCCAAGGCAGATGGAACTCTCCAGGTGAAAAGCCTGAGACAGAAGTGCTAGGTTTTAGTAGTTCCCTACGGTTCCCAATGTGTGGGTTTCTATGTCTTGGAGAAACCGGCCTTTTCTCCATCCTCCCCCTCGGCCACCTATGACCGACTGACACACCTTACAGCAGTCCTCGGATGTGGACGTTTGGCTGCTGCCTGCAGAGAAGTCAATGACCTGAGAAAGCCTGAGGACTTCACTCAGATTACACACTGGTGTAAACAGGAACGTCCCACAAAAAATGCCTGTTCTTGCATAAAACATGCTACATTAAAGGAAACACGATTATTCTCATGTTGGGTTTGGTGGTTTTTTGTGAAGCCAAAGGGTTTTAACCATCTCCCGGCTAGAGCAAAGCAAAGTTTTGCAAGGAGCAGGTCACCTGCCTTCTCTACGGCCCGGCTGCAGGTAGCCTGCAGACCCTGGAAGATCCTGGGGCACAGGAAAGAACAGCGTAGCTCTGAAAGGGCCGGAAGGTCAGCTCCAGCCCCACGGGGTGATGGTCAGGGTATGGCATAAACCCCACTGGCCCAGGCGGAGGCGTGTGGATGTTAGTGTTCAATGAGCTGTTTGCCCCCGCTTGGCTTCGTGTTGCTTTTAAGAACTTCCGGTCGATCCACCAGAGGCAGTCGTAACGGCACGATTCGTTAGACGGACTTCTCCGAGAGCCCTAAAGCACGGGAATGCTGGAGCAATCATATTTCAGAACGCAAAGGAAACTTGTAAGTATTTTGATGGACGTTCCATCAGTGTGATCGCAGGATGTAAACGAACCAGTCGCCTGGTTAGCTGAATTATCTTCACACACAGTTCACCCGCAGGGCGAGAACGGGAGGCATACCGTGAAACCACCCATGTGTAAAACAGGCCTGAAACACTTCCCGTCTGCCTTCCCATGGTTTGTCCAACTCGGACTCAGGCTGCAGATGCCCTTGTGCGTTAGCAGCAGTGCTAGCCCTGAACGCAGCCTGCCTGTCTGCCTGTCAGCGAGACCTCAGCGGAACTGCTAGTGCCTCAGGGTACAACCAGGATATGCATTGCCTATCTGGACCTATCTGCCTGGCGCTTGTTTGACTTCATCTTTCCCAAGGCTCCTGTTCTGGCACCAGCATGGTATGCTCAGGAGTTGACTTCCAGCTCCTGTAGGCCGGTTTCTCAGTGGAGAAGCAGCGTGAGGTACAGCCACAGGGCACACTCTGAAGAGATTTTGTATGAGCCGTAAGCAGAAGGCGGTTGCACCAACTCCTTGTTCCAAGGGCGCGACTGTACTTTAGGAGCCTTAACCTAACTCCCCAGCTCCCCTTCCAAGCGCTGCCATCCCTGAGCAACCGCGCGTAACAGCAGGTTTTCTCAACCCAAGCGTTTTGTGCCCACGAGAAAGAAGCGCTCCAGAGGAGGTACCGCAGGGATCTCCATCGTGACAACCACTGTCACCTACACCGCGCTGTGAGTACATCGTGGGGCTGACAGGAGCCAGCTAGGTGTCGGTACTTAGGACTGACATTACAAGAGAGCTCTGTGTGGGGTAAGGAATAACAGTTGAAATCCAACGTGCTCAAGGAGGCACTCAGTGTAAGTAAGTCTTTCAAGGAGCTCGGAAAGGCGCTTCACCCTTGGCTGTGGAGCCCTCATCGGGCCTTGGCCAAGTGTCCCACCGGCTGCACGCTCCAAGCACCGGAGACAAGGGAACGAACAAAACAGAGGGGAGGAAAATGAGATGAAGGGATTAGTTAGAGGAGGACTGGGAGGAGTGTAGTGAGCAAAAGGGTGAGTAGGAGGAAAATAAATCTGAGCTGTAGGCGGGTGAGAGGTACATAAAGCCATAAAGATGATACCAGATTACAGAGTCGTGAGTCAAACACTGAAGCATGAAACAAGCCTACAGAGGGTATCCCAGATTCTTCTAATTCACACAAAAACTTCTGCAAATAACACTCTGCCAGAGATACGTTACGCAAAATCAATATTCATCTCTGTGGGTTAAGTAATGTTTGAAGAGTGAGTCACACAGCCGCGGCACCTAAGCGAGCCCAAAGGGTTACACGGGTTCAGACTGTGCGCAGAATACAACGAAGGAACAGAGTGGGATTAAATATTGTGCAAAAAGTAAAAACCTACATTCTTTCGAAAAGTCTCACCCTGAAAAAGGAGGAATTCGCATGGGTCATACTGAAGTGCCAGATAGGCCTGGTTTTTCAGGATCCTGCCCCTGTGCCACGGCTCTAACACATCACAGAAACCAACTCCACAGAATATAGAATTACTTTCCTCTGGAGTTGTTTTTGCCTGCTCAGAAGTCTGGTATTTGTGTACCTTGGAGCAGGGATGTCTCTCTCCTCAACAGGACTGCAAAACAGGGAATAATAGAAATGGCCTTTCTTTCACAAGGAAGGCCACGTGTGCACACACAGCCTGGGATGGCTGGGCAGGGCCATGGGGAAGGGGGGCCAGGACCAGGCTGGGATATCAGCCCACTGAAAAACAAGCTCTTCATGACAAACAGCACATGTAGGCTCTGAAGAGGAATCAGTTCAATCCAGCCAACCTCGGAATTACATTCCTGGACATTTCTTTCTCAATCAATCACTCAAGGAGTTCAGACACTTAACCTGGCAAACAAAAAATGGCCAAACCCAGCCTATGTGAAACCTGTATTGTAGAATCACAGGATGGTTTGGGTTGGGAAGGACCCAAAATATCACCTAGTTCCAACCCCCCTGCCACGGGCAGGGACACCCTCCTCTAGCCCAGGGTGCTCCCAGCCTCATCCAGCCTGGCCTTGGGCACTCCCAGGGATGGGGCAGCCACAGCTTCTCTGGGCAACCTGTCCCAGGGCCTCACCCCCTCATCATAAAAAATTTCTTCCTGATACCTGGTCTGAGTTGACCCTCATTTAGTGTAAAACTGTTGTCCCTTGTCCTGTCGCTACAGGCCCTGCTAAAAAGTTCCCCCGGTTTCTTAAACACTCTTTCTCTGACCAAAAGACTTTTGAAACTGGAATTAATTGTCCCAACCTGTCAGCCTCGTGCTGGCCACTCGATCCTGGAGCTGACAGTGTGCCACAGCAGAGCAGTAGCTTTATGCTGGCGGAAGTGGCAGCATCTGTTGCAGCAGCACTGGCCACATCAGTTTGGACTGTACGCCTCTCAGCTGCCCTCAGCTCGGTCCTCCTCCACTGGAGACGGTGTCCCTGCTGACTCTGGGCTGGGGAGGGGCACCAGCAGAAGTACTTTATCCATCCTGCAAAGAGAAGAGTGGAAATGCTGCAAATTGTATCTTGCCAGTATCTTCTGGCAAGTATTCTTCAGTGTGACCGGAGCACACTCATCATTTTACCTGGAAATGACTGAGATTACAATCAAGCCTACTAAAATAATAAGGTGTGCAAATTTAAAGAGAGGCAGTAGCTGCAGGCTACTCGACTGAGGAAGCCCAGTGTTGGGCAGTCACAAAACCTGTGGTACCGCCAACAACACTGGGGAAACGGAGCGTCCAAAGACTGCATCTGGAGCGAGAGGCAGGGCGATGCCGGCGACCCAACACCAGAAGCACTGGGGGAATACTGGGGAGAGTAGGAGCATTGCTGGAGGACAGGTCTGTGCCTGAGTGCAGGGAACGGCCTGCAAAGCCAAACACCTTTGAGGTGGCTCCCGGGAAGGAGGGCACAGCTCACAGCGGCGATTTCAAACTGGCTGCGTGGTTAACCAAATGACCTCCTGCACACCTTGCCGAGAAGCTGTTGCACAGACTAATGCCTCTCCTTGTCCTTCTCTCCGCAAACATTTGGGACTGGCTTTCAGACAAGCCAGGACTTTCTGCCGGATCGGTTCTGGCAGAGCAGTCAGGTGTTTCGTTCAACGCCCGTGCCACCCAGCTCACCCAGCGTGCAAACAGAGCGGTGACTGCGGCTCCCTCCGCCAGCGTTTCGACCAGTTCAAAAGCAAACCCAAGCTAAACTGGAAGGCTCTTTCGATAGATGAAACACCTCCAGTCACTTTTACTTATTCATGCTGCTCTAGGTGTTTATGGCAAACTGGGGCAGATGTTCCTGCAGCTGGAATGACCCTGGAAGCCTTGCAGGACTTGGTGTAAATATTTTCAGACTGGATTTGCATGGCCTTTCCTCCTCTGCAGGTTCAGTTAGTAGGTCCAGGACAGTGAGGTATAGTAAAGGAGTGGTATATGCATTATAAATATATTATATATATTATTTGCCCAGAGAAGCTGTGGGTGCCCCATCCCTGGCAGTGCCCAAGGCCAGGCTGGATGAGGCTTGGAGCAACCTGGGCTAGTGGAAAATGTCCCTGCCCATGGCAGTGGGGGTGGGACTGGGTGGGCTTTAAGGTCCCTCCAACCCAAACCGTGCTGTGGTTCTATGATTCTATAGAAAGAAGCGCTCTCCCCCAGAGTCTTTAGAATTTGCAGTCACGTGCATTTCACCAGAACCATAATTCTGCCTTTCAGGCCGCAGCTTTACCCCCTCGCCGCTCAAGCCGGCCCCCTGGGAAACGTCCACACGTACAGAGAGCGCTCAGATGTGTGTGAAGGGGGACGAGTGTGCAGAGCGGTGAGTGTGCATGAAGGTATTATATTCCCCAAAACACCCATGCAGGACAGTGGAACAGTAAGGATCCACCAGTGAACAAAGTCCTGAGCAGTTCTCGGAACCATCAGAGTTTAGTGATGTAAGCACACACCCAGGAGAACTAGGAGTAAAACTCCCCCGGTATTTCCAAAGATGAAGCTTGGTGTGCTGCAGGGGAGGCAGGTGTCAGTCCTGTTCAAAAAGGAGTTCATGGCTCAGGATGTTGTTCTTTCTGGATGAAATTCAGTCCCAACTAGCTGAACATCACGTGGAGGCTGTTCTCCTGGCGTTTCTACATTCATCTCCATCTGGTGTGCTTGGAAGGAGAGCCAGAAGAACACGGAGAGTGCTATCTCTTCTTGCCAGAAGACCTTCTGGGTAGCTGACGATGCCAAGGGCAGGACATGCTCTTCAGGGAAGGGATCACATAGCTCGTTGACTCACACAACCCCTAGCAGAGCAAACTCCCCCGCTGACACTGGAGGATCTGTCACAGATCTTCACCAGCAAGGAAGGCCTACAAGTCCATCAGCAATGCTGCCTTAAGCTGCCTAAGGTTCTGCAGTTTGCATTTCTGCTCCAGAGACACAGCTTTTGCTCTTCCGTTCAATTCTGAACTCAGTCTTGTCTGCTGACGCTGAAGGGGATGGTAACATCTGGCAGGGGGAAGCTGAGGACAGCACGTCTGCATCCACTGCAGTCAGGCTCCCACGAGCTTCTCTGCCGAGACAGGAATCTGCAGTAATTCCGAGAGCAGGAGAGTTGGCACTTACCTGCTGCTGAAAGAATGGAAAATAGTAATATACACGTGAAATGTTTATGTCCTTATTTCCATACTGGTTATTTCCAATGACTTGCAGCCCCGAGGCTTTCCAGCAGCATGCCACCTGGGCAGCGTCGCTACAGACGAATTCCAGTTTCTGGGAAAGAAACACATCACCCAGGAGGATTCTGTTAGGCAAACACCGTCTGCAGGCAACAAGGATCAGCCAGTGTCAGCCAGAACCTAAAGGTGTTGCGTATCTGAGGACACGGGCTGAACACCCCAGGGAACCCATCCTCAGCCTACACAAGCAACAGTCAGGAGCGATTCTCCAGAGATGTGCTAAATTGTTCTAGGAGAAGCCGTACACCGTGACATTTGTGCAAGCCTTCGCAGTTCATCTTCTTGCCGAGTGGGAGGAGGATTAGCGTAGGGAGAAAAAAGACGTTAGTTCAGGTACTGAGTCTTGTGTGTTGTCCGAAACTGAGGAGCGCGTGGCTCTGTAGATGGCTGTGCACCTTCACGTCGTCAGCGCAGATTTCTGCAGGGTTCTGTCTCATTTGTAATCAACCATAACGTCGTTGTATGCACGTGATTGTCTGTCTCAAAGCTGATCATCATACAAACTCTTTTTAAATTCACCTCAATAAAAAATACAGGAGTTTTTAAATCAAAATATTAAAATCTGTGGGTTTACCCACCCATCTCAGCAAAAGCTCTGACTTGGAAGCAAACAAACCACAAACTGACCCCCTCCTGGAAACCCTCATCCTTCTTTAAAACGGTAAATGAGTGAAAACTATGGCATAAAATTACATTTTCTCGCCATCCTCTTCCGCCGAGGCGACAGAAAGGTACGTTTGCCCCCAGGAACACCACCCATCTCACCGTCCAGAGATCCCATCCCTTCCAGACCCGCAGGAAGCCCCAGCCGTGCCAGCCCTGGCCACTCCGTGTGCTTCCCACTGTGCCACATGGGACAACAGGTCTTGCACGCAGCTGGGCTGTGCCGACGCCGGGACGGGCTCCCTTCACCCACCTGCCCGCAGAGGCTGGCATTCCAGCAGCGCTGCTCCCCACCCTCCAAATGGCCCCCCGACCCTCGTCCAGCCTCTGACCGCTGTGTCCCCCAGGACCCCTTTGTGCCCATAGCAGGAACTGACCGCCTTCTCCTCTGCCTCTGTCCCTGCTGTTTTGTCCGCCTGGGTCATCCCTCACTGCTCCGTCCCACCAGACCTCCCAGGCCTTTTTCCACTTCTCTCCCTCTCCCAGGCTCCCTGTCTGCCTATGATATGTTCCTCAATCATATTTTTATGCTTTGATGGACATATCCTTACGGCTTGAAAGCCACAGGATACTCGAGATAGACCTCAACACGTTACTTCCAAATATCACCCCCACAGGCAGCAGCCATAGCTGGAGTAATTAACCCGCCTCGGAGGCAAGCCAAGTCAGGGGACGCTCACTCACGAAATCTAATAATTACATGCTTGCTCCTGGGAAACGTGGAATAAAAGGGTCTATTTCCAAGACACTGTATTTAAGCAAATCAACAGAGAAAAAGAGAACGCACATCTGTGTGGGTGCGGACATGCAATATAAATATATCATTGAATACTTCTGGTGCAAATAGCAGCACTTTTGGGGAAGCTGCAGAAAGTTAATGCAGCTGCGTCCACATTACAATTGCTGACGTTTTTATAGGACACCCCACATAAAGCCTCAGTCACGCTCACCAGTGCTTAGGCGTCTCTCCTTTGCTTGCTTTGGGAGTTTAATCATGAATGCTATCAACCTCTAACGTCAGGAAATGGGCAGTGCAAGAAGGAACGGGGGCTTGCAGGCGGAGGAGCGAGAGGAGAGTTAGCTCAAGCTTCTCGGCATGTCAAGTCTTGAATTTACTCTAAACGCCTGTAAAAAGGGGGACACATTTTTACTGCGTAGATGTCTGATAATCATGAATTCCTCTTTATTACTGCAGCAAATATGTGATTCTCTCTGCTTTGCAGCTCAGGAGCACCCTGAAAAGTGGCAGTGTTCAGAGAGAACATAAAAACAAGCCAGCTGCAGAAGATGCCACGCTGCAGCGCTGCGTACAACAGCTCCAGCACCACCATCAACCCGAATGACAATGGTGGTGTAGTCCGAGTCCCTCCAGTTCTAAAGGGCTGGGCTGGGAGTGGTTACTATGGTGAGTAGATCTAAAGGGCTGGGCTAGGAGTTAGGATGGTGAGTACAGCACCCCAAGGTCCCAACTATTACTAGTGCAGCAGGTGGCCAGGTACCACCTCTCCCGCCCCTCGCGTTTAAACCTGTCTTTCCCACGGCTCAGGGAACTTAGCAGGAGCTCTGCTGTGCGGTATCTTTCATGGAATGCTTTCCCCGGAATCAGCCATGTCTGTAGGGAACAGCACCTCTCTGTAGAGATGTGGTACACAGAAAAAGGCCGAACTCATTATTATCACTGTGCATGCAGTTTAGTCACACAAGTCAGCGCTCCTGCCTGGTTCTGTCTCGGCACAGGCTGAACAGACTTTTTGACAACAGCTACATGGGTACAGACCTCCCATCGCCCCCGAAACCCCTGTACCCGAATGCCTGTGTTCTGCTGGCTCAGTGCTGCGCAGCACAAAAACCCCGGGGGGCAGTGCCCCCTGCCCCGCTGCCCCCTTGTGTGCGTTCTCCATGTGTTATTACCCACAAAACACAGCATCCATAAAAAACAACATGCAGCCTGCAAAAGAACCGCAGAAGCTCTAAGGCAGGAAGAGAAGAAGGATGCCGTGACAAGTTCTTAGGAAGATTATATGTGGCCACTTTGTTGTGATGCCTCCAAAATAGACAGAGCCGTGGCTGTTGGTGTAAGCCCACTCATGAAGATGTTACATAAAGTGACTCTTCAGAGGTTGCTAAAATCAGCAATTTCCCTTAAGACCAACCAAACTGACTCAGTTCCACACGCAAGTCCCTGGTAAAGCAGAGATGCGGCTACGTGATGGATAAATACCGTGCATCCTGGCTGCAGGGCCAGCCCCAGAGCTGAACCGCAGCTCCACCGCCACCGGTCACGAGCACGGCACTGGCTGCTCACCCGCTGCCCAGCGCCTACGTGTCCAGGGAGCCCTTGCTGGAAACCTCTGTGAAGGTACGCTTGGTCACACCGTGCCGAAGGTCCTCCTCACCAGCTACTCCTGAAGCGGGGAAAAATAAAAATCCACCCCCCCTAATATTACTGTTACATCTTCAGACGGCAGCAGCTTGTCCAGGCACGCCAGGCTGCGTGGCAGGAGAGCAATTGTAGGGTGAGAGCCCATGGCATAACAGCCGTCAGGAGCATCTGCATGCACAGCCTGCAGCCACAGCCGTCTGTCCGCGGTGTTCTTCCTGGCCACAGCCGTATTCAACGCCTGCCAACGCGCCACTTAGGCCACTGGCGTTACTTTACTGGAACACACCTCTTGGAATTGCTTTGAGGATTATTTAATGTTTGCACAATACTGCGAATTTGTAAGTGGCGCTATGGCTTTAATGCCTTTCTGTCTCCAGGGGAAGTCCATCGTTACAGTCAATTTTCATGGAGTTTCTGCTAAAATGGCCTGGCAGGCTAGTTCCCTCCATCTTTCTAGCAGGCCAGCAAGTCAGGAGTACGCTAATACCCGGTGTGTGCTACCTGGGCTGGCAGTCCGAGGTAAACCCTGCACGAAGGACTCTGAATAACGCTACGGTCATCTCTGGTCATAGAAGTGCCTCCGGCAGTAGCTGCAGGAAGCACAAGACGGACTCCCTCTGTAAGCTGCATAAAGTAACAGCAGGTTTCTGGGGCCGCTTCAGGCAAGCCAACACAGGCCACCTTCTCTCCCGAAGTGTGAAAGCAGCACATTGCCCCAGATGGGCACAGTGCCGTGCACCCAGCAGTGCAGGCAGCAAAATCCATGAGATGCGGAAACGATTGCTCGGAGATGAACAATGAAACACATCACGCGTGAGCGAAATGAGAATAATGCTCCCTTCGGGAGAGACGCATCAAATCACGCCAGACGGCTTGCTGTGCGGCTTGCCGGAAAGTGACAGCCAGAAAATACTGAATTCTCATTCGTGGAAACACAGACTCACAGGGAGAGACAAACAGAAAAAATCCTTCTACAGTAAAAACCCCAAAAAGGCAGAGTCTGATGGGGAAACTTCGGTTCTCCAAAGGGACCAGCTCTGTATGAGAGGACCCACGGAGCTCCAGACTGGTCCCACCAAGGTGCAGGAGTGAGAGGTGTCTGCCTGTCTCTGGCGCGGTTTGGAGGGGGCTGGTGGGCGGGGAAGCCCCTACGTTGCTTCCCTCTGCACGATCCTCTCACCTGGCGTGCTGTCGCAGAGCCAGATCCCGACGGTGTCTTAAAGGTGAGTGCATAAAAACCTGCGAAGCAAATGACAATCCTTTTCCAAAGCTCCTTAACACGACAACAGGGTCATACTGCAAATCCAGTCCTCTGCAACTGCTTTCCAACACATAATTCAGGAGAAATCTATTCTATTCCGCATAAATCCAAGCTGCTGCTTAGATGGGTGCCCCTGTCTCCCTGCATGGCGGGATTCCAAGCAAAAACACAGACTCCAGCTTAATATTTAAAGATCAATATGCTTTACTACAGATACATCACGGTGACAACCAGGAAGGAAAGCAGAATAACGATGCACCAGTTAGAAAGGAAAGACAAGCAGGAGAGCGATGCACCAGCTCATTCCTGTAAGGTAAGACAGCGATTAAGACAAGGATACATCACCAATTACCACCTCAAAACCACCACCCGGGTTCCCAGATCAGCTGGGAAGCCCCTCGGCAGCTGGCCCCTGGAGAACTGCGGGCATTGGGAAGGTCCCACGCGGCGCGTCCACCCATAGGTGAGGCGTCAGGACTCAGCCCGAGGGTCCCCCGCTTCGACAGCGATAACGGACACCTTACGCAAGCGTTTTTGGCACAAACGCTGTGAACGGGCAGACTGTTACGCTCCCATGGTCAATCCCACCCGGAATGCTGGCCAGCTGCCCCGGTGGGACCGAGAACCGAGCCACGTCCAGTCGGGGCACGGTATGATCCTGCCCGCATGGCCACGTCACCGCTGCAGAGCGGGATCATCACAGACCCAGGCACCGACCGTGAGCAGCCGCCCACCGTTCTTACTGCGCCCTTCCCTCCTGTCTCTGCTCACTCCTACGGGCTTTTACGGTGGAGCTACCCCTCGGGCAGCCCTGTGATGAGCCGGACAGGCAGCTGCGCCAGCTGAAGACGAAGCTTTTTTCGTGGGGTGGAGAGATGGAACTCGTCCTCAGCCGGGTCACCGTGCGGCTGCAGCTCCTCGCTCAGACGCACCGGAGCTGCAGCCGGTCACCGGCGGGGCGGGCGGCGGCGGGGCACCTGCAGCCGCAGGACCGCTGACCGACAGGACAGCCTCCCTTCGGAGCAAACTGTGCTCCGGAACGAACCGCAGCAGCCTTGGAACCGGCGGAAAAGCCGGCGCAGGGCTAAGGGCAGGGATTTCGGTGGAGTGGTTCTCCATCTATTGGCCCCGGGAGGGATTACCACCGGTTCTGGGGCGGGGGCGTTGGGGAAGGGGCACCCGCGCTGTCCAGGGCTGGCATCCCACCCCCTTGGGTACTCGGCTCTGCTGGGGTACACGAATGTGCACGTACCACAGGCCGAGTCTCGTCCCATTGTGTTTTGCTGAAGAACTCTCGGCTGCAGGACAAGCATTCCAGCAGAGCACAGAAACAAGTGGGTTTGAACGTCCTCCTCGGTGTAAACATCACCTACTGATTTATTCTTTGCGTTTGTGCTTCATGAAAACAAACCTCAAATATTTTCTGTAGTTTTGGAGATGAGATCAGACATTATTTGCTTTAAAGGCCAACGGCTCAGAAAACAGATGGAGTCAAGGGTTCCCTGTGTATCCGTTAGCAACACCAAGTCCCCATTTTACAGCCAGATCTCTGTGGGAGAAACGTTGCTCTCCTCGTGTGAACCATCACCAGCGCGCTCGGCTGTGACGGGGCAGGCTGTTACAGGAACAGGAACCATAAATCCGTGTGCGTACCCTGGATGGATCATAGTCAGCAAAAGGAACGTACCGGAAACAACCTGTGTTGAGCACAGCCCCATCAGCAGGCAGAGGAACCGGGATGTGGTACCCCCCGAGCTGTTACAGCGGTAACACGAGTGAAGCGTGAACCCCACGCCGCGGAGGACTGCGCCTGTGCAGGATTCCAGCTGTGGGGCAGTTCACAGCTGGACTGCACCCGCACGAGGGAACGGAGATCTGTACCTCACCTGACTGACACCGTTAGGCATCCACTGCCACTGGGAGAGTGGCAAAACGCGCTCCAGCAGCACTGTCAAGCATCCCACGAGTGTTTCAATTAACAAAGACACTGCATCCATTCAACTAATGAATTAAGAAATCAATTAACAAATTGATAATAAAATTAATTTCAAATAACAAATAAGCAAGACCTACCATTCCACTGATGGAGGATGATCCTTCTACTCCTGCAGAACACACGGGTCAAACTTCCTCCACATCCGTGTCTATGCCATGAACGTTACATTACGATTTCCTTATGTGTGTAGGAGAACACCCCTTAAAACAGGGAACAATGAGGTGTGCCCTAAGCATTCCACCTCTGTGGAATTCCCTGCTGAGCTGCACTAACCCCAGTGCTGCTAACCGAATCGGACAAGAGAGCTCATTGAAAGCAGGGTCATCTCTAGGAAGTGCAAACCATTTATTTGTTCCTTCACTCTTAAATACTGACGTTGAGATATTGCATCTTCCAAAGCTGCACCAGTGAAACATTTGGACGCAGCCTCTTGGACACTGAAAGAGGGTTTTAGCCTAGGAAGTCCTCCAGTCTGCCAATTTGGTCTGAAAGCTTTTAATTTAAATGGTGAAAAAACCCCATAAACATTACAAATGCCTTGCTTCCAGCTTTAGCTCCAAGTAACAAATGGTTAAACGCTGCCTACCTTCTGCTTCTAATTAACCAACACAACCTGCAGTGGGAAGGAGACGAAAAGCAGTTACATAAAAGCCGCGTAGACAGGCTGCTTTGGGGCGCTCACACGGGTCCTCAGGCCTGGAAGTGAACCAGCGGCGCCCAGACCCAGTGCCGGTGAGGAGCACTCGCCCTCAGCCTGATGTAGGATTTGCATCGTGCAGTGGAGCCCCACGAACTGCCTGCGCTGCACGTGGCCTGCAGTCCTCACTGCTGTTTCGGGGCTGGGGGGGTGTACCCCAGCGGGTGACTGCTCCTCAGACACGCGCGCTGCTCTCAGGAGGTATGTCCCCTCTGTACAAGCCTGCTCGCTCCTGCAGCCTCACCTACTAGAGCCAAGCAGTTCCCTCCCTTACAGGATGGACACAATTCCATTTATGTTTATGGCTGCATCACTTTGCAGGGCCCTGTGCTCTCCGAGAGAGAAAGTTCTGTATTCCAAGAGAAATTCTTAGTCCAGGTGAGTAGAAACCGCCAAGCAGAGAGACCTAAACCCGTGCAACGTGTGTAATTGCTGCATACAGGAAAACCTCCACGGAGCTTTATGAGGAATGGGGACAGCTAACCAAAAGTCGTACTTTTGAAAAAAATACCACAGCCACATCTTCATCCAAGGCAGACGTACCTTCAGTCAAAATGTTTTAAACCAGTTTAGATTAACCTTCGTGAGGACGGAAAAAAATCCAACCAGTCCACAGCCGCCCGTGAAACTGCACCGCGAAGCTGTAAAACTGTAATAATTATACACCTTCAGAACAGGCAGAGTGCCTGTTGCTCACGCTTTCATCAACGGACACACACGGTGCACACTCGCGCAGCGCTGTCACTGCCCCTTTCCTGTCTCTACAACCCACCCAAGTTCCAGCACCCACCTTTCCCCAAAGCGGAGATTTCCAAAATTACCGCTTGCCTTCCTTTGGCTTCCAGAGTACCTGAAAGATGCAGAGAACTCCTTTTCCCCCCACCTGGGTTAACAGGTAGCGGCACCACCGGGAAGATGAGGGGGAGAAGGCTGTTTTTGTAGCACAGCCTGTGAATCAGAGGGGCTCCAAGCTGGGCACTCCAACGGCTGGGAGCCACGCTGCCAGAGGCACCACAGCGCGTGCGGACACCCCTCCCGCTCAGGGCCCCCCAGGACATCTGCAATGGACCTCGTCTGTGCTGGAACGCTGCGTGCAGAGTCCTACAAGCTGATGGCTTCTGCACTGAGAAATCTGCCTTCACAGGAGAAGTCTGGCACAGGAATAATGGGTAATTTCACAAACTCACCGTTGATCGTTCAACAAACCCAGCCAGGTGAAGTGAGAAGAGGCCAGGATGCTCCAGCTCTGTTAGGGTTTAATGCCATCCCCAGCCCTCCGTCAAGCTCGCCTAGTTGAATGGCCGGTTTCCAAACTGGAGTTACAGACAGAACATGAAGGAAAAGCCACATCATTCCCTGTTTTCTGCACATTATGAGATGATTCAGGAAGAGTGTGAATAAATACCGTGTTACAGAACTGTCATCACCGACGTGTATAACCCTTGATAAGCAGGAACAACCGCTAGCATTCGGTGCAAACCAGGTGCCCATCAATCCTTGTGAACAATTCGTTATCAGCAAGAGTGAGCCCTTCTTTGTGCTCCGGTGCTTAAATCGAGACCTGCCCACTGCTTTAAAAACCCAGCATTAAAAAGAATCGACAACCAAGCGTCGCTCTTGTTACACCGTATACTGATTTCCTACAGCCCATCCCGAAAGGGCTGCACGGACGGCCAAGTGAAAGACGGCTTCTCATTCTGAGAGACGAGACTCCCAAAGCTGTGGCTGCAATTTCACCTCTAGCCGCAGAGTGCTAGGATGATTTGAAGACAAAGAAATTCAGTGTGTGTTTGGTTTGTTTTCCCTAGACCAAACGTGTCTGTAATTCCCACTTCTCAAAAAATAAATTCACGTCTGAAGTTCTAAAACATTCTGATGAGGAGGAATACAATGGGACCAAACAAACTGCGGAGAGCAGTGCTGAGCGGCGTTCCACAGGGGTCGGTGTTGGGACCGGTCCTGTTTAACATCTTCGTCAGTGACATGGACGGTGGCATCGAGGGCACCCTCAGCAAGTTTGACATGACACCGAGCTGTGTGGTGCGGTGACATGCTGGAGGGAAGGGATGGCATCCAGAGGGACCTGGACAAGCTGGAGAGGTGGGACCGTGCCCACCCCATGGAGTTCAACCAGGCCAAGGGCAAGGTCCTGCACCTGGGTCAGGGCAATCCCAGCACAAGGACAGGCTGGGCAGAGAATGGATCGGGAACAGCCCTGAGGAGAAGGACTTGGGGGTGCTGGGGGCGAGGAGCTGAACATGAGCCGGACGTGTGCGCTGGCAGCCCAGAAACCAACCGGATCCTGGGCTGGATCAGGAGAAGTGTGGCCAGGGGGGCGAGGGAGGGGATTCTCCCCATCTGCTCTGCTCTCGTGAGATCCCCCCTGGAGTGCTGTGTCCAGCTGTGGAGCCCTCAGCATCAGAAGGATATCAACCCATTGGAACGAGTCCAGAGGAGGCCATGGAGATGCTCCGAGGGCTGGAGCCCCTCTGCCATGGGGACAGGCTGGGAGAGTTGGGGTGTTCAGCCTGGAGAAGGGAAGGCTCCAGGGAGACCTTACTGCAGCCTTCCAGCACCTGAAGGGGCCTACAAGGAGGGGGGGGGGGGGGGGGGGGGGGCGCTTTTTCCAAGGTCCTGTAGTGACAGAACAAGGGGTAATGGGTTTCAACAAAATGGGGGAGATTTAGATTGGATATCAGGAAGGAATTCTTCCCGCAGAGGGTGGGGGGCCCTGGGACAGGTTGCCCAGAGAAGCTGTGGATGCCCCATCCCTGGGAGTGCCCAAGGCCAGGCTGGATGAGGCTGGGAGCAACCTGGGCTAGTGGAGGGTGTCCCTGCCCATGGCAGGGGGGTTGGAACTAGATGATCTTTAGGGTCCCTTCCAACCCAAACCATTCTATGATTCTGTCAAACTCAGGTCATGCACCTTGGCGTTCACCTTGGGGGTGTACAGAAATCATTAGGAGTCTGATGGGAAAACATCAGCCTGCCTGGCAGATTCAAAGCATTCCCATAGTGTGCTTGTTTTCAGTTTGCTTATCTCTGAGTGATTATGTTTATTAAAAACAAACTCTCTTTATGTCCTCCAGGAATGAACACACGGCCAGGGTTAACTTCTCCCGACGAGGGAAGCTCCTTTCGCAGGGCTCTGTGCTGCAGGGCAGAGGACGCACCACTTCCCTATGGAGGGTTACACCCCTTCGCAGGATGCCCCCATCCCCTCTGCTCCCTTCCCTAGAAACTCCAGCAGAGGAGCAGAGCAGGAGGCTGATGGGGAAGCAGGAGTACGGCAGAGATGGGGACACGCCGTGTGCTGAAATACGCGTCGGGTCCTGGATGCAGTGACGGGGCTTGCGTTTCCACCGGGCTGGCAGCAAAGAGTTTCCGCTCAGGTCCTCCTCTCTTCCCAGAAAACCTCCTATCTGACGTGGTGAGTCCCAAACACTGGCAAAATGGGACACATGGGAACTGTGCGCAGAGGGCGAAAGAGAAAAGGAACAGCCGTGCAAGACAAGTGTATTTTTGACTAGCACGTTGCTATGTTGGGTCAAAGGGGCCTGAGTGAAAGCTGAGACTGAGGAATAAGGGCAAGGAAGGAGGTATATGGGAGAAAAATCCAGCAACAGAGTCAGATTAGAGGCTAAACTTGGAGGTACTTGCCGGGACTGACCAGGACCAGGGTGTGTGAGCGGCGGCAGCAGAAGTTCCTTCATCACGCCCGTGATTTGCAGAACTGCTGCTGCATTTCCCTGAAGCACAGACCAGCACTTTGTGACGTGTCAAAAGCAATATTTGGACTGGGCCATTAATCACTGCTAAGGGGCCTTTTTATCTCTCTTCCTGAATAACACTCTTCCTGAAAGGGCGTCACGCAGACCTCGCTGTGCATACAGCAACCGAATGAAACCCGAGGTAGAAGGCAAACAGTCAGCCCTGGACATGGATTAACTTCCTGGACAGAAATGGAATTGTCCAAGGCACAAGTAAACCTCTGCTTCTTCGTTAACCCACAGCGTTACTGATTTGTAACTAACTTTGGTTTTATTCCCACGTGGAGGAATTTGAGGCAGGCAGTAAAAGAGAAAGGTGCTGAAAGACCCAGCTTTGGAATCCAGCATCACAGCTCAGGTCTGGGGAAAAAGAGGTCTACTTGAACAAGCCTTTTTCTGGCACAGGAAAATCGAGTATTGTTGCTGCTGAAAAATAAGCCGAGCCATCTCTTACATATCTGTCAGCCCCAAACAAAGATCGCTGTCATTACGGAGCAGCATCCACAAGTGGGCAGATTCTATTTCTGCAACAGCTCCTCATAAATGAATCACTAAGCAGCGTTACCCGCAGCCACGTCCTCCCATACCTGCGATGATCAAACACACTTTGTGAGCTCGGGCTGCAGGGAGGGATCAAAAGACGTGACGGTTTGATGGTGTATTGATTAAAAAACTGCAGGATACCAAGCTTTTTCTTTTTTTTTCTCCCTGCTTGTTCAGCAACAAGACCAGTGTTATGCCACAGGAAGAACACATGTTGAGGCAGAAGGTACCTGTCTCATTTCTCCTGCTGTCTTCCTCGCTCAGTTTTGTAATGGGACTTGAGACACAAAGGCACGATCAGATGCTGGTATCGCTACAGCCACATGGGAACCGTCCTGGACACAGTCACCAGAACCTCACCATGTTTAAACACGGATAACATCCTCTCCAGGAAGGGGTCTGTGTGCGGGGAGCAATCCGGGCGTCTGCCAGGGAATGACATTTCCTCCTTGCCCATTGAAAGACAAGGGGATTTTGCACTATTAAAATATTCTGATGTACGAGGAAACTTTTCCTTCCACTTGGGTTTGATCAATATGGAAAGTTCCAGCCCAAGAGGCGGGTGGTTTTAAAAAGGATGACAGTGTTGGCAACTCTTGCAAGCACTAGCCCCAGCTTTGACGCTCCCTTCTGGGGCTAAGAAGGGGAGTTGGAATACAGCAGGTCCAGAGTGAGGAGAACTAACCCAAACCGTGCAATCTGACAACACTGCAAAGACCCAGAGCTGTGCTTGCTGTGCATTTCAGGCAGCACTGCTGCCCAAAGGTCACGTCTTTCCAATTTTGAACACCTCCCCAGCTGTTTCCCTCCACCACTGAACAGCTCTCTGCTCCATGCAACCTGAGTTCATGGATAATCTGCACAACCTGATGAGGGAACCAACCCCAGTGAAATTTTACCCACCAAAAACCAGAAGTGGCCCTTTCAGCCTCATTAATCCCCTTGATGCAGTTCACTGTGGGAGCACTAGACCTGTGCCGCTGACGAGCACGGCGCCGTAAGGAGATGGTGCTGCGCAACAGGGACGTGAGAGCAGAGACAACCACTCTGCGGGGCAGCAGCCTCAGCATACGCACCCGAACCTCCCCAGGCGTCACATCAGCCGGACAGAGCGACAGTCCGGCCACGGCGCCTGGGCGTACGACTCCGTTCTCTCCCAGGAGCTCCCGCAGCTCTGTAGAACTGCACAACTCGTCAGCAGTGGTAGCACAAGGCATGAGAGATTCACCCGTAACAATGGATCCAACATCACGCACAGGCACTGCGATACCCTAACGGGCAGCTTTCACCCTGTCTGTGATGAGATACGGCACTGTGGATGCTGACAGGCGAGTCTCAGTACGCACAGCTTCAAACGCGGAGCTGCCAGGATAGGCACGGCACGGCAAAACCGGAACAGAATGCAGTGAAACGATTTTCAGTGGAGCTTTGGAGGTCTCACACAAATAGGGGCAAATAAAAAAATAAAAAACTGTAGTTTAAAAGAAAATAAAGAAGCTGGGCTGGTTTGGAAAGAAACATGACAGACACATGTTTAACTTACAGTGGCCAGCCACCGAGTGAAAAATGGCAAGAGTTACTGCAGAAGGAGCACATCAGTCGCTAGAGAACCTGGCTTATGTGACGGCTACCATCATCACTGTAAGAGACAGCTAATGTTTTCCATTCTTCTGTTCAATCAGATCAGTAAACACACCTGCATTTCCCCTGCCATAAACTGCATAATTGGTGAACAAAAGCGCACACAAAGATTTCCTAATAATTTAAACAATATTTCTTTATTCTTCAGGTCATTTAGTGACCATTTTGCTCTAAGCTGGGCTATAGAATAAACTTTTAAAGTCCTTCCAGTGGTATTCCAGCAAACAGATTTCTGGCAAACATTAAAAGAGTCCAGGCAATCCTCCCTGCTACACAGCCTGGTGCAGGCTGCTATCAAACAGCCCCTCCTAACCACACTATTCCTGATACCCGGTCCAAACGCTTATCCCTTGGCTGGTATCAGCACGCCGCACTGCTCCAGAGTTGCCAGCGGACCGCGGTATGTGCACGGCATTCGTGGGGTGGGGGTTAATGCCTCCTCTTGGGTTATGCCCTAAAAAACTCATCTCCAGGATATGAACAGACGAGCAAAACCTCTCCACCTCTGGATTCCAACTCCAGGGAACTAGTAGTCAAGTACAGCAGCATCCAGGATCACATACTAAGGCTCATGAAAACTCACAGAACTGAAACTTGGAGCTTGTCCCGTTGATCTGGTGAGTTCTCAGCAGGCTCCTGAGACATTTAGATGTACTTGGCTGCAGCCTGAAAGAAGAAGAATGCGGTGAAGAGGATTGCAGATGGGTACAGCATTGCACTGCTGTCAACCCTAAACACAACCTCTTTATTTGTTAATTAATAAGCAAAATTATCCGTCTCCAGTGTTAACAATGTCATGACTGAGCATCCTCCACTCCCCAGTCCTTCCCTAAAGGGACTTGGGACCCAGCAGTCCATTCTGACCTTTCACAGAGGCCAAACGGTTGAACTGTCCAAGCTCTCTAACGCTGCGCAGTCCTGCTAATTAAGAGGGGATAAAGTAATCCCGTCACCTAGAGCCACACCGGGAGGCAGGTCACACCTATCACCCGGGCCTGGCAGCCGCTCCTCAGGCCACGGCCTGGGCAGGCAGCGGGGACCCTGGGGGGGAGGGACCTCGGGGAGGAGGGACCCTGGGAATCAGGGACTCCGAGGGGAGCGGGGATCCTGGGGGAATAGGGACCCCAGGAAGATGGGACCCTGGGGACAGGGGACCCTGGGGGGGCAGGGAACCCAGCGAGTGGGGACCCCGGGGAGCAGGGACCCCAGGAGCGGGGCCCAGCACCTGGGTGTGGTGACAGCGTGCCATGGCCGTGGCGACACGGGCCCTCGCTGCACGGCGGGTCGTGAGGAGGGAGAGGCGGCGTGGCTGTGTGCAGTGTAACGATTCCTGCCAGTTCTCTGGTACCGCTCACGACCTTCTCCCCTCCCGATTCGGCTCTCAGTCCGGGGAGCCCGCCCTGCGCCTGCCTCAGCCCCCGTGTGTGAACCGGCGCCCGACCCGCCTCCCCCGCCGCCGGGCAGCCGGGGGGCTCTCGGGCGGGGGCTCTGCCTGTGCGCGGGGTCCGCGGACGCCCCGGCCCGGCGCATCCCCCCGGTGGGCCGGGGGCGGCGGCCAGGGGCCAGGCTTCGGGCCTCCCCTCCCCCTCCGCGGCGGGGCCGGCCCGGTGAGCCGGGGGAACTCGTTTGTCCGGTCTGACGGCGGTTCCCGCGGGGAGGCCGGGCGGGAGCGGGGCCGGCGGAGCCACGAGCGGGCCCTGAGCGAGCGAGCGGCGCCGGGACCCGCGCCCAGAGGTGCGGCGGGCGGGAGCGGGGCGCTGCCTTCGCCGAGGGGCGGCTCCTGCCCCGGCGCGGGCGCTGCGGGGCGGCGGGGCAGCGCCGGCTCCGCTGGTCTTGGCGCGGGTAGCAGAGTCCGGCGGGGCGGGCTGTCGGGAGCACGGCCGGGCCGGGGAGCCCGGGAGCGGCAGGTATGTCACCCCGCCGGCAGCGCTCGGGGCCGGGCGGGGGGCTCCAGGGCAGAGCTCCCCCGCAAACCGCCCTACCTGCTGCTGCGGGGAGGGGTCGGAGCTGTCCTGGGACGGTTTTCTTTCCCAAATTCCACCTCCTCAGCCTGGGGCCGGCGGGTCTGGCTGGGAGATGGGAAAGCTGGAGCGCCTGGGTCTGCAGGTCGGGCGCAGGGTGTGAGGGCGGCGGTGGCCTTGCCTTGCCGGGCTGCGGGGCTGGGCCCCCGGGAGCCCCCTTTACCTCCTCGGGAGCTCCTTTTCCCTTGGGCTGGGAGGTCCCGGAGCGTCTGAATCATTAAAAATTCACTCAGTGAAGAGCGGCTTCGCCAGGGGCCGTGAGGCGGCCAGTGCCGTGGTGGTCAGCGCATGGGCCCTTCTGCCTCGCGAGGTGTTTGCTCGCGCCATGCCTGTCCAGCAGCGTGGGCAGGGCGATTGCGGCTGCCGTGGGCCCCGGCCTGGATGCTGTGGACGTGGGTCCTGGCCTGGTTGCCATGGCCGTGGGTCCTGGCCTGGCCGCTGGTGCCTCCCAGACGCACAAGGGACTCTTGTCACCTCTGCGTCTGACGGGCCGGCACGTTTCGGTGGTGCCCATCCAAACCCTCGCGGTGATGGGACTCTCCCTGTCTCCCACCCAACAAGACATGCGCCAGTTGGTCTCCCCAGTTGGAAACTTTGGGATAAGGAGAGAACACACGCTTGCTGGGACATGGGTCACGGCGAACAGATGCAGCTGAGCTTTCTCCCCATGCTCGGCTGCCGACTGGCTTTGGTGGCCTTGGGCTACTTGCGCTGCTTCTGGCTTTTTGTCTACTCCCCCTCTGTATCCATGGAGGAGGAAAATAGCTGTCGCAGTTGTGGGGTGATTGCTCATTGCTCGGTGTTTATGCAGGCTTTAGAGCAGTAATAGGTGTCCATATTAAGGAACCGTCCTCATTCTGCAACAGAAATCACCTGAAAAAGCTACTTGTGAGGTCGGTCACTCACTTGGGAGATGAAAAACGTCTTTTGACCCCCAAAAAATTGGTGTTGCAGTCATAGTTCCTACTGCTCGGTGTCTGTAGCTTAAACAGCACCCCTTCTCTTAGGTGGGACTGTGTTAAATGGAGCAGCTAATGAAGCGTTTCAGCGCTGGCTTGAATGTCAGCAGAGCGTTTAGGAACCGTAGACGGCAGTCTGTACAGGGAGCTTCTGGCAATAAATAGCTCCTGGTAATGAGTAACAGTGCGGTGTCTTTTGTCTCGTGTGTGTGGTGGGGGTCTGGATGTAAACGGCCGAGGAGAAGCGAAGAGTACCCTAAGGGCTCAGCGGGACTTCAGGCTAACGTGGTTCCTGGACAACCCCTACCCCGTAACCGCTGCTGGGGTTTAACTCCCTGCATCAGTGTCTGTGCCGGTGGAGCCCTACCCATGATCTTCTGTTTGGTTCTGGTTTTTTTAATTTGTCTTTCTCTCTGGTTCAGGTGTTGGGTGGTATAAAGATTGGTTTCGGTAACTTCTCAACTTCTCTTCATTTGGTTTTCCCGTGTGAGGCAGCCTGTGAATGTTCTCGCCCCTTGCTTCGCAGTCTGCGGCGGTGAACTCAGAAAGCCGCTCGCCCGCTGTGCAGAGAAGCCCTCTCTTTGAGTTGGCTAGAGCTTATTTTCTGTGCTCTTTTGTCATCGTGGCGGCTTTTATTTTGGTGGCAGAGGTGATCATACTGGGCCTGAGTGTAACATGCTATGTGCATCTAAATATGGGGAGGGGTTTGGTTGATTTTAACTGTGAGTGGGTTTGGCGATCTTCCCTGTCTGTTCCTCTGTCTGGCCTCTGTTAAATGAGATGCTTTGTGTAATTGAATGCAGAATATTAGCCAGGAGGTTCTGAAACCTAACCCTAGCTCTGCCTGGGACTTACCGTGTGGCCTTGGGCAAAGCACTTAACCTCTCTGTGTTTCTGTACCTGCCAGGGGTGAAGAACGCGGTTCCCGTGACATCCCTACGAGGCTCGGCAGTGCAGGAGCTCCCAGCCCTGCTTGGAAGGTGCTGTGCTCTGTGACAGAGCGCTGCGGCTGCACCCTTGCTTTCTGGCAAGCCTGCAGAATTACTGTGTGTCGTGGTGTGTTTAGTGCTGTGTGTCTTTTCCTCACGTGTTCTTACGTGCATTAGAAACGTGGTTTTAATTTGACAGTGGGGTTGGACAGTTTTGTCAAGTTCGCGGATGCTTTTGTGTATAAAATTGGTGCAGAGGTATGCCCAGGGAGAGGTGCACCAGGGGCAACGTCTAGAAGGAAAGAGAACAAAAGAGGGGGCGAATGAGCATGTAGGGAAAACAGGGCACAAATCGAGGGAAGAGCCAGGTCATTCACCAAAGTGACTGTCTGCCCGAGAGGAGGAGAAGGTAGCCAGAAAGAGCTAACCAGAAATGCCTGTTTTTGTTAAGGAGCTTTGGAGGGCAGGTTAATCTCGCTGTTTGCCTGAAAGAGGTTTTCTGTCGTTACGGCACACATGTATTCTCACGAGGTGGAAGTCAGCCAAGAAGCCGTTTTCTAACATTGTTTCGTTACAGATGGAGCCTAATTTGAAGTCAGACACAGGGGTCCTTCTTGAGCGGCCGGCGGTCTCTGTGCTGCCGGCGTGAGCGTTTCCAGCCACATCTGCACTGCAGCCTCTGCGTTCAGTTGCAAGCTGCGTGGGGTAAAGGTCGGTTTAGGAAGATATCTTTAGTATCAGTTTCAGATGCTGGCAGCAAAGGTGCATTACTGTGTAACCTCCGACCTTATTAGCAGGAAGTCACCTGTACTTTTACAGTTAAAAATAACTTCTGGGTTTGGTCGGGGAGGATAATATCCAGGAAAATAACTCTCAGGTTCCAAAAATCTTCCACGCCAAACTATATGGTTTATCAGTGCGCAGACCCAAAGATATGCTGGTTTATAACGTGAACCTTGAGAGGCAACTTAACGATCTCTGTAGAGGGCAGGTTGAAACCCCTTCAGAGTGCACTCAAACCTACAGCTTGAGCAAAGGTTACCAAATTTATTGTCTTCTGCAAAGATAACTTGTCTCGACTTGGACTTTAAATGATGGCGAGGCGGCATATCTGTTAATGAAAAATCCTACTGCAGATAACGGGTAAAACTGTCTGGGTTTTGCTGGTGGCCCATCTTCAACTGTCCTTGCCTCACCTCGGGCGGCTTGGACACGGGTCTCCGCTGTTAGTATTCCCTGTTAGATTGTTGGTGACCGGCTAATGTTGTGTGGCGTCCAGATCAACTCACTGTTGGCATGTCCTTCGTATTGACAGCGACTGTGAAGTGTTAGTGGGTAGCTGCACGGGTGAGTAGGCAATGGCCACTGTCCTGCTGATCCCTCTGAGGCAGGTGCGGTGTTCAGTGCTTTAAATGAGGTGCGGTTCTTCAGTCGGGGTGTTCACGCGGAGCTGACATGGGAAGCGTTCGGAGTGAAGGCCTTGGGAAGCTGGTGCTCCCTGTGTTTTCATGTTCTCCTGCTGATTCTGTGCTTTTTTTTCTCTTTTTTCCCCCAAGTCTGGTCTTGAACATCTGTCAGCAGTACGAAACTGTGTTCCCTCCCTCGGGTCACCTCTCTCCAGAGTTTTGAGGGGTTTGGTGCCTCGGTTTGTTTGGCTGGCTTTTGCAGCATGTCCATTGTACAAACTCGCTTCCCTTCAGCCAAGTTTGGAAAGAATAGCTTTTGGAGAAAGTAAGAATTCACTGAGTTTGGTGATACCAACTCTTACAGTTTGACACTAGTGTGTACCTCCTGATGGTGCAGGTGATGAGGGTCATTGTGGCATCCAAGGAGGGACTGGAGCTGATTCCTTGTAAAAGAAAGATCTGTGGGTATTACAAGTTTTGCTGTGTGTGATGCCAGTAAAAAGAATCTCTTGGAGCTGGAAGTGATCCAGTTCGTCAAGCCCTTGATCCTCATGGTTAAAAAGGTATAGCTGAAGCACCTTTTTGGAAACACCTCTTTTAATGAGTGGTTGCCCTCGGAACATCGTGAGAGCCTGGGCGTGTGTTTCCGCCTGCAGGATGAGCCGAAGGAGATGCCGTAGCTGTCTGCCAGTACCGTGCCGAGGCACTGCTTCGTGGCACATAGCCTCGATCTAGTACGTGTGTTTTGCCGAAGCAATACTGTGGTATTCCCAGATTTTCATCCTGGCACTCAAAATCCAAAATTGCTGGTAAGGGGAGATAAGAAGTCAATTATTCGCTAGAGTTTAACCATCTTCAGGTCATCTTCCTCTGGTGGACATAAATGCTGATGGTATCGCTGATTCTCCATGTACCGATTGTGTAAGATGCCTTGTTCCTAATCCATCGCTACAACAAGGTGTTAACTCCATCATGCTAATGCTTGTGGGAAGGACAGTGAACCTCTGCTAGTCAGACTCAGTTCTGAGTAGCCTCTGCGCAATTCGTGATCACAAATTGCTTGAAACAACCTTTTTTATAGATGTTTTCTGTGCGGTGAGGTGCTGCTGTGACTAAATGCATACGCTTTAAAAGTTGTGTGTGTATTTATACACACAGCTGCGTACAGAACGGGCCGGGCGAACATCAGCAATAGGTGATACAGCCAGCTGACTCACGTGAGAGCTGTTGCTTACAGAACAGGTTCCCCAAGGATTTCTCGTGTTGCAGTGATAGCCTGAGTCTCCGAAAGCGCCGTTCGAATCTCCTGTGGTTCTGTTGCGTGGTGAAGAACTCGGACTTGTCAGGTATGCTGTGTGCCCTGGTGTCCCGGGGTTGGTAGGTGCACTGCTTCACTGGAGCGTTGCATCCGTAGCTCCATCTTAATCGCCTGAATTTGAACCTTTTTTGGTGGGGATTCTGGGCTGGCGCGTGAGGCAGCGTTGGCGGTTCAAGGGGAACGTTCCCTGAGGTCACAGTGCAGTGATGGGTGTGGGGTCAGGAGTTTGCTTCCTCACTACCTGGTTTTGATTACCTTACGCTCTCGAGTGTCGCTCGAGCCTACTTATTTCAGAAAAGTGTGCCTGACCCAGGATGTCCTTGCTGTAGGAGGAATTGTTGAGCTGTGGGAGCTCTGACAGACAAGCACACCTCTGCTTACGTCCGCAGCTCGGATGTTTGTCCGTTGGAGCGGCGTGGCTGTGAGCTGACCCACCTGCGAGGCATGGTGTAAGCATCCCGACGTTCTGTTTTCCTGGAGTGGAACTGGGCTGTGCCTCCGTGTCAGCTGCCAGGAGCCTAATCATCCAGCCGTGCCATTTCCGATAGTCGTTGGGTGATACTAAAGGGCACGCACCGTGTATGACACGTTCTGACTTAGGAGTTGTGTTTTTTTCTCTAAGCAAAGTGTTCTTGCTTGGCCTCGAAGAGTTGAGGCTTTGGCTTCTGGATGCCACTTGCCCCATTGATGGCTCTTGGCTACCTCCGATGAGCAAGAGCATGCCTCCGGTCGCAGCAGCCTTAAAATAGCTAAACTCGTGAGGTTGCCTTTCTCCAAGGCGTTCTGAGGGCTGCGCTTTGCCAGGGTCATGGCATAGTGTGCGAGGGCATACACATGTCAGTGTGTTTCAGCACAAACGACTGGTCATTCCCCTTGGAGTTGTAATTTTGGGGGTGTTCAGTTATTTTACAGTAGCCATTCAGTGAATATAGCTGTAATGTCTGAAGTAGCTGTATAGATTGAGGAGCTTGAAGCCTGTCATTTGCATGGCAGTCTAACCAAAGCTCACTAGTGCTGGAATGAAGGTTACTTCCTTGGCCTGTTTGTGCTGATTCGTGCCATTTCAGGGAACTACTGTTAATTTCTTAAAATGTCATAAAGATTAGCTGGCAGGTTTGAGTTCAGAGGTACTTCAACCTGCCCATCCCAGCACCTGCTAACAGCAAAAATTCCTATCTGTTTTGAGTAGTCTGTGATCTGTCTCATATTTTGGAAGCAAATCTAGGTTTATTATTTGCCTGGTGCCTTGTAGAAGCTCCTGTTACAGGTGGATGAGTTGATTAATACATTTTTAATGAAGGCTGATACTCTGTGAAAGCATTTGGCTGGGATCACTGAAGTGAGAAGAGAAATGGAATATCCCGCCATCGGAGGGCTTGGGTTCTGCCTGCTCTTTCTGAGGGTTAAATAGCGAGCAAGAGCTGTAGAAGCATTAGCTGAACCCACGTTACTACTGCGATGGTTATCGGGCCGGGCGATGGAGTGCCACGCAGTGTCCCAAGGTACCGGTTCTGGAGATCCTGTAGCGCTTACCTACAGCCATTGTCTCATTTGTTGTTTGTTTTGGCTGGTGGGAGTTAGGTGGCAACTCCGCGTTTGGACGCAGGAATGTCGCTTTACAAATAAATGGTATTTTGTTTCCTCCCCGGTACGTGCAGAACCCTCTGCGAACGCGTGTGCTGAGAAGCTGGGCTCCTGGCGTGGTTTACTCTGTGGCTTACAGGTTTTCTCTCTGTTTCGTGGTATAAAAATGTCTTGCATTTAAGCAGCTGCCTTGGATCTATCATCTCGTAACTCGCAGGACTCCTCTTTCTTTTCTTAAGCCCTAAAAACGCAGTGGTTAATAACAGACATATGACTTGCTGCCACCAGGTGAGGAAAAAATATCTGCATGCCGACTGGGTGAACCACCCGTACGCTTTTTGTTGTGCTGCTCATCGCCTCTGTTCTCGTTCAAGCCGTTTTTCCGTCTGCTTGAAGCCCGCTGCTGTCTTTTCAGATCGAGATTGCCAGCCGTAAGACAACACGCGCGCGCCGCTGCGTACCTCCCGCTTTGCTGCACGCCCCCTGCCTGGCTGGTTCGGAGCCCCTTTGCCGCAGTCAGGTGTACGGAGCGCTCAGCGGCGTCGAATACTTGGCTTTATGTCTGCGTTGTCAGAAAGGAGGGATCAGTGCATCCTCAGGAAGCGGTTGTTTTGTTTTGCTTGCCCAGGTTATGTGAAAAGAAACAAACCCGTACCCAGATCGTGAGCTGTCTTGCAACTCCGAACTGCAGCTCTCACGCATTGTTAGAGCCGTTCTTTAAATGTTTTTAGATGTTTAAATGCCTGTGTTCCGTGCCCCCTTTTAGCCTCAAATCTCGGTTATTGGCAAGATGAGCAATGTGTTACAGCTGAAGATCACGGAGTAATTGCTTCTGTCTCCTAGGGGAAAGCGTAATTGGAGTAATCGTGCATCTGCTGGGAAGTCCTTGGGGGGAACCCCCACCCCAGAGATGGATGTCAGACACGGCACTTACTCCAGCTGCAGTTTTGGAAGTGCATATTCAGCCCTCCTGGGAGTAGGTTTTGTTTTTCAGTGTTTCTCGAGGAAGGCATAGTAAAGAAACAGATCTAACAATACGAGAGGTCTTTTAAAAGCATGTGAATTGGTGAGCGTGGAACGCCCTCCTGGGTGGAGAATTTCAGAGTTGCTGGTTTTGGTGACGGTTACCCTGTTGCGACATTGCTCTGCTGCCCGGGAAGCCGGTGTCGCTTGACTGGTGCGCAGCTGGTGCTCCAAGCGGAGTGCTGCCTTCAGGATGCTTCCTGGAGTTTCCCGCGTGAGATGGCAGGACGCGCTGTTTCCCCAACAGGATGGCGGCGGTGCCGTGTTTGATACCGGCGGTTTCGCTGGTTTATTGGAGAAGACTGTTTCCCTCTGGGTTTGGCAAAATGATTGCCTCATTTTGCAACAATATGAAGCCTGGCAGCTTTATATTTGGATTAGGTTGGACAGAACCAAAATATCCACGGTTTAAGCTTTTCATTTATCTGTTAATACATAGTTAAGTATCAGTGACACGTCTCGATATAGTGCTTTTGTCCCATTCTAGCCCCAGAGACCTGAAGTAGAAAGGTTTCTGAGCTTGCTTTCTGTACTGCTCGAGTTTGGTTTGTGACTCTTGCTTAACATACTGGCGCGGTTTTGTTCTAACACACCCGTCTGCGGCAAGGCTGGGGAGCTCGTGGTGCCAGCCACCGCACCAACGTGTGCGACTGTTGTGCAGGACAGCATGGCTCGGAGGCCACGGCCGGTTGTGGGCTGTGCACGCGTCGTGAAGGGGCTGACGACCGGCAGGTATGTCATTGTTAGGCTTGTTCTGCTTCACACTGCCGGTTTTTATGTCCACAGTACATAAAAATAGAACTTTGGGTAGCATTTCAGTTCTTTCCCTACCCATACGCCTTGTTCCAGACGGATCTGTAACTTCGTTTTAGGGCCGCTTCGAGAGACTGATTTGCAGCATGTGTTACGCTCCCTGTGATCCAAATTCTTGCAACAGCGTCATATGCAGAGAATTTAGAGTAAGATTTTCTGTTGTTGTTTCCTGCCTTCTAACAGATGCAGTAAAAGGTTTTTCTGCAAGGTTTGTTATTCCCAATTACTGACGCTTGCCCTGAGGCGTGAGCAGACGCAGGGTGACCAAAGCACTGTGGAATTTGCACCTGAGCTTTCTGCCCATTTAGTAAATAAACTCAGGCAGGTAAAATTAAACTTGTGTTTAACACTGTTTTCATCTCCCTTGCCTCCCCATACACCAGCGCTGCTGTTGGATCAGCTTGATTTCCTGAGGTAAGGTGACTGTCACCCCGCTGCGGCAGCCCCGGGAGCTGACCTTGCTTCTCGGTGCTCCCCAGCTCAGAGCCCACGCCAGCCTCGCCGAGGGAGGTGGTTGTTGCGGCGCTGCCCATCGCGCAGGCTGGGGTAAAGCAGCTGCGGGTCAGGCGGTGGGTGCCCTGCCTGCCCGCTCGCAGAGGCTGGCCCGCGGACGGCTGCAGTGGTAGTGGCTGCTAAGCTGTTGGGGAGGCCTCTTGATCTAACTTCTTCTCTGGACTAGAATAAGTCTAGACCGCCCTAGAAGTTTTTTTTAATTAAGGATTTTTGCTTGTGTGACTTATCCAAAATGGAGTGAAGGCCCCTGTCTGCCAGTCAGGAACTAGAGAACGGGGTGCATACAACCAAGAGCCAACTCTTTTAAAGTGTTTTTAAGTATTTTATCAAGCAGCGTGTAACAACTGTGCTGTTCCATCTCAGGCACTCCAAGAACTGTTTCCACGGGCACCAAAAGCTCTCTTCGTAAATTTTGGCAGCATTAGAAGTTAATTCGGAATTTAGGAAGCTTACCTGTGTGTAGAGCTTCTGGTGGGATGGAGTCTGCTGCCCTTGAAAACGCATAGCTCGATCCCTGGGCAGCAGACCCCTTGGGGCCTTCAAGGCGTAGCATGCCTTACGTGTAGTCAAGTAGATCTCATTTTAGGAGATGCTCATCCTGTGTCCGAGAGGAGCTGTGCAGCCTTTCTTGGGTTGGAATTCTCTTCTGCTGATTAGTTTTCCTTTCCTGCTGCATATGTTCAGACATTACTAATTATTGGGTGAACCTGAGCTTGACGTGAGTCAGAGAAGTTTCTAAAGCCTGTTTATTTGTAGCTTTTTAAACCAGTCCATTTGATGGAAGATGTGTAAAAGCAGCGTTTGTTTCAGGTGATACAGTGAAACAGGAGAAGCAGGTGGGGTCTTCTTTGGAATAGTTTTACCCCCAGCTCCACGCTCTTTGCCCTACTCTAAGGACTGTTTTGTACGCAGTCACTGTTTCAGCTCAAGTCTGAATGAGCGCACGCAAACCTAAGGAGTTGTGTCTCTTCTGCGAGTAGGTCCTTGTAAGGTCTGTTGCTTTTATTTTACTTCGACATTGTTCACAGTTTGTTTCTCCTGCATGGCACAGTCTTTCTGGCTTTTATTGTTCTTTAAATTGTGGTGCCTTTTTTCTTCTCAGAAGTGTGACTCCTGCAAAAATTGCTTTCCATCCCCCCGTGGCTCAGTATTAGTTGGCATCTCTGCTGCTCTGCGCCCTCGGTTCCTCCATCTCCTCTTTCACGTCGTGATCGCTCTTCACCTTCCTCTGAACCTCTGACACCGTTCGATGTCCCAGCTAGCCCTTCTCATGCTGACTAGGTGCCAAGAAACTCAGCTGCAAACCAGTCTGTCACCCTGTCACCGGAGGACTCCTTCGCCCTCAGCCCCGCAACACGTCTCTGCTCCCTTCTGATGGTGGGTGCCTTTCCGCTGTCTCCTGGCCTGCCCCGGGCTCCTCCGGTGCCACGCGCTTGCTGACAGCCCCGCCTGTGCTCCCCGTCAGCCGGACCACTGTCCCCTCAGCCGTGTTGGTCCCCAGGGCAGGGTACGTGCAGAGCAGGCAGCGGTGCTTCCCGAGACGCTGCCAGCCGCTGTGGAGGTTAGCGATGAGGTTTTGGGTGCAGACACGGTGCCCCCTGCACTCCATGGCAGCGGCGTTAGTGAATGGTGCCCGAAATCGCTGACCTGCGCTCAGTTGCGTTCATTCTGCAGAAAGGATGGTGGTGCTGCCCGCAGGGTAGCAGTTAACAAGGTCTCCTCAATTAGCAGGGCCTCCAGCTGGAGGATTAGCTCTTGGGGCAGGTAAAGCGAGTGCAATTAATGTGAACCTCCCCCCAACAGACCCTTGTGCTCGCGTTCCCAGGCTGCTGCTGCTTGCCTTTCAGGTATTTCCATTTAGCCATGCATCTGTAATAGAAAACAAATGCACTGTTCTTTGACATCTCATCTAACCCTTTGAGCGATTAATTAGTTCATTAAACATTAAGCAGTTAATCAGGAAAGGTTAATAGACTAAAGGCTGGAAATCCATGTGCCAGGGGTAGGAGCTTATTTTGTTTGTCTTGGAGTGCAAGCGACCCAAAGAGCTGGTGGTATTTTCTGTTTCAAGGACCGTGCATGAAGGACCAGCTCCTCCTCTCCAGCAGTCCCCAGCTCAGGTGTTAGCCGGGCAGAATCCTTGGCTGCCGCAGGCCTTCTTGCAGGCACGTGTGCTTTATGTATATTGAATCTGCTGAACTGAGCATGAGGTCCTGCTCTGAAAGGCACCATGCTCAGCAAGGGCTGCGTGGCCACCGCTCGTGGGCCACGGGGCGCGAGAAACCATGCGGGTTCGTTACAGACAGGCTCCTGTCATCTCTGCGCAGGTTGTCTGGCCCTCTGTACCAAGTTGTTAATGAGTAGGTCGCTCTGGAGAGAAATTTTTGGTTAAGGCTTCTGGCTAGTGCTTTTCTTCCTTTCTGCACCAGGTGGAATGTGAGATTTACGGGAGTGGGGTGGTTGTCGAGAATGAACAGAATGGGTAAGAAGATGAGAAATGAATGAAAATACCACAATGAGGTATTCAGGTACCCAAGTCTGAGCTTGAATCTCCTTCATCTTGAGGCATATTCCCAAACTCCAGGAGCTTTAAAGAAAACCAATGACCTTCTCACAATGGTTCCAGGTTCCGCAACTGTGTCAGTGACTAGCTGCCATAGCCTGGCCACCTGCGGCAGTGAGCAGCCTCCAGCAGGCTCTGTGGGCCTTGGGAGAGGTGTGCTAATTCATACGGAATCAGGCTGTGTGTTCACACAAATCCTGGTGGGTTTGGTGTATTTCATGAACCGGCAGTCGGAGTATCAGCCTGCGCGCTGGGCAGGCCCCGCAGTGCTGTGGCTCCTGAGTGCTGCGTGCTTTGGGCCCTCAGCCAACACTCGTGTCATTTGAGCAGCATATTAAGTGCTCATGGTGGACAATTCAGCTTTGCAAAAACAGAAGCTAACGAGGGTGTCGGTGGGGTTTGGTGTCAGCCCCAGCGATTGTGGGGTGTGTTAGCGGCAGCGTGCGGGGTGTAGGGTGGCACTGGCCTGCCTTCAAACCCCTCTGCAGGACGGGCCGACAGATGGGTGCTTGGTCTGTCACTTGGCTTCGCCCATCCTTTACCTTGGCTTTCTTTCAAGGCTGCCAGGAGCAGCAAGAGCAGGGCTGTTCTCAAGGGAGAGCCAGCGCTGGGGGTGCCAGGGCTCACGAGGCAAGCACGACAGACCCCAGCCGGTGGCCAGGCCTGAGCAGAGCCCAGGCCATAGGGCAGTGCCATGGGACTCATTTGGAAGTGCTGATCTGCAGGAGCAAGTGCAAGTGAAGCTTCAGTGGAAGAGATCTGGGTCTTGTGTGGTTGGAAACAGGGTGTGCTGTCAGGATGGCCTGAAGCCCTGTGCCAGGTCGGTTGTTAAAAGCCAGGACAGCCAGCAAGGCGACTGACTGGCCAAGTGTCGATGGACACCACCTAGGGATCGTGCTGTGGCTGTCTGTAGGTGTTGGTTGGAGGGGAGGTACGCGCGAGTAGGTGGTTTCTGGGTGTTGTGTGCAGGCAGTTAAGCAGTCGCTCTGTTGCAGCAGCTAGCTTAAGCTGTAGAAATGGCCTCAGGGGTCCAAAAATGCCAGAGGATGCTGGGATCCCCTCCTGCGCATCCTGCTTCTGACAGAGATCGCAGCCCAAGTCACGAGAGCGTTGGGAGTTTTTCAAGAGCTGTAATTTAAATAAGCTTTATGGAGAGTGGAGATCCCAATTTGGGAGATAATGTGCGAGTGCCCAAGGGTGAGGGAGCACGGGCGCTTTCTGAAAAGCTCCAGGCACGCACACTGCTTGAGCTGACTGGTCTGGTGTGTTCAGCCACGTTAGCTGCAATTCCTCGGGAGTTTGGACAGCAAGAGGTGGGATCTTGCAATGAGGAATGCTGATGTCCAGGCTGTGTGGAGGGGAGAGGAAGCCAGGACTGGTTCAGGTGGACAGGGATGAGGACCAGCTGCATGACCCGAACCCTCAGTGGTGCGACTCGCAGTGCGCGGCCCCACCGAGGCCAAGTGGGGCTCTGGCTCCTGAGGCTTCGGACGGGACAGTGTCAGGGCTGCTGGCAGTTGGGTATTTGATTGCTGTGTCCCACTTGGGTGTGCTGCGTCATGAGCGCAGGGTGTCCCTTAGTCTGTTGTGTGAGCACATGTAATTACGTGTAGCAGAACGGTAATGAAGGACTTGCTGGGACGACGAGTGCCTCCTGACCTTGGTCTGTGCCTGAAAGCCAAGCCTGTGCCCTACGCTGTTCCAGGAAAACTGGTTTCAACCGCGGGTTTTGGTGACCAGCATCAACAGGGTAAAACTATGGCAACGTGGTTTCCAGCACTCGGTACGTTAACATCTTTCCCTCGTTGTTATAAAATGCTTGCAGGGCGCTAGCAGCATGATCTCGGAAAGGGATTCGGAGACCACCTTCGATGAGGATTCCCAGCCGAACGATGAGGTGATGCCATACAGTGACGATGAAACGGAGGATGAGTTGGACAGTCAGCAGCCCGTGGCTGAACCAGGACAAAACCGAATCAGCAGAGACACCGAGGAGAGCCCGGAACCCTTGAAAAAAGGTAAAATTATGACAGAAACACGATTTGAGTAGCAGATGATCCTGAATACAGAGATCTACGCATGGATCAATTGGATTTTTGTGCTTATGCGTTAGGTAGGATTTGGAGTGGCTTATCTGAATCTGTGGAGGAGTAATTGATGGCAGTTCAGTTTCAGAAGTGTCAGAAGGAATACCAGCTCCGATCCGATCTGCCACCAGCGTTCTGTGCCAATGCTTGTTGCGTAAAGCTAATGATGAACACAGTGACCTCGTCTTAATTAAGGCAGGCCCTAGATGTACTGTGGTCCGAGAGCTGCTCGGGCAGAACTTCCAATGCAGTCTTCCCTGTCATCTGGAAACGTGAACCAGCACAAGCCAATTTGCTGTGTTTAGTCCGTTGGTTTGCACACGTTTCTGCCTTACGAGGCTTGCCCGGGTGAGATTTCGGTGTTGATGCGGATTTTGTGGCCTCGTGGTTTTATTTATTTGCAGTTGTTTCATATCGCTGAAAGGTGGGTTCGCAGCTGCCCGTTAAGGGCAGTCTGTGCTGCTGCCACTGCAGAACACAAATGGAGGAGCCTGTCTGTATGCTCTGGACATACCTGTTCTTCACCTCTGTCCAAGAAAAGTCTAACTCCCCTAAATACCGTTTTTTGGTGTTGCAATGTCAGTATGTTTTGTGTAACCACAACCTGTTTAACATACATATGGATTTCTTCCTGTTTGTGTGGCAATAGGGAACAGTTGATCACCTCTCATTTTATAGCCACCTGTTACGTGTTTTCATTTTATAACCACCTATTATGTGTTTAGTTTGGGTTTTTTACACCGACTGTGGTAACATAGTATGTAGAATAAACACAGTTTTCTTAGCCTCTCATCATCCCTGATATTTTCTTGGGTCCTCACCATGACTGTGGCCCCCCCCTTATTTTATCCAGCTGTTTATCTCATACACACAGCACACTAGCAGCCACAGGTTTGCTTTGTGGCCTAGTGTAAGGCAAGCAAAAGAAAAACAGAAACGAAACCAGAACAGGACCTCCTACACCTTCAGTTTCTTTTTGGAAGTGCACCGTGCCTTTTCCTTTATCCTGGTAAACTGGAGAGCATCTGGAAGCCCAGAGAGGAGTTTTGATTCTGCCCTCCAAGGGGCTCCTGCTCCTGTGAGCTCAGCGTGACCAGGAGTCTCTGCTGCCTATACAGTGACTGTTACCCAAATTATTATCCAAAATACGGGCTAGAGCTGCGGATATCGCAGAGTTCCTTTGAACCCTGGGCTAGGGCAAAAGCTTTGAGGTGGTGGGAGAAGTTGCCATGCAGGCTTGGCAGGCCAGTACTCTAATCATACAGCCTTGAAGAGTTGACAGACGTTGACAGCTTTCTTTTTTCCCCTCTTTACTTCCTTTGGGGTTTTGGGTGGGTTTTTTTCCTTGTTCGTTTTTTTTAATTGCTTTTTGCCTGCTTTTTCTGGTTACTAGGTAATTTTCTGGCATTAGTTGCGGAATTTGTAGAATCTGCTGACTGGTTCAGTGGCTGATTAAGTCATATTTATACGAAATTGTCATCCTTTTTCCTTCTCTTTTTTCCCCTCAACAAAGACATTTGCTCTTTCTGTTCCTTTAGATGGTGAACTACCGGTGCAGTTTCCCAAATACTAGGTAGAAGTAATTTCGGGGAGCTTCCTTCCTGCAGGTTTTATTTCAGACTCCTTTGCCAGTTTTGCATCTGGGCTGTGGAGGTGTTACCGACGCCGCAGTGTTCTTGCGAATGTGCTGGCGGTTCTTGTAGATGCCTTCACAAATTTCCTCAGTCCTAGCGTTAACGACTAGCAGGTCACGCACTTCAGGTATGTTTATCTTTCAAACCAAACCTGGTCCTCCAGTAGCGTTTTGGTGGTGATTTTCACGTGAGGCAGGTGAAACCCTGTGGCTGGCAGCAGTTCTGTGTAAGGCCTGGCCGGGGTGCGCAGCGCACCTTCACCGTCGGCCGTGCGTTTTCGCCTGTGCAATCTTAACGCAAGTGCTGCAGCAAGGGGAGTGTTTCCCTCCTGCCTGCTGCGCTTGCAGCCGGTGTGCTGGGAATGACAGCTGCGTAGTGGCGGTGGAGGGCACGGATGGCTCACACGGACCTTGCTTTGTGCGTTGGACGGGAAACCAAATGTGCTGTGTCTGGGTCAGCGCTGTCAGCCGTGACCAGCAGCACCTTCGGAGGCGCTTCCCGCGGGTCCCTGGCAGCCTGTGCTGGTCCCCAGCCCGCGCCTCTGCCTCCGGGAGTTTCACCCCATCCCTGCTCACGGTGCCGGATGCCTCAGGTCCCAGAGGCCTGAAACCCGAGGGCACCCATTAAGGGCAGTTACTGTGGGCTGGAGAAGAGGGGAGATGCCTGGCCGATGAGTCAGGAAAGTTGAATTTCAAAACGCTGTCTGCCGCCTCCTTCCCAGGCAGGCAGAGCCCTCCTGCGTGGCTTCCAAACCTGCTGAATGAGTTGCTTTGATATGGGCAGGGCCCGACCTTCTGGGCGTGGGTAGCAGGATTAATAGGGCAGTCCGGGATGCAGGCCTGGGGGCAGGAAAGGGGTCTGAAGGGTTTGGAGGCAGCCTGTGAAAGAGGGGACGTGGGGGGTGCCTCGAGAGGTGGAGGCATTCTCGCAGTAGGTAGTGGTCAGCCAAAAGCTGTGTAGGTCCTGTGTGGTTCCAAAGATGGACTTTGTGGGGCTTAGGGTGAGGATGGATGGTTGGTTGGCAAGTCCTCTGGAGCTCCCCTCCTTAGGGAGGCTGTGGTCGGGTTGTAAATGCTGAGTACCGGAGGTGACAGGAGGAGGCAGGATTGCTCAGCTTTGTGAGCAGCCTGGTCGCGGTATGGTCCGACCTCAGACGCTGTGTAGAGTTTTGTTAGTTTCACCACAAAACGCAGTCCGTATGCCTGAGCTGTCAAGCAGTAAACAGTGGCTTGATGGCTGAAAAAATGAAATGAGCACTTCGGGTACTTTTTCTGTGGTTGTAAATGAAAACCCTTGTCATCATGGTTGTATGAACTGATGTTGGCAAAAGTTGAGTGGACTTTTTTTTCCAGGTCTAGAAAGACTGAGAAGCCCTGTTTGGGGTGTGTGGCACTTCACAGGTGTAAAGCCAGCAAACTGAAAGAGGGGAAAAGGGAAAGAAAGAGTAAATGTTACTCTGATAGGTTTTCAGTGTCTTACAGCACTTCCAGACTGTTCACCACCACTTCTTCCTTCCTCAGGTTGTGTTTTAGTGTTAACAAAGACAAATATCCTGCAAACGTCATGAAAACCTTGGTTTAGGTGCCGGTCTTGTTTCAATTGGAAGTACTCTTAGCAGATGGCTTTTGAGAGAGCCTGCAACTGGCAGACCTGTTCCCTCCAGTTGATAACAGTCAGGTGTTGACCCCTTCGGCCTTGTCTCTTCCAGACTGCAGCTGGCAGGTTAAAGCGAACGATGAGCACTTCTACAAACAGCCCCAGTTCAAGAGAAGAGTATTTCTGTGCTTCAAGAAGAGCAAATATGCAGTAAGCTTCTTTATCTGTGTCATGTGCTAATGGTACTTGTCAGGGTGAATACTTTCTCAATCGCAGTACCATCGCACTGCTGATTAGTGTCAAAGCCACAATTAACACTTCCTTAGGATTTCCATCGAAGGTGTGGAAGTGTTACTGGTTTTGGGTTTGTGAATGGAAATTCAAGGTATGGAGAGGCTTGTGTAAGATGCAATAGAGAATTAGGAGCCAGGTGCCCTCAGTCCAAATTCCGGAGTGTTATCTGCTCACCTTATCTTTTCAACCAGGTTGTTGCAGACTCTGCACAGGTGTCACCTTTCATGGTCTCAGTGCAGTATTGAGCAACACCCTGGTTAAGCTAGCCTGCGACAGTGTTAAAACCAGATGTTTGGGAATGTCCAGTCACTTAAACAGTGTCATTCTAAGTCCACCTAATTCTGATTAGGGAGAAGTTTCTATCTCATTATCAAGACACTGAATTTTGTTTGTTTTCCTGTTCTTAACTCCTTTACCTTTTCAAAGTAGCACTAACCCTGCAGTGCTTGTATGTGGTGCTGGTTGGGAGTGGCAAGGCTTGGGCTGCAGGGTTACACTTTACGTGTGATGCGCTGGCTCAGGTGGGCCCCGGTGCCTGCGAGATGCCTGCCTCGCAGACCCCAGGCAGTGGGGATTCACCCAGGCAGGAGCATGAGCATCAGTAGTAAAACAGCTACAGCTTGAGCTACTGAGGGAAATCCCTCCTGCTTGGGCTAGGTAGGGACGGGCACTCATGAGAGGTAGCCTGTGCTGGATCTGGCATTGTCCCTCTGGAATTAACAGTCCTTTGTATCTGGGTTCATTATTTGCAGTTTGATGCCTGAGACCAATTACATCCCCAAAAGTGATATTGTGTGTTTAGCAAATAATGCTGACAGGCATTAGAGAGGAGACTGGGGAGAAGGAGGAGAGGAGCACTGGAGTTTGCTCCCCTTCTCTGTGCTCACCTGGCAGTGCCATGTGCGCGGTGTCACTTATCTTGGGAGAGGCTGTGACTGTGCAAGGCCTCGGTGTAGCTAAAGCTTCAGTCCGAGAGCCTTTTTGGGTATATTCGTGTCAGTGAAGCAGACCTTTTTTGCCTTCTTTTATTGGGAGAGTGACCCATGTTAAACTGTTAAGGAAGGAGACAGCTCAAACAAAGACAGTTTTCACTAGTAAAATGCTTAACAATATGCACTGTACACTTGTAATGGAGGAAGAATCTGCTGTGGTGAATGACATTTGCTTTTCTTCTACAGGGGAATGCAATTAAGACATACAAGTACAACCCTATCACATTTTTACCACTGAATCTCTTTGAACAGTTTAAAAGAGCAGCCAACTTCTATTTCCTCGTTCTTCTCATTTTGCAGGTAAGACAAGAGGGAACGCTAACTGTGGAGCAGTAAAACAAACACAGTAGCTTTGTATGAGCTAGGATGAGCCAGTTGCAGAGTTCATTAATTTCATGGGGAAAAGATGTTTCTTTTACTCTGAAACAGGACGGCCTAAAGTTCCACTCGGGAATCAGAGCTCCAACAGAAAATAAGAGCAACTCCAATGATTAAAGGGAAGCTGATGCTGATGCTTCCCTTTAGGTAGGGCAGCATGGCTACAAGCTCTTCCCTGAGAGCTCTGCACAAACTGACTTAAAAACCTCCCTCTGATGTGTTGGTTTTCTTTCTTATGTCATGGTCAGGTCGCTGTTAAACGTCTCTGAATGGAGCTTGATCGATAATCCTGTACTGAACTGATTTGTATTTGTCTGTTGTAGTCGATTCCCCAGATAACTACCCTGTCGTGGTATACAACGCTGGTGCCCTTACTCCTGGTGCTGGGAATAACCGCGGTCAAAGACCTGGTGGATGACATTGTAAGAAAAACATTTTGTTAATACTAAAAGCAGAACCCCCAGTGCTGTTGGTGTCCTCAGCTGTGGTATGCAGTAGGGAGAACTTTCTCCTCTCCTGCTTTTCAGGCGCGTCACAGGATGGACAATGAGGTTAATAACAGGACATGTGAAGTCATCAGGGATGGAAGGTTTGTACTGTTCCCTCCTTAACTCTGTAAGTAATGTTTGTTGCCTTGTTACTCCGTTTCAGCACAGGTCTTAAACCACAGATGGTAGGGAAAGTTCAGGTTTTGTTCTGTGCTGTCCCACGTGTCTGTGTGAAAACCTGATTGAAAATGGAAGAGAATTGTCCAAAGGAGTAGTTTAAAATTAGTTCTGGACACGAAATCTGTGCTAGAGCAACTTATTTGAGATAAGGACAGTAATTCCTGTGTAGGTGAAGAGGTTATAGACCCCTTGGCAAATAAATTGCAGATTCCAAAAAGAAAAAGCACACCTTACCAAGATGTAATGTTTTTGTACTAAGGAGAGTTCAGTATTTCAAGATTTATAGCGTGCACAGTGTTCTAGACAAAATAGTAATGATTATTGAACTATCTTGACATTAGGTTCAAAAACACAAAATGGAAAGATATTAAAGTTGGTGATATCATTCGTCTGAAGAAAAATACTTTCGTTCCTGTAAGTGCTTTAGCTATTTGTTTTATGTTTCCGCAGAGGTCGGTATGAATCCTGACCTGGATTTATCTGATGCTTATCCATTTGTTTTTCTAGGCTGACATTTTGCTGCTGTCCAGCTCAGAACCCAACAGCCTCTGCTATGTGGAGACAGCCGAGTTAGATGGGTAAGACTCTGTTTCAGGATTTCTTGGGCTGAATTTTGGCTTACTGGGAAAAGAGGAGGAACTGTGTATTTCAGACTTGTCACTTGTTAAGCCACACCTGGAAATCTGTGTCCAGTTTGTGATTCTCACAATTTAAGGATCCTTAAAAACTGGCGAGGGTCCACTGGAGTGCAGCAAAGATGTTCTGCAGTACTCCAGACGTGATGTGTGAAGAAAGGGCGAAGGACTTGGGTTTATGCAGCCTGGAGAAGAGAAGGGTGATTTAATCAGTCTTCCAGTGTCCCAAAGGCCATTGCAGAGAAGATACTGTCTTTGCTAGGACGCACCTTGACAGGACAAGAAGCAACGGATACAAGTAGCTCTGGAGGGAATTCCATCTGCATTCGAGAATAACTGTTCTCATGGTGGATAATTTTTACCATCGGAATAGGTTGCCCAGGGGAGTGGTGGGATTTCTGTCACTGGAAACAGTCAAGGCTTGGCTGTACAGGGCCCTGGATAACTGTGTCCAAGACCTGCTTCCGGCAGGAGCTTGGCCTGTTGATTACCAGAGCGCTTTTCCAACCTGGACTTTCCTACGATGTTAAACTTCTCTGGGCGGGAAGACAGAAATAGGTATTTTTCTGTGGAATTTTTGCACGGAAACCGTGTAGATAGCATAAATCTCAGTGCCTCTGTCACTTTGGAAGTGTCGGTTTGGCTCGCGTTGTCAGAACAGCTAGTGCTGGATCCTTGTAGAGGAGTCCGCCGTGATCTGGTGAGGTGAGATGTTAGTTTTCCTGGATGAGCGGTGTACTCCTCACTCGGCTTTTACGAATCTGGAAAGCGATGGCTTGCACCGCCATCAAAACAAGGATCTGCGTGCGTTGCAAAAGGTTTGTTCTCCGTTGCAGTCAACCCTTCGGTTATTAAACACTGCCTTCAAATAACCATCGCTTCGCAGGTAAGGAGGCCACTGGTAACACAGCGGCTGCGAAGCCTGCCTTACCTGCAGCGGGCAGAGCCGGGGGGGCACGGTGTCGCCTGAGGCAAAGCAGCCCCCGTAAGAGCTGGCCGCGTGCTTCGCAGCCACGCAAACACCTGGCTTTGCCATCGCTTCCACGTAGGGGGCTGGTACCTAAGGCTTACTGATTCGCTGACTGTAAGCTTGTTCAAACTGCGTTCCTGTACCCACGTTTTTCATGAAGTGACCTTTTTATCCTTTCTTCTTAGTGAGACGAACCTGAAGTTCAAAATGGCCCTTGAGGTAACACACAGGTGTCTTCAGGAGGAAAGGGCGATGGCAGACTTCAACGGTTTGTGCAGTTATATTCTTACAACCATTCAAACCTTGCCGAGCAGGTTACAAGTAAACAGAGCGTGGGTGGGGACGGAAGTTGCCAGTGGTCCTTGTCATGCGGAGTTAATGGCTTCCTGGCCTTTGTCACCAGGCAGCACTGCTGCTGAGCTGTCTGAGGATGAGACCTTTGCCGCGGGTGAGCTGCAGCACACGGAGTAGGGATGGTGGAGCCCTGTATCAGTGTTCGCCTGCCTGCTTTCTTTGGAAAAACAGTGTTTGCTGTTGGAATTGGATCTGGAAAATACCTTCTGTTGTCATTTTCCTCCTTACCATTAGCAGCCAGCCGCTTTCTCTGCAGGCTGCGGAAACTTGAAGGGCTCCAGCCCTTTCTCTTACTGAGAGCAGACACAGAGATTTATCTCAAGCTGCATTTTTTAGCTATCCTAAAATTGTAAATGCTTTAAAAAAAGAAAAGGCAAAAAAAACCCCCTCAGAGCAGAGTGAGAGGGAGAAGTCAGCAAGTAGGGACTGCTCCTGGTTTATTCCAGCCCGAGAACTGCGGAGCACAAAGTGACACTGACAGAGTAAACAGAAGGGAGTTTACTTCCCTTCTTCACACAACACGCAGTGAAGATTCAGTTTGCCAAAGGATGTTGTGGATGTGACAGTTAGTGCTTCTGAAGGAGGTCTCTTGAGCCAGTTTATATGGGAGGAGAGCCTGCCCACGGAGACGTCGGCTCTGCTTCAGATCTGCTGGCTGCGGCTTGCTGTGAGACTGTGAAGACATTTCAGTGGCCTGCACCTGTGATTTCACTCTTCCTTGCACATCCACCACTCTTGAGGAGGAGGTTCAGGGCTACAGACAGCAGTGGTGTGGCCTGGAACTGCCATTCTGTGCTCCTGCAATTGGCAGTTCTGCTGACATTCATTTACTTCTGAAACTGCTTTGATTTTGGTTCATGCCGTAGTCACCAGTATTTTGGGATGAGCTCGGTTTTGGGGCTGGAAATGCAAACATCGTATTTAAAACAGCAGCAATACAGCACCGGGTATTTGTACAACCCAGACTTCAAATGAAGTGTTTAGCGAGAACACTCGTTTTCTCAACCAACCAACCTGGTGAATTCGGACTGCGTCCGTGGTGGGTACAGATCAGGCGCCTTTGTTTAACCGCTGCGCGTTAACCACGTCCTCCTCCAAATACCGTAGGTCTGATAGAATGTGAAGAGCCCAATAACCGACTGGATAAGTTTGCAGGAACATTATTCTGGAGGAACATGAGTTACTCGCTGGACGCTGATAAGATTTTATTGCGCGGATGTAAAATCAGGAACACGGACTTCTGCCACGGCGTGGTCATATTTGCAGGTATTTGTGAACTGGACACCTGCAGTGTTTACTGACTGAACGCGTGCCCGAGAGAGTGAAATGGCATTTTATCTTACAAACATTGACTGCATCCTGTCCCAGTTCCCTGAAACAGTAATACCAGCACTTGTTTGAATATTGTATTTCTTCTTTATTTTTAGGTGCTGATACAAAAATAATGAAAAATAGTGGAAAGACGAGATTTAAAAGGACAAAAATTGACTCCCTTATGAATTACATGGTTTATACTGTAAGTCTTTGTTTAAAATTTGGATGTTTGAGTTCATTTTAGAGTGAACAGAGTGAAGGCAGATGTAGGAAAATCTTTGTTTTGGTGTAATAAGGATGTTCCCACTTTGGTTTGACCTGATGAGCTGGGACAGAGTAAGAGGAATCGAGAAAGGTGCCTCGCTTTTGGCAGAGTCTGTGACCCTAAACTGCCCCTGGTGCAGAAAGATGCTTCAAACCCGGTGCTGCAGGTGCTTGTCTGTGCGAAGCTGTTGGTCAGAGACCCGAGGACCCTGGCCCAGAGCGTCTGTTCAGCCCAAAAGGCTCAACACCCGTGTGGGGGGGTGAGGAATACACGCTGTCCTACACCCATGCTCTCCTGAGTGTGATTTCTGGGGCCAGGGAAGGAGGAGTGAGGAGCGGGCCTGTTGGCAGGCAGAGGCAGTTAACTCGGTACGACTGCGGTTCTGCCCCTGCTCTGGGGCTGCCTGCTGAAATAAACCAAAACCATGAAAATGGTGCTTGGGAACAGGCTAACGTTACAACCCAAGTGACCTGCAGAGACCATCTTGTGGGAAAGGCTCACTCCCCTTCTTACTCACCAATACATCTAATATCCTATGTGGTATGTGGGGGTCTGGGGTGCCAGTTGAGGAAGTGTCTCTGAAGTGTCACGGCCCTCCCTGTGTGTGCTGCAGATCTTTGTCGTCCTCATCCTGCTCTCGGCTGGCCTTGCCATTGGACACACTTACTGGGAGCAGCAGATTGGCAACTCATCATGGTACCTCTACGATGCGCAAGACTTCAGCCCCCCGTATCGTGGCTTCCTTAACTTCTGGGGGTATATCATTGTTCTGAACACCATGGTTCCCATTTCCCTCTACGTGAGGTAGGTGAATACCATGGCCTCTAGTAGCTGAGCTGGTCATGGGCTTGAGTTACTTGCCTGACGCATTAATGGTGAATGGGCTTAATTTTCCATTGGTGGTGACAAATGCAGCTTCATGTTGGATGGGAAGGCTTATTAATTCCCTCTCCTATAGCAAAGTCACTGGAGAACCCTCTTCACTGAGATTTTGTGAGAAAGTGATCTCTGTTGCTTTCCTATAAATTCATGACCCAAGGGTCTGTGACTCAGAATCTAGGGATCAAGGTTTTCTTGAAGTGTGAAGCATAGCTGCTCTGTACTTAGAGAAAGTTATCCCAAGTAGTGATCTCTGACAGAACTGAAGACTTGATCCTGCTGGTATTTAACTTCTCAGTCTAATTCTGCAGTCATGGTGCATGAAGGAAACTACTTGAGGAAAAGAATTAAAATGGAAAAATTGTATTTTCTGGATTTAATGTTGAAATAGAGGCCTTACTGCTCCAGGAAGCATCAATAATTTTCATAGAATCATGGAATCACAGAATGGTTTGGGCTGCAAGAGACCTCAAAGCCCCCCCAGCGCCACCCCCTGCCACGGGCAGGGACACCTTCCATAGCCCAGGTTGCTCCCAGCCTCATCCAGCCTGGCCTTGGGCACTGCCAGGGATGGGGCACCCACAGCTGCTCTGGGCAACCTGTCCCAGTGCCCCCCACCCTCTGCGGGAAGAACTTCTACCTTTGACAAACTAACATTTGAAGTCCTCCAGCTTCCTACTCGCTCTTCTCCAAACTGTACTTAAAATGCAGTTCCCAAGTGGGATTTCTGTTTGTTGGGGGGGCGGCACCATCGATACTTTTGGTTTGATAAGGCCTTGAGGCTTTTCCCCAGTTGCTGCTGTTGAAGCTGAGGCGTGTGGTCCGACATCAGATTGGGTGGCCTGTGTAGGGGTGAGGGTGCCCTGCAGTGTGCCGGGGAACATAATTGCTTTGGGTTGAGCTCCTGGGCTGCATAAGCAGTTTGAGTCCTGGCAGACAGGGTCCCCTGGTTCTGGTAATACATCATTATTGTGAAATGTGAGCTGCAGCTGGGAGTGAGAAAACCCGTTTTATTTCATTTAGCGTCGAAGTGATTCGTTTGGGCCAAAGCTATTTTATAAACTGGGACCTGCAGATGTATTACGCCGAGAAGGACACGGCGGCGAAGGCCCGAACCACCACGCTGAACGAGCAGCTGGGGCAGATCCACTACATCTTCTCTGACAAGACGGGAACGCTTACGCAGAACATCATGACGTTCAAAAAGTGTTGCATAAACGGCCAAAGATACGGTGAGTGAGTGTGCCACACTCCTGCGCCCTGTAGTGAAGCCATGGCCCGCACAGGGTGCTGATGGGTGACGGCAGCCCAGGGAGAGCCTGCGAGTGCCCTTGTCGCCCTGACCAAGGCATTTATTGTTGCTGGGAATCAGGTGCATACGAGTCTCCTCAGGCTCAACTGAACTTCGGCGATTTTGCCCTGGCATTGGGTAAAGCTCCAGTAAAACTGAATTACTGGGGCTTTCCCACTGTTTTCCTCTTTAAAAAAGGGAAATGGATGGATGTGAGTGGAAATCTCCAGGTAAAAAAAGTCAGAAATAAGTAATTTACAGAGTGTTTTAATGCCTCAGGGACAAAATTCATCTAGAAACAAATCAGAAAATTTCATAGGAACAGCAGTTTCTCATTTTGGTGTTAGCTCCTAGTCCAGCCATCTCTGGATTTCAGTGCATGGAACACGCAGCGCGCGCGCGCGCGCTCCAGAACTGCTGCTTGGTGGGTTCAGGTGAGGAAGAACGCAGTGTGCTAGCGACATGTGCTTTTTAAACATCCTGCTGCTGAAGAGGAGGAGTATCAGACAGCAAAGGCTGTGCTAAGCCAACGTGGATGTTTTAGGACAATTCCACCCCGTGCATTATCCTGGTATTTGCTTTGGTGTCCCCAGCGTACGAAGGTACCGCAGCTGCGGAAGGGCGGGCTGTTTAGATCTGAGCTATGCGGGTGCAGTAGATACTCTAGGTGTTTTTCACGTTGTGAACGAGCTGTAAGAGCTCTGTTGTTCTGTCCTGAGCCTTCTGACGGACGGTGCTTGCGTTGCAGGAGACTGCCGGGACGGAGCAGGGCAGCCTCATAGCCACCCGGAGGTAGGTGGGCCCGACCTGGCGCTGACGTCGCCGCAGTCTGTAGGACGGGGCCGTTCCCTTGCCAAGTGTGCAGGGGGACAGGTGGGCACGAAGCGATCGCACGTGAGGGAACTCAGACTCTCTCTGCTTCTGTGTTGTAAGCAGCAAGTGGATTTCAGCTGGAACATGTACGCGGATGGGAAGTTCTCGTTCTACGATCACTACCTGATAGAGCAAATAAAATCTGGAAAGGAGCCAGAAATCCAGAAGTTCTTTTTTCTGCTTGCTATTTGTCACACGGTCATGGCTGACACTTCTGATGGTGAGTATGTTGGGTTGTTCCCCTAGTGTGAGGGGAAAATAATTCAGATCCAGTCGCACGAGGGATCCCATGCCAGTCCCGTAAGCGAGGAGGAGTGCTGGGCTGCTTTTTGAAATTAAACAGGAGCAAGAGCCGGTGCTGTTCCCTGTGCTGAGATTATCTGTCCCTTCACGGAAGGAGGACTGTTTTTATGACAGTTTTACTCTTGTGGCAAATGTCCATCTTAAATAACAGCAGATGAGAAGGGTAGGGAACAGTTTATAACAGGGGTCTTGTCTTCTCTCTGTTCAGTTACATCCCTCCAATCTCAAAAGCATAAACCCCAGATAAAATGCTGGTGACACTGGCATAGTCTCTGCTTCCACATCTGTATCTGAAAGCACAGACACATTTGGACACGTGTTTTCAGCGTGGAACAGTGTTGACAGCGTGAGGGTTTTGTGCTTTCTCCCTGAGGCACAGCCCCACACACCAATTGTGTGTCTACTAAGAGCATGGCCAGCAAATAACCAAAATGCATAACAAAAACGTGACAGAAACTGAATTGAGAGGAGGGTGGCTGTTGGAAGGATTCATGAATGTGAAAAACCACGTTGGGAGATTCACTTAAAGTGTTGAAGAGTGCCGTAGCTTTAGTCTTGTCTTTGTAAAACTGGCAGTCTCCTGTCCTTTCTTGCTCTTCCTACTGATGTGTTTGGGGTTGTTTCCATTATATTAGTGTCTGTGGCCAAGGATTTGTCTTTTGGACCTTCCTTTGAAAATACTTAAATGAATGTATTGAGAAATTAAGGTATTTAAGTTGTTCTGAGACTGAGCAGTTACAGTTTGCTTTTACACTGGCAGCGAAGAGGGTTTAGTGACTGCCCCGTTTGGAAAGTACATGTCATAAGAAGTGGGGGGAGTCCCTAGTCCCTCTCCTCTGTGTGCACTGCTGTGGGGTGCTGCAGCAGCCTGCTAGACCCCCTGCAGAAAGGGAAAGGGCTTTGCATGTCCAGCGCCCAGTCACTCTGAAGAAAGCTGTGATGTTTTCAGCCACGGTGCCCAAGTGCCGCTGTAACGCTCAGGGACATCCTGGCTGTCTCTTCTCTGCCCCGTTTCAACGATACAGGTCAGCTCAATTACCAAGCAGCTTCCCCTGACGAAGGGGCCCTGGTTACAGCAGCCAGAAACTTCGGCTATGTTTTCCTCTCGCGCACGCAAAACACGATCACTATCAGCGAGATGGGGATTGAGAGAACTTACGACGTCCTTGCTATCCTGGATTTCAACAGCGACAGAAAGCGGATGTCTGTCATCTGTAAGTGGAGTGCAACCAGCCGTTACAGAACAGGTCGCTTGTGTTTCATAGGTGGAAACGCGCGTGCGAGGGAAGGGGAAGTCGTGGGTTACAGCTGTGTGACGCAGGGTCCTGTGAGGGATTTGAATCCACAGAGCTCTGCATAGCAGGAGGGGCTGGGTAGCCAGTGTGCCCACTGGACAGCCCTGGTGTTCAGTCGTGGCCGCTGCCGGGGACAGCTGTGGGGCTTTAGCAGAAGCTTGAAGAACTGCTGCAGAGATGATTTATTGCCCCTTTCCCCAGAGAACAAACAAGCTGCATGTTGCTCTAGCTACTGAGATGCTGCGCGTGCGAGTCGAGGCATCAGTAACACTTTAGTTTTGATGTTACCCATCCTTAAAGAAGTCAGTCTTGAGTCAGCTGGAGATGTGCTGGACGGTGCATCCTGTCCCTAGCGTACGTGTGCCCAGCTCCTGTGGGCCAGCGAGACGTTGACACTACACGAACCATTGCCAACAGCGTAATCCTTGGGAGCTTAAATACCCTCTCCGGGCACGGAAGAGAAGAGGAAATGCACTTCTCAGCTGGGTCACTTAAGTGAACAGCATCAGAGATGATGGAGAAACATGATCTCGTAGTTTAGGGACTTAACGGCAGTAGACTGAAAATCGGGTCTGAAACTATTCTTTACTTAAATGCACTCTAACGTTTTGTCCCACCTCTCGTGTTTCACTCCACAGTAAGAGAATCATGTGGAAATATCAGGCTGTACTGTAAAGGGGCTGACACAGTAATTTATGAGCGGCTGCACCCCAGGAATCTGAAGAGAGAAGCTACAGAAGAAGCACTAGATGTATGGTTCTGTTTTATATGCCATTCTAAAATTAAAAATTGTTTATTTCTGACTGTAATTTTACATTTCCTCTTCCTAAACTATTAAAACAAATGCAGACCCATAATTGGTTCTGCAAGTCACCCCAAGCCTGAGGAATCATCAGAGCGATACACGTTTCACAGAGTGTTAGGAGTTGGAAGGGACCTGAAGAGATCATCTAGTCCTTAAAAACGCATTCACTGTCTCTTTGTGAAAAATGAACTTAAATCTTGTCTACGTGCCCTTTTTTCCCCAGTTATCAGTATTCCAGATCACTACACTGTTCTGTTTGTCACCTCTTTGGTCTTCCTGTCCAGGCTGCCTGGTCAGCTGTAATTTAATTTTGACATTTCAGACCGATGGTGCAGTCAGATTTGTTTTATCAGACTTACCAGATGCTTACGGTCTTACCTCTTGTGCTTGGATTGCAGATGTGGAGTTTTGATTTGTGGATATGGTTTTACTTTGACTCTTTTTCAGATTTTTGCAAATGAAACTCTTAGGACACTGTGCCTGTGCTATAGAGACATCAGTCATGATGAATTCGAAGCATGGAATAAGAAGTTTGTGGAGGCCAGTGTAGCTACAACTAATCGTGACGAAGCTCTGGACAAAGTGTATGAGGAAATAGAAAAAAACCTGATTGTAAGTCAAGCTTTGCATTTTTAGTGTGCTCTTAAACAAAAAGAAACAGGTATTTTTGAAAATAAATTATCCTTGTTTATTAGGACATTTGGTTTTAGATCTTTCCAGTATGTTATTGGCTGCAGAGCCACGCGTATCTTAGTACGTGTATTTCACTGTGGTCACGTCTGCATGCAGAGTTTGTCCTTACTGGATTCTTAGCTCGAGCTGTACCTTGGCCTGAACAGACATCCAGAAGGGTTTCATTCTCTGCTGCAGATGAATCAGGTTTCTGTACGTCTTTATCCCACTGAACGCCTCTATTTTGATACCTTCCAGCTGCTCGGCGCGACAGCTATTGAAGACAAACTGCAGGATGGCGTTCCAGAAACCATTTCCAGACTTTCCAAAGCAGACATTAAGATCTGGGTGCTTACTGGTGACAAAAAAGGTGGGTTTACTTACAGCCAAAGAGCTAGTGATAGCAGGATATGGCTAGAAAACAGAGCGTATGTTTCTAGGGAAGCTCAGCGTGAATTTCAGCCAGGTGCATACCCTGGGGGGATCCGTGCGGTGCCTTCGGTGTCACGGCGCTCTGACGCGCCGGCAGCATCTGCGCCAGCGAGGCCCTGGTGGGTCTTTCTTCCGCCCGTTGGCTGACAGACATCTCCAGGTCGCTGACAGGTTTTGCGTTCAGAACGTCCCGTGACAGCGCGTTCCACCGCAGGATTGTACGTGTCTCAGGGAACTTCAAGTGAATACTTTCCTGTTATTTTTTATTGTAGAAACGGCTGAAAATATCGGGTTTGCTTGCGAGCTCTTAACGGATGAAACAACAATCTGCTATGGCGAAGATATCAGGCAAGTGAAACGCACGAAGGATTCCCTTCGTGGGAATGAAAAACGCTGGATTGCTTAAGTGAGGGCAGCAGTAACACTGGTTTATCCCGCAGCGGCTCCTCGACGGCTGAGCAGCGTTCCTCGGCAGTTGTTCAGCTGTACGCTGGCTGTTTCTCTGCTTTCATGGAATTTTACAAGGCAGCCTCTTCATCGTGGGCAGAGGTGGTGAAAGCCTGTTCGCAGGAGGTTGTGCACTCTAGGTCAACACCTCCTGACACTGAACGTGTGCTGTGGTCCAGACGAGTCTGGAGCCCACCTGGAGTGGGCTGAGCAGGTCCCTCCCTGCTCCAAATCCTGAGTCAGCTGCCGGGCTTTGCTCTCACTACGTGCCCCTGGACTCCAGCATTACCCCAGCTGCTCTCTCACCATATCCCGAGCTCCTTAGGCGGTACAGAGCCGTGCTGGAGAATCACAGGGTGTCCAGTGCTTAGTGTTGAAGAATTTGTCAAAATGGTGAGCCCCAAAGCAAAGCAGCCTGGGGCTGGGGGAAGATCTAGAGCCTTGTGCCAGTGTCACGGCTGTTCCCGACCCTTTTTCCTGATTTGCAGAATGGCAAGGCAGTCAAACATGATCCTCGCTCACTGTTGCTCTAGCCCTGCTTAGGACATTCCCCAACGCATGGCGGCGCATACTGTGTTTCTTCCTTTCAGTCTGGGGCTGATCCAGCTTAAAGCTTATCCTTGGTTGTTCTGTAACAGTATCCCCTTCTCTTTCCAGTGCTCTTCTTCAAACCAGGTTGGAAAACCAGCGGAACAGAGCTGGATCAAGTACTCACTCCTCTCTAAGAATGAACGAGCCCTTCTTCCAGGGCAGTAAAGATCGTGCTTTGATAATCACCGGCTCCTGGTTGGTACGTACAAAAGACGTGATGCTGGGGTCCCGCCATGTCAGTGTTCTCCTCAGAGGACTCTCCTCATCAGTCTGCTTTGCTGAACCAGCCAGTGAGGATTCCTTGGCCGCTGTGCCACCAGTGGAACACATCTGCTTGATACTTATGTTCAGAAATATTTTGGGGTTTGAAGGTTGAAAATAGCGCTTAGTAAAATAAGGGATGTCTTGGGCCTTTCAGATCACCCTGGTAGGTGCCTTCAGAGTACAGCCAAGCCCCTGCAAAGCCACAGTCTGATTTTCAGAGTGTTTATTCTTCAGGATTCCAGTCTAATGGAAAGAAAATGGAGAGAGATGACTGCCAGCACTACAGGATGCGTGGCCTCAGTGTGGGCAGAGAAATAGGGCTTGAAATGAGAGAGGAGAGGGAAAGGCTAGAACCAAAAGACAAGCTTCCTGCTCAGCCCTGCACTGTAGTGCTCTCAGGGGAGCTGAGAAAGCAGGACTGAGCTTTTAGCAGGGGCTAGCAGGAATTCCGTGACCATTACCCACCCTCTGGCAGTCTGCTCGGACAGGAGAGGCTGGGCAGCAACCAGGGACCATCTGCCGCCTTCAGCCCTCCAGCCCTCCACCTTCATTGGTGTAAGCGGTGTCCGTCTGCGTACACGGCACCAGAGACAGGCTGAGGGTGCTACAGGCAATGGAGCAGGAGCATCAGTGAAGTGCAGGTCTCTGTGCCCCCTGCTCCAGCTGAACCGCCCTGAGCTAACCTGGGTGTTCACGGGACACTTGTGCCTGTGTTGGGCGTGGCCCTGCTTCCTTTAGGAGCTGGGGAGCAGGAGGGAGGGAAGTGTAAATACCAGAATGCTTTTTTCGAAAGTGGCTTGTTTTCCATCAGAAGAAACACTCGTTTAAACTCTGCCGGAAGGGCTGTGACCCTAAAGACTTGTGTTTTGCTGTTGTTGATCTCACCAAGGACAGGCTCCGCGTTGTTTGAGAAGCTTTGTTTGCTCCGCAGGAGCGTTTTATTGGAATGCTCCCGAGGGGAGCGTAGTAAACTTGGGTGTTGCGTAGGGAGCACTTGGAGTGCAATTCGACAGGGGCTAGAAGGGACCATAAAATGCTTCTGTCACACAGAATGAAATCCTGCTGGAGAAGAAAAAGAAGAAAAAGAAACTGAAGCTGAAATTCCCCCGGACGGCGGAGGAGAAGAAGAGGCAAACTGAGAAGAGACGAAGAGCCGAAGCTCACAAGGAGCAGCAGCAGCAGAACTTCGTTGATCTGGCCTGCGAATGCAGGGCGGTGATCTGCTGTCGCGTGACTCCCAAGCAGAAAGCCATGGTGGTCGAGCTCGTGAAGAAGTACAAGAAAGCCATTACGCTGGCTATCGGGGATGGGGCCAACGACGTGAACATGATTAAAAGTAAGGCAGCTGACGCAGGTCTCTCAGTAGGGGCGACCCCTTCTGGCATTCTTCTGCAGTCCCTTCCCTGTCACTGCTCAGGACACACTACTGGCCATTTCATGACCCACATAAGCGCTGCCCACGCTCTGTTAGCCTCTGTGCCTGTGCTTTCCCGTGTTGGGGAAGCCCGTTAGGAAACCATTAGTGGGTTTTGCTGATGGATTTTTAGCTGTTTTGTAGATGTTCCCTGAGAAGGAAATTTCCCCGCATCCGTTCTGACAGAGCAAGCGTTGGGAGAGTCCAAGTGCGGGTGGAGACATGAGCAGTAAATAAGAGGGCAAGGAAGGGCTTACGCACTGCCGTGCGGACCTTTAATGCAGCCGTCAGGCTGTAAACGGAAATAAAAGGGGGCAGAAACAGCTGAAGCAGAGGGACGGGTAGAGGATTGGCTTGGTCGTGTTGCTCCTCTCCTCTTGTTCAACGCAGTGTGTGTTTCGTTACCTCAGCTGCCCACATCGGAGTTGGAATCAGTGGCCAAGAAGGGATGCAAGCCGTCATGTCAAGTGACTACTCCTTTGGGCAGTTCCGCTACCTCCAGAGGCTGCTGCTGGTCCACGGCCGATGGTCTTACATTAGGATGTGCAAGTTCTTGAGATACTTTTTCTACAAAAACTTTGCTTTCACACTAGTCCACATCTGGTACTCGTTCTTCAATGGCTTCTCTGCCCAGGTAAGACGGCATGCCCGTGTGTGACACTCGCCAGCAGATCTGCCGCCTTCTCGGTGCAGGACAGCAGAGGCTTTCCTGGGGAAGCCGTGGGGACGCAGGGTTATCGTCACTAACTTCTGCAGGAGGACAGGGGATGCCTGCTGCGCTAGCTAGTCACAAGCTGAGCAGTTGGTTATGGCTGCAGAACCCCAAAGTCAGTGTCGTGATTGTACAGGGAGGAGATCAGTATGCAGCACTTTGGGAAACCGTTCCCAGCCCTGCTACTCATGACGTTCCTAGGCGAGGTGAGACGGTGCGTGTATCGGTAGGAAACCAAGCCCGGAGTGTGTTACCTTGACCTGCTGGCGAGTGGCCTGAAACGTGCAGGTGGCGCCCGGCAGTGTCCGAGGTTCAGAGTGCTGGAAGGACTTGGAGAGTTGAGACACATCTCCCTGGGCATAACCAAAGGATGGTTTGTAAACGGTGGGCAGCTTAATGCAGGCTGTGAGCTAAGGTGCTGCATGGGTAAACACTGAGACAGGTAATTCTGTGCTCGAACACGTGTGAATTTTATCGTGAATTGGAAGGAAGAAGTGTAATCGAAACAAATAATTAACTCCTGAAATTCCCCTCCTCTTGCAGACGGCATATGAAGACTGGTTCATCACGCTGTACAACGTGCTGTATTCCAGCCTCCCGGTTCTGCTGGTTGGCTTGCTTGACCAGGTATTGTGCACGTTGTTGTTAACAAGAGATGAATCCACAGGCATCTAACACCAAGTCTTTAATTACACTGAAACTGGTTGCTTTGTTTTATGTATGAGGCCTTCTGGGGGGTTGGTTTGGCTTTGAAAATGTCTTCCTCTTCCCAGCGTGGGAGGTAACCTGAGACGGTAAGCAGGGGGTGACTGAAATAGCCAAAATAATCAAGTCAGACGTCTCGAGTGCTAGTAATGTTTGTTAGAAGTACGCTAAGCGGCTGCTACTCTGTGCAATCGTTCACGCAGCGCAGCAACAGGCGGCTTTGTTAATGGGTAAGATACTCCTTGCTTACCCTTCTGAGCTGAAGACGCTGGGACTGAACAATTGTAGATGACTGTTTCCCAGGACATCGTGGGGAGCAGCATTTGTTTGGATCAGTGGGACAAGTGCTTTTGGCCTTCTCCACTGGTTTTCCCACACCAGGCTTCCCTGCTGAGGCCAAGCAATGCTTCTGCTTTCTTCAGTGATACAAGTTAAGGAGTTAGGTCGGTACCAAATTAAGCTCTCACGTGAGCATGTGTTAGGGACAAAGTCGGGGCATGCAGGGATGATCGCCCACGTCCGCTTACTTGCTGAAAGGGCTGCCACACAGTACGTAGCTGTAGGGAGCAACTGCGGGCATTCTGGTCTTGGCAAATAAAGGGCTGAAACTCTAGAAGCCTGGATGTGTGATAGCATTCCCAGAGATGCCCTCCAGGCTTGGTTCTTCCTGTGCCAAGTCCTGCTGCCCACACTGCGGTTTGAAAAGGGAGAAGGACTCCACCGTCTCCTTGGGGACATTGTGTAGCTGAGCTTCTTACTCACACGGAGAACAAGGAACTGCAGCAACTCTTTTTCTTTTCCCCTTTTATTAAGGATGTGAGCGACAAACTGAGTCTGCGGTTCCCTAGGCTGTATGGTTTGGGACAGAAAGATTTACTCTTTAACTACAAGAAGTTCTTTCTAAGTTTGCTTCACGGAGCTGTAACTTCCCTGATAATCTTCTTCATACCGTATGGAGCTTACCTTAAAAGCATGGGGCAGGATGGAGAAGCACCTTCGGACTATCAGTCGTTTGCTGTCACGGCAGCATCTTCGCTTACATTTGTCGTCAATTTGCAGGCAAGTAAGCTTAGCTTCCTGATCTCTGTTGCTCTGAAAACACCTTCTGGTCACGTCTCTTAAATCTGTCTACTAAAAACAAAACCGCATGCAGAAAGCTTCCCTTTTTGGCGTTCTCTCTGTTCTGTTGATGCTCTCTCTCTGACTGATGTAACTGGATGAGCAGTGGCTTGACCAAAATGCTGTCAGTCTTCGGAGAAGTTGAGATTGTTTGCATTAATCAACTCATTTGGAGCTTTTCTTTGCTTTCAGATTGGCCTGGATACATCTTACTGGACTTTCGTTAATGCTTTCTCGGTATTTGGGAGCATCGCACTTTACTTTGGTATCACGTTTGACTTCCACAGTGCTGGGATCCACGTTCTCTTCCCCTCTGGCTTTCAGTTCACAGGTCAGTCCGTGTGTTTTCTGTTCCTTGTGCCCGTCTCCTGCAGCTCTCAGACTGAAGCAGAGCTATGGCCGAGAGGCCGTGGCACTGACGTGATGCCTGTGGCGGGAAATGGTGTCCAGTGCGAATTCTCTTCCAAGGAAGGGTGCGGTTATGGCTGGGGCGAGGGTGCTTTACTGCAGCATCTCCTTGTGTTCAGTTAAAGGGATGCCCGGCAGTAGGAGTCTGCGGATGCAAACCGGGTTAAAATCGAGGAGCAGCTTCAGGTAAAGGGGCTGCGATGATCTGGCGGGGTGTGTGTTGGCCATGTTGTGCTAACCGACCAGCGGAAGGTAAAACCCTAGAGTAAGCCAAATGCTGTTGGCAGTTCCTTGGAATCCTGCTGGAAGTCCGGGGAGGTGTAAGTAGCAGCCATTGGGAATTATTTTTCTGAGGAAAACTTCCTGGTTTTCCTAGCGACCAACCAATCTTTCTTACGTTGCCTTAGATCTAAATACCCTGCTCCAACAAATCCCCTCAATTCTGTGTTCTCAGTTTTAAGCCGAACCCCGCTGAAGAAAGGTAGTTGTCTGTAATCCGGTGTTTCTCGCTGACCTGTAGTCATGTTTTAGACTTCACTTGTCGCTCGCTTCCGCCTGCACTCTCGATGCGCTTCAGAGGTTTGTAAAGCTGCAACTGCTGCTTCATCTGAGACAAAGTTCCATGAGGCTGGGTGCTTGGCTACTAAACACCGCTTGCTTTCTCGCCCCCCTACATACCACTGACACCGGGAGGGCCTCTTCTTGCTCTGCGTGCTCTGAAGCAGCACAGAAGCCACTCTCCTCAGCCAGGCGTTTGTCTGACAGCCCCCAGAACCCCTAAAAGGGCTTTGACGTGAGCGTTGATAAGTTCTAATAGAAGTGCTGTATAAAATTCTCTCCTGTTACGCTCTCTTCTTAGTGGAGTCTCTGAATAAAAGCTTGGTGGTGTGATGCTCAACGGAGTACCTGTGTGCTAGGTTCTCACAAAGAAGCTGTAGCTTTCGGTATCTTACATATAAACTAAACAACTAGTTTAGCTGATCGTGTCACCAACTGACTTCTGCTCCCTTGGTTCCTAGGAACTGCTCCAAATGCTCTGAGACAACCGTACCTCTGGCTGACCATGATTTTATCAGTTGCTGTTTGCTTACTTCCTGTAGTGGCACAGCGTTTCTTTTCCATGACCATTTGGCCTTCGGAAAGTGATAGAGTAAGTAAAGTATTACATTATTTGGGTTAATTTGGCATGGATTTACTTACATATTAGAGTCAAGCAGGGAGAAAACGAGACTGGAGCTGAGGGCCTGTGGGCAGGGAGGGTGGCAGCAGGGCTTGCCAGCGGCCAGACCGAGCCTGCCCCCGAGCTGGGTGGTGCCTGGTGCTACGAGCTCTTGCTGCTGCCTAAAGCAGAGCGACGCTCTGTTCTCATTTCCCAGTACCTTCCCTGTGTGCTCCTGCGTGACGCGGGGGTACGTGTACGAGCTCAGCGCGCAGTTCGCTGTGCGCCAAGTCATCGTTTGTCTTGGCTGAGCACTTGACTTCTAAAACCACAGAAACCTGCTTCAGGGCTACCGGTGGCCTGGCTTCCGTTCTTACCCGGCTGGGTAGAGTTCCATTGTACGTGTCAGAGTGGAGCGGTTTTGTTCACCTCTGTTTGGCCTTGAGCTGGCAGGAGACAGTGAAGAACTGTCAGCACCAGAGCACAGGAGTGGCTTGCAGTTACCCATCTTCAGTCCGCTTCAGTGAAAGACTTTTAAAGATAAATGGCGATGGTACCGTTCAAAATAATGCAGTAGCTCTTCCGAGAACGGTGATGTGTTACTGCTTATGTTCTTGCTCCTAACAAACCCGAATTGAACCAAGAACACCCTCCTGTTAAGCAGTTTAAGGGTGTGTAAAAGTAGCGGTTTATGTGCCCAGGCACTGAATGCAACCAAGCTGTTTTCCCGTGTAATCCAACATCCGCTCTGTCTTTGCACGCGTGCAGATCCAGAGGAACCGCAAGAAATACCTGGCAGAGGAACAGCAGTGGAAGCGAAGGCAGAGCGCTTTCCGCCGAGGGATGTCTGGCCGCCGTTCTGCTTACGCCTTCTCTCATCAACGGGGATACGCGGATCTTATTGCCTCCGGGCGCAGCATACGGAAAAAACGTGCTCCTTTAGATGCGGTCCTGGGCAACACTCTGACAGAAGCCAGGGACGCGCGTGAAGCAAGCTGACGGGCTGCGTTTTGGGGAGAGGCTTTTTATCCCGATGATTGCACAAAACCCCCTTTTCTAAATGAACTCAGGATTTTTTTTTCACCAAATGGCATAAAGATATGAAGATTTTAGTGTTTTACCACAGGACTTCCTGGTTTGGGACTACTGGAAACAGAAGGGCCAAGAGTTCTCTACGAACTACTAATCCCTGCACAAGTGATCCATGCAGTGTGGAAGCGAAGGATGTGTGCTGGGCTGTGGAGGCCCAGCACGGGAAATTTTATGCTGTAGTGATGCCAGGAACTGCAAACCTTTTTCAGGCTTTAATGACGCGTGGGTGTAGAGCTGCAGCTACATTTCACGGTTTGCCTTTGGAAGCAAGCTGCGAGGCAGCAGTCACCCTGTGTGCGCCACGTCGGTCAGTCACAGCCACAGCTCGGGGCCGGGCCCTTCGGGAGGGTGCTGGATGTGGCGCGGAGCTCGTGCAGCTGTATTTGGGGATAACTTCAGTCAGGGTCAGGTTTATTAGGGACCCTGATGTCTATAGCTGTGTCTTGTCGTCCTTTCTTTCTTCTACAGTTTGCCGCACAAGACCGAGAGAGATTTTGTGCCAGTGTGAGCAAGAGGCTGTCATTCCATAGCCAATGCCGCCTTCTCCCCCGGGAGTGAGGGCTGAGGCAGGGGCTTCTTTTCCCATGTGCTGTGTCTCGCTCCCTCCAGCTGTGCCAGCTGGCTGGGTGCAGGAGGGGTGTCTGTGACCCCAGGAGTGCTGCCCTGGCCTGCAAGCTGGTCTGCCCTGGCCTGCCCTGGTCAGCCCTGCCCTGGGCACCCCTGGCCAGCCCCAGTCACCCCTGGCCAGCCCTGGCCTGCAGGCTTCTCGGCTGGAGGCGGCGCAGCAGGGTGGACAGCGGGCGCAGCGCCGGAACCCGTTTCAGCCGCCCCTGCGGCAGTTCCTGTGGTCCTAACCCTAACCCCTAACCCTACCCCTACCCCTAACCCTAACCCAATTCCTGAGGTCCACGAAGCTTTTCCGTGAGCATCGTCACATCCGCACACGCTGTCGCGCTCCGAGGTCCGTGCGTGTTTCGGGGTCGCCCCCTGCGGCCTCCCGGGCTGCTGGTGACCGGAACGGTCTCTCAGCGCCTGTCGCGCCGCGCCGCTCCCGCCCGACGGCACGTGCCGGCCGCCCACAGACCGCCCCTGCCCGCCCGCGCCGGGCCGGGGCGCGGCGCGACGCATGCGCGGGGGGGTCACGGCGCCCAGGCGGCGGGGCGGGGCTGCCCCTCGCGCTGGGCCCGAGGCCCGCCCCCTGGCGGGCGGACGCGCCCGCATTGCGCAAACCCGGCGCGGCTCGCGCGTCAGCGCGCGCGGGGGCCGGCCCCGCCCCGAGGCCGCGCGCAGGGTGGGGCGGCTGATGCAAGGCCGCGGCGGGTTGGCTCAGGGCGGCGGAAGCGGCGTGACGACACTTCCGGCGGGCGGCTGCGGCAGAGCGGGCGGCGGTGATGGCGGGAGAGGTGCTGGAGAGGACGGCGGCGCTCGCCCTGGGTCAGGCCGTGGCGGGCGGGCCCTGCGCCGGGGGGCGGGCCGGGTCGGGGTGGGCCGAGCTGGGCCGGGCCGAGCTGGGCCGGGCCGGGTCGGGCCGGGCCGGGCCGAGCCGAGCTGGGCCGGGGCCGGCCCGCGCCCCTGGCCGGGGGAGAAGATGGCGGCGGCTGGCGGCCGGCCGCTGTGGCTGCGGCCGCCGGGTGGGAAGGGGGAAGCCCTGGGACGCGTCCCCGGCCCGGCCCGGGAGGCGGCGCGGCAGGAGCGCGGGTGTGGGGAGGGCGGGCTGCGCCGGCCGCGCGGGCGGGCCCGGGCGTGCCCCGGCTGGTCCCGCGGGGCTGGGGGCGAACGCAGCCCCGGGGCGGGGGCGGTCACGTTTCAGCCGGGGCCCGGAGCGCCGGGGCGGGGCGGGGGGGGGGCAGAGGGGCCGGAGCAGGAACCGCCCGGTGCTCTGGGTCTGCGATGCGTTTCTTGGCGGCGGCGTGAACCCCGAGTGTTGCCAGCTTCGCGGCTGCTGCCCGCCCGCGAGGAGCGCTGTCCGTGAAAGGCCGCGTCCTTCCTCCTTCCTGGTGTGCAGCCGGTGACTTGCGGGCGCGCAGCGCTCCGGAGCCCTGACGGCTCCCGCGGAGCACGCTGCGCGGGTCGAGCCTCAGGGTGGAAACGCTGGCGAACTCGTACCCTCTCAGGCCGCTGGGTGGGTTTTGCGGGTTTATTGCTGCTGGTAACTGCGAACATTTTACATCCTCCTGTCCAGTTTCCTCCTGGCCGTTTCCAGAGCTGATAACTTTTGTTTTTGAGTAATTGCCTGTGTTTGCCCTGTGTCACAGAAGAGCTGTATGTGTCTGAACGAGAAGGCAACGATTCCACCGGGGATGGGACCCAGAAGAAACCATTCAAGACAGTTCTGAAGGTAACTGGAAAACACGGGCTGCGTTGATGAGGGGGAACTGCACCTGAGGTCCAGCGATTCGCCTTGTATTTCTACGTGTAAATTGGTGTAAAATTTACCTAACAGCAGCGTAATCTTTCTGTAACCCTGACCAGAAGGATGAGAAGTAGGTTGTTCAGTCGTCTTAAGGATGATTTATTTCACTTGTAGTGCTGCTGATTCTGTTGTTTTCTCCCCTCTTTAGGCCCTGATGACAGCAGGAAAGGAACCATTTCCTACCATCTATGTGGATTCGCAGAAAGACAACGAGGTGGTGTAGCAGTAGAGCCTCTTAGCAGAAACAGTTATAATGCTGCTCTGTGCGAAGGGACACACGTGACATCTTTTCTCCTTTGCTCTCTCCTTGGGTTGGTTTAGAGATGGGCCATTATTTCAAAGTCGCAGATGAAAAACGTCAAAAAGCTGTGGCACAGGGAGCAGATGAAGAACGACGCTAAGGAGAAGAAGGAGGTAGGTTGCAGATGGTAAAATCAAATCAGCATTCTTTTCAAAAACCACTGAGCAGTGGCATCGCCATCCCACCCCTCCCAAAAAGCTTCAGCAGCTTCTTCTTACACACACGTTTACAACTTGCCTTTGATTAGGTTAGGGCACGCAGGCGGCTGGAAGCAAGGGAGTTTTGAATAAATGCAGTCTGTCGCCTTCAGACTTTTGGGGAAACAAAAGAGAAATGCGCCTGTGCGTTGCTTGTCATCCTGGTCTGGAATTAGGGCAGGTTTAGGCCCCGGCAGGATAACGTCCAGGCCTTTTATGTTCTCTGTGTCCCTAAGCGTACACCTTACAGTGGGAGTCTCACAAAGCCTGGTTACAGCCATTCAATACTGTCTTAAACCAGGCAGAAGATCTCTTGAGACGAGAGAAGAACCTGGAGGAAGCCAAGAAGGTCGTTATCAAGAATGATCCTAGTCTTCCAGAGCCAAAATGCGTGAGTAAGATCCCATGCGCTTGATACATGGCCTGTGTCACAGCGTCGTGTCTGCAGGAAACCTGAGTCACTCGTTGCTGTGTGGCTCTGGCAGCTGTTGTCCTATAGTCTATAGACTTTGGTCTTTCTCTTGCCTGCGGTGGGTACCTGGATCTTCCCAGTTCACACACCGGCCTGTGTCTGTAATCGTAGAGACCATATTTCTGTTTGGAGAAGTTGATTGGGTTTGCTTTGTTTGATTATGGTAGTGATGGAGTGTGAAGGAGCAGTGCTGGGTACAGAATGTAATTTAAGTTCTAGAGACATGGAATGCCGTTCTTACTTGGCTGTTTGTAGACTCTGCTTCTTTGGCTGCTGATGGAACTCATCCATTGAATGTCTTTCGCCACTAATCTGTGCCAGAAAATGTCTGAGGTCCAATCCTTTCCAAGCCTTCTGGTGATTTAATGCACCACGGGTTTCTGGTACCACCCAAGTGCTCTACTCTGAAAGTGTGAGCTGTTGCCTTTTTCCCCTGTTGGTGAAATGCAAGCGAGCTGCTTTAAAAGCTGCCCCAGTCCTTGGTTGCCACGCAGCAGAGTAAGCTGCTGAGCAGAGGGGACTCGGTGTGAAGCCTGGAAGTGGGGAGGGGGTGTCTGACACACTCGGATTTGGAGTAATGTGGAAAACACCATCGAAAGGGTGAGTAATTTCTCTGTTTGATTGCTTTTATCCCCTGTGTTTTACAGGTAAAGATCGATGCTCTGGAGGCTTACAGAGGCCAGAGAGTGAAGATCTTTGGCTGGATCCACAGACTACGTAGGCAGGGTAAGCCACAGGCGTTTGGGAGTTACTGAACCCGTGCAGAGGCATGGAACACACACAGTAACCTTCAAAATTTGGACACTTACAATGAACCAGCAGCTTTTCTTAAATTTTCAAGCCTTCAGTAAGATGTCCTCTCTGGTTTGTCACAGTGGTCACTACCAGACTGAAAATTCTGCATGGTATGTCAGGGTGTGCTTGAAACCTTACGGGATTTTTCGTTTGGACACCAGTCCTGCAGAATTTTCCTCAAAAGACTTGGTTTGTGTTTTAAACTGATCCTGCAAACCCAGGAGCTAAGAAGCATCTGCTCATAGTGAAATCAGCAAATTGGGATTTCGAAGTTACACAAAGTAGAACTTCTTTTAGAAGAGGTTCAGCAGGCAGTGCTTGCTCTGGAAGTGGTCGGGTGAAGTTGGAGCAGGCTCTGCTCTTGCTGACGGCTGAACTTCCTTTAACTCGTGTGGCTGTGGGCGGCTTCCATTGCTGCGCGAATGCCCAGTGCTTCCCTGGAGCTGCTGGCTTTCAGAACAGGAGCGTGTGATCACAGTAAGGATGTGATCCTCCTACGGTGATGTGCACAGCAGTGGTTACTGTGTCTGGGAGTGGGTCAGTTCAGTGGGTCTGTGAGTAAAGCTGTTTTTCTTCTCAACTAGGAAAAAATTTGATGTTCATTGTTTTGAGAGATGGCACGGGCTTCCTTCAGTGCGTCCTCTCGGATGAGCTGGTAAGCCGTCACGGTCTGATTCCGTTCTGTCATGAAGCAAGCGAAGCGTTCACACCTCATCCCCTTTTGCTTTGTGCAGAACGTTGCAAGCTCTAAACCTACTGATGAAGTTGTGTTCCTGTTACAGCCTATCTCCTACCGCGTGAGCGTGTCAGTGTGAGAACTGTTAGACCTGACCGAGTTCCTCCTGTCTGTGACTCCAACAGACGCGTGAAAATCAAGTTATAAATGGCCTTAACTCTGCCTTTGTCTCTCTCGTAGTGTCAGTGTTACAACGGGCTGGTTCTCTCTACGGAGAGCAGTGTTGCGGTGTACGGTACGCTGAACCTCGTTCCTGAAGGCAAGCAGGTACGGAGTTAGGGTGCTGGCGTTCTCTTCAACAGCTGGTCTTTTTCCTGACGGAGGGAGGAGGAGAGGGGGAAATAGCTGTTAGATTATTCTGGGGGAATGTGGTTTAGAGGCAAGAACAAACCTCCCAAAGCTGGCTCAGTGTGTGACAGGTGAACTATGTTCAGCTTTTGCCTCACAGAGTTTTCCACTGCTACGTCCTGTAGATATTTCCTAGGATATAGCAGGGGAAATGGTGTTAAATAAACACACAGCTTTATTTTCCCTAACAAGGTTTATTCAGTTTCTGTTTGTGAGGCTCAGAGTTTGGGATTAGCTCTCTCCTTTCAGTGAGATGGCGCTGCAGGCCCCTCACCGGGCGGATGTGTGCTCGAGCACTTGGCAAGTGTAGGGACTGGGCAGTTCGCTGCAGCGTGTGCCGTGAAACCGTATGGGTAATGGCGGTCTCGGACTGATGGCTGGGCAGGCGTGATTGTAGGGCTCAGTGTATAGTGCTGCGTCTGCCGTGTGCCTCATTCCAGTCTGGATCTCCCCGCTGTTAGTTTGGGCCTGGATTAGGGCTAAAGCTGTGTTATTCAGCAGTGCGTGAAGGGGTGGCCTGTGGAAGGCAGGACTGAAGGCAGGAGAGCAGCTTCTCGGAACCATTATCCGTGACGGCAGCTCAGTGTGCTCCTCAGGGCACGCAGGCCTACGTCAGGATGTGTGTGGAGGGTTATTGTGGGACCTCTGCCTTCGTCATCAAGGGGAGGCGGAAAGACGGGAGTAAGTCGTGGCTGTGTTGCCAAACGTAGTGTGATATGGAAGCAGTAGGCAACCTCAGGCCTGTATTTAAACCTTAACTTGTCCTTTTTAGGGCACTAGTGCTTGATAGCTGCGTGTGGTGACACCTGGTTTTCTGAAAGAGGAAGCAAAGCAGTACACTGAGCTTTAGAGCTCGTGAGTCTGTAAGCTTACCTCTTCTTTGGCGTTCTGTACGACGTCGCCGTCCGCTCTTGCAGCGAGTTGTTTTTCTGTGTGGATTGCCAGTCTGAATCCTCCCATCTGTGTCTTGAGTAAACGTACGAGCTCTAGTGAGGTAACAGGGAGAGGAAAGGTGTCTGAAAAAAACAACCCGCCCGCCTTTTGGAGTGTTGTATCGCTTTGGACAGTGTTTCCAGCACGCATCAGACAATATTAGAGCAAATAGCCCCTACTGTGGCTGCCTGGGTGGTGTCAAATAAGGTCAAAGTGCTAACTTTTTGTGCTGCTTTGGAGATAGTTGGGGTTTTGGTGAGCCATGTGCCGTTGGCTGTTACTGGCGTGTTTTGCCAGTGAAACGTGGCGCATAATTGTTCTAGCTGGCCCTGCCTCTGGGTCCCCTCCCCCAGAGGCTGACCTGAGGTTAGAGAGCCGAGGGCAGTCAGCTGGGAGCACGCTCCTGTTGTGTTTGCCACTCCGACGTCAGCAGCGTTTCCTTTCCCTCATGGCTCGCACTGCCGCGGCTTCTGGAAATAAAGGCAGCCGGGCGGGGATCGCTTGTTCTCCCGGGTTTGGCGAGGTGACTCATGGCAGGTTACTGCTCAGAACGAGACGGACATGGAAACGCTCCGTGTTCCATGTCTTATCGCAACAATGCAGTGCTTTTGGCGAAGGAAAGCACCAGGTTTGACAAGATCTGTTGATTAGACTGAAAATCTGCATTCATAGCCTGGGAGGACTGGGTGACAAAGCTGCTGTTTCAGGGGCCAGCGCTGCTGTGACCCGCGTGGGGGAGCTGGTGAGAGCTCTGCCGTGGCCCCGATGGCCGGGCCGGCCCCAGCCCTCAGCCTGTGAGCAGGGCAAGGGAGACCAGCCAGCACGGAGCGTGCCGCCCTCACGTTGTGGCGAGGCGCTGCCTAGTGCGGAGAGGTTGCTGGGGTGTCTCTGCCAGCCGCAAGTACCCGCACGGAGCTCGTTCTCCCCTTGCGGTGATCTAAGCCACTGCTTTCGACCTCGGAGTCTGCTATCCAGTAGGAGAACGTGGCTCAAATATACCCTGGATGTCTGGGGTTTGCGTTTTCCTCTAACAGAGGCTCAGCCTGTGGTCTCGCATTTCACCACCGTGTGAGGAACTGTTTTTTTTACCGCCAGCTGAAATCTCCCTTGCTGCAAGCTGAGACACTTGTCCTTTTGCAGGACACGTCCAAGCAGGCTGGCTCCAGCTTTGCTGTAAGCACCCATCAAACGGGACAGTAGTGCGCAGCTTCCCGCTGCTCACAGCTTTCTGTTCTTGCAGCCCTGTACACCCAGCTGCCTGCGGTATGTTACACTTGAACTCATCTGGAAGCTTCTAGTTGTCTGACCACGGTGCTCAGTACCGTGAGAGACTCCTGGTGGGGTACACGTGGCGCGTCCGGGTGTCCTGTGGCTGCGTTACAAAGCAGTCACTGCAAAAGTACCGCCGTTAGAGTTTTAGCATCTTTTGTTTAATCTGGATTGGTGTCTCTGCCACAGTGCCAGACGGTGGCATCCAGGCGCAGAGAGCGGGCTCCTGAGGTGTTTGTTTCTCTCCAATGGGCAGGCTCCGGGGGGCCACGAGCTGAACTGCGATTACTGGGAGCTCATTGGCCTGGCCCCAGCGGGAGGGGCTGACAATCTGCTCAATGAGGATTCGGAGGTTGATGTGCAGCTCAACAACCGGCATATGATGATTCGAGGCGAGAATATGTCCAAAATCTTCAAGGTGCGCTCCATGGTGGTGCAGGCCTTCAGGGACCACTTCTTTGCCAACGGGTATTATGAAGTGAGTATGTTTTCCCTTGTCAGCAAACGACTAATGGCCTGAGGGCAAGGCTGTCTTTTTCTGGAAAACCTGTGTAGACGTTGTCACTGTTGCCCTTAATTCTTTCTCAGGTAACGATAGGCTTGTCCCTTAACAGGTCACGCCCCCAACGCTAGTCCAGACACAGGTGGAAGGCGGCTCAACGCTGTTCAAACTGGATTATTTTGGGGAAGAGGCGTACTTGACACAGTCCTCCCAGCTCTACCTGGAGACCTGCATTCCAGCGCTGGGAGATGTTTTCTGTGTCGCTCAGTCGTACAGAGCAGAGCAGTCCAGGACCCGCAGGCACTTGGCTGAGTACGGAGGGAGTATCCTTGGCCGTTCCGTGTAACGCAGAGGGGTAGCAGGCTTGGATGTCTCAGTGCGCACTCAGCAAAAGCTAATCGGGGCGGCGGTGTGTGGTCTCAGTGAATATCCAGCTGCAGCGACGTTTACTGCAGGAGGGTCTGGGTGAAACGGCTGATGCACTGTAGGAAGCTCTGTCTTGTTAGAAAATACAGTTCATATTGTGGTTTTTTACATCTTGATTTCCTTTACAGCATGGAACTGGGAGAAATGAAAAGGGGACAAAAGTGTGTGCTTGGGGTGTGGGTTTCTCTCAGGAGAATATTGTTCATGGTGGAAGGTTTGTTGCCTTGTGTGGTTTTGTAATGGCGTGGCTTGGTGTTTCAGGTACACTCACATTGAAGCTGAATGTCCTTTTATAAGTTTTGAGGATTTACTGGACCGCCTGGAGAACCTGGTTTGTGATGTGGTAGACAGAATCTTGAAGTCACCTGCGTCGAGCTTACTGTATGACCTGAACCCGGTAGGCAGCAGCGTGGAGCGGTCGTGACTAGCCAGGAAAACGCCATCCTTAGCCTTTCCTGATCAGCTGCTCTGGGAGGATCAAAGGAAGGAAAACGTTGCAGGGCTGGCCGTTACTCTTCCAGAAGCAGGGGCCTGGAGGGGGAAGAAGTTGCCCACTGGCCAGCTCCAGGAGCCAGCAGCGTGCTGGGATTTATTGCAGCGTGTACGGTACCAGCGAGATAAAAACCTCTATCCCAGAGCTCGTAATATTGATCGGCTGGTGCTTGCAGATTGAGCACAAGGGAGCAATGAAACAACTGCTGTTCTACTTTCTGCCCGGGAGCGTGGAGCTCTAGAGCTATTTTCATGTGTTAGACACCCTTTGTCTTTGGTGCCTTGGCCAGGGTGGCTTTAAGAGGCTGCCAGCTTCACCCCAGGCTTTCTGTCAGAGCGCATACGCACTCAGTCATCCATGTCACTTTGACTCGTGTTCCTGATGAACCCTGGGAGGTCCCGTTTTAAATTTGGGCGGAGAGAGGCGCAGGAGGTGGGAAATAGCAGAAGCCCCGCCACCTCACAAAGACAAGTTCTGGGGCTGTTCCATGCGCAGGGAAGCAAAAAGGTCCTTCTGTGGCTGTGCACGTGGCACCTCTGCCTGAAGGTGCGTTTGAAACACCTGTGTGTGCCACGAATTCGTATGGAGAAGGAAACGGCTTTGGAAACAGCTTCTCTCTTCCCTCTCCGGCCATCCTTTGCAACATCTGTTCTGTGGGCCTCGCTGGCCTTGGAAGGCAGTTGCGTTGGGTTCTAGCTTTCCAGTACTGAGCTCGGTTCGTTTATGAAGTAAGAAACTGTCGGTGTCGGAGCTGGAAGGAGTAGCGTGTGTGCATCAGGTCTGAAAGGGACTTGCTGATCAACTAGAAAAGTGTTCTTTAAAAATTCTGCTTTTCCAACTGTCTTCGTGTTCGTTCCAGGGCTTTAAGCCTCCTAAACGCCCTTTCCGCCGCATGAACTATACGGAAGCCATTGAGTGGCTGAAGGAGCACGATGTGAAGAAGGAAGATGGCACTTACTATGAGTTTGGGGAAGTAAGTCTGTCTGAGGCTCTCTAGTTCCTAAACGCAAACACAGTCCCGCAGCCCCTGACCGAGGGTGTATGAGGTCCCTGTTTTTTCCATCTACCAAAGGTGATGGAGGTGGAGGGAGGGAGGGGCCCTCGACCTGCACTGAGCTTCGGGTTCCGGAGGGAAGGATGGGTTGTGACCTTCCCCTGCCGCCGACTGGCGCTTGCGTCGTGCGCTGCCCTTGCACGAGGCAGTTCCTCGTGCTCTCCTTGCCGTGCGTGCTCCCTTCCGCAGGGATCGGTGCTGTAACGCAGTGTCCAGTTGGATTGAAACAAGCAACGGGTTGCCTTTTAGGGATATACAGTGTTTTTTGACTAAACGAAGCATGTTCGTAACAAGCTGTGTCATCACTGATGTTCCCTGTCCTCGTAACTGTGGTGTCATCCCTCCCTTCTCCCCAGTTTTTAAACAGTGAAACTGCTGGATTGGTCTAAAGGAAACTGGAGAGGTGTTTCAGTTTATCAAACTTCAGTCAGAAAATGTCAATAAAACCCAAATAACCTCGTCTGAGTAACTGATCAGTTGAGGTTTTTTGAAAAATGACCCATATATGCAGCAAGAAACTTCCTGGTCAAGGTTTGTGGAGACCAGCGTTAGGGAGGGGGCAGATCAGGCTTGTTGGTGTTTACTGGATGTTCGGCAAGTCGGCATTTCAGGTTAGGTTTTCCTCAGTTTTCTGCCCAAACATTGGGAATCCTTGGATTTGAACTTAAGATTCAGAGCAGCAGCCCCCCGACATGGATGTTTTATATTTGTAGACAGCTGCCTCTACAATAAGTTTGTTCTGCAGATGGAGGTACGTTAGGACGAGTGCGTGGGTACGTGTGGTGTGAAACTCGTCGTTTCCTGCCAGGTGCATGTGGAACTCCAGGTGTTGGAGGGGGTTTGGTTGTAAATGCTAATAAAGCTTTCTTTAACCCTAGGACATTCCCGAAGCTCCCGAGAGGCTGATGACAGACACCATCAATGAGCCCATCTTGTTGTGCCGGTTTCCTGCAGAGATAAAGTCGTTCTACATGCAGCGCTGTCACGACGATACCCGGCTCACTGAGTCTGTGAGTTGGTGTTTTACGTGGTCCTGCGGGCTCTAAACTGAGTGGGGAGTGTCTGCGCGTGCCAGCGTAAAACGAGCGAGCTCCGCGGGAAAACCTGGGGGAGTTCTCGCCAGGTGTTGGCTCCGGTGTCTCTTGGCACGGCTTGTTGATCCTGTGGGAACAAGGGAAGCAACTCCCCATGCGCTGTGGGCAGATCACCGAGAGCGTGCTGGTCGCGCGCTTCTGCTGTGGGTGTCTCGTGATGTCTCGTGTCGCTGCTCGGAGGCGCTTGTCTCGGAGCAGCTGCCCGGCAGGCAGGAGGAGCGGTGGTGGTTAGGAATGCTGCTGGGTTTGTGGGTTTGTGGCAGGGGTTTTGTTTGTTGTGGGGTTTTTCACAGTTCAGTGTGGCCAGGAGTACTAGAGATCACCAGATAACCTGGGCAGCTGGTTTATTCCATCTCCGAGTTGGCTCTGGGAGGAATTTCCCACCTTCCTGTCACGGAGCATTGAAGTGGCATGGTAAAACGTGTTACAGAAACGCAGTTTTACCTTCTGGGCAGTTTTTCCTCCTGCTCCTGCAGGCAGCTTAACTGTTGGATCTCCCGCTGTCTGCTGCAGGTTGATGTGCTGATGCCGAACGTGGGCGAGATCGTTGGGGGCTCTATGCGCATCTGGGACAGTGAGGAGCTGCTCGAAGGCTACAAGAGAGAGGGCATCGACCCCACGCCCTACTACTGGTACACGGATCAGGTTTGTAGACCAGGCGGGATGCGCCGCTTGCCAGATACACTGCGGGGCTGGTTTTATGTACAAACTGCCTTTAAGAGGATGCAGGGTGAATTGGAACCCCATTTGTGGTGTCCCAAGGTAGGTGGGTAATCGTCACCCTCCTCAGACTGGGCTGCGCGCGAGTTCCTCATGGTGGTGTCACTGCAGTTACAGTGGAAATAACAGGAAAATGTTTAATATCTCCTCTCTGGTTTTAATTTCGCAGAGAAAATACGGTACGTGCCCTCATGGTGGATATGGTTTGGGATTAGAGCGGTTCCTAACCTGGATTCTGAATAGACACCATATCCGAGACGTCTGTCTCTATCCACGCTTTGTCCAGCGCTGCAAACCTTAGCCGTCCCTGTGACAAACTCCCAGAAAATTGAGCGACTGACACTTGGAAAGGAACCATACGCTCGGCTGTACTACAGCCTGTCTGAGAACAAGGCTTATTGCAACCTGTTGCTAATACAAATACTAATTTAAGGTGTGAAAAGGAAAATAAACAAACCCCTGTTTTAAAGGAAAATGCTGATTAACTGGAAGAAGCCCTAGAAAAAATTTGTTAGGTGCATTTGTGCTCTCACGTCAACATAAAACATCCTGTCATTTAAGAAACAAGATCTGCCTCTGCTTCCAAGTCCTGTGATTTAAAAGAAAATATGCTGGGTATTTGATATTTTTAATTTGCCTTGATTTGCATCTGTTTTCTCTTGTGGTTTCTTGCTGGAGGAATCAGGAGAATCAAGCTTTTTAAATTCCCAAACACTGACCTCCGAGCAAGGTGTGAAGAGACATCCGGATAGCTCAACAGCGTGTGAGAACGGGAGTGGTCGAGCGCTGCGCTTTGTGAGCTCCCACTGCTCGCGGCGGGAGTTCCCCGTGTTCCGTAGCGCCGTAGGTGGTACTGAGCACGGAATCCCGCTGCGGGGGACGTGGGGCAGGCTGGGCGTGTTGTCCTGGGGGATTTATTGGTGGGAGGCGCGAGGCCGCTGGTGAGGCGCGCTTCACCCTCGCTGCCGGTGGGACCAGGCGCGCCCAGCCTGGGCTGGATTACAGCCGGAGGGGATGTCAGTTGGGCACGGGGATACTTTGTGAGCCCTTCAAACTGAGGTTTTGCCGGCTGTTTCAGACCAGAAGTGACCAACTGAAGACCCAAAGAAGTAGGTTCGAGATACGGTGGGGTTTCAGTCCCCTCTAGATGAGTTGTAGTTAGGCGGCGCTTTCCCACGTCGTGCTGGAGTGTGTTTGCATGGTAGAGCAGTTCCGTGTTCCTTAGCTCCGTGTTCGTGCTACTGCATCCGAGCAGATTTCCCTTGCTGTGATCAAGCTATCAAGTAGGATTAATTATTTAATGTGTTGAATTATCTACACTTTTTAAATTGGTTCCTTTTACTAGAGAAATGAAAAGGGGTGGGTGCATCGTTTGCTGCCTGCAGTGCGACTTGATCTGGGTTTGCCATTCACAGAATGGAGCTGTGATTCCCCCATTTTTGTAATAAATGGCTGGTTTTCCTCATCTTGCATGTCACGTAGATAAACTGGTCTGAATCAGCAACCAATAAACGATGGCAACGTACGGTGGTGTGCATGACAGCAGTTCTTGACCGGCGGCGTCCGCGTCTCTCCTCTCACCTGGGCTTTACGGTGCACGTGCGGTGCGGCCTGTCCCGGCGGCGGCCGCTCCTGTTGGGCAGGAGCACCGGAAAAGTGAATTTTCAAGTGCGGTAAACGCATATTCCAAGAAATAGAACTAGCTTTTTTTCTTTTTAAACTAGATCCCCAGCTTAAAGGCGTGCATTTTTCTGATTTGGACAGGCCCCCTCAGCTACCCAGCCGAAGCATCCTAGAGAGGGTGTGTGGAAGAAAGGGTTGCCAGGGCAGCCGCGGGGCGTGTGGACCATGGCTGCCGAAAGCGAGGCCAGGCTTGTGAGCAGTTAGGACCTGCCTCACCAGCTGATGCCGTTGGACAAAGTGAAGTTGTTTGCAGAGCAATTAAATATCTGGATTTAGTGTGTTGGGGACTGCTGTGGCACTGTGAGGGGTGCCCCTCTGCAGCAGGGCAGGTGAGCAGGGGCTACGTGAGGACTCGGGAAGGATGCTCCGAGAGGTGAGCATTGCTAGGATGGTTTTCCTTCTTAACCACCTCTTTGGATTCACGCTTTTCATTTATTTTCCCAGTGCCTGTGGACCCACAGTAGAGGAATCTTGTACAGTAACGTGCCCCAGCTCTCACATTTGCCCTGCTGCTTTGTTGATGGGTTCTTCTTTGAACACCGAGAGGGTGTTCTAAATAGGAGAAGTACAGCCAGACGTAAATTCCCTGCGGTGTGGGCTGTTGCATGTGTGCCAAGTGAGCTCAAGGAAGAGGAGAAAAATTAACCAGCTTGATTGCAGCAAAACACTGAATTCCTTAGTTCTTCCGTGGCAGCTTTCTACAGCGAGCTACGGGAACAGTCACCCCGGGGCAAAAGTTGAAAACAGCAATGCCACCCCTTGGGGGTTTGGTTTCGGTGGGGTATTTTTGTTGTTCCTAGTGTTTCTGGGGTGGTGGGGCAGTTTTGAGGGGCGGGGAGGTCAAGAGGTTTCTGTAAGGCAGGATAGCTAGGAATCTGAGCATACAAAGGGTTTTTATAAAAAAACTCAGAGTGCCTGAAGTGATGGGAAGGGGGAGAAAGGTTGGGAAAAGATACTACTAGAAAAACACTTGTTGGCTGTCAGGTTTCTGTCCTTCAGACTGGCAGGGCTGAGCTGCTTGGTAAAGGTTAAAAGCCTCTGTGTCGGGGGAGCTACTAGAGGAAGGTCTGAGGACTTAAGAGGTGCTCGTGGAAGCGGCAGATCAGATAAGAAGCTTAAAAGGTGACTGGGATGAGATGCTGTCGAGTGGAACGGAGCGGGGGCTGCTGCGCAGCTCCGTAATCTGCTGGTGGAGCAGAGGTGGAGCTGGGCGAGGGATCACTGAAATGGGCAGAACCTACCGGTGGAGTAATTCCTGAGGCTGAAACCTAGCCGTTGGGAATGTGCTAACGTTGAAACGCCGCTTCAAAACAAACCTCCGCTATCTTAAATAGGGCTGGTGTGGTTCCTGATTTATCGTCGAGCCTCAGCTCACGTTTACGGTCGTTAAGGAGAAAAATTACTTTTAGAGATGGAGAAATGATACCTAGTTTTATTCCAGTGTCCCATCAGTTGTGGTTTTGCATGGTGTCTTGTTTCTTTTTTTATTGTGTTCTGAGAAAATTTGCTGAGTTTAATTACATCTCCGGTGATGTAAAGCCGATCCTGGGTGTTCCTGGCAGCTGGCCTGAAAGCTCATTTCCATGCTCTCCGGCAGCAAAGCTTTTTGATCGTAAGTTCTTATTCAGGGCTGATTTAATTACGTTTGCTGCTTCACGTGTTCTTTGGGCTAGCTGCGTTCCCAGGTCCTTCCCACCCGAGTTGGATGTTTACATCCTTCCTAACACGAGTGCTTTGTGTGCGTGGGCAGTGCTGGTCGGGTAGTGGGCAAGCGGAGCAACTCCTTGGGCTCACCGGCCGTCAGGACTCCAGGGACTGGAGGGAGCAGCAGTTTCCTGCGGGCTCCATCACGAACTCCTGTGTGGCTTCCATCCCTTGCAAATTGTGGTCATTAATAACAGCTCTCAGAAGGCTCTGCAGCTGCCGGGACACGGGCTTATTTGTTTTAGAATGGGTGAAATATCTGCAGGAGAGGAGAAAATGAGCAATCGGAAATGGGACTTCTCATCCTTGCCTCTGTTTCCCTCAAGGTATTTCCACGCAGCGGTAACAGAATTGGTAATTGGTAAACTGGGCTGCCAGCGCTGGCTCCAAGGCCCTTTCAGCCTCGTAACTGGCAGCTCTGGGACCGCTGTCGTGTGGCTTTGTTGAGATTACATCTCCTTGTGTGCCTTATTTCATACTTACCTCTGTTGAAATTCATCTGCCCACCCTGTTGAGTTCCTCGCCAGCGGTGTGGTGCTAACTCTCCCAGACAGCATCCCCGCATCCTGTCCGAACCCCATCACTCACTGCCCCACCGGGCAGGCGGGACGGACACGGCCACCCCTCGCTGGAGGGGCGAGGAGCAGCATGGAGCTGCCCAGGCCTTGGCCAGGGGGAGCTGGGAATGCCTTCGGCCCTTCCCGGCTTCCGTGCGCTGCCCACAGAGCGACTGGCAGTGCCGCTGAGAAGACATGGGACGCAAATCAAGTGCCGTTGGTGCGCAGGGTAACTGTTGTGGTGTTACTTCTGCCGGGAATGGCGTTTCCAGGCAAGCTCTGCACGCCCGCACCAGTCTGCTCCGTGCACTGCTGTAGTCCTTGTTCCGCCTGAGCTGGAGCTGTGCTGCTCCTCGGGCGCAGGTCCTGTAACTGGGGAAGGGGGACCAAGGACTGGTGCTAGGGCCAGCAGCAAGAGCCCTGGCGCGAGTCAGGGCCTGCAGTTCCTCCCGGTCCAAGCCCTCCTCTCATTCCCAGCATCCGCAAACCACCCCGACGGTGACGGAGCAGCGCACCTTGTGCCGTAACGCCGTGCAGCCATGCTGCTGGTCAGGGCTGCGGATGTCTGCTTCCAGCCGAGAAGCGTGGTTCCTCCCAGCGTGCCAAGGAAATCTCCTGAGTTCATGCCAGCGCAGCAGGAAGCGATGCCGGATGCCGAGCGCTCAGGACCGGTTCCAGGCTAGCATGGCCCCCCGGGATGTTCAGCCCCAGCTCCAGGCAGCCATGGCGGCCACTCTCCCGCGTGCCTTCCCGTAAAACCTGAGGTGGAAACACCCCATCACGCACACGGATACGCTCCGGGCGGTTGTGGTACCCAGCGCACAGCGTCTGGGCACTGATCCCGGCTTGCAGCACGGGGCGGACGTATCCAAACGGTGTCCCTGTCCTGTGCCACCGCCAAGGGCCCTTTTCAGGCAGGGGAACCCCCAGCCCCAAAGCTGCCCACAGAGGGGGAGACCAGCCCGTGGGACAGGGCATGGAAGTGTTCCTTGGAGGAGCAGGGAATGGCTGGAGGCCACGGTGGTGGGATCGCAGCGGGCATTTCACGGGGTGACAAGGATTGCAGTAGGATCCTGCTTAGATCTGAGGGGGCGGATGAGCTGCTCTGCCTAGAAAGACCCCAACCATTTTAAAGGATTGAAAGACTGAAAATAAAGGATGTTTGCGGCATCCTTCGAGCCTGTCTGTGCAACACCAAAGGAAAACCTCCAAAACGTAGCCCGGGCATCCCCTGGCGCGGACTTTCCTGTGGTGACGGTCACGCCGGGACCGTATGGACAACCGGGACGCCACCGCCACCGCCCCCGGCGCCGCCCCCGCTGCCTTACGGCAGCGGGGGCGGTGCCGGGGGCGGTGGCGGGAGCGGCGAAGGGTTGAGGGGCGGCGGCGGGGCTGTCTGAGGGAATGCAGGCGGCCGCCGCCAAGATGGCTGCCGCCGCCACAGCCGGACGGGCGGCGCGTCACCGTGAGTCCGCGGGTGCCGTCGGCCGTCGGCGGGAAAGCGAGGGGCTGAGGTCGTTGGGGTTGGTGGTCTGAGGGCTGCCGAGCTCGCTGGGAGGGCGGGAGGGCGGCGGGACCGCGTTACACAACGCGCCCGAGGTGCTTTTGCGTAACGATAGCGGGGGACGAGTCGGGGCCTCCGATCCGCGGGCTGGAGCCGGCGGAGGGCGGGGGCGAGGGGGTGCCGCGGGGGTCGCGGTGGGTGGCTGCGCTGCAGGGACCGGGCTCAGGGGCGGTTATCCGGGCAGGGTAGTGATGGGGTTTGAGGTGAGGGTTGGGGGGGCCGTTGCTGGGTTCCCCCCTCCCTCAGCAGTTTCATTTTCAACGGGGCACTTTCCCTTTCGGGATTTCCCTTTCGGACTTTTCCTTTTGGACTGTGACAGCCATCCTGGCGGAGAGTCCAGAGGTTTCCACGTAAGGCCAGGTACGGCGAGGAGCTGCCGACCACACACCCGGGATACACGGATCATACACCCGGATCATACGGTCGCGAGCCCGTTTCCCACCGCTCCCAGTGCTGTCGGTGCCTGGGGGCGGTGGAAGCACCAGCGCCCGCCCGGGACCGGGGTTATCGCCACTTGGCTCCGGAGGCTGACACAACGATGCCGTCTGTAAAGCCCACACCAGAGCACTCGCACGGATGCGCCCCGGTTGGGACCCTCACCGTCGCACGCGCCGTGCGTGCCGCGGGTAGACGGGGGCACGGACCTCGCCCTAACGAGACCAGCGCTCTCCAGCCTTGGCTTACAGCGCGGGAGGGTGAACACGGCCACGGGAGCTTCTCCCTTCGTTGTGATTTACACGCGGTGTCAGGACTTCAGGGAGCGCTGGCCTCAGGACGTGTTTGAGGAGTCCTCCGGGCACCAGCAGTGCTCCCGCTGGAGTTCTCTGCAGCCTCTGCGTCGCTGCCGACAGGCAGCCGCACACTCTTAGTCCCGAGTAAACAGCGGAATTTGCAAGATGCTTTTTGCTCTCGCTGATTCCGGCAGGTTTTGGGGGCGCTCAGCGTCCGTGCAGGGTGTTATTAGGGAGCTGTGAGCCGTAAGATGCTCGTCTCGGCGGGTGGGTGGGCTGCTGGCGAGGTCTGGGCTGTTGGGGCTCGGTGTCTGAGCTCCTGCAGTCAGACGAGGGACGTGTCGCTCTGAACAATTGCCGGAGAGCCGGGGCTGCAGAATTTAACAGTTTATTTTTCATCTCGGGCAATTCACACTATTGTTGCACCAAGCAACACCACGAAACCGTGACTGTGAACCCCTGAGGAAAACACAGCGTGCCTTTGGAAAAGCAGACTGTAAGCAGCACAGGGGAGGTAAATGACCCTGAGTTTGGGCCATAATTTGGCCGATGCTGAAATCCAGGGATAACAGAAGTCGCCGAGCTGGCTGGTGAGAAAGAAGGCTGCCCGCGTCCCGGGTGAATGGATTCTGCAGGTGCTGCTCGGCGTGCCCGGCACAGGGTCACACTAAGGAGCTGTGCACTTACGGCTCGCAAGTGCTCGCCTGAGTTTGCTGGGAACCCTAAATTAGCAGATGTCTAACCTGCGTTGTACTTGGCTTGCCCAGGTGTGCCTGTGCCGTGCGGAGTTACATAGCTTGACATACTTCCTACCTTAGTGTGTCAGCCCTGCCTGTCTCCTCTCCTGTTGTCACCAGTTATTTTGGACTTACAACTGGAGCTTAAAGATTAGTGAGGCTTTTGTTTGGTGTGAGGTTACTGCCTGGTGTCTGAAAAGCTGTCGGTGTACAGAGTGTGTAAAGAAAGGCAGAAGCCTGCGATTTCATGACTCGATTCCAGGAGCTTAAGGGAGGAACTGCCGAGCGTGGCGGCGCTGCCCAGTGTGCTTATGTCGCTGTTGAGGGATGAGTGCCTGCCTGGTGCATCGTTATCAACGTGCTGTTCTCTTCCTTCCAGTCATGAGAAGCAGCAGCGTGCTGAGGGTCCCGGTACGATGGCGGGGTCAGGCTACAGCAGCCGCGGTGACGGAAAGCACCAAGCCTCAAATTCAGCCCCAAGTGCGGTAAGACTGCGGCGAGGCCTGGGTGGGTGCGTCCTTCCATCCTTGCCCTCTGCCTCCCTCTGGTACAGCATGCTGCTCCGCTCGCCCAGCACGGCTGAGCACGTGGTGAAACGTGGCAGTCACAGCGCTTGATCTAGTTTATTTGCCCGTGTGTAATTGCTTTTATCTGGCTGGCTGCGTTCAGCGGGCCTCTTGTTTTCACAACTCGGTGGGGCAAGGACTGCCTGGCTGGTTCTGTCGCAGCACAGCGAGGCAGTGGCCCATGGTAAGGCCCGAGGCAGAGCCGAGCAGCAGCAGAACAAACAGTGGGACGTGATTATTATTTCAGGTTCTGGTTCCTGCTTCCTGGGCTTTATTCAGCAACCTCCTGATAGATACTCCAGGAGGAAGGGAAGGGTCAATGATGTCCCGGCCCATCGGGGCAGGCCTGGGCTCCTCTCAGTGCCGTGTTGTAAGACTTTGGCTTTCACGAGAGGAGGGCAAAGCTGCCTGTGCGACCTCAGCTCGGGAGGGGAGAGATCCTGGTCACTGGGTCCCCTCAGGCAGAGGAAAAGATTCAGTGGGGAAATGCACCTCTTGGGTGCAAGTTGCGATCAGCAGCCGCGTCTGTAAAAGCTGGTACGGCCACATGCTCCGCTCCGCTGTGCTGGGAGGGATGTGACCCTCGGAACAGGGTGCCAGAGCCGCACCCGGGTAAAAACCCATTGCCGGGGGAGAAAAACCCCAACAACCCACACAAAACCAACCCCGCGCTGATTTTCTGTGTGGAATGGCTCGTTGCAGCTTTCACTGCTTCGGGAGAGGAGCTGCGTCTCCCAGGTCAGGAAGGGTAGCTCATCTGTTTTCTGTGGAAGCTGCAGGTTGGCATCTACAGCTGGCCTTGAGCTGCCACGGTTCCTTCACCCCGTTTCATAACCTCCCCTGCAGCCTTCAGCCGTGAGCTGATTTCCTCAGTGTATTTCCAGCTAAATTCTGTGTTGCAATGTGACTAATGAAAAAAAAAAAGGTGAAGATCATGTAAACACTTGTTCTCTGGCTATTCGTGCTTGTCGTCCGTGTTTTTACATAAGCAGGATGAGCTTCCGGATAGGATGCTGCTTCTGCAAAGGACAAATGCAGAAGGATAAGCTGCTTGTTTTGTGACAGTAATTAAAAAAAGCCGTGAGTCAGTAGGATTTGAAGTGTCTCTTGCTCCCATAGGAAACCTAAAACGGGAATCCTGATGTTAAACATGGGAGGTCCGGAACGGCTGGATGATGTGCACGATTTTTTACTTCGCCTCTTCCTGGACAGAGACCTAATGACGCTTCCGGCTCAAAAGTGAGCAACACTGTGAACTCCCCTGTTACCCTCAGTAGTTCGGGGGGTTGCTGTGGAAAACCCGCTGCCGCGGGGAGAGTGGGGAAAGTGGGGGGGCTTTGGGTTACAGTACTAATACATGTACCTTTTGAATGCTTTAGTAAATTAGCCCCGTTCATTGCCAAACGCCGCACACCGAAAATCCAGGAGCAGTACAGCAGGATCGGGGGTGGATCGCCAATCAAGAAGTGGACGGCGGTGCAGGGGGAAGGCATGGTGAAACTGCTGGACAGCATGTCTCCACGCACTGGTACTTCTTACTGTCCTTGTTAAAAGTGGCGTTGTGTTTGAACGGTACTGTTGGTGCTCGTTCAACCTGCAGTAACACAGCGAGGCACCAAAAGCCAGCCCTTCACCCACCCTCTCGGGCTGGAACCAGCACGTGCTGTGGTCGAGCCGCCACCGCTGCCTGTGCCCATGGTAACCTGCCCAAAAGCTGCACTGGGAGTCCACCCTCTGTGCTTTCGGCAAGTTTCCTCTTGCACAGTGTGAGCGAGGTGGAGATTTGTGACCATTGGCAGCAGCAGCGTAATCGTGTCATTCTCTGTTATGAAGAGGTAGAGGGGGAGAATGAGCCGGTTTTGGCTGGGGTAGGGTTCATTTTCCTCACAGCAGCGGGTGTGGGGCTGTGGTTTGGATTTGGGCTGGAAACAGGGTTGGGTACACAAGGGTGGCTGTTCTAGCTGTTGCTGAGCCGTGCTTACACCGGGTCAAGGCCTTTTCTGCCCCAGCGAGGGGCTGGGGGTGCACAAGGAGCTGGGAGGGGACACAGCCGGGACAGCCGACCCTGACTGACCGAAGGGGTATTCCATCCCCTACGACGTCAGGCTCAGCTACAGAGCTGGGGAGGAAGGAGGAGGAAGGGGGGGATGTTGGGAGCGACGGCGTTTGTCTTCCCAAGTCGCTGTTACGCGTGACAGAGCCCGGCTTTCCTGGGGATGGCTGAACACCCACCAGCCCAAGGGAAGTGGGAATGAATCCCTTGGTTTGCTTTGCTTGTGTGTGGCTTTTGCTTTACTTAGGACAGTTTAATGGGACAGAGAAGGAAGGAAATAAGTGGGAAAACTGGCGTGTTGAGGTACAGTCTAATAGCCAAGCCCCCTCGGCTGTGCTGTGTGAGCGCACATGGAGTAAGATCGCCTGTCGGTCCGGGATTTCCTGACTGTTTGTGTTCTGCACGCTGGTGCTATTGAGTTTCGCAGGGGGTGGGATCTCCTGCTGCAACACGCACAGCCACTTTCTGTGGCTGCTCCTTGTCACTAATGGCAGGACGATGTCGTTAGCTGCTGCACTCACAGCAGCCAGACGTTATGCCTCAGGACAGTGCAGCGTTCCCGCTCCCGCTGCTTTCTCCATGTGCCATGAGTCCAGGGCCTGCTCGGCCAGGGAGCTGCATGGGGACTGTGACACAGGACAGCTGAGGCCACAACATCCCGCTGTCCAGCCTTGTGTGTTGGCCTTTGTTACACCAGCATGAGCCTAAAGAACGGGCTGTGTGGGAGGGTGTGCCTGGTCTCTTCTCCAAAGCTGCAGATCTTCCGTTCCTCTGGAATGTCCCTCTGCAGTTATTACTGGGATGTATCCAGGTTTTGAAACTTTGGCTGAGTCTGGAACTGTTAATAGTGGACAGGTGGATCCTGGGCTGGATCCAGAGCAGCGTGGCCAGCAGGGCAAGGGAGGGGATTCTCCTCCTCTGCTCCACTCTGGGGAGACCCCCCCTGCAGTTCTGCCTCCAGCTCTGGGCCCCCAACAGCAGGAGGACACGGAGCTGTTGGAGCGAGGCCAGAGGAGGCCACGGAGATGCTGCGAGGGCTGGAGCCCCTCTGCCATGGGGACAGGCTGGGGGGGTTGGGGGGTTCAGCCTGGAGAAGGGAAGGCTCTGGGGAGACCTTACAGCACCTTCCAGTGCCTGGGGGGGCTACAAGAAAGCTGGGGGGCACTTTTTCCAAGGGCAGGGAGTGACAGGACAAGGGGTAACGGGTTTAAACTGAAAGAGGGAGATTGAGATGAGCCATCAGGAAGGAATTCTTCCCAGAGAGGGTCGGGGGCACAGGGACAGGTTGCCCAGAGAAGCTGTGGGTGCCCCATCCCTGGGAGTGCCCAAGGCCAGGCTGGATGAGGCTGGGAGCACCCTGGGCTATGGAAGGTGTCCCTGCCCCTGGCAGCAGATGGGACTGGGGGGGGCTTTGAGGTCGCTTCTCACCCAAACCCTTCTGTGGGTCTGTGATAAAAGGTCTAACACCAAACAGGCCGGATTTGGGGACCGAGGAGGTTGGCTGGGAGGAAAGACAAGGTTTCTGTGGTGAACACGGTTGGGCTTGGTGGGTGTGAGCAGGGAGCCCCACCCCGGGGCACCAGCAGCAGATAAGGCCTGGCCGTTGGCTTTGTGGGAGTAGGTACTGTCTGTGCCAGGCCTCCCTCAATGATAAGGAAACGTGACAGGTGACTACCACCTCCTCTCCTCTCCTCCAGAGTCAGGAGTTTGGCTTCAGCTTGTGTTGCTGCTCAGCTAGCAGCAGTGATGAGCTAGAAGCCTGTTTCTCCTCTGCCGCTTGCTGAAGGTGAGAGATCATTTCTTGCTGTGTGACATGAAAACCCATGGTGTGAATAAATGGCAGCACTAGAAGTTAAACTTCCACGCCCTCGGGTGACGGGCACCGTTGTTCCAATGGCGTATTCTCTGCACGGTACGTTTTGGTCTTGAAGCAGCAGACTCCCTTTGTGAGTAGAAGGAATTAAGGAGATCCCTAAGCTGCCTGCGGAAACCCTCACCAGTGTGTTGGCTACAGATAACACTTCTCATCCCGTCGCTGCGTTCGGAACACCACACCTTGTTAATGGGAAAGCTGCTGGAGTAAGAGAAGCCAGAGGAGAGCTTTGCGTTCTCAGCAGCTCGGCAGCTTTGCTGTGCTCAGGGCTGCAAGCTGCCTTCTGCCTTCGGTTCCCCCGGCCTTTCCCGATGTGCTGGTGTGTCAGGGAATCCCCCTCCAGGTTTGACAGCACGTGGTGTTTGATTCCTAGCTGGTTTGTAATTCTGTGTGGCACCTGCTTCAGCCTTGGGTAGGAAAGGGCTCGAGGCTGACGGTTGGTAAAGGCTCTGGCAGTGAAATGCCCTTGGAAGGCTAGAGCCAGGTTTACGTCATTTGTTCAGCACATAACTGTCACAGACACCCTCATTCGGGTGATGTTTGGCCCTTTTTTCCACAGACACTGCTCTCCAGCTCAATTCCAGCCATGGTCCCTGCGCATCACAGCCCAGAGCCAGAACGGCAGGGGCTGCGGTGCCCAAGCCGTGGTGTTTGGCAGCCGTAGGGCCAGGCTCACACCAGCCTGTGCAGATAAAGCTTGGAGGGTTTATCTGCTTTGCTCAGCCCACCCCTCCCGCTGGCTGTTGTTGGGTGACCCTTGTTGTGGAGTCACACCCGCCTCTGTGTGCTGATAAGTCCTTAGAGAGCCCCTTTTTTACCTCTGGCAATCGGACTGACATGAAGTAGCACATAGCGAGGCTCCCCCATCCCCAGCGTCACTCTGGTGATGCAGCTCTGAGGTTACGGGCTGTCTGGAAACGAACACGGCTTCTCCCTCCTGAGTGAGCGGGGCTGGGGACTCAGTCCCACGAACACGGGGACAGGAAAATCCCTTTGTGTTGTTCGGATTTTGTAGCGCTGGCATCAAATAGGCTGATGTCTCGCAGTGGTGGTTGTGTCATCTTGCCTTTTTATTGGTTTTAATCATAATGGTTCTTTGTGTTTCTTACAAGGTGTATTTTAGCTGAGGTTCCCATGTCAGCAGAGTGAAAGCTGCCAGGACGAGGGCGCCACATTGTTTCTGCAGGTTGGCAGCTCTCCCTGGAAGGAGATGTCTCTCCAGTAGTTCTGACTGTAAATGTAACGGCAGAACGAATATACAGACATGCAAATCTCTCCTTTGCTGCCTGGGGCAAACTAACACTCTGAGAGTGTTGCAAGGCGTTTCCACGTTGGCCGTATTCTTTCCCAGTATGTCCTTTCCCAGCTTAAGCTCCTACTGCCAGTGCTCTGGTTGGTCAGACTTGTGGTTTTAATGTCAGTTTAAAATGTTAATGAGGTTACTGGCTCCCGGGCCTGACGTTGGGTCATTATTTGCTGCAGCTCCCAGCGGGGAGCTCCCTTGCCTCCCGTGGGGAACTGGGGCTGAACCTGTTCCTTGAATCCTGTAGAAATGTGTGGAGCGGTGACTGAGCACAGGACATCTGCTGCCTTCAGAAACCTCTTCAACCTTATTTCAGAGCTAATGACCCGGAAAGCTGGAGAAAGAAACTTGGCTTTTGTTTTCCAAAGAACCTCAGTCTTCTACTTTAAAAAAAAAACAAAATAAACTAAAAAACCTGCCCTCCTCCCCCCAGCCAGACCATATACTCCCTAACCGAACCACACACCCCAGCCTGAAAGCCAACACCCGAAGGACTAATGGTGAAAAAGGGCAAAACCTAAAATGCCCCTGGGGAGAGTAATATTGCCTCCGAAATAAAGTTTTAAGGGACTGAGGAGTTCTGGGGAAAACGGGCGGAAGGCAGAATGGAAGAGCCTGTGTCCCTTACTCGGTACCAGCGGCCTGCTGCCCAGCAGCGCCCCGGCCCTCAGGGTTTGTGTGCAGAGTAACCGGGGGGTGGTTCTCTCGCGAGGGTGGTACCGGCGCAGCTGCCTCGAGCGAGGGTCCCACCTCGGGTTTGGCTTTGGTTTTTCATGCGGTTAGCTGGGGGCAAGGCAGCGGGGAGGAGCGGGATTACATCTGCACAGCATGTGGAAGGACAGGGTGGAGGAGGTGAGGGAGATGGGGCTGGGTAAGGGTGTAGGAGTGTTCATTCGGCAGCTCGTGGTGACACGGTTTTACCTGCGCATCCCCTAAGCTAGAACTCGCCCGGTAAACCATGCGAGCTCTGTACGATCTGGCAGCCACGCCGCTGCTCCACCGAGTAAAGCCAGAAGTGATGCTTCCTCCAGAAACAAGCAGTGGTGTAAATCCCTTCTAGACTGTAGTAACAGCAGGGCGAGTAACCAGAAAACTCCTTGGGCAAGGAAAGATGTGTTTTATGAGGGTGGTTGAGAAAAGCAGCCAGAAGATTACCAGCAGGTTTATTTCAGCAGTTTGCCTCTCTGGTGGTGTGTACTTGAGGTGTTATTGAGAGTTCTCGGGGGTCTCTGCAATTCCTTCTCCTGTGCCTGTGCAGCGCCTCACAAGTACTACATCGGCTTCCGGTACGTCCATCCTCTGACGGAAGAGGCGATCGAGGAGATGGAGAAGGACGGCATCGAGAGGGCTATCGCCTTCACGCAGTACCCACAGTACAGCTGCTCCACCACAGGTGAGCATCCGCGGGAGCTTCCTCGCCAGCTCGACGTCTTCTGTATTTACTGTGATGCTGAATTTTAGGTAAAAACCCTCTACCTGGCGATAACAGTTCAGGAAATTGTTCTTGGCTTGTGCAGTGTGTGAACTTTGGTCTCATTGTTCCCGTTTTAGGCTCTCAGCTCTGATTTATGGTTGCATTTTAAAGGCGTAGCTTTGTAAAACGCTGTTAACACCTTGCTGCAGAGCTGTGTTTGTCCGACAGGCTGGTGACGCCTTGGCTGTTCGTTCTCTGCATTTCAGGAAGCAGTTTAAATGCCATTTACCGCTACTATAACGACAAAGGGGAGAAACCAAAGATGAAGTGGAGTATAATTGACCGATGGCCCACACACCCCCTTCTGATTCAGGTATGGATTCGTGTGGGAGCTGTTGGAGTTGGGGGTGAACTGGGCGTCTCTAAGACATTACCCCAGGGCTGTTCCCTGGGGTTTTACCAGATCGGTGGATCTAGGAGAAACTTGGTGTCTTTGCATTGCCAACTGACTTTAAAACAACAAAGAACTGGGTAAATACAGATGTTTGCTGAGTTTCCCTTTTACCAATATTTGCTACCAGTAAAAACACAGTTTAATTTAAGCAACAGAAGCATTCTGAGGACATTCTTCTCTTAGGTCAAATCGTAGCTTCTAACAACGCTTACAAGGGTTTTAGCTATAGAATGTCCCAGAAGAAGAGGAACCTCTTTGCTGATTTAGGCTGTGTTTATATATTTTCCTTTTAAAAAACACTTGAGTGAATAAAAGGCAAGCATCAGTCTGAGGGTACCTTGTAGCTGTGGCAGTGAAATGTGCCTTGGCTGCTACCTGTGAAGTTACAGAAGGACGGTTATCTCGTGCCGGATGTTTTGGCCTATGAAAGTGACCACTGAGCATAGTCATATTGTCGTAATGGGTGGCTGGAAGGGACTCTATGGATCATTAGTCCCAGTTCCCGCTCAGACACATGTACAGCTCACGTCTTGGTCGGATTCTCAGCCGGCTGCAAGGTAGTCCTAGGACAACCCCGGCTGTGGCAGGAGCGATGGAGGGAAACAGTGCTCCTTCCCATTCAGAGAAAACGGCGTGTTACTCTCTGCTGGGGACCTTCTCCCCTCCTTTGGGCTTTGCAGGTGATAAAACCAACGGAAGGAAGGCGAAGTGGCACTGCCCCCACTGCGTGACGTCCCCTGACAAGCTGCCCGGGGGTGTGCCACTGCTATTACATGCTCTCCGTGCCATCTGTGTGTGTTCTTGCTGTAGTGCGGTGCCTCAGCAGAGGTGTTAGGGCTGAGCTCCAATGCTGGCAGTGGGAGTCGGGGCATTGCCCTGCTTCTTCGTGTAGTCCCCTGCGCCAGCAGCGGCACACCCCGGGCCAGGGAACCACCCTTCAGAGGCGGGTTGGGCTGAATCCGTATCTGCTTGCAGTGTTGTTACCTTCAGCAGCTTCCAACCCTTGGGGTGATCAGCGGGGGTCGTCGGTGCGCTGGGGCCAGGCACTGTGTGGTATCATATAGCCGACGGTATGCAGTGCGTGCTGTCCCGTGCTACTGCCCCACGCACACCGCAGGAGGAGTTCTGCCGTTCCTACGGAGCCTGGAGCCTTAGAGCTGCCCATCTCTGCTCATCTGAGAGCACAGAATGCCTCGGTGTTTCTGATCCAGGTCTTTGATTTTCCAAACAGTGCTTCACCGACCACATACAGAAGGAGCTGAACCTGTTCCCACCCGACAAAAGGAAAGATGTCGTCATCCTCTTCTCGGCGCACTCGCTGCCCATGTCTGTGAGTTACCCTGCTCCTTTCGGCCATTGTTGGGCCACAGTCGCACTGGCCGGGCTGAGCGGAAGGGTGTGCGGTGAATTCTGTAAAGCAGCTCCACCAGGGGCTTTGCCGTGCAAGATTACAGCTTATCCTTCCGCTTTCGGATGAGCCAGGCGCTTGATCCTGGTCGCAGCCACGTCGCACGCAGCGTGCTCGCCTGCCCTGGTCTGTAGGTCTTTGCCCAGCCGTGTTGACTGGAAGGAGGTGAGGTGTGGTGTTTCTGTGTTGAAGGTGGTGAACCGTGGCGATCCGTACCCTCAGGAAGTGGGAGCTACTGTGCAGAGAGTCATGGAGAAGCTGAACTACTCCAACCCTTACAGGCTTGTGTGGCAGTCCAAGGTACGTGCTCGGGGCAGCCGTGAAGGCACCTGCCGCTGCAGAGCTCTTCGGGTGGTGGAGTTCGTGGTCTCCCACCTTCAGAAGGTCACAACCTCCATGCCTGTGTCCCATTTTCAACAAGTGTCTCTGCTGGGACAGGATCCCGAGCTTTTACTCAAGTTCAGTCTTTCCAGGCACTCTTTATCCACAGTTTCTCACTTTTGTTGTGTATTGCAGCATTTTGAAGTGTGTGTTTGACGGGTCCGTTAGGAAACGCGTGATCCCGTAACGTCTAGTTTGGCATTTGTCCGCCTCGTCGGCGGGAAGAGCTGAGCGCTCACTGCACGTTGGGGGTGTCGCTTTCTGAGGATCGCTCGGCAATTTTTCCAAAATCACCGCCGTGAAATAGGCATTCCTAACAATCACGGGATCCGAATCCTAACAGGCTTCGTTATTCGTGATGAAGATCACTCGGTACTTGTTCTGCCTACTGCAGATAGCAAGGGACATAGCTTCTACCGCTGTGTTGTCTTGGCCTTCCCATTGCATCCTCTGGTACAGCAGCACCAGATCTTCATGGATGGCACTGGGATAAGGACAGGGTGCTGCCCTCGGGATGCTGACTTGTGTAAAAGGCCTTAAACCCTGCACCACTGTGGCCAGGGATTTGCTAAACTGGAACCAGGAGACCTTTATCTGGATTTCCATTTACTTCGCTGAGAGTCTGGTTCAGGCCAGCCCAGGTTCTGTTTCTTTGGGGCTTAAATGGCAGGAGTGTGTGGCCTCGCAAAACTTCAGTGGACAAGGGGAGAGGTGTGGTCAGTTCGGGGAGATACAAACTGGCCCCAGCTTGAACCTCGGTGTCCTGCATAAGAAGACACGTGGGGGATGTCTTTGTAAGCAGTTGGTTAATTGGTTGGTTAATTGTCCTGCTCATCTTCCAGGTTGGACCGATGCCGTGGCTTGGGCCGCAGACAGATGAGACCATTAAAGGGCTGTGCCAAAGGGGGAAGAAGAACATGTTGTTGGTCCCCATCGCGTTCACAAGTGACCACATCGAGACGCTTTATGAACTGGACATCGAGTACGCCCAAGTTTTAGCAAATGAGGTAGATGTTTCATAGGTTTTATAACTGGCTGGACAGTGGTGCTCCGAAATCACTTTTCCCGGTTTGAAATTTGCTTTGTAGTTGCTTTTTGCAGCCTGATTTGGGGCAAATCTAATTTTTCTGTGACAAATTTGAACTGGCTTAACTCAAGTGAATCTTTAGTGACACAAAAAGGTGGGAATTTGTCTTCCTAGATTTAACTCCCTAAGCCACTACTCTCCTTACTGAAAAAGAGTCATTGGGTGTTGGACACCAAAGTGAAATTTGGCGTCATAGTTGCTTTCTTGTGTTGAAAAAAACATGATACTGCATTTAATCCCCTCATTTTGGGGCAACTTCTGAATGAAGTGGGAAGGAATACCCTGCAGGGAAACCAGTGAAGGATCCAGCAGGGCTGAACTTGTTTTCTCCCTGTTTTCGCTGCAGTGTGGGGTTGAGAATATCAGAAGAGCAGAGTCTCTGAATGGAAATCCACTGTTCTCCAAGGTACCGTCTTCCTTGCAACAGCTGTAAGGGTTTGCGGTTGCGTGTTTCCTACTAGGTTACGGGTGTCTCCTTGCAGCGTTCAGGCATTGGGGGTTTAAGAGCGAAAGTGGAAAGCCCTGCACTTATTCCGTGTACCACAAAGTGTTTTCTTGTACCACGGTTCGGGCTCTTTTTTGAAGTTCGTAAGCGTGGTTTAACAAAAACAGTTTTGTACTCATCTGTAGTAATATTTTAAACGAAATATTCCTCTCAAGATACCGTGCCGATGCTTTAAAGCAGGATTTTCCCCTGACGTAAGGGGGGTTGGTGCTTAAAAAGCATCGGCCGATGGATGCAGAATTCGGTAATCTCACCTGTCAGCACGGCACGCGTCGAAGCATTTTTCACGTCTGCGGGTTTGCTGACTCCTGTCTTTTAATGACCTGTCTTTCAGGCTCTGGCAGACTTGGTGTGTTCACATATCCAGGCGAATGAGGTCTGCTCCCGGCAGTTAACCCTCTGCTGTCCGCTCTGCGTGAATCCTGTCTGCAGGGAGACCAAAGCCTTCTTCGCCAACCAGCAGCTCTGATGGGTGGTGCGGGAGAGCGCCCGGGCTGGGCAGGAAAACTGCCCCGGGGAAGGGGAAACCGCTTGACCGAGCTCTCCTCTTACGCACTCACAGGCTGGTGGTCTCTGGCGTTAACCTCACCTAGTGGTGAGGACAACTTGGCTTGATTGGTTTGGTTTTTTCCTTATGTTTTCTTTGTGAAGGATTTGCAGAAAGTAAGGAAGCGAGGGCGTTTATCCTGGTGGAGGTGAGAAGGTTGTGTTTCATCGGATTCGGATTGGACGTAGCGTGAGCCCATCAGCGTGCACTGAAAAACTTGAAGAGCTTTTCTGCAGCCTCGCTCGTTTCTGTGCAGGGATTTCTTTGCTGGCAGTGTGGTCGCGAGCGCTGTCGTTTGAGCTTCCCAGATCAGGTGTACAGGTGTTTGTTTTGTTCATGCTTCAGGTAGCGCATAACCAGCGTGGTCACCAGGTATCGCTTCAGAGAGGGATTATCCGGATGGATTTAAAGATCAAGTGACTTCTAATGCTTTTTAAATAATGTGTACATTATCAGTTTTTTAGGACATAAAGATAAGGCTTTGTTTTGGTTTGTTTTGATTTCTCCTGCCAGAAGCTTCCAGCGGAAGCTTAGCTGGGATAGCAGAACGCACAAGACTTGTTTACATTTTCTAGGCAAAACACCCGTTATCTGCAGGAAAGGCTCCGTGTTTGAAGAGCGTGAACGGGAGGGAATAAGCCTGCCGGGGTGGCGCTGAAGACCAAGCTCAGCTGAACCCCCGTGCGTGTTCCGAACCCACAGCCGTTGGCAGCGCGTGCTGGTCTCTCTTACGGACACAGCGGCTCTTTACGTAGTGCCAAGAAGGGCTTTCTCGGGCTCAGTGAGTTCAGGATGCCAGGCTCGCTCTCCAGATGTTTATAGACCTGCTCTGCACACTCTGCTGTGCTGTAGTGTTGTGGTTTTTCGGGATACCTATGGAATTCCATAGGTACAATTGGCCTGGCTTGAGTGATAGAGTTGTTTAAAGCTGTGATGGTAAGTCAGGAGGGATTTACGTTGCGGGCTGGCAGCTCTGTGCCTGTGTACACCTTCGTCAAAGGCTGAACGGTGTCCGTTTAGGATTTTGGGCCGGCACTATGCACTCCTAACACGGATAAACTTCTTCCTTGGCTTGGCAGGCGTCCGGGTGCGTCGCGGCTGCCGAATCTGCTCCCGGTAGTGGTAATTCATAGGGTGAGAAACCTTTACGGGGCAGGGTGCCCGCACTGGGGAGCGGTGCCCAGGTTAGTGGTGGGGTAGGAGGGGGCTTTCTGGCAGGCTGCTGGCCCCACAGTGTGCCTGAGCTCCACACCCGGGGGCGCTGGGGGGTCTCGCACCCGGACCTTTCCCCCAGGGCGGGGCAGAGGAGGAGCAGCACTGCGCCGTGGGACTGAGACGTACGTGCTCAGCCTAGCCGGCCCCTCCGCGGGTAGGAACGTTTGCTCTAATTAGCACTGAGATGCCAGCGCTTTGGCAGTGTGGGTGTCCCGTAAATCCCTGATTCTGCTAACCGCCACGTTCGGGAAGCAGGTGCTGTGCTGCTCGGACAGTTTTATTTCCTTACCTGTGGATGAGGCTCTATCCTCTGATCCGTCAGGGGTTGCTCCAACAGAAGATGGGCCTTTGCCAGTGTAATGGGGGTTTGTCTCATTCTGGTTTACGTGGAAAAGTTTAAACAGGGGATATTAAAGAAACACTCAGCAGCCGGTGGGACGAGTACTGCCACGGAGTGACGTCGATCCCACCGTACAGCTGCAGAGAGCCTGTGGCCTCCTACATCACCAGACCTGATTGACACGTCTGTACTGCCATACTGCAGCTTCCGAGCGGGATTGCAGTGAGACAGGCTTGCTTCCTTCCGTGCCACCGCCTCCTGCGTCCCTGCTGCCCCGCGTTGCTCCGGCAGAAACAAGTCTTCCTTGACCCTCTGTACCTGTGCCTCTTTCGGTGATGGGGAGCCGGGAGCCAGGGCTTCTCCTCTCCCTTCCTTGCTCTGTTCCTGGTTGCTCGCTGCCTTGGCAGGAAGAAGGAAGGTGTTCCTGCCCTTGCTCAGCTGGTTGTCGTGTGTGCATGGAAGGGCGGCGTTCTCACGGAAAAGCGTGGAATGTCAGAAGGATAAACACGTCGCACTGTGTCTGGGAAGGGGACGCTGGCCTTACGTCTCTCCTTGGACAAAGAACTCTCTCCATTCCCTTTCTGGGCTTGACACACGGGGCAGTGCAAAACATCCCCTTTTGTGGAATCCCCCTCTTCCCTGCTGCTGGAGGGCGCGTGGGCCTTCGCGGCCGGGCTGCGGCCGGCGCCGGAGAGTGAAGGTGGCTTCGTATGAGTGTTGCCGTGCTAGAAATACCGCTGGGCTTTTCATTTCCCTGCCGGAGGGAAATGCCATCCGGCACGAACTGCGAGGCATTTCGCTTGTCCCCAGCCATCAAAGGTGTTTAAAATTCACTTCTCAGTTTGCTGACGGCAAGTGGGAGGATCGCGGCACCTGGTGCTGCTGTCAGGCCGTGATGCAGAAGTTGCTTCATTGTCTCGCTCTCGGCAGACGGGGCCGGGCGGCTCTTGGTTTGGGGAACCCCGCGTCACGCCGCTCCGTCCTGCACTTTAACACGCAGCGCTTTGGCTCGGCGCAGCACCACCAGCCTCTGCTCGGCCTTTTCAGTAGGAGCCGAGGCAGCGGTGAGACTCACGGCAGCGGGAGTCCGGCTGGCTGATCCCGGGGTTCCTGTCTGGGAGCAGCCCTGGCTATGCTAACTGGATGTCACCCAGCCTCACTCGAGATGCTTCCCACAGCTCCGCTCCCTCCTCAGTGCTCAAAATACTGCTCTCCCCTGTGTTTCTGGGAAATCCTTGGCCTCTCCAAGCGGATATTCGGAGTGGGCCGGGTGAGTTTCCCCCCCCTCGCTGCCCCTGCCCCCGAAGGGAGCGCGGTGGGCTAACTTGGAGGGGGCCAGCCGTGCCGGAAACGCGGGACGTGGATCCCACCCACGTACGTGCCTTCTGCAGCGCTCTGCCAGTGACGCGCGGCCGGCGCGGCCAGGACGCTGCCGTTCCGCCCCGCAGCCGGCCAGTCCGGTTTCCGCTCTGGCAGATGGAAGCGTTTGGTGCTACTAACTCAGGACCTAGTCCCGTCGGACCTGGAGCGCGTTCTGCTCGGATTGAGTCGATCCGAGCGTACGGAGGTGTTGGCATCTGGGAGGCTGCAGTCCTCGGACAGTGATCTGCTTGGATTTTTCCCTGTTTGCTGTACTTTATTCCGTTTGCGTTTATCGTTCCGTATGCCCTGACAAAAAGCGGCCAGGTGGAAGTGAGCTGAAGTGTATCCCAAGATTTCGCTGGTGGGAGACAGCCCTCCAGCTGGACCAGAGCGGTGGGGTGGCTCTGGGGACGGTGCGGTGTCAGCCCGGGCTGCTCAGCCCTCCGATGCCGGGGGTGGCTGGCAGCGCGGGCGGGGGGCTCTGCCCTTGGAAGCCGCCACACCAGCGCTCCCCGGAGCTCTGCCGGAGGGCGCGGGTTGAGGGATGGGGGAGTTGGGGCGTGGAGCCCTGGGTGTGGAGGAAAGGCAGGGAAGGTTTGGGACAGGCTGCTCGTGATTAGGCAGTTTAACTCCGCGATTCTGCGCTGTCCCTGTTTGGTGTCGCTGAGGTTTGTCCCTGTGGGAGTTTGTGACATCTCCCTTATTACTGGCTTCCAGGAGCGGAGCTGTGCAGGAAGGGACTGCGGATAGCGGCCGGGGGCTCACCTCCTGCTCCCTGGGGTGAGTTCAGCGGGGCCAGGATTTCCCTGGGAGTACCTAAACGCTCCCTTTGTTTTCCCTTTCTATCACACCTGGAGAGCTGGAAATCGGTGCGAAGCGTACGACGGGGGAGAGGGAAGGTCCATGGGTTTCCATGCCAGATGTTTGCAAACAGCTGGTTTGTGGCCCAGCAGGCGCCTTCAGGATCGAACAAGGACTTCCACATACATCACATGATTGGTGTCTCCGCGCGTCCTTGGCCGTACCGCTGGAATGTCAATTAAACTTTTTGGAAGAAATAGCTGAGCCGTGTGTCCGTGTAAGAGCCCTTCTCGGCGCTTCGGATGCCCCCGTTCCTGCCCTGTTCTCCGCACCGGAGTGTGGGCGCGGGCCGGGCAGAGCTCGGGCCAGTAGTGGGTCCCCCCCGGGAGGTCGATGCCCTTTGGGCACCTTCCAGCGCTGGATTCCGCTGGGAGCACCTCGGCCACGGCCCACGGTCAGTCCCGTCGGAACGCTGGCCCCGAAGAACCCGGTTCCATTGGGATGTGCTGGCCTGGTCCTGACCCAGCAGATCCCTGGGGGTGTTTGGGGAAGCATCGGGTGCGCGTGGAGCGGTTTCCTCAGGCCACGGCGCGTTTGGGGAGGTGGGTCGGTCTGCGAAGACACGGCGCTGGGGGCTTGGAACTCCCGGGAGCAGCCCCGAGAGTCAGACCCAGCGCACCCCTGCCAGTGCATCCCGGCGTCCTTGGCACCGTGTCCGCCTGCTTCCCTGCTTTGCCACGTCCCTCGCAGAGCTGGGGCCGGCGGCCAGGGCCTCGGCGCGGGCTGGTGGGAGGCTGGAATGGGTTGGTAGCTCCCGGCTGGCTCGGGCCGCTGTCGGAGCACGCGCTGGCCGCGCCGTGCCCTTCACCTGCCGCCCTCTGAGCACGGGGCGCCTCACTCCCTCGTAACACGGACAGTTCCGCTCCCGCGGACAGAGCACAGGCGGTCGTACATTTGGGCCAGGCCTAAAATCTGCCTTTTGTTTTCCTGCCAAGCACAGGGAGAAGGGCCAGATGCTGCGGGATGGGGATGCCGTGCGGCGTTCGTACGTGGGGACCCGGTCCCGTGCCGGAATGAGGAGCTTTAAAAGGGAAAGTGCCGTAGGAGAGCCATTCCCACAGTGCGGGGGCCGGGGTGCTGAGCAGGGGGCCAGGGTACTGAGCAGGGAGCCGGGCGGCGCCGATGGCAGCAGGTCTGCCCAAAGCGGGGCACAGCGCCGTCTGCGCCTCCTCCGTGCCAGGGCTCGTCCCTCCCGGGTGCGGGGCACACGGTGTTGGGGCTCACAGCCTGTCTCGTTACCCTGGTGCCAAAACACACCATCCAGCCGGCACTACAGAGCGGCGTTTCCCCCTGCTGATTGACGGGGGGGTCTCCGGGGTCGCTCAGAAATGCGTGTGGAGACACATGCACCGTCCCTGGAGGCCCGGGAAGCCTGCTGCGGCAGCGGGGAGCAGAAGTATTCCAGCGGAGCCGAGAGCAAGGCTCCAAAGACAAAGCCATTCCCGAGAGCCCCCTCTCCCCACACCGCCCCCCGGCCGCCACCCTGGGGCGCCTGTTGCGCCCGGCAGAGCGCGGAGCTGGTGGATGCGGCGCGAGGGGGTGGTTGAAGCGCTGCGGGGGGCTGCGGGGCCGGAGGCCCCAGCTCAGAGTCGCGGGGAGCGGGGTGCTGTGCCATGGGGGTCCATGGCGGGGTCGGGGAGATCCGCCGCTGTTGATGGTGGCTGGAGGAAGTAACTCCAGGTCAGCGTTCCTGCGCGGATCGTTAGGTCAGCAGCACTCCGCTCCCGGTAACGGAGCGGGAGGTGGACTGGGGTCACTCCGGGTTGGGGTTACTGACCCTGTGCCTCCGCTGCCGGCCGGCGGTCCCTCGCGTTACCCTGCCGAGCCGCCTGCGGTGCCCTCGTGTGCGTTCCAACTCGGGGAAACACGGCGACGCGTGTTTCCCTGGGAGCCCGGGAAAGGGTCCGGCGCTCCGTAAGGTGGGCTCAGGTTATGGGGCAGCTGGGACTTAAGCGTGTAGTGAATCAGGTCCTGGTGTCCCCTGCAAACGTGCTGGCTAATTACAGCTACCAGGCGGTTAATTAAGGCCTGGGCTGATGGCTGAATCTATGGCCCTCCCCATGCCGGGGGGGCTACGGGGGGCCCGGCCACGAGGTGACGAGGAGCGCGGATGCAGACAACGGCAAAGGGGTTCTGGGGGTGTCCCTTGGCTTTAGGGTCAGGGAGGGGGAGGGGCCACAGTCAATAAACCACCAGCTCGACAGAGCCAAGCGCTCGGTGTCAGCGTCTCCCTGCGCCCTCCCTCGGCACGGGCCCTCACACGGGACAGAACACGGCGTGGCAGGATTTGTGATTCCCGGTGAAGCTGCTCCCGTGGAGGGGATGGCTGGTCCTTCGTTTCCCAGGACAGAGGGGACCCCGTCGCCCAAAACAGCTTGAAGGGGGGTGGCGGCCTCTCGGCCACGTTGGTGCGAAGAGCGTTGCCCCTCCAGCGGTGCCTGGCAGCGCTCCGGGGGCTGCAGCCCGCGGCACAGAGCCCGGATCCCCTGGATTTGGGAGAGAAACTAGGAAGGACCGTGGAGACAGGAGCTTCTCCTCAAATTCCGCCCGGAGAAAGCAGCCGGCCCCCAAGGGATGACCGAGGGTTGGTGTAACGCCTGTGCCGGGCGGGCGAGGGGCACCTTCACGGCATTTGGCACTGAAACCTCCGTAAGCCGCCGCGGGGGCCAGCCCCGGCCACCCTGCGTGGACAGCGCCGGTGCGCCGCCGGGGGGTCGGTGTCCCCCCGGGATGACGGTGAGGGAGCTGAATCCAGAGCCCCGTGCTGCCCTTTCCCTGTCATCTGTAGGGATGATCCATACTGTGCCGACATCGCCGGCTGACGTGTCCAAGCGAGCGCGCCGCGATTCCGAGGATGCCTGAAGCGAGCGCCTGGGCCGCGATGGGGTCTGGCGGTGCGGGGGCCCAGGGGTTCTGCGTCTCGCAGCTGCCCTGGCAGCCAGCTCCCACCGGAGCTGTCATGGCCGGTCTGGGGCCGTTACGGTTTTGGTTGCCTTTCCCTCCTCCGACTCCCTGTGCTGCCGGGCACGGGAGCGGTGCGGCACGTGGCCCCAGGGGCGCTCCCTGATTTGACCTGCTGGCTCCCTGCCACATCCTGCTCGGAGACGGGCCTGGGGATCCCACGCAGGGGTTGTACACATGCAGAAGCCGAGGGGTGTTTTTCCAACGGCGGGCAGGGCTGATACCCGGGTTCTCCCCTCTCCACGTGTGCAGACGCGGGTTGTTGCCGCCCGGATGGTGACGGTCCCGCTGCGGCGTCCTGCCACGGTCACGAGGGGTTTCTGCTCCCTCCTGTTCTCGCGGAAGCGCCTCCATCTGCACGCACTGGAGATGTATCAGTGCTGCAAAACCTCCTGCTGTGCCCCCCAAGCCCGGTTCCCCTGACCACACCGTAGCGGGGTGCAGCTCGCCCTGCGCGCCGGCTTCCGGGCGTTTCCCTTAGGGAATCCCCGCAGGGCTGCAGGCTGTGCCGAGCGTTGGGGTCAGGAAAGATGGGAATACTGCACGATAAATCCCGCCGCCCTCACTCCAGCCGCAGCTGGAGGGACGGAAGCCACAGTGGCTGCCAGGTCCGGCGCAGCCCATGGGTACCGGGTTCAGCCTGACGCAGCAGGGCCGTGTGCCAGCCCGCCCGGGGGCACCCACAAGAGGGGGTGAACCTTTCAGGGAGTGCTCAGGCTCCCCGCCACGTGCCGTGGAGTCCAGCTGGGTGACAGGGACACCGGGATGCAGGGACACCGGGTCGCAGGGACCCCAGCCCCCGACCCTGCCGTGCACGTGCGGTGGTTTCGTGTTTGGGTTTTTCAATGTTGGTGATGAAACTGGGGGTTTTAAAGCACTTTAACCCAGAATAATGGGTAGGAAACTCCCATCTGGCAGAGGGAATGGTGGAGCTGGAGATGGGAGTGGCGGACGGAAGCCGAGCGGACAGGGAACCGCAGGCGGGCTGAAATCCTGCCCCACACTCATCCCTCAGCTTTCCGGCACCTTAGTGAAAGGGTCCCGCTTCCCCCTTCCGGGTGTGCCCGCTGCTGAGTGCCTGGAAACTGCATTCCCGGGGGGACGACCCCACGAGTGGAATGGGAGTCTCCGACCGTGGTTCTCGGTGCCATCGCTTTTGTAGGGGGTTTCACCCTCCCGGGGTCAGGTACCCCTTGGTCCTTCCCGGAACCGGCAGTCCCCGGCATCGCTCCCTGCTCCTCACCACCACCTTCTCCCGGAGGACACCCCTCTGACGGGGGGCATCGTGGGGCTCGGTGACATCACGCATCCATCACCCCCCTACGTGGACCAGTCGGTTGTGAGAGCGTGGGGCAGGGTGTGGGGAGAGATGCTCAGCCCTGCGCCTGGCCGGGGGGCTCGGGAGGGGCGCGGTTGTCTCCCTGGGAGACGCCTGCAGCGATTCCATTAACCCCACGGTTCGAGCCCGGTGCCAAGGGGACATTCACGACAACACCCCCCCGCGCCGGGGCTGCAGCCCCCCGGCTGCCCTCTGCACAGCCCCGCGTGCCCAACCCCGCCACGGGCTGGGGGTGGGCAGTGGGGGTGGCGTCCGGAGGGAACCCTCCAACGCCGCCAGCGGGTTGAGGAAGGAAAGGGCCGGATTGTTGGGAATTTTTTTTAGGACACGAACACTGGGAAGGGCTTTTCCTTGTTCGTTGGGTTTCGCCTGTGACTCCGTTACGACGGGGTTGCTCAAGGGGGTTGCTCACCCCCCCGGATGTGCCCACAGCTGGAGCGAAATGAATGAGTGGGAACCGCCGCAGCCTCCTCCCCTGGGATTTCAGGGCGAGGAGCCTCCTGCCTGCCCCGGCAGCGCTGCCTCGGGGACCGGGGTCATTTACTGCATTCCGTGGAATGGCGGGGCAATTCCGTGATTTACCTCAACACTCCATTTCTTCTTCAGCGGACGCCTGCGCTGCGGCCACGCGGGCAGCACGCTACCGCCCGCCGGGCAACGTTCTGGAATTTTCTTGGGAAAACCAGGGGCCGTTGGAAAAGGCAAAGGATGGAGACGGTGAGCTCGGTCCTTGCTGGCCCCTCCCTCAGCGGCCTTGCCCCGGGCAGTGGCCCCCTCCCCCCGGAGCGATGGAAGGGGCTGTGCCTGCTGGACGGCTGCCTCTGCAGGGAATTCCCCTCTCTGAGCGGGACCTGACGCGTCCAGGCCAGGCTGAGACAGGATTTAGCACACCAGGAACCAAGCTCAGCTTACAAACGCAGTTGTGCCCGCTTGTGCCCCCACGGAGACCCGATCCCGCCCCCCACACCAGCGTGGAGATTGAATCGCCTCTCCGGATCCGCCCCTACTCCATCGTAATCCGTACCTGGCACTGGCCACGCCAGCCGCCCACAGACAACGCGCCACACCCTTTTCCACGCGTTTTTAGCCCAACCCTGGCCCGACCCTACGTGCCGTGTGGCGTTTTTGGGACGTGGCCCCACATCAGTCTGCCTGCGGCAACAGCCCGAGCCGGAGCCCCGAGCAGCAAGCTCTGCTCCGCGGGGCAGGACGGGTCCCAGCTGGACCCTGGGAAGGCACCTGGAAAAACAAACGGGAACTTTTCGTCGCACAAGGAAGCAAAAGCGTTGGTTTCCTCCTTTATTGAACTTTGGCAAATAATATGTGTGTGTGGGTTTTACATCGATAGCCATAAATGAAAGTTTGAAAGCGATGTGATACTTGTCATTAGGATAAAGGACATCTATTGGCACAAATCATTGAGTAAAAACCCTTTAATGATAAAATAACATTCACTCTTTAGCTACTTTATTTGTCTGAAAAACTCAGCTTACACTCAGTTCAACGTATCACCTTCCACAAAGTTAAAAAAATGACATAAAATGACATAATAAAATAGACCTTAAATTTCATAATACAAGTACCTTGGCAACTCTGAGCGAGCTGGACCGCGGGCCGCTGCGCACGGCAGCGAACGTCATTGCCGGTGCCCCCCGCGCCCCCGGGACTGAGCGCTGCGGGTGGGCTCAGCGCGTCGGCATCGCGACGGCCGTCCGAGCGCGATGGGGTCTGCTACACGGGTCGGGGCTGCGCGAGCGGGTGTCGCGTCGGCGTTATTGCGGAAGAACAGAGAGCTTCTCTGGGAGAGTGAACACGAATACAATCATTACCTGTCCTGCGAACAAACCTGGTGGAAATCCTGGCGCCCGTCACCGTCCTCAGCAGATAACTAAGGAACGAGCCACGTCCGGGCTACGTTACAAAGCTTCTGTTGTCACCAGCTACTGCGTAAGGCCGAACGGAAACGTTCCTTGCGCTAGGGAGAGCACGGCTCTCGTTTACCCTTAACGACCGACAACGTAACGCTCCACCGACGTTACTCCCGACGCCTCGACAGACGACCGTGACTTCCGCGCTCCCCTTCCCCGACCGCGCTCTTCTACGCGGAGTAAAGGGCGTGTAGCAGTTGGTCTGGCTTTATGTCCCGTATGAGCGGGTCAGGGTTACGCGCGGGGCCTGCAGTCGGCCCCGGAGAGGAAGGACGACCGTGCCTGCCGGCTCGCGGCACCGCGGCACTGCGGAGCTTGGGCGTGGAACCGGTGTGGGACGTGGGGGGGAAATCAAAGGGGGCGGGAAAACACCAATAAATCCAGTGTGGAGCAGAGGGTGGTGAGCGGGGGGGCTTGTGCTCCCTGCCGGCAGCGGGGCAACCTGCCGGGCTGCACGGGCAGGAGCCGTGCCAGGGGTCTGGCTGTGCCGGCCGGCCCGACGCCCCGGCGACAGGCCTGGCCATCGCGACAGGCGACGCGGCCGGGTGAGCGCTGCCGACCCCGGTCTGTGTCCTGCTGAATGCCCACTTGGTCGCATCGGCTTGGGCAGGGGCTGCAGCGAGGGGTGCTGCCGGAGCCCACCGCCCTATCCCCATGCCGTGCCATCCCAAGGGGCTGCCATAAAGCCGAAGGAACCCCTGTCCCCAGAAAAAAATGCACAGTTGGCTCCGTTTCCAGCCCGGAACTGGTTACGGATGGACTCAGGAAAAACTGCCCGTTGGCCCAGAATCTCCTAAACCAGGAGTGGAACCGGACTGGAATTCAGCTGCAGTCTGTGTTTACAACGCAGACAGAGCGAGCGGAGCCACAAGTCAGTTTTCATCGGCCGAACCGTGCGTGTTTTCACAGCTCAAACGCGCACACAACGGCACAGCCGCTACCGGGGAGCGGGCTCCATGCACAAACAACACCACCGAACCAAAACCCTACGTCTCAAATGCAAAGGAAGAAGTCGCCATTAAGAACCACGATGCATCACACGGCTAAAGGTTCGCCTCATGCACAAAAGCGGTAGCGCCGGTTGGCAGCGGCTACCCATAATACTACACCGTCACACAGAACAATTCGCCGTTCAGACCAAGTAGCACAAAGGTAGAAAATAATCCTTTTTTTTTTCTTTTTTTTTTCCTTTTTTTTTTCCCAACAGAGCAAATCAACACAGATTGTTTCTTCAGCAAAATATGAAACTGTAAACTTTGGGCTCATTCTGCAACTTTTCCCCAATCCGTAACAAACGAAAGACCAAACCCAACGGGAAGAAGGACTGACGTACAGCGTTAAGCGCACCTTTTCCGTCTATTACAAAAGCACAACCTAAAACGTATAAAGCTTTTTCTTTGTTTTTAAATCACAGTTACCAAAAAGAAACAGTGAATAATTTATTACATACGCTATAATAACATTACTCTAAACAACTATTCTCTATGAGGTATATCTGAGAAACGTCGGTAAGGGATTGCACGGTCTGCGTTGCCAACGTGCCCGGGTTTGGATTAAAGCTTTGGAACCGTGGAAGAAGGGAGGAGAGGAGAGGAGAGGAGAGGAGAGGAGAGGAGAGGAGAGGAGAGGAGAGGAGAGGAGAGGAGAGGAGAGGAGAGGAGAGGAGAGGAGAGGAGAGGAGAGGAGAGGAGAGGAGAGGAGAGGAGAGGAGAGGAGAGGAGAGGAGAGGAGAAAGGGAAGGAGAAGGGGAAAAGGAGAAGGAGAAGGAGAAGAAGGAGAAAAGGACAAGAAGAAAAAGGACAAGGAGTCAAGGAGAAGGAGAAAAGGAGGAGACAAGGAGGAGGAGGAGGAGGAGGAGAGCCTTTGGTATATCAGTTTTATTCTTTGCAGGGCGGCACTGCAAAGCACCACAGTACAAATCGCCCACCAGGTACGGCTCGGCGGCCCAGTTGAAGCTGAGGTATTCACAGGAAGAATAAAAAAACGCACACAGAGGTGTAGACTGGCAAAGTCGTTGCTTTGGCTCAAGCAAGGCACTCGTCCCGTGGTACTGTCACACCGTGCACGTGAAGCACGAGCCCGGTGGAAACGCCACCGCCGCAGAGGACCCTGCCCGCCCTGGGGACCTGCTGTGTCCCCCCCGTGGGGACGGCGCGGGGACCCATCGCCTCCTCCGCACCCAGAAGGCATCCTGAGAAATATTATAGCTTCGTGTTGAGGGGATCCGTGGAGAGAGGCCAAACGCTGTCAAGTCCCTGTCTGCCAATACAGGCTGGAACCCGAACAGAAACGCAAAGCAAAAGGCGGCACGTAATTACGGGGCAACAGTTAATTAAGGGGAGTTTCGTGTGGAGCTGTCGGCAGTTTGTCCGTGTGAATCCAAAGGCATTGCTCGGGCAGATTTCCTCGGGAAAGGCTCAAGCCCCCGCAGCAGACGGCCCCTGTCCCACCCTGCGGCGTGGGTCCCACGGGCTCTGGGCTGACGTGGGGTCCCACCGACGCTGGGGCGTCACTTAACTGCCACTAAGCCAAGGTGCCCGCACCCGCGCGGGGCAGGCCCGGTGGCTGCTCGACCCGCCTTTGAGCTCGGCCTCAGGTGCAAAGCTGCCAGCGGAAGGAGTTCTTACTCCCTTCTCAACCACCCGCCAGCCCGTGCCCACCTGCTCGGCGGCCTCGCCGAGGAACGCGCTCTGCTCGGGCCTGGGCGCGCAGGGGGCCCTGGGAAGCTGGGGAGGGGCCGGGTGATGGGGACAGCAAGCAGTGCCCGGGGGCGGGTGGATTCGGCTCCTCAGCACGTTGGGTCGGTCCTGTAAAGAGGGTGAAACAGTCTAAACGAAATGAACTCCCCCAAAACAAGCCACTGGCTGTTGAGCGGTCACGGGGGAGCGTGACCCCAAAGGAGCTCAACGCGGCTTTGCCTCCTTGCGTAACCACTCGGTTTGTACCTGAGCCTCTAACCCCAGGCAAGAGCGGGACAGAGGGGCCTCCGCACCGGCCGTGCCCGCGTCGGGAACGCCGCGGGCGTGGGGCTGCGTCCCAGCAAAGGGCTTGCTGCAGGGGCTCTGGGTGGCTGCGATGGGGAGCAGCGGGCGCTGCTGGCGGGGGGCCCACGGGCCGGCCCGTTAGGCTCTGTTCCGGCACGGCGTCGCCTGAACGCAGTGATTGCTAGCGCTAATTGCTGCTGCTGACACTAATGCACACCCTTTCCCCAGGGAATCGGCCGACGGACAAAGCCTGGATTCATCTGCGGGTCGACACAGCCGCTCCACACCCGCCGGAATTCGGCGCAGGGAAGGACGCGAAAGGGTTTCACGTCTCCCAGCATTTTTTGGCTGGCGGGAAGGCGCGAGGGAAGCACAGAAAACGTCGTCACCAGAGCGGGCGGCTTCCGGGAGAAGCGCGTTCCTCCGGGTGGCTGGGCGCAGCGGAACGTTCCTGCGTGTGGGAGAGGGCAGCTGGAACCGGGAGGGGGCACAAGCGAAATGCAGACCGCGCGGAGAAAGAAATCTTTGGTATCTTTGGTATCATCGACACGATTAAAATTACAAATGGAAAAAGTCAGTGAGGTAGCCTCTTTGGTTCTCACTAGAAATAGAAAGGTTTTTTCTTTTTTTTATCCTTATTTTCCTTTTTTTTTTCTTTTTTCCCTTTTTTTTTTTTACACACACACAAGTTCATTCTTGGAAGCAGCTAGGTGAAGGGTTTCTCTCTTTTTGCTTGGCATGTGTTACTCTTTTTCCCCCCAGCTTAAGTTTTAAGAAGCCACAAAGTTCAGGCAAAGTATCCCAGTGTCTATTTTTTGTTTCCCTATTGTTTCTGAACGCACAGTTTCGGGTTGAATATCCGTTGCTTGTCCTCAAAATTCGCTCTGCTGTTCTGACAGAAAATGAGCTGTAGTGCTTTAGAAGGTCATTCTAAGTGAAAACACAAACTCTACAAGGGCATCCTCAGACGATGATGAATAAGTTAAATAAATAAGTTATATTACGAAGGCTTTACGTGCCACAGCGAAGGTCTGTCGCACTTTCTAATCGGATGGGAGGAGATTAACTTAAATAATTTAAACGTCGATTTTTAAACAATTAAAATTAATTAAAAGAAGAAAGTGAAACTAGGCCCCTGGTTCATGTAACTCGTTACTTTCCCCTGTCTGTAACAGAACCCGGCTGCTCTACGAAGCAAAAAGACCCTTTCAAGTGTCGTTACTAATGTAGGCTTCGCATCTCTGATGCGCTACACCAGCGAAACGGATAAATAGGCAAAATCAATCCCAAAGGAATTCATAAGCGACTGAATAAAATAGTTACAAATAACGGAGCCTGATCCCGCAGCCTGCACTTAGGCAAAACTCCCGTTTTTGGGAGTGAAACTCAACGGGATTCAGACTGAACAGAGATTTCAGGACCTGCTCTAAGGCTAAATTAAATAAATTACAGTATTGAGAGATAATATATTGGGTTAAACCCCACAAGTGTCTGGAAAAGAAAATAAAAAACATTTTAAGCTTTGCCTTTTTAAAAAATTTAAACAATAAAAATCCCCCTTAATAAATATAAAGGCGGCCAAGTACAAAGTTTCCCCGTGTCTTAAAAATACTTCGGTGTGGTGACAAGCGAGAAAAACGTTGGGTCTTGTCCGAAGCTAGCACTCGCTTTGCAGTACCGTGTCGTTACCGCGTCCGGGCTCGGCAGAGGAGATCCCTACTCCCTCCTGCAGGTCTGAGCGTCGTTTGCTGGTTTAGTCCTTCTCAGGTCTTTGGATTCAGCTGTGGGTAAGAGATCCGGAATAAAGCTATTCAACCGAAGTCAGCAAGCACATTCTTTGTTCCTTCGTGGGTGATTAAGCAATATCCAAGGTTTCTTGAAAGTTGAATCGATCTTGGATGTGCCCATGGTGGTAACTCCAAGCACACGGAACCGAAGATGCCGGGACACTCTCGGTGCCGACTGGGCTTGGTGTCGGGACAAATGAAAGGAACAGGTTACATCACACGGCTCTATAGGTTCATGAACGCACAGTACATAAACGTGACGTGTCTACTGGGGACCTTCTCTGTCCGTACGGGCAGAGCAGAGCACACACTCTGCGCATGCGCTCACGCACAAATACAGGCACCCACGGCACACGCGGCCGGCGCTCCCCCTCTGCGACAGCTGCTGCGCCAAGGCTGCAGGAGCTGGCAGTGAAATGGAAGCGGTAGCTCAGGGCCGTGGGAGGTGCAGGGATAAAACATGCAGCGGCGTTTTCAGATGAAAACGATCTTTAACAAAGGTGGAGGGAACGCGGGCATCGCTGCCGTTACAATCCCCAGGTTTGCTAAACCAACGCCGCCGCGCGGGCGGGAAGGTCAGCCTCGGCGCTGCTCAGTGCAATCGCATCGTCCGCGGCGTGAGACTGCGGATCCACGCTTGAAAGACGGAGGCAGCAACTTCAGCCCTGACAGTGCACCACAAAACCTTCCAGAATCTGGAGAGAACGGTTTCGGTGTGGGGTGCCGGGTGGCAGTGTGCCACGTCCCGCAGCGGTTACGGGGACGCTACGGAGCAGAGCATCAGGAAAGCGACCGGACCCCAGCACCGCCCGGTGCCGCTGCAGGTCGCACGGGACACCCGCGGGACGGGACGTGTCCCAGGAGGGCGACGCCACGTTCACGGTGCACGTGGAGAGGCTGGTTTGAGGGGACCCACACGGATGGGAATGAAGGGGCAACTTCAGCGTGACCAACCGCCTCAGCTCGGCTCCCCCCCGAATACTGGGGGTGTCGGTACGCATCAGCCCGGACCTGAACCGCTGTGGGGCAGCGCTATCCCGTGGCTGACTACGCGGCTGCTTTGGGTCGTTTTCAAATCATGCACGATCCGTCTGGAAATCTGTGCCGAAGGATGTTGTGGTTCTCAGAGCCGCTGTGTGCTCTGCGCAGCCGCGGGGATCCTGAATTTACACTTCAGAAACACCTCCTGTCCTGAGCACACAAGGCGTCCCGATTTCACTTCTTTTTTTTAAGTGTAAGCGCTGGAAACGGACTGCAGCCGCTTCGCGAAGGGGTTAACAAGGAAGCCCTCTTCAAAGGCAGAGATGGAGCAGAACGGAACCACCGTGTTCCAGCTCTGAGGATAAATTTGGGTCTGCGCCTCATGATTTGGATAATCATGACCTTGCTCAACCGATGTGACGTGTCTAACGCACCAGAACGAGCGGCCAGCTGCCACGGGAACGGCTGAAACCCCGGTTTCGGTTCAGGCCGGGGGCTGAGCTCAGTGAGCCGGGCTGGGGCGGTGCTCAGCACGTACAGTGACGTCAGTGGGTACATACACATTGCAAGTTTTATCCCTGGGGAAGAGGAAGAGGGGTGTAGGTTACTCAACCGACTCCATGAACAGAAGGGTGGCTGCTCAAGGCTCCAGACGCACAGGAGAGCAACTCTACCCGACAAAACGAGTCATACCCGACCGACAAGCTTTTCCTACGTGGCTCTGGAGGGAGGAGACGTACCAGCGTAGTATCCCAACATCTTGCACCTGGAGTCCGTGCAGCTCTTGGAGAGATTCCGTGTGAGGCAGAAAGAGGAAAAACGTAAATAAACTCACCCTTTTGGCTGCGCGAAGAACCAGAGGGGGTTACCTGTACAGAGATCAAGGGTGCTATACACACTGAGTCGTGCAAGAGGAGAGGATGAACTGAACCACGAGTAGTGAGAATCCTCATCTTTGGTTTTGTAGCTGTTGAGGTTTTGGTTGCTCTGTTCCTTGTTCTTTTGAAAAAAACTGCATAGGCACAAATTAAAGACAATCTTCAACTTTAAGATGACTGAGTTGTCAAATGAAGCAGCAATAGTACTGGCTTTGCTTTGTCCTTGTTCTCGTCAACCCTTTCTTGGAGATCTGCTTCCTAAAACGTCCAAGATGTCCGTCAAAACACAGTGTGTTGCTCGTTTGCTTCCTGATGCGCTTCCTTGGTTTTTTACGTTTACTTTTACATGGAACAGTTTGTTGCAGAAGAAGTAGGTGCAGAAAACGTTTCTTTGGTTTCGATTAAGTAGTACATAAAAAAAAGTCTCAAGTGTCTCTAAAGAACCACGACCGCACTCGGCTTGCTGCTGCGCGCCCGGTCGGCGCTCCGGGAGGGGCCGTTCACCGGGAAACACGCACGTCAGGCGGTCGGGGCCGCGAGGCGCGGACACGGGGTCGCGGCGTCGCCGCGGCCGGGGCTCTGCTCGCGTGGGCCGCCAGCCGGAGGTGGAGAAGAGAGGGCTTGGAGTTCTGCGAGGCTTCCCCGCCGCCGAGCAGCCACCCGCCCCAGTGATGACGGAAAGAAAATGGCAAGTTATAAACATCTTTGGCTTGCAGAAATCCTGTCTCTTTGGTGTGCTGTGTTCCCGCCAGCTTGGGTAACTGGGGGATAAAAGGAACTTAGGGATGCAATAGATCTAGAGGGCGTATTGAAGTCACATGCGGCACATCTAAATCGGTCAGTAGCATCTGAAAGGCTTGTTTCTGATTTTCTCCTGCTTGAAAGTACCATAAAATACTGAAAAAAATTGAATAAAAATACAGTGAACGCTAAATACTTTGCAGTAGCAAGGACGCTGTTGAGGAGAAACTAGATTCCCGGTAACTAAAAAGGACGTAGTAATGACCTAAAAAAAATCTAGATCTTTCCAAACGCTGTGTTTGCTCCGTGTCCTGTAGCAGTTAGCTTGACCTCCTGAGTGTGCGTCTGCATTAGGTACAAACACAGACCTTGTGACAATCTGCCAACTGTGCTTGAGGCTCGCGCGGTCACAGAGGCGTTCCCGAAGTGAGACTGCATCTCAACGCTATCGCTGTTCCGAGTCCGGGGTCGTACCTAGTTCTGCAGCTACCGGCGTTGTGCTTGATACTTTGAGCTCAAGTGAACGGAATTTTTATGATCCAAGATCAAGCTGATTAAATTAAATAAACTAAATTAAAAAAACAAACAAACAAAAACAACAAAGAAAAAACTAAATTTGATCTTTTCCTTTCCCTAGAACACTTAACAAAACCGTGCCTGAGTTTTAAAAACAGGTTCTCGGATTCTTTAGCGTCTACGTGTCAGACTTTGTGCTCCGTTGTCGCGGGGCCGCGCCACGGCGGCGAGCTTTGGTGCAGGGCGGTGTGGCCAGCACCGGCGCCCCGCCGGCAAACGCTGGGCACAGGGCAGGCTGCCCCGGCTCCCAGCGGCATCCCCGCCGGCCCGGGCTCTTTGGGACTCAGGAGAAACTTGCCTCGCGGACGACTCCCCTACGTTCCAGACCTGCTTCGCCTGTCCTGAGCATAGTATTGTAGAGAAAGAGGTTAATTTGCAACTCGCGCCTGCTAAGACTGACTAAAAGCCGTAAGAAGTGTCCTCTGTTACAGCTGGGCCGGGGCTCGTTTCCAGGAGGATTGTGCTTTAAGTCACCAGCGAAGGGCCCCGCAGCGAAGCCGCCCTCTCCGCTGCGCCGTGCCGGCCGCTCCCCGTCACGCTTTGGTACAGGTGCTGGGGGCCGAGGAGGAGCCCCCGGAGCTCAGGTCGTCCTGCCACTTCTCCAGGCTGCGCCGCCTGGCGTTCATGAAGAAGTTGCTGACGGTGGTGAGCTCCAGGCCCAGCTGCTGGGAGATGGTGATCTGCATTTCCTTGGAAGGGCGCTTGTTCTCCTTGAAGATGGCGAAGAGCGTTCTGCGCTGGAGGTCCGTGAAAACCAGGCGGGATTTCTTCTGGGAGTTGTTCCGCTCTTTGCTCGGCTCCTGCTCCTTGCGTTTGCAGGCTGGGGGTGGGCAGAGACAGAGAGAAAGCGAGGGTCAGGAGGTGTGTGCCTGCCCGCCGACACCCCAGCCGTGGGGACCGGCACCGCGCCGGCACCCAAGGGCTCTCCGAGGAATCCCGAGGGCTACGCCGGAGTGTCCGCTCGCACCCCGAAGACCTTCTCGGAAACGGTTTGGGACGGGCACCCGATTGTTACGCACTCGGGCGCCGAATTTCTCAGCATCTGGAGCCCACCCCCTCCAATTCACCTCTCGTTTCGCAGCAGCGCACACCTCCGACTCCCCCCACTTTCCATAAAGCCACCGTCCGAGAAACGCGCTGCTCCCCCGCTACGGCAGCGTTAGGACCGAACACTCAGCTTATCTGACAGCAGCCCAGGAGAGCGAGGGCATAGCGCATCCTCTTTTTCCCCCTCAGTAGCTAAGGCAAGGACTAATTCTTCGCAGAAATGTGCTGCAGGAGGTAACAACTCCATATTGCTGGTTTTGAACAAAACCGCGCAGGCCGCTACTCGGTCCTGCAAACTACACCCCTGGAAATGGCCATTTCATGGACTGAGCATAAACCCACCCGTATTTGGGAGAAAGAGCCTTCTCTTGGACCTGCCATTCCACATCAACACTGAGAACAAATACCGCGGGCACGACAGGGAAGGCAGGAACCCCCGAACCCACTTTGTCAGTAGGGGGGAAGGAACGGCTGAGCAAGCAGAACCTGCCCCCTCCCTACACGATTTGCAACATGAACCCACCTTCTGTCTGGAGCTGGACATCAGTTTTGGGCATCGGTTGGGGTCTGGCTGCCTTCCTATCTGCTGGTGAAAGCACGGACCGCCCCCCTGGCATTCCCTGGGGTCTGGCGCCCACACGTCCTTCTGCACCCACTTGCCCCAGGGAGGGATGGGTGAACCCCCCGGCAAAACCCCCCTGTCCAACCCTGCACCCGGCTTTGCTCCGTCTGACGCAGGAGAGGCTGCTCTACTCCCCACATCCCTCTTCTCCATCCCCAAAGGATGGTTCTACCTCCCCAACAGCTGGATCTAACACTTGTACGAGAATTTTACTCCTTGCAACACCCCAACGCAAACCCCGGGCGAAGCTCTCGTGACAGCGACTTTGTGTGACCACCACCACGGGAGAAGATCACGTTCGAGAGCACCAACAGTCATCGCCCAGCTGAACCTTGCCTGTTCTCTCCCAAAAGACATCTTCGCGGCTGCTTTTTAACCATTTACCGGTTTAAAAACTCCAGACATCGGCTGTGAGACAAGCCCACAACTTCTGCAGCAAGACCCTTCGCTTACGACCCCGTGTAGAGAGACCCAGCCCACTCAGTGCATCTCAAATCCTACAACTCTCTGCGAGCTCGTGCTTTCACAGGGTCTCCCGCGGACTACGGCATCAAAAAGCTAGGAAAATAAAAAGAAAGACATGAAATTGAAGCTTTCTGACAGTGAACAGTGGCAGTGCCTGCTGCTTAGGCAAGTCCCTCGTCAGCAATTAGCTCTCCACCCATCCCTAGACCGTGTTGACATCCAGGCAGCTCCGTGCTCCAAAGGCACCCGGCAGCTGCCGCCTGATGCACGTGGTTTAACCAGCCAAGGCTTACAACACGCATTTTGGAAGCTCCTTCTAGGAGGACAACATGATCCAAAATACCCAGGATTGCAAATCTCTTCAAACAAGCCAATGTCTTTTATGTGGGAATATACCTCCCCTCCCCCTCAGATCGTCCTCATGCCTTAAATCCTCACCCTCTGCATCCCTGGGGGGAGGTTCCGCATGGCCAGCCGCCCCCTCCCCACCCCGCTCCAGCCCTGGGAGCTGGAGGTGGGACGGCTACAAGGCACCAGGCAGCCAACAGCTCTGCGAGGGCCGGCGCCATCCCCCTCCCCGGGCCACGGGCAAAACCAGCCCGTCGGAGCTCAGGTCAGGCAGGGCAGCAGCGCCGGACCATCGCCGCGCCAAGCGATGCTAATGGATCCTAAAAAAAATCAGGATTAATAGCTGCTCTGTATTTATTAGCACAGAGAGAACATCAAGTGCTGAAACCAATACCGCTGCCGGAGCGTACCCAGATTTAAAAATAGCCCGATAAGGCTGTCTACACCGGGCAGTAAGATAAAAAAACTCCATTTGTTGACATGGTTAGGTAATGTGCTGGGACAAAATAAGCAGAGCGGATTGCTACGCAGACGGGTTTTGAAGCAGCCCTATTAAATAATTCTGCGGGTTTGGAGCGTGGGATGAGAACCTGGCCCAAAAAGGAAAAACTCAGGCTGTGGAAATGTCTGTAATTACCCCAAAGTCAGGGCCGTGCCCGTCTACACAGGGAGCCTGGCTCAGCTGGCGGCGTGGAAGACCACGCTGAGCACCTCGGGTTTGTGCACGGGACAGGGCTTCACAGATTTCTGCAGGAAACTGGAAGATCTTGTTGAAGTGGCTGATCCAGACCCCTCTCATATCCCTTCCCAGCTGACAAATTCCACTGGCTGCAGCAGAGCTTCCTCTGGGAGGAAGGCTGGGGTCGGGACGTTCAGGGTGCACCAAAATGCAAGAGGAGGATGCCCTGGAGGGCCGGGGCCAAACCCAGACTTACGGACTATGGGTGAGCATCCCGAGGTGGATCTCAGCACAGCTTTCCTGCAGGCAGCAACAGGTTTTAAACTGAAAAAGGGTAGACTTAGGTTAAATATCAAGAAGAAATTCTTCCCGGAGAGGGTGGGGGGCACTGGGAGAGGTTGCCCAGAGAAACTGTGGGTGCCCCATCCCTGGCAGTGTCCAAGGCCAGGCTGGATGGGCTTTAAGGTCCCTTCCAACCCAAACCATTCCACGATTTCAGGCTGGATTTGTGTATCTGACGCTTCACTTTGCCTCTTGCCTGGAATACACGTGGCGTTATCCCCGGCACTGGGGATGTGACTGCATCGTTGCTGCAGTTTATAATAGGTTCCGGGACACTGGGAAGAGTCTAGTGTTTCCTAACATCACTAATTTATGTCCAGAGATACTCTGCGTTTTACAGTTATTGGTATCTTATAATAAATAATGCAAAGGTACGTGCTTTTCAATGCATTCAGTAAATACTTTCCTTGAACTGTTAAGTTTGCTCTTGAAAAGGCACCATAAAGGCAAATGTTGGGCCTTGACATGCATTTATCAGAAGAGAAAAATGGAGTGAGCACTCTAATAAAATGAAGTTATTCTTCAGGAAACCTGCCTACAGAGAGAGAAACATTTTAATAGTAGAGGGATGCGGCCATCTTGAGTCTAAAGACAATTTGATTGATTTGCAGGTAGGACTGAACGTATTCTATGGAAAAAACCAGAAAACTGGCAAGAATTGAAAGTGAAAACTGTGGAAAAAAATGTGGAAAAAACCCGCCAACCCAACCCTTCCCTTTTCTTCTACACTGGACCATAGACCCCTTACACACCAACAGTATGGGAGGAGCCCAGCAGTACCTTCAGTACCCTCTCAGACAGCGGCTCCCACAGTGTCTCACCCAACCCCACATTCCCGTGCGGGTATTGGGCAGCTCAGAAACGTGCCAGCCATGTACCATGCCCCGGTTGTTAGCCAGGGAAGCAAAACCCAGGCACCAGTCCAGGCTGCCGCGGGTGGATGCCGCTCTGGACAGTGGGTGGGTAACACCCCATCGCTCCCGGCTTGTCCGCCTGTTTCCGCAGAGCCTCGCTAAGGGCCTGTCTCCGGGCACCCCCCGTACCCAAGCCAGCTTCCTTGATCAGCTTCTAGAAGCTCAATTTTTTTTGTCACTGAGTATCATTAAATTGAATATTCTGACTCATAGTTCATTTGTCTTTTTTTCTGCAACACTAACGGCTATTTTCCATTATCTCCCTCAGAAGAGAGGACCCCAGCCAGCCCATGCATTACAAAGAGCTGTAAGTCCTGAGGAATATCTGGAGCCCCTCAGTTGGTCAGGATTGTCCTCAAAACTTCCCTTTATAAAGACAGAAGCGCTGGGAAATTCGCTCCATTGTTAACGACGGACACACGGCGTCCACCAGGAAAAGGCACCGGATTCCCTACCACCATCGTGGGGGTCTCCTTGCCCCCGTTCTGCGGTGACAGCGCTCACCCCCCAAGAGCTGCGGTGGTCTCTGGGGCCCTGCCCGTCCCAGGGGGTCAAGCACCTCGCTGCCAGGCTGCAGATCCCCTGTTCCCGAGGAGTGCGTGGAGGTCAGTGGGAAACCTCCCGCTGGCTACGGCCACCATGGCCGGGGCTGCGCGGGGTGCGGGAGGCGACGTCCCAGCGGTGCGGGAGCTGGTTGGCGAGCCTCGCCGCTGCACCGGGCAGCGATGCGGAGGGCAGGGGGCCTTTGCCAACCAAGCTTTGAGACCACAGTCGGTAGAGACAGGCGCCGCGGGACCTGCGGAGATTACACACCCTTCCCGTTTCCCTTCTGAGAGCCTGACACCGGTTTCCTTAGGATACCGGGAGCATTAATGGAAGAGCTCCAGCGATTTTCTGTCCTGCAAAGCACAAACACAGCGCAAGGCGGCTTCTCGTACAAACACAACCTGACCATAAATCCGACATCAATCCATCTCTGCTCTCGAGAGAGCCCCCCTGGAGTGCTGTGTCCAGCTGTGGAGCCCTCAGCATCAGAAGGATATCGACCTGTTGGAACGAGTCCAGAGGAGGCCATGGAGATGCTGCGAGGGCTGGAGCCCCTCTGCCATGGGGACAGGCTGGGGGGGTTCAGCCTGAAGAAGGGAAGGCTCCAGGGAGACCTTATTGCAGCATTCCAGCACCTGAAGGGGGCTACAGGGAAGCTGGAGGGAGCTTTTTCCAAGGGCCTGTAGCGACAGGACAAGGGGTAATGGGTTTAAACTGAAAGAGGGACATTGAGATGGGCCATCCCTGGGACAGGTTCCCAGAGAAGCTGTGGGTGCCCCATCCCTGGCAGTGTCCAAGGCCAGGCTGGATGAGGCTGGGAGCACCCTGGGCTAGTGGAGGGGGGTTGGAACTGGACGATCTTTAGGGTCCCTTCCAACCCAAACCAGTCTGTGATTCTATGATTCTATGATCTCCCCCTTCAGGTGTCTCTACTTGCCAACTAGTTAGGCTTAGCCAGAAACTCCAGAGCAGTCTGAGATTTCTCAGGGCCATACCTCAGGGTCTACTTTTGCTGGGAAAAAAAGCCCCCCTCTGTCTTCCCCTCCTCTGAATTTGGTTCCCTGCAGTTTCTCAAGGTAACTGATGCCTCAGATAATCACCAGTTTGTACGCTGATGGCCAAAGTGACTTTGGACCCAGGAAACAAATCGGAGACGTGAAGAAGGAGCCAAGCAGAGAACAATATTCCCTTAATCCAGCAGTAAGTCACTGCCCGCTCTCGTCCGCAAGGATGCGCCGCGACTATTGATCTCCCATATGCGGTTTCACGCGGGGGTAGAACAAAGTCAACGAAACCCAGTTATCTGTCTGATGGAACTAAAAAGTGTTCCTCAATTTGATTTCGGAGAGAACTCACTGCGAAGGGAATTTAATTACGCTCGTAATACCCGACACAATGAAATGGCCATCAAAGTATTTTCCAAAGGTTTAAAACCTTTTTCTCGCGCTACGATTCACTTGAAGCGACCGCTTGCTTCTCTGAGCAACTACAATCGCTTCAAAACTAGGCCTCAAAAATCAATTTGATTACCTCTCTGAATTAAGTATGCACAAATGAAAGCAATTGAGATCAATACAAATTAGGTTAAGTACTCCGCTGTGTACAAAATCATTATGTAACGAGAAACAATTCGAATGAAGATGCAAATAATCACATTGTCGGGCTCCGCACCAGCACGCTCCACCTTCCGTCTGCCGCACGCGCGCGAACCCCCCCGGCCCTTGCGAGCCCCACGGATGCCCTCTGACGGCACGTGTCTGGGAGAACAGACCATGCCCGCGCGTGAGACGTGCAGCGCAAAGTGGGAACTGCGCTCTTCCCGAGAAGACACGCCGTTCCCAGAGATCTCTGCTCACCCAACCCAACCCTCCTGTAACGGCAAGACGTTCCCTTCGCCGCGATTCCCGTTTGGAGATAGAGGGGTTCCTACAACGCCCTGAGAAAGAGGTACAGAACCTCGCTGCTTCCAGCCAGGGATGGGTTTTCTTGGTATTCCACCTGATTTTTCGCTCTCTGGATTCAGTTGCAGAGGGAACGCCCTCCTCTCCCTCGGTCTTGCATCCTTCAGCTATTTGAGGAGACAAGATGAATGGGTTTGGGGACTTGGTTCCTTTATGGTCCTTTCTGGCTATTTGTGTCAAACCTCTTGTAAATCTGCTGGGTGGTGGAAATTGGGCTGTAAATTCTGCGGGGCAGGGGCTGCTTCCTCCCGTGCAGCGCTCCAACACCCGTCTCGGTGCGGGATCTCTGACAAGGGCCCCTAAGTACTACTGTAATATACTTCCATCATTAATACGGAATTATAAATAATAGATGGGATAGGGCCAATTTATCGCACTCCAGGGCGAGAACGAGTGGAGGCTGGTTGTGCAGGCAGTACAGTTTCAATGTCACCGAGCGGCTGCGAGCTCTGCGCCGGAGCAGTTTCTGTGAGGCAGCCCCCCAGTTCCTCCTCCTTGGCAGAGGCAGGGAGCGTCGCCCAACGCTCAACGTCCCACCCTCTTATCAAACGAGATTTTCTGAGAGCTGCAAAAGGAACAGACCCGATTCTCGACAGATTTCTGGTTCAGAGTTGATTGTGAGCTCGTATGATCTACCCTCCAATAGCTGGGGATGTATCAGCTCGCCCTCCTGCCGGCATCATCATCCAGCTGGCACAAGCTCATGCCGCAGCCTTGTTGCAGGGCAGGCACTGACCAGCTCTCCCTTCTCCCCCCAGACTCCTGTTTTCACAGGAAGGGGTGCAACTGCCCACAGTTACTGGTGAGACCTCCGGTTCTGGGTGCAAGGAGGGTACCGCGCAGGGTTCCAATGACACGCGGCGAGAAGCAGCAGGACAGACAGACACGCACCTCACTTCGTCGCATCAACCTCGGCGAGGTGCCAAAATCCACGTGGGCTGGTGGGTGTCCCGGTCTTGCAGAAGCACAAGCTGCATCTAAATGCCATCACCCAACTGTGACGAGCAGGGCCACCCCGTTTCAGTGCTGACGTACGCCTCCCCGGCACCGCTTGCAGCAGCGAGACTGCTCAGGTACTCCAGCAACACGTCAGATCATTCAAACTGCACTCTGAGCCCTTCACTTCTGACACCTGGGAGATTTATGTTGCCTCTTGTCCTGGAGATTCTCCCTTTCGCATCCCAAAATAGTTTCTAGCTGAATTGTAACGCTTTTCTGTAACGGGGATTTATATGCGCTGTGTCGGAGCGCAGAGCTGGAACCAGATGGTCCCCACACCGAGTGCTCTGCCTGGTGTCGCAGCACCTGCAAGTGATGCGCCAGCACATCCCCCTCAAGTACTGGAATCCACCTGGGACCTTCTCCCCATGAAGAGAGGGAAGTGCTTTGGGCATCTTTTCCAAGAAAGAACTGGGAATTTAAAGCCGAGGCAGGTGAGCAAGCACTGCATAGGAGTCTGAAATCTTAAAGTGGGTTAGAATTGGAAATATCTTGCCTTCTGGCTTTCTGCTCATTACCCTCAGCAGCTTTGCCATCGCTGCGACACCCCCCCGCACTGCAGACCCCTCCCGGCACCTTACGCTTACAGGTCAGAGCTGCGAGCTGAGTCCCGCGGGCCCTGCTGCAAGGGAGAGCAGGGCTGTACTGTGTTCTCGCTGTGTGCCTCCGGAACCAGCTTGTTTTCAGAAATCCCGACCCCTGGGAGAAAGCAGGATATGGTTATTTCCTTTGAATGGCTGTTACTGATAGGGAGCAATTATGGAGGACAGGAGAGGACAGGAGCACCGACTTATCTGGGAAAGCCAGACCTGTGTTGCCCGCCTGGCTCTCCGAGCTCTCCTTGGATGTCAGACAGTGACCGCTGAACACAGAACGCAAGAGCAGGCCTGGGAGGAGCGATGAGCTTTGCCATAAGGCCAGGTTCCCATTTCCTTCCTCCCAGTAAGCTTCAGCAGCAGGGGTACATGTCCTTCCAACCCCAGCACCAACGAGGTGTGGAGGCGAGGAAGGGAGCTGCTTCTGGGCACAGGGGCCGAGGGTCTCCCGCCTCCGCAGACAGCATGCTGCCAGGCAGCTGGTGGGTGGGGGACGGATGGCTCTGCAGCAGGCCGTGGGTGACAGCGGTTGTGTCAGGTAGTGCTGCTACCAGTGGTACGAGCCAGCTGCCGCCGAGCGCGGCTCCCGCATCGGGTCTGCGCGGACGTGCCGCGCGGGACACCGCTTCCGTGGTGCACAGTCAGGGCTGGATCTGAGAGGAGAGCTGAGATGCCGCACCCTGCCATGGTGAAGGAGAAATTTGGCACTAGAGAAGCCAGAAAAGCTTTGGGAGCTTGTACCTAATCCACGTGAGCCTCTCCACGTCGGGAGCCTGCCGTCAGGGCTGACACGGTGCCGTGGTGCCGTTGGTCCTCCCCAGTGATAGCTGGTGGGCATCAGTGGGCATGATCACCAGAGAGAAGAAGGACAACTGGGAAGAAGGTGTGTGGGAAGCTCTCCGAGGAAGACTTCCCCGTGCTTTTCCTTTATCTTCTTCAGCGGTGCGCTGCTTGCCAAAGCTTAATGCCTCAGCCCAGGCCCCTGTTCTTAAATGCCCATTATGACAAGATGAGATCTGCTGGAAAATCACCGCTACTCATAAATATGTTCCCTGCTTACTGAGAGATATTTTGGTCTCGGAGACAATTTGCGTTTTGGGAAACTGCCAGCCTCTATCGCTTGTCTAATAATTCCTTTGTGCAGCATTTACCAGTGGTTTGAGTCCCCCTTTTTTTCACAATGGAGTAGCTTGATTTTGTAGCTCAAAACCCCCAAACAACCCCAAAACGCTGCAATTTCTTTCCGACTGTACTTCTATCTGCCGTCGGTGAGCTGTCTGGTTGATCTTATCACTGAACCCATTCGTGATTAGTCTATTTTGTATGATTTCTGCGTACAAAACCCCTCTATAAATCAGGGAGCCTTTTATGCAAAAGTCTGCAAGATTGATAGAGCTGGATACAAAATCTTTTACCTTGGAAAAAGAGATGTATTATCTGTCCCACTGGATAATGCTTTCTCTGCATATTCCTCTCCAAAGTATGATGGGGCTTTTTCTAGAGAAGACAGGAGACAAGATAGGAGCCTTAAATACAAACAGATTGCTATCAGAAGAAAGGGAGTAATTTTTTTGCAGTGTCTAGCAGGGATGAGAAGTGAAGGATTTAAAAGACAAAAAGGGATATTAAGGCTAGTCATTAAGGATTTTTTTTTTTTTTTGCACCTGTAAGCCGTGGAAGAGATTTCCTAGGTAGCCTGAGAGATTCCGGTCGCTGGAGATTCTTGAAGAACCAGGCAGACTGTCAGGACAAGTGATGTCTCTAGTCCCTTTCAGCCCTGCTTTCCCTGTTAGATTAATTTGCCATGCCCCTGCAGAGCCCCGTTTACACTCTGAAGGCAGCCGCAGGGGAGCTCCTCTGATGCAAGGACTCTGCCACTCTTAGTGCTCGGCGGCTCAGAACACACGTGTTGGGTTACTGGCAAGGAGCTTGTCATCTCTGAGTAATGCCTAATTGGAAGGGATGGAAAAGCCACTTGGAACTGGTGGATGGCAGGAATGTCAAGGACGATATTCGGGGGCTAAGACAAGGGAGGAGTGCTAAGGATGAACAACCCGGGCCGTGGCGCAGGAAAAAAGGCACAAAATTGGAGTCAAAACGAGGGAAGAAATGGCAACAGTTACTGGGAAAAAATCCTTTTGGGACAAACACCCCCTCTCCTCTCTGTGTCCCTCAGCACAAATAAATCCCAACAGTTATCAAATGCAGAGGAATATTCGGGTTTGGGACATTTCAGTTCACACAGCGATGGCCAAGAGATACCACACTAGGGTAAAATGAGATGCTGGGAAAAATCTAACCAGGAAATAGTGGAGAACAGACTGGGAAACCTCAGGATGAGTAACAATTGTGGGTCCACTAATTGTTTCTTTAAAAAAGTAGGGAAAAAGAAAGATAGAAATGTGTTTAATGACAAATACGGTCAGATTTATCTTAATCAGCCAACCAAGCAACTGACGAAATCACCATTGCTCAACAAAAAGGGTACCCACGTTTCTGCAGGGCAGAAATGCCTTCAGAATTACCGTGGAACGAAAGGATAGGGCGGGATATTATTTCGGAAAGTTGGACGGTGAGAAATAAGACGTATCACCAGCAGCAGAGGGGTTGCTCCCACAGAACCGCGAATCTGTATCTGCGGGGAGCACCGGTATTTCAGGCCACCAAGCACCTCTCAGAGCGTCTTTATGTACCGGCACATTGACCTCAGCGCTAAGGAGTAGTTTCATACGTAGATATCGCCCCGCACACAGGTGCTACTATGCCTGCGTTTTCAGCTCTGGCTACGGACAACAAAACCGCCCCGAAACCCAGAGGAAGCAGCATTACGTGCGGCACGAAGAGCCGGGCGCCAGCCGGCCAACAGCCGCCCGCCGGCACACAGCCCCCCGCGCTGTGCAAGGGCTCCCTGGGGCCGGGGGGTGACGGGGGTGGTGGGCTCGGCCGCGCTGGAGCCGCCACCCCCCGCCCCTCTCCCCTCCCGCCCCCAGCCCCGCGCCCGCCGCTGTCCGTGGTGCTGACGGTGCCGCCGCCCGCCGGCTCCGCCCGCCGCCGCTCGCTCCCCGCCCCCGGTTTAACGGGCACCCCCCGGCCTGACACGGCACCCCCCGGGAGGGGAGGAAGGGGGGTGCGGGCCACACGCTCCGGGGACCAGACGCCGAGAGGACGGTCGCGGACAGGAGCGGGGCTGCCCGCCAGGGCACGGCCGGGGCTTTCACGCGGGGACCCGGGATGGAGCCTCGAGCACAGTCCCCACGAAACCGAGACCCCCGAGACCGTGGGTGGACGCGTCCCCGGCTGCCCGGCGTGGGGATGCCACAGGGCACTGAGCTCCGTGGAGAGAGACTCACCGGGGGAGTGACAGAGACACGTGGGGGGAAGAGAAACATCCATGGGGGGAGCAAGAGACCCGCGGGGGGGAAAGCGAGACCCACGGTGGGGGGAGAGTGAGACCCCCAGCAGCTACCGCTGCTCCTCGGCCAAGGGCACGCAGGAAGACGCGGGGCTGACACAGCAGCCCCCCTCGCCAAGTGCTAATCCCACCGTTTGTTTTGCACAAATGAATCATTGATGGTGTTTTGGTACAAAAATGTTTAATCATCAATAACGTGATTCAGCAATCGGAAAATGTAAACGAGCAGGGCCAGCGTTTTGCTGACCGGCCCGGAACCACAGTGAAGGCTCCCGCAGGGTATGGACAGCCCAAAGACCGGGGCGAGCTGTGCCCCTTGGCTGCCCACGGCGTCGATGACTTCCGTGGGGTGACACGAAGGGACTGTGTAAGCAAGCGCTTGGGTCTGCCCCGACAGCATCGCACCACCCTCACAGCCCCACGCTGCCACGGGTCGGGGACGGCGGCACGGCACCCATGCACTCAGAAGGACGTGTTCTGCACCTGAGTGTCTTCACCCGGCAGCTGGAGACCTGCTCGAGCCTGCTGGCTTGCGGAGGAACGTGGGACGGAGTTATTTTAACTGCATTCTTCCCTTGTTTACCTAGTAGGGGGTTGGTGATAACATCCTGGGGTTCTTTTCGCAGGCAACGGGGGCATTAGGAAGTGGCTGCATGTTCAACCCTGAACCGCGGTTGAACCCTGCCCCCTGAACTCACTGGACAAACACACTGACTCACCTGGAAATCCCTTCTATTTTTCACCCCGGTAGAAATTTAGGGACTGCCCGACGGGGCCACAGCTGGTCAAGGCTTCACCGAGCCGTTCCCACGGGCCAGCGGAGTGGTGCCGCCGCCGAGGCAGACCGAGCACCCGGGGAGCGCTGGGCTTTCTGGCATTTGGTTTTGTGGGAGAAGCATTTGTCCAAAGACCAGTGCAGCTCCCTGAAATCCTGCTCCGGCTGCCTGGGGTGGAACCTGATGTCCCTGGGGGGAGCACTCGCCAGTTTAGCAGTCTGTAAAGACTCCCAAGAAGAGATAATAAGCACAGAAATAAGAAGGGAAAAAATAGAACAAACCAGAATTATTTGTCTTCTATGATAAGAAGAAATCAGCACACCCCACTGGTACGGCTCCCACGGGGAGAGGGGGGATTTCTCTCCAAGGACAGCAGATTTTCGTCCTGTTTGGGAAATCTTACAGGAACCTGCGGCAAATTGGCTGGTTTTGGGAAATCTGAAATACTTGGTGCTTATTCCTCTTGCTCCGAGGGATTTAAGCAGGCAAGTAAAGGGGAAGAAGGAAGCACCGAGGCAATGAAGCTGCATATTCACACGTGGTAATGAAAAAAAATAAAATCGATTTTCCAAAGCCAAACGGTAATTTGCAAAGGTCTTTCTTGCTCCAGCTCTCTCTCTACAGGGAACCCATGTCCACTCGGCCACTAAGCTCTCTCCAGATTTTACTCCTGGATGCAAAGGCATTCAGGGGTAACTGGGGAAGCGAGGATGCAGAACGACGTATGCATGTCTCCGTGTCGCATCGAGGCATCCGCAAAGCTGTCGCTCGGCGGGTGCGTAGCCGCGATTTCTGATTTTCTGCCCTGTATATACGACTCCGTGGGGAACCCCCCACCCGGGACCGGTGCTGGGAAGGAAAAGCACGAGCAGCATTACTGGAAACGAGCCGGCTCAGGTTCCAGATCAATGAAAACTGGGTCCACGCGTTTATGCTCCTGTTGCCAGCATTAATGCTCTTTTAATCTTCTAAACATTATCTGCATCGATTTCCCTCTAGATACGCGTTAGTTTGAGAAGGCGACACCACCGCGCGCTCCGGCAGAAACACCCAAACCCGTTCCATTCCTCCGATGCTCCCGTTGCAAACCTCGGGACCTTCATTTGGCTGGTATCACAGAAGAACTGGATACCCAGGGGGTGGTGGAGAGGACAGGGGGGGTTTGTAGCTGCCGTTAGAGCCAAGGAGGAGTTAGGCATACCTACTCTGAGTTCTCCTCTTCCCATCCCGGCCAAGTCAGGGCTCCGAAACGGGCTGCAGAGCCAGTCAAGCGCCGCAGCACGGCCAGGGCGCCCTGCAAAGTCTCCTTCACCTTGAGAAAGCCCTGGCATCCTCCAAGAGACCTTTGGAGGCCCCAGGCTGGCTGCTGCTTAACCCACAGCATCCCTGGTTGGGGGTCGGGGAGGGCACATGGCCATCACTCACTCATGGCTCCTCGACCCCTTCATCCCACCCCGGCACGGTGCTGTCCCGCACGCAGGGACCCTCTGCGCTCACCTCCCTGCCAGGAGGGAGAGCATCCCACCGCCCCCACAGAGAGGGAGAACCAGCAGCCCGGAGTCCCGCCCGCACTTGTGGCAGGGGGAAGCCCGTGGCGAGATCTCAGCGCGGCCGGGGTGCGGGTCTGCAGGCAGCCCCCGGCCGGCCCGGAGAGCTGCGGCGGGGCGCGGGGCTCGCCCCCTCCTCCCCCCAAACCGCGTTGTTCCCTGTGTCTCGGCTGGGGACGAGGGAGGGGCGAGCTCTGCCCGGCTACTTCGCGGGCTGTAGGATGCACCAACTACCGCGGCAGGAACGACGCGGTACCATGCGGGAGAGGGGGAGAGAGCCGCCGGGGAGGGTTCCAGCTCAGGCTGCGACCCCCGCCTCTCCCCTCAGCCGTCCCTCCGGCAGCGTGGGCTGCGGGAAAGCCCGCTGGTGCCTGCCCCCGGCAGGTCAGTGACGTTCATCTGTTGAGGCCGGAATCAATGGGAATAAGAGAAGATCGGCCTCGGAGGAACAAACATCCTGACGCGTCCACGCGTGTCAGTCCGTGTCACAGCCCACCCGGTCACCACCTACCCACATCCACCCGCTGAGCACTTCCCACGGAGCGGAAGAGACACGCGTGACGGGCTGCGTGCCCCGGCCGCTGCCCGGCGTCCTGCCTTACGGCGGGACAGGGAGCGGCAGCCCCACGCGTGTCTGCCGGCACCGCTCTGCCCCCCGCACCGCGTCCCGCCCGCCCCCGCGCCCGCAGAACAATGGGGGCTGCGGCGCCCCGCGAGCCCGCCAGGGGGCGCCCCCGCGCCCTCCGCGGGACAATGCGGCCGGGCCGCGGGGCTACGCGGGGCTGCGCACACCCCCCCACCCCCACCCCTCCACCACGGCCGCTCCGCCCGGTACCCCCCGCAAGCGCTCGGCCCTCTCCCGGTGCGCCCGGCAGCGGCACGAGGGATGCTCGCTGGGGGCGCGGAGGGGGCGCACAGGGCGCCCGGCAGCAGCCGGCCGGGGGGAGCTGCCCCGGGTCCGCTGCTCGGCAGCGGCCGCAGGGTTCGAGGGGGTGGTCCAGGCCGATGCCGGCACACAGCCCCCTCCGCCAGTCCGGAGCCCCGCAGGTGCGGCGCTGGCCGGTGACCGGGCGGCCCCGAGCCCTCGGCCCCGCGCCCGGTTGCTGAGAGCGGAGAGACGAGGCCGCCGAGCCGGGCCGGGGCCGGTACCGCGTCGCCGGGCGCTCGGGTCCCGGGGGTCCGCGCTCCGTTCCCCGCCGGCCCCGCACCTACCTGCCAGCCGCAGGGCCGACATCCTCTGGAACTCGGGCTCCTGCAGCCACTTCCACATCCTGCGGAAGGTCTCCCGGCCGGACTTGAGTTTACTCCAAGGCTTAGGGTTCCGCAGCAAGTCCGAGAGGGTGCCCTGAGAGCGGCACAGCACGCGCTGGGCGAAGATGGCCTGCGGGATGCTGTAACGCTTCAGCTCCGCCGTGATCCTCTGGGCCACTTCCTTGGTGTTGATCTCCTCCAGCTGCCCCGAGCTGCTCACCTGCGAGCCGGAGGAGGAGGAGGGCGGCCGCTCCCGGCCGGCGGGCAGCGCGGGCCCGTGGGGCGGCGGGTGACCCGGGTGCGCGGGGTGGTGCATGCCGTTCAGGTGGGGCATCATGGCGGGGGGCGTCCCCAGCCCCCGGGAGAGGTGCTGGTCCCCCCGCGCCAGCATTGCCGCGTGGGCGTCGAAGTTGGGGCTGAGCATCTTCTCGTGACCGGGCGGCCCGTAGCCGTGGAGGCCCTGCTGGGCGTTGTGGAGGGGGCCCAGCCCGTTGCCCAGCGGCGAGAGGCTCTGCCCCATGCCGGGCATCTCCTTGTAGGGCCCGTAGAGGTTGTTGACGGCGGGCAGCCCGCGCTCGTCCCGCATGAGGGCGAAGCTGCCGCTGACGTTGCCCGGGAGGCGCTGGTGGTGGTGGGGGTGGGCGTGCGGGTGGTGGAACTTGTCGGAGACGGTGGAGATGGGCGGCAGGGGCTGGAGTGGCGTCAGGGTGGTGTAGGTGCTGCTCATGCCCATGCCGGGCGGCGAGGACTCGCAGGGCATGCTCATGGCGTGGTGCAGCGGGATGGAGAGCTCGGGGCGGTACTCGGCGGCGCCGTCCAGCAGCGAGGCCATGCTGGACACCATGGCCGGCCGGGCGGCGGCGGGGGCCAGCTCCTGGTGCGGCGGCGGCGGCGGCGGCGGGGGGGGCACCCGGAGCGGCCCGGCGCTGCGGCCGCCGTGGTGGGGGCTGGGGCTGCCCATCAGATCCGGCTCGTGGCCGGCCGCCCCGTGCAGGCTACCCAGCGGCTCCATCGCCATCTCGGGGTTCATGGCGCAGGCACCCGGTTCCCTGGCGAGGCATCGACGGGCGCTGCGGCCGCTCCTCATTCACTCGCGGCGGGGGGCGGCGGCGGCGGCGGCAGCGCGTCGAGGCCGCCGGCCCCGCGGGCAGCGGCCGCTCAGCCGGGCCCCCGCCGGCCCCGCGCCATGTCCTCGCCTCGCCGCCGCCGCCGCCGTCTGCGGGCGGCGGGAGCTGTCCAGGGCGCGCTGCGCGCTCCGCCTGGCCGCGCCCGCGGGGCCGGGCCTGGCGCCGCTGACAGGCGGCGGGGCCGCGGCGCGGGGCGGGGCGGAGCGGCCAATGGCAGCGCGGCGCCGGGCGGGGCGGGGCGCGACAGCCAATGGCGGCGCGGAGCGGGGCGGGGCGGGGCGGCGGATTCGCCAATGGCGGACGCGGGGCGGGGCGGCGGGCCGGGAACTGCCGGGCCCTTAAAGGGGACGCGTCCCTTTGTAGCGGTGCGGCGGGGGCGGTTCGCCACCGGAGCCTCTCACGCACCGGAGACCGCCCCGGCAGCTGCCTCGGAGCGCAGCGGGGCTCAGCAGCGGGTCTCCGGGCACCCCCTCGGCCCCCGGCACCTGCCTCATCTCCCTCCCCGGGCTTTAAACGCGCCGTGACCCCAGCGGGCCCGTCAGTCAGCCCGCACAGCGCGGCTTTGGCTGACGCCCCCCCACACCGCATGCCCTCCCTCCCGGGGGCGGGCGGGTTCCCCAGGCAGCCCCCCTGGCTCTGGGAGGGGCAGCAGGGGAGGCCAAGCCCCGGGGCATGCCCCTGCGGGCAGCGTGGCCCGTGTCGTGTTGGCCATTGCCAGAGCCATCCCGAGCGCGGGGCCGTGGGTGGGACACGGGTGCTGCGCCCCGAGCTGCGTCCGGCTCCAGCGGCCCTGGGAGCCGTCTCCAGCCAGGGAGGCAGGCAGGGACGGGGGCAGAGGGGGCTCCCCAGTGGGACCAGGGTGTATGGGGACCTGCCCCCCAGCATGGGGCAGGGCCTGTGGGCTCCCCACACCCACTGCAGGGCACCCCTGTCAAGATGTGCCGTGCCATCGCAGCCTCGACAGTGCCGCAATGTGTCACACCGTGCCGTGCTGTTCCGTGCCATGCCATCCCAGCTGGGCAATGCAGGAAGGTGTCACACTGTGCCGTGCCGTGCCATGCCATCCCAGCTGGGCAATGCCGCAGTGTGTCACACCATGCCGTGCCATCCCAGCCTCGACAGTGCCTCAATGTGTCACACCGTGCCAGGCTGTGCCGTGCCATCCCAGCCTCGACAGTGCCTCAATGTGTCACACCGTGCCAGGCTGTGCTGTGCCATCCCAGCCTCGACAGTGCCAGAATGTGTCACACCGTGCCAGGCTGTGCTGTGCCATCCCAGCCTCGACAGTGCCAGAATGTGTCACACTGTGCCAGGCTGTGCTGTGCCATCCCAGCCTCGACAGTGCCAGAATGTGTCACACCGTGCCACACTGTGCCGTGCCATCCCAGCCTCGACAGTGCCGCAATGTGTCACACCGTGCCAGGCTGTGCCGTGCCATCCCAGCCTCGACAGTGCCGCAATGTGTCACACCGTGCCGTACCGTTCCGTGCCGTGCCATCCCAGCTGGGCAATGCAGGAAGGTGTCACACTGTGCCGTGCCGTGCCATGCCATCCCAGCTGGGCAATGCCGCAGTGTGTCACACTGTGCCGTGCCATCCCAGCCTCGACAGTGCCTCAATGTGTCACACCGTGCCAGGCTGTGCCGTGCCATCCCAGCCTCGACAGTGCCGCAATGTGTCACACCGTGCCAGGCTGTGCCGTGCCATCCCAGCCTCGACAGTGCCGCAATGTGTCACACCGTGCCGTACCGTTCCGTGCCGTGCCATCCCAGCTGGGCAATGCAGGAAGGTGTCACACTGTGCCGTGCCGTGCCATGCCATCCCAGCTGGGCAATGCCGCAGTGTGTCACACTGTGCCGTGCCATCCCAGCCTCGACAGTGCCTCAATGTGTCACACCGTGCCAGGCTGTGCCGTGCCATCCCAGCCTCGACAGTGCCGCAATGTGTCACACCGTGCCAGGCTGTGCCGTGCCATCCCAGCCTCGACAGTGCCGCAATGTGTCACACCGTGCCACACTGTGCTGTGCCATCCCAGCCTCGACAGTGCCGCAATGTGTCACACCGTGCCAGGCTGTGCCGTGCCATCCCAGCCTCGACAGTGCCAGAATGTGTGACACCGTGCCAGGCTGTGCCGTGCCATCCCAGCCTCGACAGTGCCGCAATGTGTCACACCGTGCCAGGCTGTGCCGTGCCATCCCAGCCTCGACAGTGCCGCAATGTGTCACACCGTGCCGTACCGTTCCGTGCCGTGCCATCCCAGCTGGGCAATGCCGGAAGGTGTCACACTGTGCCGTGCCGTGCCATGCCATCCCAGCTGGGCAATGCCGCAGTGTGTCACACCGTGCCGTGCCATCCCAGCCTCGATAGTGCCGCAATGTGTCACACCGTGCCAGGCTGTGCCGTGCCATCCCAGCCTCGACAGTGCCGCAATGTGTCACACCGTGCCGTACCGTTCCGTGCCGTGCCATCCCAGCTGGGCAATGCCGGAAGGTGTCACACTGTGCCGTGCCGTGCCATGCCATCCCAGCTGGGCAATGCCGCAGTGTGTCACACCGTGCCGTGCCATCCCAGCCTCGATAGTGCCGCAATGTGTCACACCGTGCCAGGCTGTGCCGTGCCATCCCAGCCTCGACAGTGCCGCAATGTGTCACACCGTGCCAGGCTGTGCCGTGCCATCCCAGCTGGGCAATGCCGGAAGGTGCCGCAGCATGCCAGGCTGTGCTGTGCCATCCCAGCTGGCCCATGCCAGAAGGTGTCACACCGTCCCAGCCTGTGCTGGAATCTGCCATGCCATGCCATGCTGAGCCACGCCGTGCCTGACTGCCGGGCTGTGCCGTGCCGTGCCAGGCCCTGCAGCTGCTCCCAGCCATGTGGTTCTCCCCGCTGCCCCCACCCCCCACCCTTTAATCAGTAACGTGGCAATGGCAGCTCTGAGCAGCCGTGTCCTTGCAGTTTATGTCATCCTTATCTCGCTCCCCGATAACCATCTCCACGTTTGTAACGGTCCCACCCCCACCGTGTCTTTCTGGTAACAAAATGGGGGAAAATAGGGGGAAATGTCACCTTTTTGATAGAATCAGCGAGAGTTCAGCCTGGGTTGGACACTGGGGAGGAAAATTCTGTAAAGGACTAGGGGAGAGGTGTGCAGGGCTGGTGTGGGGAGCCCTGGGCGGGGTGCTGAGCCGACCCCCTGGGCCTAGGAACGGGCAGGGGTGGATGCTGGGCATCTCTGCTTCGGAACATGCAGAAATACTGCGGGGCTCGTGAAGAAATGTGGCTGGTGAGTGACAATGGCTGAGGCCAGCCCCAAAACGGCTGGATTTTATATTGTTCTGAGGTAAGACACCCTGTGTCACTGGGCAACAGTCCATGGCACCCAGCGTCTCCTTACAAGCAGGTTGTGCACCCGCTTTCCCTGCAGATTTCCATTAGGGATCCCAAAGGCTCAGGATCCGTTTCTCTCCACACTGCCATCCCCACACGTCCCTGGAGCTCAAGGTATTTTCCGAGCTGGTTTTCGGCACTAACCAAGTGGGTGTAGAACGGAGCTCCGTCCACCCCAAGCTACCCTGCTGTCGTCAGCCTGCGGTGGGAAAGGAGAAAGGGCGGAAGAAGGAAAAGCCCTGGCATGAGGTGCCTTTGTTCACGGCAAGTTATGCGTGAAATCTTTTTGTCCTCCCTAGAGGAAGGCAAAAGTTGCGGTTGATTTGGGGAAAAGGGAGGCGAACAGCTCTCCCGGGGTGGAGCTGCCACGGCGGGCAGGCACGGAGGGGAGTGGGTGGGCAGACCCCAGTGGGATCCAGGTGCTGCGGATGTGCCGGTGTCCTTTCCCTTCCCTTTACTCTTCCCTTTTTCCCAGGAGAACTGATGTCGGAAGGTATCTCTGGAGACCAGGCACCCCGAGCCCTGTGCAAACCGTGCCACGCAGCGGGAGCTGGCAGCAGGACATGTTTTTTAGCTACTTAATTCCAAACTCTCCCATCATTCCTGGGAACTACCAGTCCTCTCTTAGGGTGCAAACCATTACCTACCCCTTACCATTCATCGTACTTTGAACTTTATCTGCATCGGTTTGCAAAGCTCTCCTCACACATGTCGTAGCTTCAACAAAAATACAACTCTTTGCTGAACAAAAGACAAACTGCACTGTTTTACGTGATTGTGCACTGTTTCCTTTGGAACAGCTGGCTGCATTCAGCTGCCTCCATAGTCCCCCTTTTTGTTGGTTGGGGTGATCCTTGGCTTTAGTGGGGGCTGTGCCGGTGGGTGCGAGGCTTGGAACTGCCATAACCCAGCAGGAACCTTGAGATTGGCGGCTCATATAGTGGTTTATTGGAATTATGGGTGGATGTCTATCCCTTGATGCTGGGGACTGGCATTCCCAGCTACCTAAGTCATCCTCATGCCTGGGAAGAGGCAGGGCTGCAGGCTGGCACTGGGGTGTGCAGTGGGAAGGGGCATTTGCCAGCAGCTTTGGAGGGGTGAGCTGTGCCCATCATGTTATCAGCTGTGGTCTCTAAGTTAACAGAAAACAGATGACACAGTGACTGTTTTCTTTTCCCCTGACAAAACAGTGTTTTCAAAATTCCAGAGACAAGGCCTGACTTTGACCTGTCCTTTTCAAACCTGCGCCTGACGATTATTGCGTTCCACGATGTTGTATTACACAGGGTAGTGCCTAACTCCGGCGTCTCGCCCAATTGGTGTCAAAATCTCCCGGATAATCAACCCACAAACGTATAAATATCAGCCCCACGGGCACCGCCTGCTTTGGCACCCGCCGTGGTGGTCCCCGAGGCCCCCGTTAAACCCGACTCCCCATGCCATGGAGGATGCTGGGCTGTCCTGACACCCAGGCAAAACAGAGCCCGTGCCGCTGGCAGCAGGAGGGGGCATGGGTGGCGGCGGCAGTGCCAGAGAGCCGGGGGGGCCCGTCGCTGCTTCCAGCCGAACGAGCTTTGGCTGCCCAGCGGGAAGCGGCGTTCCCTGCCTGCATGGCTGCCCTTGCCAGAGGCTTTCCCTCCACTCCTGGGGTGGGGGGAGGAGGGAGGTTTCTTTGTTAGCTTTCCTCCTTTTCCCTGCAGCCAGGACTCCCCGAAACAGGCAGCGGTGCCCGAGGGCTGGTGGGATGGATGGCCCTGGGGGCTGACCTGCCCTGACCGCATTCGCCCCAGGCTTTCCTGCTCCGCATCCGTCTTGTTTTGGCTGCGGCTCCGCTGGGTGTTTGAATTTTAATTCCTCACCTCTTCTGTTGACCAGGGGTTCGACTCTGCAGTTTCCTCCAGCACCCACATCCATCTCAGTGTGGGGAAAGATGGCAAGGGGAACTGCTCCAGCTCCACCCCCTGTGACGTCCTCCCAGGGGCGGCAGAGTGGCTGGACAGGGGTCCAGAGGGGAATTCAACCCGCCTTGGCCCCATCCCAGGGACTAAGTTTTGCTCACAAACTTTGTGATTTTCCTCCTCACAGACAGGATTTCGGTTATTTAGAAGTGAAAATCCTGACAGGACAATGTGGGATGTTTTTCCCCGGGTTTTTCGGGATGCAGTTTGGAGGGTAAAGCAGAGGAAGTTGAATCCAGCTTTATCAGTGCAGATCGATAAACCATTGGAAAAATGGGCTACCTGGGGGAAGCGAGATCCTGGCTGGGCTGCTTGCCTCTGCTGCCAGCACCCTCTGGCACCGGCGCCGAGGGGCAGAGGCTCTGGGCAGCCTTTGTCAGTGGGAAGATGAAGGAAAGGATGTTTTCCCCTCCCATCACTATGCCAGGAATTGGGTTATGGGGCAATAAACCCCTTGTGGGGCTGCTCTTGCTCCCTGAGCAGATGCCAGCCCAAATGTCCCTGTCCCTGAGCATCCTCGCGAGGCAGGAACAGCAGCTTTTGGAGATGGGGAGCTATGGGAAACCAGGAGGTGCTGGGTGGAGGTGGGAGCGGAGGTGGTGAGCCGGGGGTTGCTTGCCGGGGGGGTTCTGCTCCGTGCCTCTCACGGATGTGCCAGCCAAGCGTGCCATCGGCCACCCCCGCTGTGAGGGGGGCAGCAGGGCCGTCCCAGCATGGCTGATGGCACATTTGGCTGGCAAAGGCTGTGGTTAACGATTAAAGCTGGATCCAGTTTGCCATGTTTATCTTGGGAGCAGGAGGGCTCTGGCTTCTTTGGTTTGTGGGAAGTGTTGGGAAACGGCGAGGCTGGCGCGGAGAGACACGGCAGGGCTGGCCGCCGCAGGGGCACGGGGTCCTGCCAGCCCACTCATGGCAAGCGGGGGGGCTGCGGTGGTGCATGATGGGGCTGGAACCCAAAGAAGGGTCCCATCAGCCGTAGACCCCCCCATCTGGGAGGTGGCTGCTCCCCTCCCGTGCTTTGCCTCTCAGCTGGAGATGGTGGCACATCCTCTGCCTTGATTATTCCAGGGAATCCTGGGCAACTCACCCCAAATCGGGGCACACAGCACACTCTGGGGGTCTGTGCCTCCCCCCTGTGCCGACAGCCCATGGGGGAGGGGTCACCTACCCAGGGACCCCTAAGAGCTGGTGAGTTTTAATTGCAGCTTGTGAGCCGGGGCTGATTCTAGTGTGCAGGGTGTGAAGCCTCTCTGCAACGGGGATCTCCATCTCCCGTGGAAAATCCTGTGGAAATCCAAATATTTGGGAGCTTTTCTGAGAACCGGACTCGGCTCCCTTCTGACATGCTGGATCTTGGATAATTATCTCAGTCGGATGCTTGTGGGGCTGATAAGCGTTCTTGAATCTGTGAATAGTCTCCGTACTTACCCCTCAGGAGGGAAAGAATCACTTGCAGTGGGAGAGAGCACTGGCTGCCTGGGCTCGTTAGCACGAAGGGTGATTTGCGCTCATCAGCGTGGTGCTGAAGGAGGCAGGGGGAATTCGGGATAACCAGTCTGCCTGCCCCGATGCGATAGTGGCGATGCGGGGTGAGACCTGGGGAGTGCGCGAGTGAGCACGCTGGGATGCGCCTCGGGCACGGGGCTGAGCAAAGCACACGCCGTGTTGTCCACGGAAAGAATAGGAACTAACAGCAAATAATAGGAAATAATGGAAAATAAAGGGAAATAATAGGAAATAATAAGGACTAAGCGGACACGGCTGAGTTTTACAGACCTTCAATGCACAACATTTTATTTAAAAACAATGCGTTAATACCGTGTTTTGGCACACGAGTCAATGTCGCAGGCACGTTCACACCAAAGAATCACATCGCTGAGAGACCCCACACGAACCGTCGCGCTGCTCCCCAGTAACGACGCTGGTGATGAGGATGCGCCACTCCGTCACCAGGAGAGCCAGGGCCTCACTCGCCGGCGTGGCCACGACGCGCTGCGCAAGGAACACGTTCAGCCCGCGGGCCCGATCCGGGCCCGATCCTGGCTCGATCCCCAGTGCCCCTTTGCTTGCAGCGCGAGCAGCTTTGCCGTTCACCTGAGACTGTGCCCTGGCCCTTGAGCATTAGCCATTTAAGAATAACTAATGCTTTCGGTGTGGCCATTAGATAATGAATCCATTATTACAACTATGGCAGTTTGGTTTTTTTTAATATTTCTCTTTTTTTTTATTGAAAACAACTCCATCAGGCATTGAGCTGTATAGCCATTAGAATAAAGACACATTCATTTACAGAAAACCTGTTTTCTTTTTCCTAAACAATTAGTTTTTGCAACCTCCATTCACAGTTAGTTATATTTCACGAACGCTCGCTTTTTGGTATACTCCACAATTAAAACTGGTAGCCAAAACGACTTTGTTGTAATGCATCTTGCTACCGTTCACTGAAAAGATGCAAGCAACAAAAATACAAACCCAAGATGTATAAAAGATAAGGTAACACGCGTATTTCCACTCTTATGTACAACCTCTGCTTCGCGTCCTGGGCCTGACCCCTCCCTGACCACGGCGCCCATCCCCACCCAGCGCCCACGCCGGGCACCCATCCCGTGGTGGGCTGGCGCGGCACGCGGCTGCCTGCAGCGCATGGGATGCTGTCCTGGCAGCCCGGGGCCAAGGGCACTCCATGTCCTGCCGGCCCCTTCCCTGGGAGCTACTCAGAATTTGTAAACTGAAGTGTTTTGTGCCTATAAATATTGATCCCGCTGCGTTGCACCCACTTGGCTTGCCTAGACAGCAACGAGTATTTCCCCTGAACCACAGAATTCAGGATGGAGGCAGGACCAAAGAGCAGGGAAGGAAGAGCCTAGCTGAGGGGATGCTGAATGCAGCCACCACTGACTGTCCCAAGTGGGAGGTGACACCCTGCACATCTGGCACTCGGACTTGCTGGAGCAGAGCAACTTGCTTATTTAATGGAAAGGCATTTTCTGCTGGAGAGAGGCAGATCCAGAGTCCTGGCTGCACCTCAGTCCTCACCTTGACATCAGACCCAGCCACAGCCTCTCACCTTTCCCCCGGCGTGCCGCAGCTCACTGCCACGGCCAAGCCTGGAACTTCCCCCTGGGCACCTCTGTGCTGAGGAACGCCAGCCAGGCCCCTCTGGCACTGGGCACTGACCCCCTCCAGCTCAGGGGTAGACCCCATCTCCAAGAAATTCAGAACTACGCGTGCCATGGATCTGGTGCAGAGAGAAGAGGATGCTGAGCCTGTCAGAGCCAACACTGCGGGGGGTGGGGGGGGGTGGGTGTCACCTAATTTTACCACTCAGGGATGCAGATGAGTTGGAAAATGGGGGGCTGGGAAAGATTCCAGCCTGACCTCGAGGCAGTAGGAGGGTCTTTCACTGCCTGGGGGAGCAGAGCCCACCAAGGGCCGCTGCTGGTCCCACCCATCATCACAACCTGCCTTTCCCCTCTACAAAAGCAGAATTCAAAAAGCATCTAAGAAAACAGGCGAAACCCAACAGATGCACATTTTAAGACCATTTTCCACATTTGCAAGAGCTGGGACAAAAAAATATTGATATTGAGAAGCAATTTACTTTGGGCTGTATTGCACCATTGATTTTGGGGCAGAACTGCCCATTACAATCAATGATTCTGAAATGTTCGATGCGGTTCTGAAAAATCGATGGGGAGTTTTGCTTAAAAATCAATGATATAATATGGCCCGCCGTCAATATTTTTTCCTGTATTCCCATTTCCGAATATTTGCAGTCGGTTTCGTGCTTCCTTCTCCGCGCTCGGTGCCTCATTGTGCCTTTGGAAAGGTCCAGCCCTGCTGCCTTCTGTCATGTCGGACCGCGCCGCGAGCGGGATGAGTCTCCGTTTGCTTAAACTAAGCCAGATGGCATGAAGGGACCACACTTTTCATTGCCGTCCTCCCCACAATCCAGGGCACGTGCGGCATCCCTGGTGCTCTCCGTGGAGTGGGGTGTCGCAGACCTGGCACTAACCAATGGGCATCACTTGGGGTTTGGGGTGGCCCTTCTTCCCCAAATCCCAAGCCTTGTGGGCTCTTTGCTGAGCTGGTTCCTGCAGCCATGCACCACAGTGACCTGCAGAGCGCTCCGCCTGCCTCACTAGGAAATGGCGTCTGCACTGATTAATTACTGTACTTCATTAACAACTAGCCCACAACTCTTCCTGCCCCGTGCAATGTCTCTTTGTCTGGGTTTGAGGAACCAAGATAAGGTTTCCTGCAGGACTCAGTTGGGTCCAGTGCTGCGCAGCAGCTGCCAGCCCCGCAGCTCCCCACTGCTCAGACACATGGTCCAAATGTCCAGCAGCATGGCTCCAGCGACGCTTGCGGGCAGGGGGAGGCCCTTGCATCCTGCCCAGGCCCTCGCACCCCACTGGCCACCCTGCAGCTCATGGGCAGGGCTGCCCGTCCGTGGGGGCAATCCCAAGGGGGACTCAGTCCTTGCCCTGGGGACACAGACAGCTGCGAGCACTGGGGACAGCCCCTGGCCCGGGCTCTCACGCGTGACTACGACACAGATACGTGGTAACATCAAGGACAACTCATATGGCACCATATGGCATAAGACACCACCATCACAGCACGACTATGTCTTCATAATAACGGCAGCCAGAGGTTGTACTCGGCTGTAGGAGCGGTGACGAGCGACACGACAGCTAGGAGAGCGGGAGCCCGGGAAACGCTAAGCCAGGCTTGGCAGCCAGGGAGAGAAGCGCTGCGGTTCCCTCCAGGCGCGGGTCTGGGCATGCGGTGGTACTGGGGGGGACCCAAGCCCCTCCACAGCGCGCCCCAGCCCTAAACAGCCTTTGAAAAAGCAAAAGCCAGAAAATGTGGGATAATTAAAACCGTGAAGAAAGCCTCCAGTTTCCCCAGGGTACGGGGAGAGGGGAGCACGGCTTCAGGGGCCACAGCGGGCTGGCGGCGAGCAGCCAGAGATGCTCTGGGCTGCTCAAGTTTGGTGTTGTACTTGAGATCTCCTTCCTCAGCTCCTATGTCTGCTTGGAGGTAAAGAGGTGGAGAAAAATTAAAGTATGATTTTAAATTGGATTTTGCATCTTCTTTCAGTGTACACTCAGTTCTCATCATCCCACAGAAGAGCAGAAAAAAGATAAAATACTATGAATTACACTTGTCGTAAGAAGAAACCCTGTTATTTTACAGGGTCCTTCATCCTGAGACACAACAGCCAACATTTCCAAACCCTAAGTGACCCTAAGGTTCACCGTCTCTACACGCAGCCTGGTTTTCAGTTGTCTGAGCACGGATTTAGAGATGTAAATGGGAAAATCTGGTAACTGTCTCTGGGTGGGACCACCATGGGCACAAGCAGAGCCTCACCAGCCAGGGGACTGGCCAGCCTGTGTGCCCCACTGCCGTTAATTTGGCTAACGAAGGCTACTACTGCTCCTTACAAGATCCGGCCCTTCTGAGCAATAGGATCCCTTTTTGCTGGAGGGTGCGGAGACAGAGGGAATTGTGCCCAGGCCAGGGTTTGGGGCTCTTCTCACCCAGCACATCTCCAGAGAAACCTAAAACTGTTTATTGTGGTGGTTTAACCACCACATCTTGAACATCAAGGGACCAAATAGTGCCAGGCGGATGGGAACAACCGTGTTTCAGCCTGGCTGATTCGGTCTAGGATTTGGCCAAATTGGATTAAAAAGCTGAAGTATTCTGAGAGCAATACAAACACCTCACTAAGGTACAAGCCATAATGTGACCTCCTTCTTCACGGTATTCTTAAAAAAATGTAAAATTCAGTACATAGGAAAATATGCAAGCGGTGGAAATCGGGATCCACACTGAAGAACTTGCAGGTGATGACGAACTGGAGTTCTGAGTGGCTTTCTCCATCGGCCACGGCAATATATGCACGCTGAGCTAGTGATTGCAACGTATACAAGAGAAGCGAAACCTCTGCAAATTAGCGTTTCTAAATCTAAGCGGGAAGGGACAATAAAACGGGGAGATTTCGGGCGTTTAGTGGAATGCTAAAATAGGAAAGTATCTCGAACCCTACTTAGTAGCCTATCTATAAATGCAAAATATGTCAACTTTGCTGCTGCAGGAAGAGCATCCACTGAATTTGCTAAATGCTTCTGCGCTGCTAAATATGCTTTAACCCTTCGATGAGCAGTAACAAGCGTAACTACAAAGCATCTTTAGAGTATGGAAAATATTTTAGGGTGGCTTGCTTGTTTTTTTTTTTTTTCTTTTTTTTTTTTAGAATTATATCTGAAGGATGTTTAATTGGGGCTTTTGGGCACTTTTTTAGACAATCATTTGGCACTTGGAGATTGAGGTTCTTAGGCACAATGCGACAAGGTGAGTTTGGCCAGTCCTTCACCGTGCATCCTGTAGAGCAGCTGGAACTCTGCAGGCAGCTGGTGGGACTCCTGCCACTTGGTCGTGAACTTTGTTCCCTTCTTATCATAGTAGTGGTACGGGAGGTCTTCCCTCGTGTTGGGATCGAACCCAAAGGGCCAGAATCCGTACAAGTGGATCTCTTCACATATGGCAGAAGCAAGGGTATACATGAGGATACCTGTGCTCAGTCGTTTGGGCGACAAGTGCTTGTTCTTCCAGTATCTGTGAAAAAAATGAGGGCATGTTAGTCTAGGCTGCAAGGAATGCCATGGGTTTGCTCTGAGAAAAAACAACTACCGCCTGGACACCACCAGTAGTGACAGCAGACAGTTGAATAAGGCGAAGACTGCTCTTTGGGTCAGTCTGTGACGACCAGGAGTGCAAAACAACCTTGGCATCGCTCTGATCTTGGGGTGCCCTTCCAAACGTGCTTCGTTTTTAACCAAAGGTAGAGCCTTATCTGTAGAAGTACGATCTGCTGGCTCCTGCTCACAGACGCATGCACTGAAGAGGTGGCTACGCTATCTGATTCATTACAGTGTGTCTCGGGCCACTCTGCAGCTGCCTGTTAGCGTCCCTGTTTGCCAGCTGAGGAGAGCGGGCTCTGCACTAAGCGGTGCTTTGCTGCTGTGGCATCTCGCTCAGCTGCCCCGTGCTACTCCCGTGCGTGGGAGCAGCGACAGACCATGCCGCTGGCATGCGCAACCGACCCAGCTCCGCCGTGCTATGTGTACAGCCAGAAAGAAATAGCTGAAGTACTTACTGAAACACCAACAAAACTGCATTTGCTCTAAAAGCAAGCAGGGTTGTGTCCTGACTTGGTAGGCAGTGCCTACCAGAGAGGGCAGGACTAGAAAATCAGCGCTGCACCTGCACAGAGAGACGTGTTTTGACAAGGTAAAGGCACGGAATATATACATACCTGTTAACATGCTGCATTATATTTCCCGGCCAAGCCAACTGGACCTTCAGTTGCCCTCTATGCTCAACGAAGAAGTCAACCAGCGTTCTTGTGACCGTTGCTGACGTGTGGAAGAAAAAAGCTGGGATCCAGAGTATGGCCCCATCAAGCTTTTTCAAACTTAAAAAGAAGTTGTTGCGATCCTGAATGGTCAAAAGGTTGTTGTAGTATTTTTCCAGGATGCTGGGGTTGAAGGTTGTGAGGTTGGTTTTCCTTCCGACATCTTTTTGGAAAGCCTCGGTTGGAGCAAAATTGCAACGAAAAACAAAATCGGATTTATCTATTTCTTGCCCGCACTGACTCCCGGTCAGGATCCCGCTGTTTCCAACCACGGCACAGATGTTGTAATGCTTGTTGAGGATGGGCGACACGTCGGGCAGCAGTGATCTGAAGTTATTGCTGATAGAGAAAACATACTTATGGCTGGAATAATCGTAATGCATCAGCTGTCCGATCCGAACGCTATTCTTGGTCAAAGAAAAATTTTTGATGACGTCGACGTGCTGAAGGATTTCTTGCCTAAAATAAAACAGGAAAATAAAAGAAAACGCAGAGTTATATTCCCCCTCTTTCTGCGATGGGGAGATCTTCTCTCCAGCTAGATGTACATTTTTCTGGGTTTTATTAAATGCAGTAGAGCAGTTTCCTGAGCAATGTGGTGTGACGGCTTTGAAGTTTATACAAATAGATAGGAATTGTGGAGCAGGCTCCTCACCTAGTGCCACACTTGGATTTACAGGGTGCCCCTGAGTGATGCCAGCTAAGAATGTGTCCCTGTCTCTTGGAACAGTGTCAGGATCAAAATCCTGGCTTCAGCGTGGGAGCCCGAGGCGTGCAGCGATCGGCACACCCCTCCCACCCTCACCACCGTTCTGATCCTGCTGCGGTACGGGCCTGGCGGGTAAGCCTGCTGCTGGTGCTCTGCGCATGTGCTTCACCCGTGGTACGGGGCTGCGGATCTTTGTCAACGATGGGTTCGGCCATGAGGTGTGGGAAGCGAAACCAAGCGGTTCAGGATATTCAGCTGAATTAACGGTGGCTGATTTTTAAATATATTTTCTTGTGTGTTCTCATTAAGAAGCTTTGAATAATAAAAGAAGTGCAACAGTCCCTGTCTCCGTTTATGCAAACATAACTCCTTAATGTCTTACTTGGGCAAGCCTGATGGCATTTTTACAAGGCTTATTAGGGATACTTAAAAACCAAACTAACCCTGCTCAGGAATTTCCCTTGCAGGGCATAAAATCAGAAAACCAAGACCACTTTATTCTCTCATGTTTATGGAAAACAACCAACCTTTCTTCCAGCTCACATCCTCCAAAGTCCAAGCATTAATGGAGTCCCACTGGGTGCCCTAATTATGGGTTATGGCTAACGGACAAGTGCAAAGGCAGATCCTGAGGCATCAGCTAAAATCACCGGAAGGGTGGCATAGAGACAGACTCAGGAGGGATGAGCTGGCGCTGCCACGAATGCAGCAATACTGGGGGGTGGTCATTGTCACACCAGTCCCGGGGAAAGGATGGGGCACGCAAAGTGCCCTCTCCTCTCTGTGGCCCATGGCTTCCTGGGGCAGTGGGCAAGGTTTGTCGGCACCAGAAGGCCATTACTTGCCCTGCTGTGCTGGCAGCACATATATCTATGGATATGTTGCTATATATACACATATAAATGTGTATAATATACATATTTCTTTATATATATGTATCAGTACAGCAAATAAATAAGAGAGGCTGGCCAGACTTCACCATGTTCACATCACAGTGAGACAACTGAAGGTGCATTTTACTACCCATTAAGGATGGAGCAGCTCTGAGGGAGCTCTGAGGAACCCAGAAACTCTGTCCATTGTCAGGGAATTCAGTGCAACCTGCACGCAGGAGGCAGAAGGCAAGGCACAAAGACGGTGTCCTCGGTGGATCCAGGCTCGAAGGCCCCCATCCTCACCCCTCGCTGTGCCCGCCCCCTCAGCTGGAGCAGTGCTGGAAGGCAGGGCAGGGCCGCACTTGCTCGGCACTGCCGTTAGCTGGGAAGTTTCACTGGGCACAGTTTGGCTTCCATGTTCACAGCATTTTGTGGCCGTCACAGACCCATTTGTTTCAAGTTTAACCCCCCCAGCCATTTATCTTGAGGTAATGACAATTTCACTTGTGCCCCGGGAAACTGGGTCACATTCTGTTTGGTAAAACAGCACATCTTGCAGCTGGGTGTCCTGCTCTGAAATAATCGATTCTTCCAAGAGAGCTGCAACCATCTGGGGAAAGGCTCCGATCCACTCTTTGTCTCTCCCCGCTGGCAAACAGCTCAGAGCTCGGAGTATTTAGCAGTCCCTGATTGCATTTTCTTGAATCCTGGGAAGAAGGGGACAACCTGAGGGAGGGTGAGAAGGGGACACACGGCCATATGCTCACCGCTGACGTGCGAATGCGGTCCGGTTGAAGGCCCACTTGGAGGGCTTCTCCTGCAGCTCCTGCGTCAGGGAGTTGGTAATGGGGACGAACGAGGGGTCCAGGAACTTCAGCGCGAACTGGGACCTGGAAACGAGTGGACACACCCACGACACACCCACGCACGACACACCCCCACACCCCCACGTACACCCCCACGACACACACACACACACCCCCGCAGCCCGTCACTGGCCGTGCCCGGCTCGTGGCGACCAGTATCAGCACCGTGGACAGCGCCAGCCGCGCCGCGACCGCCAGCCCGGGGGTACCGCGCCGGGCTGTACCGGGCTGGGCTGTACCGGGCCGGGCTGGGCTTACCAGGCTGGGTTCTACCGGGCCATGCCGGGGTCTACCGGGCTGGGCTTACCGGGCCGCGTTCTACCAGGCCATGTCCAGCTGTACCAGGCCAGGCCGGGCTCTACGGGGCCGGGCCGTACCGAGCCGGGTGCTATCGCGCTGCTCCGCACCTTTCAGCAGCCGCGGTTCATCGCGGTCTCCACGCCCGGCCGGGGCCCTCCCCGTCACCGCGGTCTCCCGTGGGGCCCTGCCGCTCCCCGCAGGCCCCGAGGCACCTCCGCGGAGCAGGGCCGGGGCTGGGTGGGGGGCAGCCGCATCGCCGGTGCTACCGAGGGGCTGCGCCGTGCGCTCGGGCCGTGGCCGCGGGCCCGCCCGCCGAGCCGGGGCTCTCCGAGTCGGCGGCGGCGAGGGCGGAAGGGAAGGGAGGGGAAGGGCGGCCCCCCGGCCCCGAGCCGTGCAGACCCCGAGCCGTGCAGACCCCGAGCCGTGCCGTGCCCAGCCGCGCCCTCACCTGAATCCCGCGTGGAACATGTACATGCGGGGCCCTCCCGGGCCGGCGGCGCGGGGCGCGCCGAAGATGTTGTCCTTCTTGAGCGAGACGTAGCTGATGAGGGAGAGGATGAGCAGCGCGATGCTCAGCATCACCAGCCCCAGCACGCTGGCCACCCGCACCATCTTGCAGCTCCTCATGCCGGGAGGCGGCCCCGCGGCTGGGCGTGTGCGGGGCGGGGGGGGGGGGGGGGGGGGGGGGGGGCGGCTGCGGGGCTACATGGAGGAGGAGAGAGCTGGTGGGGGGACACACGGCGGAGGGGCTGGGGCCGGTACCGTCGGCAGCCGAAGAGAAAATGGAGGGACCGAGCGGCGGCGCGATGAAATGGCAGCCGGGAGCGGCCGCCCCGCCGTCCCGGCTCCGGTAGCGCCGCCGCGCCCTCCCCCGCCGCCCCGGAGAGCCCCCCCCGGCGACAACGCGCACGCACCGGCAGCCCCGGTGCCCCCCGACAGCCGCGGTGTGCCGCCAGGCCGGCCCCTGTGCCGCTTCTTGCAGCCCCAGTAGCTCCCCGACATCCCTAGTGTGCCGCCCTCGACAGCCCCAGTGCCCTCCCGACAGCCCCAGTAGCCCCCGACAGCCCCAGTGCCCTCCGACCCGGGCACGCAGCCCTGCATCCCTAGTGACCCCACCCTGACATCCACCCTGTGATGCCCCTGACAGCCCCGTGGTGCCCTTCTCACCACCCTGGGGTGCCTTGTGGTGCCCCCCCACCGAAAACACAGGTGATGGCTCAGCCTGGCAGCCACAGTGACCCCCCCCAACAGCCCCACAGTCATCCCTGAGCCCCACAGGTGGATGTGGGGGGCTGAGCACAGCGTCTGTGTGGGCAGCCCAGGTTGCTGGTGTCCCGGTGCCTTGGCGAGGGGACCAGTGTGTGGGTGGGCGCACAATGTCCCCCTGCTCCCCTGCACAGGGCCGCTGTGCTGACCTGTGGCTCTATAGCTCACCGTATGGCATGTCCAGCACCGCGGGAGCCTGCCCCACAGCCTGCACCACAGGGGACGTGTCTCTGGCGCGAGACATCCCCTGGCTCTTTAAAAGCCCAATGTGTAGGGCATGCTGCCACCCAAAAAACCCAACCAGGGTTCCAAGCGCCCCATAAATCACACGCCAGATTTCCTGGGAACGCCAAAAAAGACTGACTCCTGTCATAGAATCATGGAATCACCCAATGGTTTGGGTTGGAAGGGACCTTAAAGCCCACCCAGTGCCACCCCCTGCCATGGGCAGGGACACCTTCCATAGACCAGGTTGCTCCCAGCCTCATCCAGCCTGGCCTTGGGCACTGCCAGGGATGGGGCATCCACAGCTTCTCTGGGCAACCTGTCCCAGTGCCCCCCACCCTCTCTGGGAAGAATTTCTTCCTGATGGCCCATCTTCATCTCCCTCTTTCCATTTAAACCCGTTACCCCAAGTCCTGTCACTCCCTGCCCTTGGAAAAAGCCCCCCCCCCCCCCCCCCCAGCTTTCTTGTAGCCCCCCAGGCACTGGCAGGGGCTCTGAGGTCTCCCCGGAGCCTTCCCTGCTCCAGGCTGAACCCCCCAACTCCCCCAGCCTGTCCCCATGGCAGAGGGGCTCCAGCCCTCGGAGCATCCCTGTGGCCTCGCCCGGACTGTCATCTGAGGAATGTCTCATGGACAAGACTCCTGCACACTGCAAGACTTTCGGGGTTTATTCTAGCTGCATTTTTCTTCTCCCCCTCCCCCGTAGGCAGCGCTGCCTCTGAGCCCTGAGCTCATGGAAGTGCCTCATAAATAATAAACGCTGTCTTTGTAGCCCCATCCTGGCTCTGGGCTATCTCGTACACGCTCTCCGTGCTCAAAACTCTGAAGAGGAGGAACGTGAGGAATTTGGCAGGGCTGGGGTGTTACGTCACAGCGTGGTTCTTTAGCCTTCAGTGGGAGTTTGGCCTGAGCACGGCCTGGGGGGTCTATATCCCAGACCTGTGGGATGCCTGTGGCTTTGGGGGAGAGAGAGAAGGATGGGAATGTAGGAAATAACACTGGTTTGATACGTGAGGTAGGGTTTTCACATGACTCTTGACATGATTCTGTTTTCCACCCAGTTCATGGTGTCCCCAGCTCTGACATGTGTCCCAGGGTACATCACCCACGTTTCCTAGATAGTTTGGGAATCCATTCTACCACATTTTGGGAATCCATTCTATCACACTTAACTTTGTCTTGGGTAGCTGCTTTGTATCAATAAACCCCAGAGTAAGCTCGTACAGCCCTTGTGCCATGTACCTTTCCGAATCTCCTCAGGGAGAAGAAGAGCTCCCAGCCGTCGGGATTTGTGCAAAACCTCCCAGCTGCCTCTCGGAAAGTTAATGAGGGAGAGCTGAGTGTTTATTGCCAACAGGGTGAGTGGGGCTTGCTGCCTCCTGCAGCTGGCCCTGTGATGTCCCAGGGCATAACCGTGTCACCTGCCAGCGGGACACAAGCTGGGAGTGGCTCAGAGGCTTTTCACCACGGGTGGGTGAGTGGTGCCGGAAGGCTATTCCAGGTCTTGGTGGCCCTGGCAGGTGGCACTGCCAGGAGACAGGGCGGCGATGCTCAGAGAGGGACGTGTTGGCAATGGCAGCACCGCTCCTGCGCCACTGCTGCTGGGGACAGCCCAGCCAGAACGGCGTGGGAGGGGGCTGGGGGTCCAACCCCTGGTTTTGCACCTGTTTTACCCCCTGATTCTGCCCAACCTCTGTGCAAATGAGATGTGAGGGGACACTGGGAAGGCGCTTTGGCGAGAGGTGTTTAAAAACCCTGCCGCATGCCGCGGACGCCCTCCTTTCGACCCCTTTGCGAGCCCCAGCCCCGGCAGCGCCGTCCCCGGAGCCTGCGCCCACCAACAAGTTGCAGTGGAAACAAAGGCAGTTCTTGCTTCAGATTCTTCGGAGATAGCAATATGTCAGGAGCCCCTGGAGAGACTGAAAGTAAATGAATCAGTGCTAGAAAGTGAAGGATATCATCCGCGCTGAATGGTGAAAAGGAGTCCTGAACAGTATCTTCATTGATTTTCCTGTAATTGACACAGGAGCTCGGCTCGCCGGAGGCTGTGGGCGAGAGGAGTGGGGAGGCCCAGGTACACAGCTCCCTGCCCCAGACCCTGGGAATGTTTCTCCTCAATTTCCCTGATTTTTTGTGGGAAGCATTGAAGGAGGTCAGTGAGCCCGTGTTTTAACTACCCGCGGGCTGTTTCACGAGCGACATTGAAGAGGAGGGGCAGGGCAGGACGTGTCCCATGCCTTCACGCTGCCGACAGCTTCCCACCACCCCCGCAACTGTGGTGAAAGCCCCGGTTACACCAGCCCTTGGTGGTGATAAATACCCTTGAGGGAGCGTGGTGGCTAGGAAACACAACAGTGGCACATGGCAGAGCTGTAGGAATTGCTGGCGTCCAGATTAGACTGGAGGCTCTCCATGCATGAAACCTCTCTGCCTGCATGGGCAATGGGACAGCCCCCGCTCCCGGAGGCGCTCCGTGGACACCCTGACCCGCTCCGGGCTGGGGGTTTCTGACAGGAGATGTCACCGCTGGCCCGCAGTGACTTGTAAGGGATGAGCTCTCTCCAGCAGCTCTCATGTCGTGCTTGGTCCCGATGAGGAGATGCTGGATTTCCTGCCCAAAGACCCTCACCGGCCATCAGCCCATTGCTGATGAGATCCCAACATCCAGCATCTGACGGGATTTTCACTGGTGCTGTTTTCCAAAGAAGAGAAGACGTGTTTGAGACAGAATCAAGGATCCAACCAGCCAGAGCAGAGGAGAGACAATGTTTCAGCCGAGGAGAAGCGCAGCTACACCACATAAAAGAAACCAGGAGCATCGATTCGCTTTCAAGCCCGATGGAGGAAACAGTCGTTGGGTCGTGTGTGTGCTTAGGAAAGGTTCCCACTTTTTGACTTATTCATGGAAATGGGACATAGTCTTTTTAACCATACGGGAAAGCTGTGCTTTGAAGCTTTGCCCCCTCTGAAATCAACCTTTTCTGAGCTATCTGCAGTGTCCTTCCCTCCTTTGAAGCTGGTGCTTAGGGTCTCCGAGCATAAGGGGTCTTGGTCTGACTGCCTGCACCCAAAATTGTTTTAAAGGGCCTTTAAAAGCAGGTGCTTGTCAAACTGCTGGTGTGTGATCTGCGAATTTGTTACCGGAAGAATTTTCCCTCCTCGGTGGTGTTTAGTAACCAAGGCTGCTGGTTTGCAGCCTCTCCACTTGTCCCGACAATGCGTTCCCCGGGGAAGGCGGTGAGGAGTGAGCTACCCGCATCTGCTGTCCTGCTGCCGTGCCAATGAACCACCCTCTCCCCAAAATCTTAACGCAGTTGCAGCAGCCAACAGCGGCAGGAGCCAGCGGCAAATGCAGCAGCACGGGCGACAGCACTGCAGTGGGTGTTCGGGGACCAGGCTGGACCCCGGCCGGACCCCAGCTGGACACTGGCCAGACCCTGGCCAGACCCTGGCCGGACCCGTCCGTCTCAGCACCCTGCAGTTCCCTGAGTCACTCCCCGTAGCGAAGGCCCCCAGGTTTCTGCTGATGCAGCGCTGGGGTAGCTAAATGCTTTGTTGAACTCCTGCCCGAGTGTGCCTAAGTGCTTTCAGCCTGGGTGGCTGCTGAATTGGGTTTTCTGGGACAATTATTTGGAATGTAAGTACCCAAAGCCTGCTGGAGTCCTTTTTCTAAGTGCTTAAGTTACTTGGTTTTAAAAATCTGGCACTGCATCCTTAGACCTGCGGTCAGACCCGTCCCAGCTATGTATTTCTTTTAATTATATTTGCAAAAACGCTTGCTGGACATAAAGGCCATGTCTCTCCTGACTTCACTGCCTGCACCGTTTGCTTCCAGCCTTTGAGTCCCCGCTTTCCTGGCAGCCCCAGGAGCCTGCTGCCCCTCTGCCCCTGAGCCCCAGGCACAGGCTGACCCATGGCTTGCTCCTGTCCCACCGGGAAATGAGGTCAAAGCCCAGGAATAATCCTGGGGTGCCCACCTGGGGGAGGGGGTGGTGTGCATGTGGTTACCTCCTCTGCTAGAAATGCAAGACAAAGACTAGTTAAGCAGGGCTTTGCAAGCCTGGCAGGTCAAAGTGAGGCAGAACCGACAGCCCTGCAGTGGGGGGAAGCTCATGCACACGCAGAGGATGGGAACAGACCACTGGCGTGGTGGGCTCCATCACCTCACCTCCATCTCCAGCTTTTAAACACCAGGGGGCTACTGGGGGGGTGCAGGCAGGCTGCTTCTTCCCAGCTGGCAGCTGCTTGTGAAGCCAAAGGAGGTTCCTGGGGACTGAGGGAACATGGAGACAACTGCTCCGGGTCTGGGGATATTGCCAGCTCCTGGATCGTTATCCAGGCTTCACCTAGTTAAACCACCAGGAATTTGCTAAAGGCCCGAGGATTTCAGCTAATCATCTCTTTTAATAGTTTGCTCTGCTTTACAAAGGTCCCACCGGCTGGTTTGCGGCGCAGCATTTGGAGTTTCCAGTGCTAATTACTGCACCTCCCTCCCAAGCAAACCAGAAACATCCCAGAGTGAAGAGCTGGAGTGGGTCCCACGGCACGGACTCTTCTCTGGAAGCAGTGAGCCCAGCCCTGCTGCGCTGCTCGTTGCAGGGATGCACAGCAATGCAGGGATGCACAGCACTGCAGGGATGCACGGCACTGCAGGCTTGCATGGCACTACAGAGGTGCATGGCACTGCAGGGGTGCACTACACTGCAGGGGTGCATAGCATCATAGGGATGCACGGCACTGCAGGGGTGCATAGCATCGTAGGGATGCACGGCACTGCAGGGATGCACGGCACTGCAGGGTTGCAGGGCACTGCAGGGGTGCACTACACTGCAGGGGTGCATAGCATCATAGGGATGCATGGCACTGCAGAGAGGCACTGCGGTGTAGCAATGCATGGCATCATAGGGGACGCATGGCACTGCAGCGATGCATGGCACCGCAGCAATTCACCACACTGCAGGGATGCAGGGAATTGTAGGGATGCACGGCACGGTAGGGATGCACGGCACCGTAGGGATGCACAGTACCGCAGGGATGCAGGGCACTGCAGGGCTGCACGGCATCATGGGGATGCACGGCACTGCAGGGATGCACGGCACTGCCGCTCGCCCCAGCTGCTGCTGTGGATGTTGTCCCCTGTGCTCCCCCCTGTGCAAACCCTCGTGGGCTGGCACATGGCCGTGACCCTCGGGATGTGTCTGTCCGCATCGGCCTGACCTCACCAAGGACAAACAGCCCGACTATGGAAAATACTAAGCGAAGGGCGGAAGCTGGGAAGAGTAAGGGAGTGATTAGTGGTGTAGCTGAGCTTCCTGCAGATTACTCGTATTTAGGCCTAATCCTCTGCATTGAAAAAAAATCCCAAACCTCTTCATTTTTTTATGGAGTGATTATCATAGACTCTGGAATGATTGTGTAAAAATTAATCCCAGCAGATGAGATTGGTCTGGGAGCTGCTGTGTGCTGCTGGCCAGACGTACGAGAAGCTGGTAAACAAACCTTTCTCCCTTGGTGCAGGAGCCCAGCCGGAGCTGCCAGGTGCAGGAGCAGTGATTTCACAGGATGGGGATGCTCTACAGCCCCAGGTCTCTGATGGCTTCCTCAGGGTTGCCCAGAGGGGGGTGAGGGCTGCTGAAAGGGCAGGGGGCTTTGATGGGAAAGAGCTGCGGGGCCAGGGAGGCGCACGCAGGCAATGCCCAGTGCAGCATTGCTGGGGACACAGGCCAGCCAGGCGGGTGACACTGGTGGCCCTCATCCCCTCCTAGAGACCTTTTCTTAGGGGAAACACCTCAGAAGGGGATTTGGTCGGAGGAGACTCCAGGTTGCCCATGCCCACAGGCACTGCCCGTCGGTGGCAGGCATTGTCACCTGCTCAGCCGCTCTCCGGGCTGAGCCATGTGGTCATCCTCAGGGCTCTGGTTCAAAAAGGTGCTTAAGCCTGGCTCTAGGAGCGGGTGCGCCATCCTGCTGCCAAGTGTGATGGATCTGTAACTATTCTGAAGTGATCCATGAATATTGCATGTGGATCCACTTATCAGAGCCTGTGCTGCATGGATGCCCGGGTCTGGTTTAATCGGCGGCTGTCAGGAAATGGAAGCCAGGAGGAATGGTTGGAGAGAAGACCTTTTGGGGGGCTGTTAGGAGGCGGTGAGCAAGGCAGGGGAAGGAGAAACCCGTTGTGCTGAGCCCGGGGGGACGCTGGCAGGCACCCAGGTTTGGGAGGGCTGGCAGAGCCCTGGGCAGGAGTGAGGGGCTGGGGACCACCAGCACTGTCCTACCTGGAATCGTGGCACAGCCTGGTGATCCAGGGTGGCCGGGGGGTGGGAAGAAGAAAGATTTGAACTGCGCATGGAAAAGCCCCTCCGAATAGGGATTTTGCAGTAATTTACTCAGAAGTTGGAGATTATGCCTTGGTTTAATTTTATGCTTTAATCTAGAAGAGAAGGAACATTTATTTGTACGTAGATGGACACCATCCCCCTCCCGTTTACACCGTGCGGCCCCGTTGATTTCATTAGGATCCGCTGGGCAGCAGCGAGAGCGGAACTTGGCCCCTTTAATTAAGACAACTGTTGCTAAAGGCGGAACAATGGAAAATAATTAACCTTGTACAAATAACACGCGATGCTGAGAAGGAGAAATACATAATTTAGGAATCAGGAGGCCGTTATGCAATATTAATTGCAGACAGCATGTCTGAACAGCACGACATACCGAGAGTCGTGCCGCTCGTCACAAAGCCGCTGAAGAAGGCCAATTTTGCTCTTGATGTTAAATAAAAAGCCCAAAAGACCCATCTCTGGAGTAAATGGGCCACCATGGTGGGGCAGGAGGGGTCTGGCTGCGTTTGGGGTGAGCTGGGGGTCTGCATGACTCAGCCCATGGCTGTGCTGACCAGGAGAGCCCACTGCTCCATGGCACAGGGAGCTCCTGTCTCCCCTCCTAGATCTCTTCCTCCACTGGCAGAAGCTCAACCAATTTCATTAATTAAAGTTCTAATTGTGCTAAGGGAGCTTTGACCTCCTAGGAGGACCCTTGCCCTTCTTCGCAAAGAAAATTGGATTATTCCTACTCGCGCTGATTGTCAGGGCTGCCTTTGCTGCTGTGATATTCTCTCTACTTCCTAATCAAATGACTTAAAAGGGCCAAACGTGGGACTTTCAACAGCAGTAACAAATACACCTATTTATTTAATCAGGCACCAGAAATAGTAATTCAATAGGCAAATTCTAGAGGAGGCTAGGAACAAAGCAAACGGAGGGTACACTTGTCCCTGATGGTGCTTTCAGGGTTGGATACTGGAGTTAAAAGCTCCCCCAGTGCTTTCTTTTTAGCACAAAGGCATTACTTAGGAACCAGAGCAATGCCTTGGAGAACAGGATTGTTCTCACACCAGGGATGGGGATCACAGCCGGATGATTTCGGGAGGAGGACTGTACCATGGCAGACGGGACCAGGAGGAAAGGCGAACTATGTCACTGTCATGCTGCTTAATCACTCAGTCCAGGTGTTATTTCACCAGAGTTTAAACTTTTTTGTCACAATGGCTACGATATTTTACACTCAAAGGCAGCTCCATAATTGTGGGAGGGAAAGATGTTGGTGAAAACCCAATTAATGCTCATTCCCTATATCGTTGTCATTAATGGCAAAACTGATAAGAACCATCTTCTCGTTTCATTGTTGGTGGGTAAAAATGGTTCGTGGGAATCTTGGCTCTCATTTACCTCCTGCGTAGAGCAAAAAGGCTGAGCGTGTGGCTAGCACAGGGGTGCGGATGTGGGTGAACAAAGAAAATCCATGGGTTGACTTAAAACCTCTCTGCTGTGAAGGTGGTGGGCTCCAGGGCTGGAAGTGAGACCGTGGATCTAATTAAGCTGATGAAACTCTCAGCGCCTCCACTGCCTTATGGACTTCAGCCAAGAGAAGAACATGTTGCCTCTTGTTTAATCCTCAACCCAACGAGTTCCCCAGATTTACGTTTTGCTGGTGTACCAGAAGATATCTCATGTTGGGGTGCTCCTTCAAGGTCATCCTTCTCGCTCCCCACCGCAGCATCAGGTACAAGCTTGTTCGGACCCAGCAGCAGGTTCCTGAGGAGGAGCTACGCGGTCACGTTAAAAAGCTATCAGCAATTATTCATGGTAACGAACTAACATGATGTGAAACGTCTTCCAAGGAAAGTCAACCTGCCTTAGACGCTTCCTCCCTCAAGTCCGTGGCTGGTCCCATCGGACGGCAGCCTTGAGGAAGGTGTGACGGCCAACTGTTGACCGTGCTGGTCTTTGATGAGGTGATGGTCACTTCCGTGGGCTCCTGGGCGGCTGCTGTGATTGTCCCCACCTTTTTGTTTGTGTTGATGAATAACAGGCCAAACTTCAACCGGGTGAGATGTGCCTGTATGATTAAAACATTACCTATTCTGAACCACGAATTATTTATGGTTCTTTTATGGCACATGAAGTGCAAAGGTAGAATAAGGCAGAGGCTGAGGGTTTCAGCACTGGCGAGTCACTGCGAGGCTCACGGTGAGGACTTTGGAGCCGAGGCTGTTGCCATCTCGGCTGTTGTGAGTCCCGAGGTGATGCCCGGTGCCACCTGTGCCACCATGGCCAAAATGTGGAGGCGCACCCGGAGGCCCCTGTCCTCACCCAGCACACGGTGCCAGCTCAGACACTGGCAAATGGAGCCGATGCTCCCTGGGATACGGGCGAGACCAGCGGCTCCTCCACGTCGCACGGGGTGTGTGACACGGTGCTGGACGAGGATATGGTGACCGCAGGACAGAGTTGGACCAGGGATGAGGTGGCTCAGCTTCATCAGGATAGTTGGAAAGTGGGATGGCATGGATGGAAGAGGGATCACTGTGCTGAGCCCCCCAGACAGCCCCCTCCCCGGGCAGAGGTCCCTGGTCTCCGTTGGGCGGCACAGGCTTCCTCCGTCCCACAGCCTCCTTTTTCTAAAACACTAAATCAAAGAATTATTTCTTAAATGACTGTAATTTTATTTTCTAGTCCCAGCTAATGAGCTCTTTGTGTAATGAATCATAAATTACTTAGAGCAAGATCTTTCTTTTACTTAAAATGGGTAAAAAATGGGTGGCGTCTCCAGCCTGCACTGGCCGTGCCCACACGGTAGTGGATTTTTCCAGCTGAAGCTCAGCTACGCTCAAGCCCTAATTTTTGCAGATAAACAGCTTCTATTTCATTAAATGAGCTCTGCCCAGAATGTTTGTCTTAGTTATTTCCAGAAAATTAATTCATAGGGTTTAATCTCTTTAGCATCTGATTAATGGGATTTTTAATCACCCATAATAATGATAATAAAAGGCTTAAAGTAATAACCGAGGAAAAGGTGTGTATTTGTCTTTGCTATTCCCATTGTCCTGACAGCCATCACTGCTGCACAATAACTCATGATATTTGGCATTGTTTCTTTCGGATCTATTGATCAGATGAACAAACCAGACCTCGTTTGAATCTGATTCATTTAACCAGTTTTGCGAAATTACCCATTATCAGGACAGGTAGTTTTTGAAGAAAACATTTCAGTCTCCTTGAGCCCAGACACATCTGTACCGGTCACTCCTGTGACACAAATACCATTAAGCCCGTGTCTCCAATAATTAAATGCCGGCTGAGTGACACCTAAAATCATATCTGTAGTCAGACATGGCACGGGGTACCATAGTGATGTACGATGGCGTGAATTTAGCCTAAGAGTAACCACGCTGCGGCACAGCCCTTTGCCTCTGGGATGTTACACTGGTGCGGAGTTGAGTTTTATTTTGTTAACCTCCTAGAAAGTGGGCCTGCACCACCCCTATTGTCCCATGGGATGAGGCCCTGACGCGGGAAGCCTGGCCCCCTTCCCTGCCGCCAGGCCATTCCGGTGCCATACGGCAGGGCTGGGCTGGGATGACGCTCTTCAAACGCCTGTTGGGTTTGGTTCCCCTGGCACAGGCTGCCTGAGAAATAATGTTTTTCACAGGATCAATCCTTTTCTTGTAAAGATGGTGCAGGAATGTCTCTGAAATGTGGAAATAATGGAAAGATGGGGAAGGCAGAGCGGCTCTGGCCGTCACCTGGGTTGTCGGTGTTGGTGGCAATCCCGTGCAGCCCCGGGGTGCGCGCAGCCGCAAGCTCTCAGGCTGGGACACCCTGCTCGGGTGGAAAAACGGTGGGTTTTTGTCTCTTGTGGAGATTTGAAGCTGTGTATTTTTGGCTCTGGCAAGGGTGAGTGGGAGGTCAGGGTGCGAGCGCAGCCGGCTGCACTTTCCGGGGAGGAATCAATACTCCCGACCAGCCGCACTCGCAGGCTCTGCGCGGGGAGGAACACGGAGCAGGCATGTGCTAAGAGCGGCGAAAGGCATCCTCTGCCTCTCGCCGGGCTCCTTCCCTCTCCCTGTCTGAAACTGGAAAGCAATGGATCGATTTTTTACTCTTTTCGGGGTGAGGGGAAATTGCAGAATGAAGATGACTTGAAAGAACGAGATGGATGGGAATAACTGGAGCTCATCCTCCACGGGGGAGAAAAATGCAGCACAAATGATGATGTTAGCTATCCATCCTTCAGTCGGGGGTTTTATACGGAGGTCCATCACGGAAGGACCCAGGCGTGGGACGAGCGCGGGCTCTGCTAACGCAGGTGTCTATGCAACCGTAATAATCCATCTCCGGCAAATATTCCCAAATAGCAAACAAATGGATATCCCCAGGGGGTTGTCTGGGGTTGTGGGGTGACTGTTCCCACTCCACTGGCTCTTCCCCCAAGCATCGGTGCCTGTGGCCCTGCTGTCACCCCAGCAGTGAGGGGACACAGATAGGGTTGTGCAGGGCCTTGTGGCGGGGGGTCAGCGGTGCCAGGCAGGCTGGGGGATCATTACAGCCCCATGCCAAATCAACCTTTTCCACTCCTCTTCCAACCGCGCCTGCCAGTCCTTCTGCAGCGCAGGAGACAACAGCCCCGGGGACATCACCCGGTCCAGGGCTTACGCAGCACCTCCCAAATGTGCTTTCCCCCTCTTTTTTTTTCATGGGAATTCCCTTTTTCCCACAAGAGACAGGAAGGTGTGCCTTCCAGCGGGACCGTGTGCCCCGGGGGGGCTCCCCATGGCTCCCAGGGCTGCTTCCCACTGCCGCTCCCGCAGCTCCCGCTGAACGGAGGGATGAGCTCTCCCGCACGGCGCGGTTATAAATTCCCAGCTTAGCTGGTTTCGAGCTGATTGCCTTTCCTCGCGGTGTCTCTCTGTAAATGAGGCTTTTCACAGATGACGGATAGAGCTGCTCCTCCGGAGCATAAATCCTCACCGGCCCAAAGTAACGCCTCAACCCGTTCAGCAGCCTTCCTTCCCAGACAGCCCGGAGTTCCACTCCTCTGGATGACACAGCGCTCCGGACGCAATTCCTCATCAATTAGCTCTGTCCGCACGGCCGGTCTGCTCTGGGAGATGCTCTGCTTGGAGCTGGGCACTCCCAGCTCCCGAATAAACCTCCCGCTGAGGGTTATCCGTGTTCCTCTGGGCAGTCCTGTGGCAGCCGCCCGAGGAGCAACGCGTCCCCTTGGGCTGAGGTGTCTTTCCCCTGCCTGTCCGGTTTCGCAGGAGACCTTCCTCCTCCTCTTCCTCTCTCCCTTCTCAGGCTGCCATTTATCCCCGTAGCTGACCTCTGGAGAAGGTGGCACTGTGGGATGGAAGCGTGTCCCTGGGGCTGTTGGGTCTGGCCATCCCCCTACAGATTAGTGACCTCTCCAGCCTCCACCGCACTCCCTTGCCACGGGGCTGTGGGGAGGAGAAATTTAAGCATTGAGGTCTGTTCGTGCCAGCAGGCACGGTCTGTGCCGCGTGGCCTATACGCACACTTCACCTATAGACCTGTGCGCACACATCGCCTATAGGCATGTACCACATCGTCTACAGATGTGTACACACACATCACCTATAGACATTTGCACACACATCACCTGTAGACGTGTACAAACACATCACCTATAGACGTTTGCACACACATCGCCTACAGACGTGTACGAACACATCGCCTGTAGATGTGTGTGTACACATCACCTATAGACATTTGCACACACATCACCTGTAGACGTGTACAAACACATCACCTATAGACATTTGCACACACATCACCTGTAGACGTGTACAAACACATCACCTATAGACATTTGCACACACATCACCTATAGACGTGTACACACACATCACCTATAGACGTTTGCACACACATCACCAACAGACGTGTACGAACACATCGCCTGCAGATGTGTACACACACATCACCTATAGACATTTACAGACACATCACCTATAGATGTTTGCACACACATCACCTATAGACGTGTACACACGTCACCTGTAGTTGTATACGCAACCTTCCGTGGCTGTGCTGTGAGGTGTCAACCCAGGTCCCCACCTGGGAGCTGCTGGGAAGGACCACGCTTCACCCACGCGCCGAGCACCTTGCCCACCCCACACCGGCTCTCCTGCGTGGTGTTTTTCCTGCTCTACAAGACACAGCACCCCCACAAGCCCCCCTGGATAAAATCCTCATAATTGTTTCATAGCAGAAAAGTGAAGCGATTCCACTTTGTCTGTGGAAATCAAGCCCCTTCCCCCTGCCCCAGGGCTGTTGGGGAGCGGAGCTGAACCCCTTGAGGTGCAGGGCTGGGGGGCTGCGGTGGTCTCCCCACCCCAGCACCATTTATTTAGCCAATGGGGTGAATTTGCACATAAAATCATGGGGGCCAAGCTTAGGAGCTGCTCGGGGACCCCTGGTCTGTTAGTGCTGTGAGCCCTGGAGCGGAGCTGTGCCATAGGGACGCTGCCGGTGCTGGGATGAGGGGCAGTACTGAGGAAGGGCGGGTGGGGGGCCCAATCCACAGGCAATGTAAATTACTGCAGTTTATCTGGGATCAATGCTGATTTACACCCAGGATTGTGTGGGTGGTCGCCTGACAAGAAGGCAGCATGGAGTGTCCTCCTACCCCATGGACACACAGCCCAGCCCCGCCTCAGATGGGCTGCGATGCTACTGGATCAATTTTGCCGGTGATTCCGCATCCTTCTTTCTGCAGGACCCTGCCGCATGCCAAGTTTGCAAAGGAGGAGGAACATTTGGCAAATATTCTCCGTTTTCGAAGGTGAGCTGGTTGGGATCCTGTTTGCCAGCGAGCCGGCATTCCTGCCGAGGCAGGAGCCACATCCCGATGCTCGTTACTCTGCTCCCAGATGAACAGTAAGTCTCTGGAACAGTACTTACAGGCTGTAATAATATTACTGCTCGGTCTGCTACATGGTCCCTCAGTCATTTTTTCAATTAAAAAAGGACCAATGCTCTATTAACCTTTTGCCTGCTACTCCATCCTTCATCCAGCCGCTGGCCCGGGATTGCAAGCCATGGATTAAAAAAGGCATATATTACCGTAAACCATCGCCAAGTTTTCTGTCAGTAGGAAGATGAAGCATCATTTTTTCAGTGAAAAATATGAGACACTTTATCAAATTCCCAACCTCTGAACTCGCAGGGAAATCTCTTTGTTACCTGTGAGCCCGGTGGGAAGCCTGCAGTGCCGGGGGCCTGCCCAGCTGGCCGGGATGCCCATGGGTTGCTGAGGCTGTGTGGTGGGGCTTGCCCTCAGGACCAGGGGTTAGCGATGTTCTGACAGGACGTATGGACAAATCCTGCCTTCCCTTGACAAGAAATGTCAGCAGCTCGAGTAAATATTATCAATACATCTATTTTCATCGCGGTGGTGTATGGATCCCGGGAAGGGTTGGTCAAGACTGGCTGTTCCCAGCCGTCCCATGGCAGTAGCAGCATGCCCAACCTGCCCCTTCCTAGAACCTCTGTGGCTGTAAAGCTTTGTTTCACTTATGGTGAGGGTTTTATGGGGCAGATTTTGGTACATGGACCTAGGGGAGGGTGCTGCTATCCCCTGGGGCTGCAGCAGTGGTGGGGGGACCCCAACATCCCATCCCCATGGCTCTCGGTGACCACCCGCCCTCATCAGTCTATCAAACACGCCTGTTTTAATTTTGTTTCAAGGTTGATTTTTTTGCTGTTAGTCCTGTTTCAAGGCACCAGCTACCAGCGGTAACTGCAGGCACCCGGCAGACAACCGCTCGTACATAACAGTCCCTTGCTGATATATCACCCCCAAACCTGAGCAGCCACAGGACAATCCTCTCCCCAGCCCGAGCGCAGGGCAACAGCTGCGGCCCCACTGTCTCACCTGACCCACTGGGAGGTTCCTGACTGGGGACGGTGCTGCCGGCCCCGCAGAAGCACTGCCGTGGTGGGCGAAGCCCGAGTGTGGGTCTTGCTGCCACCAAGTCCTAAAAAATATGGGGCTAATTGCTTGACTTGGTCGCTGATGTGGCAGAAAACAAAGGAGCGGGTTCGTGGTGCACAGGTTGTGCTGGAGGTCTTGCCTGGCAATTTGTAAGGGTTTTAGACACCCTGAGGTTGTCTTTGGTTGGTTTATACTTTCCACGGCATCTACAGCAAAGCACACAGAGTACCTGTGAAACTGGAGACTGGTCCCTCTGTTACACGTTCCCTGTGCCAACGGTGCGAATTCCTGATCTGGGCTGTTTGCCTTTTGCTGACGCCGTTCCACCGGCGTTTTCACCCCGTTCCTTAGGGCCTCTCCGGTTTGTTGCTGTAAATTTGTGCTGGTCTCTTCTGTGATGGCTTGCGGCGTGAAGCCATAAACACCTTTAGTTGTTTGGCTGGCGTGGGGCCTTGCTTTGCCAGCGGGCGTTGGACCGTGCCCTGCAACCAGCCCTGCGGTTTGCCAAGAGCAGGACGTACCCTTCTTCTCTAGAGACCCCGATGCTCCGCTTTGATTTCCAGGAACCACAAATAATGGTGTATAAGACATTGTTTGCTAGAAATTACCTGAAGCTCAGCCCTTTGGAGATCACTCTGCTGCACGGCCAAGAGACCCTGTCGTGATCAATAGCCTTTCCATTGTCTCCAGCTGTCCGTTGGCCATTATTTTACTGGTTTTATTTTGCTTATGGTCCCAGATGAATCAATATAAGCGTTTCTACTGTTTTGGGGTTTAATTGTGGCAGCAAAAATCAGAGTGGTTTGGGTTTTTTAAGCTCTACCTTCTCCCTGGCAAGGTTACAGGTCCTTCATCCAGAAAGAAGGAGGCGGTGGAAGACGGAGAGGGAGAAAGGTGCTCCCTGAGCTTGGTCCTGGCTCCCACTCACCTTGCCCGGTGTGATTCCTTGCTAAGGACGCATGGAAAAGAACAAGCCAAGTATGTTTGAAAAAGATGATGCCCATGCAGTGCTGCTTCATAATGACCCAGCAAATCATGGGCAAAACCAAACAGCTCCATCCCAGCGCTGGGGACTGCAAGAGAACAGATTATTTGCAGCATCATCTCAGTTTTGGGCAGTTCCTACATGGGTTTTCTTCCCAAGGATGTATGAAATTACTCGGATTAAATGAGAGTCAAACCAGTCAATCTTCTGCCCCATAAATTGGGAGAGAACTCAGTATGAATACTGAGCTTTTATACTACAGTGCCGTGCTGAAGTTCAGAGATGGTTCATTTATGAAAGGCTTTCAAGTCTCAGTCGTTAACCCTATGCCACGTCTAACAGCTTGTGCCTGTGCAGATGGTCAGCGGGGAAAGGCATCCAGCCTGGCAGGTGGCACCAAAGCTCCCATCGCCTCAGGTAGTTTGTCCCCAGGGCCTTAATTTGGTTCCTTCCTGGCGGGGCTGGCCTCAGGTTAAAGGCGTTTCGTTATTCCATTGGTTTTCCTGCAGAAATTCCCCTATTCCATAGCCACCTTTCACTCTTTGCTGGACAAGCTCAACATGTCAGGTTCTTTGTGATGGTTGCTGTGCAGTGTATTTTTGGCTTGCAGGTAATTTTTATGGCTATTTTCTGTTCCCTCCCCAATTTCTCCACATCCTTTTGAAGCGTAAGTACTACAACAGGCTAGAGCACCGCGATATCTGCCTACAAGTGCCGCACACTGAGATAGGAGCACCTCCTTCTCACCCACCGCGGTTGCATTTAGCCAGGGCTTCCATTAGCCCATTTTCCCACCGCAGCTTTTTGGGTATCATGTTCCATTATTTATTTGAGGATAAACACCTAAAAGCTGGATGTTTTCCAGAGCCGTGGCTTTTACACAGCAGCGGCTGCTGGTCCCCTGGGCTCTGCCCACCACCCCAGGAGCACTCGCTGGGGCACGTCGTAAATGTTTAATGGCACGTAACACTTATTTTCATCTTCAGGTCTTACCGTTTCCCTTGCAGCTCCCTGACTCTCCCTGCTTCTCTTTTGGGTGGACACAGCCTGCTGCCCCTGCCCTGACAGTCACCATCCCCCCACCAGCCATCACCTCTTTTCATTCCTTACCTTCTCCCTCCCTATCCGATGGCTCACACTGAAGATCAATGTGCCTGAAGGAAATTTTATTTACTTTTTCTCCTGCGTGGAGGGAGACTCTGCAGCCAATATCGCAGGCAATAAATTGAATTTGGGTGCTCACGAAGGCTAACGATGCTCCTGAGAGGAGCGGCTTACACCGGGAGCACTCAAAGGCCTTCTTTGAACCTTCTCCATTCAGCAATGCCTTGTGTCATGGCATTTCACATCCCAGCGTGACCCGGAGCGACACTTGCGAAAGCACACAACACCCTTAATAAAGGAGACACCACTTCCAGGAGTTGTCAGCGGTTCAGCCCACTCCCCTCTGCCTCCCTCCAAAGCCAGACCCTTTCTCAGCCCTGGCCATTCCTTCTTGATTGCACCCCACCACCCTGGCCTCATCGTCGGGGTTGGCTGGGGTGCACAGCCCAGTGGTGGTACCCAGGGATGCTCGGTTCTCCCCAGCTCACATCCCAGCCAGCACAGGCTCCATTCCCTGTTTTTAGTCGTAGGGCTCCTCTCTCTTGTAATCTCTCTCTTGGAGAGCTTAGGTGGATTAGCAGGACCCTTTGTATTATCCCTAAACCTTCCTGATCCCTGAACAACTCCTCTAATGGGATTGCACCCACCTTTCGCAGGCTGGCCGTGTACCTTTTGTCTTTAAGCCGGGTTGACGGCACCTGTGGGGCTGCCAGCGTGGGGACCCGGGGGCCGTGGGCAGCGTGCCCCTCTCCCCAGCCATGTCCTACAGCTGCGCCAATATCCCTCCTTCTGCTTCTTCGCCCTTAGATTTATTATTCTACGGTGATTGCGTTGAATTGCATTTGAAATCAATTAGCACAGGTACTCAAAGATGAATGTTCGTGCTCGGAAAAAAGGTGATGAAAACATACCATTTAAATAGAAATCAATTCCCCTTTCATGTATTTCTTCCTAGCCGCTGCCCCAAATTAATAGTTTTTAGATATTTGTGTGCGGAGAGGAGGCTCTCCCCTCATAAAGCTCTCCCCTCTCCTCCCCTTGACCCCCCCGGCTCGGTGGGCACAGCCCACCACCGCGGCCTTTGACACCGCGCACAGCACAGGGGGCCGTTCTGTTTGCCGGAGTCGGAACGGCTAGGTCAGGAGCGGCTGTAATTGCCTCCTCCCTCCTCATATTTTAGTGACATCAGTAGCCATTTCTCCCCAGGAAACTGTTTAATTCGAGCAATAATAAGCACGGGAACTGCAGCAAATGAACCCCAGGCAGCTACAGTCCTCGCCACTACCCGTGGGCTTGATCTTTATCTACCCCTCCATGTACCAATTAGACTAACAACGAGCGGACAGTCAAAAAGGAGAACAAGAGGGGGATTAAGCAGCCATCCCTCCGCACCCCGAGGGCAGCACCCACCTTCCCAGGCATGGCAGGCGTTGCCGAGCCCACGCCCACTGCCCTCAGGGCACCCCTGAAAGTGAGCTGTGGAGGCCTGGGGCTGGGTTCCCACCTTGGGTCCAGCTCTGGTGATAAGTGGTGCCACTCAGGACATTTCTTCATTCAAAACGTGACAGAAGCGAGGGAAAACAAAAAAACACAAAAGCACTTATTTTTTTAGGTCACCTCTTCGAGTGTGAAGACTGGGGACACACGTCCTCCCCCCATCAATTACTCCGTTAAGGTGTTCCTGTACCCTACCATCCTATACCTAAATGATCCCACTAAAATGCCGTGATTTTACCAAAGCCCAAATAGTGCACGAGCCAGATAAAAAGACGAAGCAGCAGCATGTTGTGCTAGGGAATTATGGCAAAAAGATCCTTATCCCATGCCCCAGGGAACCCTTGAAGAATGACATTTCATTGTGCTAAAGTACCCCTCTCACGTCTTTTAGTTCTTATTTTACTGTTTGTGTGAGCATTCACGGAAATCGCTAAATAAACCACCGCAGAACCCAGCCCACGCCTCGGAGTTTTACACGTTCAGCTCGCACCGTTCCCACAACGGGACAGAGTGGCATCACCAGGCTGGGGATGTCGGCACCGCCGCCAGTGCGCGAAAACTCAGCTCTGCCCAAGGGCCTGCCACCTCCTCCCTGGCTCTTGGTGCCAAGGGTCTTTCCCAACTGCTTGCCCACTGGAGAACCAATGTCTTAATACCACAATCGTTTCATTTATTATCTTCTTTAGCCTACAAAATCTAATCCCCAAATTTAAGCAAGCATCTGTCCTCTTCATTTACCGCAGAGGCATCATTATTGTTGTGCCTCTCTGTTATATCCTGATCCCTTCGATCTAGTTTTCTATCAGTGTTATTATTAATCTCCCCCAACCATTTTTCCTTCCCATCTGTTTTACAGCAGGAGTCCTGTGCTTAGCCCAGTTCAGGACCCCGAACTCTGGGACTCCTCGGCCCTAATCCCGCCTGTGGCAACGAGGCGCTCAGTGATGCTGACCGAGCCAGTCCCTTGACCTCCTTGTCACCCAGATGGAGCCAGCATGGAAGTAGGACAGCAAGAAAATGGAGCTCCTGCACTGCTGCTAGTGATGTACAGGGAAGGTTTAGGTTCATTCTGGGGGGAATTTTCTGACCGGTGAGGATGGCTGAGTGCCGATGCAGGTCTCCCAGGGAGGCTACGGGATCCCTGCCATCTGCGTGGGGTCTGATCGAAGTCCCTAGCATCTGGTAGCAAGTCCTGCACCGTAATTACATGCTGTGTGACAATCTCCCCTGGGTTCAGCTCTCCTCTCCTGGGTTTGTTTGAGGCCCCCAGTTCTCACTGTGGAAGAGGTGAAGAAGGGTTGTTCCGTGCCCAGCACCTTTGGTGATGCTCAGGACCTCATGGACCCCCAGGCTAATGAAGATGAACCACGTGCAAACCACATCCCTAAGTTCTTTAACTTGAGCTATATCTATCACTTGAAAATAAGGTACTCTTGCATTGTATCTACCCGACATGACCAGTTAGCTGCTGTGTTTCCCGGTGTGCCGTGGCATGGTGGGCACCGTCGTGCTGCGGCTTGTGGGCAAGGTCCCCAGACCTTGATGATGCTCAGTGACACCTTCGCCGCTTCCAGGCAGCAGCCAGTCACTGTTTTGGGATGGAGGCATCTTCCGTGGGCTGGACTGCATCCAGGTGGTGGGAACAGCCTGCAGAGATGCCCCAGGGCCACCCTTCCCCATCCAGGCTGTTGGTGTGAGCGGTGCAGGAGTGCTAAATGCATTGGAGGGACATTGCAGTTGATGCCCTCATTTCAATCTCATTTTTTGACTGTGATATGTTTTCTGTAAGAGAAACAGGTCTTCAGCTCAGGCCCCTGGCTGCATAGGTCAGTAATAAAGACTGTTCGCTCTTCTCTTGTTTCTGGTCTTCAGGTATTGCTCATCCTCTCCGTTTTCCCCACTCTCGTCTTTATTCCTGCCACTGCAAATTTTTGTTTATGCTTCTTGCCAGCAGCTCCTTCGGAAGCTTTTCTCAGGCTCATGGTTTGGCCCCCACCCTCTAGTAGCCCTTTCCAGGTCCCGCTTGCTGGGTCCCCATGCACCCCACGCTGCTCGCGTTGGGTCCCTCGGTCGAAAAACCCAGTTATTAAACCTTTATATACCTATGATACCGTGTTAAAGGATAATTTTGGCTAACCACCTAGGTCATCTTTGTTTCTAGGTGTGTAAACGGCGATCGGGTACCCAAATCTCTGCCCTCCACCCCTTGTGCTGGGGGCGTGCTTGATGCTTTTGTTTTCCCGTGACTGTAATCTCCTTTTTTTGATTTCCTAATTTTTCCTTCTCTGTGTTATTTGTTACCATCCTCAGCCGAGCACAGACTCAGAAATCAATTCAGCGCCAGAGTTTCAGTCTCAGAAGAGCTATATGGGAAAGGCCTGCCACCTTTTCGGGGATAGCCTGTGACAGAAGATAAATCATCGCAGATTTTTTGCCAACATGCCATATTTCAAACTCATAATCAGTCTACTATCACCCTTCGGTTCCCTTCAGCGCTGTGCGATCTCCTTCCACCTCCGTGTGATTTATGGTCCCAGGTACCGACACCAATTGTACGTTTCTAATCCTCTCTTGTGTAATTCCTCTTTGCTGCATTTCCTTAATTACCCTCTTTCTGACCTTCCTTTTCCATCCTTCCAACTTGCTCTCGTGCTTCCTTGCCCTCACTTGACTCCTTCTCTCAATTTACGGTGTGAGCGTGGTTTATGGACACCCTCAGGCCCCGGTGACGTTGGGGTTTTTTGCGGGGGGGTGGGGCACGTTCCAAGGCTGGAGCCGCGGAGAATCACATGTTCGGGGCATCAAAACGACCACATCATCCCTTCCGTGTGTGTAAACGGCTCCTGACCTCGGGATTTGTCACCTCTGATGTCAGTAATTCCAACGACAAAAGCGATGGAGGCTTGCCCAGCGTGCAGGGGACCCGGGCCAAGGCGACCGCCCGCTCCCAGCGCTGCAGGCCGGGTTCTGCACGTCCGCTCTGGGATCCTGGATCAAGGACGACATGGTCGATGCGTCCTAAAGTTTTAGCTAGTGATAACAGGGAGGGGAAATGACATTGCATCAGGTCCTGGGGAGATCTGTGCTGGCTCCAGATGCCTCGAGTGCTCTCCTCTCACACCGACTGGGTCGCTTGATCTTCTCGTGACGATTTTCATTCTCCCTGCATTCATTCCGTGGAAAACCTCAAAGCATGGAAGCAAAATTGTTTTTCCAAGGTTGACCGCAATTAATTAAATCATTAGGCTGGCAGATCATTGCGGGGAGGAGCAGGCTGAGATCCTACCGGGCAGGTTTGTGTGTGGGAGAGGTGTCGGTCCCTGCGGGGCCGGGGCCGAGTGGGCAGAACCTTCCAGCCCTGGCTGGGCCGGGCGAGCTGCGGGGAGGGGGAAAAGCCCAACAGTTAACTTTAAGAAATCACTGGAACATCTTCTTCATAATTAATAAATGAAAAATGTTCCTGCAGCTAATCAATAAAGTTGTTAGAGGGAATTGATCGGAGGGGGAAACTCTTTTTGTGGGTACAATTTTTCACCTATTCAGAACAAAAGGCTCCCCGGGGTGCTATCAAACGGATCGGTGCTTGGGAGCCTGACCCAAACGGTGGAAAAAATGGAAAGACAATTAATTAAACCTGAGAGAGAGCGACAACGCCCCCGAGAGCCGCGGGAGGGGATGGCCCCAGGCACGGCAGCCGTGCACGTGCTGCTCTTGAGTACGACACGGGGTATGTTTCGGGTGGTCCCAAGCCGAGACAAGGCACCCCGGTGCTGCAGGTGAAGGGTGCTGGGCATGGGGTGGAAGGTGAAAATCCTCCTGGAAAGGATGTTGGAGCTTCCCATGCCGTCACCGGTGTCCCCAGAAGCCACACGCTGGGACGGTGGCCTGTCGGGAGCGTCCGCCTGGCTCCTGCTCAGCTGGGTCAGCTTTTCCACAACAAACCCAAGTGCCTGGGCAGGAAATATCCCCTCTCGCAGGGTTTATAGGGTGGTAATGAGCATGAAAACAAACCCCTTGTGTTTGACAATTGACATTCAAGATTTTGCCTTGGGAGATATAATTTAAAAATCTAGTTAAGCTGGTTTTGTTTTGGGTGTTTTTAAAAGTGGTTTGGTTGTTTTTCCTCTTGGAAAATCTGTGTTTGGGTCATGACAAAAATGCAAATCCATTTTCGGGTTAGTGTTTTAGGCCTCGTGTTTGTTCTCCCTGAAGGCAGACACTCCTCGAGGGCGGCAGGCTTGAGAACAGCTCCTCTTCACACGCCTCCCGCCCGCCTCACACCTCAGGTCTTCAGCCTGTGCACGGGTAAGGATGTGCTGGGACTGCTCAAAGCGAAGCCTGGGCGCACACGTCTGCACGCCCACGGCCTTCTTCCCCCGTTCTGATGTATCCATTTTTCACATGGTTTTAATTTTTTATTGCTTTAATACGTGCAGTGATGAAGGACGAGGAGGAAGGTGAAGAATTAAACTAAGGGCTGGGTGTAAGTTATAACATGACATCCCTGGGAGTGCCCGAGGCCAGGCTGGATGAGGCTGGGAGCAACCTGGGCTATGGAAGGTGTCCCTGCCCACGGCAGGGGGTGGCACTGGGTGGGCTTTAAGGTCCCTTCCTACCCAAACTGTTCCATGATTCCTTAATTCCTGTGTATCCAAGCTGTGGAAGTCTCCTCCGGCATCGTCGTTTCAAGGGGAGATGTCCTTGGGTGCGGGAGTGTTCCTTCCCGGAGGCTCCTTGGCATCGTCGCTTGGCCCACGCTCTCCCAGTTAAAGCCACAGGGAGCACTGGGCACCGCCGGGTCCCCCGGCAGCACCCACCTTGAGCTGCGGCGGCCACCTCGTCAGAGCTCCCATCAACCTGGGGGGGATCAATGAACAATTAATTACTGTCATCAAGTGGGACGCTGCTTGGGGAAGACAGCATACTTCTATTTATCAATTACTAATTAGCAGCTCTCGCCTGGCTGGCAGTTGTCTGTCAGCCAAGAGGAGAGCGGCGGCGGCGGTGCTCACACGGGGTCACTTTCTTAGCGGTAATTAAGGACGGATAAACTTGTTTGGAAAAGGCTGGAAGCCTGTACCACAGCTGGGAGGTAGGAAAAAAATCTGAACAATTAAGACTAGGAGCTTTGTAAGAGCTCTAGATGCCACAGCCACCAGCCTTTCACTGGGGCTGAGTGCCCAGCTCCCACAAGATCCTGAAAATCCCAGCTCCAGGTTAATATTTTAGATGTGCCTTGGCTCAGAAATGAGGATGTTCCTTCGCTTTCTCCTTTGGCTTCCCTTTCCCAGGGAAGGCAGCCTGCCCAGGACCTCTGCCGTGGGCACGTCCTCCTTGCCGCAGGCACGTAATCCTTGCGTGGGCATGTAATCACCATAGATACATCGTCCTTGCCGTGGGTAAGTCCACCTCGCCGTGAGCACATCCACCTCGCTGTGGGCACCTCCTCTGCACCGCAGGCATGTCCTCCTTGCCGCTGCTGGTAGACATCAGCACAGCGCCTGGTCCCAGGGGGCTGTCCCTGCCCCCCAGCCAGCCAGGGTCCCCACGGGTGACACAGTCATAGTGTCACGACTAAATCACCATTTAACCATCTCCTTCTGTTTGAAAAGGAAGCCCTGCCCTAGCCCAGCCTGCTTTAAACTAAAGCCCTGCTTTAACTCCGACCTTGCTCCACATCAGGTTGATCATTGATAGCGAATTCATCTGCCGCAGGTAACCAACCCCAAACCCTGGGGCGGACCAGACACCAGCGTCTTATCACGGCGTTATTGGCCCGCGAACGGCGGCAGCAGTACGGCAGAACAGTAACTTATTGTTCGTAATTAACTCGATCAAGCCAAACTCCCATAAATCAATCATGACTTGGCTAATAAATAAATCTTTGCTCCATTGCTACCTGCAAAATGCGTAGACAAGGGTCAGTATCTCTGATTTACCACTTGCCTCGTGCCGAGTTGGAAGAGCAAAGATTAATGTCAGCGATCTGAATGCCATGCATTATTTAAAACTTCAGAGATAATAAAATTTTTGAGGCGACCGGCCCATTAGTTCAGCATTCATATTGACATTTCTCCCACAGTATTAGGAGTTTTGGTAATGATTTTATATTCCCCCACCCGGCTCCCTACTCATTTTTCCTTGTCCTGTTTTTCACTGATAAAGGGGTGGCCGGACGCGTTCCCACAGTGACACACCAGCACCAGAAGCCTCGGTGTGCTCAGCTCCCCGCCCTGGGGGCCCGTGGGAGCCCTCAGCACTGCACGCGCCTTTGCTAATTCCGGGGCCACGGTTCTTCATCTAACGACTAATTCCAGGAACTTGGTCGCGCTGTAATGGGCTGATGCCTCCGGGGATTCGCTAGAGGTGGTTGGGCTCGGTCTGGTGCGGAGAAGCGGAACGGGAGGCTGGGGGTGGGGGGCGCTGCCTCTGGAGGAGGGAGGATGCTGCTGGGCTTTCAGACGTGGGGGAAGCCATCCAGAATTACCTCATTAGCTCTTTAATTAACTAATTGCAGGGTATTGGGTAAAGCCCAGAAAACTTCCTGGAAATGTAGGAAACGGAGCATCCCCAGCAGGAGGAGCAAGTTCCCAGGGGAGGTGGCACGTGTGCTGGGGACATCTGCAGAGGTGTGACCCACCGAAAAAGGGAACTGCACTGTCCAAAATGGACCTTGTTCCAAGGAGGGATGAGTCCATGGGGTGGTCCAGCCTGTGGCCGGCTCCCCTGGTACCCACCGATGCGCTGCTGCTTCCCGCTCCACCATTGCGGAGGTATCCCGGGATCCAACACGAGAAAGGACCTGTGCAACTTGGCACGTGGTAAGAAATCAAGGGGAGGAAGAAAGGAGTGCGCTGGAGGGTCACCGGTCTGGTCAAACCCTTCGCACTTGGGGTTTTCTGGTAAATCCAGTGCAGGGGTGGCAATTCCAAAGAGTTGAGCTCCCTCCCTCCGCCTGGCATTGCCACCCTGAAACCCAAGTCACGCTGCTGAAGCACTTCAGGGTGAAGCCCAAGGATGGTCCTGGCCAGGCAGCACCTGCAGATGCAGGAGGGGTGCAGGGTGGGGCCTTCACCTACCCCAGCCACAGGTCACCCCTGGCCATGGCAGCCCTGGGGACACGTCCCGAGCGAGGCTGATGCCGTGGGGACACACGGGCCCTGGGGATTCCCCGGGAGGCTGGGTCGGGTAGCAGACGGGCGCAGGGGTGGCATCGCCGGGCGAGGGTGGTTGGCGTGGGTTATCTCCCCTTCCAACAATGCGTTCCTGGCTCCTACATTTTTCATCCCAGTTGAGGGTACAGTGTCAGGCGATGACCTTTGTCACACCCCAGTGCTTTGTGGGATGTAAATTAGGGGCTTTTTTTTCCCCTCATCTGGCCAGATAAGATGGATTCTGACTTGTACGTCTTCGGAAGCAGATATTTATTGTAAGCCCACCACTACTCTCAGCAGGTGGACAAAGATAATACTGTCATTATGCGCTCGGAAAACGCTTTGTAAAATTTGGTCAAGTATGCAGCGGACTCCGGAGCAGATAACATCTGCCTTAAAGGACTGTACTGCTGTAAACAGGGCTTAGAAAAATAGCACCCACTGCTTCTCCACGGAAGTATTGATTTTTTGGTGTTGGAAAGGGTCAAATTCAAATTGCCGGCACAAAAGAGCGGCTGCATCTCCTCAACTGCGCGTCTTTTAACAAAGAACAAAGTCATGCGACTGGGAGGGAGGCAGAAAAAGGGGGCGGCTGCCCAGGGCGGCCGCACGCCAGCATGCCTTTCCCACGGGATCAGCCAGCTGCAGCCCTGCAGGGACCGGCACCAGGCTGGCGGAGGTTCCTTGGAGCCATGTGGACTTGGGGGGGTCCCCAAACCACTCCCTCCAGTGCAGCTCCTGCCCTTGCCCACCTGCCAAAAGCTGGGGGGCGGCCATGGGGCTGATGTGCCCTGGCTGCTGCTGCACTGCACACAGTGATGACATTTCATTGCCTGGATCCAAGGATCAAAGGCTTTTCCCATTCTTTAGAGGTCAGGATGAGCTGGAAGTGTCCTCATCGCTGCTGGAGATGCTCACAAGCTGGGGGAGGGTGGAAAACCACAGGAAAGGTCAGAGTACGGTGGTATGTCCCACTGTCCTGGGTACATCCTTGTCCCGAGGGGCTGGGCTGTGGGACACTGAGACATCTGACACATGGGGACATCTCTGTGGGGCGGGCGGCAGCTCTCGCCGCCCCAAAACCTGGCAGGATGGGGCCAGCTTTACTAAGCTATGCCTGTGCCCCATGCTGCAAAGCCCTACCCAGACACCCGATCCCCTCCAGACCCTCCCCAGCAGACACTGTCCCACTAGCCGCGTGACCCCAGCAGCCCCCTGCCACCGCGGGTGCTGTGCCCAGCCACAGCCGTGGCTCCTGGCCCGGTCTGGGACCTCGGCTGCGACTCCATGCCAGCGTGGCGTCGGCAAACGCTGCCGGCGGCGATGCAGCGTCCTTCCCGAGGGTGTCCAGGCAAGCCTTCCTGGTCACTTCTCTTGGAGTGTCTGCTGGAGTAAAGGCATCCGGAGGCTGTGCAAGCAGGGACAGGGATCACAATAAAGACAAGGTGACCTTATCTTGCCCGGGGCTAAAAGCCTTTTGGTGGCCTTGGCAAGGGCTCTCGGGCTGGGGCAGCCATTCTGGTGCTGCAGGATGGTGGGACCAGGAACACTGCTGTCCCCAGACCAGTTCTGCAGAGCATGGGGACACCCAGCCCCATCCAACCCCTTCCCCGTACACCTTGGACAAGCCCAGTGAAGCCCATGGACCTGCCTGGCCTGGGCAGCACCTTCCTGCAGGCACCTCTTCCCATGGGCCGTTCGGGTGGCTCTGCCCCAGGCACCCACCCCATGGGGTGATGGTTCCCCCAGTTTGGGCAGCCAGCTACACCACAGCAGAGCGTCTGGGCGTTCCCGCCACCCACACAGGTGCAAACGCAGGCTTACTGTGATGGAGAGCCAAGGCCCTGGAACAAAGTATCGTGCTGCAGCGCAGCCCCAGACGCTCTCCTCTGCCCTTGCAGAGCCCCCAACAGCAGGAGGACACGGAGCTGTTGGAGCGAGGCCAGAGGAGGCCACGGGGATGCTGCGAGGGCTGGAGCCCCTCTGCCATGGGGACTGGCTAGGGGAGTTGGGGGGTTCAGCCTGGAACAGGGAAGGCTCCGGGGAGACCTCAGAGCCCCTGCCAGTGCCTGGGGGCTACAAGAAAGCTGGGGGTACTTTTTCCAGGAGAAGGGAGTGACAGGACTTGGGGTAACGGGTTTAAATGGAAAGGGGGAGATTGAGATGGGCCATGGGGAAGAAATTCTTCCTGGAGAGGGTGGGGGGCACTGGGACAGGTTGCCCAGAGAAGCTGTGGATGCCCCATCCCTGGCAGTGCCCAAGGCCAGGCTGGGTGAGGCTGGGAGCAACCTGGGCTAGTGGAAGGTGTCCCTGCCCACGGCAGGGGATGGCACTGGGTGGGCTTTAAGGTCCCTTCCAGCCCAAACCATTCCGTGATTCCACGATTCAATTCACCTTAGGTACAGGACTTGCTGGGCACCTTGGGCTCGGTGTTGGGGCTTAGTCTGCCGGAGCCATCGTTGCAGCACGGCAAGCAAACTGCAGGTCCTGGAGCACTTACAGCATAATGTCAGCTGTGGAAATTCACTGCCCAAGTTATTGTCCCACAGGAATGCCTTGAAAACATTTCCTAGACACAGTCTAACGGGAAACGATACCCTCCGCAGCAGAGAATAAAATGCAGAAGCGGCACATGCAAAGGCTAATGTTTAAAGTAAAGAATTTTACCCAAAGAGCATGTGGCAGATCCAAATCCCCTTCATCCAAACGTCATTATTTATTAATATTCACATCGTACATACTGTTGATTTGTAAGAGACACAATCGATCGCTACCTCTCATAAAGCACAAAAAACCCTGCTCTGCAGGGTTAGGCTGGAAAGGGAATGGCAACAGGATCTTGCAAAGCAGGTCCCAGAAACCTGAAATTTCAGCTTTTCTGCAAAAGAAGAAGCATGAGTGATGACTGCTCTGTTACAACCATTAATAACAACTGGTATCAGTGGTGTTGGCCCATGGACAAATCTACCCCGCAAAGAGCCCCTTCCCCATGATGTGCCGGTCCCTTCCTGTGGCACAGTCAGCTCCAGGACAGACAGAGTGGAAGGAGCGTGTGCTGTATGTACAGGCAAAGACGTGCCCTTAGCTCACATAAAAGAAACCAGTCCTGGCACAAGGCTGTGCCCGCCGGGTGAGCGGAGCCTCCCGTCCTGCCCGGCGTCCAGGGAGATGATGATGCTCTTGGTGGTTCCGTGTCTTGTAAGAGGAAAAAAAAGAAATAAATGTCTTTCCCACTCAATTAAGTGTAACTTAAGGCATTGGAAAAGAAAATGGGCTTCCATTTACAGCTTCGGGATGGCAGGCGGGCGAGCATTCCATGACAAAATTGTGACCAGAGCCCATTTGAGTGCAGAGAGACTTGTTTGTTTAGCAGATCGATTGACGTTTATCATGCAAGTAATTAACAGGCGTTCCTCAAACTCCGCATTGTCCTAAAGCAAACTACTCCCTACGATGTGGACAAGTACCTCACGTTAGCGGCTGGCAGCGCAAGTGAAGAGACGGAGGAAAATAGCAGGAGGAGCAGGGATGCGAGGCCGGCAGGGCGATGGCAAGGTCACGCTGCTTTGAGAGGCTTTCCGTCCTGGGATGGGCAGCGGGAGCCGAAAAATCCAATTCCAGCCACCCAGAGAAAGGCAAACTTTCAACTTCCTAAAGCCCAACCCAGGCAGGTCACCCCAAGCCCCTCCGGTGCTGCCGCAGCAGCCGTGAGGAGGGGGTTTAAGCCGTTTAAAAGCCCATTTCCCGGCTCATTATTATGCCAACCAATTTTTCATTCATCAGGAATCTACCGCGGCATTTTAATGTGAGAAGCTCCCTCCTCTGTTTCTCTTCCCTGAAGAAAAATAGCTTAATTTCTCCAGTTTGATAGATTTTCCTGATCCTTCAAAAGGTAGAAAAAGACTCTTGAAAATCGGTCGTTGAACTATCCACAGGCATTTTATAATGGCCGTAAATAGGTCTACACTGAATAGCTCTCCAGGCATCAACTTGAATGGTGTCCTTGACACTGTTATTATTATCCCCACTGACAAAAAAAAAAAAAAAAAGGGAAAGAGGAAAGGAAAAGAAAGCCTGGGAGCCTCTCCACACCCCCGTTGGTACGTCTCTGTGTGGTGAGAAGGCCGGGAGAGCTAAATGTCCCTCGCCGTAGAGATGCCCCCAGAGACGGGAGATCCGTGTGACACGTTTCCCCTTCCAGTTCGTGGAGTTTCATGCGTAAAAAAACCCAACGCAAGTGAGACTTTTGTCTCGGAAGCATAAGAACCAGTTTGGGGTAATTTGTTTTTGGCTTTTTGCCCCTTTGTCCACCTAAAACTCCACGCCGTTTCCATCAGAGGGTGTGTTGTTATGACTTCACGTTGCTCTTTGCTGATGAACAGCTACCCAGTTCCGGCCTGGGGGTGTTATTCTGTAGGATAACCATCTTCTACCCTTACAATCCACCACCCCTTCAGCAGCTGCAAGAGGGTTTTCAGCTGCGAAACCCATTTTGGCCCTGCACCGCAGCGTCTTCGCACTTACACCCTAAACCCGTTCCTTTAACCTTAGAGCCCATGGGATTCAGTCTTCTGTCACAGGAGACGTTGCGGAAAAACTTGAGGTTAATCAGCGAGAGCTATTTGCTCCGAATAAATAAGGTGCTTTCATTTCTTGAAAGCCACTCTGATTTTTCCAACCCACTCAGAAGGCAAAAATAGCGTGCCCTAAAAATGTCACCGCGCCTGTATAGATTTCTCTCGACTGGAAACGAGCACAACGATCAGCGACTTCTCTCCCGAAGCGGCCTCGGAGGGGTCCCACGGCCCCACGGTCGCGGGCAGGCACCGCCGGCAGAAGGAGAGGGTGCTCAGGTGGGAGCACCAGCCATCGGATTTTTGCTGAACGTCTTTACCTGGGGCAGAAAGTAAATTATAAGTAGAAAATGAAGTGCAAGGCAGGGCTGCAGATGCCTGCGCGGTTCGGTGCGTGTTGAAGTACAGTGAAAACAAGGCTCCAGCTGTAAAGACAGAGCATCACCCACAGACACACTTGATCAAGCTAAAAGGATCTTTTCTAACATTTGAAAGCCAGAAAATTCGGAAATTAGCTGAAATCTACAGTACAAGCCTGCAGAAGTGACTCAGGGGTCGGGGGCTGCAGCTTCCACGTCCCTGCGCTGGGCTCGGCTTGGTTCAGCTCGGCTCAGCTGCGGAGCGACGCTCTGCCAGGGCATGGCCTGAGCCGTGGCAGAGCTGCTCTGCAAGCTGAGTGTGGGGCAAACCTGCGCGGGCAGCCGAAAAGTTGGGCAGACTGCATCCACTCTCCACACCGGACACGGGGACGTGCCCCAGAACTGCCCACCCACTCCCTGGATTCGGTGCCGGGAACACTTGCTGTGGGTTCTCCCCTTGGAAGCACTACCAGAGGTGGGAAAAGCAGACACAAAACCAGCTCAGTTCAAAACACCGCACACCTCTGGGGTCCTTATTCACCCCAAAACCCTCCCCCGTCTCCCATCCGCTGTCCCCACCTCCTCCCCCACACTTCGCGATGACCGAGAGGCCGGATGAACCCTTCGGCTTTGCTGGTGTTCGCTGCTGCCTTCACCTGCACGGCTACTCCTGGAAAACACCTTTGGCTTTCAGACATCCCCCGGCACTCCCACACGGGGGGCGCAGGCTGAGGACTCCAGGGATTTACCTCAAAAAAGTGGGAAACCAATAAAACGCGTCAATCAACCATCCAAGACCTTGCGTCCCGTGAAACTAAGCCACGAACATTTATTCTTCGGAGAACGGAACCAGGCAGGATTCTCTGGGTTTATTTTGTGCACCAGATTTTTCTCCCCTCTCTCCCATCGCGCTTTAGCATTGGCCCAACTCCAAATTCAAACGCCTCTGCCCGTTTCCCCGGGAGCAGCGAGCTCTGCCGTGGCTGGAGGCTGGGAAAACCAACGCTTCGGTGTCCGCGTGTTTTCCCAGACGCAAAGCATTTAGAAACAGAACGAGGCATCCGCCACGGATCAAGCCCGTTGTCCTATGATACGACGGCTCGAGTCGCGACCTGTCTCATCTGGTACACGACACCCTTGTTTGCATCCTATTAAAGCGGGTGACTCCTGCGCTTCACACGGAGCAGAGGATCCTCTCGGTGACAGCTTTTGAGTCGCGGCCCTTTTCTTCATCGTACAACTCCCCCCCAACCCCCTTCGCTGACTGGCGTGGCGATGTGTCACGCAAAGCAGTTTATCCTGCCGCACCAGCAACGCCAGTGGGGTTTTTCTTTAATACCCATTAAAATTCCCAGTTTGTGGAGCAGGATTGGACCCTTACACTTCTCCCTGGCATAGCCACGTGCCGATGACGACTTCTGCTAGCCACAGCCCGCTCTGGCAGGCCTCCTGGCCAACTTTACAGGTGCACCTCGGATACAATATTTAACATCTCTATGAGGATATGAACTTTCATTTATATGGTTGGGTCCGAGCATCCTGCCTGTAGCGGGGTCTGTGCCTCTCGGAGCACACTGACCTGGGGGGAATCCACCTTGTGCCCAAGGACCACACGGCACGGGACGCCAGCAGTGGGTGCGAGGGCATTTGGCACCTGGGAGTTCCCGCTGACACCCACGTGGCACACTACACCCCCGCTGTCGGTGCTCCCTGGTGCAGGCTCCCGCTGCGCCCACACCAGGGACTGTCTACAACCCCGTGGTGCCCACCTGGAAAATCTGCTGAGCGGAGACTGCCCGTCCCCAACACTCTGCCGTGGCCAAGGCAAAACTGCTGAGCAGCACCGTCTCGCTGTGAGGCTGAAATCATAGATTCATTAATAATTAAGGCGGGCAGGGATTTCTGGAGGTCTCCAGCCCGACTGCCTGGACCTGGCAATGTCCCCGACCACCCAGGATGACCCTGCTGGCCAAAAGCCGTTAAGATGCCCTGTCCCCCTCACCCTGGGCAATGGCGGAGACAGTCCCTGGGGCAGGACTGGGTTCCAGCCTGCTCCCAGGAAGGGCTGCAGCCATGGTCACACCAACCACCCTCTCCAAACATCACCCCCGTGTGTGTCCCTGATTCCTGCAAAGCTTGGTATTCCTACCTCTTGGAACTGCACGAGTGGCGTGCGCGGTTAGCTGCCCTATGTCTAACACCCAAATTACAGCTGTAGGGTAGGTGCATCAGCACCCATGCGTGCTCCATTTCGCGAAGTTACACCTCAAGAGCTACATTTCTTTAACTTGCTTTATTTTTCAACCTCAGATTGTGTTAGAAAGATCTGCATTTTCCTTAATTAGAGCAGGTCAGACCTGAAAAGGGCCCCTGACTCTTCTGGTTCTCAGCCCTGAACCTCCATCGGACCATCGTTCTGGGCTGCACCAGCATGGGTAGCAAAGCCGAACAAATAATTCCCAGTCACACAGAATCACAAAGGTGGGAAAAGCCCTCTCAGACCATCCAGTCCAACCATCACCCCAACACTGCCGTACCCACTAGACCATGTCCTCAAGTGCCACGTCTACACGTTCCTTGAGCGCCTGCAGGGATGGTGACTCCACCCCTTCCCTGGGCATCTGGCAAATTTGGACTGCTCCTGCCCAGGATTCAGTCTTGGTTACCTCCTGCCTCCAGTTGTACTTCCAGCTGTCCTTACCCTCTGGACTCGTTCCATCCCCTCCCCTCCGCAGGCCACTGTGGTCCATACTTTGCCTCAGATATTTCATCCCAGACTGCAGCTGACATCTCCTCGGTGGTGAATAACACCCGGGGATTCTCCAGACCGTGGTTTCCACCCTCCTGCCATCCAGCCATGTGCGGAGGCGCCAGACAACCACCAATTCTCCTGGCCAAGCACTTCACTGGGCCCGGGCTTGCGGCACGGCACCAGCCGCTGCCCTGGGTGGGGCTCTGTCACTGGAGAGCAAGTGCGTGCCGGGATCCTCCTCTGTGCTCCCTGGAATTATTTTCCCCGTGTCAGAGGGTGCACGTGGCCGGGATGGCATGTTTTACCTCCGGCCCGCCCCTGTCGGCATCGTTAGGGTCTTCGTCCATCCATTGTGGCTGTCCCAGGCGCGCCGGGTGGCTGCCCCTCGGAGCCACCATCCTGCCAGGGAGCCCGCAGCGCCCCCCTCGCTCTGTCCTCACACACGTGCCTGGCAGCACCCCTGCCGTCACCTTTGGGGGTGGCCCTGGGGACAAGTCCTCCTCCATGCCCCACCGAAGGCCCGCGGAGCGGAGCAGACGGCATTTGGTTGGGGCAGTTTAAGCCAGCCAGGATTCAGATCAACCCAGAAAGAAGAGGGGACAAATCGAGAGCCCTAAATTGGGGTGTTTAGCTGCAAATTACAAATTTTGGTCTAAAAACTGTCTAATGAAGGTACTTGTGCAAAGGCAAAAGCCCCCACGTTTGGCAGATCACCCCCTCTCAGGCACGGCTCTTTCTCCAAGCTCTCAAAGATGCAGCCCCCCACCCCAAGCCCCGTGGGGGGACCCGGGGGTCCCCACAGTGCAGGCACAGCTACCCCAGCACAGGCAGCACCCTGATTTTGCAGCCACCTATTTTATATACAACTGGGAACAGAATTTTCAGCCGTGCCAATCCCCTGCCTTGCTGGGAAACCTAATATCCCAAAATAAAAATCTATATTTAATACCCTAAGCGCATCCCATCGTTACATAATTCACATCTATTAGCTAAGTAGAGTAATGAGTGCTCTGCATTTTTAAAGCATCAGTTAATTGTCTCCCTCCTCCCCGGCAGCGCAGACGGAAAAGGCACAAAATGAATCCCACAAAACCGCAGCTGACAGGTTTCAAAATCTATTTTCCTACCAGGAAATATGGGAAGGGTGGGTGATTAATGAAGGACTATGAAGAAAAGGTTTTATCCAGCAGATTAATTCCAACATGTGTTTAAATCCTTCGTGGAGTTGGACAAGACGCTTGGACGCGAAGCCTTGGGGGATCCCAGGGGCTGAACGGGCCGTTGTCCATCCCGGCTCCATCGCCCTGGAGGGAAACCCGAAGGGAAAACCCCATAAATGCAGCCAGGAGATAAAACCCATGAAAACACCAGAATTTTCTGAGAGGTCTAGGAAGGATGCCCAGTAAATCTGAGCCAAGCTGCATCGTATTTCCCTTCGGATTTTTTACAGGCACCTTCAGTTTTGCAGCACACCTTCCCAGCGACGCACGGCCTCCCGAACCAGAGGCGATCCATGTCCGGAGGCTCCTCTGGAAGCGCTGGCCCCTGTTCTGAGTAACGCTGACCGTGTTTTACAAAAACAGAAATAATTTTTCAGCACTTGCGCGTGTTTCCCCCTTCCCTGCAGAGACGAATAACGAGGGCAGGAGAATGAATCTGGCATATAGGGAGGGCAATCATGGAAAGCTTTCATGTTCCGGGAGCAATTAATTATCCAAACCTCCAGTTTTGGAGAAGAAGATATTTAATCTCTTTGAATCCCTTGTGACTCGGACCTCTGACCTGAAAACCGTGACCTTCGGCACCCCGCGCTGCCTCCCGTGGGACAGAACTGAAGGAAGGACCGTTGTTTGGTAAGCAATCCTTCCATAAATCCCGGGAAGCATTGCCCGGGAAAGCCGTTGGCTGCTTCACAAGATAAAATATAGATGAAAATCACGCAAGTTATCAGCAGACCATAATATATTGAATGTAACATATATCTACGGTATAAACACAGCACGGGCAGAAGTGACGCACAGCATTGCCGTGTCCTGGAGCGTCATCGAACCCCGGCAGGATTCGGATCATCTGGTGCCGGATACACGTTGCTCGTGGCATATGACATTAATAAAACTACGGGGAGACCCTCGCCCGTGCCCGACGTTGGGGGTGGCGAAGGTTGGAGGGCAAGAGGCAGGCATGGAGCCAGGGCGAGCCGTCCCTCCCAAACAGGGTAATTCCCAGGCATCGCAGACGGAAGGAACAAGCTGTCCCTGAGAAGGGGAGTGTGGTTCCAAGTTCCGAGTCCCATTTACGCTCCTTCCAAGCACCTTGTATCGCTTGTAGGGCAGCAGACCACTGCGGAGTTGATATCAGCCGTACCTGCGGGCTCAGGATGAACTGCCACACGTAGCCAAAATACCTCTTCAGTGGGAAAAACAACTCTGGGATACCAGGGAGGAAAAGCAGAACACAGAACAATGCTTCCATTCAATTCTCGTTGGACGGCACGATGCGCTGCGATCCACCGTGGGGTGGGATGCGTACGTTACCCACGGTGAGGGTCGCACACGCTTTGCTAATCAGCGTTCCCTGATGGAAGGGAAGACTCCCCCTCCCGCAGCAACGCTCCGTGAGCAGGGAGATGTCTTTGGAAAACTGGGAAGTGCAGAAAATTGCCACTGAAACAAGTAATCACGGTGGCGTTGGCGGAAGCTCGTTCCGTTTCCCATCGCCCACGGCGAGCGCTCCCCGGGGAACGTGTGTGCCTGACCCTACACTTTCCCCATTTTCCAAGCCAATGCACTTGGATGGGAACTCATCTTGCTGCTCTCCCCCTGACTGCATACCCCACGGATCTCCAGGGGTGGGACGCTGCCACCTCAGAGTTGGCTGGTTCCGTTTCACTTATGCAGCTTCCCAACGATCAGGTTTGGATTTGAGCTCGGGTTCTGTTCCCGTTCCTTGCCAGCTCCGCAGATGAGCTCGCCCACGAGACAAACCCTCTTTGGCGTTGCCTTCGCTCTTGCGAAAGCCACGGATTGCCTTCCCTTACCCGTGCCAGGGGGAACAACCGCGCAGGAAAGTGCTTCATCTGGCTTTTTAAGGGTGTTCCCTGCCCCCTTCTCAATTTGCAGCAAAAATTTCAATTTTCAGTAAAAATTAATAGGCTCGTGTTGCCATCTGTGCACTAACTGACATCCCTGGTACGTGCCGTGGGTCACGGAGGGTCTCTCAGGAAAAGCCGAGCGCGGCCCAGCGGCGGCCCAGCCCTCCAGCGTCCGCCTCGCCCCAGTTCAGGCCACGGTGCGGCCGGTCCATCAGCTCCAGATTGTCCCAGAAGGAGCACAGCTACACCGCAGCGGCGGCACACGGGCTGGGGGTGAAGCCCGGCTGGGGATGCTGCGCCAGTCCCTGGTGGGAGTTGGGAGGCACTCCCGGCCTCAGCAGCAGGGATGGGGGTGGGAGAGGCAGGAGGCAGCTCCATCTCCCCTCGCTCCCTGACGAGACGAGCGGGGTCTTATTTCTGGAAGCAATTTAATGGTTTGCTGATAACTCTGATTGGTTTGGTGTCAGGTTAGCTTTCAATCTCCGCTCTGGCCCGCTTCACTCCCTACAATAACTGCGGCCGAAGGATGCTGTTCCAGCGTCGGACACGCTCCCAGGGAGAGAACAGCCACGGAGGAAGGGAAGCTCTGTTGGTGGCAGAGGTAGCAGAGGCACCCCCGCTCCGCAACATGCAGGGAGGTGCATCCCACCCCAGGGATGTGCACCCACCTCAGGCACAGCCTCTCCGGCCAGCCCCAGTGCTGCCCCCATCCCCCATTCCAGCACCAGCCCAGGACTCCCACGTCCTCAGGGATCCCCTCCCACCGCCGCCAAATGCCCACCGTTGCTTTCCAAGTCCCTGAAGTTAAGCTGGGCATTTGTGTTCCAGTAATGCTGCTCCTCCAGCTCCTGCCCCCTTCCAGATCGCAGGAGCAGGCTGTCCCATCCCAGCCAGGCTTGGACGGGTCCCTGGTGTGTGTTTAACCGGCGTCTCTCGGGCCACCCGCTGCCACGAGGCCAGATGGGCAGAGGGTGCTGCTGCTTGGGGCTGAGCTTCCTCCCTCCGCCTTCGCCTGGGCAGAGCAGGGTGACGCCTCGAGCACACGCACGGCTCAGCGTCAGCACGTGCTGGGAAGAGTTAGGAGTGATGGTTTTGGGGTGTAAGACCCCTCTGCACCCCACGGGCTCCCACGGGGCTGCTTTCCTCAGCCCCTGGAGTCACAGAGACCCCCCAGCATACTGCAACATCCACACCCCTGTCCCCCAGGATGGTTTCCTTCCCTCTGGGATGGATGCAGATTTTAACGGATGAGATCCATGGTGAACACCCACAGGTGGCAGGAACAGGGAAGGGGCTGCTGGACAGCAGCTGTAAGACGAATGACCAGAGGCAGAGGACCTGGGGCAGGGCAGAGGTGGTGACCACCACCTTGAGATCCAAGCTGCAGCTTGTCCCCTCCGCCACGGCCACGGCCACTTGCCCTCTCCCACGGCTTACATGGACGCATGGGCTTCGTGTGAGTGAGGGTTTCTCTCAAGCCGCCATTCCCAAGCACAGCAAAGCACAGCAAAGCACGTCCTACCCCAAATACCGTCTCGTCTCCTTTACCTTGGCCATCCCGGCTCCCCGGGCACCGGCACAGGCCCTTTCCTGAGGCCCACCCGCCCCAAATCCCAGTGCCACGCAGGGGCACGACCTGGGTTGGGAGCATCTCCAAGGGGCGGAGGGGGCATGGCCACCCAGGGCAGCCACCCCCTTCCCCTGTCTGCTGCCTGGCACCGGTCGCAAGGCTCATGCAAATGCAAAACCTGGGCTCAGATCCACGTCCCTGCTCGGGGACAAGGACAAACTGGGCTGCCTGGTGTTTCTGAGCGGTGGGGACTGCTGGCACCAGGGGAGGAAGTTTGGCCTCTGCCTTTGGTGTTGACGGTGAGCGCTCCTCAACAGTGTCACCTTGACTGTGGCAATAACCTGGCTGCAGGGAACAGCATTTTCCAGAAAAACCAATGACTTGCTGAAACAACTTTGCCTGGCCCGAGGTTTTTGGCAGAGCTGACAGGAGGCCCAGCAGCCCGCCCTCATAAAAAAAACATTATCCGGGCTTAAAACCACAGCTCAGCGAGCAGAGGGAAATGGCTCGGCACGTCTCGACGGAGCGCACTGGGATTTGGGTTTGGAACGTCTGGTGCTCGCCCTGAAGGCTCCTGCTTTGCGTCCTCCGGTCGTTTGGTTCCCTCTGGCACAGCTGTCGGCTCCAGGGGTTCATTCTGCTCCCTGTCCTCATCCCTCTTGGCTTCCTTCTCCTTGAGCTGAGCGGTCCCGGCAGGTGGCGGAACCATATTTCTGCAGTAAATCCGGGCCTGCTTTAAAATGGATTTGAATCCATTGTCTGGCTAAACCACAGACAAAGTGGAAATCCACTGCCTGTCTTAACTTCTCTGTCCTCAAAGCAGAAACAAATCCATTTTGCAACTCCGCAGCGGCGCTCCGCGTTGCCCAACAGGTTCCCATTTGGCTCTGCGCTCTTCTGCGTCTCACTGCAGTTCATTACCATCCGGTTTCTGTCTTGAAATGTCGTAAAACGCACCTTCGAGATCCTCATGGAGGATCTCATAGAATGGTTTGGGTTGGAAAGGACCTTGTCCAGGCGAAACGTATCGTGTCACCCCTTCAGCGGAAGGGGACGATGGCTGGGGCTGGACCCAGAGCTGGAACCGGTTTTACAACAGCCCTATTTAACGAGATCCACGATGTTTCCTAACGGATAGTGTAAAAGAGGCAGGTGCAGCGCGAGACGCAAAAGGGTATCCCTGATGCTCGTTAACCACCGAACGCACCTCCCTGAGCGCAACCAACAGCCACGGTCACGGCAATGCCAACCCTGGGGAAGCTTCTCTTGCCGTGCTCCTTTTGCCTCGGGACGCTTGGTGCCGGCAGATGTGAGCGAGGCCACGCGGTGTGGGCAGGAGGCGCTCTTTGATGTCAGAAAGGTGGTGGGTTTTAAAACACCAAATTTAAATCATGGAATCGTAGAAATGCTTGGGTTGGAAAAGCCCTTTCAGCCCACCCAGTCCAACCGTTACCCCAGCCCTGCCCAGCCCACCACTGACCCCTGTCCCTGAGCACCACGCCCACATGGCTCTGAAACCCCTCCCAGGATGGTGACTCCCCCACCTCCCTGGGTAGCACCTTCTGGGAAGGAATTTCCCCAATATCCAATGTAACCCTCCCCTGGAACAACTTGAGGCCGTTCCCTTGTCCCACCACTTGTCACCTGGGAAAAGAGACCGGCTCTTGGAGACGTGCAGATTCCACCATCCCTGTTACGATAAACCCAGCAGTTTCCTTTTGCTGTATTACAAACCGGGAGTAGCTCTGCGGGGATGAATAAACGCCTGTTTAAAGTCATGTATTTCAGTAAATAAATGTCTAACTCCCCCCCACCCCGTTTTAAGCTACTCCAGCCCTTTGCAAATAGGTTGCCAATTTACAAAAATCAATTAAAATCCTATATTCTAAATGTAACAAACAACAATGATCTTCCCGGAGATGTCACTCAGCCTTCAAAAAACCCCAACAAATCAACATTCCAAAAGCTCTGCTGCTGCAGCAGAAAGTTTCCCCCTTTAATTTTTCATATGGGATTAATTTTTAATTTTCAGACATCAGAGAGAGGAGGGAAGTTCCCCAGGAGCCCTCCTGTTCAAAGAGCACTCCAGGCAGCTATTGCCATCAAGTGTCAACCCCTCACACCCAAGGCTCCGACGCGGATTTTTACCGGGGTGCGTGTTCAGGCAAAGGTATCGCAGGGAAAGTTTCGGGGTTTGCTAGGAGCGGGGCACAGCCCGGACAGCTTGTTGGGGGAACGGAAGGAATCCCTGTTTTCCTTCCTCCTCGGCTCCCTGGAACTGCTGTTGAGCACCCGCCCTGCCCGCCGCTGGGTACCTGGGACCCTCCGAGTACCTTCCCACAGGTTATGCCAGGGAATGTTGGCCGGAAAGCAGAGTGACGCAGAAGTTATTGGATGTGCACTCCACGCTCAACAACCTTAAATACAGGAACGACCACCTGAAGGGAACTTTTCCCCCTGATAGTGCTTTCCTGGCACTGGGAACAGAGGGAGAAGCGCAAGGACTGCCAGGAGCTCCTCTTCCTGAAGGAAAACGGGAATTGCAGAGCTTCCAGAGCTGGCGAGGTGATGTTCAGGGGATATACTCGGCTTTGGGCTCTTCTGGTTGCTCCTGCAGCATCCAGAGGACAAGACACCTTTGGGTCCTCTCCAATTTCTGTACCAACACGTTGCCTTTTGAACACGGGAGCTACGGCTAAGCGCATTTATGCTTCTTTGCGTGCGTGTGACCTGCCAACACCAAGAAGCATTTTGCCTACCAAAAAATCACCATTTGAACCCAAATCCAGCCCACTCCTGGTCGTTTCATCTTCCGAGCCCAGCCTTGCCCTGGCTGCGTTTAACGGGGCACATCCAGCACGTGAGGAGTGCATCCCGGGCACCCGTGCCGCGACCCTTTCCGTGGGACGGGAAGTCGCTCCCGGGACAGAGCGATCCCTAAGCAGGTCCCTGCCTGATCTCGGGGTGACCCACGCATCCCGAGGTGACCCTATCCCAAAACCCGCATCGTACCAGCCACGCTGAGTTCCGAGCTCCCTGGGGATGGGGCATTGCGCAGCAGGAGAGGCGGTCCCCGCTCCTTCCCGCGGGGCTGGGCAGAGCGAGACGCGCGCAGGCAGCCCGCCCTCGTGTTTTACGTGACCGAACGCAGCGGATTTGAAGTGCGATTTCTTTTCCGTATATCGAGAGTGACCCCTCGTTTCCAGCATCTTACTCCAAATCAGCTAATTAGCGGACAGAACCCCTCCACCGCATCGGTTCGGGCAGAACATCAGCTGACAGTTGGGGTCGATCGTGCGTACGCAATAAGTAACGCACAAACCCATCGCTCCGTATCCCAAACACCTCCCTCGGCTCCTCTCCCTCCGCCTTAGCGCGTGCTCTTTCAGCCCAGGGGAAGGCAGCCCCTTCCCATTCGATCTCATCCACCCCTTCCCATCTCCGCTGTGCCAGGAGCTGGCCGTTGGTCCATCCCCACCACGTGCTGCCCCGACGCTCCCCAGCGCCGATGCTCCCCAGCGCCTCCTCCACCCCTACGGAACGCGGCCGACTCCGCCCTTGTCCCTCCTTACCTCGTTGCCGCCGTAAACACCCCGGTGGGTCCTTCCCGTGTCCAGCCGTGGTGGGGGTAGCGCCTCCTCCCAAGGTTACGTGACACTCCAGGGCCGTTTCGTTCCTGGGGTTGGTGTTAAACGCACCCAGTGCCACGCCCTAACCACACGCCACTCCCGTCGCACCGGTCACCCACAGCCAGCCTCGGCGCGGTTCTACCTCCAGCGCCAGGACAGGGTCGGACGCTCCGGGCCAGCGCGGCGTGAAACCGAGGAGGATGTGCTCCTCCGCTGCACCCTGGGCAAGGATGGGCACCGGGGACCGCCTCGGCTGCCCCGCTCACTGGTTCTGCCCCGCGCAACGCCCAGCAGCATCGCCGGCACCGCCGCAGCCCGGTCAGACCTGACTTGCCCTGCGGACATCGCTGGTGCCGGACGCCAACGAAACCAGGGTGAAGGAGGGGACGGGGCCGTGGGGCTTTTGGCTCGAGTACAGGGCCAGACATTCAATTATCAAAAAATAATGCTGGATAAATGGAAAAAATATTGATCTTTTTGCATCAAAATGCAATCACGCCACATCCAGACCAATAATGTCCTGGGATGCAGATAGATGGCAGGAAATAGGCACCTGTTTTTCACAGTTAAATGACTTAAGGAATAATCTAGGCCTTAGGATGTTCTCATTTCTACCAGGCGAGGAGACGGCAGCGAGCGTGGTGCCCGCTGCGCTGTCCCCGTCCCTCTACACCACCCGAGCCCTTCGCCTTGTGCCATGTAAACAGCAAAACCGGCGCATCTCGTCTGTTGAAATCCTTCCGGCTTTTCGTCCTGACCTTTGGTATTTGTGCGTATCGACGCTCGCTCTGAACCGTCGCACAAACCACCTTGAAGTGTCAAGCTTTAAAAATGAGTCTTCTTTTCTCTTTCTCCCGCGCAGCTTGGATTATCTTGGCCTTGTCAAAATACATTCTCTAGTTAGAGGTTGGAAATATTTCCCTCCTGGCTCCCAAGTATTGATTTTTTCCAAGGCTCAGCTCTGCCTGTCAGCCGAGGAGGGGCGAGGCGAGAGCTCGCCCGGCGCTGGCTGCGCCTCCGGCATCGCCCAACACGGCTGCGACCGGCGCGCTTCACCCGCAAGGACACGCCGGGGCTGGTTTTTAGGAGTCACGCGCCTCGAAAGCCGCGGATCCGCACAATCCCTTGGTGGGTTTTCAGGCCGGTGAGGGCAGGTGCGGACCCTCCCCGGCTCACGGGCCCTGCAGCTGCCTGGCACTGGGGCTTCCCCTGCAGAGAAACCCAACTGCCACTTGGCGAGCAGCGTACGTGGCGAACCCTAACCCAACGCTGCGCGTAGCGACACTGCGCCTCGGCACAGTCCCAGGCATTAACGTAATTACTCTGGGGGATGCGACCCAGAAAGAGGGAAGAGAGCGCTGGGGCCGGTGAATTTCTGACCGTGACTAGTCCCTTGCGTTGGGAGTCGCGTGAACTCCGCTCCCGGCACCCTCCTGCCCCCGTTATTCGTAACGAAGACCGACGCCCCCTCACCGTGACCCCCCGCCTGCTCTGGTGGTGACTGCGCTCCCGTCCATGCTGGTTCTCAAATGAAAGCGTTTCCTGCAGCTGAGCGGGCCTCAGCCTACCGGCCAGGAGATCAGCAGAGGGAAACGGTTCGCACCCCGCCGCCCCACACCACAACGCCAACGCTTCAGCACAGGTCAGGTTTATTTCATGAGCGTATTTACACCGGGAAGTTCCATACGCAGAGGGAGGGGGAGTGGATTCATGGGAGAAGCTGCTGGGGAGGCAGACAGTGGCGCCATTGACTGGGATCATCACAATATTTTCATACAGGTGTCTCACCATCTTTTACTTGCAAACTGCCGAGGAAGCCACGGACGTCTCTACGTTTACAAGGACAAGCCCAAACACGGCGCTAGCAAATCAATAAAGCACTACAAGCTCACGCTGGAATGACAACGCGCATTCCACCGCGGCGCTGCGCGCGCGAGGCCGGGTGGCAGTCCAGGGCCGGGCAGGCGCCGAAGCGGAGGGTTGGGTGGGAAGGGATGGCCATCGAGGCCCCTTCGCCCAGCCCGACGGCTGGGGGTCTGCCTGCACCCCACTCCCACCTGCTTTAAACACAGCGCGAGACACGTCGGGGGTGAGCGACTCCTCAGCCTCTGGCTACCAACGGTTCGGCTCGTGCTACGCGGACCGGTTTTCGGGACCACAAGGAAAACGCCCGGGTCTTTCCCCCACTGGAGAAATTCCATTACACCTCCAGCTTAAAACCAACACCCTAGTGCACACGTAACTCAGGTGTTTGCTGGCCGTACCACAAAGGAAATCAGTGCAGGGGCAGGGTCCGTGTTCCCACCGGGGAAGTAAACACACACGTACACACGTGGCATGTCCCATTGCCGATGGGATTAGGGTCCCGGAACAGCGGCGGGAGAACGCTTCCCTTAGCGGCCTCACAAACCCAGGCGGGACTCGCCGCGTTCCAGCTGTGCGGGTGGGGAGTCTCGTGTCATCGGCACGGTTACACACAGGGCTGCACAAGCACGGCGCGCATGCACGCTGCGTTAGGTTCGCTCTGAAAAGACCCCGATACTCTACTGCAGGGTTCTGCACTATGCACAAGACATTCCTGCCAGGGAAAAGATTAAGCTCCACGGCAGTTGGTGTTAAACATTCCTAATGGTCTTAAATACTTGCCTTTTTTTGTTTGTTTTTAATTTTTATTTTATTTCTTTTAAACAGCAAACAGATATGTAGCGTCTGGACCGAAAATTTCACTTTCATGAACAGTGTTCTACACAGACCTAACAAAAAAAAAAAAAAAATCGATGCTTTTTTATATTTAGAAGCTATTTTTAAAATTCATTTATTCCTGTTTTGGGGAAGGGAAGATGCACCAAGTACCATTTTGACGTTTTTATGTAAAGCCAGCCTTCTTCCGTGAGCTCTGCAGACAACAGTGGCAAGGAGAAAGCTATACAAACATATACATCAATGTGTTTAAATAAAATAGTATTTTATAGATTTTCTTTTTCTTGACTGTGAGCATAAACCAGCATACTTTCACACTATTAAATATTTCACAAAATTAGATATGTAAGAGGAGGGAAAAACACAGTCACAACCAACGTTACACAGGAATACTACTGAAGGGAATGTTTCAATATATCCAACCGAATCCCTTACCTCCTGCACCCTTTTCCCAGCCAAAGCTGCTCCCTGGTGACACCCTTTGTGCCACCTTCCTCTGGGCCCGTGTCGTGCCCCGGCTCCCCGGTGACGGCACTGTGGGAGCCGTGGCCGCGCGGGGCGCAGGGTGGCACAGGGGGGTGCAGGCTCTCGCTGCCCTGCACGCCCCGGCACGAACGGGAGCGGCTTTCGGAAGGAAAAGCTTTCTGTCTTTATTTCTGTGGTTTGTTTTTAAATAAATACCTGCCTTGGCAGCAAAAACCCCCACCCTTTATATATAAATGCTCCTTTTTCTCAAGTTTGCTATTCCATTTTAGGAGACTTTTTAAATTTATTTACATGTGGACTGTGAGTCTTCCTTCCAGGCTACAGCAAACAGCAACTGAGCACCGGAGCACTTCCAATTCCCTTGGAAACTGAGACTTTGTATAAAGAAATATCCCCTTTGTATCAGAAAACAGGCCACCCACCCTGGAAACTCAACGCCTCCTCACCCGCTGAGACAACGACTCCCCAAAATCAGGGAACCCAAGCTCCGAGAGGCATCTCCCACCATCATTCAGTGGTCACTAGGAGAAAGTACATGTAAACACGAGCCTGTTTTTGGTAAACACTGAGATCAGTCCAGTCTCCAAGGGAAGGTGTGTTGAAGGAGGGCTGCTGCGGGAACGCGGCACCCAGGGAGGAGGGGGCCAGGCTCAGCCCAGCTGCAAAGCCTGGTTTGATTCCTGCCGCTGTGGGTCTGGCTGCAGAGCTCCATCCATCACAGCGTTACCGATCCCCTTGAATCCACCGCACCACGCGCCGAGCACGATCCCCAGCGCCGCCTGCAAGAGAAAAGCAGACGGTGTGAGCGGCAGAGCCGGGCAGGATCCCGGCGGTGGTCGCGGCGCTGCCGTGGGCATCCCGGCAAAGGGCAGAGAGAGGAGAATTAGAAGGAGCTTTGAAATGGGTTCCCAGCTTTACCCTAGACCATGAAGCGATGCTCCTTGCCGTCATGAGCCATGAGGATGACGTTCCGGTTGGAGGTCCAGATGAGGCGGGCCAGCCTGAGAGCGTTGTGGGAGCCCGGCGAGGCCGGCTGGACCGGCGGCACCTGGTAGGTTTTGATGCAGCGGAGCTGGGGCGCAGAGTTGAGCATGCCGATGCTCCCCAGCAGAGAGGTGTTCATCTGCGGAGAGACCCGTGCGTGACCCACCCTGACCACGGGCTTCTGGGGAGGGTCACCGCCAGCGACACGCGCCCGGCCCTCCTCCAGGCTTCAACCTCCCTGTGATTCCCAGGACCGGCGCTGTCTCAAACCAGGCTTAATTACGATTTTGTTAGAGCAGGGCCAAGCAGTGCGGTTTACTGGGGGGTAGCTGCAGGTTTAGGCAGTGGGGTGGTCTGGATGGGGGTCAACGACCGCGATACGCAACGCAAGGCCTGGTGAACTCAGTGGGCACACCTTGCCGTGGTCCTTGGGGGCAACTTGTGACGGCGTGCGCCTCCTGAACTCAAGGAAAACACGCTGGAATGTAGTTCATCAGAATCATAAAAGCACTAGAGGCGAAGATATGCAGAATAAAGGGTGGGCACCATGACAGGGATGAACAGAAGGAACCCAAAGCAAGAGCTTGTTTTACTGTCTGGCAGACCCAGAGGCCGTTGCGAAGGGATCTGTTGCGTTACGCCCTCTGGAAAGCGGGCCAGCTATCAGCGATGCTTTGTCTCCGGCTCCACGGTTTTAAACACGAGATTCTCTGATCTAACCCACCGAGACACACAAAATGCTTTCTGTAACACCGCTTTGCTCCCAAAAACCTTCTCGTCCTCATGCATCCCCACCCTAGGATTTCCATTGGCCGCCGGCCACGTCCCCGAGACGCGCCCCTCGGCAAACCCTGGGACGTTTAAGGCGCGCTATTGCCGATGCCACGTCCTGAATCCTGATCGGTACCAAGTACAAGCCGTTTCTTTTTCCCTCCCCGTCCCTTCTCGGCAGCAGAGTGGTGTCAGAGAGTGTAAATCACAGCATCTCTAGCAGGGAGCATGCATGCACCGCTGACATTTTCACAATTTAAATCATCTTGAGTAATAACCCTTTTAAGATGACTAATGTTACTGATTTTCCTGCATTAATAATAGTGCCAAAGAGAACACAGAAGGGAAAAAAAATCACTAGTGCACGAGGTCACATTTGAAAACTAAATGCGTAGGTGGATTTAACTCTTTCCATGAGAGCCACTCGAACGTGGACGTTGATCCACCTGGAAGAGCGCGGCGGCTCATGACTGAAACCTCGTGCCTGATTTTCTTCTTTCCCGGCCAACTCTAAAAGGATCTGGTCTGCTTGCTTCCCAGATTCTCCCTGGTTTTTGCTTAAATGGAATGAATGAAGATTCTCGCTGTTTCAGAAAGCACGCAAGAGAGCGATGGATAACGATTTGGTAATTTTTTAGGGCACCTGTAGAACTACGGGAGGACAGAAAATCGGAGAAGCGGATTAAAGAGTAACCACGATGTCTGGGCACGCCGAGTCTGGTTTACAGGCTGATCAGTGTAAGACTCAATGACTCTGATCGAGCTTGATCCCACGAGCTGCTTACAAACAACGTGTTGGTTTTGAAGTCTAAAGCTATTTGAAGGAAGAAAAAAATTCCTGCGTAGGGAACGGAGGCAGCAGCTTACAACTGTTAAAAATATTCCTACTAATGTGGCATTAGAAAGGAAAAACCTGCTCGTGTTACGGAAAATAAACCTCTAGATGCTTCACAACATGCTGCCCTGTTTCTCAGCTTCTCCTTGGGTTCCAGACCCTCCTTACAGTGTTCATCTCGGCTCTCCTGCTCGCAGCCGTGCAGCCCGGTTCAGGGCTCCCCGACGCTCCCACCGCACCCGGGCCGGGATCGGAGCCGGGCGGAGGGCGCACGGGCAGGCAGACAGACAGCTGGGAACGCATCCTTACCTGCCAGAAGGAGAGGTGGCTGTCGGAATTGGAGTACGTGGCGAGGTACCGGCCGTCTGGGGCGAAAGCCACCGCCGTTATCGGTCCTTTGTGGCCGTGGATAGTCTGACAAGAGGGAACAGGAACACAGGAGATTCACAACCCGTCGCTGCGATGCCACTGAACGGACTTTTCAGCAAACACAAGTGCATGAGTACGTCAACTCCAGAAGTATTTTTTTGGAAGACTGAGGGACACCATTACCCCCAGTAAAAATTGAATTTGGGGCAATTCTGCCTCATTTTCACCCGCAGTGTCTGCTACTCTAGCACTCATGTTCTGTCATTGTGTCGACTGGCCAACACCCCCGAGGAGCAAAGCCGAGCCATTCTGCAGACGCTGCTTCCCATCCTTGGGGAAGAGAGGACGGTGGCACGCGCTGCTCCCATAAACCTGATGAAACCACACGAAATGTAGCTCCTGCCATGTTGTGCATGAGCTCAGCACCGAGAACACCCTTTCCCCGGGGCACTTAAGTGCCTCCGGACACCCCGAAACATGAAAGCGCACCACCGAGATGTCTTGTCGCGTGGGATGTAAGCACACACCGCTCATCTGAGATACCACGACAGTTTCTTTCGAGCGTCCGAATCGCTATTTGGCCAATAAACCAGAATTAAATCATCGTATGAACACATTCCCCGCCAAATCCAGGTTTTAAAACCAAAGTAATTGGTCAGGGATAGGGACATAAATGTGGCTAATGGGAATTTCCAAAAACATCTAATACTTACACCCCTAAAAGAGGTTGTAAAGTGGGTGTCCAGGAACCTGCAGCCGGCGCGCAGGGAAGGGTAAGAAGCACAAACCCACCCCCCTGGCCTTTACGAACAGTCTCACGGAATAAAATGAGGCCGCCAACGTAAATGTAGCGCTCCCACACCCATCGCTGGGGCTTTACAACCTCTCAGAAGGCTACGGCGCGCCTGAAGTTAGCCTTACACTTTAAGAACTCATTAATATATTCATTTCTTATCATGTAAGAGGTGAGCGAACTCCAACAGAAGCCCAAGCCTCTCTCTTTAATGTAATCACCGCAGCTTAGGATGAAAGTTTGAAAGGGCTATTAATTAGATGATCCGATGTTTAGCCCCATCAAACTCTTTAGCACTTAACAAGCAAGTAATACTTGTCAATAAAATATGTTTTGGTAATACAAAAGGTAGAAAAATCAATAGTACTAGCACACTTGTTGCTCTTTTTACTACGGAAAATGTGTTCCAAGAAGTACAATCCTTGAGGGGATTCATCCGCTTTGTTATTTAAAGGCAGTGCTTCTCTAATTGATGCTAATCCGTCCAAGCCAAGATTTATTTTTCAGTGCACTACCTAAACGCCTGCGTCGCAACGCGCATTCCGAGGCCAACGGGTAAGCTTAACGAACCCAAATTATTGCTACTCGTTCAAAACATTCCCCTCGCTCCCATCCACTGGGTGCTTGGACTGCCCCGGCTGGCACCGTTTCGCTGCGGCGCTGGAAGCTGCGTTAATGGATTACAGCCCTAACGCTTCCGCGGAGAACGCACCGCGGGCGCGCGCTCTCTGGGGCTGCTTTCCAGTTACTCCTCCCAGTTCTTCAGTTCCGAAGTGGTTACATGAGCACAAACCAAAAAATATGCACAAAATCGGTGCGATGTTGCTTTGGAAGTAGTCTTAATTCCAAAGGGCAGACACGGTGGGACAAAGTGCAGCTGTTTGCAGCTTCCCTCTGCCCAAGCAATTGGTTTTTAATGGGAAGATGCTCCTGGGAGACTATTTGACTTCTGCACCTGCCACCGTCCTCGTCCCCTAATGCATGATATACTGCAGCGATGACAACCTAATTCCAAGTCCAGTATTTGGGAAACGCGACGTTAAGCTGCAATATTCTGCTAAAGGTGACATAAAAAAAATAAACGCTGCATCGCTGCAGCAATTTTATTTTCATAAATACACCGAAACGCATCCTTAAAATTGATCAAGTAACTTATGTACTGCTGGAGAGACACAGTAATATTTTACCACCCTCATTATTAGATATTGATAGCCCCAATCTCTAGGGGTGCTTTAAACGGAGCGAGACAAAACATTCCCTTACGGGGAAAGCGGCCCAGCTAAGGCATTCCCAGCAGCAATTCCCGCCCGCATCGTGTGGAAGATGTACAAAACGCAGAGGTTCGGCGCAGCTAAGCCATCCCCTCATCACGCCGTGCCTGCTTTTTGCACGGCGCTACGTGAAAGCGGCGTCATGCACGGGGTACAGATCACCTCTGAGCCAGGAACGGTTATGGGAAGATTAAGGAGGAGGCAGTTCCGTAACTCCGTCATGGATCAGCGAGGAGTCGCTGGCAGTGGCCTCATGGGCCATTGCAGCAGCCGAGCTGGGGTGATGTGCCAAAGCAACCACCTCGCAGCGTTCCCTAGCAAGCAGCAGTAAGCGCAACTTAGGCGAGAACGCAAACAAATCCCAAGTCTAAAGCTCGTTATCCTAAAGGAGAAGCTTAGTAACAGTAAACAACCAAAATGTTGAAAATCATCGGTGTTGGCTCTGCTGAAAAAAGTACCTCTCCCTCTACTTCCTCCCCAGCTAAACAAAAATTAATGCACTTTTAGACCAGATCTTAATAAACAGAGCTCGGTCTGACAGATCAGGCCAGGCGGGTGAGGCTGGGAGCACCCTGGGCTATCGAAGGGGTCCCTGCCCATGGCAGGGGGAGGGACTGGGGGGGCTTTAGAGGCCCTTCCAACCCAAACCATTCCCTGATTTCATGATTTGTGTCACTCTTAGACACGAGCCACAAAGCCAAAGCAGGTTAGAAGAGCTTTACTGACGTGCGCGTGACCTCTCTGAGGTGCCCCGGCAGCCGCACGCACCGAGTGACTCCCCATCGCACACACAAAGCTCCTCTTTCTTTAATTAAACATTAGCAGTTGGGTTTTAACATTAAGGTCGGGTGCAAAACCCTGCAGAATATATATACACACACACGGCAAACTGTGCAGAGAAATAAATACCTGCCGTTGAGATAATAATGGCAGATCTACAAAGGAAATACCTAAAAAGAAATGCTTACGACTGCTGCAGAGATAAACTCTAGCCTGCTTGGCGGACGGTCGCACAGACATTAACAGCACCCTCACCAGGCCGCGACATCCGATGCCCACCACCCATTTTTCCTCTTTTTCCCTCAGAGAACGTGAATCTTATGCCAGTCTGCAGCAGCACTCCCTCCTGGGCTCTGAATACCTGTCTTCTTTTGCTGTACGGTCCTTCACATCGTACACATCGTGTGACAGATGCACGTAGTTCAAAATGAGCACCCTTCAGATGGGTACCTACGCTGGAGACAGGTACCAGGGGTTTCCAACAGATAGCAGGAAGTCCCCGTTTCCTGTTACGCTCCTGACCTAGTGTTTCAAACAGGAGTTGCTATACCTTTGACTCCTCAAGGTCAAAAGGTTTCCGAGGTCTACAGCCCTTGTTCTTCAGGGGACAACCAGCGCGGTCACAGGGCACGGAATCACAACAATCAGTGTGTAAACATGAAGCACGTAATGCACTCGCACACCCCTGAAACAAGCTGGGTTTACGCCACTTTTTACTATGTTTTCATTCTATTTTTATCAAAACATGATGGATTTTGGATAATGGGAACAAGTCCTATGCTTGAAAGTCCTGAATAATGGAAAGGAAGTATACTTTGTGTCTGGAAAAGGAAGGAAAGACACTTGTTTACAGCTGTCCTCACGGGGTGAGCCAGCCAAGCAAAGCCCCTGCCCAAGACATGCGCTGCCCTAGCCAAGGCCAGGCAGAAGCAGGGCATCCTCAGCGTTTAGTTTTCATAAAAGCAGAGTTTTACAAACCTCAACGGCTTCACCTGAAAAGATAATTAAAATATCGCCTCATTTTTCATACCAAATTCTTCAGAGATAGCCTTTCAAAGGTTTTTTTATGAACACTTTAAAAAATAAATTCCTGCTCTCTAAGCAATTTAGTGGAAATATCTAAAATACTATTAACTTAAAACAGTTTCAGTATCGTTAATAATTTAATTTCTAGGTTAGTTCCAGTAATACTCTCAATGGCAGTAAAAATTTCTGGACTCAGAAAAAGACTACATTTGCATCTTGAAATTAATTTTCCTTGAAATTAATATCAAGAGAAATAAAATACACAATACGTGCACTCTGACTTACGGGTTAAAACGACAGGGTTGTTTTTTTTTAACTTACGGAAATACGATTTTGCGTCAGCCACTACAATTAGTCGGTATTCAAACGCACCGTGCGTGATCTGACAGGCAGCGTTCAGCGGGAGCAGAAGATGCCCTTGAACGGCCGGGCAGAAAAATACATTTATCACTGGAGTGGCAGGCCGGCTGTCAGGTCAATATGTGCCTCTCATTTGTTCGGAGGTTCTCCTGCTGCGAGTCCCTCATTACAATTTGCTTTTTGCTTTCTGGGCAAATGAAAACCAGAAAATGAAGTGGCTTCTTTCCCAACCCAACTTAATCCCGAAAAAGAGAGGAGGTGACAGCTGCAGCCACCCAAGTGCTCTGGGATGGCTTCAACCCGGCCCCAAATCGCACGCTCCAGCCCCATGCCGCGTCACGCCGCCGCGCGGAGGAGCCGACAGCTGGTCTTCTCGGCCCCAAAACCATCGCTGGCATCGAAGCGCGTGCCTGGATCGGCCAGAATCAGCCACCTTTCCAACACCCCCGTGGTCCCAAATGCCCCATTTGCCCTCTCGCTGTGGGGACACACTCATCAGTTCAAGATTTTCACGTGGACCGTCAAAATCCGTACGGCAGTTGATTGTCCCAAACATACAAACCCATCAGCAGTGATTTATTTCTTTTCCCCTGTGAAACTAATGCCTCTGTACGTTATTTAAACATTCACAATCCTGTAATACAACCTCAGAATGTCCATGGGAGGACGTGGTAAACAAATTGCTATTGTTAAAATCCCGATCTCCTTGACAATTAGTGGTTTAAAAGAGATTTCAACAGCTTGTAGGCTAAGCTTTACGCTTTAATTTCTAGGAAAATCATTTAATATATGAATTCTGAGCATGACTAGGACATTCCTACCGAAGAAAACAGAAGGAGAGAGTGTTTAATATTTTCCCCGTATTTTAAAATAGTATTTTAAGATACGAAACACTTAAGTGACCACTAAAAGGGGAAAGATAATAACGGTAAGTTTGTGTAAAGAAAATACGAAGTATAGATAAGGATCTTGAAAAGAGCTCATAGCGGATGAGCACGAGGTCTCTGGTTTTCCACATGCTCCCTGCTGGGAAGCCCCGGAAAGCTTTAGATCTTGCACCACAAATCCCTCGAGGCTGATATCCGAGGGTAGTGAGGAAATCTGGGCTGATATCCCAGCGGCAGAGAGCACTTCACAGGGAGAGGAGACACTGAACGCGCCCCCAGAAATCCCAGCGCAGACCAGATTTACCTTTTAGGGGCTTTATCTAACCAACTACCAAAATGCAAATCACACCCTCCGTGAGAACGGCCACATCAATCGTTAGAAAGACAAAATTAAAGCACGGTAACAGCAACCCCAGCAGCCCGGTGTAAGGCTGACTGGAGGCTGCGTTGCAGCCGAGCGCCGTGAGGAGGGAGGTAAGGATAGGAGTGCGAGAAAACTCTATAATTAATTCATCTAAAATTAATCTAACGGGTCTCCAATTTATAAAGCCACTGAACGAGCTCATTTAGTGACTACCTGAGGGCTTCGGAAAAAAGACTTTTTAATAGCTTTGGCAGAAGGAAGAAAGCCTACGGAGACTCCGTCCGGGATGGCACGCGGTGACTCCTGGTTGATAGCTGATAATCGGAGAACACAGCGGCTGGAGCACGGAGCACTCCTGACCTCAAACGTCTCTGGTGATGAGCTAGATGTGGTCGCAGCAAGCCCAGCTTTGCCTCCCTTCCTCTTCAAGCAGTCACAAGATTTGCAGCCAGGCATGATATTCCCATGAGCTTCCCACTCTTTCCAGTCTGAGGGCATTCTGTTAAGGCACCCGTTGGCTAAGATTTGTTCTAAGCTCTGTCAGCACAGACAAATCCGTGAGAGCGATGGATTTTTGGCACAGCAAGAAGCACCCGTCCTCAAAAAGATGTGTTAAGATGCAGCCCTTCCCCTTCAGCCCCAGCTTTACTCGCCCAAGTCTTGAAGAAAACCGGTTAAAACAACGTCACGGTCGTACTCAGAGCAGTGGAGTATTTGTGACCTCTGACTTCAGAGCCTTCGGAGCACTTGCAAAACACAAATCCACAGCTCCCAAGTGACGCCAGACTTTAAAGCCTTCAGCAACTGCAACGGCACAGGAAAAGCTAACGAGATCAGCGCTTCCCGCCAGGACGGTGGGGTTTGGGGACTTAATTATCCTTCCTGAAGTGTCTTCTGCCCTGCGGACTCTGGGAAAGCAACTCCGCCGTCATTCTGGAAGCCGGCCGTCTGATTCTCGATGCTCCTCACCCTAATTCTTTAAGCAGCACCGGCCGTATTCGCAGATCGTTGGCTCTTCCTGGGAAACCCACCTGCCGCAGAACTCCCTGGCGGTGCTTGTTCTTTCCACAGTCACCGCTCGCGTTCAGTTCCAAGGGGCAGCACCAAGATTACCAACCCAAGTGGAAATTTGGGAGTCAAAGTCCTCCGTCTACACACTTTTGGAGAACGTTTTCTTTAAAGTTAAGATCTCCAAGGAGTAGCGATGCAACGTCACTGTATTTGAAAACACAGCACCTTTCTGACTTTATATTAAAAAAAAATACTGATTTACACTGTGAGACGCACCGTACCTAACTGGGAACGCTGGCTAGACACCCACGTGCAAATACGCATGGCCGGCCTTCTCTGCCAGGACAGCGCGCCGCCCCCAGCTCGGCGCTCGACATGCAGATCATGGACATGTTCCTCAGTATTTTGCAATTGAAGTTTCGCTAAACAATGTGTTGGATGGGAGGAGAGGAACAGGGTGAAGTGCTCGGAGCCTCAGGTTCCAAACGCTTCGGGGTGCTCAGAAACTGAATCGTATCAGGGCCACTTATTCATGCACGTGCTGCAAATTTTAAGGAATTAATTCACAGTAAGAACACCTAGAGCATTGTGTGCGGCCATGTGGCTATACAATTTTAAAACAGATTCCCGACCAATAATTCCTCAACGACTGACAAAGCATAAGAGAGATTTTTCTGGTTATGAGTTATTAGATCCGCAGATGAAAACCCATTGGAGAAGTAGGTCAGTTAAAAAAAAGTACGTTAGCAACATGCTTTTTAATAGTTCTGTTCATCTGTGGAGGGAGCTGTGTTGAAACACATGCTTGTTGGCCATGAGCAACCCTAACGGGAGAGACCCCTGTCTGACCATCACCATTTAATGTGTATTAGTGCTCTGTCTCTACTTCAAATACGGAGTATACATGTCATTTTGCAAGTTGTGTTAACATCAGGCTTAAATTTGGGTTTTAAAAGGTATTTACACACACTTCTTTCAGCTTTTCTTTAAGGGAAGTGGTAATCCCTCAGGAAAAAAGGATGAGTTCTTGCACACCAAGGTGCCTGACAACAATTTATCTACCAAACCTGCATAGGGTAATTTAGGGATTGTCTCTCACAAAAACAGCATTATTGAGAAGTTATTATTTCCCAAGAAAGTTGTAAAAACAATGTAAATAAATAAAATAAAATTCCTCATCCCAGATGGATGGGTCCCCGGGCAGCTCAGAAAATCTGCTTTAGCAGTGCTTGAAGAATAAAAGCTTTTTAGGGAGGGGGGAAACAGGAGTCGAGAACACTTCTTGTGTAAGAAATAGGGTCTGAATAAGAAGTCACAGCTAAATTAGACATAATTTTAGATACTTGGAAACTCAAATTGTCCTTACAGAGCTTAGGAGAAAATCTGTATACCTACTGTTCTGCCACTGCTCCGAGGGATGCCACTAACTCCGTGCTGTAATGAATCTGTAACTCAGCGGGGATCTTGTGGCCTCCGAGGCCGGTCAGTAAGTTCAGTATCTGTCTCCAGTCTATTTGCCTTTTGTATACTGAATTGTACCACTTCAACAAGGAAAAAAGCCTTCCTGTTGGCTCTCCACCATGGAAGCCGACAGCTGAGGCATCAGAATTAAGTAGAAAGCCATAGCTGAATCAAGTTTTCATTTAATATTTTTACTAACTTTGATTATTCAAGAGCACTCCTGGTTTCTGCTCCTGGACTTGCAGTCTTTGCCAGCATCTACCCCCGCCTTCCCACCCTCAACGAGACGTTCCTGCATCTGCAAACGTGGAATGGTTGAGCAACCTCCAAATCAACTAGAAAACAAGTACAGAAGGAGAAAAAAACCTGCTTTTTAGGAAACTAACGTTGCCAATCAGCATGACCTAAAAAGCAAACTGAGTGATTCCCGAGGGCTCATTACTTGGAGGAGTTACAGTCTGAATTTATAGCGCGCTCGCTAGGTTGTACGTGAGGACCCCCACCTCGCATTTGTTACTCGTAGCTTAACACATATATTCCGATGTGCAAAGCAGATTTATCGGTGACGCGCAGAGGCAGATTTGGTGCACATCAACAATATCCAAGTGGAGTTAATGCAGAGGAGCCAGTGTGCTGTAAATTCAGACCTTGGCTACATCCCCACCAGCCTCCCGTGTAGTAGCGCATCAGCACAGTTTACTCTCATAAAATGTGTGTCTGAATTACCACCAGCAACCAACTGGGCATGATTAAACACTGGTTTAAGTTAAAAAAGACAATCTGCTGCAGGCAGGATAGCCCGACGCCCGCCTTCTGCTGGCAGGCTATCTTGCACTGGAAATACAATGTAAGCAGAACGAAAGAGTGAAGCTGGAGCCGGATCCAGGAGGACATGCAGTCCGGATAAGTCCTGGCGCAGCCGAAGCATGTCCCCTTAAATTCCCGCACCACTTGCCAGCGACTCACTTATTCCTCCCCTGTATTACACGACTCTGGATTTTCCCTTGTGAACTCTGCTGTTGGTTGTGTGTGTACAAATTTAGTCGATTCCAACCCCTGTGCATGTCACCAGGGCCGTCTGTACCACAGACAGGGATTCCGAGAGCTGCACACTGCACCGAAGGCGTACGCACCGGCACCCTGTGCCCGCGGGACCGCACGACGGCATTCGCTCTGCAGCCCAACGGCTCCCCTTCCCGCCTCTGCTGAGAACAGGCTTTTGGCCTCAGGAGGTTATACTCAGTCATTATCTTTCAGCTGTAACTTGATGACAAGTGTTCCTACTCACAAGTTTTCTTGCCTCACCTGGACCTGTCAGTGGGACAGGGTCAGCAAACGCACTTACAGGTTCGGACTGCAGGATGGTTCTCTTTCTACCTTTAAAGTACAACGTCTTTTATTCAAACTTCACTAAAGTACATCTGACATCACCAACTATTCATTCCAAACATAGCATGAAATAATTTTCTGCCTTACATGAGAATAAAAGTTTGCAAAGGCATCTGGGTAACGAAGTAAGATAATACTATACCCAATTCAATTAGTGCTTTGGCTGCGTAAGCTCCGACTTTCACTCTGCAGTGAGCCAAATCAAGCACCCTGCACCAAACAGCGCTGATTCTAGCCTGTGATTAAAGGCATCTTTTGCTTTGAAATACACCGAACCAAACCCCAGGCATCTCTTAGATCTTCCAGTGAAAATGATGGAGATTTTAGGGACAAAAGCTTGTAGCTGCATCGCTGGGATCCGAAGCGATCCCACAGGAACAGGGGCTCTGTGAATATCTCTAAGAAGTGCAGTTCTAAATATCCATGATGAAAACCAAGATTTAATCACTGAAAATGGAGTATTTTATGGCTTTCTTGCCTACGCTGCACGCACTTTACCAAGCTGTTCTCTGTTCGCTGGGAACATGGACCCAACTGCAAGTCCAGACCTCAGAACCGCTCTGCGTACGTCACCGCACCACTAACAGCACCGATGTGGCGTTCAGCACGTTTCTTTACAGGAGACACAGCCTCCTCCAAATACACAACCCTATGTCATCCACAGCTCAGCGTTCACAAAGGGCTTCTGTCTCCAGTGGGAATTCTCCATGTTCCCGAGCCTGCAGCAACCTGCCAACAGGAACACACAGACAGGCACGCCACGTACCCAGGGCAACAACCAAAAATTCCCTAGAAATGAGAACAGTGCTGGAGGTCACTGGTATTTTCCCATAAAACTGATGGACCTGTTCAGCTGCAGCCCTCTGGATGGGAAGAATGGAACATGTATTTTCTGGAAGAGGTTCCTCCTCCTACCCTGGAAGGGGCCCAGTAACTAAAATCATAGGATCACAGAATGGTTTGGGTTGGAAGGGACCCTAAAGTCCACCCAGTCTCACCCCCTGCCATGGGCAGGGACACCTTCCACCAGACCAGGTTGCTCCCAGCCTCATCCAGCCTGGCCTTGGGCACTGCCAGGGATGGGGCACCCACAGCTTCTCTGGGCAACCTGTCCCAGTGCCCCCCACCCTCTCCAGGAAGAATTCCTTCCTGATGTCCCCTCTCCATCTCCCTCTTCCTGTTTAAACCCGTCACCCCTTGTCCTGTCACTCCCTGCCCTTGGAAAAAGACCCCACCCCCAGCTTAACCAGTGATTCCGTAAGGGCCAGTAGCTCATGATATACCCAAGCACACTGCCAATGGAAAAGTTATCAGATAGCTGGTATGGATGGATTAACTGGGAGATTTTGGACTGGACTGTTACCCAGCAAGAATTTAAATAATCACACTGATTCCAATTTTCTGGACTCCACGTACAGTCAAGGAGAGAAATAGTCAAAAGGTTCACGCAGGAGCGCACGCATCCCTCTGTGGTAGGTACCTCCAAAGCCAGACGAAATGCCTGCTGTTCCCTTTCACAAGGAGGAAAAGCCCCCAAAGAAAGCACATAGGTGAGTTAATGCCTTTGGATTACCATGATTATAATTAATGACTAATGATACTAAATCTGGTTTGGCTATGAAACAGCGCTAAAGACTCCAATGATCAAAAGCAACTTTCAGACTATTGATGTTTTCCCATCATTCTAAAGTCAATAACAATCATGTATCCTAAATTTTGTTATCTGAAATATAGCTCCACAGTCTGATAACACTGATTTAGTGTTCAGTTTGGGAAAAAAAAAGTAGCAGAAAATAATTCTTTTTCTGTATTACTGCACCTTTAAACAAAGGAATTTCAATTGCATGATGTTAGTTTACAATCTCATGCAAAATATGACTAATTTGCTTGGAATTTAACATAAACCTTTAATTGCATCCAACCTCTGAGACTGCTTCTAGCCCAGCAAAAATGACTACACATTTTTTCCCCCCGTTTATATTCTTAATAAATACATTTATTTAAAAAAAAGAAAGAAGCCCATCTCCCGGGTCATGACTTTGTCCAGCGAGTCACTCCAGAAAACCTCCAAACTGTCGGTTTGTAAAAATCGATGGAATAAAAATGACGTTTGGAACGGGAAGTGTAATTCAGCCACGCCGGGAGCACACCGCGGCGGCATCGCTGAGCTACGCCGCGGCACGTTTATCGTTAGATAATCGCTCCCCCCGAGGATTAACAGCACACGGATGAACCTCGTGCCGCCCAACACACTTGGGCTGTCATTAGCTGACGATAACCCCGCTCCCTGCCATCTCCTCTTGCTTAATTAGAGGTTACAAAGGTTATAATAGGACTAAAAGAACCCGGGAGAACAGAACTTGCAATGAGCGATACCTTAATCAATTCCAAACCGGGGGCTGCGCGCGTGGCGTCAACAAAGGCGTAGGTGGGAGACCGCAAGCCCGCGCTGTGTTTTATAGTAAGGACCTAAAACTGCGGGGGACTTACGAGATGTAGACCCACACTGTGCTCGAGTTTGACAAATCGCAACTTTTTCAACTGCCATGTATAAAGAGTAAAAAAAGAAGGATTTTAGGGTACCAGCTCACCAGAAATAAATTACTAAGCGTGTCCCAAGCAGAAGATGGCCAAGGTGTCTCAGCAGAAGCATGCTAAGCCACACACATGTCGGAGAAACTCCATCGTGACTGCAAAACTACAAAGGGTGCTTCTCGGTTTCAGTGTCTTCTTTGGGGTTAGGAATTGCCAGTCGTACCAAGCTGGCGCGTTCAGCCGCGGCCGAGAGGTTTAAGGGTACGTCGTCTGCTCTGTTTTGTAAACAAAGGCCACATTTGCAGACGGAGCAGCCACAGATCTGCTGCCCTCCGAACTGTTTTCCAATTCACTGTGAAACATCAATTATCTTTTATCAAATAACAGTATCTCATCTCAGTCCATTATCAAGATGGAGTCTTATTTTAGCCGGACTGCAGCCCTATCTGTATATCAAGGCTGGCCGCAGTGCCAGAGTGAGTGAAAGGCTGCGAAATAATCAATAATCATCATCAAATTGTGGTCGACAGGTTGCGAGGATGGAAGTTTTTGATGAAACCTCAACCTTCTTTTGTGCAGCTGATAAAGCTTAACCTTTGCAGTACCTGATAACTATGGCTGAGTCAAAGGCAGCTCTGCATACACGTACAATCCTGGCTCAAAACCCCGCTGGAATCGCCCGGTTGAAGTGGACAGCACCTTCGTGCCATCATACATCCCTCTGGCACTCCGTCAGCAGGCACAGAACCACCGTGAATCACTTTCGGGGGTTGTTATACCCCTCTTCCTTGTCTTCCAAGAAGGGAGAACCACACTCGGCCCTAAAGCTGGGCCAGGAAAAGGTCAGCCTAAAAAGAGAACCTGTGCCTAACAACTGACAGGAGCAGGAGAAAAACCCCTCTTCTCTATTTAAATGTAAATACCTATTGTAAACATATTGAAATGTAAAATTATGTATTTAAATGTAGGCAGCTTTCTGTTATCCAGAATAAAACTGATCACAGAGATAAAGGGGAAAAAATAGAAATATGAAGCCATACATACATTAGGCTAACTGCACAGCAGCCTTGCTGTTAAAGTTATTATTCAGCACTTTTCTTATGATAGTTTCTTTCCAAAACAGAACTGAGGCACAGGATGAGGTTGTAAACATTTTGTTTCCTTTACTTCCAGCATAACATGAATAATCTGCCACCTGAATACAACCTCCCTGTGAAGAACTGAGAGGTGAGTCAGCCATCCATTTTCCCTTTTAGCTATCCATCAGCTTCTCCAGAAATAGAAATTTGAGATTTGTCAAAAGTCACGTGAACAAGCAGAATGGGCATTTCAAGAAGAAAGTACAGCTCTAATTTCCTGGGCTGGGACAGTGTTTAGGCAGAGGATGGAAAGGGAGAAGGCGGCAGACTAACCGCATGCAAGCACAAAGCTGTGGCTGTGGTTATATTCACGTCCTTAAAAACCCACGCAAACAAACCCCAGCACCTTGACCTGCTTTCTCAGCAGACAGCTCTGGAAGTTCACTTGCTCTGGTCAGCCTGAGCAAGTAATGCAGAACATCTGGCATTTTGACTTCATAAAACTCAGTTCCGTGGGATCTGGCAATACCCTTTCAGTGCTATGGCTGAAAAAAAATATCGCTCAAAGACGTCCAGGTCACCAAAACCCATGTGACGGGACAAGCCAGCCCTCCTGCTGCCTTACCCAGGAGTGATTCCCAGCCGTTCCCTAGGGAATCCGACCAGAATGGCTGGCCACGCAGAGACCCGGCTGTGTGACGGACACTCACGTGAAGGCAAGCTGCCCCACGAGCTGGGGAAGAATATATTTGCATTTCAATTCAGCAAGTTATGGTCAAAACACCAAATCTGTGGATCCTTTCCTACACTGAGTCCCTGTAACACTGTTAAGCCCATTTCAAGGCCTCAGTCACAACTTTTAAGAGACACTGGAGGACTAAAATGATAATTAATGCCTATTTCCTGGCAAAACCAGAACTGATATGCAAGATTAAAGACTTATTTGTACCCACTTCCAGGTATTTTCAGAGCCTGATTGGAACTGCTGAATTTGCTCCTCAGATGCAAGAATCATCTGCTTTTCCAAATAAAATCACTTCACGAGTAAGACGTGCCCTGATAAAGTAGCTGAACATAGAAGCTCTGAGTGAAGCACACAGCTCGTGGCTCGTTAATGTGGATTCCCAACAAACGTTAGGAAAACAAGGATGTCCCAGGGAAAAGAGAAGAGTTTATGGTATGAGTTGTACCGTAAAGAGCAAAGAGAGACTTGGATAATTATAGGCTCACCTACCTGATGTAAATCACTCCCCCGAGAAAGGCATGTTTCATATGGAATTGATACTAATTAAAGGTTTAGATAAGTAAATATATAAAGGTTCATCGAAATATGTAATTATATCATACACTCAATAATATAATTATGTATATTATATAGGCTTACATAAATATGTAGTTATATTTTATAATACATTATATATTCTATATTAACATATTATTTTATAAATACGATAAAAACCTTGTCAACGACATAGTTTTATAGAGAAGAGGTTGCATCAAGCCAGCTTACTGAAACACCTGGTTTTGCTGAGAAAAGGCAAAGCCCTGATGCGGCAAGGCTTCGGAAAGGTGTTTGGTACAGTCTATACATTCCTGTGAGGAAGGAAACTGATACAGGTTGGCTGTTAGATGGATTAACTATCGGTTAATCGATGGGGTTTGGAATGCGGCTGTAAACAGAAGAACTGCTGACTCGGTGCGTTTCTCCTGGAAGCCCAGGAGGGCTCGTCCTAACCTAAAAGCCACAGAAAAGCTGCTACTGAGAGTTTGAGGAGAGCACAGAGAGGGGCTGGGGAGGAAAAACCCAAAGGGCACGATCCATGAGGAGTATCGCTGGACTGGCTGGGCACGCCAGCATCCCTCCGGGCCGGGGGAGCCTCGCTAACCTGGTTTGTTAAGGATGATGGTGAGACTTTGCCCACGAAGAAAAGAAATGAACTATTTCTTATGTCAAATGAACAGTTATGTGTAAGGCAGGATGTACTGGTGAGAGGTTGAAGCTAAAGCACGGTCAAACTAGAAACAAAATGCAGCTTTAATAATGAAAATAATTAACTACTGGAACAAATTATGATGATTCTGACAGATTTTCCAAGACTGGAAAATTTAAGATCAAGACGAGATGACTTTCTGAAGACACCCATTGCCTGGCAATGCTGCCCCATGCCAGAGGTCAGACCCGATCGCTGGGATCTCTCCTCACTCCTCTCCATCCCTCCGCTCAAGAGCTGCCAGTCATCAGCTCCCTCCATTTACAATTTTGCTTTCCTGAGAGAGACATCACCCGTGATGAATACACACTGAACTGCTAAACGCCGCTCTGGAGACCGCCGATGTCACCCTGACGGATGTGGCACCAGGCACTATTAAAAAAAATATAACAGATCTGCTCTTACAGGGAATTTGGGTCTTCCCGACACCACCAGACTGGGAAATCCTCCCACACAGCCTTTCCCTCCCATCGGATATCTCATCCTGCCAGGGGTTTGAAGGATTTCAAAGTGTTCTGGGCACAAACCCGCTACTCCTCCAGCAACAGAAAACGCTGAATGGATTCAACAGCAAGTATGGTATGAGAATATATCAAAATTTAGCTAGTATTTTAAATAATTCTCATTTGAGCTTCAGCACAGAGGTCCTACTGCAGTGAAATACCAGGAAATCGCTTATTGTGGAACAGTTCTATTTATGGATAAAGCAAAGAAATCTCCCCCAAAGCAGCACTTCATAGTAATAATCTAAAGCACAGTGCAAAGTATTAGTGTAAGAGAGGAAACTATTGCAAAGGAGTCCTCCCTCTAACCTCCTCCAAGACATGGCTAATTAATAGCAAATTATGATGTAAAGAATTTGAAAAAAGGTGGTAATTTATTCACCAAAAATAAAGCAGCTGAACTGCTCGATATTTCTATTTGTTGTAATTATTTCAGAACTCATTATCAAAGCATTTAAAATTTTAAACCTATCTGGACATTTTAAGTCATGACTTTTCATAACAGGTTTTTGTTGTTTGTTTTTTGTTGTTGATTTTCTCCCTTGAAACCCTCCCGAACGCTCCTGATCATTCAAACGTTCCAAAAGCCGTGCTGATAGAGCCTCGCGTAACCCTTCTCTGCGATCCACAGTCACAAAGCACAGCCCAACCAGCCCCCTTCTCCTGAAAACCTGCTGCCGCCGAGCCCAGGGCATGGGTCTTTGCTGTAACAGGGGAAAAAGACCCCCTAAAACGCCTCCAACGCCTTGCCCCCCACCTCACGAAACGCTCTCCGGAAAGCTGGCCCTTGCTCTACGCTTGGCTTCCAGAGCCGCGTCGCAGTACGACAGTCGGTTTTATTATCAGCGTCATGGAGACGGTGTGAAAAACCAAGAGCCATAGGCAGTCAGCGGCAATGGGTCAATACTGTTCGCCGAGACATTGTGTAGATAATCAACAACAAGGCCCTGGGTTCTCTCTGCGCTGCAAACAGCTGAAGGGCAAATCAATACCGCCATGGGAAGGACGCTGCCCGGCTCCGCTCCCCGCAACACACTGCTCCGACCGCAGGAAAACACCCAAAAACCCAAACGAATTCCAACGTTGCTTGTGTCTAACACTGGGCAGTGGGGATAACAACCTAAATTTGATAAATAATAGAAAGAGAAAAACCCCTGGTCTCCAGGTTAAGTTCCAGTGAAAAATTAGGTAAAATGGAAAAGATAACGTATTTGGAATTCTCATGATGTAATACAAAAGGGTTGCAATTTTCATTCTGTTTAATGGTTTAAAAATAAACTGAAATCCCCAAACCCTGAAACAAGATAATGGCTTGAAAGTAAAATTAAATGTAGAGCAATTAAAAGATTTTAAATAGTAGAATAAACCAACCATCTTTTCAAAACATTAGGAAGAATTCACAAGTTCAGAGGCACATGTGTATGACAGCAATAATGGAAACCAAAGGCAAAATGCTGAAATGCAGATAACTTGGGCTTTGAGACACCACTTTACTGTTAGGATTAATAACCGACACCTTGTTAAAGAAGTGATACTAATATTGTAAATTTTACTGGGGAAAAAACCAGCTATGGCACATGAATGTTGATTTATTATTTGTTTAAAAAGGTGATCCTTGACATCCAACATTCTATTAATCACCAGATGTAATTTGTCTGTCAGGATGTACAACCACCTTTCCTGGAAAGAAAATAAAATTGTGCTGGAAGGTTAAGAAAAGGTAAAAAAGGTTTGTTTCCTATTATTAGAGTTAAAATGCCTTTTTCTTTTCTTCAAGCAGATCCTGAAATTCCTGTCATTGGCACCCTATTTCACCCGTAGCATCAAGATAAAGTAAGTAAAGTCCGTATTTGGGGCAGCAGTTTGCTCTACTGCTGATAATTATTACAAACTTTCCTACAAACGATGACTTGCATTAAGCCCGTGACACCATTTCAGTACCACAACCACCCCACACCCCTGGCTCAGATCATGCCATCCTGAATTTAAAAGGGATTATTTCTTTTGCATGGCTGCAAGATGTGAAAAACAACCTTTTAACATTTTCACCACAACTGTGTTAGTATGCACGGTGGCAAATTACCACATGATACTTCCATGAATTATTTAATGCAAACTTCCACAAATCAAAAGGAAAATAAAGAAAGTTCTTCCTTTCATGAGAATTTCTGCCGTTTTCTCCAGGCGTCTCCAGAGCAACGTGCTTCAGCACATGGGAGCAGCACCGTGACACCCGCCTACTTCACTCCCCTGGGAGCAAAGATCTCCGAGCGAGATGAGGAACACGCGTGAGGAACCCGTCAAGCTTCTGCACTGAGATGTTGGATGGGTTTTACAGTGCTCGTGGGCTTAGCCTGGGATGATGAGCCTGCCTGCCCTCCCACCTGCAGCCCCAAGGGGTGGGCTCGCACAGCCGCTCCCCAACGGCACAAGCCCAGTGGGAGATCCCGAGCAGCTTTAGTATTGCAGAATCATGGAATGGTTTAGGTTGGAAAAGCCCTTTCAGCCCATCGAGTACAACCGTTAACGCAGCCCTGCCCAGCCCACCCCTGACCCATGTCCCTGAGCGCCTCGTCCACACGGCTCTGAAACCCCACCCGGGACAGTGACTCCCCCCCTCCCTGGGCAGCCCCTTCCAATCCTGACAGCCCTTTCTGGGAAGACAGTTTCCCAAATATCCAACCTAAACCTCCCCTGGTGCAACTTGAGGCCGTGTCCTCTTGTCCCATCGCTTGTCACTTGGGAGAAGAGACCGACCCCTGCTCTCTGCACCCCCCTTTCAGGGGGTTGTAGGGAGCCATAAGGTCTCCCCTGAGCCTCCTCTTCTCCAGGCTCAACCCCACCATCCCAGGAGAGTAGGTTACAGAGAAGGAGTGTCCAGAGTCCTCTGTTCCTTTCACCTTTCAAAACAGCGGCTGAAAGGGAGCGTTAAGGCAGAAGGGTAAAAAAACCAAGGAGAGGAACCGGTTGTTTAAGCTACAGGTCAATGGTGACACAAAGACTTCGTAACTATATCGGCGTGAGAATAAAAAACCCAAAAGATTAATAACCCTTGGTATTTTATCCCATCAATATTCTGGAAGAACCTTCTTCAGATGGCGCTCGCTCAGCTGGCAGAGGAAAAACCGCAGAGTGAGCCTTCACATCGCAAGGAGGTCTCACCCACGATCCCCACAGTTCATGTTCTTCCCTTGTGCACATCTCTGTGTTAATCTCAATTAATGTAGACCCTTAACGATGCACATAAATGGGCGAGGAAGGGGACAGCAGTTCCCTCTCTTCTTACCCAGTAAGCAATCCTGATGCTTGATTAAAACCAGCTTAATTACGAGTTGTGAGGGGGCAACTAAGACTTCCGTATGTATTTCAAACATTCAAAACACTAACATATTTCATAAATGCAAAACTATGGTGATGGGAAAAGACTCAAATAATTATTTTATCTTTAAATACTGACTGACTACGTAATTTTTTGATAGAGTGCTTCCAAAAACATTGTTCAAGAGACATCATAAACAGAAAGAAACAGAAATGACCTTAAAACAGACGACAGTGTGTTGGAGGAACATTTTTCTTGGTAGAGACGAAGGAGCAATTAGCACAGCGAGTGGAAAGGCCCCGAGAGCGGGAGGGAGGGCAGTCGGCCAAGGGCTCCGGCACACCACCACAGCGCCAGCAACCCTTGCAGCGAGGGCCTGGCCCCCACGGGTACTCCCCAGGTAAGTGCCCTAATTCCTGCTCCACTTACACATGCCCAGGCAATTAAAACAGTTTGCTAGAAGGCTCTGACTTCTGCAAAAACAAGTTAAAACCTGCCAACAGTGAAAAGCAACCGAAAAGATCCGCTTTAGAATAAGAAACCTGTATCCAATAGATGGCATTGCCCCCTAATAATCATGCACGTGGCACTCTCCAAACCCTGTTATCTCATGAATAATTATAAAATCTGCAAAGAACCCTGCCCTAATTACCCTGAAAGTCCTTTCAGTCATCCCCACCTCCGCTTTCCATGATCTACATGGCAGCTTATTAAGAAAATAAGCAAGTGTTGTCAATATTCACCAGCACAACTTTACTGGTGGAGTTAGTTCCCGGATCCCAAGGGAACAGAGTGCCAGCTGACAGGGAGCAGAGTGCTTTGGAGAAAGGCTGGCAAACCTCAGCTCCACACAGACCCCTTCCAGCAGCTGGTGAGTGCCACATGGAATCCACTTTAAAAGAACCAAAGGAAAAAGTAAAGAGAATAATAAGGTATTTTGGTGGGTAAATCCAGGAGGAGGGATGACTTCCATGGAGGACTGAGCCCTAGACAGCTGTCAGCACACTGCTGTCCTGCCTCCCAGCACCTCTGGGCACCTGCAGCACATCACCAGGCCGGTCGATGTGTGTCACAGAGCCGCCCACAGCTCCCGCGGCGAAGCCCGACGTGCCAGGACGACCCCTCGCACTAACAGACCCTCCGCTCGCCCTGGTGCCAGCCCGGTAGCTGGGACGCCAGCACCGGCTAAACGCTGCGGCTAAAGGGAAGGGCGGGTTCTGTCAGCACCCTCCTTGCGCTCCGAAAGAGAGATGTAAGGAAGCGCATGGTTGTGCTTTCACCTCTCCCTGTCCAACAGCATCAGGAATTAGCTATTAGTTTGAGATGCCGAGACTTCCCAGACTTCTCTGGGCTTCTCGCTCTCCTCTTCCAGCGCGGTGACGCGCGCGGGAAGGCGTCGCGGTCACCGCCTCATCACGCTGGCGGCTGCGGAGGTGGGCGAAGCGTCACGCGCTGCGCGCAGGCTCCTCTCCCAGACGCTCAAGGAAGCTTGTCTGGGAGGAGGGATACGCACGGCTCTGCGGCGCGGTGGTCAGCTCGGCCGGGACAGCGAAGATGCTCAGTGACCGCAGATATACCAACATACAGCAGCTCTTGTGGACCCATTTTTAGTCGAATTAATAAATGATGATCCAAACAACTTAAGATAAAGCAGTGTATATTTCCTATTTGCCTGCACCATTTAGTTACTTATAAAATGAATCTGGCCCTCTTAGGCTCCGTGGGACAGCTGTCTAAACAAAAAATACGGGAACATACAATGCTGTCAATATTGGATTTGGAAAATAACCCCCAGACGTTCAGAACAGACACCGAACCAGCCACGTATACCCAAGGATGTGGTTGTGCCAGCCCAGTACTGAGCAACGCCGCAGATGTTGCACGAAGAAATCTAAGCAATCTTCTGCAGAATGCACGTTTGGTACGGACTACGGGTAACAGCTTTTAGAAACAACCAAATAATCATATTTAGACACACACAAAAGGATAAGGCAAATTCAAAACACAGGTATTTTAACTAAGCTTTAGGTAAAGACTATTGAAATTCAATGAGATGGTCACATAGTACCCGGAATAAAGAACACCACCAATGAACACTTATCCTGCAGTATATCCTCTCCTAGGTCACTGGTAAGAAAATGCACGTGTTGTTTAACATCAGAAAATTGTAAATATCCCAAGCATAAGCATAACAGTGTGTTGTAGGGAGGAGTTTTAGGGAAAGACCCAATCCTCAGTGGATTTCCTGTGACTTCTATGGTAGATAACTACACTGCTATTCACTCAAACTTGTAAAAACCAGGTTTTTAATTTATTTGAGAGCAGGGGCATCACCTAACTTTCGTCTTTCATTACTACCCCATCTGTGGCACCCATTCAGTTCCAGTGAACGAAGACAGTAGGGCTCCATAAACTTTGAGTCCTTCATTAAACTATTGATCCCCTCAGCATTACCCATAATGTTCCAGCAGCTCAGCACATCAACCGATGCAGAGTTCGCTGCTCTTGCCTTTCAATAACTTCTACACTTTATGGGAGGGAGTCACAATGATTTATTTACCTGACATTTCCCAGTCCGGATGTCGTAGAGGGCCACTGAACCATGGCGAGCTCCCACTGCTATCCTGTGACTCCGCTCGTAATAGCTGACCATGTAGAACCTGAATTGAACATCAGGAGAAGTAACAGGTGAGACGTGACGTTAAAATTCATTTGGGGTAATTAACATTAGTGCCAGAACTGAGATTTGATTTCAAAATCCAGCAGCTGCCAGTTTTCATAGCTGGCATCCAGCGAAGCCAGCTGGTGTTGGACAGATCACAGGAGAATCAGATCAGATTTACTTATTTCTGTTACTTGAACCGAGGTTGGGAATAACCCACGCGTCCCTGAACGTCCACGCGTGTGTCTTGTTTACAGCGGAACACCACAATGATGCTGGATGTGTAACGGTTAAACGAGGCAATCTTGACACCCTGAACGGCTGCAAAGCACCTTCCTTGGCATTCAGAGGAGAAAGAATGAGCGAGTGCATAGGGAAAAGTACGCACACTCATAAATTGTTGTTTGGAATTAAGTGGGGGAGAAAAAAAATATGGAGAATTTATCAAACACTCTGTAAACTAATAGCATCCTTCAGGTGAAAAGGAACCGAGAAGCATGCAATAGTCCTTAACATTCAGGCATCGATTTCAAATCTAACAATTGCAAAAATCTGGGCATTTCTACACCTTGGAACACAAGAGAGTCAAAATCCTTGCTTCAAATTCAAATCTTGGGGAATATCATTGTGCCTTCTTACTAAAATTAAGACCCTGTGGAAACTGTCGGCTGCGCTTCCAATTAGATTTTAATTTTACAGCTGGACTACACTACAGTGTGTGTCTGACTTATAGACTTATATATGTGTGTCTTATAGAATCAGTCTATAAAAATACGTTGCTGACCATATTCATGGCTTGGAACAAGAAGTCTTACAATGCTATTTCTCTGTGGTCTTCAGGATTCCCAGAGTGCCATAGCAACTGCTCTCATGCAGGTATGAAACACTGGTTTCTGCAGTGCTGGATGGCAGTCAGGAAGAAAAACAGCATGAAACAAGGTATCACATAAAGAAAAAGAGAAAGAAAATCTCCAGTTGTTGTGCCGGGAAAAGGGCAAGACTAGCTCAGGTGCAGCTCTGCATCCCTGACCATCCACCTCAGACCTGCTTAGGCTACAACCGCGATTCCTTATCCAGTTCTCACTGTATCTGGCATGGCCAACCAGTATGGCAAAGACCTTCAGGAAAGCCTGCAGGCCACTGAATCATGGAATCCTTCAGGTTGGAAAAGCCCTTTCAGCCTACCCAGTCCAACCGTTACCCCAGCACTGCTCATGCCCCCACTGACCCCTGTCCCTGAGCACCACGCCCACATGGCTCTGAAACCCCTCCCGGGATGGGGACTCCCCCTCTGTCGTGCTTTAACTCCAGCTAGCAAAATACCACAAAGCCACTCTCACAAAGAGAGTGCGTGCCCGGGAGTAGACGAGCAAGGGAGTAAGGGAGAGAGTAATGGGAAGAGTAATGGCTGCCAAACCCCCTCCCCACCCAAGAGACCCAGAACATGACGTACTATGGGATGAAATACTCCCTTGGCCCGTTTGGGTCAGCTGTCTGGACTGTCCCCTACGCGGCTCGCCAGACAGTGAGAGCTGGGAACACAGCTGCGATATCAAGACCTTGAATTCAATACAGGCCATCCCCAGCACCAGCTGAGGCCTTATCAGTGTTTTTCTTAGCAACTTCCTAGTAACCACAGCAAAGGGAGTTAACCATTTCCTGACTGAAACCAGTACACCCCCCTCCCTGGGCAGCCCATTCCAACCCTGACAGCCCTTTCTGGGAAGGAATTTCCCCAATATCCAATCTAACCCTCACCTGGCTCAACTTGAGGCCATTCCCTCTTGTCCCATCACTTGTCCCTTGGGAGAAGAGACCAACCCCTCCTCTCTGCACCCTCCTGTCAGGGAGCTGTAGGGAGTGATAAGGTCTGCCCTGAGCCTTCTCTTCTCCAGGCTGACCCCTCCCAGCTCCCTCAACCCACCCTCATCTTTTTCCACCAAATACATGGTGGATAAGGCATGGGACTGCAGTAAGACCGAGTTCACATTTTTCATCATTTCATGTCAAACCGAACATGTGCACAATCGAAGCGGTGCTCCAGGTGAAGGGGAGGGGGCTATTTTTAAGGCTGTTTTCTACAACCAGCAAACTCAGGATTTATCTATAAACTTATAAAAACCCTACAGGCTGCTTGATCATTACAAGTAATGACTACAAAAGAAAGTTCCTATGTAAAGTGGTTTATGTTCTCATTAATTCTATTACACTCCCGAATGGGCACGGTCCACTTGTCTCCTCCAACAGATGCAGAAGGAGGATATCACGTACTCTTGTATGTAAGCAAACAGCATATCTCTCCTTGCCGCATTTAAATGCCCATTTAGACAGAGCGCTGAGTCAGTATTTTTCTTTGAAAAGAAGAATCCATCAGACTACATCACAGAGGGTGGGGGGTGGTGGTGGTGGTGGTAGAAAGCTTTGAGGAAATGGATGCTTTTCAGTTTCATTTCCTAAAAAAGATTACTCCTTAAACTGTCGTCGGCTCTTTACCCTCATTCTTTATCTTTTAGTTAGCTTAGCATTGTTAGAACACACATAGTTGTAAATATTTTAGTACTTTGCAGCCCTTTCTGAACATCTATATGGTAGAGTTCAGCAGAGAATGATGTGCCAGCATATATTTAGACCACGCTACAAATTATTTTTTGCAAGCTAGTGCATCCATATCCATAATTGGCACCTTAACAGAGACCCTGCTCCAAGTGCTGCCCCATTACTGCTCCACGGAGAAACCTCCACTAGCCAGCGCACCGCTTCTTCCAGCTTTTGGAGGAACAGACTTGGGCTGTTACTGCTGGTACCAGTTAATCCTCCCCGTTAAACAATGAGCCATGCCCTGCACACAGCCTTCCCACCCACCTTTTCCAAATGACAACTGGGTATGTAAAGAAAAGATGGTCTGGTCTCCCCTCTGTGATCTCCTCGCCAGCCTCTTCCACGCTTACATTCAGGTCCCCCGCAACACACGGCCTTCAGCCCACCCTCATCTTCTTCCACCCAGCACGCTTGCCATTCGGAACCAGGGCTGGCTGATACTGGAGAAGCCAGCAGCACCGACACCGGTTCAGTGAAGGCCCACTGACTGCTTTAAACCCTGAATACAGCGGCACAGAGCCCTTGTTATTTTAAATATGAATCTAACTTCCTGTGTGGGACCATACCGTGACACAGACTGCCTTGACTCAGTGGGCCGTACTACACACATGACCCGACCAGAGTCCATCAGGGATCACTCAGCTGGAATGCACCTGTCCAATCTGGAAAACGCTCAAAATCCTGCAGCCTTCAATATTATCTTTCATAATTTTAAAGAAATTCAGAAGTATTTCATAATCATTGCATTGTGCTTCAATGCTCTGATAAGAAATGGGTTTGCGTAGAGCATGCCAAAAGGTATCACGATCCTCTAGAAAGAATAACACTTCTGGGAAAAACAGACACCATGACCATACACAAAGATACCCAAGGCAATGGATTTACCTCCCCAGAACGCCCCAGGATTGAGTCACGCCCAACACATAGGGCAGTACGGCAGAAAGAACACCGGGCTATTAAAAGAATTAACAAGAGGATTATGTCAAAGTGCTTCCACTTGGAATGTCTCCAGAGATTCAGCTGAGCTCTGAGGGAAATGTCCACTGGGCTGAACAATCACAGCGGTGGGGTGCTGTATCATTTTTACAATGGCTATAACTATGTAGAATAGGAAATATTACTAGTAATTGAACAAAATGTTAGGATAACGATAAAAATACAACAGGAATAGGGAGGTTTTTGCATTAATTCCCACTTACTCTTGCATTTATATTTTAAGGTAAGGCTTTTAAGGTAGCAGGATGAAGGCAGATTACCTCTATCAGTATCCTACCTGTCAACAGGATCATCGCTCTTTTTGTGAAACGATTCGATATTTTAATAGCTTATTAAATTAAAATGTAATGGTCGACAGATGATTATTATAATTCATTGGTTGTACCAGTTTAATAATAAAACTGGGATATTTATCGTAGTCTAAAGACACTGTAAGTGTTCCCATTTATAAATCACATTTTACTATTTGAAAGTACTGTTTTAAGAGCAAAGCAGAACCAGCCCCAGACAAAGACAACTGATGAGGCTGAGCTCCTGCTGAAGGTTTCAGGTTTGGAGTTTTTGAGTTTGGAGTTTTGGAGTTTTTTTTCACGCTGGCCATGACGCTTCTGCACCCTGCAGGGCGCGGAGCAGCTCAGCGCTCTCTAAGCTTCGTGAGGTTTACTTTCAACTGAATCTCCAGTGCGAGCATCCCAAAAATGTTTCTAAAACTGAGGGAGAGTCCGGCCTCCTACTATGAAGGCGAGGGGGATACTTGCTGTCTACTACAACTTTGGACCAGCACCTGCTCCCTTGGAGGAGGCCTGGGAGACAGGCACGGGCAGAGAAAGCCAGGCTCTATTCCAGGAAGGTATGCGGTACTTCCTTCCTATCTCCGTTTTGCTGACCTTTCCCATGGGACAGCACTGCTACCCGCCTGTGGGAACAGAGAGACTTGGAAGTGCCTGGTCTGGAAATCTCCAATAACTACACCCCAGTACCAGCTACTAAGCAGATTACAGCAGTTAGTGATCAGTGTAGAGAAAGCCACGTTATTCTCAAAACTCTCCATTAGAGGACGTTTTGGAGAACAACATTTAAACTTTTGATTCATAGGAAGCTGATTTGCTGTGTGGCTTAACTCCCAGCACGAAAGCAGGCTTTGCTGAAGGACCAAACTGCTGACAAGAGACCCTGAAATGCAAGCACAGAGCTGCTGCTTTGACAAGCCCTCGGCACGCCGGGACACCTCACTCTGACCGTACCCCGTCTGCCCACAGCTCCACCTGAACGGACGGCGCTCAGCCGCACGGCGCTGACACGAGCCACCACGATGCAAGCCCCCGGCATGGGCTGCCTGGGAACCCCACCACCACCACGCGCCCCAAGGCACATCCTTGTTTTCTGCTGTCACCCTCTTCTCCGCTGGTTGCTTTGATGGTGGCACTAGTTTACTCAGGCAGGTTGTGCGCACTGGGCCCTAGCTCTTTAACCTAGGACCTTCTCGTTTTTGTCACAGCGACACTGATAAAGCTTTGAAGGATGCTGCTCAGCTTGCGTGCCTGCTCCAGTGGAGCAGCTAGGACATAGGGAGGGTAGCAGAACACATTTTTAAATTAAATTAGGCAGTATTTTCCACTTTTTGGACTTTTGAAACACCCAAACTTCAGGGAGTTGTTAATGCCTTTCTTTCCTGATCCATATCTCTGTCAGATGTGGCAGCAAACTGAAAGCCTACCAAAAAATAAAAAATCCCACCCTACATTTGCTGTTAAGGGACAAGCGTCACGGAACAGCCTGTTTCTACTCCGAAAGTCAGAAATATATCCTGCTGCTGTCCCCACGATTTCCTTGGCAGTATCCCTGGAGGAAGAGCTCACCTGCAGATGGCTGGAAAGCATTCCTGAAGACCCTTTTTCTTAACTAAAGATCCTTCAAGGCAATACATGATGATGTCCATAACCTTGAAAACAAAAGTTGAAATTATTTGACCAACTGTATTGTTATGGGTGAAAATAAAAGTTCTACTAGGCAAAAACAGAGAATTTCTGTGCCTGACTCTGTCTTTGATATCTGAGTCTGAAATACAGTTGGGATAAACCAAACAAGGACTGTCTTGCATATGACAGAGTTGACAACAGCAATGGTGCTGACAGCCAACACCACAGTACCTGTAAACAGTTAGAAAACAACTACTGTTAAACACGAGCTCTGGTGTGAAAAACGCCTTTGGGCATCAGTATCAAAGTTGCAGCTCGGTTACGCCATCCGTACCATTCTTCAACAATATTTGTCACCACCGACGAGTGCCACAGATGCAAACTTCCATGTGATTCCCCAAGTACCGGCGCGATGAGCGCCCTGTACCTCCACCAAATTCTCTTGCTTGGGTTTTCTCTGCAACAGTGCAATTTTAATGCAACTAAAATTCAAAAAAACTAGCTGGGTGGTATCAAACAAGTCCCATTTACACAGATAAGGCCCACGCAGAAAGGAATTCTACACTTCAGCTCCGAGCCAACACATCATTCGCTGTTGCATCACCCCCACATCAGAGACGGCAGCACGGCCTTACCTCCACAAGAAGGTCCACAACGTCGGTCGGCATCTTCTCAATGAGTATCTCGATGACTCTCAGGATCTCTCCTTTAGCCCGAGCAAGGGTGGTGGTGTGAATATTCTGCTGAGACTGCGTGTTTGCTGCCAGGGCCGTGTGTCTGTGCACCTGTAACGAGCAGGGTTACACCGGGAAACTCAGGCTCGATTCTCTGTCTGTGCTTAGCTACCCCAGGAAAGCCCGTACCAAGCAGAACGCTTTGCGTTACTTCGAGACCAAGGGATCATTTCTCCCTTCCCCCTTACTCAGCAGCAGCCCAGCCCCTAACGGTTACCCTTGATCGAGGTTTTAAACACGGGCTTCCCCACTTTAAGTAATTCTTCATCTCGGACAACTAAAGGTCAAGATAAGCAGCCTGGGTCTTCCTTACAGAATTTCCACGTATTCACACGTGTTTTAGGTTGCAGCTTTATAACAGGCTTTTTTTGGCCACGGTCCACCCTACTGCTATAGCTTGGCTGAGGCTCCAGGCTGTATCTGGGTTCAGATGCTTCAGACCAACCGTGCCCAGCCTACACTAACCTCACAGCAGTATCCCTCCTCCTCAGCCTCCAAAGACCATGGGCAGGCCCTCACTCTGTGTTAACTCATATTTAATGGGGTTGTCTCTGCATTTCTTAAAGACACTGGGATTTTACAGGTTACTACTGGAAGTTTATACAAGCAGGATACAACAAATGCACAGACACAGCTCATCGGACACGGTTAAATACTGTTCCCATCATAGATTTGGCTATCCGCAGGCAGACAACTATTACACCTGCCCTGTCCCTTTTCTGGGGAGAAAGGGAGGGCCGTTTGGTTCTTTATTGCTGTCGGAAAGCCGCCCGGCCCTGCTCACCTCCTTGGCGATGGTGGTGATGAAGGCGGGTGGTCTGGCGGTGGCGATGAGGGAGAGAGCGTGCCGAGCTGAGCGGGCAGAGTCGGCGGCTGGGCTCAGGGGCAGCCCCATTGTGATGCTAAACGGGCACCAGACAAAAGAGAGGAGAAAGAAAAGGAGCATTAGAAATATAGAGTGAAAAGATTAGAACCAGCTTATAATGTCAGTTCAAGGTCAACGGGAGCACTCCAACAGTTAGAATATAATGGACTTCCAACAATGAGCAGTGATTAGGAGTCAGGGTGTTCTATCATCAAATACCAAATCGAATAATTAACCATGAAGATTGAAAACAGTATGTGCATCTGTCCAAAGTGTTAAAAAGGCCTTGTTAACAAATCATCCGTATGCGCAGCATACACATCGCCCAACAAGGCAAACGCACAACGTCCTCCCAAGAATTTATGGTTTATTCTTTCACAACCTCTTAAACGCAGGCTGAAAAATCGCCTCTTCAGAGTAATTCTCCCTAATTCAGTAAGCACTGGTCAGAGGAGAGAAAAGCAAGCAGCTTCTTGAAGAACTAAACCCGCCGAATCCATTGGGTTTGATTTTCTTTACTGCACGACTCGGTCGCAGCAGCGTGCGGGGATGACAGACAGCCCCGTGCCGTATGCTTTCCCATCACCGAAATTAGTCAAAGGCTCCTCAGAAATTCTAACACAGGTTTTAACTGCAATTCTTTGACTAACAGGAAGGGATTAACCGGCGTCTGCATTTCCCATACGCAACGCTGTTATTTGCCATGACAAGACAAATGCAAGAAACAATAAGGCAGCGAGAAGCCACAACTACACTGAGCACAAATGAAACCTGCTGCTCGGTAATTAGGAGCACGTGCACCTGACGAAGACAACGCACAGGCTGGTTTTTGGATGAAAACCTTTTAAAATTGCACTAACCTGTACACCGTATAGATAGGTTTACTGTTTTTCTGGGGAAACAAACCGCTTTCTGGCATCTGACCAAGGGCAGCAATCGCTGTTTGAGGCTCAGGGAGCCAGCGGATCCTCCCACGCTGCACGGGAGGATCGCTGCTCCCCAACACGCGTCGTGAACAGCACTAACCAACCAACACTGAGTTTTAAAGCCATTCCGACACCGTGCTGGGTGTATTACAAGTGCAAGTGAACACTAAATGTTAATAAAAGTGAAGCTTTTATTAGTGAAGAGCTGAAAAAAAAATTTCTTTTTTACCGCTCTGGACCCACTAGGCTGGTTGGTTTAACCCTTCCTTACACCTTAGAGGATCCTCAACACTTCTTCAAAACAAAGCTGCCAGCAACCTCTATGGCAGGCGAGCCGCAGAAAATACACGCAGAGACACGAAGAACAGTCTAACTGCTGCACGCTTCTATCCCTTTAGCATCTCCACGTGCTTCCAGATTAGTAAAAACTGGTTTATCAGGGTCAACAAAGTCCATTCTGCTCTGAAGACACAGCTGGACACAACCTGCTCTGAAAATAAATGAGGGAAAGGAGAAAAAGGAGTAACGCTGAAGATAGGGAAATCACAATACGTGTTGTAACCCTGGCGTGCCAAAGCCCCCCAACAATACAGCGCTGGGGTCTCCCAACAGACTCCGAACGGCGAGCCAGAGCATCAGTTCACTCTCAGATTCACAGCGTGTCAGGGGTTGGAAGGAACCTCTAGAGACCATCTAGTCCAACCCCCCTGCCAGAATACTCGTTCAAAGTAATATTTGGGTTAATCTTGTTCACCTCGTGACATTAACATTGGGAGCTTCTCTTTGTTTGGGCTAAATGAGAAAAATTACTCAACAGAAGTTACTGTGACGTTTCCTATCCCAGACTTTACGACGACGTTATCTGGAAGTGAGACGGGAGGAAATCTCCATTTCCAGGGACAGGATGGAGAGCACAAAAGGTGTTTTTTCCCCCCAGCACATGACCCCGAGTAAGGGAAAATAGTGTGACGCAGCACCCGCTCAGACGCACTGAAAATCTCCTCTCGGGCACTCTCTGCAGGGGTTTCTCCTTCCCTCCCCCCTCGGACTGAATTGTCTTTACAAAGACTGACAGAAGTTTACAAACCCAAGTAGCTTATTGCAGAGGAGAGGTAGGATTTGGTAGCATGCGGTAACTGAACAGCTATGTCACTTATTTCCTTAATTTAGAGAAAGGAATCTATAGAGGACGACACGTTCTGGTTTTTTAGCGTCCTTAAATACAACTCTCTACACAATATCTGATTGTATGTTGTGGAACCTTCCAAATTAAATACTTTGCAGCAAAAGACTTCCGGGGGGATTAATGCCAAATAAACTACTTTTTGCAGAGCAACAAGATAATGAGGTATTTTTAAATCAGTATTTTTAAAGACCTGAAGTCACATAAACACAAACCAAAGCTGACTGCGATTTTCTTTCCCATTCTCCACCTTCATTATATGCATAAAGTCTGGAATTTGAAAACCAACCAAGTCTGGCACAATAAAGATGTTCCCATTGGCCTTTCAGTTGTGAAGCCAGATTTGAATGTAACTTGCCAAGCCCAGTAGGGATGGTGCAGACAAGTGACGAAGCAGGAGGAAGGCAGTAGCAGAGTCAGGCTTTCAGAGGTGTTCATTATCTCCCAAAAGCAAACCCCCAGCCCCTCAGTACACTCTGTCCTCCCCTCCCCCTCTGAAAAGGGCTTAGAGTTTCTACCAGCAGTATTTTTCCTTACAGGATGCTTGGCAAAGCATGCATTTTCCTGAAAAGCAACAGGTTTGTTGTCAATTCATTAGCATGGATCAGCAGTAGGAGTATGTGGGCAGCAATTAACATCCCCCCCCCCCCCCCCCCCCCCCGACCCCTGCCGGGGCTGGGCCAGCTGCCTCTGAAAGAGGAAAGCCCTAGGAGACAACCGGCACACCGCGCCGAAACCCGGGACAAAACCAAACCAGATGCAAAGCTAACGGACAGAGGGAAGTGCTGGCTTGCACACCCAGGCTTCTATTCTTGTCCTGATGAGGTTTAGGAGTTGTGAAGGTCCAGCAAGAGTCTGCAGACTGCATTGTGCCCCCTGTCCCCATCCCGCCCCTTGATTTCCCACCGCACTGTAAGCAAACATCTGAGGAAGCACTCCTGTATGCCTAACGCAGACAAAACATACACAGCTCATCCTGTAACGCGTGCCTTCAACACCAGAGTGGATATCCTACCTGGGAATGACAGCAAAACCTTGGATTCTTTACTGTATTTGCACCTGGTTTTGATCTGTGCCTTTTAGCTCGTGTCTACAAGGCCGATGCTCAGTGGCCAGTATCCCCCATCATCAGGGAGTGATGCTCGCTCTTCCCAAATCCGTCCCCAATTTCTCCTCCCCTCCAGTAATTTGAATCAATATGCCATTTAAATAATGTTTTCAATCAAATACAAATAAAATAATAGATAACTTGCTTATACCTTCAGCACAAGTTATCACAACTTCAGAGTAATGTTCATGTATGTCACTATCTACAGAAAAAAATAAGGAAGATGAATTTTAAAAGCTGATCAAGAGGAAAACAACAAGCTTCCTGGAAGAGCTGTAGGTCATATCTGGGAAAAAGGCAGACGGAAAAGGTTTTGATGACTTCACAGGACTGAGAATGTGAAATTTCAGTATCAAAGGTAAAGGAGCAATTAATCTCCTGTTGCTAACTGGACCCAAAGAAGGAAGCTGGGCACTGACCCAGCTGGTCACACAGAGATCCGGCAGGGAACTCGCAAAGGATGTGATCCCACAGGGATCTTTCAAAGGGCGTAGAGATTGGGCCATCTCACCTTCTGGGGAAAGACGCTGCTCCACAAAACGGACATTTATTCCCTTGTATCTCTGGTTGGAGACTTCACTTGGGTGCTGTGAGGTTATCCAAGGGGAAAAATGGCTATATCCCATCTCCTTTAAGGGAAACCTCTACATGGATACACCTCAAACCCACACATTTAATGGCCTTGAAATGATGGCTGACCCAAGGGGAAGACCAAGCTCCCCCCGCAGAACAAAGCCAGCAAGTGTGGTACTCCTCTTCCTTTGCCTCCGTCAGAGGAACCACCATCCTTCGCGCGACTGAGCTGAAGCTCACCCAGGCTGAGCCCCAGCCTCCTGCAATCCAAGGTCTAAACCAGAACTGACACCAACAAATCCCTGTGAGTTCCAGGTTTAAGCCATTTCTACATGTGGTAGTGTGCCACATCACCTTTAGGACCAAGTACCCACCTCACATTTCTTCTTTAAAACACTTAATTTCAGCCACTGTGGAGGCTGTGTTCCAAAAATGTTCCACTGCAGCTGAGAACTAGGGATGTCCCTACTATATATTTATCTATATATATATCTCTGTATCTATCTATACCTATGGCTGCACAGATAGAAACTGTAAGGATATACAAGTACCATGAAGTTTTCCTCTCAACACAATCAAAACTAAAGAGACTTAGCCTAATTATTTTAGTATGCACACATATGAAACCATACGGATCTATCAGAATGCAATTCTCTGATTTGGGTATATTCTATCACAATCTAGATCAAACTGTAGCTCGTAATTCAAAGAGCATAAAAGATTGGTCAGCAATGACCCCGGCCATCAGCCATGCCAAAAATCAAAGCCTAATGAACACTAGGGAAATACGAGCGAGCGGTTTCATTCGGCATGGCAGGCTTGCACAGCACAACCTTTGGGGACTAGGACGAGCTGGAAGAGCCCAGGAGTTATACATACCAGAGTTTCGGATAACAGCTCACATATTTATTTAATTCAGAAGGGAAGAAAGAAAAACACTGCTATTTCTGTTGGTCAATAAATGTGATTTTTTTTTTTTCTGGTCAATAAAGGTGATTTTTAAAAAAAAAAAAAAAAGCAGAAGCTTGACATAAAAGCTCTTTCATAAAACGTTCTTAACATGAAGGAGAGAAGCCAGGCAGCTGCGCGCTGTTATTGTGTACACGGTAAATCAGGCACAAAAAGGGGCAGCTCAGCAGGGCACCGGGAGGGTAAGATGCACACTTAACCCCCCGCGCACACTGTTGCTCTGTTTCTTTTCCATCTCCGTCTGTCTGCAGTCGGTACTGTATCTGTCACGAACCTAACAGGCCATTTTCAATCTAAATCTTGTTATGGATTAATAAGCAAACACTTTCTCGCTTATTATGCAATTTATCATGATGAAAACTGCACCGGGCTCCTCAAGGCTACACGCTGATACATTCATTTGTCCAGTGCTCCGCGGACAGAGCGCCATACTAATCTTTATGACAGCTAAGGGTGCAAGCGCGGGACGAAAGCGACTTCCCCAAGAGCCGCGCTCGCTCGGTCTGCAGGTCTGCACTGCCGTACGACGGGGCTCCGGAGATTCTCCGGGAAGGGAACGCATTTTGGTTGCTTTCGTCACGCTACGGGAAGTAACCAAGCTCAAACGACTGTTATTTGTACATACTTCTCCATTAACACTGCCCTCAATCATCCGTTAAACCTTGAGAAAACGAAAACTGTGATATAAAACGGGTAATATCTGCCTCAAACTAATGTAAGAGCGGGTCATAAACATGAACGCCTCCAGAGAGAGATGCTAAAACGCACGCACGGTAGTAAGGCAACTGCGGTCCTACTGCGCGTGGACATTAAAACGAGTGTGTTTGTAACCACGCGTTTGTCGATACACTCGTAAAGCAGAACTCACTCACCCCAGACCAGATTTCAGGACGGGAAGATCTGAAACTGAACACTACGGGTGTGGAAAAGCGCTCACAGCGTTACGTGCTGCTGCTACAAGGAAAAGAAATTCCCGATGACAATAGAAAAGTAACTAAAAATATGTATTTATGAAGACCCGACTGATTCCTAATCAGAAGGGTACTCCAGTTTCATACATTAAGACGTACAGGGACAATGTTTACTGTCACAGAGCAGCAGCCCCTCTTCCTTTAGGAATGGCATTGTTTCCCCATTAACGAAGGGTTTATCAATTACCACGCGCTTTACAGATTAACTCTTAAGGAGCAGCTCTAGAGAATATTACGCAGAAAGCACAAATTAAAAATTCAGCAGGAAATATGTAAATAAAACCCTGGGAATATTAACCTTATGCTTGGGAAACCCGACTTGGAAGGCACTGGTGCAGAGTAGGAAAGCTCCACAGAAATAAACGTCAGCGTCACGATTCCCAGCAACGGAAGGTTTTTATTTTTAACATCCTGCGTGGCAACATGCCCCACCAGCACAGATTTAAATGCAGGACTGCAAATGGGGTAACAGCCCAGCATTTAATAACATAAACTTGCTTCACAGCAAAAATGGGCTGAGGTTTTTGAAAGACATCACAGTTTCTAAATTTACATAATAAAATTATTATGAAATTTAAATACTTTCAGTGCCAGTCATTTTCCAAATGGATGGCTGCAGATACTACAGCACCACCAAATAAACACGAAATCTGGATTTCCTCAAGGCAATCCTCTACCCAGCGCCACGTGTTTTGTACGTCCTAACCGGGGACCAATTTGTTCGCATGCAAGAACCGCGTACCTTGGAATGAAAATTGTCCCAGTCGCACTAATGCGTATCCACTTCTATTTTTCAAGGTTTTCCATTAAAAGCAGGAAGCTTGAAATAGCATTCTAAGCCAATTACACAGGATCATCGTTGTATTGCATATAAATGACCGACTCTGGTTGATTCTTATGGTGACTTTCTATTTTTTACTTATTTATACATAGAAATCACAGCTTCTCCTTTTGCGTGTTTAAGTGGTTTGCTTTTTTTAAATAGAAACTGAATACAGAGAAAATACTTCAGATAGAGATTTAGAATAAATTTCAGACGAGATGATCAATTTTCCAACAAACAATAATAAAAACAAGGACTGCCCTGCAAACCCCTTTCCTGTACAAATAGCCCCGTTGTCATTAATCAGATTAATGGTGTGAGTAAAGACCATTCATGGGGGAGCTGAGGCCCCGGTTGAAATTTATTACACGTAGGCCTCAGACCACAAAAATCACGGATACTCAACAAAAATCCTACTCGTGTCCTGCAAAGTTGCGCATGTTAAATAAACCCCAAGCGCTAATATTCAAGAATCCCATTATCTTAACACAAAATGCATTATGAAAACAGAAAAGATGCTACTTTGATTACCCAAGTCATCATAATGCCTTCGCTTAGGCGTTTAGCCATCGTTATCTGACGGCGTGACTGACAGTGCACGGTGCATCAAGTGTAACCGCCCGCACACACGCTTGTGTCCACGTAACCAGGAGTTGTACCATTACAGTAATTTTCAAGAAATTCACTTAGAGTTCCACGCACGCAAAAAACCAGCCCGCAAAACCCACAATATTCCATTTATTCTGGGTATTTTACGTCAAAGTGTCAGACATCCTTATGAAATTTGCCCCCTCCTCTGCCCCAGCCCACCCCCCAATTACGAATCCCTAATTGAAAGAAGATTTTATTTCCAGGAGGTTAGAACGGAGGTACAAGACAGCATGCTGTATAAATCTTGATTTAGGACACTTTAATAAGTTGTTCCCTGACCCTAGAGACAGGCTGTGGTCTATTGAGTTTATGATTTCTTAGCAATCCTTAAATCTACGGATTACCTTGATGCTATTAATAGCGATGTTGTTGATAAAATAACCGCCTTTTCTAAAAGGTACTTGCAAAAACAATTCACATCCTGACGGGATGGGCTTGTAAAACCTTTGATTAGAAAAATAATCCAAGTGTTCAGACACACCAGTGGAAAATACCTTCAGAAAATACTATTTTTACAATTAAGAAAGGGTAAAAAGGTATTATATTAAAGGCAGACAGAAATATTTTAGATATACAAATGTTTAACTGGCTTCTTTTCTCAAAATCACTAGCGGCATGATGGGAAGATCAACGCTGTGTAGCCCCAGGCAATGCCTAGCAAGTGTTTGGTGGCTTCCAGTTTAGAGGGGGCGGCCCATGGTGCCAAGGGAAGCCACCACCGCAGCAACCTGATCTCTCCTGCCGCGGTTAAATCCTCTTGCTCCTGAGATGGCAAACTGAGCCGGACTAAAGCAGGCTTGAAATTGTAATTTAGATGGTGCAGGTTCAAATAACTGAAAACGAGGAGTTATCCTTGTCCCGCCTTCTTGTCAAGTACCACTGCCGTCAGGATTTGACCCGACGGCTGCAAAACCTGGACCTGCAGGTCAGAAACAACGCACGTATTTAATTATAAGCAAATAAATGAGGAACCTACTTGGCTAGCTGCTTCTCCGCATCAGCGCAGAGCTCCAGAAGGCCCATGAGCACGGCAGAGACATCCATGTAGGGCTCCCAGACGGTAAAGCCGCGGCCGATGAGGTCGATGGCGGTCCTGCGGATGGTGCTGTGCGCGGGCAGCTTGGGGCTGGGCGGCTGGAGCAGCAGGAACGTCAGCGCCTTGCCTGCCGGGCAGAACGGGGAGAGAACGGGACGGTGAAAAGAGAGCTGCTCAACTCATTCGGCCTTGTTTCCAAGTACCTGCTGTCGAGAAACGTGTAGCATGGAAACCTGCCCATAAATAAATACCTGCTCGTAAACCAACATCACGGCTTCATCCCACCAAGAACGCACAGACACGTATAACTGCAGGGTCCTCCCAAAGCCAGCGAGAAAGAGAAGGACAGGGTGCCGGGGGTACCAGTTACATTAATAACTGCGGGGCGCGTGGTGTTCAGAGACGTCCTTGTGCCATGGACTTCAGCCAGAATCCAGGACAGCAGCCCACAGCGGTCCTCAAACACGGACACTACCGACACTCCAAAGGGCAAAGGGAATTCGGGGTAATTTCGGTTATATTTGAGCATTCCTGCCATTCAGATATTTACGTTAAAGACAGACTCTGCCGTCAGCACTGTCCCCTCAGGTCACCTCTTGAAAACAAAGAAAAGCTGGCAGTGAACCCCCTTCCCTATTGAAAGTGGCAGCAGAATATGGAACCGCCAGCCAACTGAATTCCCCAAATCAGAGAGCAAGACATTCCAATTCTGATGATGGCTGTTTTGGTGACTGGCTTGCTTTGTTAATTAAACAACCCTCCTGTCCTTCTAAGCATTCAGAAAAGGCCACGACAGACCCGTTCACACTGACCCCTTCTACGTGCGTAAGAAAAGCACGGGAAGCCTCTTTCCTGAGTGCACGGCAGGCAGCGAAGCTCCGGTTCGTGCAGATTTTGTGTCTCAGGTATAAAAGCCTTATTAAAAAGCGTGACTACTCAAACATTAGGACGATGAAATACGCCTACCTTTGTCACAGGAATCCTCCTAGCCTTGCTCCTGCTGACACCTACCTTGTGTAAACTGAGCTAAGGAAAGAGATGAGATGAACTAAACAAAAGTCGTTCTGCTGCCCGTTTCTCAGCCTGGACATCTTTGTTTAAGCTTTGACTTGGCTTAAATGAACGAATTAATATTGACAAAAACATCAACTAAGCTAATGAGTTGTTAGTTAAGGCAATAAACATGTCACATTAGAGTCAGCGCAGTAAAGAGGTAATTAGCCCTGGAAAAGCTCTGCTGACTGGGGCTGTGGAGATCCTTTTGCTCTTAACCTTTGAGTCCATTACGCGGAGCAGGATGGGGAGCAGCCAGGCTAACGTGCATCCCTGGGACCACGCAGGGCCCTGCTCATGCCTGGCGCTGATTTGGCAGCTTTAACTGCACCTACGCTCACGCTACCATGAGAATAATCAACGTAAAGGTATTTTAGAAGATGCTCGGGCCACCATGGTGCTCACGGAGCAGAATCATCAAATGCTTTGGGCAGGAAGGGACCCCTAAAGGTCATCTAGACCTGGCACCGAGCAGGGACATCTTCAGCTAGACCTGTTTGCTCAGAGACCTGCTCTGTTTAAACTGAAATTTTGCAGACTGTTCCCACTTTTCCTGATGATAAAAGGAGATTAAGTGTTCTTAGAAAAAGATCCTACCAAACCAGAATGCAGCTTGTGACCACTTCGGCCTGCTCCTCCTGCTTTCGGGAGGGCTCATCCGTTCCACGCACGCTGCAATTACTCTAAGCAGGGGGTGTTGTCTTTCTTGCTGGCAATCTAGATACTATCATACTCTTTAAACAAAGCAGTTATAAATCTGCCCTCGTAAAAAACAAATTTGGGTGATTTACATGTACCTGCTGGTAGAAAAAGCCGTTAAGAAACAAACCGACCAAAGCTCCTTTCATTAAAGATCAGGGTGCGACCTACCAGGCAGAATTACTTCCAGTAGTAACTTAACCGAGACGTAGCTCGGGAAGCGACATTCCTATATAAATTCGTACTGGAATGTAATTGTGTTCCAGATTTTTCTATTCTGCATTGGTACACACATACTACAAGCATATGGAAATGAAAGAAGTCACAGGGGATGTGATCCAGAGAGCAGAAGGCAGCGATTTTGTCCCTGGACAGAGCCGACCCCCTTGTGAAGAGAAGGGAATTATTTGTAGCAAAAGCAGAACGGATTTTTCTCAACAGGTAGAAAAGAATAAAGTTTTGGACACAAGTCTTGAAGTGCTTTCAATATTTAGGATAGAAATAGTCTGGGAGCACTGGCAGATTTGCTGTTTTGATAAATCCTCGTGGGAAACGCCCCCTCCAGAAGCTATGTCCGGCCAAGAGTGGCACAGCTAAGAACCCACCCGCTTTTTCACTTGTTCAACGCTCAAATAAAGGTTTGAGTCTTTGATACTTATTAATTAAAAAAATATATTATTGCTATACATTTTTAGTAATAAAAACGTGAATATTGAAGCTTATCGATTCTTTTCAAGGCGTGGATTCCTAAAACGCCTTTCTGTGCCGAATCTCACGAGCTTTAATCACATTACATCAGGCAGCATCATTATCCCCTTTTTGCCGATAGATTTTAAAAAAATTAAATAATTTGCTCAGGAAAAAAAAAAAGAATCAATAGTGCAGGCATGAACAAGACACTGATAACTCAGACTCCTGTGCTCACAATGTGCCACAAGATCAAATTCAACAGAATAAAAATGGACTCCAAGAACATGATTTAACTTGCTTTGCATCTTATCTGATTTTATGTAATGAAAAATGGAGAATCACAGCTTTACTATCTTTTTCAGTCTGCCCTCTCTCCCTGTGTCTGTGCTTTGCTACGAGAAATTAAACCAGATTGTGACCCTTTCTGAACGATTTGAGGTACAACCCTGTGAAACATCCACAGGAAGAAACAGAAACTTGGAGAGCTGGGTTAAAACTCCCTACCCTTAATCCCTTCCTACTTTGAGGGCTGTGACTTTTTATGACCTCTCTTCTCTTTCAGACAGGTATAAAACCAGAGGATATTTGAGGCCTATATTAAAAATTAATTAGTTGTATTATTTGAAATTTTTTTTTTTTTACATCATGATGGAAAGCTTTTTGTTTTTCAAACAGAATGTCAAATTTCCTTATTTTTACAGAACTTATTATCAGCTTTTATTTTGGCCTTTAATATGGTTCTGACGCTTCCATTTTTTCAACTTACGCTAGGAGAAGCTTTCTTTTTGCTCATAACCTCTTCAAGCTGTTTTCAGTCCCACTCTTGCAACAGGTGCAACACCTGGAACTACGCAGGGAATTTCAGAATTGACACGAAGAAGCAGTTTTATTTCTTTTCAGAAGTACGGTCTTTAGAAGCCACGTAGGTATCGCGCACGGCAACAACACGGCTGCATCTTATTCAAAGTGAAAAAAACAATTTGGAGATAAATTTGACTTACTCCTGCATAAAAAGAGCAAAGCAAAGAGGCTGAAAATGCCCAATTCCTACACATCCAAGCAAGCAACACCACCAAGTTCCTGCAGAATCCCACCCGGCAGCGCTGGGCAGCCGTGCTGCCGTAGCAGCCGAAGGGATGCTGGGCAGGAAAGGCAGAGACATCACCCGAAAAACCCCTGTGCGTTGCTGCGCACCCATTCTGTCCTGCAGATCAGGCAAGACAGCGGCGAGATCGCTCTCCGCGGCTCAGGGGAGGGCTTGGACTGTGCCGGCGGTCAGTCGCTCGACGCCGTTTCGCTCGCTGGCTGTTAATTCAGAATGAGTTGGCGATATTCCTGACAGGGCAGGGCTCTGGCGGGATACCGTGGGCTGCCCTTACCTGCGGGCGGCCGAGAACAATAGGACATTCAGTGCGGATGATAGCCCCTGCCCGCTCCCCCCAGCCCCTGCGAGGGGAAGGGAACAATTCCCGCTCGGCACGCTGCGGTTCGGCTCTGCTCTTCTGAGGGCTGAGGGATGGCCCCTTCCATCCCACGTGCTCAAGAATTAATACATCTTTGAAAAATAACCAGGGAAAGGTAGTCCCTGCTTATTTTGTCAGGACATTTAAATGGGAATTCGAGGCTCCCGGCAGGTGAAAAGAGAGCAAAAACTGGACTAGCAAAGTTGTACATTTGAAAGTACGTTTATGACTTGCTCTACGTCCTTTTTCACATTTATATTGAAAAGATGAGCGTTTGTAAATATGCAAACGCCAAAGGATGGGTAATTAGAGCGCGGCAGAGATGATTAACGTGGCACAACCGGCGGGTGAGACCCGCTCTGCCATCCCACCGGTGCCGTCGGCTCCCAGCCCTCGCAGCATGCCAACGGGTCCTCGAATTTGCAGCAGCCTCTCGGGGTTTGGAGAATTAAATGTTTCCTAATCGAACGTGCTTCCACAACACATATACTACGCGGTGCTGTAGCAGACAGTGAATAATTCATTTTTTAACAATTAAGGAATAGGATTTTTGCCTCACATCTGATCAGAAAGGAAGCGTCCTCATCCAGTTTTAATCTTACAGGGAACACTCCTTCCGTGTTAATTATCTGTGTTAAATTCTGGACATTTCAGAGAGGTTTAACAGTCAAAACAACTAACCCTAGATGCTGTAAATTCCCAGAATTTCTATTAAACAGCACAACATATATTGCTTTTTGTATGAAGTCAACAAAGAACATTCCTAAGTGGGGCTGGAAGACGTTGTATTTAAACTGTGTAATATATTTGCGCCATTCATTCGGAAGGGAGACAAAGGAAGAAGAAAATGCTTGTAATAGCTGGTTTCCCGGCCTTTGCTGTCTAACTCTGGCCTAGCTAAACCAACCTAACAACGCCATTTTTCTTCCTCTCAAAATCTGCAGTGGGGGAATCAAATGTGAAAGCAAGATCAATTCTGTTCCAAGACAGTAAATGAGTTTTAGATCAGACTTGTTTCAATTTATGGAGAGAACCCAACTGGGCTGGCTTCAATGCATTCTTCCTCTAACTATGAAATTCTATTACAGTGCTACAGAAAGAGTAAACTGTCATTATTTTAATCCAAAATTTGTTTATAATCTAGCAGGAAGGAGAAAGCCAATGTGAGTTGGGTCATAACCGTGCATTAAACTTCGTATTTTCATTCCTGTTAATTGCCTAATTCCATTAAATCACACTATTTGTTTTCATCTACATTATATAATGTTTTCTAAATAAAGCTATTTCCATAAACATGAGCACCATTTCATAGGAAGTAGCTGCTTTTTCCATCCCAGTGCTGACCTAACTATATATTAATCTTTGAGGTTTTCTCCTGTTACACGTAATTGTGAGATTTTCTTAAGCGGTTTGGGCAACCCGTGACCTACGTAGCAGTGGAAGATGCACAATATCGATGACAATGTAAGTCAAGTCAACCCAATAACTGGTAGGAATCAGGGGTCACAACGTAACCTTCTCCACAGCACTGCTGCCCAATACATAAACACACCTATACCAACAGTGATGTGCATTTTATGCTTGACTACTGCAAAGCCACACGAGCCATACAGAATTTCAGGGCAATGCAGCTATTTTAAGTTGCTCCTGTCACCCCAAAGGTGCTGTCCCCATAATTTCGGTAGCACACCTAAAGCTGAGTCTATGTTGCAGCTGATGTCATCGTCATTAGGCTCATCACTGCCTGGAAGGGCAACCCGGTAATTGGTTCAACTAGATTTATCTTTGGAGAAAGTAAAACCGGAGTGACTTGGCATTACCAACGAAGCAAAGGGTTTATGGGGGACCCAAGGTCCAGCTGAAGGATGGACTGAAGGAGTTGGGTCTCTTCTCCCTGGAGAAGGCAGCTCAGGGGGATGTCATCACAGTATTCCTGTCCTTAAAGGGCAGCTCCAAAGCAGACAGAGGGTTTCTTCACCAGGAGTCACACGGAGAAGGACAAGGGGCAACGTGTACAAGTTGCACCAGCAGAGGTTTCAGCTCGACTTAAGAATTATTTTTACAGTGAGAACAACCAATTCCTGGCACAACCTCCTCAAGGATATGGTGGAGTCCCCATCGCTGGAGGCCTCCTTTCAAGCTGCAATTGGACAGGGTGCTAGACGATCTCATCTAGGATCCTTTTCACACGAAAGGTTGGACCAGATGAGCTTCTGAGGTCCCTCCCTACCGAATCACAGAACACCCCGGGTAAGTTTTACTGCTGTTCTCCATAGCAATTTATTCCAACCAGTTGTAGAGGGTCATCGTGGAGATAAGCCCTGACACCATACTCCAGGCATACACTCTCGAGTTTAGTATGTGCTGCTATGCTACGATCTTTCATAAAGTTAAAATGAATTAAAATGCTTCTAAAACCCAAAATTGAAGAAATTCAAGGTTAAAGGCTGGATGTGTTTAAACCTGATTTTTCTCTTACTGTAAGTGCTTACTACAGCCAGTTGCACAATGACGCAACTGTTGCCCCTACGAAAAGGGCACACACGCGATGACAAGTTGGAAAATAACACTGATACAACAGATGAAGACTAAAATACTTCAAAAATTAATATGAAGACTAAAATACTTCCAAATTCACGGCCACATTTATGCACTTCTGAAGACAGCACGTGCCATTTTGGATTAGAGGAAAGACTGCTCATCTGACCTCTTCACCGTGAGCTGCTGGTATAGTGCCTATTAAAGAAGTTCCTCCTGCAGGAGCGAGGCTCGAGATCACAGCACTCCAGCTTGGCTGCTGTAATGACACTCGGCTGGTACTTGTCTGGAGTAGAGCAACAAAAGGGCTGCTATGATTTTCACACATTTCTTACTCAGCAAATCCCACCTTCTTCCCAACGAAGGCAAGAGCTGCCAGCAAGCAGTATTAATTAATAAAAAAGGGTCAAGAGAAACTCCGAAATCGCAAAGAACAGTAAGCTGCGATAATTATAATAATAACCATTAAGCGACCCGTCCATGAAATCCAAATCCTTGCTAGTTGTCTCAAAAGCAATAGTATGCCCGTTATTTTTGTATATTTTCTCCCACATCTCTCCTTCCTAACATAAGTCGAACATCTCACAGGAGTTCTCCTAGGTTTGTGGTTATTCTTACCACACTTCTCTGCAAGATGGTGTAACACCGGTTGTAAGGCTTTGCACGGTCTGTCCCACTGAACGCTGCTCTTCACGTTGTGCCACCAGCGGCCCTCGGCGCATCTCGTCAACCTCCCAGCCGGTTGGTTATTTGTGCAAAAATGGAAACTGTACTTGGATACCAACAGAGACGCCCTCTCACCACCAAGGAAAGAATGAAGTGTGGATAATACGCTCGATCGCAACCCTCTGCCGCCAGAAAACGAGCATTGCGATTAGGAACCGCAGCTGCACAACTTAAAAATGACCAGGCACGGCAAACGGGTAAACACCCCCGCTGCCCTCGGTTTGCTTTGTCGCCTGTTCCTGCAGCCGAAGCTCGGATACACAGACTACTGGCAGCATCACTTCTGCTTGTCTGACAACAAACTTAAATATAAGCAAACTAGCCATATAAACAAAAAACCCCATACCCGTTTTTCTCAATTTCCCACCTAAATGCAAAAATTGATACTACAGCAACTGCTTTTCAATATTCAGATATCACAGGCAAGGACTGTTGATAAAGACAGTCCCTTGGGGAGCCAGGGATGAGGCGAGCCCAACTGATGGGGCGGGTACCATCTGCTATTGCCTTGGGGTGGCACACCAAGCAACCCCGGCAATCCACTCGGCCATGAGAAACGCTTGCCTGTGGGCTGTCTTCTTCACGTACGTGCTGCTCCTAAGGAGTCCAGAGACACTCGAACCCACGTGGAAATAAGAAAAACCATTCAAATTACTCACGGTACATCCCGCTGGCCTGATATTACACGTACTGGGGCCAGTATTCTCCTCTTGCACTACAGCTGCTTCCTGCACACACAACTCCCTCAGGACATAACACACACGGCTGTAAGCCTGAAGCCCTAGGAACCTAAATCAGGAATATTATACCTCACAAATGCTGTGAGGTTCTCAGCAACACCACATCTCTCACCCCAGCTCGAGGAGGGGCTGTGAAAAGCAATGGGAACAGCACTGCCGTGGGACTGGACCTAATCCTGAAGGGCTGATCCCTCCGGTCCCCGGTGCAACGAGGCGCTCAGTCACACAAGGTACATTTTTGGGAATTCAGAACTGAAGCAACATGCGACTGGAGCTGGGAAGGAGTCCCGGGACATCAGGAGGGAGCTGTCGTGTCTGGACCAAAACCAGAATCCCACTTTAACGGCCTCTCACCGTAAATCCAGACTGTCAAAAGCTATCAGGGCTGTGCTATCCACACCTTTCCATTGGACGTAAACACTACCCCTACACTGGTCCAAGACCACCTGCCAACACTCAGCTGGTGGCGAAGTGGATCCGTGTCAGGCTGCGGGAGGAGTGCAGGAGACAGGGATCAACTACAGCCACAGCGCTGTGCCCCCAGCAAGCAGCCTGGAAAGCACAGGCTGGTTTGGTTTCTCGGGCATTAGATGGAATCACGAGTGTTCTCCGGTGGGTGTCTGTTTTGCCCAGGATTTCAGACGAAAGCCTGTCCTCAAACATTTGGAAACAGATGGAGAAGAGCTCCGCGGATACGGTTATGTCCAACCATCGTCAAGAGACTTCTTGGCAGGTCTATCGCCCTCCCAGGGAACGACACAGCGCTCTGGAAAGATGAGGTTGGAGGAAAAAATACCGTGCATTGAATTTCTGTTACCCCCCAGTAGGGTGTCAGTCACAAAGCTGAGCCTTCACTTGTGGAAGCGTACGGACCTGCGGAAAACACGACTGGCAGGGACTCATCTGGTGCTGAGCCTTCCTCGCAGTCCAAACAAAGATTTTAGTTTACTGAGATAGCCCATTACAATGTGAAAAAAGGAAATCTGATTAAAAATTTGTAATTCCAATCACTCATCTCCTACAGGATTTGGGGAATATAATGAATATAGTTTTTAAGATTTGATTTTGACGCTGAAGTTAAAAACCAGATCTAAATTAGGGCATGGTATCTGCTACAAAGATTGACCACTTTCTGACACAGAGATTGACTGTTTTTTCTAAATATTATCTCTAAGGCTAAGATATAGATTTTCATAAACCACCATTTTTCCATATATTTTTTTTTTCCCTTTAGGGACAAAATGCTGCTTGAGACACTGATCTAATCACTCTGACTCAGTGAAAAAGCCCACGCTACAGACTTCACAGTACACTGAATTTCACAGCATCCTGACTGAAATGGACCTATCCCAATAAGGAAAACAATGTGGTGATCCAGGGGATCCGTGCAAATCCGAGTAGCTTTCTGCATCAGGGATACAAAAACAGAGCCAAGAAAAGGCGGCCCCGCTAGCAGCTCATGGTAAGCAATAAAAGCCGTTATGCGCTTTAATCACGCCGTTGTGGTTTTGGGTTTGTTTAAATTAAGTTACCGAGCCAGTTTGCCTAATTTGCTCTGAAAGGCCACTGGTCAGGTGCTCAACTGATTTATTGCTTCTGTAAGTGATGAGCCCGAGCGCTCGCTCGTCTGTGTTAATTGCTGCAGCGAGCTCAGCCTATCGGCTCTGCAGCAGGCGCATACGATTAGCAGGGAGCGAGCTCCTCCTCCTCCCAGGGGTTGTCTTCTCCTTGCCTGTAACAGCCATTTAAATATTTTCACAATACAGACCTAACGGATCAGAAGAGGTTTCAGGGTCGCTGATGGAGCAGAAATCCCTGCGTTCACCACGAGTCCCAAGCTGATCCCCTGATAAATTCTATTTTCAGAGGAAATACATTTGGGATACTGCAGAAAAATCTGTAACGCCAGCAGCCCTGATTGAACGAGACACGTGAAATACCTGACTTCACACCCTAAAGGAATCTTGTGCTGACTTCTTGTGCACCTTTGTACTTGTAAAAATGGATTGCAAAGCCACAGCACATCTTGAAAAGTAAAGCTCTTTCAGACACACAGACACAACTCCAGTAGCAACAGAAATACCGTGCAAATAAATACATTGCTTAAAAAAGGCACTGCTGAGAGCTTTAGAAGGTACGACCGAGTGGTAAAGCCTGAGTATCAGGCAGTAAATACCACAAAAAAGCAAAATTGAGAAAAATAAAATGTGCAGTCTCTCATGCATTGCGTATGGCAATGGACCTGTTCGAGAACGAGAGACGTGAGCTACGACGCTCATCCTCTCCCACCTTCCTCGACTCCCAGCCCCGCTCATCCCTGGCTCTGCCAGCGCAGCCCTCATCCTCAGGTTTCACAGATTTCCCTGGAAGGGGACAGGAAAAGGGCAAGGTGGACACGCGCCTAATGCAAAAGCTCCTTCCTCAACGGCAAACCCGTGCCTCAAACATGGACGTGCTGAACTTCCAGCCTCACCGAAACTATCTATCGGCTTTGAAAAATAAGTATTTTCTTCATCCTGACCTCATGATTTACGTTATTCTGGATGAAGGTCTCCAGAGACATGGCTGAACAGCCTAAATGTAACTGCTCAGAGGTGTAAGGTTTAAAAAAACCACAGCCCTGAGGTGGAAAAGTGCTAACACCAGGTAGTACAACACTATGCAATTACGCAGACGTGGCTACTCCTACTTCCGTCCAGAAATGCCACTTGCTTCCCTTCCCAGCAGGCAAGCGGGTCGTCTGCTCTGAATCTGGGCTACTACAAAATGAAAACCGGTTTTGTGAGTTTGTGTTCGGGTCTAACCACTGGCTAGCTCATTTAACCCAGAAAACGGAGCGACCGGCACAGGTTACGGTGGAAACCCTCAAATCCGCTTTGGAAGGAGATAGGTACGCATAGCCTGCAAAAAACAATACAAATAACTGGATGCCATGAATATGCTGTCGCATATGACACTGACCGAGTTAAAGGGCGCGAGGTTTATCGTTAATAACTGTACCGATGGCAGATGCTTTGAAAAACATCCCGCACTAACAGCTGCGTCAAGTATTTTCATATTCCGGACAGACCGGTCAGCTTTAGCAGCCCATTAACTTCATAAACAGAGCATTAGCTGCGGTTTAGGCGTGGTGTGGCGCATCCGTAATGAGGAATTCTTTGGGTGGCGTTTTCTAATGAAATACCTCACCAACTATTTGTAAGGTCAAGGGAGATTAATGCGGGATGTCAGGCAAGGTCACCGCGGGGATTTCTAGAGAAGTCCACCCTCTCAAAATGGAATTTTTACAACCGTTATTTTCTTTAGTACAGTAAATCACAACGTGCACAATTAATACAGGAAAAACTTTGCATGATTAGCACCAAACGAGGAGACCGCAGGGAAGGAGAGGCAGCATCAGAAAGGGTTTCTGGAAATGCCGGCGACCAGCAGAAGGGTGCAGCAGCTCCCACCTCTCCCCAGCCCAGCGACCCCTGGTAGTGGGTGGGGGGGAGGAAATAATTAATTTATCTAAGTCTATAGCCAGCTTTTGCAAAACCAAACTACATCTTCCCAATTCCTCATGTTCTGAAAGGGCAAAAATATTTTCTGTGTCACTGGAAGACCAAGAAATAACGGTCTGAGTTTTACTACGGTGTCTGAAAGTCATTATAGGGCACATATCGAAGGGAAAAAACGTGAAGTCTGAGCACGTAGCAGGAATTTTGTTTTTTCTTGTTCAAAGAATGCGATTTCTGAACAACTGTCCAGTATTCATGGTAACTCCTTCTGCAGTATTGCATACATGGAGTAAGGACAAGAGTGGCCTTTTAACAAGCACAGTCCCCGGAAGGAAAAACATCCCGAGAACAGCATTTCCCGGCAAGCGGTATTTCCGTCTGCAGTGAGCCTTTGCTTAGCCTGTTCCCCTCAGGGACACCTTGCTGCGATACAAGCCCTTGTTCCGGGTTCACGCAAGACCAGAGGAGACCTCCAGCAGCAAGCGTCGGTCCGGGGCATCACACCAACCGCCTTCTACTTCACGGGTAGAACCGCTCTAGGTGAGACGCATCACGGATGGAGATGGGGCAAACGCCTACACTAAAGCTGCTCCCGACACATACCTGCTGTTGGAAGTACCGGCCTACCGTGCTCTACTTGAGCAAAATACCCGACTCTTCAATCATTTCAGGTATTACTTTACGGCCTTGATCTAAACTTTTACCATTTAAGGGGTCAAGCTTCATCCACATTCAAGACTGAATTCTGACGCCTCAGCCGGACAGTTGTGCGGTGTTTCTGAGATTATTGAGTTCAAAGCTGGAGTTTGTAACTCTGCTAAGCCTAACGTACCGAAAATAACGTGCAAATAGATAAAGACGCTGGAGGGAAGCGCTTGCGAGGCTCAAAGACAGGTCCAAGTGTCTCAGCCACGCTCCCGACAAAGCAACACCACCACCGGCGGGCTCACGTGGCACCTACACAACCGTGAGAACGGTGAAGACACGGCGCCGTTGGCTGAATTATCTGACTTCTTTTCCGTGGCAGGTCAGACAACGGTGGTTTCGACAGCCTTTGGAAGTGAAGCACACACGAAGCTGACTGCTTGTGGAGCACACTGCTGGAAGACTGTAGAAGACAAAGCTGATCTCTGCATCACCAACAGCTTCCAAACAACACGGAGAGCGCCCTGCACTGCTGAGAGTCTAACAATGCTATCGGCATCCTCTCATTTTAGAAAAGCCTAAAAGACAAAGCCACTCTACAGTCGAGTTGACATGGCTGCTAGCCCAGTGCTGGTGCCAGCTAACACCCCTCCGGACAGCTCCGGCAACTCCCCGGGGGCAGGCTGCAAAGCGCCACCTTCTCTGGAGGCTAAGGGAGTTTATCGGCGTGGGTGCCAACCAATCCATGGCACCAGGCCTCAACAGAAGGGAAGGGTCTACACGCTTAATCTGCTAGTGTAGTAGTTAAGCTGTGTTTATCCATTGTTGTTGTAGTATCTTGTTAGTGTGTAACCGAAAGGGCAGCACTTGCCCTGCACTTCATTAGAACAAAAACATAATATTTATCATCATTATGAAGCCTATTATTAGCATATTTTATAGGGAACTGAGTTGGAGTAAAAAAATTACTAGGAAAAACCCCCCAGAACCGAGTTTTTCTGACCAGAAGTCTTTGCAGCCTGCTACAGACCCTGGGAGGGTCTGTAGGTCCAAGGGTCCAAGAGTTCTGTGGTCCAAGCCAGCAGAACCGTAAGGAACAAAACCAATACAAAGCACATCCTCCAGACAAGGCCTTCAAGCCTCGGCCCTGCGAGACAAACAGCCCTCCTCCAGATTATCTGTGGGTTTAACGCACCAAACAGGGAAGCACTTTGGAACCGTGCACAGCTCGTGTTACTGGCGCTCCGGACAGAAGGGCATTCCACAGCTTTAATCATTACTACCAGTCCTCCCGCGCAGTCGCTCTGAGCTGAGGCAATACGCTGGTTTGCAATTATTTGGGTTTGTTCACTCTTCCTTCAAAGGCTCTTGGGCATCAGGCAAAGACTGAACTAGTGCAGGAGGAGAAACCCGCTGCTGTGGAATTACTCTGCAGCTAACAAGACAATTACTTTACAGCTAACAAGCGGATGGATTTTCAGGCGCTACTGGCAAGAAGTCCGTAGCGCTTCAGAGAGACCTTACAGAGACGACAAAGGGGACTTTTGCAGACTCCGCATAAAGCAGATACTGGCACGCTCGGGAACCCGGCCAAAGTAACTGTGTGAACCCAGGGGGCTGAGGTTGCTTCCATCAGGCTTTGCAACATTCACATCGAATAGTCAACACGTAGATACGTAACCAGTTTATCTGAGATCCCATTTACTGTCCACACTAAGGATAATTACATCAACACCGCAGCACTGATTTGGATATAGGACCAGAATTAATACCCTGAATTCCACCATTTTCTACTGGTCTTTCATTTTTTACATGAGACATCTTGCATGCTTCCCCCTGCCGTCACCTCTCCTCATCCCAAATAGGTTTTCCTACAGTCTACTACATCCCAAAATACCTCTGTCAAGCAAACTTGCCAGTGCTCGGTTACAGGCAGAACAACTTGGCTGAGAACAAAACCTTCCAAGTGTTGAAAAAGAAGATTAGTCCATGGAAGAGGCAGGAGTAATACTGATGGTCTCTTCCCTCTCTCTCTCTCTCCTAACCCAAGGAATATTGTCAGCATTGAAAACCACAAAAGAATTACTTAAATGGAAGTCTTTGGGTTGAATTGTACATTCAGAATGTCTAATCTTAATCTTTCCCAGCAAAACGGTATTTTAAATGAACCGGTCTGTGCTTAAACGTAAATAACCCCCCTTCCGCCCCAACTCCAGAGCAGGGGAAATTAGTACTCGGGCTACTCACAGGTATGCCTTGCCAAGGAATAATTCGATCCACCGCTAGTCAAACCAAAGCCCTCGGGAATTTGACTGGAACTACGTGGCCGAGTGAGAAGTTTGGGAGGTTCGATTTCGGCTCCAAATTCGGCCCCGATCACCCCGAGCAAGACGATGGCCGTGGCTTGCTTCCGCCTCTCTTCGTAGGACGTTGATATTTTTTTCATTTGCGGGAGACCAGACAGACAACCTTAAATGGAAAGAAAGAAATATGAGAAAAATCAAAAGCTGGGTTGTCATCTAACACTCCAAACAACATCGTGTTCCGCAGAGAAATGAAGTTCCTGTTTAGCTGGAGTCGCACCTTCAGGACTGCTACTGCCCCTCCCAGGACTCTCAGCTGGTGGAGACAATTCCATTTTACCTCTCCAATCCTGCAATGCATGACAAAAGTCTAAATATCACCCCTTGCAAGGTCTGTCTTCAACGAAACAGACCCTTCAAAAACTGTCGGGATCTCATGGGGAAAAAAGAGTCACCAGAAGAATCTCTAAATCCACAGTTTGTTTTTTCAGCTGATAAAAGATCCATGAAAAGAGGTGTTTGTCTACCTCTTGAGAGAGGTGATTTTTTTGTTCATGTTAATTTTAAGTTTGTGTAATAAGCTGTAATTTTTTTTTAAAGAATATTTTCAGGATAACTTAGTTGTACTATATAAAATCATCCTTTTGATGTTAGAAGCCATCATCACATTCAGATCCCAACTAAATTTTAGTATCAAAGTCCACGCCATTAAACCCAATGACCATTTTTGTACACTGAAGCGTTACATATGGTATGTGAAAAGTTTAAAAATAGTGAAAAAACCCCCTCACTGTATCATGATTTTTAAATAAAATGGAAATTTCCATCGTTAGTCTATATTAAACTGTATTAGTCTATATAGCGCAGGGATTTTGAATTTTACAAATCAGAGGAAGGTGTTTTGTTTGTTTGGAGTAAAGAAACAAAATCCGAGAAGGATTTAACTGGAATGAAAATTTCGTATCCATTTATCCTGAGGAGCACAGTTCCTTTTCACCGCTAACACTCATTCACAGCATGCCAGGAAACGCACTACCACACGCTCGCCCAAAATAACGACGTCTCAGCCCTTCTCCCAGCACTCCACTGGAAGCCTTTGCCGAGAAGGCGGAAGGCACCACCTGGCACCGCACGGGACTCATCAGGCTCGTGGATTAACGAAGGGTGAATTAGCGTGTCGCACTGCCCGTCTCTCTCCGCTAATGACGTTCACGCGGCTCAGGAGGAAACGGAACGATGCCTACGAGCAAGCGAACAGAATTTTAGAGCGCAGCCTCGTTCAGGGAAGGTTGTGACAGCGATGTGCCAGCCCAAAGGGAGAGAAAAACAACCGAAAGCTTAACAATGGTAGGGGAGGGAAAAAGAAGGAAGGGAAAAAAATCAATAGGAACTGCCTTCAGAGGAAGAAGGATGAAAATGGGCTGTAACAAAGCAAAAAACATAACAGTTCGGTTTAGCAATCACTTATCCCGCTCCCCCCATCTGCAGACACCAGCGTCTCATTAACGTTTGCATCTAGTCCCTTTGCGCCTTCCCGCGGCCTCTCTCGCCTGGGGACCACGGGACCCGCAGGCGGGTGCCCGGCAGCTCCCACACACCCGTTTTCCCGGGGTGCCCCTGCCGCAGGGCATCGCTGCCGGCAGGGTGAATGACTGATGGCAGCTCCCTCCCTGCTCCAGGCTCTAAGCCCAGGTGCTCAGAGAGAGCCCGGCGTGACATCTTAGATCAAGATGAATCGGCACAAACTCCTGATCCGAGATTGTTTTATACCATTTAATTTAGTTTCTTCCCCTGCTTGGATGAGCACAGCCCTGGTTATGGATTTCTATTCTAATGTGCTGCAGCAGGCACGGGGAGCGGGCGGCGGAGCAGATGCTGGAGCAGGGGACCGCGGGATGCTGATCAATAGGCGAGGCACTGACCCCGGCCGTGCCTCCCGTGCCGGCCCCGGCTCCCAGGCGAGGAAGAAAAGGAAGAGCGAACACATGTGCTGCTTCCAGTAGGAAATTAAACCACGGGGGCACTCGGTGCTTCGCCCTCCCCTCCCCAGCCGCCTTCCATTTGGTTACAGCAATATGAAGTTAACCCTTCATTCGATCCCGAAGGATGGACCGCAGAGCATCCTTCAAACTATAGGCCTGGCACACCACAACATCCACAGTTCAACTTGCAACAGCACGTAAGGAGGCAGTGGGCACCTGCAAAAGCGCAGCCCGCGCCTCCATCATCCCCCCAACAGACACGAGCGCCGTCGTCTCGCCGCACGCCACGACACGCCGAGTCGGGATGGAGCGGGAAAGCTCCCGGGCCTGCAGCGGCTGGCAGCCGAGCTAATTCCCAGTGCCGATCCCAAGGCTCCAGCACCCAGATGTCGAGGAGATAGGTCTGTTTGGCAAACAATACATTCCAAACACAACAGGGTGGCAAATATATGGCTGTACGAGAGTGCTTATCCCGCTCACTCCTTTGGTGTAGGATTTTCTACTGCAAAAACACACACCCAAAACAACACCACAAAAAAAAAAGAACAAACCCCAAAAAAGCCCCGAAGCCAATGAAATCTCAACCCTCCTCCCAGCAACATCCCTGCCCAACACCTCTGGATGAGAGGGGACAAAACAACTTAAATATTTTTGCCTTTTTTTTTTTTAATTACCAGCAGCAACATACAATTAACTGTAATGATTTCCTACCACTGAACAGCCAGCCATTCAGCAGAGTCTAAACGCAGTAACGGCTATAAAAGTAGTTCTTTCTACAGTTTCATTTGTCTCATGAAAATTTGGTATTTTCTCACAGCGACGTGCCTCCGTTTAATCATGCTAAAGGGTGACACGGAGATCCATTTTCTTGACAGGACGGTTGATCACCCTATCACGGTAAGAAAATTAATAACCTCGAATAGCTCAGTGCGGAAAACAGAAGCTACAGCAGTGAAAGGACAAAAAACCCCTTTATATTTTAGTCGGAAGAATAACACGCTTTCAGAGCCAGACGCCAGAATAAAAACCTTTCGCGCCCGCGCGCCTACCGCGTCCGGCTTCCTTTAGACAAAACCACCAGGCTGAGTATTTTTAATTGTCAGAAACCGAGGTATTTAACATCCCCAACTGCTCAGAGGAGACGGTTTTACAGAAAGCACGAAGCACGTTTATGAAGCGTTTAAAACGTAGGTAAAATATTTCCCAAGTTTACGCTGTTTCGAAGGCAGCGAGCTATCGATCCCTTCATTTAAAGAGCAGTCGGAGAGTGCAGCCACGAGGTCAGGGTAAATGTAACAGTTTGAAGCACTTTACTAAATAACTCTAAAGATCACGTTAATTGGCTTTGCACAGTTCTTGGCTAAAATTAATTTTATCCTAGCTTACAATAAAAGGATTAAAAGACAAATTAAGTTCTCCAGGTTTAACTGGAATAGGAATCAATGGATTTGAATTAAGACCGAAGGAGGTTTTATGAGAGATGGACTGCTCCCAGACACCTTGTATCTGCACAGACTCATGGTACTCTTGGGTACTAAACCCTCACAGAAGTAGGTGCCAGACCCATTTCCTCCTGTCAAACACACGGCCTGAGCCTGCGGGTGCTGCCATGGAGGCCTGAGCGCCAAAGGGTGCCCTCCACCAGCCCCAGCCCTGCTCCATCAACGGCTATCGGCACGGAGACCCCCGGTGCAGGGAACCACAGTGCGCCTCAGTGAACGGTGAGGTTGCAATTACACCCAATAATTTAAGCGTAATCACTGAAAAAAAACTAGGAAAGGTGTTGCAGTAACCCCACTGCCAGCCAAATCCTCACCTGAGCTCAAACACTGCACAGATGCACAGCGCCAGGCACACCAAGCAAGGGGCTGCGGGCTTTAAAATATATAATGAGCCCGTTAAAATACATAATATTTTCAAAATACATAATCTATTTGAAATGCATAAATTAATTTGCTCAATACCACAAATGTATTTTGTCTTAAACGTGGTAAAGAATTTGGACCTTGTATCCCAACCTGGTATTTTAAGGGTCCAAAGAAAACCAAGAAGCAAAGCCCTCTTGACTTCTGTCCCAGCTTGTATTTCCCAGCGCTGAACGAGCAGTCAGAAGTCACTGACTTCTGTGGATGAAAGCTTGCAAACCGAACTCCATGAAAAGCAGCATCATCACTTTTCCCTCCTGTTTTGCCAGCTACAGGGGGATAGAAATGCAATTTTGCTTACATTCATCTTGGCTGTCGATAAATTAAAATATTTCTGCTTGTTGATGGTACTGTTTTCTTACAATAAATAAATTTACATAATGGTCTGCTAGGGATCTGAAAAGGAAAGAGCAAAAAACCTCAAGAAAACTAAACGTGCCTCAGAGAGATATTTATCCTTACCTTTAATTGCTCAGCCAAAGCCACGCTATGGGTTTGCCCACATTTCTAGTTTAAGATTACATATGGAAGACTAATTAGAGTAATTTCAGCACCTCCTGAAAGCTTATAAAGCCAGAGAGCTCGCAATAAATCAGAACTGAGAAATAGGAGAAAGAAATAACACCAACAGCGCCCACGAGGAAAACGCCGAAAGGCAGGAAGCGATCGCTTCCATCTAACCCTGCGAAAACCGCGGTTACTCATTAGTAACCTCACTTTATTACGAGTATTTAGATGGCTTGGAAGTGTAGCCATTCCTATACACACAGCTCCCTCCACTGGCACAGCAGAGAAGGGCCCCCCGTGAGCCCAGCATGGAAATGGGGCGGGATGGATGGATGCTCGGGCTGGGCTCCTGCACGATGCTGAGCGGGGCTCTGAGCCAGCTCTACGTCCCTAAAAATAAATGAAGTGACTCCACAGTCTCTGTTCGCATCTCACCAGTTCGGAATAACGACCTTGGTTTTTAAGAAAATTAAGCAGACAGCCTTTACTTGGGAGTTGAAATTCCTGCCTGAAACGCCAACGGGAAGATGGGGAACGCCTTCTGCCGAGCTCTGCCAGCCCGCTGCCAGGACCAGTTCTCCCAGTGTACTTCCTTAGTTCCTCTGATGCACTCAGAACTGAACACCAGCTAAAGACAGGGCTAAATACCATGGAAAAACCTCTTCCGGTCAAACAACCTGTCAAGGATAATTGGGAAAGGGCGCGTATCTGGGTGAGACACGTCACCTCGTGCTGCCGCGCACGTGCCACAGTTCATCAAGATTCCCCTCGTGCACTCATTCTCCTACCACTTACAGGAAAAAGGTAAACACATAAAAATAGAAATTATTTCTATCATCAGTCTTTTGCTCATCGTTAGCAAAAAACCACCTGCAAATACAGAATATGGACACCTGCCGGAAGCTGTGATCCTCGTCTCTTACAAACCAGAGCAATTCAGTGAGATTTACACGAGTGCGGACTGAAAACTCACATATTTTCTGAAACTAATTTTTTCCCCCCATTAAAAAACGCCTGTATTTTCCAACTTGACTGCCACCCCGACAGTCAGTGTATGGCAGCGGAGCACGACGCAGAAATCTGGCAATACAGCGGGGTTACAGACACCATCAGCGACTGCCAGCTCCGAAACCTAAACATTTAATTCTCTTTGGTTATTATTTTACCGTTTTCATTTCACCGGTTTCCTCGTGCTCCGAACTGGGCTGTTCCAGGAAGCACATACGGGAGGGAGAATCAAACGTTAATTTCAAACGGTAGCTTGCTCATTAAGACAGAACGTTTTGTAAACAATGTTGTTCCTATTCCTGTAATTGAGATAAGAATTATAAAAGATTAAAACCAAACTACACTGCAGCGTTGTCCATACATAGGTGAAATGAACAGTTTAAATAAAATTTACTCAATAAAAGGCATTTTAGTGTCATAATAATTAGTATTTTCAGATATAATGTCTTGCTGTGCTTCATAAAGAGAGCTGTTAGAAACCTTCTAGGGAAAGGAGCCGCAGAAGGAAAGAAACAATGCATTTTATGAAGATTTCCTGCACATTTCTATTTAAAATCTCTTTTAGTTTCACTGATAACAGATTTATGTGCATATTTAGATAGTGAGAGAGGACTTGGTAACACTGCTTGCAAATAAATTTAGGTAAGGATGAGCAAAACAACTGTTCTGGAATAAAAAGCTGGTTTCTGGGGAGGGCTTGGTTTTGTTTTCCCTCCCCCAAAGGTGTCCTCCCTATCGGCATGTTGAGCTGATTTATTTGATAATGCCCGTCTCCCTGTTTTCTTACCGTGTCTGCAGCAAAGTATCTGAAATAACAGAGCTTTGCTATTACTGTAAAAACGAGAAATGTTTAAACCTTATTTTTCTAGTATTTCATAGGACAGCTTACAGCAGACACGTTTGGAAACTAAATGTAATGTTCACATTATTGGAGGCAGAGCATTTTCTGTTTTGCCTTTCGATAATATGTTCCCTGTGTGATAGCAGTAACATGGTTTTATGCAGGGAGGCAGCAACTTTGAGAGGAGAATTACAAAACCTCTCACGGTGAATAATAATCTTTATTAGGTGAGTATACAATATTACTTGTAGAAAAGAGTGTTGCAGCCACCAAAAGACTTACAAAAAATTGAGAAAACAATGTTATCTTAGTTAAATCTCTCATTTAAGACCCTATCTTAAATCAAAGGACCTGACCCCACCAACGACCTCAGCCGGGGAGGTCAGAGCCCACACGGAAATACATACCCTACGGGTAAGCCCTATAGGTTACCCATAGGGAACGCTAGGAAACACACACTGCCGAAACATTGCGGTGCGCTTGTTAACTAAACACGGTAGTTCCCAGGGTAATGAAACCCGTCAGGAAGCCGTTCGCCTCCAGTCAAAGCACCACAGAGCTACCGGAGCATTATGGGTTAAGGCCCTGATTTTCTCCTGCATAGGTGGTGCTATTTTAAGCCAACAGTGTGTTTAAATCCACACCGATGAAATCAATACCGCACTGCTCTACTCAAGGTGAGACCAAATAAACCTGTCGGAAGCTCTGAGAAATAGGCTTTGCAGTACACACCAGCGCTAAGTGCCGTCCAGGCCAGGGATCTGTCATTAAAGAATCGTTAGCCATCGTTCATCCCTTCCTAAAAAGCTCAACGCCTCTTCTTGTCCGATATCCCCTTGGCATTAGCACGGCTTCCCAGTGCCCATCAGTCCTTCGGGATGGTTGCACCCCTCTTGGACAACCGGCACCCCAACCAACCACTCCAGTGGTTGGCACACCTTCCAGCCATGCAGAGCCTATTTCACGTGCCAAGCGTATCCCAAAACCTGCAAATGACCATTTAAGTTACCTGCCTTGCAACAAAACGAGACAAAAGCAGAGTATGGCTCTAGCTGTGTTTAGTTTAGGATTGACCAAACCGGCTCGATCCCTTGGCAACGCTGAAGAGCGCTGCCTAAATCCCAGGCCGCTGCACGCGTTCGGATTAAAGCCGGTGATAGATGACGAGTATTAAATGACTTTCATACAATTATAGATTCTTATCTGGCCTCACTGCAACTTGTTCCTTTTCTGCAGCAGGGAACATTGACGTGATCGCCAATGACACCAGCAGCAAACCGATTGCACCTACGTGACTGCAGATATCGGGGTTACTATTGGCAGTCATTGCCTGGAAGATATAAAATAATAATAGAAATTGTCTGGAACACAGAAATTAATAACACAAAATGATTCCTATTAATAGAAATAGAAAACAAACAAAACCCCCGTTTAATAGTTACTGAATACCTAAAGTAAGGCAATAATAAATGTCATTTACAGAACACACCGGCATAGAGGTTAACCTGCTTTGTCTTAGCAAAAAACCAAGTTCCTCTTTTGTCAAATCTGTGCTGAAAACGCCTGTTTGCTGTCAAAAGGCAAGCGAAGAAAGGAGGCGTTCTCTTCAGTACGCGCGTGCTTTCACCAACGAGCTCGACTACACCATCATCACCCTGAACTACGCGGATTCTGTTGCAGCCACCCAGCCCAACGTATTTAACAACCTGAAAATGCGTTTTGGCACAGCGACACTCGATTGCTCCGTGCCGCATCCAAAACCCACAGACGTCAGTCACGCGGTACTTGCCCCCGACCTGGCTCTTTCAATTCTCAGATCCAGTTTTGCGCCGTGATTTCCAGAAATCTGCATTTCTCCTCGTTGCTGTCTACGCAAACGAGTCACAACGAAAGGCGTTTTAAACACTCGTCGTACCTTCTCAACATTTTGCTTGCGATCACTTCAACGCCCCTTCTAACGGCGGCAGTTGTGATGTGTTTGACACCGGCAGGTCCCCCCGACTCACGCGTGCCCGGTGTTTCCCCACTGCCCCGGCAGAGAATCCATTTTGTCCTCGGCTATCTCCCTGCTCCCAGCCCTGCAAGGCAGCAGCGTCCTCACCCATTTTGTGTTCCCAGAGCTGCAGCACGGGGAAATATTTCCTCGTAAAAGGAACGGCACAGCAGAAAATTCCAGCAAACCGCGACGGATTAGAACTGCGGCTGCAAAAGATCCTTATTCGACCTACAAAAGCACATTTTCCACACAAGGTCCGCTGCCTTATGAGAATTAGAGTGCTGTCTGTCTTTCCAAATGTGTGGTAACTCGGAGCATTTAAATAACTCCACCATTAATTATACACAATGAGTAATGCCATCGGGGAAACCAAACAGCGAAAGGCTGCATTACTAACATCGGTATCAGAAATAACCCATTTGCGCCTAACTACAGCCAGATAAAGGTAAAGATATATTTCGTTCCAACAGCATTTAATAAGCTGTTAATAAGACAATTAAAGCAATTTATTGTTGAGTTTCAGCTCTCTCCAGACACAGGCAAGCCTTCCATAAAACCGGAACCGATCTGGACGTTCAGAACTGCGATCACCGTTTCACTGGAAGGAACACGTTAGACCCGTTCCACATTACAGCCACGCTGAAGCCTAGCGGCAACTTTTCTTTATGGAAAGATGTTGCTGCGATTGGAAATCAATAGGAAGGCAGAAAAAATTAGATAGCCATGATTTGCCAAGAAATCAATAAGAAATTGAGCAATAGCAGAACCCACGTTCTGCAGCTCTGACGTACTGAAATTTGACGTGCGCTGAACTCCACAGGAGGAAACACCCGAGGTGCCACTGTGTTTTCCTATCATATCCTGTCTGACGACTTAAGGCATTTTGCTTTTAAGATCTGATTTTGCCAGATTAAAATACACGGCCCCTGCTTAAAGACATTATTTCATTTGGAATGATTTAATATATCCTCAAGCACATGCCGTAACACGAAAAAACCCCTGTCAAGCGTTTCTTTGCGCGCCCCTTCTCAGATGCTCCGCATCAGCCGCCGCTGGGAAAGGCAAAGGCACCAAACCTGCACGTTGGGAACGGGGGAGGAAGAACAACGCTAACGCTGAGCGGCACCCTGTGCCAACCAAGTTTCGCTACACGGAAACATTCAGGGGGAAAGGAAAGCTTTGGACACCGCAACCCAGAGGATTTTGACTGAGATGGGGGTTTCAGTTCAGCCGGAAGGTTTTTTCTCCCCAGTTTAATCCACAAAGATGCACGGGGAGGTATTTTCAGTGCTGTTCCACAGCCCTCACACGCAGTCTCTGCCCTCCGGGTCCGTCCTGCCGGACAGTGCAGGCACACAAACGTGCTGTAGGTCGCACCCTGCCCCTATGGATGGAAAGGAATTCCACAAATACTGAAAACCACCCATTTTAATAGGTATTTGTTGCTTGTTTAGCAATGGAGCCTGCAGATCAATATTCTTTAATGGTCGCATTATTCAAACTACAGTAGACCACCTTTCAGTGGGATCATTTTAATCCAACAGTGCAACCAAGAGACCCTAATTCCCATTTTTTGATTCGCCGTCACCCAATACATCTAGAAACTGGAAAAACGACCATCCCTGTGAAAGGCAGGGGCAGGTTTGGGCAGGAGCAAGGAAGTCCCAGGGCAGTGCCAGAACCCTGCTAGCTCTGTGGAAGCCCAAGATGCTCCGTGGTGGCCGCGGAGACGCACGCGGCCACGGAGCGGTCGCCGGCCCGCAGCAGGGCGGTGAAGGACCCCGCGCTGCTTTGCGGAACGCCCGATTTACACGCGGCTTTCTCGAGGGCTCCAGCGCTGAATACGGAACACAGTCTATTTGGCTTTCAGTCAATTAAGCTTTGAGCTGTCAGCAAACAAGACTTTTAAGTTAATTTTGAATCGCCACAAATCAAGTTGAAGGTTGGAAAGGGCACGCTCACATGCCGGCATGAAGAAAGGCACTTTAATTGCCTCTGAATAGCTATTATATGCTGCAATTGGCCTATTGAATCTCAGATGATCTATTTATTTATCAAAGTGCAAAGACTGGTAAAAGAATGACATGTATGAACTTTAATCTCTCTTGCCTAAGCAGGTAAAATTAAAGCTTTTGCATATAGAAAGTACGAGTAAAACGATAATCTTTTAACGCAGTTCAATACGCTTGCACTGTATTTTATTTTTGAATAGTTACAGCTGTCCAAACAGCAGCTGAAGTGTGAAAACAAGCGACTGCCCCGGCAGTAAGATTATTGCTTCTCTTTTTCCCAAGACCTCCATCAGGTTTTCCATACACCGTGTCGCTAAGCGCTGTTTGGAAACCGCCACTTTGAAAACCTGACTATGCAGAAGAAGGGCACAGTGCTATCAAATGCTATCAACCCAGCTGCTACTAAAACACATTACAAAAACCTGCTATTAATTTCATACTATACCTCGGGCTTCGTGAGAAATACCTTTGTTTAGCATAAAATGAGGTCTGACAGCACCAACGAGAACAGGTCTTCGCAACTTAAAAAGTTCAACAGTCCGTAATTTGAAATTTTTACTGAAGTTTGCTAGTTTTTCCAGCCAAGGCACTTTGAATTTATTTGTTTTAAAAAAAAAATAAACATCCTTTCAGAAGTTTCAGTTATTTCTGTGTCAAAACAGAGGTTATAACTAGGCACAAGCTGGCATCTGTCCCCGTGGCAGCCAGTACCCAGCGAGCAACAGGCCCTGCTGCCGGACACCGCAGCTCCCAACCCCGCAACTGCCCTGCTCCATTAATTAGAAATCGCCTCACCAGCCCCGCAAATAAACCCCTTTTCTTGAATTAGTACTTCCCTAACGAACACACTCTCCCAACGCCGACAGATGTCATCCGGACAGATGTCAAGCCCGTAACCCCCTCCCAGAGAGCGGAGCTCTTAATGGAGTTTATGGGCTGACATCTGCTTGACTGGCAGACGCCCACATCTTTTCAAACAGGTGCAGTTCTGTTGAAAAACCCTGTTTTTTCACGTGAATTACGTTCCCTGCTTTTAGAAAAAGAACAGAATTTTACCCATTATTTTATGCTTCCTTGTAGAGAGCCAATTACAAATTGTAGGAACCCAAATTCTCAATTAACTTCGCATACAATAATCTATTAGACACATTTCTCAAAGTGCTTCAGAATTCCTGGTAGTACACAGGAAAACTCCATTAAAAATTAACGTCTAAGTCTTAAATAACCTGTGTCTGAATTCACATTCCACTTTTAATTGTCACAGAAGAGACCAAGTGACACTGCCACTGTTAGTTTTCTCCATTTTCACCATTAGCATCTGAAAGGGATGAAGCTGGCTACAAAACCTCCCTTTTCTGGTGTTAAACACAATAGTCAGTGCATGATATGGTAGATGGTTTTCCAATGAGTGATTAAATACAAATTAAAAGCTTCTTTGATCTCTCTATGGCGCGTTTTGGAGATGCAAAACTGCCTGTGACAGGGTTTGTGGAAGGTGCTCAGGTTCAGGCTAACCTCCTTAAAAGAAACCCAGCAGGAATTTTGTCCAGAGACTGACTCTTTTGGCATCCTCATTGTGCTGAACAGTGGGCCGCTGGCTTGTCTGCTGGGGGTGGCAGATGGGTTCATTTGTTGTGCACCTCCACTCCACACTAAACCTTCCGTGGAAGTCTGGCTGGTAACGGGAGGGACGCAATGGGTAACGGCAGCTGCCGCTCCCGCTTCAAAGAAATCCAGCTAAAGCACTGAAAGAATCCACCAAAGTAGTGCAAAAGCCCAACATATTATTAAAAATATAACAAATTTTAAAAAAGCATAGAATATGACTTGAATGACCGTGCAGAACTTTCAGTTTGCTGAATATTTTGATCTGTTATGGTGTAAGCCTTTGAGTACAAAATTATAATAATACAGAGGAAAACCATACGTACCTAGAAGTGAGTTAAAGCTACATCATATGGTTAAAAGGCACCAAAAATGCAAGTCTTATTCTACCCACGCTGAGCAGAAGTGCTCCAAATACGAGAGAAAGGTGGAAGTTCACGACGTCATTCCGTGTACTGCTGTGCTTCGGGAAGACACAAGAAACACAACCCCTGCCCTTAAACTTGTGTCTTTAACACAGACCATTACTGTCACTGATCAAAGGGCTCTTTTTAAATTTACAGTATGGGTTAATCTGGCATGGTTAATATGTCTTGCCTCGGACTTTGCTGGTTAACGGATAGTTATTGCTTAAGAAATGTGACTCATTATGCACAAAAATACATTTGTGAATACTGACAGAAGAGTCCGAAACAAATTTCCAATTCGACAAACATCTATCAGCAGCATTCCTAGATTTTATTTTCCACATAAACCTCTGTATGTGCCCTACTGCAACGGTTGGAACTCATGGCAGAAATAAGTGTTCGTACAACGCACAAGCCAGACGCAAGAGTCCGCTCGATTCAGACTCCTTTGGGTTACACAGCTAAAGCAAGCGTATTTTTAAAGCGTTTATTTACTGCCTCACCCTGCCACGAGACACTTCCAAACAGACCTTTCTCTCTGGGCAAGGGATCAAGGCAAGGAGAAGGTTGACCGTTACTTCTTCCCGCTCCGTGAGCCAGCGTGTCACTATCTGGACTGGGCCAAACAGCAAGCCCTTATCTCTGTGGCTAGAACAGTCTGCGTCCCTTATCTCCCAGATTTTTGGAATGCCAGCTTCTTAGGAATAAACTGCATTTCAATTCAATTCCACACTACCCTGATGCAGCAATCGACTATGCTATATCACAGTGCTTCCTAAAATGACAAACATTCACGTTGGCTCCAGTAGAACCCAATGAAGATCACATCTGCTCCTGGTTTTACTTATGGGAATAAATGTCTTATTTCTGCTGTCCTTCATCTTCTTTGTAAGGAAACAAATCTCTCAACAGAGGTAGCGATGCACTAAAATGCTGCCTTTTTCCCGCCTCCGTGACATTTATCCCTGTTTCGTGCTCAGCCGCATCCTTGTTTTACTACCCCACAGATGCTGCTCACTTCTGTTAAAACATAAACCCAACTATTCGTATTTCTACTTATGTAACAGTACCACGCTGTTGGTGTTTTAGGGTTTTTCCTCCTTAAAGTATCTTGCTCTTCCTTTACTTATTGGAAAAACAGAGATTGACTTACAAAATGAAACTTAGATGCTATCTTGGAACCTAAAATTATGTTAAAAATAGATTACAAAATTTAAACAAAACCCTGAAGAAACAATTTACCATCATGACAAATTGCAAAATGTTGACCACTGAAGCCATGAGATTTTATGCCCAAGTAGGGAAAAAATACTGTTGTCCATATGCGAATTATTTAAGCAAAACATTTGCCCTACTTTCAGCTGTCCAAAGAAGCCTTTCAGGCACTAAAGCCTGCAATAAACACGCCATCGGAAGACTGTTCTTGCGTGCATTTTCAGCGTGTTTGAACAGACCCAATTTTCTGAATAACTCCTGTGTGTGTGTTTTTAAACGCTTAAAGAGGCCCTTGCAGTGTATCACTGACGTATCCTCCAGAAACAGGCTTCCGTGCTTTCCGCCAGCTAAGCTAAAACGCTTTCATCCCCGAAAGCGATCCTTTTAAAAAATTATTGGGATAAATGAAAGCACTTGGTGAATCTCAATTAGAACTGAAGAACAAATCCTGTTGACCACAGCGCAGCGGCGTTACTTTGTGGGGTCAACAACTATTGCCCTTGGTAGGATCACCACAGAGAGAAGCTGCATCTATTTTTTTTAAAGTTTAAATTGTCTCAATGCGCCTTTTTTTTGGTATTCTACCAACACAAAACTAACTGTATTCACCTGTAGGGTGAAATTTCATCCTTACTCGGGATACTTTTTTAAAGCTCTGCTGGAGCCAAGGAGATGGTGTTCTGTTCCGGAAGGAAACCCTGACCTGATGTATACGCTGGGGAAATCGGTGCTTCAGGCTATGCCAAGACCATTCCCTAATTTATTTCTATTTCTGCTGAGGGTCCATCCTCTCTTCGTTGTTTCTTGAAGAGTCCTGCATCGTCCCTGCGGGCTAACGGCATTACCAGCACCCTCCCTCCAGTGTAGCCTTTTGCCCCCAACCTGTCCTAGCACTCCCTACTCCAGCCAGGCTGTTCCTCCACCCACAGTAACCCACATCTTGGGCACCTTCAACCTGAGATTTGACCCAAAACTAGATCTGTCATACTAACAACTGGCTTCAGGCCAATAGAAACAGTTAGTTTTCTTTTAGACATTCACAGAAATCTGTACACAGCTCAGTCACAAAAAAAAAAATCATTTTCACACACTGTAATCAGCGATATGCTACCCTAAAACACATACTGCAGCCACTCACATTCCAAGGATACTGAGCATATAGACACTTTCCTTATGACACTGCATAAATAAGCACAGAAAAAAGAACCAAAGGATAACAGCTTGTAATTAAATGCTTATTTTCATACAGTCTGTCGTTTCAGAATATTCCTTGATGGATCAGAACCCTTGACGTTACCTTCCAGTCCACAGTAAACGAGAGTAACAGTGAAAAAGTAACGAGCACTGTAGATGTGAAATACACCTAAAAACCATGTGTGACAAACTAGGGCACTCACTTGTTGAAAAGGAAATTCAGTGGAGCAGACTGATGGTTGCACCCTCACCCTGGATCTTTCACAGAGGTAGGTAATTTAAGGGATAAGTAGAAAGAATTGTATAAAGCCTTTATTGTTCAAGAACAACAAGCTAAACATGTCTGTTGTAGGCAGACCTCAAAGCTGAAACTGCATATTAAAATACAGGTAACGATTCAGTAGCAACAGTAGTTGCAGTCAGGCAGACACTCAGTTTTTGCCTGCAGATCTTTTCTACTTTTGAATAACTTCACTTCTACCAGGGCACACATCTTCATAAGCAGCCCTCAGCACTTCATTTTCTCATTAAAAATATGCTATTTAGAATTATGAGATGGTTTGGGCTGGAAGGGACCTTACAGACCACCCAGTTCCAACCCCCCTCCACTAGACCAGGGTGCTCCCAGCCTTATCCAGCCTGGCCTTGGACACTGCCAGGGATGGGGCACCCACAGCTTCTCTGGGCAACCTGTCCCAGTGCCTCCCCATCCTCTCCAGGAAGAACTTCTTCCTGGTATCTAATCTAAATTAAATCCGAATTTGGCAAATAGCACATTCCATTACCTCAGCGCAGCACCCAAAATGTAAAATAACAACTTATATTGATGCTTACCTGCCGTGATGTCATCATCCACCAGATCATGCTCTTCTTCCTGAACTTTTGCTTCTGTTCCCAATGAATCCGGGCTTGCACTACCAGTCTGGATGGCTTCTGTGGTTACTCCAGCTGAAAGAACCGAACACCCATAAAAGTCAGTCATTTTGGTAGAAACATCCTCAGAGCAGGGGAAAAAAAAAAGAAAATTCAGTCAAGGCATTCAAAAGAAATGTTTTGGTAAGGGTGAAAAAGCACAGCCTCGCAGTCTTCCAAAAGAGCTTTAGGAAAGATGGAAAGGATGCCCTGATAACATTTCTTCCCCCCACAGTACATCATCCAGGTCAGCCTACACTACCAAAAACTGTTAGAGGAAGCGATCGCTGCTTTACTGATTGGGCATTGGGATTGCAATCCACAGAGGCATCAAATCCCCAAGGAAAAAAGGACCAGGGCTGTTGGCACCAACCAAATTTCAACAAGTAAAGTCTCCGTTCATGATGCCTTGCAAGCGATGGCTTAGCACCAAGCAGCGGGGAGCTGCTCACTCTACCTGCTGCTGCTCCTATTCTGCTTTTGGATCGTCGGTATGAAGCCAGTAATGTGCATCACTTCAGTTCTCTGCAGTTTTCATGCCCTGTCGTTTTCAGGCTGTAACTTCCCAGCCTTCTCCAAACCCATGAAAAGGATTGATAGATGAAAGGATGACAGCATCATAATAAACTAAAAGGGGGAGTCTCCATCAGCTGTGTAAGACGAGGTTTGTGAATCCACACCAGAAAGCCATTTAACACTGGGTCATCTTTAAACCACTTGGGAAACAGTAACATCCTCATCAGGATTCCAGATTTTACTTTACTACTGTTAAATACTCATTATTCGCAGCAAAGTATTTAATTGAACAAAGTTATTCTCTGACAGCAATTTCTAACCTTATTCTGACACAACCTCTCTGTAAGGAAACCTTTCAATAACTTCCTGAACATCCTTCTCGTTGTGTCAACACACACAAAAACCAGTGACACGACCACGCACAACCAGACTGGAACTCACTGCCGAGTCGACAGCGCATCACTTCATCAAGCACGCTGGCGCGACTGCCCGGACACCCCATGCGACTACACGTTGCGCATGAACCTTACTCAGGATGCTTCAACCCAAGGAATTCGCTGTTACAGACTCTTCAGCCTTCACCATCAAGCACCAACTATTTTCTACCATTGCTATGTATTGTGTGCACCCACTGGCGTCAGGCAGTGGGTTGAGGGGGAAGAGGAGGTTATTTTGGAAGCACCACTTTATATATGAAAAAGCCGCTAATCTCCACAGGCATAGCAAGAGTCCAGCTATTACCTAAATATCGTTTCCACAGTCTAAAATTCTTCGATTCCTTCCCATGCCCAGCGAAGGGTGAAGTTTGCCTTCCAAAAACTGCAGCATGAAGGCTCTGAGCGATGAGCTTACATCGCGGAGGGATGAACACCCAAGCTGGTAGACGCCACGGGTCTACCAGTCCCCAAACAGAGGTTTAGGCTGGGCCAAGATTCAAAGCATTTTTATTTAGTTAGTTATGAGCTCACCTCTCTCCCTGCTTTCTAGCTTTGGGTTGCTGAAAAGAGGCTGATTTTCCCCTATTAGATGTGCTACACCTTTCTGAAAGGCTTAGAGAGATACTTAGAACACAACGGAAGGAATTGCCTTTGCATGAGGACACTCTAACTGCAGCATATAAAAACACAGAAAAGTTTATTACAACCTTATACAATTAAAATAAAAACACAAGTAAAAATCTATTTAATCAGAGCAATTAAACATTCCCTCCAAAGATACTGAAATAATAGGGCCAAAAGGGGAGAAAAATAGCCATTGCGCAACGATGTCAGGCAAGAAATTGTTAAGCAGGAACATGGACTCCTGAACACAAGTGTTTTCCACACAGTTCACCAAAAATGTCTCAGAAACATGTTTTAGAAGAAAAAAAAAAAAGCCCTGAATGTATTAGAAATAAGCCAGATGACACGTTAGAAAATACTGGAAAATTAAGATACACTTGTACTAGAAAACTTCCACATGATTAAAATCTACTATTTACCACAGTTCCTAAACTCATTATTCATTAAACACATTAAAAAGCTGCAGCACAGAGTTAATTGCCTTACTACTTTGGGCTCTTTTTAAGACAAACCTTGCACGAGTAAGATGATCAACCACATATATAAATATCCAGGTCTTTGGGGTCCAATCAAGTTCTCCTTACTCAATGAAAACTCCCATTTAAATTGATGGAAGTGTAATTAAGTTTCACTCAATTAATTCATCTTTCAACAAAACTTTCTAACCGAAATATAAGCCTACCAGAAACACATTCATAAAAACTGACAACGGCATATTCATTATTACAGCCTTTTCATATTTATTTTCCTTCCTAGTGACAACACAGATTATTATGGGAAGCAGACACACAGAATTTAGGGATACCTATTTGATTTTGTGCTGCCACATGTAAGATTTTCACGAAAAAAGAAACAGTAATCTGCTACAAACATTCACCTGCATGACCTGGGCTTCAGCAATACAGGAAGCAAGCCTCTATGCTTAATTTCTGGGCCGAACGTATTGAAAAGGGATTGCTGCAGAGACCGGCCGGCACTGCCCGCACCCCGGCAGCCCGCCTGCCTCGCATTAATTCACCCCACACCGCTCCGATCGATGCCGGGCAGCTCCCAGCCGCCGCACGCTGCCGGCTCCAATCGCATCCCACACGTGCACAAAGGCCAGGGCAAGATAACCTTTTGCTTTCCATCCAAGCCATAGTAGCGTCTTTCCATCTGCAGCAACATCACATACGTAGGAAGGTATCCGTCCCTCCGGGGCTTGGACAGACCCACGACCAAGAGCTTGCAGGTGAGCAAAGAGCCCCGACACCACGCCTTCGGCGGCTTAAGGAAGCCTTTACGCTCACCAAGGTAGAGTTAATAAACTAAAGAAGATAGAAACGCAATACTCAGCAAAGAAATCCCTTTAAAAAGGGAACTGCATTTGCAGCATCCGCTTGAGACTGAAGACAGCCCGTGCTCTGCAGGGTAAGCAGGCAGGAACAGGCAGCAGCGTTCTTCCCTTCTGAACTTCATCCAAAGGCATGTCCTCGTGGCAAACACCCCCCGGATGACACAGCACCCGCCCTGTGCAAGCGGAGCGGACAAGGCCACGGCAGTGATTCAGTCGCAGGACAAACTCAGTAGCTACAAGAGGAAGCTCGGAAAGCTGAACTCTTTTCCTCCCTGTAGGAGCCCGAAAAACGCCGTCCCTCGTCGGTTTAACTCCCAGCATCACTTACACGCCCGTTCCCATTTGATGTGGGGTCAAACCAACACGTCGATTTTGGATTCCAAGGCGCAAATAAAACGAAGATTTACTGTTCCCCTTATAAAGCACTGTGAAAGGGAGCCTACCGCATCCAAACACCCAAACTCCAAATCCCAGGATGCAGAAGCCATGCGGGGGGCTGCGAGTGGCTCCCAAAATTGCTATCGGATCTGAGCAGTGAATACACAAATGGGCAACGGATTTCACGTGTTTGCTGGTGCTACACACTTGATTCATTCAAGCACCAGCTGCAGGCATATGGCAAAGTGTTGTGGTTTACTCCGGCTAGCAAAATACCACGAAGCCGCTCTCACAAATCCCCCTCCCCTCCTCCAGCAGAGGGGAAGAATCGGAGGGACAAGAAATAAGGAAGCTCGTAAAGTTGAGATAAGAACTATCTACTACTAATAATAATTAAATCTTAATGATACAATATAATACAATGTGATACCATTTCCCACCATCCCCTGCCCAGTGCACACCCAGGTGCTGAGCAGTGACAGTCAGACCCAGAGAGCTGCAGCCCAGGAACTGACACAGCAGATGCCGAGCGAACCCTCTCAGCGCCAGCACGACCAGGGGCACTAAACAACCGCCCAGCTCCCTCCCGAAGGAGCCAGCAGAGGAGCTGGCAGAGCAGCTCACCAGGGGGGTTAGCAACTGCCCGGGAGGGAGAGGGAGTGATGGCTCCCGGGCCCCCTCCCCGCCTGTGCCCCAAGCACAGCGCACCCTGGGATGAAACACTCCCTTGGCCCGTTTGGGTCAGCTGTCTGGACTGTCCCCTACGCTGCTCGCGAGACAGCGAGAGCTGGGAGCGCAGCTGCGGTATCAGAAGTGGAGAGAGACCTTGAATTCGGTACAGTCCCACTCCAGCCAAGAACTTATCACGAAGACAGCGTCCTAACGACCACAGTACAGGGAGTGAACTCTTTCCTGACTGAGCCCAGCACACAAAGGACCTTATATGAACAGCAAGCTTTTATTAGTGATTACCACTTGTTTTAATTAAAACAAACCTGTCGATCTGTAAGAGAAACGCTGTTTCTATACCCTGCAGGTAAGAGCTACAGGAATAACAACTGCTGGACGCAAGACAGGCTGACCGTGTTTTATGTCCCTAGAGCAAAAGGCGAAACTGGGAGAAGTGGAGGATGAAGGAATCAAAGCAGTATTTCTTTGCCTTTTGTATTCCTTCTCCTTACCTTTCTGGCATAAAATTATACTTTCCAGAAATCCATTGCATCCATTTTGCCCATCCTCATAATTCTTATTCCCCTAAATTCCTTTAAAAAACATATCATCTTTAAAATCATGTCTTACAACGTAATTAATAAATACACTTTACTCTTTACCCACATCAGCAACGTTTGTAGCTCCTCACTTCGTTTCTCCTTTCAGATATCCTAATTATCCTTCTTCAGAGAGTCAGCATCTTTGTGTACGCTCATACAAGTGTGAGAATGCCTTCGCAGGAGAACCACAAACTCTGTAACCTTAATTCACATAGTTTTCAACTCTATTAACATAAAAAATGAATTCCAATTTGCTAGCGAAGACCTGTTTAAAAGGTGTGCACCATCCGTGCTTCACGTTTACACTGAAGCCGTTCAGCCACGCTCACCTGATTTCTCTGTTTTATATTTTCCTCCTGTGATTAAAACCCTTCTTGTTCTCATAGATTACTGTTAAAACACATGCTGTGCTTTGATTTGCTAATGACTAATATAAAGGCCAAAATACCGCTGTATACACACAAAATGCCTTTTTTCCTCCCTCAGTCCCTGACCCACTATAAAAACACATGCCACGCTTCTAACTCGAGCGCAGACATAAGCACAAGAGGCAGGACAAAATATCACGGTTCCAGCTGATGTGCACGTAAACCAGAACTGCACACTCTTCTCTAACACCTTTAAATGTCATTGTTTAAGTAAGAGGAGTACTAGAAAGAGCAAGTCATTGAAAATAATACAAATTGCTGTTTATTTTTAAGTATATTTGGAAGAAGTTCCTTTTTCTGGAAACAGTCCACTGGCTAAAGCAGGCTCTACAGAGTGGTTTAGATACACTTCCCCAACACAATTATATCCATAACCTTGCACCCAACAAGGTCATTCAGCATCGCTCCGGAGAAAAGAGATTAGTAATCCTCAACACTTGCTACAGCAGCTACTCCAGAGAGTAAAGGGCAACTACAGCTGTATTCCACAAACTGAGTATAACTGAGCACAGAAGATCAATTAAAAAATACACCCTAGTATACAAAACAGCACAAATACCTATCAACACGAACCAAGGCTCTTTGGCGTGTATATACAACATATTTTCCCTTATTATTCACTGCTTGGCTGCACACCTAACCGTGCAACACTGCCTCCCTAATAACCCAAACGCTACATGGCCAAAGGCTGTAATTAACAACAGCGTAGACTTTGCAAAAAATTCTCCGCATCACTTTAAAGGTCTGTGTTCCATGGAATTCATTCATTCCATTTCGATTTAATAAGATGATTACACACGTCTCAAAAATCAATTGGCGTTTATATCAGCGATGTGTCTCTGCACAGAAACTACATTCTTCCGTGGAAAAAGAACCCCATTTTAAGAAAGATGAACGTCTACAACCTAAAAGCAAACATCTTTGTTCATCACAACGTGCATTTTTACTGGTTTGTTACATACGGCAGATGTGTTTGGAGATTATTCTATAAAGTCAAGTTTCTAGAAGGATAATCCGAGTATCTCACGATGCTAACGGATCTTCTAAGTATATACTCTTAGTCTGTACCACCTCTGCTTCAGTGACAGTGAATGACATTAAAATAGGTATTTGGGGGGAAAATACAACAGACTAAATAGCTGTTAGTAGCTGTTTAACTGATTTGGGGAATAATCTTTAGCCATTATCTCCTTGTGGCGCTTGGTAACCAATGGCTTTGAACACCCGCCCGGGCAGGAGTCGCATCAAATGTTTAACAGATGCTCTTTTCAGAATCCTTCTATACCCTTGGGATGACGAAGGTTCCCTTTACAACAATTTCTATAATCTAATTATATATACTTGCAAAGGAACACCAGTGTTTTACCCTATCAGCCCTTTTCACTGCAGGTTTCTTCCTCGAAACCTCCAAATGACAGCTTAGCCCCACCGCAGCCCTTGGACGAGGCGCTCCAAGCCCAACGATACGTACTTCCCTCCATCAGCCGAGTTACTTTTGGGTTTAACTGAGCATCACTTACGTGATATAACGCTGTCAATGTACTGGGGTAAGTAAGGAGCCCACGCGTCAATGGTTTCTTTCCGACCCGCCTGCTCGATCCTCCGCAGTTCTGCTAGCAGCAGGGCCTGGGCAGCTTCTCTTACCTGTAAAGCCAACGGGAACGTCACGCAAACTCAAATACTAAATATTTCTTGGTATGCTTACAGTGTAACGTAGCAAGAATAAAAAGCCCCACTTAAAAACCTTCTACAGAAAACTAAACTAAGCTTTTAGAAGGCCTTCATTTTTCCCCCCACCTCTCTCCACCTAAACGCAGCAGCAAAGTAACTACGAATAGGACGTGCCCCAAGGATGACAACTCTCGACAGGATACAGCGAAGATGCTCAGCCCCAGGAGAAAATGGGGGGATGAACGTCACGGCTCTGTCCCCACGCTGCAGCACGGAACCAAAGCGCTGTCCCGCCTCCTCCTGGCCTCCGCGGACGTGCCGCTCTCGGAACAGATGGCCAGACCAACCGAGGCCATCACCCAACCCCCAAAATCTGTGGGTTTATACCAACAAATACAAAATAATATCTCCCACTATTTGTCCCCATTAATATCACACACACAAATGTGCAGTCATGAACGCACACGTCATTTTCGGTATAAAAGATTCAATGCACGAGGAAGTTAAGTGGTTTGAGTACGGTAAAGTAAAAAATTATGGACAAATGGAATACAAATATGCTACGCCGACGCCTAAGGATATACAGAAACTGGACTTCCGTTGCTTACTTTGAAACTCAAATTGAAACTGAACTTCTGAACTTACTCTGAAACTTAATTTTTAATTATCCTCTGAGGAAACCACCTCACAGTATATCCTTTCCAGCAATCAGGGAGCAAAAACCATATTCCCAATGAAGTTACAGCACGGCCAAGGACCTACAGCCCAGCTCTCTCACTCCTTTCCCGCTTGGAAGGCTGCACAAACAACCACTTCTTTGCCACAACAGCACTGGTGGAGTGTTAAGGCCAACTGGTCATTTATTGAACAGTTGGGTTAGCAACCATTTACTGGCTACTGTATACATGCTCCAAAAAATAGAGCAGGGCAGCAATCTTGAAAAATATAGGGTAGGGGTTTTTTTAATCTTAGTGAAATTCTTAATGGAATCATGGAAGGTTTTAATTAAATTTCTTTATTGATAAATGAAGAAGGTAAAAAAACCCCATATGGATTTAGACATGATCACTTCCTCAACATTTTGACAGGTTAACTGGAAAATTAACTTACTGATTCAGAAATAAAAACTGTAGGAACTTGCAAAAATAATTATGAATTTTTTTTTTAAATTAATGGAAAACGTGATCAGTAAAAAGACAACATAATCCCCCCAAAACCCATAGCAGTACAAAATCACTGCTGAAATCACCTCCAAGCATCGATCCTGCCACCTGCGAGCCAGCATCTCCAGAAGAGGAGGTCTGAATTTATCCAGTCCCAACAGGTCGGGGAGCATTACGCAGTGCATAGCAGCGAGCTGGCTCCACCCTGGTAAAACACATCACAGCAGCAACATAAGCATCATAAAACACTGAAGCAAGCCGAAGTCAAAAACATCCCCAAGTAAATTTACATTGGCCACTGGCCTGGTACGCAGTAGGTCTTCAGGAGAAGGTGGGAGAAAGAGGGAGAGGAAAAATACAATAGAACCGATTTTGCTGCAGAAAAACAGAATTGTTTCTTCTGCCATAGGAATGAGGGGCTCAACCCATCTTTACTGACCTCAGGGCAGGCTGTACAGTGCACGTGCTTTCTGTATCGCACAGGAATGAGCTCTTCCAGGCATAAATCATGCCTCACAAACTAGATGGTCAGCTCTATGACACATGCAAGGGTCAAATGAGACAGCCAAAGACTGCCTCCACGCAGTCCTGATTAAACAAACATCCCTCTTCCTCTCCATTCCCTCTCAAAAAGACCTTGGCATCTAGTTACATGCTTGGATTTTAAACCTGAATCCTTAAGAATAAACTCAACATACATATAAATACAAAAAACGAGTCCCTGGATGTATTATAGCCAATTTTTTGCACAGCATAAGCCATGGCTCTGAGTTCAAGATTCAAAAGCCCCGTTCAAACCGTAATTAGCAGTACTTACGGCATTTAATGTCCGACATGCAAGCGTGATCTAGTTCGATACCAGAAGGTTTAGCATATGAATTACCACGACAAAGATTACATCGCATCTTCTGTCCCATTTTAAAAAGTACAGGTGCGGCTCTGTCTGCCCTCCTTCCCTACATCTCCCTTCCACACGCTTACTCCGGGTGCCTCATACTACAGACCTGCAACACTGTGCAGTTAAAAGCAGCAGGGATAAGCATATTAAGCTCCAACAACACAGCTTGTAAAACCACTCGTAAAGTACTCCAGGCAAAAGAATTCTTTCAGTGTTATGCTCTGTATTGTCTTGGGAAACGGGAGAAATACTTCAGGTGAGCACACACAGCTGTATTTTTAAATTGTCAGCAATACTGAGCACAAAAATCTAAATATTTTTACTAGTAAAGTTCTTTGTGCTGTTACAAAAAATCGTTATGTCAATTTTCCTTAAGAAAAATGGACTAAAAAGAGGAATTTCCAATTTAACAGGATGCTGTTTTACTACCCGGGATGTGCAGGAGCAGGAATTTATAGTTTAGTAATAAGGGCATAAAATCCTGATATAAAGCAACTTGCCTGCAGGGATACAAGGGGGGTTTGGTTGGTTGTTTTTTGTGCTGATGTTTTTGGCAGAAACACATTCTTCACGTGGATATATATCAGAAAAAACAAAATCATCCCTAACATGAACCACGTAGTTTAAATAAACACTGAGTTTTCATAAGCACCCAAAATGACAATTTAGATGACAGGGAACTGAGTCTGCTTCTTTCATTTTAAAAGGAGTGTTAATTTTTTAGTCTCTGTGGCTTACTGAGGGTTGGTGCTCATTCATCTCGGGAGCAGAAGACCTATCCCGTGCTCATCCCAGCAGGAATTCTGAAGGCTCAAGACCGGGCTGAACCTTCGTACCGAGAAGCGGCACTCGCACCCGAGAGCCAGGACACGGCACCCGCGTGGGACACGGCACGCGTACTGCGGCTTCTCTCCTGCATATACTGCCTCCCGATGGGAAAGGCACATGGATTTTCCCTACTTAAAAAGGGCAGAGGGTTTTTTGTTAGAAGACAACAGCGAACCCAAATGAGATGCGAAATACAATCTTTGATAGACTAGAACTGGATTTATAGATTGACCAAGACACACAGACTGGGTCTTCTCAGAATTAAGGGAACAGCATATATATAAACTCATTGCCTCTCTTTTTTGCAAAGAAAAATTCCTACATAGACCAAATTAAAGTCATAACAATGATAAAGGACATTAGTTGAAAGTAAAAAAGGCAAATAGATAGAAAAGTGAGGAAAGAATACCTTCATTGACTAAGAAACAGGTATGTAAAGGAGGAGCAGTGTCAGAGCCAGAGTGACCAGCTTCAGTGCTAGAAGAAACAGCAGGAGCAACTTGCAGAGGAAAGAAGGAGAAATAAAGAGAAAAAAAATAGAAAAGTGAGGAGAGCAGCTTCTGAAAAACAGATTAGTATCACTGAAGAATGAAATAAACCAAAACCAGAGGAAACTGTGATAATATCCAACTGAAAAAAACAAAAGGTTCTAGGTTTTACAGGAAGTGCAATGCCGGTGAGAGGAAGACATGCGGCCGCAGAGAAACACAGACAGGCTGACAGAAACCTGAGCGACTGGAAGAGACAAAAGTACCTGTGAGTGAAGCGATTACAGACCTCTTTGGATAGCTAGGTTTGGGCTGGCAGCACGGCTGACTGAGTTTTAACCGCAGGAGTTTCTCCGCTGCTTCTGCTTTTCCCGTATTTCGACAGATTTGGAATTTGCCCTACTCGTTAATAACCCCAGGAATCAGCCCTTTTAAAGCTGGACAGTCCCATCTGGCACGGAAAGTATTACCAAGGGCTAGTTTGAATACCGGTTCACTTTAAACACGTCCCCACTCAAATATTTTTAAGTGCAGACCAAAGAAAAGGACTAAGAATCTAGAGCAGAAGCATACGGAGCGTACAGGGCGAGACCGTAGTCCAGAAGAGCGCGGCGCCAGCACGCTACTCAAAGGGGTATCCGTGACATTTATTTTGTAAACTGCATCATTTCTTGGTGCCAGTGTAATTTAAAAGCACCTCTAAACATTCCACTTCCAACCGATGCTTCGTGACTTAATATTATCACATGAAAAGACGCGCAGACCTTCTGGCGTACGCGTGCTACACCCCGAGGTCACGGCAGAGATTTCGAGGTCACTATCTGACACTTCCTTCCTATAGAGAAATTACCATATGTCATGCACAAGCATCTTCCAATTAATCCCCCTCTTTTATTCCGTTGCAGAACAACAATGGGTTCAAGCTCCTGAACCGATGAAGCATTGTCTTCCGAATGCTCTGTTTGCTTTTCATGCAGTGAACTTCTTTTGTCACCGTGGGACATCTGCGCCCGAACCACTTTTGCCGTGCTCTCCACGCCAATGCATCACGACGGCACGCGTGCAGCAACAGGATGACCAGCGTAAATCACGGCAGCAAAACCTCGTTTCGGTAGCGGTATTAAAGAAAGCTATTTATTCTTTCGGTAAGAGACGCTTTGTGGAAACACAAACCCACCACATACGGAAACTAAAGTCTTACTCTGAAGTTTCTTTCTCGCCTCTTTTTGTTGTAGCTGCCTGCTCGCTTCTAGCCTCGGTAATTACAACAGTTGCCATTCGGGAAAGAAAAACCGTAATAGACCTATAGCTTTACAAACGAAAACACAGACCCTCTCGGGGGCCAACACGTGCTTTCCTCATACTGGATTTACCATACGGACACCATCGCTGAGCGGTCCTGACCTTTCAAATAATTATCTTTCAAGGCTGAAAAGTAAATGGCTGTAATAAAAACCAAAGCAAATAAATTAAACCAAAACAGCCTCACGCGTTGAGATAAGAGCCCTGATTTTCTATTTCCGCTTTCTGTCACTGACGGCTACGTCCCTGTTTACAGCACCCTTGATGATGGAAAAAAGCTTGATGCGTACCAGTCCCGAAACTCGTTTTCCCTTTTCAGGTCACTATAGATGAGTATTTATATTTAGGAAAAGAACAGCTACACACCAATGTTGCTGATGGGCAAGTTTCCTCCTCAGATCTAAACATCCCCCTGGTTTTTGGCACATAGCGAAGAAAGATCACGCGGTTGGTGTGTCAGTTACCTGCGGCGCGCGCTGCCTCTAACACAAGAGCAGATCTGCAGTTGAAAACATCTATTTGAAGATGTACATCTTTAAAGAGCGTACACCGTGCTAAATACCACAAGGAAAGCATTCGCACGCTGCACAACCCAATCATTTTACAAATTCCAAGTTTCGCCGCATTCAGATAGCTTGGAACGGCAAAGTTTTAACAGTTAGGAGTTGAAACTAAAGGATAATCACAGTTTTCAAAGGAAATTTCTAAGTGCTGAAGGGCATCTGTGTTAGAGGGGCCACATCGTGGTGGTTCACACTTACTTCATTTTTGGCATTAGGAGGAGCAGCTCATTTTCCCCATCAACCAGCAGCTCTGGTTTTGAGAGGGAGCAGGAAGGCACCCATAAGAAGGTGAGGAAATGTGTACATACTACTTAAATGTGTTTGCTTGTTTAAAAAGGTCTTATGCGTTAAAACCTTTATCGAGAATATTACACTACTATTTCCTCCCAGGTAGAAGCTAGAAGTATTTTTATCACTTGATAGTAAGGCAGTAACTTCAGTTTCAAGAGCTGAAATGACACATCAAACTGTTCCAAAGCAAATTCCAAGACATTCTTTACCTTGCTTAATTTGTCCTTGGGCTGCGTGACTCAAAATTGAAGGGGGTGTCTTCATTTTGGACATCTCAGGAGTGCCTGGCCTAGGTGGCCTAAACACAAAATGTACATGAAGGGGGAGATGAAGGAGGATAGGGTGGGAAGAGAGATTATTTGCTAAAGATACTGCAACTAAACAAGCTTTGAAAAGCAACCCTACAGACACCAGTCAGTTTGACAGAAAAAAAAAGTATCTCATTCACAATTACTAGGTAAGCTTGTTTTTCTGGTGATAAAAAGTTTATCTGTAGATCTTGATTTATGTAGGATTTGACCTCCCTGTTATAACTAACTCTTTGAAGACAATAAGCACTGGAAATGAGGACAAAAATGGCCTCTCAGACCTACTGGAACATGTTAATACAACTCCATGTTCTGACAACATCATGTAACTCCAATCAACGCACTACAGTTACCTTGGCATTACAAAAACACTGTGTTCAAGGAAGAATAAATACATTCAGTTCCAACCAGGTACCCAAGATTTTCATAGATATTTAACATATCAAACCAGTAAAATTAAACAAATTAAATGCTGTATTAAAACAGAGACTCTGAAAGTACCACAAGTTCGAGCGGGTATTTGCTGTACCTGGTCGGACCTTTCTTCATGTGGTCTCCGATAAAAGTCGCATTGGTCATACTCATCAGCGTGTTGGCCAACGAGATAACAGACAGGAGATGCTGGGTGGTGACTGCACGCGATACACCGTACGTTCCCTTTCCCAGGCCTTCCGTAATGGACATCTTCCTTCCCAGCCCGATGCTATCATATGACGGTTTGCCTACAGGCTGATTGTAGCCAGGAAGCATCAGGGACATGTGGCCGCCTCTAGACAGGAGGCCAAAGGACACTGAACAGTGTGGCTTAAGCATCCCAAGACGATCAAGGCAAAGCTCATCTAGGACAGAATTCAGGCCCCAGGCATGAAGACAGGACATAAAAAGCTTTGCGGTATCCATGGTTAGATTATATTCTAATAGAGTCAACGGTTTCGATTTGCTAGAGCGATATTCTGGGTCACCATCTTCTCTCCTCTGTCTTATCGATTCTTCATCCTCATCTTCGTCATCAAGAAGATGCTCTTTTATATTCTCTTTGATTGTTTCCTTGACCTGCTGGAAGAGGACGGCTGCCCGTTTCCCAGTCAGGAAGGACCCTCCTTTGTCAGACCCACCAGAGGCTTTCTGTAAATTCTCTGGAGAAATGAGTGCCGTGTTGGGTCTGGAGGCTTCCTCGGTCAGGAGCTGGATAATCAGTGCTTCCACGTCAAAAAAGAGCACATGTATATCTGGATCTGTTAGGTTAGTCTTTATGGCTTGAACCATGAGGGAGTTATGTGAATATTTAGGTAGATTTCCCTGAAAAAGAGAAAAACAATTCGGAAATTTTGATTTACTTTTTAAATACTTCTCATGAAGTTAGTTCAAAAATAAGGGAGCTCTGGATGATTCAAGTTGGAAAACTCGCATCTGTGTAAAACATGTTGTAACGAACATCTTGAAAGTATCAACAAAGAATTTTACAGCACTTATCCCAGTGTCAGGAATTTCAGACTTGGGATCAAGTGCTACATCCCTAAAATACAGAAATTCCACAGTTTATCAGACACACAGAGCTCTCGAGGTAAGACAGAAGTTCATATTTGTTTCTCACGAATTCTGAAAGATAATAGTTACTCCAAAGAACAGTAAAATTTCAATACTTTGTTATTAAATATATAACACGTCAAATATTTCCTATTTGGATTTGGAAGTATAGCATCAATTTATGCCACTGGAAAATAAGCTACTAATAAATTCGTCCAGATATACAATTAGTGTGGCACTTGTTCACTCCACTACTTAACTCCATCTTCTTCCTCCTTCCCTTCCTCCCAAGGAAAAGGAGAGAAAATTAACACGCTATGAGATGAAAGCTGAAAAAAGTCAGAAAAGGACAGAAGAACATTAATTTTTTGAGTATTGTGAGAATTTTATTCTCTCCGTAACCAACACAAATTTATGCTCAAGTACTTCGTTTCTGCAAACAAGTGAAAAAAGAATCTTTTAACAGACACAAACCTTGTTCAAAGGTAAGTAAAATATTATTTCTCCTCATTTACAATTTAATTAAAGCCCGAAGACATAAGGAAGCACACAAAAACGTAGAAGGGCTGCAGGAAAAGTGGTATTTTTCTCATAACTGACACAGGTTGAATGGTTTGTTCAGAAAACACCAGCCTTTACCGAAAGCAGAATAACCCCAAAGTTCTTAATATATCACCAACAACAGCAACACAGCCAAGGCTCCTGTGTCTTTCCCCTTCTGTAATTCAGCCGCCTCGACATGAAACTCTTTCAGCTTGGAGTCTCTCAGATTACAAAAGAACACAGAGCATGGCAAACCATAAAAGCGCATTTTACAGCAGGGCAGTTATCTAGAAATCAGGCAAGCTTGCAGGCTTTATATGTACTTACAAACAGGTATGCAGTACGCACACGCTATAAATACACACAGACTACGTGAATTACTTACACCGTATATACCATGCAGAACCGTGAACAGGCTGTACACCTACACTAACTTATAACAGGGTGTTACCCTATTCAACATACACCCCAACACACCGCCTCCTTTGTTCTCTGGTACGAACCTACGCGCGCATCTTCTGAAGCCTTAAGTACCCTGGGCTGTTTTCACCACTGAAAATCTGAGCTGTAAAACCACAATATTTCTACCAACACCCATCACCTTGTATTTTTCACCCCTTTTCTTTCTCCTCCTGAACACTCCGAATGTATGTACCACTATGAATCTCAGAAACAGGTGTATATTCTACTTAACAACTGGACACGTGTATGTACCATTTATTTGCTCTCCAGGACTCCAGGCAATAAGCATTTCTAGTCCTTCAGGTACTTGGCTGCTGGAAGTTTTGTACAAATCCCATTGCATGTGTTGAAAACTGAAGTAGTTTTTATCTATTTCCTTTTCCTCATTTATATTCTAGCTGTAAAGACCCCAGGATGCCATTGGCATGACAGAACGGACTATCCACTACCTCACGTTTAATTACTGTTCCAGTGTATGAACCTGGCTTTGAAATAAGGGCATTGTTTTAATTCTCAGGGTTCTCATTCACACAGATCTGTCTCTCGTAAAGCACCGTGGATATTAATTACTGCCTATCGTGGCGAGTGTAATGTTTTCTAATTTCCTTCTTTCCTCAGATTAAAATTCATCTCACTTACGTAATGAGGTTAAGGTGCTACTGGAACGAAAATTCACATTTGATCGCAGGGAGTATGAAAGAAAAATGAAACAGAGCCCATGCTCCTCACTCCCTGCTCCCACGTGTCTCGGAGGAGCTGCAGCGCTGGCTGGCTCGCCGTGCCAGACAGTCAGGGCCCAACGCTGTCAGCACCGGAGCAGATAGCCAAATCCTGCTCTTTTCCCTGGGGTCAACTCCAAGAATGACTAAACGATGCTTAGTGAAAAGAAGTATTTGCCATAAGAAACAAATTATTGAAATAATGGACATTTCCACCTAAAATGTAAGAGAAGGTGGCAAGATAAATACCCACAGGTACAGGGGAGGGCAGCGGGTGCTGGGCAGGGATGTGCTGCTCTCTGCTGGCCACGGCCCCGCTGACTGGGCCACCAGCACTCAGCACTGACGACAAGGAAAATAGAAGCCAGGATCTGATGGGGTTTTTTTGTTTAGACTCCGCTACCATCTCTGCACGGCCCTGCCCGGCTATATAAATTTAACACTGGTCTGCTCCGCCAGGTCCTTATTAGGAAGCTAGCATTTTGATATTATCAGGAAGCTCTGCTTAGCAGGGCTCTTAGTACCAGCATCTACTCCCTGCTCAGATTGGTGAGGAGCCTGTTGTATTAAGTAGCATCCGTGTAAACCATAAAGCTTTGTGTCTAAACGAAGCCGTGCAACCACGCCACGGCTCCCGCACTCCCTCTAGACGTAGACACGCAGCGCTCAGGAACGGTTAATCAATGCTTCTAACGGGTTCCTACGGACAGGTCCATTGGAATTCATCACTTAAATTACAAAACTGAACTTACAAAGCCCTGAAACGTTAAGCACAGACATTTAGGACTCAACTAAGACCATTAGTATCTTTCAGCACCGAACACTTAAAATATTTCTCAGAGGGTAATTTCATCATTTAAGCTTCCTTGGCTCCACTTACATCTACTTGTACATACATTTCAATAATACTTTTTCTGAACTGTCACACAGCAACAATCACCAAAATAAAATAAAATCTCCAGCTCCACCTTTACCAAGATCTGCAGGAACATACAGAGCACGTCCAGTACGGGAAGGAAGAGAGAAAAAAAAAAGAGGTGAATGCTGATTCCATTCCTCAAAGCACAAAACGAAGAGGAGGAGATTTTCTCCTGATGGATATGGATCACAGGCTAGTTTGCTCGTGTACCCTTCGATACCACAAATTAACACAGCGTACACAACCGAGCAAACCCCCCAGAATCTATGAAACGCTGCTAAATCCAGATTTTAAATACAGTCAGCCTAACGGCACGCTGAAATGGGTGTGGCATCACCAACAGTCACAGACTGGGGAACGGCATCCGGGGAGATGTGAAAGGGATCGTGTACCTCTAGAGAACAGCACCTGCACTAGAGACTGCACGGCAGCGCTGACGGCGGTCGATACCCTCTGTTCAAGGAAAACAACGCCTAGGGCTGACCCAAGGCCAGGTAACGCCAGTGTAGGTCTCTAACTAAAACTTCACAAAGACTGGATAAGGCCCTTTCACTTAGAATGAAGACTTCCAGCATTTTACTCCATCATCTATGCAAACAAGCGTTACGGGTACCGCATTAAGACCAGACCCACTCAAAGACAGCCCACCTTGTCCGACGCCTCGGAAGCGAGCAGGTTGGTGGCAAGAGTCTGGAGTTTCTGATGCGCCACGTTTTTTAGAGCAGCCAGGCTACGCCTCGTCATGGCCTGCTTCAGGTTGACAGCTGGATGGCTCAGGGAGTCCACAGCTGCCGGGACAGCCTCATCACAGGCATTCAGGATTTCCACTGCAGTTATTCCCATCACACATCTGTCCAGGGCACCTGCAGATGTTTTGAAAGGCAGAAGAGATTTGGAATGTCCCAAATATCACAAGGACAACAGCGGGACAACGTAATTTACAACACAGGATGCCACGCATAACAGTCTCCATTGTGTTAACAGCTATTTTTAGAACTAAGATTCCTAAAACGATGGAGTTTTCCTGAATTTCCATGAAGTAAGGAAAACACACATTACCAAACATCAGGACAAGTTTAAAGCACGCAGAGTGGTTCTGTCCTGACCAGCGATGACTGCAGTTGCCCGACACTCTCAGTGGAAGGCTGTTTTTGATCACGTTGAATTCCCTCTCCCACCCAACTACCTGTGTGAACTGAATTTTCCATGATGGATCTCAGGTTCCTCTTTGCTTCCTAGTGCTTCACTAAAAATAATTCTCATCTGGTTTTCACAACATGCTGAAAATAATATTGGGGCATTATTGCAGATTTGTGTTTTTCTCGAGCATGCTGAGGGAAATACATCTTGATGTATTTTTCCTCACTTTTTCCCTTTCAGTTATCACAAAATTCTCCGCGTAAAGCTGTTTATCTTATGCCTTGTTGCCCATTCTGTCAACGCTTATTTTTAGTTTCTTCTAACCTAAGTATTAGTCCCTTTTGAAAAAAACCAAACCAGACACAACCCACACACCCCAAACAACAGAACAAACGATAGAAAAAGCCAGTCAGACAAACGCTTCCTTCATTCTGCAGATGGAGAAACTACAGAAGATCCAAGCTGCCGCACTTCTAGAGCAAGGTTTCAAGAAACTTGCTGAGGAAGCACGGACACTGATCAACCGAGAGGCCACTACGTGCGCAGCCAACGTTTTAACTGGTGTCTCCAAAGGTAACCAGGAAAACACGCAGGGGGATGACAGGCACAGCAAGTTGTACTTCTCCAAAACCGAATGAGTTATTCCAAATGCTAAAACGTGTCTTTTATAAAAGATAATTGTTCAAACCCAATTTTAACTCTTCTCTCAGATGCGATTTATACACAGAATCACCAAATTGTTTCAGTTGGAAAAGACCTTTAAGACCATCAAGTCCAACTGTTCACCCAACACTGCTCATACCACTACTAACCCATGTCCCTGAGCACCGTGATTACACATCTCATAAACCCCTCCCGGGATGGTGACTCCCCACCTCCCTGGGCAGCCCATTCCAACCCTGACAGCCCTTTCCAGGAAGGAATTTCCCCAATATCCAATCTAACCCTCACCTGGCTCAACTTGCGGCTGTTTCCTCTTGTCCCATCACTTGTCACTTGGGAGAAGAGACCCACCCCCCCTCTCTGCACCCTCCTTTCAGGGAGCTGTAGGGAGTGATAAGGTCTCCCTGAGCCTCCTCTGCTCCAGGCTGAACCCCCCCAGCTCCCTCAGCTGCTCCTCACAGGACTTGTGCTCCAGACCCATCCCCAGCTCCGTTCCCTTCTCCGCACACACTCCAGCAGAATCATAACCAAATATATATCTATTGTAAAAATTGTTTAATTACCATCTTGAAACTTAACCTTACCGGTATCCATCTGCCAGACGTACACAGACCCATCCGAACACCCTACCACCAGGTAGTCATCAGAAGGCCTCCATTTGATTACTTGAATAGGGAAAAGGTGACGGGATGCCAGCATGATGCATTTTTTCTCCCGCAGACTCAGAAGACCTACTGAGTGATCACTGGCAACAGAGCAAATGCAGTGCTGGACTCTTGCCTAGTAAAAGAAAAGAAAAGACCTAATCAGAATGCAGACAGTTTGCGTTGAATAATCTCTTCTTTCCTGGACCCAGCACGGCGACCAGCCACCTGCTTTATAAACAAAAAACAGGCACGCAAGTCTGTAGCTAAACTGTCTGAGGTCACTAGATACGGAACTGCGCTTGCCGAAATGCTCGACTCCAACCTCTCACACATGATAAAAAGCAAATGTGTATTAGAACCTGTTGTGTTAAGCAAAGAAAGAGAAACCATGGTTTTCAAGTAATTCCATGTAATTTTCTTCACTAGATTCTACCTACTCATCCAAGTGAGGAGAGATAAAATTGCCATTAAAACCTAGCAGCTAACTGGTAGGGAACGCTCACCTATCAGAACCCCAAACACCCTCGGGGGAAAGGCTGCTTCCATGCGCTGGCAATCCTCTCCCACTGCTAATACCATCTATCATAAAACGCCCAGCATTCCCTAGTTCACTAGGGTATAACATCCAGTTTTTCTACTATTCTTACTCCTTCACGTAGCTAAAACACAATGTGAACAAACCCAAGAGCAACAAAACAATTTTTTTTTTAAGTGCCTGCAAGACTTTCACTTGGGTCAGCGCTAAACCTTCAGTATTTTATATTACATTCACGTGCTCAAGAAGGATTTGAGGAGCTGAAGCATTTAGGGAAAGGGTGAGACAGGTTATCAGACATATTACGTAAAACTTACACTACAGTTTTCTGGTGGAACCAGGAGCTGTGTAATTTCTCCCCCATGTACACAGAAGATATGTTTCATCTCTCCAGAAAATATATCCCATATGATGACTGAGAAATCCACACCACCTGAGATCAAATACCTTTGATCGTAGCGGGAAGAAACCTGATGAGGATACAGTAAACATGTGATTTTGTTACGGTGGCCTCGGAGGGTTCGGTGAGGTGGCCAACCTGAGAAAATGGGCAAGGAGGGCAAGGGAGAAAAGAAAATAGAGAAGGAAAAGAGAAAAGGGAGAGAAAACATAATTCAATAGAACAGTTAACAATCCAAACCACTGCTGTGACTGAAAAGATACGGACACACTGCAAGTTTTGAAAGCAGTTCTTACAGAATTAGCCCCATCTTTCTTTTTTAAGTGTTAATTTTTTTTTACTGGACACAAACTGAACAACTCCTTTTGTCTTGCTGTACAATCTCACTCTGAAGTCATTCAGGTGTCTTACAACAGCCTCACTTCGCTGCAAATTACAGAAAAAAAAATTTAAAAAGGCCACAAAGATGTGAAAAAATAAATTCCCTTCCCCATCAAACATGTATTTATCCAAGGTTATACCTTAAAGGACCAGGAAAACTGGACGACCTTACCCTGCACTGGCACACAAACCTGCCATGTTCCGCATTTGGTGCTTGTGCAGGTTAACCACATTAAGAAAAAGATCTTTTTTGAACAAGTTACATATAACTAAACCAGTTCTGTAAAGGAGGGAGTACAACCAACAGCCTGGTACATAAATGTCAAGCTCAGCCGTGTATCTACAGAAAAGTAGCCACATGTCTCTTTCCTTCATCAGTATTAGTAAACATCACACCCCAAGCATTTGTTCTGCAACTACAATCACAAAAGTATTAAAATAACATTATCTGGAACCAAAATAGAGAACAGCAGGCCAAACAAACAACACTCAACTAACCACACAAATCGGAATTCTCTGTTAGACACATTACTTTCCCAAGATGACTCCGACAGGCACACCTAGATGCCAGCTGAACGCAGTGCCCAGAGCCGTCCTGGAAGAGATGGGAATGTTCCCTGCCACATCTCTGCTGCTGCATCTCCAAAATCCAGGAGAAACAGCCAAGGCTTTGCAGCAAAGGCGCACCCTCCCCCAAGAATTGATGCTTTTCAAAAGCTTATTTGCACACCTCTCCTGAGCATATGCTCTCCCTGCAGCAGCTGAACTATGGCAGTTTGCGTGGCTGGCACAATAACAATGCTTCCATCCTCACGGCCGCAAACCAAACGCCCGTGTGCTGGGATATACACGCTGGCTGTGACTTTCAGCGGTTCATTGATGTTCGGTATTAAACTCAGTTGGTCTATAATGCCAGCAGGGCGAGGAGTAAGTTGATCAAAAGCTTCCTGGAGGGATATTGAAGTTGTTGTTTGCAGTCCTGTTTAAAAAAAAATAAGGGGTGAGGTGGGAGAATTTAAAATAGAAATAATAAAAATCAAGGACAGAAATTAGGAATGCTTTTCTGAGCAGGTCTCAGAATACACATGTATGTGTACGTGGTGTTTAAATACGCCATGTTACAGCACTGAACTAAACAGGAGGCATGCACCAGAGATTAAGGTGCTGACTCCAACATGGCAACAACACGTGGGAACTGGAAAAGCGTATGGTTAGCTACAAGAGGGAGTTACACAAGCAGACAGCAACACCCAGAGCTAGAATTTGGGGGGAAAAAAAGCAGTTAAAACTTAGTAACTGAAAAACAGTCACAGTAAATTAAGATTTTGATCATAGAGAAAAAAATTCTGTTACTATAACTGTTACAAGAAGTGAACAATTAGAAACTCCCAGTTTCATGGATTTGTAGGAAAAGCAGAAGTGCTTTATCCAGCAACAAAAGGCATCATAAAAAAAAAGAGATGCCCATTAAAAGACTTGGCAACAAGGCTGTTAATCAGGCATACCTTTTGTGCTATCCTGTTGTTCCAGAGCATCAGGCACACTCCAAATACACAGCCTCCCGGAGGAGTCTCCTTGGATTAACAGCTTATAGGAAAACTCCCTACGTCCACAGAAGAATCGAGTAACTGGAGGACATATTAGCAGCTGTTAAAAAATAAAATTAACAACTTCAGGACACGTACAAGCCAGGTACTAACCTCAAAATTTACTGTCCCCACATAATCCACTGTGCCTTTTCAACATATTCACTTTCTGAGTATCTTTCATGTGTGCGTATTCTAAAATTATTAAGATGGTCACGATGTGTGCATGTTCCAACTCGCTGAGAGAAACGCAGTCCAGAAAGAGAGACCCCAACGAAATATTTTACCTGTTTGTCCGCTCTGTCCACCACGCTGTACAATGACGGCGGAATTAAGTTCTCTACTGCTTTCCCCACATCTCTGCGAAATGAATCACTAGCTGGTAGGCAGCTGGGATTAAGAACAAAGAGAAATCAAGTCCCTTGTATTACAAGAGTGATTGCTACATCACTAGCTAATTAAATAATACTAAGAAAAAACAACCCCCAAGCCCTTAAACTTGCCATTTTTTGATTGTTAATACAGTGTATAGCAGATCATTACTCTAATTTGATTGTACAGGGCATGCTTTGTCAATTAATAACTGCTCCAAATGTGTCCAGCTCAGCTCCCACACACATTCGGAAGCAAAGGACGGAATGAAGAAAGCCTGGCTTTAAGTCTGCTTCGGACTTCACCACATTCGCCCACAGGGTCAGGACCAAATACACCAAGCCCAAGGATTCCTCCAGTGGATCCCCAGATAGATCTGCTCGCATCCTCCTATTCTGACGACATAAGAGGGCAAGAAAGGAATCCTCGAGAATCCCTCGCGAGTGAGCAAGGATCTCCAAGGTAAAGCTATCTATACCCAGAACAAAGATGTTTGCATGTCCTGAAGATGTCAGAAGAAAACTTTTGCTTTGTCATTCTACACTTAAACTTCTTCAATATATACTTTTAAATTAATTTTATATTTTCCACATTTACATGCACAAACTCAGCTGTTGATGCCTTCCCTTAACGAGCTCTTACAGAAATACAGGATTTCGCTGTCTGGAGTAGAATGTAATGATGATTATTTCTTCCTTATTTGCACCTGGTTAAGGAAATATTTGAACTCTGTTTTAATCTATGACACTTGTTCAACAGCAAAACACACCTCTTCCCATCCCACAGCTCCATTAGGGGATGAAAGAGATTGTCGTATCAGAAAACGGGGACTCGACCTTGGTTGGGGCAATCTAAATTCCTGAGTATTGCTTCAACACGACACATGTAGGGGACACGCTTTAAAATATGCTCCTGGAATACTACTTTATGCAACATCCGTAGGGTTTTGAAACAAAATGAAAGCCAAAGATGACATTATTTTTTCAAAATTGCTAATTTTTTTATCTCAAAAAGTAAATAAATGGAGTATTTAATTGTTGACTACCTGGCTGGTAGTTTATATATGAAACTTTGTCCATCTTCCGTCCACACAATCACTTTATCAGCTGACACAAAGTCACCACCAGTCCAGGTCTGATCACTTTCACTAGGGAGCGAACACAAGAGGGAATAATCTCCAGCATCAAAAACCTGAAAAGGAAGAAAAAGCTGTTGTCATTAACCACTTACAGACTAAAATGCCCCCTAAGCAGCCAATTTTGGTTTCAAAATAGCCATATTAAAAGAACTTAGAGCATGTCGATCTAAATGTCATACTGCGATGTAATTAAATGACAAAGCAGCCGGGCGCCGCGCAGCTTACCCGCCAGTACTTGGAACACACTACCAGCAGCGACCGCTGGGTAAATGCACAGAAAGAAATGCTTTGGCAGTTTTGACAATAAATAGGTTTTGACTCCTCTTCAAATACTGGCGTTGTGTCCTAAAACAAACAAAACCGACATGTAATTAACTGCATTTTATTCAAAATCATAAAGCTGAAATTAAATAGAGCCATGAGACCTTCCGTAACAACATCTGCAAAAAAAGGCATTTCCGGATGGTGCGAAGTTCGCTCAAGTCACGAGCTTGTTTCTGCAAGTTTTAACTGAAATAAACACTTATGTTTTATTTACTCCTGTGGTTTTATCGTGTGTTGAATACCAACTTTCCTGTGACAGACGCAGGCCTGCTGACCATCGCAGGAGTAACACACATGCAGTTGAGCAGAATTGAGAAGTGATAGGTAAGAAACTGGTGTGTAGAGACAGAAAAATAACACCATCAGCAGGTTGCGGGTTTTATTTAGAGAGCATGTGCATTAGCCACACGCAGGTGCAAGTGCCAACCAGCACGTCAGCAGAGCTGAGCTGCTGAACACACAAGCTCGTTCCCCTCCTCGTGGCGACTAGCACGATTGTGTCTGCAAGTTTTCAGCTGTAGACTGAGCCCTGGCCAAAGATTAAGATCCAGTCACTGCTGAGCACATTCTCCTAGTCTGTCCAGATCCAGAACACACATGAACCAGCTCCCAAGTTAATCCTCGCTTGTGAGCTCTACATCTGATGGCCCATCTTCACTCTGACCTGAGATACCTGAAGGAAGGAGGGACAGCCACGCCACGCATCATCTCCAGAGTCTGCTTTACGGTTATAAAAACCTGGCTGAAATGAGAGAAGGCTGCAGGTGTCCTGCTGTGGGCATGAACAGGAGACTTGCAGGAAGACCTGTCTGCAAAGCCACTCGCCTTAACCGATTTCACAGGGCTCTTCCCTCTCACACAGAAAACCCTTATGGAGACAGGGCAGAGAAAACCAGGACAGCCAGGCCATTCAGGCAGAAGCGGGTACTCAGATGTCCCAGATCAGAACTCCTTAGTCTGTGACAGACCTCTGTGGCAAGCTAGTGTTCTCCTGAAAAATTATTTCCTCATCTTCAAGATGGGCAGTAAGCATTTCGTCCTCCACAGAGACCATTTAAGAGCTCAGATAGCATGACAGCAGCCAGCGTCTGAGACAGAGCTTCACAGCAAACACAGAACAGCATGCAGATAGAAACAAGAAAACACCCAGCTGATTATTTTTTCTTGCTCAAACTGAACTAAGGGACATGACAGAGACCATGTGAAAGACTAAGCTGTTTCATAAGATGCCAGATGGCCAGCTTCTAAGGCAAAAGCAAACACTTGCAGAAGTTCTTATTCCATTATTCCTCATAAGAAGATCTGCAAGAGCTTGTGGCATCCTCTTTCGTCACTTAAGTCCAACAAATTCCGCAGTCGGACAGATTAGCGGTACCTATTTAGTACCATCACTGTCAGTGAACTGCCTGGTGTCCAGATAGGCAGCTGAACCTAAGCAGGTTCAGCTCACATTTCATGCTTTCAAGGTTTCCCATATCCCAAACCGACCAGCCTGTGATAAGCTCCTGTTTCCGACTTTCCCAACAGCCAATACTCTTCGCTGCTCACAGCTGCCTTAAGTGTACCTGTTGAAAGTGACGTTAGCTAAAACCATGCCTAGCTGCATGACAAGGGTTGCCAGAAAATGCTCTGAGAGCAAACAGGCTTTCAAGCGTGAAACTATGAAACAAAAAAAAGCGTGAATATCCCCTTCTAATGGGGTCAAAAGCAAGGAATCCCTTACATTGGTCTTCCAAGCTAATGCAAACTGTGTTGCTTTGGCATCATAAGTAGTCTGGAAATAAGTTCATTAAAAAATAGTTCATTTATATATCAAAAGGTTATTTTTTCCACAGTTGCTCCACATCTGTAGACAGGTGTATCTTTCACAAGAGGTTTCTGTGACCCGTGAATTTGCCGGGGGTCTACAACATGTGTAGCAAACCTCCTTTAAGACTTTTATTCATCACTACACGGAAAGGCAGGAACCGCCAAATAACAGAGCGAGCTGCAGATAATCCTGAGCAACGAATATTCCTAAAAACAGTTTCCTCCGCTTGGCAAGCCCTTCAGGCATCTCCACATCACGCCTCTTACAGAACCGTATGGGTTGGAAGGGACCTTGAAGATCATCTACTTCCAACCCCCCTTATCTTGCACAAAGAAAACACTACAGTTAATAGTAATATTCAATCCTGAATTTAACAGTAATAGTGTGATAGAGTATCAGTTCGGAAAGTTAAGCATTACTGTAGCAATCTTTCTTACTAAATTCCCTTTGGAATTCAAAAACTCCTGTGAAATGTGGCACAAGATGAACTAATGAAAAGAACTTTCAAAGAGGGAAAAGTTAAAATATTTGTGTATTAACAAGAATATTTGTATTTTAACTCAAATCATTACATGGCAGAGGTAAAAAACAGATTTGTAGAAATTGGATGTTATCCTACTCCTAATTTTGATGCAAGTTCTCTGAGTCAAACCTGAGAAAGATTAGGAGTTCTGCTGATAACTCTAAGAATCAGTAAAGCAAAACGAAGGAAGTTGATTTTCAAACGGCAACGAGGAAAAAAACCATAACACCATCAGGTAGCTGGAAGAACAGGCAAGAGCATGAATAGAAATTCTCCATCACAACAGGAAACATCATTAATTCAGAAGGCTTTGTTTACCTGCACCCGGCTAACTTCAGAGGTTATTATCCATACTTTCAGGATGCCAGTCACCGAAACTGCTACAACAGTATCCTCTGGGGAAAAACAAACACGAGGCTGTAAGCACAAGGACGTCTTCATCTTGTTGCACACTTGTGCATATCCGAGTACCAAAATACACTGAGAGCACCCCAGCATTTATCAAAACACTCCTGAAGTGTTTGCTGTGAAATCAAACGTTTGTTGGCAAAATGGCATTTCCAGAAGTACATACACACAGATTCCACGGTTTTGTGTTTACAGGCTCATTCCCGTCTCAGTTAATTAATGCTAGGGCTCACATTAAATACGGGGAAGGGAAATCACAAGCGCTTCTAGCACTGCTGTTGGACACAGTGGGCTGTCCCATCACCCTCCCAACACACAAGGGGTTACTGCCCACAGCATCCCGTGAGGACGCTGGAGTTCAACGGGAAGCACGCAGCGCCGCCCAAGCGTCTCTCGGCTGCGGGTTCCCAAAGGGCATCTCTGCAAAATTGCTCTGTTAGCACCATTACCTTCACAAAAAACAACGTGTATCGAGTGCTAATCAAGCTTCCTACATATGCCTGTTTCTACCAGACAAGTCTGGCTTAAGACCAAAATCCGAGGGGTGAGTTCTTCCTTACAATATAAAAACGATGACAACAAAAGAGATTAAAGGCAATTTTAGGAAACACTTAACACGAGAGTTCACTTCCAGCTGTTCCAGCACCTTAGATGTGTGGATAGCAGCTGAGATGTCCCACTCCAGGACTTTGGGAACACTCAGTTTACAACTGCAGTCAGCCGTAACTCAAGATTAAAGTCTCTCTGTTTGCAGGGATCCCCTTAGCGTTTCCCAAACCTCCCAGGAATTAGTCTCCACAACAGGAAAACAGGAATGAGACACCTCTCCTCCTCAGCTGCCGCAGTTTAACGCCCAGCAAATTCGCACAAACTAGTGAAGGAAAACAGGTGTGGGCAGCCCTGAAGAGCATTACCTTGTGTTCTGTCGGAACGAATGATAGTCATGGAGCTGATCCAGTCAGGAGATATCTTTGATAATAAGGAGTAAAGGACTTCAAGGCTGGTGGCATCCACAACAAGAATTTCTGGGTAATGTCCATGGCATAATAGTCTCCCTTCCCGCTGAGTCCCAACTGTAAACTGATAGAACTAAGCGGATATTAACAAAATACAGAAGTTACACTCCATGTCAGACATTGGCTACTCCATTTTTCATCAACACCATCATTTCATAAATATATTCTAATGCCTATATGTCTAAAAACTATTACTCTGCACTGATGAGGGGAGCTGTGCAGAGGCCCTGTTATCTTCCCAAGGCAATCCTTGCTCCTGTGGCTGACAGAAGCCTGCCGCAGCCTTCCCTGATAAGATCATTCTCACATTCCCACCTCCACTGGCAGTACTCCCAACATTTTCTCATTTTCTTCCTTTCTTTCCAGGCTCTCTCATCAAATATGCTACATTTTTTCAAATGCTGAAGCACAGCACATATTTTCAGCTCTGGGGCATGTGATGATACAGATGATACAGCATAAACTATTCATGAGACACTTCAGTGTGCATTTAATGTCATTATTAAGCTTAAAAAGAAACAAATCATTCTTGATCACTGATCTAGTTATCCATGCTTTGCAATACCGAATCTGTGAAACACACACAAAGTACTAACCTGTATGCCAGTATGGGTACAGGCTAGTTTAGTAAACTCGATGCATCTCCCATCATTCACATCCCATAGACACATCTCCCTAAAACATAAAAAAGCAGATTAAAACAACATGGAAAATATTTCAATCTTCCACGAGTTTAAAAGTCATTTACATTGGGAGAAACTGAGCCATTTGTTGGAGACTATATGAATTGTATTTAGGTAAGAGAAACTCAAAATCAACTTCAATTGAACCTGCAGTTCTGCCTCCAGCTCTGGGGCCCTCAACAGCAGGAGGACACGGAGCTGTTGGAGCGAGGCCAGAGGAGGCCACGGGGATGCTGCGAGGGCTGGAGCCCCTCTGCCATGGGGCCAGGCTGGGGGAGTTGGGGGGTTCAGCCTGGAGAAGGGAAGCTCCGGGGAGACCTTAGAGCCCCTTCCAGTGCCTGGGGGGGCTACAGGAAAGCTGGGGGAGGGGACTTTTTCCAAGGGCCTGTAGTGACAGGACAAGGGGTGATGGGTTTAAATGGAAAGAGGGAGATTGAGATGGGCCATCCCAGAGAGGGTGGGGGGCACTGGGACAGGCTGCCCAGAGAAGCTGTGGATGCCCCATCCCTGGCAGTGCCCAAGGCCAGGCTGGATGAGGCTGGGAGCAACCTGGGCTATGGAAGGTGTCCCTGCCCGTGGCAGGGGGTGGCACTGGGGGGGCTTTAAGGTCCCTTCCAACCCAAACCATTCCCTGATTCTATGTTGGAACTTGTTGGAAACGTTAACGTCTCAAAGCAAGCTCTGGAAAGGTAAAGTGGAAAGGCATGCCTCAAAAGCAAACTACATGTCCATACCACATTAAAACTAAGTGTTCAAAGTCTCCTCTAATTTAAGAGGGAATTTTATGACGTGCAATTACAACTTCTTTCCAAAATACCATTACTTCTACAGTCTCCGCAAAGGGAGCTAATCCATTTTAGACCTTCACCGCATGTCAACACATTCCCTGTGCCGTTAAGACTCAAGAGAAAGATGCTAAAAATCTATTACGAGTATTATGAAATGACCAGTGACAGGAGAGAAGGGAAGGACAATGCGTCTTGTGCAGTGCAAGCCCAGGGAGGAAGACGATTCATTTATAACTGAAGCGTTGGTCCCTCTACTTAGAAACTTAGAAGCTATTCTAGACTCTTGGTAACAAGAGTAGTTATTCCAACTCCCTGAAACAAAACTAGGCTCATATTCTGGGGGAAAAAAGCTCCCGTCTTCCAGAACAGCTCTAACAGAAGAACAAGTCCATGGCTCGTTTCCTAGAAACTGCTGGCTGGCAACGAGGACTCACCTTCATGTAGCCAGCCAAAGTATGAGAGTGGACAGGAGGACACAGGGAATGCATCCTCCCCCACTGGGGGGGCTGGCCTGGGCTCACAACCAGCTCTCAAGTTGCTGTCTGGCCTTGGAGAGCTCTGGAGAAAGCACTGGGTGCTGTCTTGGCAGCGCCTCCTGTCTCTGCAAAGCTGTTCAAGCTAGGCCCTGTCCCCGTCCTACCTGAGCCACGTGCCCAAAGCCCAGGGGCAGAGAGGAAAAGCTCTCCATAGCAAGAATGGAATTCAGATGGCAAAAGACACCCAACATTCTGGTATTTAACAGATCTGCACAGTAATAAATCCTCGGGAAACTCACCCACTTTCCGATGCGCTCACGATACACTGCTTTTCACTGGAAGCAGAGGCCTTTGATAAACAAGTAATTGAGGCTGTATGACCAAACAACAGAGCTCTGGGATTAATCTGGAATCAGGGGAATAAAATGGGAAGTAAAAATGACATCGGCACTATTATTTAATGAGAATATACATATTCCAGGTCTCCGTTTTATGTATTCTATAAACACATACATGTTAATATAGACACACGCATTTAATTAGCATGGCAGCAGATATAATCTTGAAATTTCACACAGAATGCGGCCATAGTACGTGAAAACAAAAGTTTCTACCTAATACTGTAACGCAAATTTGTGAAAAAAAAATGCATTTGCCAAACTCACGCTAGCAATATTTTTAAGTCATAAGCTGAATTTGGCCCAATCTGAATGAAAAAATGGTGTTGTACTGCAATAATAGTTTCCCCCATCAAGTACTGTTCACAACCATACATATTCATAAATAAGTTCATATAAAGCCCATGCACAGATTAAAGATAGAGAAAACTGGCCTTTATTTGTCCTTTCTGGAAAGAAACAGTTGCTTTCTCCTGTTCTCTCTTTCTAAACATATCAAAGATAATTTATGAGGGTAACACACAGACATGGAGATATGTAATTTTTCAGTATAGAAGTTTCCTGAAGCACGCTGCCTTTTCTTTTTTTTTTTAAACAAGAAAGGATTGGTTTGCTCTTCCATTCCAAGAGTTTCAAAATCTTTGTGCCAAGGCAAACTACGAGATCATATTCAAAAGACTTCAGACTTCAACTCTAGGGCAGCCACTGGCATAAAATAATTAATCATCAACCTTTATCTCTGCTCCTAGCCTTTTTTTCCTCTTTCGGTTTTCAAGGAAAGAGATGGTTGACTAAAATAACCACCTTAAAAACTTCTCCAAGTACAGTTCTCTGATTGCTGGAATCTGCTTTCACAATATCAAACAGCTCAACTTGAAAGTAACAACTGGTTCAGAGCAGCTCCACAAAAGAGGAAGCAATTACTTAAAAAAAAATTACTGCAGGAGCAGCAACAAAGTTCAAGAGCAAAAAAATCTAGTCCTTCTAATAAGAAATATTCACTACGGAAAGCCTGTAGAGTCAATCTGGGCCTCGAGAGAGGGAGGGAGGAAGGAAGGACAAGTGAACAGGGTGTAGAACCGAAGACCAGAACGGATGGTGGACAAAAAGCTGAACATGAGCCGGCTGCATGCGCTGGCAGCCCAGAAAGCCAACCGGATCCTGGGCTGGATCAGAAGTGTGGCCAGGGGGGCGAGGGAGGGGATTCTCCCCCTCTGCTCTGCTCTTGTGAGCCCCCCCCCGGAGTGCTGTGTCCAGCTGTGGAGCCCTCAGCATCAGAAGGATATTGACCCATTGGAACGAGTCCAGAGGAGGCCATGGAGATGCTCCGAGGGCTGGAGCCCCTCTGCCCTGGGGACAGGCTGGGGGAACTGGGGGTTCAGCCTGGAGAAGGGAAGGCTCCAGGGAGACCTTACTGCAGCCTTCCAGCACCTGAAGGGGGCTACAGGGAAGCTGGGGGGAGCTTTTTACAAGGGCCTGTAGCGACAGGACAAGGGGTAATGGGTTTAAACTGAAAGAAGGTAGGTTTAGATGGGACATGAAGAAGGAATTCTTCCTGGAGAGGGTGGGGGGCACTGGCACAGGGTGCCCAGAGAAGCTGCGGCTGCGCCATCCCTGGGAGTGTCCAAGGCCAGGCTGGATGAGGCTTGGAGCAACCTGGGCTATGGAAGGTGTCCCTGCCCACAGTAGGGGGGTTGGAACTGGATGGTCTTTAAGGTCCCTTCCAACCCAAACCATTCCATGATGCTATGATATCGTTAGGTAAAATCCTACTGGCAATGACACGCACTTGAAACATAAAGAAAATTAAGATTATACAGACTTCAGTCTTACCTCTAAATCCAGTGAAAGGTCCCAGAGACATATCTGTCCATCGTGGCATCCCGTGACAATCATCGAGGCATCCTCCATGAGCAGCAGGGTGGATATGCAGTGCGTGGGGGCTTTACGGCCCCACAGGACGATGGGCAGAACCAGGCTGTTTCCCGCCATTGTGCTTTCACGTCTGTCAATTTAATCAGCACAATAAATATTACAACTCAGCTGCCATTCCCGCTCTTGGCACGTTCATATCCTCATAAAAACTTTAAAAATTGGTTGGGAGTGATTTAATAAACATTTTCTATAAAAACGTAGTCACTCTATATGCCATTCTTCAAACGAATTACAGTATACCACCTCGCCTCCCACCAGGGAATGCGGTCTCTGCACATACGGATTAGATCACCTTCTTTAAGCAGCCACTGAAGTACAGTGACTGTGGTAGTACTGTAACTTCACAATTCTGATTTCTTACACGTTTTGATACTTTCCAAAGTGGCACTTCCCTACACATACAGGTACCAAACAGCATATCCCTACGCACATAGGTACTTTGGCCAGAATCACTGTTTTTAGGATAATTTCAGAGTAACAAATGCTCTAGGGCCCTGGGCTGCAGCAGCCGTTATATGCCCAATAGCAGAGTTCATCCGCATTTGCAACTGCAACAACCTTTATTCAAAAAAATAAGCTCTGGAGCTTTCTACAGACGATGATGCACTTTTAAAAAATACCGTCAGAACAGCGTCGCGTTGACATAGCTTTCTCAAACGGACCTATACGTTGGAATCGGCAGTGTCCTACGTTAGGTGAGCCTAGAGCTAGGAAAGGGTGAGCCTAGAGCTAGGAGACATTTTCAAGGTTAATGACGCTCCTTAATTCATACTCCAACGGTTCATACCACCTCACACACACAGCTAAACAAACAAAAGCTCATTAGGAATAACATCCTAATTAAAAATATATGTTAGTTTTGAGCCTTACAGTTTCTGGTTTCAAAGCCTGAGTGGGAAGTGCTTTCAAAGCGTCACGTCTCTAGTACTGGTGTCCCAGAATTTACTTCTGGGGCCTGTAAGCAAAAACCGCCTAGATGGGGTGATGGAAAAAGAATATGTAATATCGAAAGACACAGTGTGAGGGGAAAAAAAAATTCTCATTAGCATTATCAACACTATTTAGAACTAAAGCGAGCTAGGAAAGGAATAAATACAGGACGTACAGACGACTTATGCTCTCCTTTTTCCACCGCCAAGCACCACGAGCTGGATCCCAAACCAGAACTGGAAGGGTTTAGAGACTGAGACTTGACTTACTCCTGCACTACAGCACTTCAGGATCCATAGCATCACCTTGTATTTAACAAAGATTGCATGTTTTATTTATTCTGCCCAAGAGCTGAGTCTCATGTCATCCAGTCATTTCAGTGCCGATTATTTTGGGACAACTGATGCCCCCTTCTCCCCTCTTTCCACAAGACCTGGAGCCCCAGCCCCACCGACCCAGCCCGCTACTCAAACCGAAGCCCGGCGAGGAACTACAGCAGCACTGGATGTGCTTATTTAGTAGCCGGAGGTAGTTTCCACTGCCACATGAACTAGATTCTGGCCACTCTCCGACAAGAAATAGGTGCAAGATTTCATCACAACGTTTAGTACCTCACAGACATATTGACACACACAACACACAGAGGTTCTAGTTGACACAAGGCCAAAGTTTTCTTGGTGACTGGGAAACAGAGAACAAACATGTTTGAACCATAACTTCAGAGGGAAAGGAAACACGGTAAAACTCAAGTTGTAGCAATAAAAACCAGTTCAGAGGATTAGCACAAGATTTAACCCCAAAACAACCCACTGTTTGTATTAGCAACACTCCCAGCTGCCAACCACTTCAATGGTTTTATCATGCTCACGGACAGTCCTGGAATCTGAGGCTGCTCATACTGAGCCTCCCAACGTAGCGCCAGTTGTCCGGCTGGGAGAGGGCCAACTCAGGCAGGAGCTCTGGGGATGGCCCCACAGCAAGAACACAACAAAGTCCACGTGCAGGAAAAGGAAACCGTAAATACAAGATTTTTCCTTTAATTTCCAGGTAACTGACTGAGATCATGATTGTGTTGGGTATGTTTTTTTAGGTATATTCTGCATTTAGTAAGCAAAAATGTGGGAAATGAAGTTGTATGTCAATTCCATTAACAATAAGTTCATGCGAGACATACATAATATCTGTTCCAGTTAGTACTGCGCCCTCAGAAGCCAGTGAAAAACGGTACGTGTAGCCATCAGGCACAGAAAATACGTCAAGAATGACTGGCATGTCCTCATCGGTCTTTTATTCTGGATTCAAGTAAGCTGTGTTTGGAGTTGTGGGAGTCACTCCACTCTGCCGTGGCAAGTGCGCGTTACGGGAAGGTACTGCCCGGAGCATCCTGTGACGAATGAACGGCCAGACGGCCGTACTAAATACAACAAATGCTCCTTACGTACTGCCTTGTGGAGGTCTGTGTTCTGACCTCACCACAGCCCAGTTTCCAATTTGGAGGGGTGTAAACACACCAAACTGGCAAGATTCACTGAAGAAGGCTTTTTTTAAAATGCCTATTTTCCTGTCCTTTTATAGATATGTATTCTTCTGGCTTGAGTGATGCGGCAACATTTGCATTTGTTCAGACACGTGAACCTATTTTACAGCACTTCAGAAGAGGGGAAAAAAATCTGACTTACAACAATGTGAAAATAAAGCTCATCCCCAACCCAAGCCAGGTTCGCTACAACTCCACTTCCCCGTTGCGATAACCACAGTTCCCCTCTGTGTCCCCACGATAACAGGCGGCACACCCCTCCAATCAGCCAACGGCGATGGTTTTAAGGAACTAATTCGCTAACTAGTGGTCACGCTGACCCTCAGCCCAGCTACTGCCAAGCACCGCACCACCAAACAGCCCGGCTGCCGTTCATCAAGGGCAGCACGAACTCCAGGCCGACATCAAAACTGTGGGAATTCAGTCACACAGCTCCAGCAAAACCCATCACGCGAAGCCCAGCGTCTCCCCTCCCAGACAAACCGGGATTGGATATGAGCGGAGGCAACCAGAGATCTAGCCCGTGCTCACCACGAACGCGGCCTTTTGATCCTGCGCCACCCTGGCTGTCCCAGCGGGGACTCCCACACCTAAACGAGTGCTTTCTTCATCAAAAGCACCTTCTGCTTCCAAACACTGGGGGTTTTCAGCTATACCAAATGGAGTTCAACATTAATTCACGTCGACTCTCACCTACATTACAATTACAGTGCAATTTGTACAAGACAGCAGCTTTTTTTATTAATTTTGTGCACACACCCCTGGCACAACCAACCTCCACCGCCGGAGAAATCGAAGATGATAATGTAGATGGAAAAAATGGGGGAAGGGAAGACAGCAAGAGCAGAGTAATGCATAGCTAAGTATTACAGACTGTGAAACAGCTTACAGGGCCAGCTGGATGGACCAAGCCTCCAACTCTGGAAAAGTGGGAGATGCATTACGGTTTTTCACAAAATCCGTATCATAAAACCTGTAATTTCACTTCCCGTGAAATGCCATTTTACGCCATCTCTTCTCTTGCAGGCGGTTGGACTACCTTTGTTAACAACTATTGATTTGCATGAGAGTTATTTAGTGAACAAGTACAAAGACCAACAGTCAAGCATTTAATCTACTGCAACCTCCGAAAAGCTACCCTGGAATTGGGAGCTGTAAAACACACCAGTAAATAGAGTGTTAATTGTTATGCAATGGCAGATCAATTGTCCTGTCTGGATGATCACAACACAGAACCATAAGATAATTAAAAAATATTACAGATTACGGGGACCTTACTATGAGCGAGGATTATAAAAATACTTGATTTTGAGCAAGGTAGCCATAAAAATATAGTGAAAAACAGAAATACAGTGCTGAGATGTCAGAAAAAACAAAACAACCAAAACTTACAAACCACTGCCAATGCAAGCAAAAATATCTATTTCCTTCTGGTCCCAGCTAGTTCTTGTAACGGAACAGAAGAACGAACACACTAGACAAGGTAGGGACAGATGGAAATCTCGCTGCTGTCTGTACAGTAAAGCACCTGAACACCAATCGAGGTTCTTTACAAAGTGAGTAAGTGACACACCGGTTAGCAGCGACCTTAAAAGTTTGACCACGTTTCCTCCAAGGATTTATTTTTTTCCCCATGACTGTGAATGTCGTTTCATTACCAGCACAATCTGTGCACTGTTTTAATGGACAATAAAACAATCAGTCAATAATTCCTGAGCTGAAAAGGAGTAAAAATGCTGATAGATACCAAAAATCTTCCCACATTCCTTTAATTTCTTATCGCTCACAGCTCAGGGTCCGAGTCACGGTATTTACATCTCACCTGATTGTTTCAGCACCTTTGAATAAATACAGCAGCTCCCCTACCGAGGCAGAAAACTCTTCCTTGAAATTTGGCAGTCAGCTAAATGCTCTTCCAAACTATTTATGAAAACTTTAAATACATACACAAGCTGGATTTTCAAAACGAATGCAAAGGGTATTACAACATACAAAAGTACTCGCGCATACAAGTAACCTAATGCATTTTCTATTTCCATGCAGAGAAACGCGGGAGAAAGCACTGAAAACATTAACAGCAAAACACTTCAAGCCCTACAGATATTCACATTTCAAACCTTTTATCCAAGAGAAACAGAATTCTTATAATATTTCACATCAACCATCCAGAGAGAGAGCAAAAAGAAAAACTACCTCTTTCCTTCTAGTTTTTTATTATGGTACCGCAGCACCTTCATTAAAAACTTCATTTTCAGAAAGTACCACAAGCTCATGTTAACAGCTGAGGAGTTCGGTCTGTCAAGAACAATGTTCCCCTATCACTGGCCAACACCAAATGCATCCCCTGCAAAAAACAAAACTGACTTATTGTCTGTAAACAATCAATAGTGGATTTTTTTTTACATCAGTGATGACAACCAACTAGCAAATAAACCCTGTGCCGCTGACAAACAGTCAGAAGGCACGCACTGAGTCCTTGCAAATGGAGTCCCACATTTTACACATGCATACTTCTCTGGAATAAACTGTTCTTGCAGAAAAGGGAACTGGAAAATGGAGACATCAAACCGAGCCCAGTTCTTCCTGATTAACACCCCTCTGCCCCCACTGCGGGTGTTCAGTTTCTCTCTTAGCGCTTCCACAAGCGCCCAAGTGTCTATCAGCTTCCCGCCCTCAAACACGCAGGGAAAGGCTGTTTGTGGACTGCAGGTAGGCAGGGGGGTGTGTGTACGTATACACCTCTAAAAGCACACTTGTGTCTATGCTGCTTCCAAATTACCGGGCTCAAAGAGACAACAAATACGCAGATACAGGGACGTGGGAGGACACCTTCCTGAGGAGACCTGCAGGAGCAGAGGCTGTCTTTCTCCTTCTCTGCCCCACAACAAAGGATCTCAGCTCTCCCTCAGATCTGCTCCTTCCGAGGCTTCAGGTGTTTTGACGCGAGAGCTGCCGTGCAAAACACGGCATCGCTACCGCTGGCAGTGCCTCAGGAGGTGATTTCTGATCACACCCTTGGAGTCGAACCCCCTCTTCTTCGGTCCCTCCGTACAACCCCGATTGGTGCCCCTCAGCATCCCAAATCCAAACGGCCTCTCACATTCCCTCTAAATACGACTGGCTCTTCCGCTTGTGGCCTACAGCAGATGACTGTCACCCGTAGCTGCCACCCGAGGACGCACCAGAGTCGCCAGGCACGTTCTGCCAGACACAGTGACTAGCAAAATAAAAAAAAAGACATGCTGTGTTTATTTTTCCCATTCAAACTCGAGCGTCCCAGATCTCCATTCTCCTGCTGCCGTACCTTCACCTCACTGCAGACATGAACGCTGAACCACCCCAACAGCTCTCCACTGGGTCACTCCGACACGCCGATGCCTTCCCCACACCGGGAAGCCCCGTATGCAGCCGCGTAATCCTTCCTCTCCTTCTCTTGACCTGCCGGCTGTGCTCTTGCTAACGCGGTCCAGCACGCAACTCCTGCCCATACGGAGCTTCTCGCCCACCAGGACGCCCAGCTTCTTTCCTGCCAAGCTGGTTCCCTGCCTGTCGTCCCCCAGCCTCTGCCATTCCTGGGCTTTCCGCGGTCATCAGGAACCTCTCCTGGCCATCAGGAAGTTCTGACCCCAGAGCGCCGTCTGCCAAGCACGTTAGCGGCTGTCTGGCCCTAGGTTCTTATTTTCCCCATGGAAACCAGGATAAAGTCTCAGCCTTTTTCATGCTTTCGTTACTAGACCCGCTGCATCGTCAAAATATAATCCAGCTGAGTTAACACACATACATCCGTTATGTTTTGTATTTAAAGAGAAAGCCACCTTCAGATGAGCAGGTGATACAGTAAAAAGAAAAATAACATGCTCATCTGGTCGAACAGCCAAGCGACTCGTTCCACCGCGCTGCGCAAGGCTGGTATTTGGGCACGTTTCACGATCTGGGGTAAATTCCTACTTGAGTAAAGCTGCTAAACTGATTTCTTAAGTACAACCTATTGAAAACTGAACCAAAGAGTCTGGGCTGTATCAGGAGAAGTGTGGCCAGGGGGGTGAGGGAGAGGATTTTCCCCCTCTGTTCTGCTCTTGTGAGACCCCCCTGGAGTGCTGTGTCCAGCTGTGGAGCCCTCAGCATCAGAAGGATATCGACCCGTTGGAGCAAGTCCAGAGGAGGCCATGGAGATGCTGCGAGGGCTGGAGCCCCTCTGCCATGGGGACAGGCTGGGAGAGTTGGGGTGTTCAGCCTGGAGAAGGGAAGGCTCTGGGGAGACCTTACAGCACCTTCCAGTGCCTGGGGGGGACTACAAGAAAGCTGGGGAGAGCTTTTTCCAAGGGCCCTGTTCCAAGGGGTAACGGGTTTAAACGGAAAGACGGGAGATTTAGACTATGTATCAGGAACAAATTCTTCCTGCAGAGGGTGGGGGGCACAGGGACAGGTTGCCCAGAGAAGCTGTGGGTGCCCCATCCCTGGCAGTGCCCAAGGCCAGGCTGGATGAGGCTGGGAGCAACCCGGTCTATGGAAGGTGTCCCTGCCCATGGCAGGGGGGTTGGAACTAGACGGTCTTTAAGGACCCTTCCAACCCAAACCAGCCTGTGATTCTGTGATTCTACAGACACCTTTATCCAGCCACAGTCCTCTAAACACAGCACTTTGGGCACAAGTAACCTACGGTGAGCTACTCCCAGGTAACTCCTACAGCAAACTTACAGGCAGAAAACGTAATTGTGATTTCAAATCCAAAACTGATGCTGGAGGTACAGGGCAGATGAAGCGAAAGTTTTCAAATTAGCAGCAGCTTATTGCTCAATATAATGAGGGGACTGACCAGGTAGGACAGCCATCGGTATAAAGACAGTGGTCAGACGTGCGGTCAGAGTGCTTAGTAACAATTGTTTCTGTGACAGATTAAAGACCCGGGTAGTTTTTCTGGTCCTTTGCCTCATCTGTTATACAAAATAAACCTACACCCGAATAACACCTGAACAAAGAGATGACGCATCCAAACCTCAGCAGGATTCAAAGCCTTTGTCACATGGGTGTGACCACCTTCTGCCACAATTCACGCGTGGAAACCAATTCCAGTAGTTTAAAAAACGATTAGCGTTCCTGTCTGCCCAGTTTTTGCAGACTTTTATCTTTCCAAGTGACAGCAACCGACATGTAAAACATCCACAAGCCTTCCTCCACCGGGATGCAGACTGCTCTCAGCAGGACCGTTTTACCTGCTGCTTCATCCAGCCTTCCCCACAACCCTCAGCCACGATGGGAAGCCTCGAGACCCCGCTGAACCTTGTAAGCCTCAAGTTATTTACCCTGAAACAGCATCCACAACAAGGAGTTTTACAGCCAAAGCACCTAAACAACCAGTTTGCGGTAGGAAGCCCAGGAGCTAGCGAGAGTGACTTTCCCCCTCTGCATGGCCCAGGGACGGTAACACCAGTTTCCTCTCGCCTGTCACTAGGAAGTGACAACAGGCACAAACACCAAGCAACCACCCTGGAATTCAGCTACCTGGGTCCTTTCGGATGCCGTCTCAGTGCCAGGGATCGCTCCGGTCTGCAGTAAATCACAGTGGTACCTCCCAAACCGGGGGAAAGCAGCAGCAGCTGTGTGAAAACCCGGCCAGGTCCGCAGAATGCTTCAGCACTTCCACGTCCCGTTACGGCATGAACCGGCTCAGCCGGAGCTCAGCGAGCGTCGTGCTGGAGCCCACCTCCTTGGGGGAGACGATCCAGGCGCACGGGAAGGAGAGGAGGCCAGGAGAAAGGAACGCTTCTTTGTGGAAAGCGGTAAAACCAGAAGTAACTCTCCCTTTGCTGTAACAAAGCGCAGCGAAAGCGGCAAAAAGCTCTTTCCAAACACATTCATTTCATTTCAGCACATGCAGATAAAGAATTAATCTGGGGCTGTGTGCGGGCACCGGAAGAATCCGCCAAAACCAAGACACCTAGGGATTGACTGTTCCGCTATCATGCGTGCCCTCAGTACGTAACAGCTCCACAACGGACCGCTGAGGGCTGCCAAACGAACATCTGCTTTCAAATAAATGTAACTGCGCTTCCGTCCAGCAAAGCAACTCAGAAAGGTCACGAATAAATCATTCCGTTCCCTATCGATGTTTGCCACATGTTAATGCCATTTTTCTGTATTTTCGGCAGCATTCAAATGATGCTATTATTCAGATTTGCCACCAGTAAGTAGGGAGATGGCTGCCACCCATGACATCAGGAGAAACCTTTCAAGTGGATTGCATATTTTCAAGTGAACAGCAATTTTTACGCCTAATATTTTTCACGCCGGCAGAACCACTCACTCAAAAAGACATTAGTTAAGCACTATAACACCCCTCCTGAAACCACTTACACAAAGACAATCGTACATTTACGGTAAAGGCTCATTTCTGTTACATCACGGCTTCCATTTGAATAACCCAATGCATTTTATAAAAATGTGATGATTTCAGATTTAATTACAAATGACCTTTTCCTCTTTAGTACTTATGGATGGCAAAAATGGATTAATGAGGTAGGGAGAAGAAAATTAAGTACTTCACCCAGAGCGGCAGAAATCTTTCACCATCAGAACCCACGTATTTAGACACAGTTTTCTTTAAAGAGACGGTGAATAAACAATTCTGCTATTAAATACAACTGTTCAGTAAAGTTTGCTGTTAATTAAAAGTTAAACTGCGCTTGCTCCTCAAGGTCTGTCAGTAACTTTCAGTGTCTTTGGGAATTGCTTTTGACTCATTACTAAGGACGGAGACTGCACAGCCTCGCCCTGCGCCACCTGTTCCAGGGCCCAGCTACCCTCCAGCCCAACCATTCCAGGGGTTTTCAGCCCCTTTCACCAACCCCTTACCCAGACCCACACGGCATCAGCTTGTCTGTGAGGATCTTGAGGAAACGGTGGCAGAGCCTTAGCGCAGTCACGGGAAACCACACCGTCTGCCCTCCCTCACCCACCCAACGGTCGTCTCAGCGTGGGAGGCTGTCGGGTTGGTCACCCACCCTTCAGAAATCCTTGCCAACCGAGAACTCTGAGAAAGCTTTTGAAAAGGTAATGCTTTTTCAGCAAAAAAATCCCTGATTTAATTCTTTTTAGCTAAAGGAAATTTTAGCCCGTATCTGCATGATAAAAAAAATAAATAATCTGTCGGGGCAGGTCCTCCACTCTGACACAGGCAGCAAATCATTCTCGTTTCAGCTGGCATCTGATAAGCCCTGAATACGACACTGCAAGAACAATAACCGTACCTGCATACCGTACCCAACTAACAGCACACCTTTCTGGTTTGCAACCAGATTACTGCAACACTACGCTAAAAACCACTTACAAAAATAAGTGTTTAAAAATGTATTTTTTGCACTAAGTGAGTGTTACGAGGAAACAGGTGAAGAATTAAATCAATTTTCTTAGCTGTACCATCAAGAAACAATTTGGTCAGGATGACAGCAGGGTCAGGAACCCGGCTAGCAAAAAGATCAGTAAGCGAGCAGTTTTAATGCCACCCCCATGGCACAGGCACGCACACCCCAAACGGGACTGCAGATGAGGAGTTAACTAGCGCCCACATCCACTGTGACACACAAAAGAGGCCCAGAACTCACCTATCGCTGCATAACCAAGAGGCCAAGAACTTGTTAAAGACCCTAAACACAGCACACTTGATTTTACTACTGTGAATATTCACACTGACCTCGCTAACCCTAGCCATGAAAACAGAACTAACCTTACCTGCAGGAGAGAACCAGCCAACTACTGCGACCGCTGCTAAGCTACGGTGAAGTTCACGTGAAGGGAAAAGGTGATTTCAATGCAGGTAATCACGACAGGCAAACCAGACTGTCCTCGTTATGCTGACCAGTGATTAAGAAAATGACAGGCACTTGGCTTTATTTCATGTACTTTGATGACTGAAAATTCATCACCTCAAGTCATCTTTGCTTTTTCCCCTAAACCGGGAGCTTTTCCACAGCGTTGCACAGCCAGCAGCTCTACGGCCCCTGATGCCAGTTTATCTCTAGTCGCCACCTCCAAACTGCAGCACCGCAGCCAAACCTTCCCAATGCACTCGAGATCTAAAGTAATTCAATACAAACTTGTCTTCCAAAACTAAAGTGGGAAAGTAACTAGTCAGGACACAATAGAAACTGAAGAGTAACTAGTTGGGACACCAGCCCCTCCTTAGTCTTCAGGTGGCAATAATTCCTTAATCGTGAGGTGGAACAGGTTCCCAGAGAAGCTGTGGCTGCCCCATCCCTGGGAGTGTCCAAGGCCAGGCTGGATGAGGCTGGGAGCAACCTGGGCTAGTGGAGGGTGTCCCTGCCCAGGGCAGGGGGGGCTGTAAGGTCCCTCCAACCCAAACCATTCCATGATTCTACAAACAACAACGGTGACAATCCAATGAAAGAGTATTGCTTGCCCCAGCTGAATGAATGACTACGAACCTCTGATTTTAAAGCATTTCACAATATCAAGGTAAAATTGGGTGTCCTGCCCTGTCCCCCCCACCAGCCCATCACTCCCTGTGTATGTAGAAGGTTGTAAATCAAGAAAGAAAAGAAAATAACAATTTCATAGACCATGACTCTAAGTCCTCGGTTAGGGTTAACAGATACATTTGAAGGCCATCTGCAAGGTTTTCTGGCACTTAAGTTGATGACACATTAAATCCACTCGCGTTTTTTCCTGTTCAGGGCTGTGGTGATCACGCCAAGGACAGTTCTCCAAAGCAGCTGCGGAGTAAACTCCAAATGATACCAGGGCCGTCACCAAGAAAGGAAATACGGAGAGGCCACGGCAGTGAAAACGTGTCTGCAAAGAAACCCAAGTTCCCACGCAGGATTACAGCTGTGCGCATCGCTCCTCGGACAAGCGCGCGCCCGTGCGCGCTCACCCCGCTCACCATCGGCCGCTCGCTGCCGACTCCCGCGACACATCCGAGGCCCCGCAGGGAGGCGGAACCCCGCGGCGTGCACGGGGCGGTGGGCTGAGACCTGGGAAGAACGACCCCCGGACCTGCCGGCCCCAACGCGGAGAGCCGGTACCAGCGCTGCCCGCGCCCGTGAAGCCGTCCCAGCCCGGCTACCGGCGGCGGCGGTGTGGCTGCGGAGCGCGGGGGCAGCGGGGGCTCGCCCCCTCCCGCGGAACGGCTGGCCGCCTTCTCCCAGCGCACCGAACCCCCTTTACCCGGGCCCCGCAGCGAGGGCGCGGCAGGCCAAGCCCCGCAGCGCGGCCCACCGCAGCGCCGCCGCCTCGGCGGGCGGCAGCCCGCAGGCCGCCATCGCCCCCAGGCAGGTGCCGGGGCCGGGGCCGCCGCCGGCAACACGGCGTCCCGCCCCGCCGCACGGGGGGGGCCGAGGGCCGCCGGCGGGGGCCGGGGCAGCGCGGGGGCCGGCAGCGAGCACCGTCGGGTAGCGCCGCCCGCCCGCGGGGCAGGGTACCCTCCACCCGAAGGCTGTCGGTAGCCGGCGGGCACTCACCTGTCCGCGCCGGGGCGGTGGGGGAGGTCCCCGAGCGCCGCGCCCCCGCCGCGCTCCCTCGCCCGGTGCGGCGACCGGCTGACACCGCCGGCTGCCGTGACTCCTACCAGCGCTGTCGCAAAGCCCCCGGCCGGCGTGACTGACGGCAGGCCCCGGCAGCCGGCGTCGCCATGGAAACCGGGCGGCGGAGCGGCCCCGTTCAGCCGCGGCGGCTGCGTGAGGGAGGAGCCCGGGAGCGAGAGCACTGGGGGCGGGCCCCCGGGAGGGAGCGGGTCCCCGGGGGGCGCGGGCCCTGCGGCGGGGCCGGGGTGGCGGAGCGCGGCAGCCGGAGCCGCCTGATCGCTGCCGGAGCGAGCGCCGGGCCGCCGCGGCTGGGGCCGCCTCGGGCCAGCGGGAGGGGAGGCCGGCCTCGCCCCGTGCCCTCGGAAGGGCTGGCAGGGGGCAGCTGTGCGGAGCAGGCTGTGTTTAGGAACGGGTGGGGGGTTGGTAAGCGGCGGGGCCGTAAGGCGGTGTGGGCCGGCACAGTGCGGCTCCCTGGCGCCTGCCGAGGGGAAGAGCGCGCGGGCCCGCTGCCCGCCGTGGCGCGGCGGAACGGGGCACAGCGCCCTGCGTTTAACGTCGGGTTTTACGGGGTTGCTGCTGGGGCGTGCTGAACACTGACGTTTCACTAACCCCGCTGCATTTCCTCCCCTTGCTGCTGCGCGTTCCTGCTGCCTAGTTTTTTCAGTGGTTATCGCACTTGGCTTTACAGAACAGCGTCGGGAAACCGAAAATACTTCTGTCTGCAAAGGAGTCACCCCCTCGATGTCACAACAGCTAGTCGGTAACAAAGTCAGGGCGGCACCCCCTACCCTGCACGCTTTCCAGCCACCAGGTGAAGCAAAGCAGAGGTCTGGGCCGGCAGGCCGTGTGAGCTGGGCCTGCGCGCTGGGCCTTGCCAAGGGAGCGTGCCGAGAAGGTGCGGTACGTCACTGACGTTACCGTCTCTGCAGCCGAAACAAGCCTTACCGTCTGCTCTCGGAACGTGCGAGTGACTGGTTTTAGCTGCGTGCAGACCATCAAGGTGCGGATGCTAACGGCAGTGGCCTGGTGGGTTTCTTCCGTCGGCTGCGCATCCAGGCGTCACAGCCGCTGAGGATGCAAAGAGAAAGTGGCTTGTGCAGTTGAAACTGGAGAGAACGTGTTCTCTTGGCCAGAAGTGATTGAAATGGTGCAGTCAGTTCACAGCCTGCTGTACTGTGTGTTGGCACATCACGCATTTCCTATAGGGGACTTGGTGCCGCAGACCTCGCCCCCCACAGCTCCCCAAGGACAAAGCGACTCCACGTTCTCACTGCTGTACAGTTAGTAAGCAGTGTCAGCCCAGCCGTGGAACAGCAAGTGACGTATGGACACGGTTACTCTGTCAGTGTATTCCAGGTTATGAGAGCCATGCGGCGATACGTCAGCGTTTCTGTAGACAGGCACATGACGTGCAGCCCCGTGACCCCTGGCAAGTGCCTACGGGCACCCTGTCATCCAGGAGCAGACGCCAGTCTGTGACAGCAGCCATCCGGCACGTGAATTGCTTTCAGCTGGGAGAGTGGCCGTTCCCCGGTTGTCCTGCGACAGCAAACTCCCGAGGCCAGCGCTGGCCAGTCACGCGGTGTGGTACCACCACAGGAGGAGGTTTGGCTTGCTCTCGTGTTTACCTTGCTTTAAACTCGCTGCTGCAAAAGGCTCAAGGATGTTGCGTTAGGGAAAGCGTTACATTTTATTAAGGTGCCAATAAAAACGTTCAACATTTACGTTTTGTTAAACATTATTTATACTGTTTCATCTGTCACCAGCGTACTAACGAGAAGGCTCAGCAGGGCTCTCCTTACTGAAGGGAACATCTTTACCTGGAGGGTGCTTCAAGACTGGGACAGGTTTCCCAGGGATGCCTCCACCCTCGGAAGCGCCTGGACAAGCCTGCAGCGGCCAGGGCCAAAGCAGCCTCCCGGGGACGCCTTCCAGCTGCTGCAGCTCCTTCCTCCTGTGCTGTTACGGCACATAACACAGGTTGGCGAGCTTCAGACGGCAGGCAGCACCTGCCAGGGACGGGGCACGGGGTGTTGCGGCAACAGAGTGAGGCTCTGGGCGGGTGTGCAGCCTCCAGGGCGGGTTCAGCTGGCGGCGGGCAGAGCGCTGCTCCGCTCACCTCACAGACCGCGGCAGAGCACGGAGACCTGCCTTCCTCTGGTGTAACGCCTGGTGACGGAAGCCTTGCAGGGTTCAACACGACTCGTTCTGAATTCCACCTTTCTAGAACCGGTCCTGGCCGACACAGTGCTGCGGGCCCTAGAGCAGGAAGGCCGCGAGCAGCCTCTCCTCCGCACTCCCGACGAGGGGATGGCGTGCAGACCCTCGTCAGCCCCACGGCACTCTGCCGCGATGCCCAACCCTGCCCTCGCGGCCCACGGCCTGGCTACAGCCACCTTCCTCCCCCTCAGCCGCCCCCAGCCCCGTCTACCCCCGTCAGACATGGCGCACCTCTCCTCCCACAATTCCCCGCGCCTGCCCCTAAATAAAATGGCTGCCAGTCTCGCTGGCTGCCCTCTCCTAAAATGGCGGCGAATGGGCGCGGCGCTCACGAGCGATAACGCCCGCCCCGCCTTCAAGATGGCGGGCGCGGCCTGGGAGCGGCGTGGCGGGCGCGCTTGCGCCCTGAGCTTTGCGGTGCATGCCGGGCGGCTCCTTCCCGCCGTGACGCTGCACATAACAGGCCGGTACCGCCGCCGTTCCTCAACGCCGGCCCCGCCGCCTCCCGGCGAGGATGGTGGGGGTGAAGGTGATCGCGAACGATACCGAGTTCCAGCCTGAGCTCAGCGCTGCCGGTTCCCGCTTGGCTGTGGTGAAGTTCACTATGAGGGGGTGAGTGAGAGAAAGCGGGATACGGGCTCACGGTTCCCTTCACCCTGGGCAGGGGCGGCGCGGGGAAGGCCCCGGAGCGGCGGTCGCCGCTCCGGGGCCTTCCCCGCGCCGCCCCTGCTCCTCCTCCGCGGCTTCGTTCCGGTTGATGCGGCGGAGAGCGGGAGCAGGGCCTGACCCGCCGTGAGGCGTCTCGTTGCTGCTCCCGCGCAGGGGGCTGAGGAGGTTCCCAGAGAACCGCCGGAGGGATTTCGCTATGTTTTTACTTAATTTTGAGTCGATTCAGGGAGTTAAACTTAAGAATTGCGGTGAACTGGCAAAACGCTGTATCATTTGGGTCACCAGCTGGCTGCTGCGGGCGAGAACTGCGAATTGAGTGTGGTTTTGTGAGTGTTACTGACGCTCCTTATCGGTGGTGTGTGGAGACAGTGACAGTAATGTGACGATTTTTTCTTCCTCAGGTCCTAAATTCACTTCTTTTTGCAGCTGAGACAATTTCCCAGCCTCTGAACCTGTCACTCTGCAGGTGCTCTGAGGACATCAGAGAAGGAGAAAGCTTAAAATCCATTTGCAGGTCAGGAAGCTGCTGTTAACAGAGAGTTAACATCTTGCTTGGTTTCTGTTAAAAACGTTTTCTGCCTTAGTGAGACTTCACTGGACCCTCATCCTTTCTACCCAGGCCAAGCAGCTGTTCTTCCCTTACTCAGCAGGGTTTTGAGGTGCAACTCTGGTGTAATCTGGGTGAATGGATGACCCAAGGAAACCTTGATGATTCAGTTACTTACATTAACTTGTGGAACTGGGGAGAACAGCAATAGTGTTGGGGGCCCTGGCCTTCACAGTGCACCTCGTTATTGTCAAAGTGATAAGTTTTAGTGCCTCTGCTTTTTATCTTTGCTTTTTCAGCTCTTATGTAAATGTCTGGTTCATAGAATTGCAGGATGGTTTGGGTTGAAGGGACCTTAAAGCCCACCCAGTGCCACCCCCGGCCATGGGCAGGGACACCTTCCATAGCCCAGGTTGCTCCCAGCCTCATCCAGCCTGGCCTTGGACACTGCCAGGGATGGGTCAGCCACAACAAGTTGAACTTGCAGTGGCTGTTTGGAGCTCAAAAGAATTCAGGTCTCGTGTTGCGCAAGAACGGTGAGGGGTTCCCGCTGTGCTGGTTCACAGCTGTACCTGTTGGCAGAGTCACGTGACAGCGCTCTGGTTTGGGTACAGCCTGTGCTGTCGGAGGGAGTTCCTGCTGGAGGTTTTTGGTGGTTCGGTTTTTAATGCTCCTTTCAACGCAGGCCGAGTTGCGAGAGTATTCCGTCGCAGGAACAGTTGTGTGTGTACACGGCATACACGCCAGCAAGGGTGTAATGATTAACAAACGTGTTTCCAGCCAAGGTGGTGCGGCTGTGTCAGCAGCAGTCAGGTCAGATAAGTCTGGTAGTAGCGGGTTGCAGTTGTAGTGAGGTTTAACACAGTAAGAACCTTACAGTTCCTGCTAAAGGTTTGATACGTTATTACTGTTAAACACTTGGAGTCCTGTGGAGATTTTACTGCAGGTGCTGTGTTTGCACAGGCGGTAGTCTGGAGTGCTGGTACTGGTTACCTGCTAAGAGTATTTTTTGCTGTTTCAGGAAAAGCAGGCAACTCTGCCCTCGCATCACTTTAGCCTGTAGGACTTTGTCTTGTGGTAAAAGATGCTGGAGCTAAGCGCATCAGAAGGGAAACATGAAGTTAGTATGAATTAATAGGTGAAGCTGATCATGTGACATTGAAACTGGATGAGGCAGTGGGAATTAACACTTCACCGTGTCTTCCTAAATGTCATTCTTAATTGTGTCACCAGGATTGCTCGCCATCTGTCAGCCAGGTAGGAAGGCTGTTTTTACGTGGACCGAGGATATCAGCATGAACACGAATGTGCTAATTCTCTTTGGGGCAGACATTTTTCAAAACGAAAAGACTGCATTAATTTAACTGTATTTTGCTTTTACAGATGCGGCCCTTGTTTAAGGATAGCCCCAGCTTTCAATGCTCTGAGTAACAAATATCCCCAGGCAACGTTTTTGGAAGTAGATGTGCATCAGTGCCAGGTTGGTATCCAAAACCGTGTTTTCAGTTGTAAGAGAGAGAGCAGATAATGTAGCCAACTTGGAGATAAACTGTTCAGAGTATACCAAGAGTGGTATCCTGTGGCTGTCAGCGCGTTTGGTGAATGACAAATAGCTGTATGGCCAAGTTCTGCAAAACTAGGATAAGCACGAAGATGGAATGAACACCACGTTTATTGAGAGAAGTGTTCTCGCAGTTAGCACTGCAGCGTCTTTCGTTTGAGCAGCGGACAGACGCCTTAAGAGCTGCTTGTGCGGTGTAGATAATAATTCCGTTAAATGTACAAGATGGCAGTATGAATTAAAAAGTGTCTTTCCAAACAAATACTGCGTAATTACGGAGCAAAATGAAAAATGCAATGAACTGATCTGATTAGTGGGACTAGATTCAAGTACTACTCAGCTGTTTTTAACAGACAGCAGCATTGCGGATGAGCCATTGATTGACTTAAGGGTCATTAACGAAAATTAACAATGGTGCGTTGAAAGGAAGTCTTGGATTAGTGCGAATTACAGCAGAGATAAATGTAGAAGTGGTAAGTGTTTGTGAATGACACTAAATTATGGTTGTTCTGGAAAATCTGCTATGGGTGTGTAACAGGTACAAATACAGGTAGAGATCAAATTGAGTTCATCTGCTGTTGCAGCAGGCTGTAATTCCCAAGCGGGTGTGAATGTGGCTTGGGAGGGGGAAGGAATACAGGTGTAAAGAAAGCTGGTAAGACACAAGTGTTAAATGGAGCTGCCCTCCACTTCTGAGGGCAAGCGAGGTTTTTTAACACTGTTTTTGTGGCGTGCCGACAAGTTACTGCCGATATGAAGGCCATCCAAACAGTGCCCAAGTCTCTACAGGTTTAGGAGGATCTGAAGAGCTTACATGTGTTTAAAATTGAGTTTCGTATTGAAAAGAAAAATTTAAAAATTATGTAAACTGTTAAAGCTGTTTACAGAGTAACAAATATTTGTTACTTTACCTGGTGTGTGTGTTCACATCTAGGTGAAGCAAGCTGATGTTTCTGGCAATGCTGTCAGGTAACACTTGTAACTGATTTCTGCCTTCTAGGGAACAGCTGCTACCAATAATATATCGGCAACACCGACATTTCTGTTCTTCCGAAACAAAGTGCGGATTGACCAGTATCAAGGAGCAGATGCTGTGGGTTTGGAAGAAAAAATTAAACAGCACCTGGAGAATGACCCTGGGAACAGTGAAGACACAGATATCCCGAAAGGATATGTACGCATCCCTTAAGATGGTTGGGTTTTTTGATGTTTGTGTAACTTGACTGCTAAAAGAAAAATCCGTTTGTTTGTAAACATGCTCTGTGTCAAATAATACTGCTTTCAGCAAAACTGCAGGTTCCCCTCAGTTTTCAGAAGGTGGCTTGTCTGGGTGTCCTTTTTCAGCAAAAATGGAAGGTTTAGCATGTACCCATGTAGTGAACACGGTTATCAAAGTGTAAAATGTTTTAAGAAAAATCTTCAGGCATAGCCCATAGTCTTAAAATACTGAATTTAATGTGGTATGATGAACTTCTTGCTGCAGCTGCTTATTCTGCTGCTTCCTTCTCAGGCATCCCAATCTGTCTTCCCAAAGCGTTTCTGAAAGTGTAAAAATGTCCATGGGAAAAGGCATTATTAGACAAGGTTGTCTAAAATGTTGAAGAGCTGCTCTAGTTCTTCCTTTCTCTTATTTATGTGTGGTAGGTTCATTTGGGGTTTTCCTTTTTCCTTCTTGCTCCCTACCCTTTCTTTGATCCACTTTATTTCATCTCTTGGAAAAAAAAAAAAAGAGGGAGAGATGCTGTTGCCAAAGGAATTAACCTTCATAACAGTTCAGCTCCATCTTCCTCTGCAGCAGCTTGCCTGGAAAACAGGGTGCCTTTGGGAGGGGATTGTTAGATAAACAATATCCCATGATGGATTTTTTTGCAAACATTAGCAATTAGGCAAAAGTGGATGGTGCTACAAAGTGTTCTCTTTAGGTTTCTTATTGCCTCTAAAAGAATGACGAGGATATGAAAGTATGCAAAGTGAGAAGTATATCGCAGGAATGCTTTGAAAAGATGTGCCTGGTCAGAGTGGATGATCCTAAATACAGGTTCTCGGGCTGGAAGGTTTTTAAGCCCTGCGTTGCTGTCTGTTGTAACTACATTTTCACTAGTATTTTCTTCTGAAGAATTTAAGAATAGCTATACATGAAATTTGTTCATTATCATAGAACCAGAGAACAGTTTGGGTTGAAGGGACCCTAAAGCCCACCCAGTCCCACCCCCTGCCATGGGCAGGGACACCTTCCATAGCCCAGGGTGCTCCCAGCCTCATCCAGCCTGGCCTTGGACACTGCCAGGGATGGGGCACCCACAGCTTCCCTGGGCAGCCTGTCCCAGTGCCCCCCACCCTCTCCTGGAAGAATTCCTTCCTGATGGCCCATCTCAATCTCCCTCTTTCTGTTTAAACCTGTTACCCCTTGTCCTGTCACTCCCTGCCCTTGGGAAAAGCCCCCCCCAGCTTCCTTGTAGCCCCACAGGCACTGGAAGGCTGTGATAAGGTCTCCCTATCATTGCATGATTTGCCAATGTCTTCTGGAGAATTCCAAACTTTGTAGAGTTACTTGAATTTTTGCCCAACCTTTCGATAAGGGAGCAATCCACTCTCAATATTGGTGCTCTCAGGAAGTTCTTGTCACCGTGTTTTCCCGTTCCCTCAGGGCAGTTGTGTGTTGCAGGTCGTAAGCCCGTCCGACACTGATGAACACCTGTAAACAAGAACTTGCTTGTGACAAAACACTTGGTTAGAGCTGTTGTCTTAAGTGATATTTTCCAAGCAATCCTTGGTGTAATATTACTCCTTAAATGAGGTTGTTGTTCTGCTGAAAGTATAAACACCGTTACATGGCGTATTATGTTTCATCTGGATCGTATGACACTGGTCAGTGCTTAGCTAGTTGTGTGTGTGTATCTTTGCCTTTGCTAATCGAGTGCATTAAATTCAGCTGTGGTGAGCATCTGTAGAACCCCCAAGTTATGTTGTTAAATGCATAACCAGGTTTTTTGGAGGGTCAGTATTTTAAATTCATGGTAGCTGTATGCTTGCTGTCAGGCAGGACGTAAGCAGGGTGCAAATCCAGCTGTTTCCCCTTTAAATAGACAGCAAGGGCACAGGTCACTCGAATTTCTACCAGTCCAGCTATTCGCTGGCAGTTCCATGGCATGCGTTGTGCCTCGCTTCATATGTGAAGACTTACAATTATTGTGGCATCCTCTGTGGAGCTGTGGGAATGTCAAAAGACAAGGATTCAGCTTTGGAGCCCTAAACACACTGGGGATCATTAAAGTAGCATGTTCAGGCCTGCGTAGTTAGATTTTGAGATGAATATACCAGCTTCAATTAGACGTTGATCTTGGAGGTGGTGCCATACCAACGAATTGAGTCCTGAGCATGATCAGGGCTGCGTGAGCCAGGCAGGAGTTCCATTAGACCTGTAAGCCTTGGGCTGAAATGCAGCTTCAGGGTGTGCTTGTCCCAAACCTGGCTGCTGTCGTCTCCAGGAAAGCATCCCCATCCTCTTGTGTAGCTGTGTGTGCCTTCCCTTTTCTTACCTTGCACCTTTTGAGCACGAGTTGTGAGCTAAGCCTTCATTTGGGCGTTGGGATAAGTAGTTTTTGCTTGGAATAACAGTTGCGAGGGCTGCGGGAAGTGGCGTACAGGAGATGAGTTGTGTTCTCTCAGCAGCCTGTTCTCAGATCCTGTTTGTGCTGTGAAGCTATAGCCTGACTTGTAGTGTGCAGGAATTACCAAGCTAGAGTGTCAGAGAGGTATGTTGTGCTTTGGGACCTCGTGTATGCCTTTAAGAAGGGTTTCTTGCCTTGTCATCCTAAGTTCCTTTATCCTTATGTCTCGGCTCTTCTGTGACTGTGCAGTGGTCTTGAATGTGTTCTGTTACGGGGTGAAGTGTCGATACTCGTGTCTACAGGCCTTCAGATACTAAATACTTGATTTTCAGCCTGGCTGCTTGTGCCGCAGTTGGACTTGGTTTCTTCTAGTCACAGGCAAAAAATTCTGGTGGATATATATGACAGCTTTTAGCTGGGCCCTTTACGGAATGCTGAGCGATAAAACAACCTGGTTCATGGTGAATTGTGTAGGTTCTGTTTTCTTTTTATCAAAGAATGTGGAGAAAGGAGTAGGAGAAGGTTTCCTAAAGACATTTTGTGTACAGAATTTGCTTACGGTGCTGAGAAAGACATAAAAACGAGTTTTTTGTATAAAGCCTGCTCAGAACTATAGTGAGGGTCTCTAAATTTATTCTGCAATATATAGTATGTTTTTGGGGAGGCACGTTTTGGTTTTCTCCGTGTATTTTTAAATTGATCGTAGCTCCAGTCTAATGTCAGTTTGTCCATGTTGTGCTGTCACTTAACGACGTTGGTAGTCTTGTTTATCAAATGCATCCGAAAATTCTCTCTGCTCAATTTTTTTCTGCTCAGAATGGCAAGCGTGTTTTCCAGGGGTGTGGGATTTCTGATGGAGGGAATAATGTTCAGTTACTAACAGGATACATCCAAGTACTATGGTATTCTATTTTTCATAATGCCTTTTGATATAAACCCCTGAGGTTTTCTGTGTGTCTTGTTATTTTAATCTGTTGAATGAAGAATTTCATTCATTCCAGTGCTTACTAATCCCAGATGAGTTCATGGCGCACTTATCGCACACTCAGTAGTGCTCTTGCTTTTATTTTCAGATGGATTTAATGCCGTTTATCAATAAAGCTGGCTGTGAATGTCTTAATGAGAGCGATGAGCATGGATTTGATAATTGTTTACGTAAAGACTCTACCTACTTGGAATCAGACTGTGACGAGCAGGTACCGTTGAGCCTTACTGTTGGTTAATCAATGTGCTCCGTTTGCTTTCAGGAATGAAAAAAACAGAATATAACAGCAACTTTTTTTCTCCACAGCTGCTTATTACTGTAGCTTTTAGTCAACCTGTCAAGCTTTATTCTATGAAACTTCAGGGGCCAGATAACGGTGAGTGCAATGTCTGTTTAATCATAACCAAAACTTCGCCTGTGTTTAGATGAATTTTCTCAAAATGACCCTGTGGTCCCTCGCACCTTTTACCTTTTGAGAATCCCACGGCAGCTTAATTTGTTATATAGTTCATTTACAATAGATTTACTGGGCTCATTCATTTTTCACTGACGTAGTGCGTGGGAAATAGGTATGACGCAAATGTAAGCGTTTACTGGTCTGGTACACTGCAAAGAGAAGCTTCTGTGATTCAAGAATTCCTGTGAGAGCTACTGGACAGCATAGCGTAGTTTTTGTGGGAACTCAGTCTCACATTATAAAATTACATACAGCGTTCAGGTGCTATTGAACACAGCACAGCTATTATTTTTAGTGTTTATTGGATTCTTTCCTGTGGAATTCTCTGACACGTGGAGTAGTGCAGCTCTGGATGTCCTTCCATCTCCAGGGTGGCAGTGTAGGATCAGGGGATAAAATACTAGAACTAGAGAAGCTCGTGCCTTCCTTGAGTGTGTCTAGAGACTGGTAAGCGCGGGCTTCTCAAGCAGCGTCTTGGAAATACATTTGAACAGCAGAATACAACTGTATTTTTAACACAGGGCAAGGTCCAAAGTACATAAAAATCTTTATCAACCTTCCTCGATCTATGGACTTTGAAGAAGCAGAACGAAGTGAACCGACTCAAGCCCTGGAGCTGACACCAGACGATATTAAAGAAGATGGGATTATCCAGCTTCGCTATGTAAAATTTCAGAATGTTAACAGTGTAACTGTAAGTAAAGCTTCTGTTTGGAGGTCTGTGCAGGCTGAAAACCTCACAGGCGTTTAAAGCCGTGTGTGTTTGCTGATGCACAGTGAGTGTGTTCAGTTTCTCTCTGCGGTCCTGTCGTGTGTGTTTATGTGGAAAGCTTTTCAGGAGATGAAGGCGAGGCGCTGTGCATGCGGTGTCTCTGAGCTAGCGTGAGACGTAAGGCTCGCTGTCACGTCAGCTAGTGTGCTGTTTTACACAACTTGCATTTTTACTAACCTACCCGCTTGAAAAAAGGCATGTTCTCTTCATTTGAAGAGACAAGGAATGCAGGTTCTCGGTAACCTGATTGCAGAATGAGAGGTTGAGTGTCCAGCGAAGTACTTGTGATGTCTTTAAGCTCAGTACCTGCTCTCTGTGAGGGTTCTTCAGTACTGTAATCAAAGCGCCTTTGTCTTTTAGCGAGCTCTCAATCTCGTGCTCTAAGAGACTTTCCATAGATTTCACGTAGGGTTTTGGGCTCTTAAATGCAGGTGTAGCTTCTCCTCTTCCATTTCAAAACTACAAACTTCTACTACAATATTTGCAATGACTAAATTGATGCTGGACTTGCTTTCTGCCTGGCATCCTCCTGGTACTGTGCTAGCCTCGTTTCTTGCAGCGTAACCTTGAACTGGTTTTCTAATAACTCCGTTTCATATCAGTTATTTCCATGGAGTTACCCTTGCGACCAACTTTATCCTCCCATGAATTAAATGGAGATCGGCCATGTAAGCTTATATTCTCCAAAGCTGTGCTGACAAATACAAGTTTACGTATTTGTTCTGTAATAAAATCCTGTGTGGGCTTTAGATGGGATGATACGCAAACACCGGGCAAGTGGTAAGGTGATTAAATAGGTGTTCTGCTTGTTTGCACTCTTCACATGTGGGCATTGCAGTAGAACTCCCCTAGTTTCCCAACTAAGCCTGGATTCTGTGTTTAAGGCTTCCTAAAACCATGGTGGCCAGTCATCTTGTCCACTCCCTGGCTCTCCAGTGTGGGTGGTGACGTTCCACTTATGTAGCCGAGCAGTTAAGTCTTCCATTTGGTTCCTGATCAGTGTTTGTCATGCACACGTTGTCCTGCTTTTCTGCCACATACAATCAGAAATACTTAAGGAATGTTTCCATGTCAGTGTCGGCAAGTTCATACTTCATTTACTTACATCGCTGCTAGGTTTGTTGGTTAACTTGCTTTTGTAATAGTTGATTTGTACAGTTCATCGTTATCTAATGCCGTTTCTGTTTGTTGTGTGTCTCTTCATTACTGCTGCTTCAGTGGTATTTTTTCCCCGTACTTGCTGAACTTTGCATATCATTCCTGAGACAGAATCTCGGGACATGTTGTGGTTCTGTTTGACCGAGTCAGTCCTTGGTGCGCTCTTCTGTTTCTTTCCATCTGATGAGCACTTTCTTTAGCATTCCCACGCTCACCTCCACACATACTGTTTGTGTAGGGAAATGCATTGTCTTCCACACAGTGAAGCCGCTGGAAGGAGTCTGCTGGACTAGATCCACAAATACCCGCTTGCTCTTCTCACTCCAGGTTCCTTACTAATACTGCCTCATGCAAAAACCTGCTCTTTCATTTGCCTAACAAGTGTGGTGGTTCCAGCAATAATTCCTTAGTTGATCTTGGCCAAGAAGCTTGTTATTTGTTTGAAACACTAACATAAGCTCAAAGATCAAGTACTCATGCTGTAGAACACATCATTATGCAAGCTGTAGTAGTAAAACTGCATGTGAATAGTCTTAGGGGCTTCAGCAAGTGGAGTTAGATTGATATTTAACTTGAAATCGTCAGATTCCAGTGAGCAGTGAATTGTGACTTCTTAGATCTTGTGTTTGTTTGCTGAATGTGGTCTCGGGTCACAAGTGGAAGCTGGGAAAATCCAAGCTGCGTCTGTTTTTTAACAAATTACTGGGGAAATAGTGTTCCATGCAATCATTATTCAAAATAAGAGCATAGTAGCTTCTCTGAAGGTGACAGAGGCCATTATAATTGGAAAAAGTGTTAATTTGGTTGGTTCAAAACTCTTGGGCACCGAATGTTTTCATATGTTCATTTGGGGATGGACCGTTGACCTTAACTCTTGTGTTTTGGGTTTTTTCTGTAGTTGTTTGTCCAGTCCAATCACGGTGATGAAGAGACAACAAGAATTACGTACTTCACGTTTATTGGAACTCCGGTCCAAGCAACAAATATGAACGACTTCAAGCGAGTGAGTCCTCTTTCTTTACAAGCACTTTCGAATGTTTTAAACCTGCCCAAAAAATGGGTTGACGGAACAAATACACTACAGTACCACAGCTTGGGGTAGTTGTGGCATCCAGAAGAAAATGTGTGGCTTTTCCTTGTGCATCTTGGGTCTTGCTCACAAGTTTTTATTCATTGATTTTGTCAGAATAGTGGGTAAGAATGTGTAGATCAAAACCTGAGGGACTGTCAAGATAGAGACACTACAGACAACGTTATTTTTTTTAATAGCTGAGAGATTAATGTCTTGATTTTGAAACTTGCTTCCTGAGGCTGCTCAGGAAGTAGAGAAGCAGTTGCATGAGCAAATTACACACAGGCTTCTTGTGACTGACTTCTCCTTGGAAGGATTTTATTCACCCAGCCACATTAAGCTTGAGTGTTGATGAATATCTGGTCACAAGGTGTCTGTTTAATTAAACATACCTGCTTTTGAAAGAGGAAATGAAGCAAAGAACCCATTTCTGGATCAATTTAAGCACAGTAGTCTGGAACAGTCAGGCACTCTTGGTTCTTGATCCTTTTGAGACTGTGAAACGTGTTTGGAAGAACTGAAACTTTAAATGCACTTAGAACTTTTTCGAAGTGTAATGAGTAATAATACTACTATGTAATAAGCAGTAATACTTCTGCTTTACAGTGTAGTAAAAGGGCAACTACAGCTCGAACATCTGCCTACAGACTAGTGCACAGGTGACCAGTAACACTGAAAGCACCACCAGATTTATTATAGGAACAACCTGTAATTTCAGAAGGTTGAAAACACTAAAAACGCTCGCCAGCCTGTCATGTACTTGTCATTCTTAATGTCAAAACTTGTTCTATATGTAAAACTTAGTTATTACCTGCAAAGATGTTAAGTTAATAAATAGAAGTTTCACTGGGAGTTTTGCTGCCTTTCAAGGAGACTTGGTGGTTGAAAAAGTTGTTCTAATGTACTGAAATTAACTGGATATCAATTTTAAACTTTCCTTATACAGCACTTCCAGCTCTCAACTAGGAATATGTTGATTGGTTTACAACCTGCTTGGTTTTTGTTTTATATGGCTTTCTTATTGCTACTTCAGGTGTCCCCTACAACAAGCTGTATGACTACTGTTAACATCGTTAATCTGCAGCACTTCCTGGCATTGTGGTGAGGGGGATGACTGACTCGGTGTTCGGTCTCTGTCTCGCTTTCAGTTCTCTGTAAACTCTACATCAGTTTGGCTTTTGAAAGATGCATTTTCAACACTCTTTAAACCTGACCTTCTGATTGTGGAGGTAGTGATTTTCTTTTTTTAATTGCCACTCCTGACTGGGGTGCACTTAGTAAAGCAATTCAGGGTGTTTTTTGTAGAACGTTTCCTACGGTACAGCATGTTTCCTACGGTATTTTAAGTTCGGATGCAGGACTGAAGTACTGCCTAAGCCTGAAACTGCTGTAGCAACGAGCTCCAGTGGGTGTTTGTTTGGGGAGTGGGTTTTGAATTCACATGTGCCCTCATACAACCCTGTCAAGGCATCAGCATGGCATGTGTCTCCAGATATCTCAGCCCTCTACTGTAGTTAAGGGGAATTGACAGCTCTCGCAGTTGTGGATGCAGTGTGGAAGCTTGGAAGCTGCTATACGGCCTGATAAATACGGTTCAGTTAACAGTTTGGGTTTCCTTCGGGTTTGCAGGTCTTGGCACCACGGAGCATGCCCTTGTCTGTGACATCCGTGTAAATGGAAGGGCAGGGGGTGCAAGCCTGCCAGGCCGTGGATGTGCCAGACAGTCCCACGGTGTCAGCATTGTGCTGGTTACATCAGGTTGTTACGGAACTGGTTGGAACGGCTGATCCTGTCTCAGTTCAGATACTCATCCAGGCTGTAATATTCCTATTTTGTTTCCGGGATGGGTAGCTTTAATATTAGGGTGTTAAAATATTTCATTGTCACAGAGGGGATGTGTAGTCTGGCAGAGTTGCAATGCTCTTAGGAATTTTAACTTTAGTTTCCTCTCTTCCTGTCAGTATTGAAACAATATAATGTCAGGAATTAATTATATTTAGGTTTCTAGGTTAACTGGGAAGCCTTACTTCTAATCTCCTTGAGTGGTTGCCCACGCTACTCCTCACTGCTCCCTCATCTCAGCCCATCTCTGCTGTTCATATTTCTCTTCTAGTTACAATAGAAATAGTGTTGCACTATGATAAACAAGATGAGGGGAATGCTGTTTTTCCTGAGTTTGTAGGAATGTGTGTAAGAATTGCCTCTTCTCGATCAGTTCGTGTGTTTGGTATCAGTGAAGCCTTGTTTCCTGTACTTGTACTATCAAAAAGCTGAAATACATCATCTCTGAAAAGTAACACAAGTACTGAGCTCTAGTAGGTAACTCAGTGCTTCAGCAGGGACTTTTGGCCTCGAGTTAGTTTGGACACAGATAGCATCACAGCACCTGATGTTTGAGGAAGGGACTTTAAAATGTCACCTGATCCAACCTTGCACAAGAAAGGGAGCCGCGAGATGATTTAGCACCTTGTCTGCTCGCATCCTGAAAACCTCCCGCAGTGGGGCCTCTGCCACATCCCTGCAGAGGTCGTTCCAGTAATCAATGCTCGGGTTTGCTGTAGAAAAGTCTGCAGTTGGTGTTGCTGGATGGAGTGAGTGAAGTTAGAAAAGCTGCTTTCAGACTTGGTTTAATATGTTGTGTGTGTCCTGGTCTTTGCACAACTTGATTTTTATCCTCTAGTGACAGTCTGGAGTGATGGGAAATAGGGGGGAAAAACATCCTGGGAAAGGATACTGCTTGGAACTGATTGTGGTGTAGTGACTTAAGCACAGAGTAGCAGGGAGAGACCTATTCATTGCCCTATTAGCAGAGGATTAGGATGAATATTCCCTTCCTACATATTTAATGTATTCCAAAATGCTTTTGGAAAAGCTTGATTTAAAGTGTGTGTTTTACCAAATATCCTTGGGGCTACAAGTGTTTATGCTGCTGTTTTTTGGCCACACGGGGTCTGATTTGAGGCACAGCTGATGACATAAACTACTGTGGTAGACTGCATCTGAGCTGCTGTGATGCTCCAAGGTGCTCGCTTTGTGGGGCAGAGTGCTGTAAGCACAGAGTGATGGGGCAGTTTCTGTGGGGTGGCTTACTGTTGCCTGATGGCTGAGCCTTAGGGTAGGCTCCTCTGAAGCCCACGGTGAACTTGTAAACGTGCTTTTGGTTTTGGAACAGCTTGTCCAATCTAGTTGTTGCTTATTTCTGGTATGAAGGAATAAACCACTGCTGCCCAGTTTTGAGCATAGATGGGTATCAAGAGGTTGTGGGGTATTTTTAGTCCCCTCCTGGAGGAAGGCTTGCTTTCTACTCAGAACTGCTTGTTACTACATGCCGCAGCTTTTTTTTTCTTGTAACATTTTGTTTGTTTGTTTTTCAGCTTAACTTCCCATTTCTAAAGAACTAAAAAGACAGAAGAAATTTAAAAAGTAACAATAAGATTGAAGTGGTCTTGCACTGCTCCCTTCCCTGCTCCCTCTGCTCATCTAGCACCTCTTTCACCCTTTCCACAATCTCAGCGCTGCTCAAGAGCCGCCTTCTCTGCACCTTCTACCGGCAGGAACAGCCTTCTCTACCTTCTGACTGATCACCTCAGCTTTCCCCTCCACTCCCCACTCCAGATCTTACCCTAAACACTTCTCTTTGCAGTCTTAGCCGTTATCCCCAGCTTGACCTTTCAAAGGCGTATACCACGCAGTACTTAACAAATTACTTCCTGTAACTAATTTTCCAGCCTGTGCTGAATTTTGTAAAGCTGTTTGAGGTGCAGCTTGTGACATACTCTACCAGGACTTTAACTTTTTTAATGTCTTAGTGGAGCTCAGCGTTCTTCTTTGTCGTGACCCTTCAGTAAGTAGGAGGCAAGCCAGAACGGTCTGCAAAGTGCTACTCTTTATTGCCACTCTGGTGGCACTGGGCATCTGCTTGGGAGGACACGGTGAGGAGTTGGTGGCATACCACCAGCGTCCTACTTATCTTACTTCCTCCACCTCTTCATAAATGTTTGAAACAAACAAAACTGACTGCTCCAGGAGGTTCAGCAAGAAAGTGTTTCCAGTCCTACTCTTGGGCTGGAAACCATGGAGTTGGTTGTGGTTTTTTCGCCGTCAGGCTCTGGACTGACGCCTGGGGGAGGAAAAAACCAAATTATTGAAGAAAAGCCGGCTCCAAATAGTCGTCTTTTTGTGGGAATTCCTGGCTGTAACCACTGCCTTAGCATGCACTAGGTGGCAGTTGCTGTAAAAGGAAGGAAAATGGATCTCCTTCTGAGGAAAGAATGACAATTATTCGGTTTGGGTGTGAATACCTCGTTTCCTTCTGGAGAGGTGGAGTGGGATGGTCAGGAAACGGATTTCTGTGATGGCAATGTATCCATATCAGTGTGATCTTTCACAGATAATACACATGGGCGAGTTGTCAATTACTGCCTCTGACTGGTACAGCAAGATTTTGGTTGCTCTTCCACACTTGCTAACACCTAATCTTTAATCTTTTAACTGTGGGTTGGGGGTTTTTTTTCCCTTAATCTGTGTGTGGACACAGTTTGATGCTTTGGAAACACACAAAGAATAAAAACTGCTTCTTGATGAGTTTAACTGGGTTTTTCCTTTTTAACTTCATTAATTGGATCTTACTGCAAGTGATTTGGCTTCTGATATTTTTTTTTCCTTCGTTCCTCATGTTGTGAGATTGGAATTTTCCTGACCCTTAAGCATTATGTCGAATTTACGGCCTGGTGAAATTCTCCTAGTCAGGGGTTCCTTGGAGGTGAAAATGGTTTTTAGAAGTACTTTTGATTAGTAAATCTCAGTTATTTTGTGACTGTGACAACTCAGCTGACCAAAAGCAGCTGGATAGTGCAAAATTCTCCCTCTGGAAGGTGGACAAGAAGTGAAAAAAGGGAAAGGATCAGGAAGAATACTTCTGGCGGGTCCATGAGAATTCCCGAGTTTAGGACCATGGATGTTCTGGGGTTTGGCTCTTTGTTTTGCTCTTCCCTCTAGTTCTGTGTTCCACTGTTGACTGTTGAGTCTCGTGCGCTGTATTGTCACTTAACCGCAGGGGTGATTAATACTTAGCCCATTCGCTATTGCAGGCAGTTGGTTAGAAAGGTCTTACTCATTCGTTTTCAGCATCACTACGGGTAGTAACAGGAAATTCTGTGCTCCATTAATGTAATCTTCAAATCTCTATTCATGGGAGTTCTGACTGCACCTTGTCCGAGCTGTAAGCGCTGCTCTGGTGAGAGGGAGGTGAACTGGGAATCGGTGCCTTGCCCGAGGTCCCCCTGCAGTCTGAGTCCTAAACTTGAAGACTTTCTTTTTATTTTGCTTTGACTCATAAATGATTTTGGGGGTTTTTTTGCCATGGTTCTGCAAAAGCACTAGAATTCAGTCCGAATCCTTTCAGAAAAGTGACTAAAAGGGCATAATTTTCTGCTCTTGAGATTTTTAATTTGGTTATCTTAACAAAGGGGACTGGACACCTGCAATGAACTGGGCTGGCTTACAGCCTGTGTAGCAGGATGTAGAGTGCTGTTGGCTGGCCGACTGGCTCACCAGAGTCTGGGGGCAGGGGTCATCTTTTTCCAGAAAAGGGAAGCACTGAGCTGACTGATTCCAGGTGGAGTTTGCAGAATTGGAGGTTGGAAGGAGACTGGGTAAGGAATCATTTTTTGACAAGGAATAACCAAAAATCAGGTGACTTCCAGATTTCTTCATAGGCTTGAACTGCATTACAAGGGAGATGTTCAGTGAGGTACGTAGCAAGGAGGCCAGGGGAAAGGCACACACGTTTGGGTGCCCGGTGCTTCTTCCCACGATAGTGGTTCACACAGTGAATGCTTGGTGTAACTTAGATTGTGTGGTCTGGTTGCAGTTACTGTCTTCTAACTCTTCTCAACAGAGACTGGTGCTTTGCTGTCTCGGTACTACGGATAAGGTGTCTTGTGTGTCTTGCATCCCTCTTAACCTCTCGGGGGGATCACAGCTGCTGCAAGCGCTGCAGTAATGCATGCTGAAGTGCATTACCCCTGTGAAAATACAGTTGCACTTGTTTGTTTTTAGACTTAATTTACAAAACTCTTGTCGGGAATTCGGTTAAACATTCTTTGGTGCTTTTGTTTTTCTCTTACCAGGTAGTTGGCAAAAAAGGAGAGAGCCACTAGGACGCAGAAAGACACTGGAAGGCCTTATTGCAATCAGAGATCTTCACTTTACCTACAACTCCTGGATAATTGCTTGACCGTAACCAGAGACTGTCAGTCAGTTTCATTTAACGCCATTACCAATAAATCATTGCTTTTGTTGAGACAGAGTTTCCCTAGTGCGTTTCTGTCGTAATCCTCCCACATGTATTTGTAAATAAAATCCATTACTTTTTTGCCAAGTTCAATTTTGTTATTCTAGTAACTGGGGCTCTTCCTTTGTTCCCTTAAGCTTCAAATCTCTGCTGGATTGGCTTTAGAGCCAAAAGCTCTAGCGTAGCTTGCATTTGTTCACTTTAAAATGTCAAAGCTAAGCAAAAGGCCATCTGAAAATTAAGTCTGGGCTGCTTTGTTACAAGACCGAGTGAATTTAGGATCATTGTTCCCCCAAAATACAGGTAAATTCTCTGTTCGGAATAACTTCACCTATTTTTGAAATTCTCCTTTCCTTCCCCACCTCGAAAAGCTTAGGAGGAGGAAGCATATTTGAAGCTACCATTCCATGAACTTGCACATTTGTCCCGAACAGCCCGCTGATGCGAGCTCTTCGGCATGGAGAATTCCTGAATCCTTGGAAAGCGCGTGTGTTTCGTTTTATTCGAAACCACTGACCTGGTTTCTCAGCCAGGCCCTAGCCACCCCTATGGTTCTGGGGCTTTGGCTGGTTGCACACCCCACATGAACAGATGTTATTTCCTTTCTTGGGTGTGTTTTCCTCTCCCTGGATCTTGATACGGAAATGTTTATTGCAAATCTTAGTTTTACATTTTAATTGGAATTCCTATGCTCCTTTGGTTAAGTTTTCTTGGAAGTAATTTGAATAAATCGTGCATTGATCAGCACCGTACACATAGAATGCTGTAGGAATTCCCAGTCAAACTTGCTAAGTGTTTTAATTGGCATAATTAATTTCTTTGTAAAGTTAAATTTGTTACATTTCTAATTACCGTAAATCCCGCTAAGGCTTAAATCCTGTCCTAATTGGCATTCCTTCCTTGAACACAGTAGGGCGGTTCTCTTCCGGCTTGGCAGATTTGTCCGTTAATACCAAGTTAACTTGCTGTTAGCACAGATATTTTCTCCGTATGGAAAACTGGGGATATTCTAGAAAAACCTTCTCGAGGCACTGTTTTGTTTAGTTTTTTTCCCACTGCATACTCCGGGATCCTCGTCTAACTGTATTCTAGTCAGTGGCATGCGATGACGACTTGGTTTCTTTACGCTTTGGGGGGGTGTAAGGCATGTAACGCTCTGTATATAGACTATAAATCATTTTTAAATAACTGAGGGCAATATAACTGTTCCTGTTGATAATTTTGTACACTAATTACCTTTTTGGGTTATTGTTTAAGTGCCTCATCTTAAGTATCGCTTACCTCATAATATTTATACCTGAGAGATTTGATAACCTGGTGATTCTCATCTTTGTAAAAGATCAGTCTAAATTTATATTGTTTATGAGACTCTTCTGTGATTTCCTTGGTTGCATGATGCCTACCCTCCATGATATGTACATAGGTCTAAATAAATGTTTAGCCGTAACTGTCACATGTTTCACTTAATGGAAAACGGGGTAGAACTGTGCGCAGGGAGTTAAAAACCCACGCACCTGAAGTTAGGAGGCCACAGCGGTGTTCCTGGGTGCGCGTGTGTCGCACAGGACGAGCGCTTGCAACGCGACTGCTTGGCTGGGGGCTTGTGAGTTCCGTTCTTAACGGGAAAAGTCACACGGGCACGTTGTTTTGTAACTTAACGGGAGCCCTAGCAGGGAACTGCTTCCAGGCCAGGCTGGGAGCAACCTGGTCTGCGGAGGGTGTCCCTGCCCACGGCAGGGGGTGGGGCTGGGGGGGCTTTAAGGTCCCTCCCAACCCAACCCATCCCAGGATTCTATGAACTGTAGTGATGCTTGTGTTGAGGTCATGCAGAGGCTGTGATAACTGAAGTTTGCTGCTAGCCCAAGCTCCGGGTGACTTAATATCCACTGTCGCTAGGCCAGGTCCATTCCCTGCTCGGTTTGCTGCTTGTTACATATCCTGAGGCTGGTGTTCGTTTGGGAGCGGAGGGTGAAACGGGCTGTTTTGCTCCGAAGCCTGAGGTAAGTGGTGTGGGCGCAGCGATGACCGACGTGCTGCCGTGCAAGGTCTGACCCAGCTGCGAGCGCAGTCCCGTCCCCTCGTCTCCCTCCGGCCAGCCCTTCCAGCAAAGGTTGATCTGTCGAGCTCATACCCAAAGGTTGCTGCAAATCTGTGCGTGTGTCTTGCAGCAAGCGCCCTCGCTGAGTGGGCAGCTTAAGGAATAGCTTTAGCTGGAACCTTCTCTCGCTCCCTTCAGGTTTGCCCAGCCAGTCGGGAGCGTCGCGAAGCGCCTTTCAGATGCCGGCCGGCTCTTCAGGTGTGAGGTTCCCCCGGCCTGAGCCAGGGAATCTGGCTGCGTTACAGAACTAATCCGCGGCGTGGGGCCTTAATTAAAGCATCGCCGTGTAAAACGTCCCTGCCTGGACGCGTTGAGAAGGGGGAGCTTGAACCGCCAGCGGACCTCGTGCGCTGGGAGCCTTTGATGTGGGCTTGTCTCGCCTTCCTCCTTGTTGCTGGTGTATTGAGATTAATAAGCGTCTGTTACCAGCGAGCCGCTGGCCTTGATCTGAAGACTGCCGAGAGAGCAAACACAGCGCTGGGGAAGTTGTTTATTTTCATGTTTAGAGTCCTCAATGTTTTCATTTCTGATAAGGGTTGGAGGTATTAGAGGCGCGACCTCTAAATATCATTTGGCCGCTAAATTGGTGGAGAAAGTATAACAAGTGATAATGGCTAGAAGCTAAGGGCGGAAAAAGCTCTTGTGGTCGAGGAGTTACATCTTTAATCTGCTCGATTTCTTCAAGATACCACAATCCCTACGTCCGTCCTCTCCGCTGAAGATGCTTGTCACCGTTTGTGGCCAACAGGAGACCTGATCCTCTTAAAATGTGGTGGGGAGGAAATCCGGAGTGTGGCCGGGCGTGATGGAGAAGCAGAAATACAGACTCCCCTTTTTTTTGCTTAGGTGGGCTGAGGAGCAACGGAATGGCTCAGTCATGGAATTCATAGCTCCAGATCCCATGGCCGCCCTCCCGCAACGCTCCCGCGTGAACGTCCTCGACGGGCTTGAGTTGGAGGCACGTGCCCTGGGCTAGTTCCCTCGTGTGTCAGGGGCTCTGACCCAGCTTGCGCGGCTGCTTTTGTGGACATGGCACTTCTTCAGGCGTAATGCTCAAGGCACTTTGGATGCACAAGGGAGGTCAGAAGGAATGAGGGTTGACTTCCAGTGTCCGAAGGGTTAACAACTTAACCTGCAGCAACTCCACTTCTGAAAGTTACTGGCTGGTTTTTGTATTTTTTTATACTTTAACAGCAGTTTGTAACTGGATTTATGAGTATTTCTGAGATACACCAATACCATACCTAGATGCTGACACAAATACCCGCACTTCGTGTAGTGTAACATTCACTTGTCTTAGGAAACATGCTTATTTATTACTGAATTTAATTCCTAGCTCAGTCTCGTGTGAACTCAAGCTCATTCTGCGCATCTTAACTCTTCACTTCTAGGTTTTGTAAAGATTTGACTCTAAAACATGTATTTCTATTAAAGTTCGGGAGACCGTTCCCCTGCTTGATCCCGGCACGTTGCAAAGGTGGTTTAGAATACAAGCATGCGTAATTTATTTTATTTTCCTGCAGTCTTTAATGACATAATTATGGAATCACAGACTGGTGTGTGTAGGAAGGGACCTTAAAGACCATCCAGTTCCAACCCCCCTGCTGTGGGCAGGGACACCTTCCATAGCCCAGGGTGCTCCCAGCCTCATCCAGCCTGGCCTTGGGCACTGCCAGGGATGGGGCATCCACAGCTTCTCTGGGCAACCTGTCCCAGTGCCCCCCACCCTCTCCAGGAAGAATTCCTTCCTGATGGCCCATCTCAATCTCCCCACTTTCTGTTTAAACCCGTTACCCCTTGTCCTGTCATTACAGGCCCTTGTAAAGAGCTCCCCTCCCCCAGCTTTCTTGTAGTCCCCCCCAGGCACTGGAAGGTGCTGTAAGGTCTCCCCAGAGCCTTCCCTTCTCCAGGCTGAACCCCCCAACTCTCCCAGCCTGTCCCCATGGCAGAGGGGCTCCAGCCCTCGGAGCATCTCCGTGGCCTCCTCTGGACTCGCTCCAACGGGTCGATATCCTTCTGATGCTGAGGGCTCCACAGCTGGACACAGCACTCCAGGGGGGGTCTTGAATGGTGCCCTGGATAGCGAATCACCAATAAAGCTCCCTTGAAGCGTTGCACAACGTGAAAATATTGAATGATGGAATAAGGTTTCTCCTTCAGCTGTGAAGAGGAGATTTATGTTGTGTAAAGAACACCATGGATGTGCTGTTGCTCCCCTGCTCTTCCTCACTGCCACATTCAAGGCTTAGCATGCTTTGTACCTGAAATAAAACCATGTATCCAAGGTTTTAATTAAATAATCCCCGAAATGTGCATACAGAACCGTGCCTGGGTACAGTTGGGTCAAAGTTGGCTGTATAAAGAAGTGTTTTGCTGCAGTGATCTGATACCGAGCACTCCAAATCATTCTGTGCTTTATCCTTCAGTACTTTTCTTCAACTGCTTTCCGTTACCTGGATGCTGATCTCAGGCTGAGATCCGAACCGCTGACCACTTCACAGGGCCGGTTCTGCCACCCTCTTCCTGAGGAGCAGCTCTGCAAACATGCACGGTAGGCCGTAAGTCTTTCCAACCCCTGAGCCATTCAAATTATCTGATTCAAAGTATTCAAAGTACACAAGTTCAAAGTATTTAACATGTTTTACTGATGTCAGAAATCCATTTTTTATCAGAAAGCTGAGCAGGATAGAAGAAGTAAATACCTAAATGACCTTTCTGAGTATGGAATCATGCTAAAAAACGTGTCTACAAGTGAGTTGGTGTGATAAGGTTGTGTTTTTATAAAGCTGTGTTGGCTGGCAGTAACTACTCCTGATTGTCTTTTGATAGTGTTCACTACTCCTGCCTCTTGATTATCTTTTGATAATATTCAAACTTGTGTTGGGCGTTGGTTTTTTGCATCAGGACTGATGTCAAAGCAACTCCTGCTGAATTCACCTCGAATACTGGCAGAATTTTGAAAGTTTTTCATTTCTTCATTGAAACGCAGGGTATTCCCGAAACAAACCTAGTGTGGTGCACTACCCGTGCACCCTCAGCACTGGTTTAATTTGTAATTTGTGTGTTGATGAAATATTGCTTGAATGCAGCTACCTAATGCTCGTAATCGAGATCTTACTTGTTCATCCGTAATTCTGGGGGGATACTGCTTTTCTGAGTTCACATGGCTCCAGCTTTTGACCTTACTTGAACACTGAAAACCAGTATTTTTTCATATTGGAAAGAAGATTCACAGACTCACAGAGTGTCAGGTGCTGGAAGGGACCTCTAGAGACCATCCAGTCCAACCCCCTGCCAGAGCAGGATCCCCCAGAGCAGATCACACAGGAACAAGGCCAGGGGCTCTGGAAAGTCTCCAGGGAAGGAGACTCCCCCCTCTCTGGGCAGCCTGTCCCAGGGCTCTGTCACCCTCACAGGGCAGAAGGGTTTCCTCATGTTCAGGGTGAACCTTCTGTTTGCCAGTTCTTGGCCATCGCCCCTCGTCCTGTCACTGGACACCCCTGAGCAGAGCCTGGCCCCATCCCCCTGACACCCCCCCTTTAGATATTGATAAGCATTGATCAGATCCCCCTCAGCCTCCTCTTCTCCCAGCTGAACAGCCCCAGCTCTCTCAGCCTTTCCTCACATGGAAGGTGCTCCAGGCCCTTCCCCATCGCAGTGTCCCTGCGCTGGGCCCTCTGCAGTAGCTCCTTGTCCTTCTGGAGCTGAGGAGCCCAGAGCTGGACACAGCACTCCAGGGGAGGCCTCACCAGCGCAGAGTAGGGAGGGAGGATACCTTCCCTCGACCTGCTGGACACACTCTTAACGCACCCCAGGGTGCCACTGGCCTTCTTGGCCGTGAGGGCACAAGATGATTATTAATAATCAGGGAACTGATTATTCCACACGAAGAAGCACGGGTGCTGTTTGCAGCCGCTGAGGACGGCTTTGCTGGCGGCCTTGTCCATGTGTGCATGCCCTTGTTGACCTTCCCCTGCGGGCCTTGTCCTGATGGAGCCAGAGCTGGTCCCGGCAGCTCCACTCAACCACAGCTTATTGCTTGGGGACAAGGTTTTTTAGCAGGGTCTGTAGTGACGGGACAAGGGGTGATGGGTTTGAACGGCAAGAGGGAGATGGAGATGGGCCATCAGGAAGGAATTCTTCCTGGAGAGGGTGGGGGGCACTGGGACAGGTTGCCCAGAGAAGCTGTGGGTGCCCCATCCCTGGCAGTGTCCAAGGCCAGGCTGGATGAGGCTGGGAGCACCCTGGTCTATGGAAGGTGTCCCTGCCCACAGCAGGAGGGTGGGGATGGATGATTTAAGGTCCCTTCCCGCCCAACCCATCCAGCATCTGTCAGCAGCGGGCCAGGCGGCTTAAGCAGGGGTGTTGGGAGACCTCCTCCGGGTTTGGCCTGAATGGATACAAATCTTGCGTGTAGCATCGTGTCGGTGGGAAAACGCCGTTAAGACCACGAGTCCCACCGGTTGCCCGCGGTCGGGGTGCCCGGGGGCGCTGGGCCCTGGCGCCAGGCCGCCCCCGCCGCTGAGCCTGGCCCTCGGCCCGAGCGGGCCCGGGGCGCTGCCGCCCGCCCCCAGCAGGTGGCGCTGCCGGCCCGGCGGAGGCCGCGCGGCTGGCGGGGTGGGGGGGGGGGCAGCGCGCAGCGGTCCCAGCGCTTCGCGGCCGTCCGGGGGCCGCGCCTCGGGGGGTGCGCCGGGTCGGGTTAATGCGGTACCAAAGGGGCAAAATCCCGCACCCCCGAGAGCCGCTGAAGCGCCGTGTGGAGCGAGGGGCGGCCGGGGGGAAGAGCCGGCGGCGGGGATGGCGGCAGGCCGCGGCGCCTCCTGAGGGCGGGGGGAGTGGGGAACGCTGCGCTGCCCTGGGGCTGTGAAACAGCCGGAGGAGAGGGGACGGCAAACCTGTGTCCGTTACAGGTTAAGCAGAACAACCTGTGTGCCGGCAAGTAGCTTGAGAGTGAAATTTTAACTCACCCCCAGCTCGGGCAGAGGCAGCGGGTGAGCTGCGGGGACACCCCCCCCCAAAGCTGTGTGGGACCTCTGTGTCCACGTTTGGGGAGATGGAGATGGGCCATGGGGAAGGAATTCTTCCTGCAGAGGGTGGGGGGCACTGGGACAGGTTGCCCAGAGAAGCTGTGGGTGCCCCATCCCTGGGAGTGCCCAAGGCCAGGCTGGATGAGGCTGGGAGCAACCTGGACTATGGAAGGGGTCCCTGCCCATGGCAGGGGGTGGCACTGGGTGGGCTTTGAGGTCCCTTCCAACACAAACCATGCTGGGATTCTGTGATTCCCCAAGCCAAAACAGTCCTGATTTAGGAGGGACAGTTAAGCAAAGGGAGGTACCAGGGGACAACGCGTGACTTGGGCAGCTCCACGTGTTTGCATATAAAATTAAAAAACCTCTTAGTGTGAATTACGGTAAACAGTGATAAATGCTTTATGCAAGCGGATCAAATAAATAAAAGTTCAGAGTACTCAAAATGAGCACTCGGATTGAAAAATACGTGCTGAGTGGTGCTTCCGTACTGAGCAGGGGTTGAGGCAAGTCCGGAGGTTGCTCAGCATCCTTCTGTTAGGATGTGTTTGGGCATAAATCTTGTTCCTGTTTGCGTTTGGTTGGAGCGGTGGAGTGTTGCGAGGTTCAGGTGATTAAGGTCAATCAATTGAACTTACTACCTCAAAATCCGCTCTGCATCTTGCACACTCCGAAGCTTTGCAAGTGTGGAATTTGCTGTACGATGCGTCTCTCCTTGTGTAGAGTTCGGCTCTAGTTTGTCATTTCCTTTCCCACCGGTGGATGTGAACACTTAAAAAACAGCCCCAAACCCACCCTGTAAAGTGACTGATAAACCCTCTGGTTTTGGTGTAAACGGATGATGCTGCCGGAGCAGAAACAAACCTCGGAAGCAAGTGGTCTGCTTCGCTCCTTTCCCTGCGCTGCAGACTGGAGCCCAGCGCCGGTAGTCGGTGTGCCAGCCTTCACAGCCAGGTTTTTCTTTCTGATTACCTCACTTGGAAATATTAACCTTGTATTCTTACACCAGAATCTGAAATTGGTGGTCTGCGAGATATTTGCCAAAATGATCCCTCCCCACCCGATAAAACGTGTTGTACCTGTTGTCATTAGTTTTCACAGCGCTGCAGGATGTAGAGAGCCAGAGAAAACTAACCTGAATTCGGCAGCAGAGGGTTTTGCCTGTATTTAATTTAGTAGAAACCTGAGTTTTAATCCAGCGGAAGCTATCGCAGTTAATCCTTCCCTCGCAGAGCTTAAGAAACTTGCCCTCAAGTTCAGCAGGTGCCTGCTGCCGCGTGTTTGCAGCCCTTTGCTCGAACGGAAGTGCAGGTGGAAGTTGGGAACCATCGCTTCTGTCACCCGTCAGGTACTCCTCAGTGACAATGGCGTTATTTAATAAGGCTTGATCATTGTTTAATTAGGATGTGATTAACGTAGGGATATTATTTGCCAATGGATGTCAGCTCTGGGGGTGGGGGGGCATGCCTGGATTCATGCAGAGGTGAGCACGTGCACAACTAGCTCCACAAAAGCTCCCTCAGTCAAGAAATTACGCTCCTTAAGGTTAACTTTGTAAGACTCGGGCTAGGCAACAGAAGATGCACGTTACCGGAGTTTAAAATGTCGAACATAGCCCTGTGTTGGATACTAATGGTGCTGAGGAATCTGCAGCTGTCGGTGTTGGATGTGAGTAGAACCGGTCCTTGGAGAGTGGGAAATGGCAGGAACTGCCTCTAACTATTGTAATCTACAAGATTATCCCATTAATCATCTTTGTCTCCAGGAGTACCTTAGTTATAACTCTAAGTGTTGTTTTTCCCTTGGCGTGTCACATGCAAAAAAAAAAAAACAACCAGAAAGGCTTCTAATTGAAAACAATGCAGAGACACAATCAAACCGCTCGTGAGCGTGTGCCGCGTTCTCGCCGCTGATGGGAGCGGGTGCACGGCGTGCACCAGCCGCCGAGCCCATGGCGTCGCCACCGTCCTGCCGCACCTGTAAAATGTTATTTTTCGCTTTGATTGTTGCCGGTGTTCTTGGTGCACGGGGCTGACGCTGCCGTTCCGGCAGAAAAAGGACCCGGTCTAGGAGGGGTGATGGCAGAGAGGCTTTTTTCAGGGCCTGCATTCGATGCAAGGGTGAAAACAGTGGGAGACACAGATGAATGTATGGAAGTCCTCGAAAACGCAGAGGGAGAGCCAGAATTGCTGTCAGGGAATGGATAGTGGATGGCCCTGGCTCTGTTACCGTAGTATTTCCTTTTAGCCGTGCTGTAGCAGCTACTACAGGAAATTTCCTCTCTGTCCAGAGGTGTATTCGGCTAAAAGGTTAACTTGCATGATTTTGCATGTCTGTGTTTTTTGGACTACCTAAATTTCAGAAGTATCTGAACTATGTGTCTCTATTAGGCACTCTGACAGATCATCTAATTGTTTTTTCTAATTCAGATCTGTTACTGCCAGAGTGAATCCACGTTTAGATGGATTATCCAAAACCTGCCTGCTGCCGCAGGACCTCTGGTGAGAGGTGAGGGAGGAACTAACTTCCTCCTTATTCCCATTTCTGCGCACGTAGCCGTGAAGAGCAGCTCTCTCCGCTGATCCCCTCCAGCCTGCCTGTCATCTTTTGTTTCGCAGGCTGCATCCCTGGTTTGAACAGACCCCCGCAAGACTGACAGCTTAATCCTGGCGTGCTCCTCCAAAGGGCGGCTGCCTGCGCAGCCGGCAGCTCCTGTTCCCCACCCCGTGCTCCGCAGGCTCCGCGGCAGCGGGTGCGCTCTGATCGCAGGTACATAACTTGCCCTGGTACCCATGACGGGGTGGGGAAAGTCTTCCCGGGTTCCCAGCAACGCCTGCCCGGTGCTGGTGTGTCCAAGACTGTCGGAGGGTTGGGTTGTAATTGCATTGGAGAATTAGGGCTGCAGAGGGCCACCAAACACTAGACTCTGCGTCTGCGAGGGGCTAAAGCTGTGCTCGGGTCCCTCCTGGAGTGTGGCTTTCGGCCTCTGCTGCTGCGATGGGAAGGCTAAAGAAGAGACAGAGGCTGCTGTGGTGCGCTCGGGCCGCTGCTCGTGCAAAACCACCTGTCTGTGGTCAGGGCACTCCGATTTCCGCAGCTCCGGCCCTAATCCCCTGGTAACCACAGTCGTCGGTGCTTCAGCAGAGTACATGTTTTGTTAGAAAACTCACAAGCGTCCCAAGAGCTGAAAATTAGTTCCATAGGTGGCAGCTGTCCCTCCTCCTGCTCCCCACCGGCTGGTTCGCATGTGCAGCTCCATCGCGGCTGCTCTCCCCTGCAGTGCCTCATGCCCAGGCCGGCAGAGCAAACTTGCTGGCCTGTCAGTGACTGTTTCCGAGCGGGATCCCAGACAAAAGGAGGGCACGACCGGTGTGTCGTGTTTAGCCCCAGTAAGCAGCCAAGCGCCACCATTAACCCACTAAAACCTGCACACTCTGTCACTGTGTTAACGTCAGCGTGCCCTCGGCTAAATCCAGCTAAAACAATCCCCAGAACTCCACAAATCCTTCTCTCTACTGTTGTTTTCCCTTCCCCAACCCAAGTTCTTCTAACGTAAGTCAGCTTTCTTTTCCTCAAACTTAGCAAAATGAAAATTAATGCGATAAGTGTGCACGTGAATTGCGAAGAGCAGAGCACTCGTGCAGTGCTGACACCACGGCTCAGACACGACACGTTCTGGCAAATGCTCCTGGGTGCAGAGAGTTCAGCCCCGCGGCTGTTGGGGACCAGACAGGGGCATTTACGGGCAAGGTCAGGACCTCAGATCACAATCAGAATGCAAAAGCATCTTGAGATCTGTGATGAAATGTACGGAACAGACAGGGAAAACCCAGTGTTTTGAAACCAAGGCATGAATTTGAGCGCAGATGAAGTGATCCCGGTACCTTGTGTGTTTGATTCCTCAGAATGGAAAAGGCTTTCCCAGCCGGAAAGCCTTCAGTAGTTCAGGAGGCAGCCTTGGCCGTAATGGTGTCAGCTCCAAACGGGTGGAACATGGACCTCTTTGCAGGTGTAGCTATGTCTGCGGAACGCAGTTAACGTCCCCGTATGTCTTTTATCTTGGCGTGTGGACGTGCCTGTTTGTGTTTTCCACTCTTTCCTTTTCCTCTAAGTTTCTATGCCCTTGGTTCTAGAAGTGTTAGGTGAAAACAGTGGCCAAGGTGACACTCACCCGCGGAGCCAGCAGCGGTTTGGAGCGTGCAGGTGAGCTCCTGGTAGCTCCGGTTTTAACCTGGGTGCTGATACACACAGGTACAGGGACACTTGAAAGCACAACGGTCTCAATTCTGCGTTCTTCTGGAAAGCCCTTTCTCATCTCTTGCTCAAGGCTCTCCGTTTCCCCACGTGCCTAATGGGAGGCCCTGCCTGTGGCTGCTTTGCAGCCTGTCCGAGTCCTGGGCGTCTTGCTGTGTTAAAAAGCTGCCTTACTCGAGGGATCCGAGCGTATCAGCTGGGCTGCAGAAGCAGGACAGCCAAAGAGGCCTTGGTCACTCCATGGTGCAGAACCTGCTCTGCTTGCCTTGTGCGTGCTGTTGGGCAGAGGTTTCATGTTCAGGTAGGACAGCTGGCTGGAGTTCATCCTGTAGGTGTTGGGTGCGGTGCTAGTCTTGGTTTATCCGGAAGGGATTTGGCCAAATCATGGATCATCTCTTTATGTCTTGTCAGTCCAGCTCTACCAGCAGAGTAGGCTGCCTGCAGTAACTGGGTTTTGGCAGCAGGAGTGTGGATTCCCTCAGCAGAGGAGAGAGTCGTGGTCTTGGCTTGCTCTGCTAAGTGTTACCATATTTCCTCCAACTTCCATTTCCTCTGGGCTGAGTTTCAGCTCGGCTTTCTTCCTCCAGATGCTTGTATCACTCAGGCATCTCGTTAGTTGTGATGAAGCCCGTTGAACCAGATGAGAAGACGGTGTGTATTTACCCACCTCGACTTGGTGTCATTGGAGATTTAGTCCCAGATCTTGAGACAGAGGAGGAGCAGGGGATTGCAGCACTTTGCACGTCTCTGGACGCTAAAAATCACCTTCTGTTCCGTGCAGTCTGTCAAAAGGGAAGTGAACGGGTAGCATGCCATCCCCTTCAGCTGTCTTGTGGGAGTAAGTCGTATGCACCCTGCTGAAAAGTCCAGGTCAGATCCTGTTTCGCTCTGAACTGCCCGTCCTCGGCCACGAGTCACGCGCAGGGTGCAGCCCACGCGATGGAACGATCCTGCGGCCTGAGCAGCGTGGTGTGTGGCTGGAGCATGCGAGTACGTAGGAATAATCCTATAAAATTTTAGTGCCAAGCCCTGGAATTTGGGTGTCCAGGTTAGAGGCTGCATTCAGCTCCAACAGGCATTGAAATTCCCAAGTTATCGCTTTCCCCCTAAATCTGAGTTGTGCCCTGGATTCAAGATACTGGAAAACACACATAAAACTGCAAGAGCTTGGGCGGGTTCGAAGCGTTGGTCATGCGAATGGCTAATGTTTGCTCTTCTAGGCGCTGATTTCATAAAATTAATCGAATGCATCTTGAGGGAAATGAGTGCGTGCGGATGCCATCGTTTATCACAATTATTTTAAAAGCCCTAATCTACCACTTCATCGGATTCTTCACATCCACTTGCACGTGGAGCACCGTGGGAGCATGTTTGCCCGTGGAAGCATCTCATCCTTTCCCTCTGGCCGGCCCTGAGGAGGAGCAGCTGGAGGGTTTGGGGCCAAACCCCTGGGAGAGGCGGCGGTGGTGGGAGTATTGCCCATCCCACGTTAACTACCACCTGATTGTTGTCGCCGTGGGACTGCAGTCCCTCTCGCTGCGACACGATGCAGGAGGTCTTGGCTCTCTCCGTGCTGTAGGGAGTGCCGCCATGTGGTTCTGGCTGCAGGAGTAGCCGTGGATTTCTTTAAAACCTGGGTGTGCTCCTGCTCCTGCTTTCTAGTGCTGTTAGCCCAAATCAGGGCAAAAAACTGCCCAGATTATCTATGAATCAGCAAACTGAAGGAAAACAAGTTGAAAGCTTTCAAAATATTCCTTTATTAACCCTGTAGCACTTAAACTGAGTTTTGATTCTTTCTTTTTGAGGGAAAAAACTGCTTAAGTGTGTCTTAACACTATTGACTTGAGAAAGCTGAAAGTATCAGTTATCCATGAAAGGAAAAAATATACAGACAGGAAACTGCTATTCTGTGAATCTTTCATTTAAATGACTACATTTTCAGCAATTACTTGGATTTTTTTGGCAAGAATCTCCTGGTTGCATCCATTTTTTACGTCTTTTGATGCAATGGAGAAATGCTCACTACTAATTCATTCTTGTGTGCTGCAGTGGGAACGTGCACGCTGAGCAGAGGCTTATTTCTGGGCGCTTATTCCGAGTACGCAGCCGCTGCTTTCCTGCACGCTGCTTGGGGAGATGGAAGGTAGAGGCGGAGGGCTGACGCCGGAGCAGCCGCGAGGGTCCGTGGCCGGGATCCGTGACGGTTTGCCGTGGGTTGGATCGCGGGGTACGGTCACACAGCTGCGCCTTGCCGCGATCCGTACGTCATGCTTCTGTCTTGTAAGTGTGGGGGCCCGTGGGTTGAGCCCAACAGACGGTTACCTGGCGCGTAACCGACTCCTCCGTGCGAGGCTGTAAGTATGGCAGGGTACAATAATCCTTTCGCACTGTGGAGTGGAATAAAGACGTGACTGCAAATGTCATGGTTTGGATATTCAATCAGCCCTTCCAATGTCACGCATAAACAATAAATTATCGTATGACGTAATCTCATAGAATTCTTCTGCCACTACAGGAGAGAGAGGGGATAAAAAAGCTATATTCAGAAATTCAGTCAAACAGCTTGATTTTTTTCAAAGGCGCGAAGCACCTGAGCGCTAACGCCTGGTGTTAGCGGAGATTCTCCTCTAGGTAAAGAACTCATGATGCTGAGCTGCGAGGCTGAACGGTTAAAACAATTATTCCCTAGAAATTCCCAGAGCCTTTCCCCGCCCCCCCCTTAAATGAGTCAGAGCAGATAAAGTGGGTAGAAAAGAATATTTGAACAATTTTTCATTGGAAAATAGACTCTTGCTGAAACCACGACGGTTTACGGGCGCATTGCGCTGTTCATAAAACCTTCAGTGAACGACTTTTGAACGGATTCACGAACCAAATGAAAATTACCTTTCTGATTGAATTTAGGGTAATGTTTTGTGCTGTCGAAAACATGTAATGATCAAAATGGTTCATTTCTGTAAGGCCACGTTGACATTTTCAAACAGAGATATTTGGGAATTTCCATTACACAAGGATTTTTACTATTTTTTTCCTGATTCAGTACAAAGCCAGATTTAGCCATGGAGAAATTCCTCTAAAGGCAAAAATTCTGCTTTTCTGCGGGCGCTTCATTCTGTCATGTTGCCTGCCCTTCGTTCACGCGCAGTGCGAGTCTTGGTCCGATTTGAGGGCAGGCACAAGGTGGGCTCCTGTTACGTGGTTACTGAGCCCTGGTCTGCAAGCATCCTGGGCAAAAATAAGAAATCCACCCTTCTGGTATGATTTTTATTTAAAAAAAATAGGAGAAAATCAGGAAAGTCCTGAAAACCACCCGGTTTTGCCTAAATGACATGCTTTGTGGGAGTAATTAATTTGTATTTATTAGCCAACTTGTGAAGAAATGTTCTGAAGAAGCTTTATCTTCAGCACAAGTCTTTCAACTTTTTTCTTTAAGAAAGATTTCTTTAGACTTGCAGCACTTTATATTTTATGTGATAACACCGACACGAGACTCCTTAGTGAAGGTCCCTGCCTACAATTCTTGCCTTTAAGGCTATCTCCTAATTATGTATTTAACTCATCAGCACTCCAGAACTTCCAGATGCAACAGATATGGAGCTGGTAAATGATTTCCCTCTATACAACGTAATTTGCTAGCAGCAGCTGTAATTTATGGGATTCCACACGGAATAGCAGGGCTAATGATGAGCAAATGTGTTTTCAAAGTTATACTGGATGCAAACACTGGTATATGGTGAAAGGGGTGAAAACAGATGATTTCTGGGCATCAAAGCTCCTGCCTCTTCCCCATCAACCCTGACAAATCCCAGGTCAGTGGAGCCCCAGAGTTGTTCGGAGTAAAACTGCACCCTGTTTTGACACAGGCGAGGTGGGGCTCACCTTTGTTGAGCTGGCCCAGGGCTGCCTGTTTGTACCTTGGTGGGACGATCCATGTGCGATCGAGCCCATATTCCTCGGAAGAGCGTCTGGTTTTGGCAGTGACATTCCTGAAAGAGCGGAGGACACCCCATTTATAACATTTGTCCGTTGTTGTGCAGGGTTTGGCTGGAATAGAGTTTGTTTTCTTCATGGTAGCTGGTGTGGGGCTGTGTTTTGGATTTGTGACCGGAGCAGTGGGATAACACAGGGATGTTTTAGCGACAGTTGAGCTCTACCCCTAACCGTGCTCGCCACGTTTGGTTTTACAACATGCAAGGCTGGAGAAGGTGATGTTCTCTGATCTCCTCTACCTGCCTGATCCTGAAAAGTGAGGAAATCTACTGCTGGGAGCGTGCTGAAGGGCTGCCAGCTCTGCTGACTTTGCCTCGGGAAATCCCTTTTCTTGCTCAAGTCCATTTTTCTTGGAATGTCTCAGCGGCAGATTTTCCCTCGTGAGCCCCCAGATCATCAAAGCAAATGATCTGGACCCATCTGAGCTGGTTTATAGATGAGCATCTGTGCGTCAGTCTACCACTCGGATGCGGTTTGTTTTCAAGCAGAAATTCTTCAGGAATTTTATCTTTGCGATACCCAGTCCCACAGTTTCCCAGATTTTCCCCGCAGAGCAGATATTCGTGTGGTATATTTTGCTAGTGCTCAACTTGGTCCATGCTAAGGAGCCTGTCATGCTAAGTACTGGCCCATGTTGCAAATTATGAAGGCCTTTGTTTTCCAAAATAGCTGGCTGACGGAGAAATTTGGGTCTGAGTGAGCAGGAGTCGTGTTGGTTTAACTCCAGTAAAGCATTCATGTGTAACTAATACTGTATTATTAACACGGGGGGAAATTTTCAACTTTCAACATCTTGGCAAAAAATCAGACAACAAAAATTGCTCGGTGACTTCTTAGAACCTTTGCAACGTGTATTTTACTCACCAAGACCACTGCCTCTCCACTCTGCCGTCTCCGGCAGGGAAACAGAGATTATAAGTACACCGTTTCACTGGGAAAATGCCATTTTTTTCCCTAAAGTGAACTTTCAGGAAATATTAATTTATTCTTTCTCACATAGTTAGTCTTTTGCTCTTCCGTTTTTCACGGTTTATATCATCGTAAGTCTGAAATCCTGCATAGCAATGTGGGTATCAAGGTAAGCGCAGGCGTGGGATGATCATCTGATCGTAGAATCATCCAATCTTTAGGTTGGAAAATACCTTTAAAATACCTTTAATCATTGATCAGGTCACCAGAAGCGTAGCCAGGGCCTGCAAAATGTGAGGTTTATAAACAGCCAAAGACATGTGGAATCAACCCAACCATGTGACTGGTTGTCCAACCTTGCTCTCCTCCTTGGCCCACCTCACGCACCGGGCTCTTATTTCTTAAGAGCAATTTGCACGTAGGTGCAAAACTGGTCATTGCAAATGTCTGATGTCTCAGAGCTGCTTATTGAGCCGGAAAGGTGGATAAACGAAAGCGGCACAGTCCCAGTGATGCACAAGTCTCTGTCCTAAGGCTGGGAAGGGCTGTATGAGTTCAGCGGTAAGGAAACCCGGAGACTAAAAAGTTGTCCATGAAAGAAAACAAGTAGGTTTGGAAAAGAATGGTTTACAACTGAAAAATGCAAGTTTTAGTGGGAATTTTTCATCTTGCTCTATCCAGAGCAGAAATACTGTTCTGTAGAGGGTATTACAGTTATGACTATTGTATGAGGCATGTGGAAATAATTCTTTGTTATATTCAGGCTTTACACCATAAGGGTTGTGTTCTCTCCTTGCAAAATTGTGAGTAATGGGAGGTAGAGAAGGAACAAGGAGAAACTTCTTACAACGGGTAGATAGCAAGAGGAGGTGTGCTGGGTTCAGTCAGGAAAGGGTTAACTCCCTTTACTCTGGTTGCCAGGGAACTCTGTTGATGGGCAGTAAGTGAAAACATTGCTAAGGCCTCAGCTGGTGCTGGGGATGGCCTGTACTGGACTCAAGGTCTTTTGTCCGCTTCGGATACTGTAGCTGACCCAGACTGACCAAGGAAGTATTTCATCCCATAGTACGTCATGTTCCGGTCTCTTGGGGTGGGGAAGAGGGTCCAGTAGCCATTACTCTGCCCTTCTCTCTCCCTTACTCCCTTGCTCGTCTCTCCGGGCACTTGCTAACCCTCCTGCGTTAGCTGCTTTGCCAACTCCTGTGCTGGCTCCTTCGTGTGGGAGCTGGTGGATTGTTTTGAGTTTTCTGGCCGTGTTATCAGTGATAAGGTTTGCTCGGAATCCGCTGCGTAGGCTCCCGGGCTCCGGCCTTCAGGCTGCGGCTCTCGGGCTGCGATCGCTCTCGGGCTGTGTTTCTCGGGCTCTCGGGGTCTGATTTTCATCCCTCAACATCTGGGTGTGCATTGGTCAGTGGATGGTGGGAAATTGTATCATATTGTACTATATGTTTCATTTTCTACTATTTTAAGTATTTATTATTAGTAGTATCTGTATGTATTGAATTAGATTTAATTAGTAAATAGTTCTTATCTCAATGTTACGAGCTTCCTTCTTTCTTTTTCCTCCGATTCTTCCCCTCCACTGGAGGAGGGGAGGGGGATTTGTGAGAGCAGCTTCATGGTATTTTGCTAGCTGGAGTAAACCACGACAGGAGGAGGTGATGTAGCCGGAGAACAGCAGCATAAGATTTGTAATTGAATAGCTAACTTGTAATGTAAAAGCAGCAGATAACTTTTTTAAACTAAGACCTGTGAAATTTATTAATTTTATTAATAGAAAACTAATGTTTTTGCTCTACTTTCCCTTCCTCAACCCATCTGTCCTAGTTTGAGTTCCCCTTGGTTATGCTGCAGCCTGCCCAGACTTGCTGATGGACCAAGTCCTGAAGCTTTTGAGTAGCCCACGGCCACCGACGTCCCGATATGGGACTCCAACCCCTCTCCTGGGCCCAGTTGTTTGCTCTGAGCAGCTCTGCAGACCTTCGTTGACGTGGCTGGAGGACGATGTGCTGGCTGTTTGCACGCCTCACAGCATCTCACCTGCCGTGCCTTGTCCAGGTACGCTGCGCCGGTGCTCCACCTCCAGTCCTTCCCTTATAACTTCGTTAAAAACTGTTGGCATTTCAGATGAAGTGGATTTCAAAGGGATATTTGACAGAGGAAAGTACTTAACCTGGAGAGGTGAGGAGAACCGAACGGATAAAGGAAAGGCTGGAGAGAGGCAAAAAATAATGATGTGTGAGTGCAGATGTGGGATATTTTCCAAAGTGCTTTAACCTGGGGAAATTTTTTTTTCCTGAAGGGGATGGTGCTAAATCAAAGAAAAGGGAGATTCTTTTTTGTGGGATTTTGGACTATTTTAAGAGCTGGCAAAATCTATTTGGAGATGTAAAATATATATTTGTGGTGGTTTGGGCTGGGGTAGGGTTCATTTTCCTCACAGCAGCGGGTGTGGGGCTGTGGTTTGGATTTGGGCTGGAAACAGGGTTGGTTACACAGGGGTGGCTGTTCTAGCTGTTGCTGAGCCGTGCCTACACCGGGTCGAGGCCTTTTCTGCCCCAGCGAGGGGCTGGGGGTGCACAAGGAGCTGGGAGGGGACACAGCCGGGACAGCCGACCCTGACTGACCGAAGGGGTATTCCATCCCCTATGACGTCAGGCTCAGCTACAGAGCTGGAGAGGAAGGAGGAGGAAGGGGGGGATGTTGGGGGCGACGGCGTTTGTCTTCCCAAGTCGCTGTTACGTGTGACAGAGCCCGGCTTTCCTGGGGATGGCCGAACACCTGCTGGTGCTGGCTGGGCTTAAACCACCACAGTATTTCATAAGTCCATTTTTTGAAGAGCTAAACCTTGCTTGCAGTAAGTAATGGGTACTACAACTCCCAGCGAAGCATGTTTCATACGTCACTTTAGTTCACTGTGTGACCCCAGCTAGTGCCTCGTGCTAAACTACGCGATCACAGTCAGGCGATGCGTTATTTATAGCCCAAATAATGAGCGATAGCTCAGGAATAAACGTTCTCCAAAAGCTCCCAGGGCAGATTTGGCACACATTTACTCTGCATCACCCCGCTTCTTTCCCCCTTCTCGCCAGACGGCATTAAGGAGCTATTGACCTGTCTGATGCTGGTTTCGAAGGGCTTGAAAACTTGAACGCAGCGATGCCCCATGTCTGCCCAACCCTGCCTTAACTATGACGATGCCACGTGTCTCCGAGAGCTGCTGCCAGAGGAGAAAAGGAGCACTGGGATTGCGCTGAGAGGTGCTGCCCATGCCGAGGCCGAGGAGAGGTGCCGAGGGATGGAGGATGTGCCTGGATGTGGCATGGGAGAGCGTTTGCCTGGGCAGAAGCCACAACCTCAGCAGAAAGATGCCTCGAGCATGGGCTCAGCAGTACAAATCAGGCTGTGAGCGTGGGAGTTTGATCCAGTGGCTGGGGACCCATCACAGCCCTGACATCGGAGTCAGCCGTGTTATCAGGAGACGTAAGCAGCATCCCTCCACAAACGGCATCACCATCTGTCCGGTGCAGAACTGCCATCGTGCTCATTCCGAGCCCGTGCTGCAACAGGCCGGGACCTTGGTCGTGGTGCTTCCGAACTCGGCGCTGTTTCGGCATCTAACACTTCATCTGCCTTAATACCTTCTGGTTTTTTTAATACGGAGCTAATCTTTTCCAAGTTCATCCATCTTCCGTGCATCACGCACATGGGCGGAAGGCTTGGATCAGCTGTATGTGCTGCACATGGACATGCAGGTTGCTTAAAAATCCATTTGATCTAAGAATTACTTTTTTTCCTCTGACAAGTCCTCCTGGCTCTGATTTTTCAGTGGTGGAAGAAGCCAGCTCTAGCCCTGGAGAGCTGGAAGAGTGAGACATCTCTGGTCTCCTCCAGCATGGGAAGAAATCGAGACGTCATTTTAAGGCCATGCATCATTCCTGGGAAATAAGCTTGCGTGTTTTACATAAGAATGGCATAATTGCTTTCTACCTCTGCACCAGGCTAGTTCTTTTGCATCTCGTAATACCAGGAGTTTTTAATAGACATCTTAAAGATGCCGTTATCTTTGGCAGCATCCTGGCGGCTTGGCACGCGGCTCAAGCTGTAACAATGACACCAGCTCCCTTTTTTCATCCCCTTAAACATCACGTTACTGAGAATACATGAAAATCTGGCAGAAGTTGGTGGTTTCCTCCTGGCTGTGCCTCTTTCCCGCTGCCCTGTGCGCTGGCCGGCTGGGAACGGCACCATCCCAGGGGCCTGGGTGCCCTGCTATGAGCAGAGCGAGGTGCGTTGACCTCCGAGACGTGAGAAACGTGTGTTGGCCAGAGACAAACCGAAGGCCGTGGGTCAGGGTGTGTACCTGACCATCAGAGTTTGGTGAGGTCCGAGGATCGTGCAAGCCATCTCAGGCGCTGTGGCCGCAGCGGGAACAGTTAGACAGTTGGAATGTTGGGGGTTTTACCCAGAAAAGTACTTCTTTGAAATAATCAGTAGTTTGTAATCATTATTTTTTATTAAGAAATGAGAATAGCTCTCTGAATACCAAAAGAAACCAAGTTTGAGGCGGTGTGCCTGTCTTGAATATCTCTTTATCACCTTTTAATGTTGATGGGAAAAGGGAGAAAAATGTTCATGGTGTTTTTGTGAAATTCCACCCCTTTATGACCATGTGAAATTAAAGTTTTTATACACTTATAAAGAAACTCCAAAGGGAACAAATATGTTTTTCCTACTGAAGTCTGCTTAAAGCATATAACAAATATGATTGCACAGCTCAATATTTCATATAAAACAATATGCTCTACCATTTTAATTTTCCTGTACAAAATTGTTTTTCGTATGAATTTGTGTCGCATTATTTTCCGATTCCAACCAAATTAGAACTGTATCAATACAAAAGATGTACATTACATTTATTATACATCATCTACACTAATTCATCAGCCATACCTCAGCTGTCATTTAAATTATCTTCGTGGCATTCTTGCTTTGATACCAAGTCTTACAGTAGCAGGATTATCTGACTATATTTATACCTATTGTGGCATTAATTTAATTGCATTTCTACACACGTGCTCGATGGAGCCTCCCGGTGTGACCTCCCCGCTCCAAAGGGCCAGGCTGCGTGTGGGGCTCTGGGGTGCTGAGCCCCTCTCCGTCGCGACGCGAGGGCGGCAGGTTGTGACAGCATCTCGCGGGCGAGCTGCCCAAACCGGCCGGGGGGCCGGGCGCCGGGCTGTCATCTCCATCACCGGGAAATTGGTCTTTTGGTGTAATTTTCCTCCAGTAATTAGTCTCTCTGTGATTTTTTAGACTTTGTGTCATGTTGTGAATGCAACATGTTCGACAGCATACCTGCCGGGGAAAATCTCGGCTGTGATGGGGAAGGAAATAGCATTTTTCATGAAAGACATCAGAAAAATTGAACGTGAAACTTCCAAGCAGTTGGGGGCACGATGACTTTCAGTGACAGGGAGGACTCTATCCCAGCCTGTCGGTGTGTGACAAACAGCCCTCTCCTGTCTTTTCCTTGGCCGTTTGGGCTTTTAACGCCCGGTCCTGGGCGCAGATGGGATGGTGTGGGGGCGTTCCGCTGCATAAACCCACCTGTAGCTGTACACAGGGAAACAAGGAGCAGCTGGAAACCGGAGAGGGCAGAAAAGCGCTGCACAAATGAAGACCTCGCTTCTTTGAAGGGTTTTATCCCACGTTTAGGGATGGGAATAGATTAGTTGACTTCAGTTAATTAAATCTAAGCTCAAGTAATGCATTAGGTCTTAATATTGTAAGTGAGGTAAGGACATATGGTTGTTTTTTTTTTAAGACTGAGCCCATCTTTATCAGAAAACAGTCATTTTCAGTGGGCGGTGGGGCAGGAAAGGGGACGGGGCAGACCCTGCCCGAGCTGCTGCCGGCTGGGCTCAGTGAGGATGGACAGCCTGAAGCAGCCCATGCTGCTCGCACCGAGGAGCAGGCTCCCGTGAAGACATCTGAGCGGGCACCACCGATGGGTCCGCTCTGGAGCAGGGACCACCGATGGGTCTGCTCCGGAGTGGTGTCCAGGGCACGTCGGCTGGGAGAACTGCACGGGGAGCCTGTGACAGGCACCGAGCCCCTTCCCAGGGCTGCCCGCAGTGCGTGTGGGAATGGGGTCGGAGCACCGCATCCATCACACCCAAATTGTTCAGCAAGCTCCAGGACAGCGTGAGCAGCGAGCAGCATCTGTTCCTCCCTGCCAGAGCCGCGATGATGGACTGCCAAGGACGGAGCTCCCTCCTCCTGACTTCCCGCAGTCTGGAAGCCAAGGTGAGATTGAGCTGATGTAAAAACTGGCCACGCTGCCTGCCTGGGAGGGGAGCGGGGCGGTGGGTGCAGACCCCCTTCACCCCAGAGAGAGCTGGACGTGTCACAGCTCGCTGCAGTGCCCGACGAAACTCGTGAGCTCTCTCACAACTCCCTTGGTAGAGTTTGGTCAGGTGCAATCCCAGATTTAAGAAGGGAAAAATGCATGTTCCCAACCAAAGCCACACAGGATGGGACATGTCTGTCCTTCGGCACCGTGGCAAAGAGAGGACAGAGGTGCTGTGGGAACCCCCCCGCTGCCCACCCCTGCCCCTGGTCTTGCAAAATGAACAACAGGGCTTTGGAGGAGTTAAAAATGGAGAGGATGATGTGTAAGGTGTTCTACACTTCCTTTTCCGTTCTTTTCCACAGGCCGTGCAGAGTTAACCAGGGCAGCGAGGAACCCTTAATTCCCCGGCACAGCCGCTCTCCGCGTGGGTGCGAGGCGGGAGAGGTGGGTGCTGCGGGGCTCGGGGTGCAGGCATCCCCGTTGCCACCCGCCGCCGGCTCCGCGGCTGACCCACAGCCTCGTGCTCCGCGCAGCGCGTCCCGAGACAAGGTGCGACGCCGCGTTTCTGAAGGTATGCGGAGTTAGATAATCTGGGATGCTCTTGATTTAGTGGAAGTTAAAATACCATATGTGTTAGGGCTTGCAGGATACTGTGTTATTTTTAACATCCACACGTTTGTAGGAATTGCAACTAAATATGTTTTCCAACAGGAATAAAAGTACAGGCTGAGGTATTTTATGAATGGCAGCTGTGTTAAGCCTGATTCAATAAAAATATGTGCTATTAATCCAGGCAGGAATTTTGCTGGCGCGCTGCAGGCTGTCTGGAGCGGAGTTGAAGTCCTCGGCACTCCCCCTGCCCAGGCCTGTGTCTCACTGGGCTTTGGAGCGAGCTGGAGCTCGGCTGGGCTTTCCCGCCAGCGCATGCCGGAGTATCCAGGGGGATGTTTTCACAGTGTATCCTCACGGAAGCTCGTGGGATCATCCGGCCTCGGCTGCTGCGGGGAGGGTTGCGAAAGCGCTTTGGCTCCTGGCTGAAAGTACGTGGAGACGTTGGGCTCTGCTAGCAAGGCAGGAAAAAAGACCTCGCCCTCTTCTACCTTTAAATCGCACCTTTTTTAGGAATAATTGGAAGAAGTGATTTTTACAGTTAGTTTATCTTGGAAATCACTTGCATCTGCACCACGTGAAAGGGATGGTAGCACAACGGCGATAAATAAACCACGCGGGGCGCGTCGCGGCGGTGATACCAAGGCAATAGCAGCGTGGCTGTTGCACCTGCATGTGCCGCGGTTGTTCGGCTACTCGGGTACAAGCATAAAAGCAAATACGATTGTTGTGAGTGTGGCTGTTGTCATTTTAATCGTTATTCCCAGTTCCCATAGGGGAGCAGAGGTGTGAAGTCTCAGGTGCCAGCTTCACAGCAGCGGAGCTGGCGGTCACCCGTCACCTTCGGCATGGGGCTGGCTCCCTGCAGGCCCCTGACCTGCAGCAGGAGGGGCTCTTTGTTAGTAGCTCCTGCACCCCTTGCTCGTTGCAGGCTTGCCTCCTGGTTGGAGATGCGCTCTGTGGGCACCCAAGGAAGCGTGGTGGTGTGTTTCTCCCCCTCTCAGCTCCTGGGCTGTTCAAACCGTAGCTGCTGGGCAGGGAGTTTGATGGTTATGTGTCCCTTGGTCATATCAAAACTCTAAGGTGGGGAATGGTACTGGCCGCACTGCAGGTCGGTGCCTGGTTATGTAGGGGGATGAGAGTGAAACAGTTCATCCCCTGCCAGCCATGAACCTTTCTGTAACCCAGGTAGATTGGTACCAGCATTACTAAAAAACTGGGAATTCCAGTGATCACCTGCCTGAATCATGGCCAGGATGGAGATTTACTGATGCCCAAAGCCAATGCTCTCACCTACCTATAAATAGCGGTTCCAAGGATGACCCTTGGAGCTCTCCTGACGGCAGCGGCTGTGCCCAGCATCTCCCTCGGAGTGGGACGCCTCTTGGCATTCTCGAACTCTGTGAGATCAGAGAACTGTCAACGCAGCTTGGGCTGAAAACCTCCTCGAGGCTCAGCTCTGTGCCCGTTGAGAGATGCACTGACATCCTACGGGAATACTTTCACCGGACTTAAGGAGAAGTTGTAACGGGGACCTTGGTATGTATCTGTATGTGTCTGCGAGGGGGTGTGCGTGCAACGCTATGTCAGTAACTGTAAGTCTTTGAGTTACTGCGCTGATTCATCGAGAGTTAAGTTTTGCTGGGGAGTTCTATAATCTAACTGTGTGATATATCTAAATGGTGTTAATGAACCTTGAATTGCTGCCATTCCAAATTGCTCTTATCCCAGAGTTCTGCACAAACCCCAACATGCTGTGATCCCTTTTCCTCATTCCTTAGGCATAAACGATTGCCCAAGTCTGGGACTAGGAGTGGATTCAGCTGCACCTGGACTTCTCTTTCCAGGAGTTTAGAAAGCAATGTCCACTCTGAACCTCGTGTCCCAACAGGATAAACTTCCTTGCCTCTTTTCCCTAGCCCACATCACAACAATCCAGTCCTGCCTTGATTTCCCGGACTCTGTGAATCGTTTTTAATTCACATATAAACCACTTTAATCCACTGCTGATTTGATTTCGCCTCTGTATGCTTTTCCACGTTAAATCAGTAGTAGGGTGGACCTTGCTGTTGCATTCTGTTGAGTCGCACTTCTCAACAAATTCACACTACAATAGCTTTTTCCCCCAGTATTTGTGATGCTGGTCTTTTAAATGGCCTGAACCACTCCTCCCTTCCTCTCGTGACAGGGAGGTGGCCTGGGCGGCCAAGTTTTGGCGTTGTACCTCCAAGGGGACCAGCTAAAATGCTGCAGGGCAGGCGGCTGCTGGCACATGCCTAACCCTGCGCCTGTCCTGTGGGGTCTGCCTGGGTCCTGCATCAGGACTTGGACACAGCGGGGGCGGCTTGGATGAGACCCCACCGCCTGGGCGGTTTCCTTGCGCTGCGGTGGCATTGGCGTTGGCGGTGACGTGGGGTCAGGGCCGTGCTCTGCCCTTGCCCAGGGTTGGCCTCCGGGGGGGTGGGAGCTGCGGGAAATGCCAGCCTGCCCTCGCTTCCCATCGCTAAGCAACGGCGGGTGAAATATATCCTGATTTCTGCTGCTCTCATTTGGCACCTCCCACCATGTTCTTTCATGTGCAGTTGCACAGTGTAGCGGGTAAAAAGCCCGTTTGCTATCTTTGGGTGCCAGTGCACGTTGTAGCCATCGGCAGGAGGACGGGCACGTCCATCGGCAGGGAGTGAGTGACTGACATTGGGACGCCGAGTGCCTCCCCGTACGCAAACGCTTCTACTCGGTTTGGGGCTGGGGGCTGCCAAACAAAGTCCAAGAAGTTGATTTTTTAATTTTTCCCATCAGAACTTGAATCTGATCAAAGAAACAAAACACTTTTAATGAAACATATGCAAGAGTCTTAGAAGGAGAAGATTCACAATGCATCTGCTGCGGGACCAGAAGGCTTATCAAAAGTGTGAAGTAGGAGGAGAAAAATTACTAGTGTACGATGCCAGAGAAGATTACAGAGATATTAAGCAGAAGGAATGTAAACACGTATAGCTGGTGATGCTGGCGCGCGCCTCGCCCCGCACAAAGAGCCGCCGTCCGGCGTCGGGCTGGGCATGCTCTTGCCGTCCGTGCGAGAGCCGGCACAGGGTGGGTGCAGGCTCTGGGTGGTCCCTGCCGCAGCCCAGACAGGCATCCCTGCGGAAACCCACAGCAGGCAGGCCCCCAACCCCAGGGGTGGGGCCCCACGGCCACATTTTGGAGGACCGTTCCCCTCCCTGGAGCATCTCTCTCCTGCGGTTGGGCTCCCAACTCGATGCCGAGACATCAAGCGCCACGCCACGTAGTTCGCCTGTCCGTAGAGGCAAGGAGCATTGCCATGGCAATTTATTTACATTTTCCTTATGAAACAAAACCTTTCGATGTAATATTAATTTCCATGCAAGGTGTTTTATTGAAAACATGAATATGGTGAAAACCTGTAATTTCTGGTGATAACATGGGAGGTTTATTATCGGCGGGGACATCACCTAATTATTTCTGTTCCACATTCAGGAGCGGGCGGACATATGGCTTATCTATTTCAGCCACTGGCCAAATTCTGCTCTCCCTTAACCCTTGCAACCTCGGTGCATTCAGTGAGGCTGCGCAATTATAGCTGACAGCGGGATCTGGAGCTCTTAGTTCTCGTTAAATTAATATTTTTCATTTTCAAAGCTGTTTTCCTGCCCCCCTGCATACTCTTCTTGCTCTGCACTGTAGTTTTGCTTCTCCCTTCACAGTGCCGATGGGTGCGTGTGATGGTCTTTCTCTGCTAGTACGTGCCGTCACCAGCTTCGCCACAAGGCAGATTTGGGGTGTCCTAGGTGGGGTATCTGCTGGTGCTTTTCGCGGGGGAATTGGGAAGGGGCAGGACACACCCTCTGGAGTTTTAACCCGGCCTCGTGGCTTGTGCAAGGAGCCAATTTGTATTGTAGGTGCATCCCCGGGTGAGAAATACATACGCTGTGCTGGCTGGAGCCTGCAGCGGGCACCGTCCTGGGGCCTGCCCTCAGCCACTACCCCACACAGCCAACCTGCACCCTCTCTATCAAAAGATAACTCAATTTAGCCTTTTCCCTTAAAAATTTACACGCTGACCTAGCAGTTTGATACATCTCCTAGACAGCATCGTTGTCTGGGCACTATCCAATAACCAACCACTTGGGACTGACTCCTGACTGTTCTTCTCTCTGCCCGGGGGCCAAGGTGAGGGGATGCGGCAGGTCCCGGCTGCCAGGACAGTTTTGCCCGAGGTTACCAGCCGCAGAAGACCCACCAGCATATGCTGAAGTGGCCGGGAGACAGTTTTAATGTATGCTCCTGACCTTTCCGATTGCTCTTCTAAGCTCTGCATCTGCAAAGCTGCCGGATCGCCCAAGAGGGACGGGTGCCCTCGCTTTGCCCTGTTTGGGAGATGGAGCCCCCAGTGCCTCCCTCATACTCCCAACTGGAGAAGGAAAGGAAGAAGCAGCAATCTGAAAAACGCAGCGGCGCGGTCACCTGTCTCCTCTACAGATGCTCCATTGCCTTTTGTGGCCGTGGCTGCCGACGGGAGTATTTTCAGCTGTGAGGGAACTACAACCACCATCTTGCATTCCATGGCTTCCTCATCTCCAGTCTTGAAGCCCAGATTTTGGAGGAAGGTTGCCACGTTGCTGCCCACAGTGGTCCGAGGAGCAGAAGGTGGGGACCCGCTGGAAGCGGGTGGGCAAGTGCCTGCGGTTCCCCGCTGCTACATGTGACGGCAAGGAGCCGAGGCCACCACTAGCCTTGGCTAGTGAAGACCTGTTGCCGTGGTGAGGGCTGTAGGGGTGACAAGACCGTGCTTCCCTACGCCTGTGAGGGTGGGGTGACCGGTAAGACACCCGGTCATCACACCCCGCTTGGCCACGAGTATTTCACAGGGAGGGTTATTCCGGGTTATTTGCAGTTACTGTGGGTTTGCAGCACGGTTACCAACGGAGCGCTTCCAAACTCCGCAGCCAGGTGAAGAGCAACGTCTGCTTCGGAAAAGTGCAAGCATATTCCTTATACATCCACTGTTTATTGTGGTTTGGAAATCGCTCTGACGGCGACAAGGCAGGTCCGAAGTACTGCATACCGCTCGGCACGGGGTTGCTTCTTGGAGAAGGAAGCCCTGGTGAAGTCGGGTTTTGCCGTGGTTTTTGGTGCTTGTGAAACGAAGCTGGAAATGCAAATAAATGAAGGCATGCAAATAAAATCCTTTCCAAAACACCCATGCTCAAGCCAGGGGTGTGTGTGTGTTTCTACCACTGTTTTTAAAAAAGCAGCTGGCGAGCCTTTCTCCAAGTGTATTTCAGCTCCATGCAAACAAACCGCAGCGCCAAGGAGCGTAGTAGCGTGTTCATTGCCGGTGCTGGCTACGGCCCGTGCATATAAGGTGAGGAGAGAGTGCTGGACCTTTACCTGGGGAGATGTGCGTGAGGGGTGTTAATCTTAAACAGCCAGGAGTGGGAATGTCAGCACGGACATCGCCTTTTCTGCTCCTCCTTGTGCAGGTGCAGCAGGGGCCGCAGCCCGGCGTTTGCACAACCCTCCTGGTCTGCTCGGGTTTTGGGATGGATGCTGGGGTCCTTTGGATAAAGCCAAATAGAGTCATGGAATACCAGGTTGGAAATAACAAAAGAAAAACACCCCACTGGACACAACTGATCTTTCCCAGCCCGATACGCTTCCCGAAAGAAAAGCCCTTGTGCAAGCGGGCAGCGGGAGGAAGGAGCGATGGATGGTCGGGCAGGGGTTTCCCACGGCGAGCCAGGGGCAGGACCGTGGTACCTGGGGCCACACACACAGCACCTACCTGGGGTTTTCCTCCCGTCAGACTATTTTGGTCTACGGATTCAGGATAGCAGGAGCTCATGTCTATTGTTTAAGTATTGGTCAATGAATTCATGGTTAAGTGGCCAATGGGAATATTCAAGGTTCCTTTTCTACAGTGTTTTCTGTACGGAACGAGCATCTCGGTAACATCAGGGCTCTCTGTGCTCATACCCTCAGCTTTAAACTTTCATTTGCATGTTGTTGAAGAGTTGGCCTTCAGAAACGAAATTCAGAAATTGAATCTTGAAAAGAGCCGTTGGGCACAGAAATCATTGAATCGTTTTTCAGCAGGGGCTCTGACACCGGCAATCTCAACTGTCCCGGCAGCCCCACGGCAAACCACGCAGACGGAGGGCATTGGCACCGGGTGAAGGAGATGCCAGCGCACCGAAGCGCAGGGGCATGAACCGCACGGAGGGAGATGCCCCAAGTCCTGGTAAAGCCACGGATCCCATCGCCTTCGGGAAGGCTGGAAACAGCAGCATACAGCCGTGAAGGTACCATTACACTTTCCAGAGGTCAGCGTTGCACGGTCTAAACTGGCTTCACGGGGCGTTGTACGAGGAAAGATAAGAGCAAATAACCTGTAAGCACGATCCCTAACGAAACTCATTCTCACACGTAAATTGATGTGTCGTCCGGCCCCTTGCTTGCCCGTTAGCACACAGCCGACGCCGCCAGCTTCCTGTCCAGCTGCAGCCGAACGCTCAGCCCGGCACCCACGGTGTCCCGCCTGCGGCACGAGCCCGGCCCGTGGTCGGCACAGCTGCACCTCGCCTGCGTGTGGGGGTTTCTCAGCCTCACTGAAGCTGGTGCACGTACTCCAGAATTAGAGAAAGAATGAGGAAAAACACGTTTGGAACGGTAGAAATGAGACTCGTGAGAAAGTAAGTGGAAAAGCTGGGGCTGATCCGAGTCATCAGGCCTACGCGTTTCCCAGATTGGTTTAATAGTCATCGTGCGCAGTCTCTAAGAAATCATCCTTGCCCAAATTTGCCCAAATTTCACCGCGCACCTGCGTGTCGCAATGGCTGTTTCAGGCCTTGATCACACGATGCCTTCCCCAAGCCCTTGATAATCGCGTCGGGTTACTCGGGAGAAGCCGGTGTTTCTGTGAAAGCTCGGATAGGAGCAGGTAATGAGTATTCCCATCTCAGCAGATTTCCAACGCAAACTCATACAAAGAAATATTACACATTAGCCTCCTTTAGAGGAAGCTCATTAAAAATAGGAGTGTTTGCGCTCCCACTGCTGTAGGAAGATGTTGCATTTTTCAAATTTGATTCCTAAACCAATTAGTTTTCCATACTATAAATGCCCTTCTTTATGCGCTACGCAGTGTAACGCGAGGTTGTCATTTCTTTAATGGGAGTCATTATTTGAGCTGAAATGTTTGGTCTGGTGAGTCAGGTTGGTTTCTGTCGTGTAAAGTAAAAATGTCGCTGTCATTTCCCTGCTGCTTCTGGCTGCTGTGGTTTCTGGATGCTTCAGAAGGATACATACACAAGGAATCCGTTAAATTACATTTGCATTAAATTAACTTGGGTGGTCCATGCGTTATTGAACATCTAAAGGACCGGAGAAACCGTATCGCTGAAGAAATAGCCCCTTGTACAGCAGTGACCTGCTTAGTGGATGTCAAGAAGTTTCCTTTTAGGAGGACTCCTTCATTCTTCGCTCGTAGTGAAACTATCCAGCCCCCCCCGAAACATCTCGATGGGTGGTTCTGGGTGTTTTGCAACACGTGTGGGGTGACGGCTGCTCTCGGCGGTGGTTACCGGAGGTCGTGACTAGGAGCCGTTAGCCGCGTAGAACACCAATGCTGTCTTTGGGAAGGAACAGTGGAAAGTTCTCTTCGTTTCTGCAGCAGAACAGAGCTATTGCCATGCGATTGCTCGTTAGCAGTAAACAAGAATTCGTTATTTGTCCACGTTTGGTGCAGCTTTATAAAAAAGCAGTGCCTGATAGACTAAATCATTGAAATGAAGACAGTGAGCCAAATTTAGCTTTCATTTACTGCCCTCAGGAGAGATGACCAGAATGTCATTAATAAAGTAAACAGCAGTAGGTGGCTTACGAGTAAAAGACATTAATTCCTGAAAGCAGGACACACATGGCCACATGTACATTGGCCAATAGTTTAAAAATAATTACGTCTGAGTTGTTTATACAAATGTGGCTAGATTTTGGGTTTATCTGAACTGATCAGATCTGTCTTGAAACCCAATCTCAATTCTGATTTCTATCCAGTCTAATGGTTTTCCTGACCTATATCTGCTGCTCGCAGCGTGCACGGACGGTAGGAATGATGCTGCTGCCTCTGTGCACGTGCTGAGGGCGGAACGCAGCTTAAAGATCGATGTGCTTTTGTTAGTGGGGATGAAATACGGCGTTGGGTGGGGGTGGCGGTGACCGAGGCGCTGTACGCTGATCGGAGAGGTGGCAGGGATGCCTGCCCCCACCCTGGGCAGGCCACTGCTCTGGGGCTTGGTCGCTTCACCAGCTTCGGCACGTGGTCATGGCTGGCTCGCTGCAGTGGAGGAATACGTTCCTGTTGTGAGAACACAAAATGGTTATGACCTACATGCTTTTTTTGCAAACTGGTAATCAACCCCTGCGTTTTGAACAAGTCCAGGCACGGAATCATAGAATCTTTCAGGTTGGAAAAGACCTTTAGGCCTATCCAGTCCAACTGTTACCCCAGCACTGCCCAGCCTCCCACTGACCCATGTCCCTGAGCGCCTCGTCCACATGGCTCTGAAACCCCTCCCTGGATGGTGACTCCCCCCCCCTCCCTGGGCAGCCCCTTCCAATCCTGACAGCCCTTTCCGGGAAGACAGTTTCCCAAATATCCAACCTAAACCTCCCCTGGTGCAACTTGGGGCTGTTTCCTCTTGTCTTATCAGTTGGGATAAAACCCCCTACAGAAAACCCCCCTAGCCACAGCGACGTGTTTGCTGTGGCAAGTGTGTCCCGGATGAGTATGTGCCCTACCTGATACATCGCTATTTCAAAGAGCCACTAACTTAATTTCTGTGGTCCATATGCTCCAAAACTGTCTTTCAGGAGGTGTGTTATACACAGTCATGAACCCCCCAGTATGCTTGGTAAGAGTATGTGATGGTCTGACCACAGGACAAATGTACAAATATTTGCCTCTTCTTCTACTTCCCTCATGGAAGCAACAGCAGACACTCACAGGGTCAAGTCCTGGTAGAATCATGGAATGGTTTGGGTTGGAAGGGACCTTAAAGCCCACCCAGCCCCACCCCCTGCCACGGGCAGGGACACTTTCCCCTAGACCAGGTTGCTCCAACCCTCATCCAGCCTGGCCTTGAAGACAGCAGGTACCTTGCCTGGTACACGGGACAGTACGCACGCGTCCAGCTGTGCACTGATATATTGTTTGGACAACCCCCCCTCGCCTGTGGCCAGCCCTTAGTGACAAGAGAGATGAGAATCCACATGAGGCGCGTTTCCAGCAGTCCCGTCAGTCCTTCTTGGGCCCACTCCTCATCCAGTTTTCTGCAAGGCCCGGAAACTCACGGAACTCATTCTAATTATTCGCTTAAGTGAATGCTTGATAATAAGTGTCATAAACTTGGGAACTAAGTGTAAATTAAATACAGGTTATGATGGTAAAGAGCTTATAGGTTCTCATAATTAAATGGGCTACATGTAAACCACTGTGTTGGCAGCTTAACTGTCCTCAGCAGCCACCACGCAGGAGATTCTTGAGTAAGCCAAGAGGAGAGATACTGTTTGTATTATTATCTCTCTTATTTATTAACTCCCAAATACGCAGTAAACTCACCCGAGGCATTAGTTCGCAATCAATAGCACTCTTCGGGCATAAGGCTTTATGTCTTCTTTCATGCCACCTGAAACAGGAAGCCAAACGGGGTATGACGGCGAGTTCCACGCGCCGAGTTAGGAAAGTCATTTTTCATTTCAGGAGAAGTCCTCTTCAATAATGGAAACGCTGAAGGTTATTACAATAATAAATGAGGTGGCAGTGCGATTTATAGAAGAAACTAATGTACTTTCTTACGGAGCACTGTTTAATTCCTTGTAAATCTTGCACTTGCCGGACAAGCTCTGACTCCCGAGCGTCTCTGCGGAACGCCTGCAGAACCGGGAGTTCGTGTGGTTCATTTCTTGTTGTCCAAACAGCTGTTCCTGATCGTCCTCCCTGCAGGTATCTGTTTGGGGATTAGTAATGCTTCGCATGCTCGTACATCACAAGAAGTGGATGTGTAATTACATTAAACATGCTTCATCTCCTTGGGCTCACTTATCCCGAACCGCTGATACTGGCTAGACTCGATGCATTTTCCTCATAGACTCTTGTATTTTTTAGCACGACGCGCTCTTTGCAGATAGGAAGCCTCACGCCACGCAGTAGCTTTCCACTTTCTCACCGCATGCCCCTGTTTTCATCCCAGTGGTTCCTCTTGCATGGGCAAACCCCCTTGGTTTTTGCACGTTTGTTTTCCGGGCATGGTTGGCTTGCTCTGGCCAACGTTGTCTTGCGTGGAGGCACGGTCCGCTTCCCACCCGAGCCACCCCGACTGTCACTCTCCAACTAATGTGCGACTGTGCTCCCTTTCTGCTTAATAGCATTTCCATTTTTAATTCAAAGGGCCAAGTAAGACATCAGAAACCAGCGAACCTTTGCAAAATGGGAGAGTTAACACCTCTCGCTGCTCGAGTCAGGGAGGATCTGTGCCACTGCTACTGCATTACAGCCCATCGGTGACCGTTTCCAGGAGATGATCCTCCACTACCACTGAACACATACTTTTGGGAGGTATTTTTAGATAATACTCTACATTCAGTTGTCATATTGGGTCCAAACCTGCACATGTTTCCAGCAGATCAGTGCCCTGAGCAGTCCCTCTGACTGTTGAGGTGCCACCCCAGTTTGGCAATGACTGTACTGGCACCGTGCGCTTGAGGGCTAAGGCTTCTGAAATGACTGTCCTTGTCAGGAGTAAGAAGGAGATGCCTCCCTGACATCTACAAGAGAGATATACATAAGGAAAATGATGAACTAAGCACTAAGTGTTAAAAAAGAGCTTAAAAGCTCATTTAGGAGATGCCACCCCACTCTATCCCTTGCAGCTGGTTGTTGAAATAGGGAGGGTTCTCTGTGTGAAGCTGTGTCTCGGGAGTTTTGGGTGGATGGAAAGCCAGTGATGGAAGAAAAGAAGCCCTGGCTACACCACGATGCTCAGGACCGACTGGTGCGGCCTCACCAGGGCTCCTTGACCAGCCCATGGCAGTCCAGGTTTGGTGCCAAACCACTTATTTCCTAAATGTGATGTCTGCAGCTACCGCATCCCTCATCAAATGCACTTTCCTACTCAAACTTCCAGGGAATGTTACAAAGAAACTGGAGCTGGAAGCTTAAAACTTCCCAGGAAAGTCCTGTAAAGGGTGGGCATCCCTGTAGGCAGATGGCAGGAGTATTTTCCTAAACCACCCTGGTTTCCTACGGAGTATCTGCCGAACACCCACATCTGCAGCGCTCGGGTTGAGGCGACACGCGTCACACTTAGACACTCATTGCATTTTTCATTTTCCTTGGGGGTGTCTAATCAGAAAAATCCATGATTGAAGCAGATGAAGACAGACACTCCGTCTCGTTACAGCAGGAAAAGAAAGAAAAAGAAAAAACAAAATTAAAAGGGGAAGACGGCAGACATGGAAACTTTAAATGAGAACCTCATGCCCCCGGAGTGATTCCCATCTCTGCGTGCTTTGGTGCCCCTGTAGCTGCACAGCCAAATCCAGAAAGATTTAGCGTACTCCCGAAGACGACCCCCGCCTCGCACTCGGCTTTCATGCCTGAGTCTCCCTGATTAAATCATGTTTATCTCAGTCTTAGGAAACCACATCTTGCCTACATCAAAGTCCTAACTGAAGATAAATAAATAAGTCCCAAACCTGGGAAGTTGCCCCAAGACTATGTTAAGCGTTTCCCAGGGAAGATGCTGGATCCCAAGCACTGAAATGCATCACTTGGCTGGGAAAGATGCGGCGTGCGGAGAAAGTGTCCGTGGCGGGGGACCCCCAGTGCCAACGTCCAGCGAATCCTTTACCCAAGCAAACACCTTGGCTTCTCTGCCATCCACCTCCTCGCTACCCTTGCGCTGACTTCCAGTCAACAGGAATCAGGAAAACAGGATTTTCTTTCTTCCAGCAGCACCCTTCTCAACCCTGAGTGATATCCTTATGGGAAAATTAGCACCTCTCTTACGGAGCACGTGAATGAAAAACATCCCCTGGCCCCAGCTCCCAGTGGCTGCATTTCAGTTCTTGCTAAATCATCCCTCCGACTCCAGTTTCCTCCGTTTTCCCCTGGAAGCGCTTGCTTCATTTCTCTCACACGTTTTCCCCGGCATCGTGGGGCTGCGCCTGCCGCCAGCCAGGGAATCGGCTTCCTGCGGGCTCCCCCGTATCCTGCCCCGCCGCGCGGCCCCTGCGCAGGGATGCGGCAGGGTTTCAGGAAAACTGCTTTTCTCATGCTGGGGGATTAATTCCTATCGCATGTGCTGTAAGCCGGGAGCGAGGAGCCCTCGCTGTGATTTCCTCCGGAGGGTCATCACGAGCAGCGTGACGGATTCCTTGGGCCTCGTGCCTGGAGGGTACCCACAGCGCCGGCAGCACCTCTGCACCTCCCAGAGAAACCCCGGCAGGGGTTTCTCACTGACCCCTTTGCATTCCCATGAGGTATTTCACTCTCCAAAAAGCTGTGACTTTGTGATCCCCTTGGATTCTCCTTTAATTTCCACAGGGCTTAGATCCACCTGTTGGCATTTGGGATTCTTTTTCTGCAAAAATAACCATTAAAAACAAAATCCTTCCACCTAGATACAACTAACACGGCAAATTCAAAATGCCTGTTCTCAGTCTCTCATTAGCCAGAGAATCGTGGAATCTTTCAGGTTGGAAAAGCCCTTTCAGCCCACCCAGTCCAACCGTTATCCCAGCCCTGCCCCGCCCCCCACTGACCCCTGTCCCTGAGCGCCTCGTCCACACGGCTCCTAAACCCCTCCTGGGACAGTGACCCCCCCCCCCCTCCCTGGGCAGCCCCTTCCAGTCCTGACAGCCCTTTCCGGGAAGAAATTTTCCCCTCGGCTTGGCACTGCTTCTCCCTCCCCTCGCTTTTCCCAGGAAGAGCTTCAGGGCTGGAGGGAAGTTTGTGTCTGAGCCCTAACTAACACGGCTTAAGAGTCTTAAAGGCCTTCAATCTCCCCTTCGGTGGAAGATTAGAGTGCATTTCTCCTCCAAATTCACACCACAAGATGCAAACTTCTTTAATCTCGTTCAGGGCCTTGTTATCCTCTTTTCCGAGACTCATCCCATTGAACGTGAAGCATCTCCAGGCGTTTCCCGATGTGGAGGTCAGCTGCCCAGGAGAACCGGGGTGTCCCCTGCCTGCACAGGCAGCTCCCGTGGCAGGGATCTTGCATCCAAGCACCAGGACCTGCTGCCAGCACCACATCTGGATTCAGACAGCGGTATGTGGGCTCGGGCGGGAGCCAGGGGCAACGTGGCCATCACCTACGGGCAGAAAATCCACAGTATTTTGGGACTCCTCTTGAATTTCAGTGTTTGCATAGGGACTGGATCTCAGTTTAGGGAAAAATACTTCCTATCGCTGCGTGTTTGTTATTAATTAATATTTTACTGTGAATATTACTCGTATTTTGAGTCCAGAAGTAGTAGGTTGACCCTTGCCTGTGGCTGGGTTGTGTGGGTAGGCTGGAAAACCTCATCTTGACTCAAGACCTGCTTTGACAGAAACAGTTTGAGGCCATACTCCAATTCACTCTTTACGATCCAAATTCCCGGGATGTTTTGGAGCACTTGTCAAACATCAGGACACTTGAGCAATGAGTCCTGAGTTCCACGGCATTGACCTTAGTCCTTAAAAACTACCAAGCATTCCGTATAAAATTCTCACTCTCCCTACGAAGCACCTTCTGAACACAAACCCAGCACCCTTATGGTGCCGGTCTCCGACCGCTGATCGTCTTGAGTGGCTGTTGCAAGCGGCTCCGGTGAATTCCTCGCGAATTCACGTTCAGCCGAGCAAGCAGTGACAGCGCTGTGAAGGAAGGGGCTGGAAGTTTTGTAACTCAAAATTAGCGCTCTCAAGCTGGAAAGAAATTGCAAATTTTTAACCGCGATCCGTCCTTAACATTTAGATAACGACGCGGAGGATTTTCTTCTCTGGTCTTGAAATGAAGGTCACATCTTAGAGCTCAAAGAGAAGTTACGTCGTGTAGCTGGGCAGCTGCCTGCAGCCTGTGATATAAAGGTACTTTCTCGCCCTCAGGTACGTGATCTTATTAATTTTTCCAGTGATCTGGCACTTCCTCTGGATAACAGGTAGACAGCTAATTCCCTTTTCTTTCCTTTTTCCCCCCAGCCCCTCCCATTTTTCTTTTCTTTTTCTTTCTTCCTTTTTTTTTCTTGTGGAGGAAGAACAGAGAAATGTGGTGAAGAAAGGAAAGATGTAATAAGACATACTTTCATGTAGTTGTATTTAAAGAATCACAGGATACGTTTTCTTCCATCTCCTGCGAAGCCGCGGAGCATTTCAAAAGCGCCCGCACATTCAAACGGACGGGAATATTGCGGTTCATACCTCTCTTCCATTGATCTCTAATTCTACCATTATCCAATGAAAAATACCAATAGCAATAAAACAGAGAACTAGATGTGCCACAGACAATCTTCAAACGGATGGCTTGGCGAGTGAGAGGAGGAAATGAAGCACTTAAATCTCTCATCAGATGTTCTGAAAATTATTTCAGCTGCTAAAAATGCTAAACAAATTTTTATTTCAAAGGCTATGTTCCAAAATCTTCCCCTTTGATAATTGCTTTTTTTTTTTAAGCCATCTGTCCTATATTTCATTCCAGTCTCACAGGGCCAATGCTCCCCTCCCCTGGGTGCCTGGAGGGGTGAGCGCAGTCCCCCCAGGTAAGGCTTTGGGACCCTCACCCCGTGCTCCCGCTGCCAGTTGTTTGCAAACTGCACGTGGCAGGAGTTTGGGATACAGGCTCAGCCTCGGGCCGGCGCATTCTTGCTGTTCAGGGTACCTTGCTTTGCATTTCTGTGATTTTAAACTGTTTTAAACCATTTTTATTATGTAGGGTGGATCCTTTCCATTTCAACCCTTCTCCCCAACCTTTCCAAACCCTTTGAGGCCTCATCCCTGGCCCCTGAACTCTTTTCACTTACTGATAATCTCAGTGAAAATGTTGGTTTTTAAAATTTTTTCTTCTTTTCTTGGAAGTTCCTTCGGTCACAAAACTGCTAAAAAAAGCAACAGGTCTGCCTTGCCACTTTGGCAAGGCGGAACTCGCTGCTTTCTGCGGTGCCTTTTGCTTCTCCTTCCCTTTGTCTGCTGACAGACCCGCTCTCATGATGCCCATGCAACCCCCACAGACTCCTCCTGTGCTCAGTACGTAGCGAAGAGGGGAGGATGCATCTCGGATGGGATGGGATGGGATGGGAGAGCCCACGCAGGCCGGCTCCCTTGACCGCCCGCACGAGGCACCCACAGCTCCCGTGTTGGGATGATGCTCGGGGGCAGCACCCACACGTGCCTTGGGTCCATGGTCGCGACTGGATTGTGCCTCCGACTTCCCTAGTCTATGTTCCACCACCTTTCCCTGGTTTTCGCCTTGGCATTTCTTAGCCGGGCACTAAAATAGTCTAATAAATGTGAAATGGGGTAAAAGCGGGTGGGCCAGGCCACAGCCTCACGTTTCCAGCCTTGGTGGAAGAGTGCCACCGCGTGGGAGATGCGTTTGGCTGGTTTTCACCCCAAAAACAGCCGTGTGAGGGTCCCCTGTGGGCTCGGCACTCGATCCGTGTGGGATCGCGGCAGCGTTCGACGTGGCGGTCTAGCACCTTCCATCGAATTCGTCAGCGGTCGCTTCTGTCCCTGACAGACCGACGCTTGCCCAGTCGGTCGGGGGTTTTTCACCCCTCCCCCCCACCAAACCATTGTGAGAACGTTTCCAATTTGCAAAACGCTTTCAGTGTGGTGATGTTGTTGGAAAAATATTTGCTTCCAGATCAGCGCGCGGCGTAAACCAGGAGGGCTTAACGCTCGGCGCTTTGCATTACATGCTTTGCTAAGGAATGAGGAGCTGCGGCTCCGGCAGCCTTTTCCCACTGCTGGGGAAGCTGAACGCTCTCCACGGAAAACAGGATGTTATTGCCTGACTTCATTTTCTTCTGGGGTTAGGATTTCAAATATCACTCGAAAATACCAAAGCTTGTGCTATTCATGGGCAGATTGAGAGCCCACACTGTGATTTGTAATCCTTTGGTGAACATCTTGAAATACTTATGTCATGACTGAGGTAAGGTTTGAAAAACACCCCGTTTGCTTATTTTGTTGCACTTTTTTCAAATGTTATGATTTATACTAATATCGGCGTCTCGCTAACCCAAACAGTGCCGCGTTCCGCTGTGCTTTTCCTCTTTCCCGCACTGTGAACCTGCGTCTCTCCTTCCCACAGGAGACCCGGGGCCGTACGGCTCCCGCACCCCGCGCTGGGTCGCAGGATGCGACCCTGGGCGCCCAGCTCAAAGGCCCATCGCACCATGACACCCACCATCCCCTGGCTCCTGTTTCACGGGGCTTCCTCTTGTCTTTCCGAAAAACCAAGTGTGTTCCCACCCCAGACCGAATGCGGGGCTTGGCAGGGGATGGGCTTTCTGGCAGGACACCGGTCCACGACGGCTGTTCCCACCCTGGTTCTTGCCCTGAGGTTCCCTCTGCACCGTGCCACGGTGGTCATGGTGGGATGGGCACGGTGGTACCTACCCTGCCGTCCTCCCTCCTTGCGGTGCACCTACAGCCCGAAGCAGCTGGCGGAGACAGCGGCGGTGCTGTGTTAAAGAGCTGATTTACCCTGATTTTGGGCTCTTTACACATTCTGCTTGCTTGGGTATGCTGAGGTCCTTGGGCTTTTATTTCTTTAAGCTAGACCTCTGAAATCTGACGATCCTAAGGGTCTCTTTTGACATTCTAGCAACATTTTAAGTGAATTTGTAGGAGAATACACAAGAGAGGAAAAGTCAGGTTACGGTAGCGCTGAAGCCATCTGACTGCGGGTGGAGAGGCTTTTGTGGTGGCAGGTGCTAGAGGACCCTCCAGACGGAGCCGGCTGGGAGCTGTGGGCTGTGATGAGCTCACCCCAAGTGCCAGGAGAGAGCACACCCTCCATCCCTCCGGTGAGGAAGTGCTCAGGGACACGGCTGGACGTGGCCATCCTGCCAGGAGAAAACCACCACGATACGGATTCCTTCCCCAGACTGACACGAGGTGCACGCAGGAAACGGGGAATGGCTTCAGAGCATCCCTGTGCCTCCCCCTCTGTCACTGGCAGCCGGTGCAGACACTCTCCAGAGCTGCCCCCAGCCCCTCAAGCCCCTCACTCATGGGCTATACCCTCGGCTGGGACGCTTTCCATTTCAGGGTGATTCTCTGAAGGCCATGTGGGCTCTACTGAGGGTCCTCAGTGCTCTCCCACCTGGGGGCTTTCTGCACATCCTCCTGCACGTGTGTCACGGGAGAGCGACTGCTGACATTTGTTGGCACCTGTGCCCTCGTGATTTGGTTTTTATCCCTTGGGAAGGTCACCCTGTGAGGTAGCGCTCCCCTCACGGGCAGGAGGTACGCGGGTGTTCCCTGCAGCCGCACCAGGCTGACCCCAGCAGCGGGTGGGGGGCTGCTTCTGCTTCTGCCAAGCTCCAGGCGTGGGCACGAGCCATGGCGGATAGCTCTCAGGCTCCCCGGCACAGGTCTGTGGCTGCTGGGGCTTTCTAAAGGGAAAGAATTCCTTCTTTCAGCAGACGGCGAATGAGGGAAGCCTTGGAAATACGTTTCTCTTTGTGGAAGAAATTTAAATAACCACAATTTGAGATCTAAAGCATCCCGGGGCTGCACACCCACCGCAGCGGTGGCGGCGGCCGTTCCCAGTCTCTGACCACCCGTTGCAGGGCAGCAGCCGGCCCCCATCCCCATCCCAGGGCTGCTGCCCTGGGCACGTAGCTCGGCAGTACCGTCGCTCTGCTGCCTCTCCCCCCAGCACAACCCCCCAGACCTCCCGTTTAAAGTGCAAACAACGTGCGCTGTAGAGAGGGCGTGCGGTGATACAGGGCCAGGGCCGGCACAGCCCGGCACGGCCCCGCGGCAGCACCCCAAGCGTTGGCGTGGGAGTGGGGGGCTGCCCGCAGAGACGCCGCGCATGCTAATGTGTCGCTGGCTCCCTGGTGCCAGCAGTTGCAGCTCATCTGTTGGCAGTCAGGAAAGTGCTGAGAAAATGTATCTATTGGATTAAAAAAAAAAGGCTATAGGGTGACCAGATGTTCTGGGCACCTCACCAAAAGGGTTTGAGGGAGGGGGAGTAAGATGTCTCTTCTAAAATCGCATTAGGTTCCGGGGCTGGCTTTTCTCCGTGCAGAGCGCTCAGTCCTTCAGGGTACGCTGAGGAGCCTCGAGGCGGCAGAAGGCATCTTTCTGCAGGACGGCCTGTTCGCGCATCCCTCTCTCCATCTGACCCATGGCAATAGGCTGTGCCTACGTTAAGCCTGCTTTTGCGCCAGGCATCGACCTCTCCTTAAGGGTCAGGGACACTGAGGAAGGCCTAAAAAGCCAGGAGAGCCGTGCACGGCAGGCCGACAGCAATGCTGGCTGATGTTTTTATGGATACAGTCGCTAAGGGTTTTGAAAGGGTGCTTGGTGCTGGTGGGGGGTACAGACCTCGCTATTTTGGGGCTGAAGGCGATCAAACACAGATCTGCTTTGCCCAGTTGCCCTCCTGTCCTGGTTGAAGATGCCCTTGGAGGGGCAGGAACGTCTACTCACAGTCACCAGTTCCTCTTCTGGGGCGTTTTGGCGTGAGCCAGGGCTGAGCGGGGCTGTATCCTCGGACAGGGTTTAACCTCATTAGCTGATTGCTGGCAGTGAACCTCGGTACGTTGTGTGGCTTTTGGGGAATGCAGCCCGGTGACTCCTGGAGTCCGAGACTCTTGGACCGGCTGTATTTTCCAGGGGATACCCTGGGATATTACAGAGGAAGGGGAGGAAGCTGGTCCTCTGGAAACACTGCTGCAGATACAGGGAGGAAAAAAAAGTTTTCTTACGCCTTCCTCTCCGTTCAGTTGCTGCACGAAGGGAATATCAGCAGGAAGAGTCCTCACCAGTTTCTCCAGTTTGTTCCCAGCTCTTAAACTTTGCATCTCTCTCCCCAAATCATCTGGAGTTTTGCTGCTTGCCCCCTTCTGTTCGATTTCCACCCATTCCTCTCAAACCATATGTATGGGTTGGTTGCAAGAAGGGTTTGCCTCGCGTGACTCCTGGAACAGCAGCGAGCCCAGTAGCAGAGGAAAAATTCGGCTGGAGAACGAATCGTTCCCCCTTCAGATGAATGCAAATCAGGGAGCCTGAAGAATAGTGGGAAATCAAGTCAAGTCAAGTCCTGGAAACTATTACCTCCTGCTGGTAGTTTAGGACTGTACAAGAGCCAAGTCCACAGACATCAAAGTGTTTACAAATGAAAACGAAGTCGGCTGTCGTGGGGCTGTAGGAAGTGGGATGGGCTGATAGAGACCCAGTGTGGGTTTCCCCATAAAAGGGGAGAATTAATACGGGCAGGAGTTTTGTCGTATGAAATTGCTGTGTGCAGCTCGCACGCGGTTTCAACGGCGGGTATAAAAATGACCCTTTAAACCAATATCAGCATTAGAGTACCTTCGCTATGCCTGCTTTCGCCGGCACGTGAGCAGCTGTTGCAGCAGCATCGGCCCCTCGGGGCAGTCGGCTGTGCCTTGCTGCGTCTCCCACCGCAGCCGGAGGCACTGCCGGTGCAGGGCAGGTGGGATGAAACGTCCTGTGGAGGAACCCAGATCTTTCTGATGGCTGCAAAATCTTCTCTTTTTAACAACCTTTTGAAATTACATTATTTTAAATTAACATATTTAGGGAAAACGTATTCTTAAAATACCCCCTTCCCTGCTTTGGTTACCTGAGTGAAGAGTTACTCAAGAGGATGATGGGACAGTGGGAGACAAGGCCGGGTACGGTGGACATAGTTCTGTGAGAGCAATGACGGGGAAGTGTGATTAATTCCCTCAGGCAGCTCACACACTGGAGCTGTTCCGAGCAATTCCCAACACACATCTCCTCCTTGCTGGCGAGCTACTGCAGGCTGGGGTAGGAGGACATGCCCCTGTTTCTCACTTCTGGACATCGGGATTTGAAAGGCAGAAAGGAAGTTCATGCTCAGGGGTTTTAAAAACCCAGTTTAATGACATCTTGAAATACTGATACCCAAAATTCCCGTATCCTGCAGTGCACAGAGGCGTAAGTGGTGGGAATAATGGAGATGACCCTTGGTTGCCTACATGGAGGACAGTCACTAGAAGAGGGCAATTATTTTCTAAAACTTAGGTGCATGCGACATGCCCCCTAGCACATAAAGAAAGTAATATATCTACATAAATATGTAAATTTATACGATACCACCTCTCCCAGCCCTAGTCCAGGAGAATATCCCCATCCCCTTCCCTTCCGCCAAACGGAGAGGAGGAAATCTGCTCCCACCGATGAGCATTCCCATCAGCTCTACGGAAAGACCACAGGGAAGATTACAACCCTCGACAGTGCTCGTTACAGGGACATTATCCATACAGCGTGTAATCCTATCCAAACCTTCCGACAACAGTTTCTCAGTACGCCAGGATTTTTTTTTAGGATATTTTCTATTTTCATCCCGTGATCCCATGTAATACATAGTCTTGGCATTTCTTATCACTTCCAACCATGCATTTCTCAATTTTTTTAATGTTTGTTCCAAATTTCAGTGCTGTGCATCCTTTTTGCCTTAGACCAAAAGCATATCGCACATTCTCATCATTTTAATTAAACTAGGGCCAATCCAGGGCAAATGTTTGATTTTGCCTCAAAAGGTGCATGCAAATCACAAATTCCATTTGATTCAAAATGGAAAAAGGCTCCCTGCGACAGCCTTCCTGTGTACGGAATTAAGCAGGCTGCCAAATTCGTGGCTGCACATCACTTTAAAAAGTGTCTGTGGGTTTGAAATGAAAAAAAAATGAATTCATACATGAGATGCGAGCTGCGCATGCATTGTTTTTAAGACCCACAGCACAAGACTCAGATCTTCTCACTTGAGGCAAGCGTCATTTAAATGTATCGACTCGCAACAAGCAAAGACTTCGGTGGGGATGGAAATTTGCATTAAATGCCTGCTGAAACCGCATTTCCCAGCACGTGGACGATCTCAAAATGACTTCCTCTTGGAATGGCTTTCCATTAAAAGCACTTCCAGGTGCAGGTGCAGGAATGGCACCCGTGGAAGGTATGAACGGGCACCTCGAGCTGCAGAAGCACAGCCCTGCAGGAGGTGAAACAGCTTCCGTCCCGTCAAAATTTGCTGTTCCTATCTGGACAAAGCTGGAACGGTTGGTGACGTACTTGCTGCCTCTCAGAAGCGGTCTGGCGGAGGAGTTGGCAAACCTGACTTCCTCCTCCTCTGCCTGATCTCACGGCGAATGCTGCAGACCGAGGGACAAGTACCAGGGCTGAACCAGGCCAACACAGCCTTGCGCTTCGTCTGCAGCCGCCTCTGGTGAGGATACTCACTCCGAGGTTAGTGTTGGATGTCAACCTCGTTGTAGAAGCCACCTTAACGCTGCAAAATCCTGCAGCTCGGCGTTGCTGTTACTTCACGCACAGAGCTCACCAGCTGTTGCCAGATGCCCAGTTGTTGCACCATCATGTATCACGGGTTGGGTTGCAGCCTCTGCCAGGTCTGTGACTGTGCGATAGGGCTCATACTCTCTTTTCCTTTCTCACAGAAGCTCCGGAGCTGTGCTGCCAGCTGCCCACTTCTGCTGTCCTTCCCACGGAGTGTGCGCAAAGGAGCGAGCGGGTTATCCCTTCCAGTGCAGCCACCCGAAAGGGTGAAGGACTCCAGGTTGGCTGGGGAGCTGGAGGTGGGAACAGAGGAAGGGGCTTCCCCAAAAGCTGGAAGCCATGCGTCCCCATGCGGATGTCCTCCCAAAGTGATTGTTGCCTGTTCAGGTGTGAGACAGCACAGAAGGAGGAGATGGCATGAGGGAAAGGCTCCCAACATCCTGCTGAGACAGCACACAGGGATGGGGTAGGCTCTGCCCTGTTTGGGGAGGGCACGGTGCAGTGTTGGATTGGGTGCGCAGTGGTATCTGGAAACACTCAGAGGTCACTGGCTTTGCCCTCTGCTGAAGCGTCCCCTCTGCCCCCCTGGGAAAGCAGATCTTGCTCTGAGAGAGGTCATCGTTATCATGCAGTTGCTCCTCTTTCCTGTTTCCCATTACTGACAGGACGGGAGTTTGGAAACACTTCATTTCTTATAGGAAGTTCCTCTGTGTGCCGTTTTCCTCCGTGCCTGCCAGTTCAGCCAAGCAGTCACCTCGTTGTGGGAGCACTCTGTGTCCTCCCGGCTTGGACCTTGTCCAGAAGACCAGAGCACGTTGGCCGAGTTGGCTTGAGGTTTCTGCGGCTGCATCATGTCGCTAGCTGATCCCTCGCGCTCACAAAGCTGCCGTTGACTTCTGAGCGTGGTAAGTAGCTGCTGAGCCCGTAACGGTGTGAGCTCTGATCACGCTCAGGACTTCATGCTCCCTGAGCGTGGGAACTGCGGAAGTCACTGCCTTTTTATTCTCCGCTGTGCTGACGTCCCCGTTCACGTTCTGCAAAGACACGAAGCATGCTCGCCCACCTCTTCCTTGGCTCTAATCATCCTTGCTTTCCTCATTATCTCCCCTTTTCACTTCCTTCCCTCAGAGCCCCTCTGAGTGTTGCGATTTTGTGCTTTCAGATGTGTTGGCGCGAGTCTCAGTAATACCTGTGGGAAGGAAGGGGCAATGCCTGAAGCTGCCACTCGTCCGACAAGTGTGGCAATTGTCCCCGTGTTGGGACGGTGATCCACATGGGTTCCCAGTCTCTCATCGAGGCAGAACACCTCCTGGCAGTGAGATATCTGGTTTCCAGACAGTTTAATGAGACCAAACCCCATTTATCTTTCTAGAAGACATTATGTTGACATTCAGTGCCCTTCCTTCAACTCTCCTACCTTGCTAGGGGCAAATTACCCCCCCGTCTGAGTTCCGTTAGAATACACGAGCCAAGCCCTGCAGGTCTCCACGCATGGAGAGGTCTCCCAGCCTTCCTCACCCTCATGGCCTCTCTCCATGTTCCTCCCAGAGGACAGAAGTCCCTCCAGCTGTAGGTACATCCTTTATATCCCGAAGAGGAATTTTTGATGGCTTCCCATACCCCAGGGGGGATTTTCCCCCCGTAATTAGGCCCGCCGTAGGTTGTCCCTCCTAAGTTGCGGCAGGACAGAGGGAAGCATGCGGCATGCGGGTGCTAACACGTCATTCTGCAGGATGCTGAGGAGCCTCACTCCCCCGTGCAGGCAGTGCCACTGCTGTCACATTTATCAGCTCCTGGCATGCATAATGCTAGTCAAGCCTCTTAACGTGTAGGTCAGACAGCTTCACACCAAAAGGAGTGTGCTTCATGTCTGGTTGTCACATCCAAAGGGATGTTCCTCTTCCCACAGTCACAGAAGCCATGGGAAGCCCTGGGATAGCACTACTGCCCACAGATTGGGGTCTGTCACGCTTGTGAGGACACAGATAGCACACACAGCGCACACCTGGGCTCAGGCATTCCAGAGAACCATTAACAAACCCAAGATTTCCTTGTTTCTTCACTAACACCTGCAGGACTCAGCACTGCAGCTCTTGCACGGAGTCAGCTCCTCCGGAGTTTTGTGGCACCAGCCTAAATCTGACTGGGACAAAGCTGCACGTCTGATTTCTTCACTCTGGATGAGTCTGTTTGGACTGGGGGTCCGCTGGGGCGGAGACAGTTTATAAGCATCCAGCCCAATGCCAGTGGGCGAGGAATTGGCTGCAGCCCAGCAAGGTAAGCCCGAGTGGGCAAAGGGGGCTGGGTGTGGGTCCCCACTGCAGACCGTGCCTCAGTGTGCTGGTGCTTCAGCCTTCCTGTGTAGATTCCCAGGAATGCCCTGGAAAAGTGATCAGGAAGGCACTCGCTGTGGTACCTGCTGCCGGTGCAGTCCTCTACAGTGAGTTTTCAGGTCCTTGGCACTGTTGTTTTCCTTCCCTGCATGTTTTCCTTGGGATCTAAGTGTTTTTTTCAGAGAAACTGTCTTTTGGTTATTTATTGATAGTGTATTTTCACATGAAAAAAACCCAAAACCTACAGGGTTGTAATTTGGATGTAATGTTCCCCAAAAGCCATTCAGGCAAAATTTCTTTTTAACTGTGGCTAATTACATACGCTCGGTTGCTCAATACCAAAAATAGGAGCAGCCGATGTAATGTTTATTATTTCTCTCACAAAGGGGAAAAATCATAAATTCTTTCTAATGGGATCTTTAATAATAAAAAAGAACATAATCATTACTATCGAAAGATGTATGGCTTCCGTGGGGTTTACTTACCAGCATTTTGTCTGATTACATCTCTGTTACACTCACAGCATTAATTATTGGAGGCTAATTAGGCAAAATTGCAATGTAAACCCTAATGAAAACTGGTCTTACAGAACCCTAACTCTCCTTCCTGCATCCAAGGCAAACTTCTTCCTTGCAGCAAACAGCAGACCTTTCTTTCCCCCTTTATGTGTCACTCCGAAACTTCCTCCAAGCGCTGGGGGTGGAACGCTTCCCTCCGACGAGGTGTTTCCTGGTAATCGCACCCTTGGCTTTGTTAAATTGAGGCAGGACAGTTATTTTCCAGCTTTGCAAGTAGCTGCGCACAGCAATCCTCTCTCTTTCGTGAATTCTCATCAATGGTTTGATTCCCTTTACCTCATCCTGGCCTCTCCTGCATTCCCAGTGGCCGCGGCATCCGCGGTGAGCCCCCCGCGTGGCAGGTAGCCCGCCTGCATCGTGACCTCCTCTCCAGCTGGGCTTGGAAATGCTTACAGCGTCTTTACTCCAGCAGCTGATGTGCTTGCTCAGCTAAACAAGGTCACAAATTTCTTCCTTCCCAAGGGGCAGCTGTCCTGGGATACAACCTTGCACAGAGTATCTGAAATACAGTGAATTTCTGCTCACTTGTACGTTTTTTTAGAAATACAGAGGCATGAAGCAGAGATTAGCCACCTCCGCGCTCACCTCTGTATGCTCTGCTAACTCCCTCGCTGTGCTGTGGGGATAAAAAAAGGGAAAGAGAATAGGTAACTGCTGCTTTTTTGGATACTAGGTCCGTTCCAATTAGTTTTCAAGATCTTTGATTTTAGTGTGGTGATATCACGGAATGGTTTGGGCTGGAAGGGACCTTAAAGCCCACCCAGTCCCACACCCTGCCCTGGGCAGGGACACCTTCCACTAGCCCAGGTTGCTCCCAGCCTCATCCAGCCTGGCCTTGGACACTGCCAGGGATGGGGCACCCACAGCTTCTCTGGGCAACCTGTCCCAGTGCCCCCCGCCCTCTCTGGAAGAACCAACATCTCCAAGGATCTCAGGGCTTCTTGCAAACAGTGTGCAGAGATGACACAGCAGTCACTGAGCAGAAAAGTTATCTGCAGCAGTTTCTTTTCTTCACTGGTGAGAAAAGAAGGGATAATGTCCAGCTGAACACCACCTTTTCCCACCACAGTCCTGCAAGAAAGCGCCACAGCGACACGTGCCAAGGCTGCAGCTTTCTGGGAGAGGCTCCTGGAGAGTGGGCATCCCGTTCCTCCCTTCAATCCTATTTTAAGAAGATATGCACTTCTTCCTTCACCCATCTCCTCCTGAGACTGACCATGGCCAGCTCTTTCAATCTTTCCTCTTAGGTCATCTGTTTTTTGGGCCCTGCTGGCTGCGCACCGGATTGCCCCCAGTTAGTCCCAAGCTCCCTCCAGGCTCCGTGTCCGGACCAGAGATGGTTCTCTCCAGCTGAGATCTTCCCACCACAGCCTGGAGCGGAGGATTACTTCATGTGTCTTACACATGACGCCCCTGTTTATACATCCTGGTACGATGTTTGCTTTTTTTTGCAACAGGATGACATTGTGTACTCAGCCCAGACACAACCCAGATTGCTTTCCTTGGAAAGAGTCCCTTGTATAATGTTTTACTAAATAAAAATAATCATTACTTGAAGCTGTGTCCTTTCTAGTTTCGCAGTGAGGCACATCTGTAGTTTTTTTTTCAGCGCTAAACATTTTTCCCCATCATCCATAGTGATTAATATTGCACAGAGACCGTCTTTGTCACGGTACGCTTCGGCTGCCTCGCCATCGGAGCGACGGCTTCTTTTTTCACATTTCTTTCACTGGGCTTTTCGTATCAATTCCATCTCATCCGGCTAAAAATAAATGTGGAAACGGGGATTTCTGTGCCTATCTCAGGCCGACACAGCTGCCACGCAGATGTAGCTGCTTTGCAGTTTTCCTGTTGGTAAAATGGGTACAGCTCAATCTGTCTGTACCAGAATTATTAGCATAAACGACAGCCTACGCTGCGAAGGATGCGGCATCTACGGCTCCGTCGGCGTTTTCACATGCTCTTCCTTGATATGCAGGTTTGGGGGTTTGCAGGTTGAAGGCCAAACCCATCAAAGTTACTTTTTAGAGGAAATAGATTATGGGAGTGTAAAGAACAACCCCTTTTTTATGTTTGCTAGAGGTGCAACCCTGCACATTGCTTGTGTTTTCCCATTTTTTTCCAGGAAATCACATTCATTAGCGTCTCAATTTACTTACTATTTGGGTAATGCTAATACGTTTTGAAAAGCTTTCTTAATTTCCAGGTTTTCAGCAGAAAGAAATGATCCTATATCAAAAGAAGTCCTTGTTCCAGGCAAGGATGCAATTTCAGTGCTAATGAACCTTTCCAATCCTATTGTTTTAGGTTCGATCCTGTTTTCATCGGTGTAATAGCGGCTGCTTGACTTTTGAGCAGTGGTGGGCAACACCAACAGCCTGCTGTTGCGTTAAACTCCACAAACGGATGTCCTGAGCTCCCCTCTCCCTTCACTGCGGTATTTCTTATAGAAGAGGAGATGGACGGAATTTTATTTACGCAGGCAATGAGAAATGCTCCCTGGAAATACAGGGCTTTGGGCCCAAACCCATGAGAAAGGCGTCCCTGGCCCAACTTTGGTCCTAGACAGTGGTGAAGCACTTTAGAGCACAGTCACCTTCTTAACCTGGTCTGGTGGAAGCGTGTTGGAACTACATGGTCTGTAAGGTCCCTTCCAACCTAAACCATTCCATGATTAATCCCTTTGTCAAGGAAGCGTTTCACCTCGTTTTCGATATCTACAACTGTGGTGGGCATCTAAGCTTGATTTCTAATCGCTGGAGGAGAAATAAGCCCAGCCGAGGCACGTTTAACTGCCGTGGTTTGATGTCTACTTTAGGGTGAGGTGAACTGGGATGCTGTAGGATCCTAAATCAATCCCATCCCTGGAGTCTGCTGGCAGCTCAGATTGTAGCAGAAAAGTTCTCCAAGTTCATAAAAGTGGTTATTTTTTCCTGTGCATGTGCAAAGGTCTAATGCCTTTTGGGGTTTTGCCATATTTTTAGCATGCGGATACTGAGGTGACCTGCGACATCCCACCTCCGTAAAGCCCTGTTTGACAGGACATCCCAACTACCATCTGTATTCTCCTTGAAATCATTGGCAGAACATGGAATAGGGGCAGCAGCAACAGTCTTAACAGCAGCAGTTATACATCACGGGTGGTAGGGGCTGAGGGCAACTGATAATTAGTGCACGGCTTTATTGGTAGTTAATTAAAAATAGATCCGAAGATGTCATGTAGCCATTACTTTTGTTTGTAAGCAGGATTTAACTGTATTGGACTCTCTGTACCTCTGGTCACACCGCACAACAATTTATTCTCCCGGAGTATGGCCCTGTCCCCGTAGGCCAATTAGGCAGAGATGCCACCTTCTGCGAGAAAGGCACGCCGAAGCCGCGTGTCTGCTGCCATCAAGGCAAGTCATCGCTTCTGCTCTTTATTTCTGATCTTCCCCACGGGTTTCCTTGGAGGGTTTTGCCCTGCGAATTATGTTGCGAGCCTTTTAATTTATGCAGGGAAGATGATTCTGTGAAAGATAATATTGTGCAATTATCTCCAGTTATTACTACAATAGTGAAATGGTGATCTTAATAATTACGCTCCTAAAGCCAGCATTTCATCAGAGGAGGGCAACTCCGACTCTAACGACGCACTTTGATGCACCATTTGTGTGATTCCTTAATTGCGCTCTCCGAATCAAGTGCCGATTCAATGACCATAAACGCCGCTTCCTATAGCCTCGTTAGATCATATAATAGCAGAAAGTTTTAATTACGGCGCCGGTTCTCTTCACAATAAATATTTCTCAGTGGGAAAGCCTCAGGAGCCCAAGGGAATTGCAAGTGGGGGGTTTACACGGGCTGAGCTTCTGCGTTCGAAGAGGAGCATCTCTCGTGTAGCAACGCTTCGGCACCAAAGCCTCCAGCCTCGGCCGCTGCCTCCGGTCGCTCACCCCGCGGGCATCACGTTGCGCTGTAACGCAGCCAGGCTCTGCAGATACATAACATGAAGGGGTTGGAGGTGATGGTGATGTAAAAATGGGTATTCTGCGTGCTTATTCTTCAATCGTTCCGCTTGGGAAGTAGGGAGGAGGCTGGGGAAGGGAGGAGGCTGGTGACAAAGGGCGTGGGTGACATTGTCACAAGAAGCGCAGCGTGCTCCTCCTTTCGGTGGGTGGGAAAGGGGGTCCCGGGTGCCCAGCAGTGCCGTGTGGCTCAGCACCGTTGCATGCCCACCCTGCCAGCTCCCACGGGAAACGCTGGTCACCTCTTCACCCGAACAACGCCGGGATCTCCTTCTGCACTCCTGCAGCTGGTGTTACACACCAGGTTCCCCCTGCTGCCCTGTATCGATAGTCCCGAGGTTTCCTTCTCTTCCCCTCTCCTCATGGAATTAATTAAATGAAAGTAAAGGGAAGGAAAAGGCACTCTCTGCCGGCTGGTGGGAGTTGCGTTGCTCTTTTCGGCACTGAAGAGGCTGTTTACAGGGATGTGTTGGAAAAAATATTTGAGAGCCGGAATGGAGAATGGAATAAACAGGAGAACAGCCCAAGTTTTGCTCAAGCCATCCATTCACTCGAGCTCCTTGTTCCCCCTCGGTGGGTTACATCATCATCTCCACTGCATTTTTCATCGTTACCTAAGAAGATTAATGGCTTTTGGATGCCAGCAGGATTTTAAAAGTCCGGTCTCTCCTCAGCATGTGTTCATATTGTGTAATTCCCTATTAAGTTTCGCTCCGGCTTCCAGGGGAGCAGAGATCTCTTGTAGGAGTGGAAGCGTGAGTGAGATTCGCTGCCGGATAGCGTTGTCACAAGTGTGGCAGGACTCCTGTTGAACCTAATGGGATTCGCATACCAGCAATCGCCGAAATAGTCTGGCCCCCAAAGCTGTTAAATTCATACCTGTTGGGCATCCATACATGAAACAGTAAGGAATAAAGCTCAGTCCCCTACTTGCTGCGGAGCAAACCCCGCCTGCAAGTCTGTTCCCTAATTTCTTAATCCCTGGCTAGCCACGACTGTCCCAGCCCTGCATATTCCCAAGACCAGAACGGCACGTAACGTGCTCGTGAAAACCCCCAGAGCAGGCAAGAAACCTGCACGGTGGTTTTTACAGAATCCCCACCCATTTTCAGCTCATACCCAGGCCAAAAACTAAACCTACGGCATTTGGCTTGATGGATTTGGGGTAAAGAACAAATTCTGGGGTAAAAAAGGGGAGAGAGCCTGGAAAGGACAGGGCTGCTGCAGGGCGACTCGGCCGAGGGGCTGCGTCTTACCCCGCTAGCATCGTTACTCCTTGGTGGTCCCTAACGAACTGGTGTATGTGTGTTACGGGTATCACACATGTATTGTGTGCGTAGGGGGTGTGTGTATGCAGAGGGGGAGATCTGCTGTAGGTATTTGGATTGTTTTGGCATTGTCATCCTGCCCGCCTAGCTGAGGCGTGTATTTTGAGGTGAGTCTTAACATTATTGGTTTCCCCTTATGACCTTTGACCTTGTTGCTTTTGATAACAAGATGTAGACCAATCCACAAGGAATTATTTGAGCAATTTTCTAAGACCATCCTGTTCTTCCCATGGCAAGATGTAAAGGAGGATTTATATATACCGTCAGCAATGTATAACCCGCCTTCTCTAACCTGTCTGGCAACTCCTTTCCGAGCGTGCTGCGAAAAGGGAGAAGCGTGTGGAGTCAGCAGGAACTGTGAATGTGCAATATGTAAAAATAAATCGGCCAAAAGGAAAGGAAAGAGGTTTTAAACTTGACAGGACAAGAGGGACTGGCCTCAAGTTGTGCCAGGGGAGGGTGAGGTTGGATATTAGGGAAAATCTCTTCCCAGAAAGGGTTTTCAGGCATCGGAACAGGCTGCCCAAGGAGGTGGGGGAATCATTATCCCGGGAGGGATTTGGGAATCATGTGGATGAGGTGCTCAGGCACATGGGTCAGTGGTGGCCTTGGCCGTGTTGGGTCAACCGTTGGACTGGGTGGCCTTGAAGATCTTTTCCAACCCGGGCGATTATAGAATTCTATAATTCCATGGTGATGTGGCTCCAGGAGAATAGTCCTCAACCAGGGGAACCCCCCCTCTGTCTCTCCAGCTCTAGGGACAGTCAGAGCCCAGCCCAGCTCTGTGTGCAGGACCGTTCCTCACCCCAGCCCCGACCCCTGGCCCCGACCCAGCCGTCTGCCTTTGCCCAGCTGCCGGACCAGCCACGGGTGCTGCGGACCCACCGCCCGCCCGCCGATGGGTGCTGCCGGGCCCGTCGGCGCTGCACTAGGTACATCGCTGTTGCACACACAGGCAGATTGTCCACCAGATGGTACAGCCTACTCTTGGAGAAATATTTGAAAGGGCAACAAAATACAGCAGAAGCCATTTGACAGTCCACATGGTTAGCGCAAAATTAGCCAAAATGACTCCCCTGGAAGCACAGCCAGTGCCGAGCAACGCTGGAGAAGGTGCTGAGGGAAGGCACCCAAACCTTCAGCGACTCGGGACAAGCCTTCTGCTCTCATCCCTGGTCCTCTTTCTGACCCAGCACTGCTATTCTGCAGCGCCCTGGGAATTTGGGATGCCTTTAGCTCAAAGCACTGCTGAGATTCGCACTGATCGCATCTGGATCACACGAGCTTACCGAGTACCCACCTCCCCGGGACGTCTCCTTCGGAGCAGGAAGAGGGAAAGGAAACTGCAGGCGCAAAGGGATTCCTCCCCTGGGCTCTGCTCCCTCCCGTGCTCCAAAAGGCAACTTACTCATCACGCGATTTATGTAAGAGGAGCCCTTTCATTTCTCAACCCCCCTGCGTTTCCTCACACTCCCCCCTCCCCAGCCCCCCATGCTGAGTCTGGAGCTCTCTAACCCACTGCTCGGCATATGGCACAACCCTGGGAAATGTGCTGGGGTGGGAGACTGGGATTTCTGTGAGCGGAAAGCTGGCAGTCCTTGCTGGGACAACCCGCATAGCCGATGTTTCCACACACTGCCTGTTCCCACATCTGCAGTAAAAGGGGGCGTGGGGGGCTGAGCAGGGGCTACCCTGACATGGTGAGGATGGGGAGCACAGGGCAGGAGCACGCAGAGACCTTGAGCGAAGGGCTGAGCCCAGGGCAGGGCACGTGGAGAGCAGGGGGATGCTGGGAACCAGCGGGCAACACGGGGCTACCGACAATCCCAAAGTCTGCTGGCTTATTCCCCATGTGCTAAAAGAGGGTTTAGTGTGGACAACATATAACAAGAGCAAAATACTAAGTTTTCCAGCTTCGCCTGAAATGATTCCATTCTTAGTTCCTGGTAGGATGTTGTTTTAGAGTGTGGAGAGACGAGGAAAGAGTGGGGGTGAGAATTGTGCATCTCACCCCGAAAATCGTGCCCCAACACACAGGTTTTCCCCGAGGAAACCAGGTATGCAATGCAGAGCATCCCAAACCGTTTCCCTTCCTGCTTTACACTCATCTGCGATGGGAAAGGAGAGAGCAACCTGTGCTGTGGTGGGTAGAGAGGACCTCAGCACTAGGGCAAAGCCTCCCCCTGCGGTTCCTCCAGACCAAGGGGAGCAAACGGGGCTGTGCCCCATCCCGGTGGAGCCGCCCTGTCCGTCCCCACCACTCGCTCCAAAGCTGGCACCTTCAGGTGGCTCGTAACAAAAATGCATACCTGTGCCACCTCGTCGTGCTCTGAAGTTAATTAATTGCTGCATCAGAACTAATAACAAACACTTTGGGCAGAACAGGAGCTGTATTATGGTTTACCGCCGGAGCCTGCGCCGAGGCTCTTGCCTCTCTGCTGCCCATGAGTGCAACCTGGCAATTGCTGACTGTAACGTTTCTATTGTGGAGTTTATGCTAAATATGCATATCTTAATTGCATTAGTCAAAATAATTAGCTAATATATTTTTGCATAATGACGAGGTAAGCAAATATCACCGGAGCTCAGTGCTTCTTGCATGAGTAAATTTGGAAAATTAATAGACTCCCAATTTCCTAATTATCTATCTTTTATTCCAAACTCCAACAATGAAATGCTACTGCACATTCCTGGGCATCTTGTCATTTAGTTTGCACCTTGAAAATTTTAAAGCACCTGGTTTTCTTTCTTACGCCCCCCCTGCCCCCTGACTTCTTGAAAAGGAAATGTGAACAATCCTTCCTCCCCTTCGCCATCTTCGGGAACGAGGCTGCAGCACCCAAACACGATCACAGAGTTCGTGAGCTTCCTGATTTGCAGATGGAGCCTGGGGTAGGATTTTGAATAAAAGCATCTTAAAATATATATATTGAATTGGAAAAGTATTAAAAATTAATTCTTGAGGTGGGGAAAATGGGCAGTGATATCTCTTAGGCATTTAATGCCCCTGGGGGTGGGCTGTTCTATACGTGTATTTTCGGAAATGCTAGTCTGGAGCATTCCTAAAGCATTAAAACAACCCACTTAATCCTGAGATTGGGCTAAAAAAAGGCTATTTTGCCAATAAGAATTTTTATGTGTCTCTAATTTGCCAGTTTTGCCTCCTGAGGTGCAAGATTCGTTTTTTTTTCTCCTGGTTAAAAAGACAGAGGTCAAAATGATGGCTGCAGAGCCGTAACTCCCCAGGACCGGTCACCGGGACGCGGCTGCCCTTGGAACGGCACCATGTGGCTGCACTCACTGCCCACCTGCACCAATTGCAAGACCCCATTGACCCCAACGCCGCCGAAACGAGCCAGCAAGTGCTCCCAGCCCCACCGCCCGGGAGCCAGACCCGGGCTCGCTCCCATTGTGCGGGAAGGGGCCCGGGCACCGTGCCTGGCCCGAGCGGAAGGTCCTGTCCTGGCACCATCCCAGCACTGATGTTTGTACGAAAGCAATTAGCCCAGACGTTAACTAGCCGGGTTTCTGCGGGGTAGTCAGCCTTGCTTACGGCGAAGTCATTTGAAAGGTGATGAAGAGAGCGCTCTGCTGATGAGATGTGCCCTAGTCCCGTGGCGATGTATCCGTGCTGTGCTCTCCGATGCCGCCAAAAGCTGGAGTTGTTCTTCCATAGACCTGCAGAATTTCCTTTGGGTCCTCAACTCCACAGCTCCAGCTGCAGTGGCTCTAGGGGTACCCCAACTTCTGTATTAACATGCAAATCGTGGCATTATGGAACGGGTCTGTACATAAAGCTTGTGTATTAATTAACACGGATCGTTAAAGACAAAGCTCTGCTGGAACGGCTACACATTCCCTCTCTTTAACCTGTAGACGGCATGGAAGTGGAGAACTGGGAGTGTCTCCACGTACCAGTGAAGAGTGCACATCTACCGGCCTGATTTCCCTGGAACTTTTCTCATCCCTTGGTCTGGGAGCCGCAGGCTGCAGACACAAAGCAGGCGTGCTCTGCTCTCCGCGGGGAACTCCTCCGCGGCCGTGTTGCTGCGCAGAGTCAAAAGGCAGGTTATTCCTTCCATTCACAGGGAGAAAGGGAATTCTTTTGCCACCTTTTTTTAGCAATAGAGGTGTTTTTCCCACTAAACCATTCATTCTCAAGGTCCCTCGCGTGGGTTTGTGCGCCTGTGGGTTTAACTACGAATTCCGAGACTGGGTTTTCCTTAAACCCTCCCTGTTTGTGGGCATTTGTGGCTTGTGTTTGCCTGGATGGTAGAGGTTGGAAATCCAATGGCAAAGGCACAGGAAGGATAGAAGGGCCCGGAGCCCTGTCGTAGCCAAGGTGCCACCCCCAATGTTGCTCACCGATGGTCCCGGCAAGACTGATGAGTTGGCAGAGACGTGGCTGATGTTGTTGGTGTGGACACAGTTCAGGCATTAGCTGCCACAACGCTCATGGCTGTCACAGGACTGGGCACATCTGGCTCACCCTGACACAGCGGGAGTCCAGTTAGGGCTTTGCGGGGTAGAAGAGTCCTTTTCTGGGTGCTGCGGTCAGTGCTGGACACGCCGGGGTACCCACAGTCGCTGCCGGTGAACCACATTTGGCTTCTGGTGTCTGTCACCAGCCCTGCCCTGGCAGTCTGTGTTTCCCTTTACAGACACCAACACTTAACCACCCTCATTCTTGGTCACCAGGGAAAAGTTTTATTATAAAATACCCGATCTGGAGAGTTTGAAAGGTACCACAGCCACCCGTTTAGCGGGATTGCACTTGTGTGCTATTAGTATTGCATGAGATAGAATCACAGACCAGTTTGGGTTGAAGGGACCTTAAAGATCATTCAGTTCCAACCCCCTGCCATGGACAGGGACACCCTCCATAGCCCAGGTTGCTCCAAGCCTCATCCAGCCTGGCCTTGGACACTGCCAGGGATGGGGCACCCACAACTTCTCTGGGAACCTGTCCCAGTGTCCCCCACCCTCTGCGGGAAGAATTCCTTCCTGATGTCCCATCTCAATCTCTCTCTTTCTGTTTAAACCCCTTACCCCTTGTCCTGTCAGTACAGGCCCTTGGAAAAAGCCCCTCCCAGCTTCCCTGTAGCCCCCTTCAGGTACTGGAAGGTGCTATAAGGTCTCCTCGGAGCCTTCCCTTCTCCAGGCTGAACCCCCCAACTCTCTCAGCCTGTCCCCAAGGCAGAGGGGCTCCAGCCCTCGGAACATCTCCGTGGCCTCCTCTGGACTCATTCCAATGGGTCGATATCCTTCTGATGCTGAGGGCTCCACAGCTGGACACAGCACTCCAGGGGGGGTCTCACGAGAGCAGAACAGAGGGGGAGAATCCCCTCCCTCGCCCCCCTGCTGGCCACGCTGCTCTGGATCCAGCCCAGGATCCGGTTGGTTTCTGGGCTGCCAGCGCACACGACCGGCTCATGTTCAGCTCCTCACCCCCAGCACCCCAAGTCCTTCTCCTCAGGGCTGTTCCCGATCCATTCTCTGCCCAGCCTGTCCTTGTGCTGGGATTGCCCCAACCCAGGTGCAGGACCTTGCCCTTGGCCTGGTTGAACTCCATGAGGTGGGCACGGTCCCACCTCTCCAGCCTGTCCAGGTCCCTCTGGATGCCATCCCTTCCCTCCAGCGTGTCACCGCACCACACAGCTTGGTGTCGTCAGCAAACTTGCTGAGGGTGCACTCGATGCCACCGTCCGTGTCACTGACGAAGATGTTAAACAGCACCAACACCGACCCCTGAGGAACACTGCGCGGCACTGCTCTCCACTCAGACATGGAGCTGTTGACCACAACTCCTCGAGTGAGACCCCATCCAGCCAATAAGGTTACGGATTGCTTACATCAAATCATTACAGGCCTTGTTGCCCACCTCTTCATACATCGTAGTTTTAAAAATACTCTGTGAAGGATAGCAATATCATAAAATGTCCTTTAAAAATGGAAATCGTTCAGGGAAGGAGGTTGTTGGGCCATTTTGATTCGTCTTCACAAAAGAATCTGGCCTTTTCCAGAAAAGCTGCATCGTGAGTTTGAGAGGCAGAACGGTCTTTCCAGTCAAGAAACCTCCTGTCCAATGCAGCCTTTTGTGTGGTGTGCTGTGACACCGTGCTTTGGCAAGTAAAATCCAGGGAAACCCTGCGTAACTCGCGCGGAGGGAAAAGGCATTCCTGTATTTAAAACCCCCACGGCTGAAGGATGTGGAGGCGCGAGCTGAGAGGATGCTCGCAGGATGGGTCCCAGCGGGAGAGACGGCGCCCGCGGGGTCCGTGTTCTCACGTACGGAGCCTGGGGACTGCCCCGTGCACCTGGAAATGCCCCAGTGTTTTCAGAAGCGTGGTCGCATCCTGGGAATCTGAGCAAAATTACTGGAGAGGTGCAGACTCGGCGCCGGAGAAGGAATTGGTTACGCTTTGCTGTGGGGCTGGTGGCACCGGGCCGGGCTGCCCCACCACTGGGTTTTCCGCAGTCGCGTCGGGAAGACGGTGCCGCTCGTACCACTGTAATTTCCGAGCTGCACACGCCGAGGGTGCGCTCGTGGGGGGGTTTAACCCGTGTTTGGTATATCACTGTCACTAACTGTCTCGGGAAACTTCTGCAATATAAATGAACCAGCTGGTATTAGCGAAAGTGTGAAGATCTTTTTTTTTAACTCCTGCGGCGGGGGGAAGGGAAGGGGAGTGGGTGTGTGGGAAGGTTTGTCACATAAAGCTGAGAGATTTGGGGGTTGTGAATATGATTTTAGTAGAGTTCAGGATATTCTTCTTATTTTATTTTTTTGCTCTACCGTGTTTCGGGAACTCTGCCCGTTGTGCCGCGACGATTTGCTCGGTGGCTGCGATTAAGCTTTCTTGGCGCATTTGCATTTTGGAAATCCTTGCTGCTGGGAATCCCAGTGGGAAGTGGGAGCCAAACCATCAAGCCTGGCCCCTTCTAGCCCCTCCGTGAGCACCAGAGCCCCCCACCGTGTGCTCAGGACATGCAGCTGGCTCAGCAGATGCTGGGGGTAGGCGTGAAGGATTTTAGGGCAGCACAGATCCATGTGGGAGATCCTCCGTCTCCTCCTTTTCATCCTACATGTCCAACGTGAAAGACAACCCCCCGCACAAAAGGCACGTGGCCTCTCCACGGTTCGGTTGTACTTCTCCTTCTCAGTGAGATGGGGGTGTATTGAATCCTCTGAAAATGTCAGTCATTCACTTATTTTTCAGTGGACACAATCTGCAGAAATAAGAAAAGCTGCTCCTCGATGGCAGGCGGCTCCGTTGAGATATGCCTCCCATCTCCTTCCCTCCCTTGGACTTCTTGGAAGTTTTTCCAGCAGGATCATCCACTGGGGGAGATGGGATGTGACATTTGCAGCCTTTTGTTTGCAGTCTCGGCCAGATTGGAAGCAATCACAAGTCATTTCCATCTCAGGCTCCTGCTCCAGCCTGCCGGGAGCAAGCCGGGGGTTGCGCAGGAGCTCCTGCTTGTGCGTGGGGCGAGCTGCAAGCTCTGCCCGTCGGTCCAGGAGGGCGGCGGAGATGAAGCAGATGCCATCCCGCATCCCGACCTGCTCCCTTGGCGGGCAGGGCTGACTCGGGGCATCCCCTGGCAGTGGTGGGGGGGTTAGAGCCAGCCCAGCTTGGTTCTGTAAGCAGTAGTGTAATCAAGGTCGCAAGGGACAGCGGAGGTGCCAAGGTCCACTCTTGCTGTAACATGAGCACCATAGCAGGTCACTCAGATTGGACAGGGTGGCCTCACCGGTTACTCGGTGGGACCGTGCCACACGGCACTCCCAGCATCCCACACCCCCTTGCCATGAGTTTTCAGCAGCACGGGGTGCTGAGCATCATCTCCAGGCTCTGCCTGTGGGTCTGGGGGCCACCACGCTTGCCAGGGTAATGCTGGAAAAGCCGGTTCATCCTGTGTCCCCCCTCCCCCAAGCCGTCTCTGCCTCGGGGAGCCGGTTTCTCCTGCCGCGGCGAGTCCCAGCACGCCGTCCCTGATTTAGAGCCAGCTGCTCTGGTTTCTCCGAGTTGAAAATTGTACTGTCAGCAATATCACAAAAGTGATTTCTTTATCAAAGGTCATTACCAATTATTTTGTAAAGAACTGACGCTTCAGTAATTACCTGATTTTATCTTTTTTTTTATGTAGGTCATTTATATTTCATTATTGTCATGTTATGGCCTATCTGCCTGCAAAGAGGCATATATTAAAACCAGCAACTTCGCCTTAGTGTCAGAATTATTGCCCTATATTTCATTTGCCATTTTATCTACTGTTCTGGAGAAGATCATAGCTTGTTAGTTAAAGTGTTATATAAACTAACACACAGACGCACACATACGCGTGCTCCTCTCCCAACAGTTCCCTCTCTATTTCCCTACAGAGCCAGCAGTAACGGATTCCCTAAACGCAGAGGGCAGTCACTGGTACCCGGTTGTTTTTACATCACGTCCCTGTGAACAACCCCGTTACCTCCTGCGAGGGGACGCGGGATCTGGCAGTGTTGTCTTTCCCTATGGGATGGGGATGCCAGAGGGTCACCGAGGCAGGATGTCGTGCAGGGGCACGTTCCCATTGCCCTGCTGCTCCTGGGGAACCTGACCACACGAACCTGACTACACCCCCCCACCCCAAACAAGTGATTCCAGCAGGTGGGATATTTATTTATTATCAGCTCTGGGTGAATCGTTTGGAGCAAATGTGATGAATTAAAAGTCTTATTTAACCCATGGGATAACCACAGGTAGATCCCGGCTCCCTTACGTCAGTAGTTAAAGATGATCCAGCAGTTAGCTGTTGGATAACTAAAACTCAGGGATTAGTCCCACTGAGTGGATCTGCTGGAGAAACTCTCCTTAACATGTGTGGAGGATACCCACAGTGTCTTTCCGGGACTCCGTGTGCCCACGCAGGCACCGTACAGCGTAAGCAGGACTGGGTTGTGATAAAGCATCCCCATGGGTACACAGACGAGAAGGAAAATAGCTCCACACACAGATGAATTTATAGTCCCAGCTGGGAACTATCAGCTAAAAACACCACCGACAAACCCAAAAAAGCCCCCCCCCAAGTCCCCAAATCGAGGAGAAGGCAGTAATATTGAGTGCAATCTGTTCTTTCCACACGCTCTGGCTTATTATTAACCACCGCTACTTTTTATTTCTCGTCGTGTCTTGCTGATTAGCAATTCCTTGGAAGAAATTTTTGCGGTTATAAGTGGCTTGTAAAACACGTATTTGTTAGCTGGAAAGAAAACTAGGCCAGGTCCAAGATCTGGTAGCCATGCAAGCATCTAGCGAAGACATCCAAGCCGCGTTCAGGGGCCGAGAGTCTGTGAGAGGCCAGGGGTCTTCGGTCCAGTAGCCAAGGGTGTACTGGTATAGGGGTTCATGATAATTATTACAGCACCCTATTAAAAGTATTGAATTAATCCTTGTTAAATCCCAGAGGGTTTGGAGACTATTGGGCTGTTTCTTATACGGTTTTACAGTTTAGCACCGGCCAGGCGGAGGGAGAGGAGGGGAGTGCGGGAGTGGGGGTGGTTATTCCTCTGACATCCCAGAGCAAAACCATCCTACTGAGCCAGTAATTCTGTAATGGGGCTGTCTTGTATTATCATTTATGTTTCTCTAAGAGTGTTTTACTAATCTACATAGCGTTTAACTATAATCCAGTTATCTGACGTCAGTAATTTCAGTGTCCTTTGTCGTAACAAACCTCTGGTGTGAAATAGTTGGGCCGGAAGGCCTGGCACATGGTTGTGGTTATTCTGCAAACCTGAGTGTCCTCACCCACCTGGGTGCTTGTAAGCTGGGCTCCAGGGTCCGCAGAGACCCTCCGACCCGTGATCTGGGGGGCTCGGTGTGCCCTGGCACCGCTGGCGAGGACCAGCCCCATCTCGGGGTGAGGGCAGGGCGCAATCCCAGCTGTGCTGTCCAGAGGTGAAGGTGTTTGCAGTGCTCTTGGCATCACCCTGTGCCTGGCTGTGGGGTGCAAGCACCAGCCATGGGGCAAAAATGACAGGGAATTAATTGGTAGCAACTATGATTTATTTTCTGAAGCACAGGAGCACCCCGAAGAGGAGCGTGCCCGAGACCACCACCTCGGTGCATAGAGCCATCAAGGAGCTGTCGGAGAGCGATGTTCCTGCGTGACCTCACCCTTCCTCCGTCTGGATGCAAGGCAGGAACAGTTAGGAGAGCTGGAAAATATATGTAATGGCTGTCTTTTGCCAGATGTGTGACTAAAACCAGATGTGACAGATAAGCTAAGAACAACTGCATGTCAGCTCACCCAAGGGTTGGGGAAAGCAGCCCCTGTTCGGCTGCGGAGAGGCAGGGTTAACTCCAGCAGCGCTTCCTGACCTGCTTAGAAAAATAGCTACGGAGGGGCTGCAGGGGGTTTATAAATCAGCAGCACCGATCGCAGCATGTGGGATGTTCTGCTCAAAAAATAAAACGTAGGAATAAACGCTGACCTGACATCTGCCAAAAGGAGTTACGGCGGCAAGGCTGCGAGATGAGAGATGCTGCGAGTGTGAACAGAAGATGTGAGACACGAGACCGTCTCCAGCAAAGGTGGCAACAGCTCCGGCGTTGGATGAGACAGGGGAGAGACCCGCTGAAAGCAGAAGGGAAAATCCAAAAGCTAAATTGCCTCTCGGCGCTTGAAGCTCACGGACTGGGAGCTGAGGTTGGAGCGGTTGTGCCCCTCCAGCCCTGGAAGCAAGCGTGGCCAGTGGGGAGGGTCCCGGGGGGAGCGGCCGGGGAGGGAGTGGACACCGGGGCACTGCGGGGAGGATCATTTTATGCGTAGGTAACTCTGCCAGACACGTCTCTTGCTCTACTTAGCATTTAGCCTCCCCTGCCACCATCGCATGTGCGGTCACAGATGTTAGCATTTATCTTTCATTTCCTTTAAAACTGGCAGGTAGAGCTGTGTCTGACTGGGGCGGGGGTGGGCGCAGGAGACCCTCCCCACACCTCTGCTGCAGCTGCATCCAATGTCCGCATCTGTGCCTCTCCTCAGCACCACGTGAGGGTCCCGAGGACACTCGGCTCCATCCGAGGAGCAGTGCTGCAGAGCGGGTAGTTCTGCCTTCTCCTTATTTTATTTTTTCCCTTTCGCTCAAAAAAAAAGTCTTATTTGGGAAAAGTTGGCTTAAACAAATGTGTCCTGGTAGGTTAACCGTGGAGAGCTGCTGCCGCGAAGAAGCTTTTGGCACAATTTTTATGCTTAGGGGGCGACTGCTCTTGGCACAAGAACCTCTTACCTCCTATTTTTCAATTAATAAATCAGTAATTCGCCCTTTTCCATGTCCTGGGTGCAGCCGCGGGTTTGGAGAGGGAGAAAGGAGGGATGTGCAAGAGCACTTGTCATGCTGGCCAGCTAATGAGAGACTAACGATACCTATAACAATGCTTTTAGGGTTGCAGATCCCAACCCCAACCCTGTCCCTCGCCTGTGTGTGATTGAGCCAGTCCATAAACGACGTTGAATATCAGAGACCTGAGTCTGAAATTGCTGTTGCACAGACAGCGAAGCTGAGGTTTACATCCCAGCTGACAGCCTGACATCCCAGTTAATGCCTTAAGTAGAACTTAAGTGGAAATGTTTCTCGTTCTTTGGCCCAAGGAAGAAGTCCAGCTCCAGTGGGCGATACTCGGCTAAGCCTTGCTCTTGGGCCATGCCTACCCAGTGACTGGTAGCACAGGATAAAGCACATTCCGCTCTTTTCTTGGGAAAACCCACAACCACTACGAAAAAGCCTTCCAAAACCGCATACAGAATCAGCGTGCCAGCCGCCAAGCCAGGCCTTCCCGAGCTGGAAAATCCCAGATTTAGGATTGTGCACATAACTCCCACTCCTCCCTCCTCTGCGTTTCCACTATGACAGACTGCAGCCTCCTGGTTTTGGATACAATTCAACACGTTTTCCCTTAAAAATGCCATTTTTTGCTGTGTATGAAGTCGAAGTCTCGCTATCCAAGGGTGGAAGGTGGGAGCACCGGCTGCTTTCCGCGTGGGGCCTACCTCGTGTCCAGGGAGGTGTGCGTGGGCCAAGGTGGAACCGAGCCCACGCGTCTGACCTTGCTTATGATTTATGACGTGCCAGTGGATGTGTTTGTAGGTATCTACGTGCATATAAATACGTATCTATGGATTTAATGGTGTCTATACGCACACGTGTGCATTAGAAGGGGTGGGATTTACATAGGCCCTACACAAAATGAAAGGGCACACGTGATTAACTACACACCCACACTTTAAGTTCCACAGGACTGCAATTATATCGCCTTGCAAACTTTTTAAATAAAAAAAGTAATTACCTTACAAATGGAAGCCTCGTTAGATAACTTCATGAAGGAATTTACACGGTTTAATTAAAGAAGCAGCTCTGCCTTGTCCTCCGCGTACGACGAAATAAGGCAAATAGTTTTAAAATATTACACTCAATTATACTTATAAATCTTGCGCAGGTAATGAACATATTCTTTAGATTGCAGAAAGAGCTGGACACTTATCTTACTCTTTAAGATAAAATACCACATCCGTATAATGCATTGCTAAGCTTCCCTTTTACCATACACGTTGCCCAGAATCCCATTTTCTATTAAATAATAATCATTGTAATTAATAGACTAGTTATTTTATCTCCCTAATCTGGTTACAGTAATTTATCAAAGGTATGTAAATGAACGCCACAAAAAAATCCAAATAAAGCCGTTCATTATTATTTTCTAAAGGGTACATGTCTCTTGCTGAAGCATGTAAAATGTAATTCTCTTGAACTTAATAAGATACTTGACTTGGCGTAATTCTCGGAAAGAAAATCCATTCGATACTTTACTTTTTTATGTCACACTCAATTCGTTTTACTTACAATTCTCTGGCAGTTAAGGCTTCCTAACGGGCTGTTTTCCACAGGCACTTCCCGTGACCATCAGAGATGCCACTGATGGAGAGGTGGGATGTAATTCTCACCCTGCTTTGCCTCGTGCCGCCCTGGGGATGCTGGGGCTGCGAGGCTGGCTGCTGTCCCGCGGTTCTACAGCTCCTCACCCGCGCATCCCACCGTCTCTGCCTGCTCCAGCGCAGTGCCGGAGTGGGGACGTGGAGGTTTCACGGGACGTGGCTGGCGGGTCAGAAGACAGGAGGGGAAGCTTGTGCTCTTGGTCTGCTGGACAAGATGCCAGAACACAGTCCCTCGCATCTCGGAGCAGCTGAGGGAGCTGGGGGTGTTCAGCCTGGGGAAAAGGAGGCTCGGGAGAGACATCGCTCCCTACAACTCCCTGAAAGGAGGGTGCGGGGGGTGTGTGTGTGTGTGCGTTGGTCTCTTCTCCCAAGGGACAAGTGACAGGACAAGGGAAAACGGCCTCAAGTGGTGCCAGGGGAGGTTTAGACTGAGTATTAGGGACAATGTCTTCCCAGAAAGGGCTGTCAGGATTGGAACGGGCTGCCCAGGGACGGGGGAGTCACCATCCCGGGAGGGACGTAGGACATGTGGACGAGGTGCTGAGGGACATGGGTTAGTGGTGGGCTGAGCAGTGCTGGGTTAATGGTTGGACTGGATGATATTCAAGGTCTTTTCCAACAGTTCTATGATTCCATCATCTCCAGATCACAGGGTGCTCTCGTGGTGTCACTGGTCTGAGCGTTATTCAACACAATGTACGTTCAGTGGTGATTTCGCCTGAGTGAGGACTGCAGCCCTTGGTGTACGTTGCGCGTGTCTCATTTCCGAGCCGTTAATTCCAAACCAGTTAAACAAAGTGAAGGAAAACATTCAAAGGGTATAACGTAGCTACTAATAGAGGCGGCGTGGGCACCCAGATGAAAGGGATCTGATTAATGATAGCACCTGAGATAAGTGGCACTTTAACCAACTTTAACTGTTGATGTATGATGACATAATGTCCCCTCCAATTAATGACAAGGATATAAAACACCTGTATTTAGCAGAGCAGATGTTGCTTTTATGGTTAAATGCACACAGAAATTGACTTTTAAAGGACCAACGTTAACTTCTCCATTATTTGTTTCTCTATTTGTTGCATCGTGTTGGGAGCAAGAGTAAAATGTAACCCCACGTGAGAGGCAGGAAGAGTATGTGCTCTTCACTAATCGTAATTTATAGGTCGTCTCAGGGCGGTTTATGGAACATAGGGTTCTCTTTGCTGTTACATGGCTCTAGAGGCATCTCTCCCAATACAACTTCCAAGCAGGAGTAGAGTTTTGGAGATATATATGGAGATATCCCTTTGGCCACAAAGGGATAACTGCCTTTGGATCCAGCTAATATCTCTACTGCAGCTCTGGTCACGGGTTTTTATGCTTTGACCCTAAGGGAGCCAACTGATACTGTAAGTCATTCATATGCACACATCTATGTTATGCAATCCAGTTGCTATTTTCTGAGGAAAAAAAACATGTGTTGGGAAAATTCCCATTGAGGGTAAATAAGGATAAGGGACAGTTTATGTCCGGGGTAATCAAAGGATCCCACTTTTCTCCTTTGGTTTTGCAAAGCATTTTTGGTGTGTTTGCTCCACATGAAATACTCAAAACGGGGAGAAGGTGTTGCATTTCTCCATTGCTTGTCCTCCCAGAAGATGTCACGAGTATCTGCTGTCACCCACGTCACCCCAGGCGCTGGGTGAAGAGCACCCAGGTGGGAGCAGACCAGGTCGGGATGCAGGGAAAGAGCATGGAAATTATCATTCCTCTCAGCTCCCGTGCTAATGAGCAGCTCACACTTCCCAGGACTGCCTTCTCTTTCTCTCCTGAGGTTTAAAATACAGTAGCTGCATATGGGCTCTACGGAGGATTTATTTATAGAGCGTAAGCATTTCCAACTCTTCCAAGTTGATCGCAGCACGTCTTACAATATTAGGCATTGGTCTTAAAGTCCCAGCTTCTACAGGCTTAGTATTTCATGAGAATCAAAGATTTCAGTGGGTAAATGAGAAGTGTCTGAGCCTCTGGCAATGGAGAAATACAACAAAACATATTCTAGAAGTAGCCTATCAACAACCCTGTGCTCCTTCCCCTCCTCACGGACAAGACAGGGAGAACTGCTGACCACCTGGTCTCTCCGTTAGCATCTCAAGTCACCCCTGGTCTCTCCGTTAGCATCTCAAGATGCTAACGTGGTAGCACGTATGAGAGACACTAGTGTGTTGCATATTATGGGCTATAACTGAGATTTAAAAGAGTATTTCTTCATCTTCTGGCTGGTTGGTGTTTAGAATTACACAGCATTACAAAGATTGCAATATCTTTTCCCATTATTGTGGTTTTTATACTCAGCCTTTTGCAGCTGTTAAAGCCTTGTGTCTCTGTGTCAGGTGTCCTTGACACAGTAAGAATTTACCTAAGAAACAGCATCCCAAGACAGCAGAAGAGCATCCGTGCCGTTCAGCAAGCATCTCATCATCAGGCCACTTAAACACTGGTTTCACTCCTCAAGGAGCTCCCCAGCTGCCATGTGGGGCAGAAATTCAACAGAGAAGCAGGAGAAGAAGCTGAAGGAAAGCAAACCAGGGCTATATTGTCCGTGTCTCTCAGGAATCACTTTGTGTGAGGAATCAAACACAGTGACTTGTATTTTTCTGTTCACCATATGTCTTAATTTCACATCCATCACCCTAAACCTGCTTCGATTCTGACACCAAGTTCTTCAAATCGTATTTTTCAAACTTTAAAATACAGCTCAGTGATGATAGCTCAAATATGGTCAATGACCTTTCCTCTTAGAGAAAACAGAAAAGACCTGAATCTTGATATCCATACTTGTATAGTAAAAAAAATATGTATTTTATATATATATATATATATATAAATATATACCGAGCAAAATTCACTACATCCCTTATAAGGACTGTCTTGGTGTGTATTGGACTTTTGTACCCAATCTACGGTCCAACAAACTGCCTTTTGCTGCCTGGAGATAACCCCTCTGAGGGCAGGGTCTTTCGTACACAGTCACGGAAGCAGGAGCTTGGACTGCGAGTTTGAGCGTAGGTACCACCTCTTTCTTCACTTTTGCATGGCAGTCGGTACAAAGACAGTGATAATAAATTAATGCTTTGTTGGCTTGCTGTGTGTAGGAACAGCTGGCTTTATTTCATCTAAAATACAGGGATTATTTGGGATGTTTTGTTTGCACGTGATCCCTTTGCTTTTGCTTGGCTCGCGTTTTTTACGTGTCTCATGGCAGGATCTGGGGTCAGACTTGCAGTTAAGGAAGAAAAGGAGGAAATGTGGCGTTTCAGGGGTGATTTGCCATGTGTGAGGAACAGCCCACGGCGGTGCCCAGCAGCAATACAGGGGGAAGGAGTTCATTTTTGTTCTTAAGGACATCAGGTGCTTACACACCCGAAACATTTCTGTAAATATTTATTGGCCAAATAACGCCTTTGGAATTGCTTGCCTTTCCTTGGGGAACTCTGAGGACTTCTTCTGTGTGCCATCTTCCCCAGATTTTGCCCCATTAGTGAGTCTAATATCCTGCTATTACCTGGCATTGTGTTTGGCCCTTTAGCCTTGTTCTTGTTCTAAAAATTAAATGGTGAGGGCAGAGTTTCTTTTCCTTCCCTTCTCCCCCTTGAAAGCAATGGGTAAGTGCTCATTTGGCTCTTCCCACCTTTCTGCTGCGCTAAAGGTCTTGCAGAGCCCGGTGCTCCTCGGTGCGAGCGGGGTGGCTGCATTTGGCCCTTTGAGGGCAGCCACCTACTATCTGCCGTCACAGGGCATCCTGTAGAGGCTATGAGAAGGCATGGAAGCAAAGGAACGTTCAAGTTGCCATACAAGGAATGCAAAATCATGTCCAATTATCACAGCTTTCCTAAAGATCCTAAAATATTGCTTCCATAAGTCAGTCTGAGGCAGAGAATTACATTCATTTCATCCCCCTGAGATTAGAGAAGAAGTTCAAGTTTCTGTTCTAGATAAATAAGATTTCCTTAAAGCAGTTTAACAGCTGCAACCCAAAAAAAAAAAGGGTAGAAACAGTGAAGACATCCATTTTCTGCAATCAGTCGCACAGTGGCAGGTGCAAGTCAAGGGGCATGGCCTTTAGCAGGACCCAAGGGTTGGCCGGAGCATTGCCAATTAATCATCCAGTAAAATGCACTTGACAGCTTGGAGAAGTCTCCAATTCTTTTTCTCATGATTGCATTGCTAATTTGGTCTTTAAACTTACTAGGAACAGGCAAGACTTAAAGAAAAGCTGTCAAGTTTTCGAATATAGTTTTTTTTTCAGGGGAAGCTTTTCTGAGTTGGTTCAGTCAGTCACAGCTCGTGAGCAGCTAATACAGCTCAGCAAGAAGGCATTCGAAACAGTATTTCACCAGTGATGGGTATTCTCCACGGTGTTAATCTGCATGGGCTAATGCACGTTTTCTTTTGGGCATGACGTAAACCCCTCTTTTGTTTCACCCACCTGTTTTATTTTAGGCAAGACTGGTGAGAGATGATGCCTGAAGGCTCGGTTTAGGTGCCAAAGTCCATGTGGAAAGGGCACACAGGCATAACTTGATGTTTCAGAGAAGTGCTCAGACGTTCGAGGTCACTTCACTGGATCCAAAACACAATTGGGGTCCTCAAAATACTGCTGACTATCCCAGGAGTGTCTGTATTTGTAAGCCATGACTCTGGTGTCCCTCATTTGTCTGGGAACACCTAAGCCCTTTGGTAACGACTGCGGTGGGCAGATGCATACGAGTATGCCTGGAGAGTCCAGGTTCAGGGAGCATGGTCTCTAGCCCCACCACAGCCCACCCTGCTGCAAGCAGACATTGCCATCCCTGTGTCCCTGCCCAGCCATCATGGGCTGTGTCTGACCATGGGTGCCCTCATCCAGCCCTGCTTCTAGGGAGCCCACGGTGACCCAACAAGAAGAGACCTCAACATGGAAACTGCTCTGTCCCAAAAGGCTCCTGGCTTGTTTACCAGAGGCTGGAAGTGGAAGCAGCCCCCCCAGGCTTGGTGACTTCAGCAGGAGGTTACACCCTGATGTTGGTCTTCCAGCACAATTTGGGCATTGCTCTTCAGATTCAAGTCAACGCTCCATGGTCTCTGATCCTTAGAGATCCCCATCCCATCTTGCCCTGGACAAAGCAGGGTTAACATTCACTGCAAGGCAAGGAGGGTCCTATCCAGAGCATTCAACACAACAAGCATAGTGATCCAGCTCCTGAAGAAACCAGTGGCTGGGGTCTCCTTACCATGAGATGGACTCCAAACCATCGAAGATAGCTACAGGGTAAATGGAGGTGCCAGGGTACCTTGTGTCCCTTTAAAAATCATGGGAAAGCAAGAGGTAGTAGTCGTTAGTGCATTAGTGATGAAAAGGGTGACTGAGAAAGTACAGTTTAGGAGTAAAATTGGGATGAAATTACAATACCAGGGTAAAAGAGAGGACCAGAGTCATGGTGGGGGGCTCCATGGGGTGTTACCCCCCTCTCCTGACTGGCAGAGGTTCAGTTCATGTGGTGGCCTGGGCTGTGTCTCCATTTGTGCAAATAAAGAAGGTGTAAAGGAGGTGTAAAGTTGTCCCCAGTCCCATGGCACTGTCTGGATGCATGTGGGTCTTGCGCAGGGCTGCTTAGAAATGCTGGTTGTTACCGCCAAGAGGACACTGCGACACAAGGGGGGGAGTGCGTACATGCACATACGTGTGCACATGTGTGTGCATTGGGGCCCATGTGCTATACTCCTACACGTACCCAAAATACAACATTATTCTGTGGGAGAAATACATAAAAAGTCGTGACCTTGTGCCCACAGCGTTTTAGAAAAGCACCGTAGTAGCTTTATACCGTGTTTTCCTATTTTCTCAAAATAGTCAACTTGTTTGTTTGATGCCAACATCTCATAGACCGAAACAGCTCACTGGGGGATTTGGGCATGAGTTGGCACGTGTTACTTCTAGTTTATGTAAGGTCTTACTGCAGTTTCTATTTTTAACCACGTTAATAAAAAGGATTGTTCATCATTATACCAGCTTAGCAGACACAAATCACATGCCTAGGCAAATCTTAAGGGGAAGTAAGGTGATTCATTCCAATAATCCTCTGCTGCACAAAGTCACAGTAAATCCTGGTTCTAATAAGTGGGTTGAAAGCTAAGACCTTAGGGTTCCTCTGTCTAGCGTTTGGCTCTACTTGCTTTTGCGATGTCACATTTCCATTTCCACTATTTAGCTCCAGTGAAAAAGAATAAAATGCCCCAAACCCAGAAACTGAGCCCTTTGTCAACACATGACTGATCTTAAACGAGTAATACCAAAAGACAAACATTAATAACTTGCAGTCTAAATAAGTTTGAAAGCTCTTTTTTTGTTGTTTTTAAATATAAAAATAAACATGGAAAATGTTTTTTCCTAGAAACGGAGCCAGCAGTGCATTATCTCGGCAGACCGCAGCTGGACAGCAAATGGCACGAGGCTGTGGTTTGAATCCTCTACTTCAAGCGAAACATGACGGAGCCAAGGACAGGCAGGAGCTGTGTTGGCAGAGGGAGGGGAGGAAATGCAAGTGTACGTGAAGTTAAGGGGGTTACTCCAGTGCAGAGCGGGGAATCAGACACTTCCCTGTAAACAGCCAGGCAACAGGATTTGCATGGACACAACTACTGTCAGAGGCTGAGAAATTTTTAATCTGAATTAAGAAAGATATATTCTGGTTCCCAGAGGCGCCCACTCTCAACCTTGATGTATCTGTGGGGTGCTCTTCCCCAAAACAAGATGAGCTCTTCAGTGAAAAAGGGCGATGTAGTGGGTTACAAGGGGAATATTGAGTATGTCAAACCTATGGGGACCGAGTCATGTTTACTTTGACATCAAGGCAGGTCAGCGACTCGGTAACTTAAGTGTTGTCCAGACTGTACTGGCTAATGGTAGCCAAGCTGTCCACTCACCTTCCCGTGTCAGAGCAAAGATGTTGTGTCCTTGACATCTCTCATCAGGAGCTACCTCCACAGGGAAGGCCAAGACGTGCTGGATGATATGCAATGGCCATATTACACCTATAATGCCCTTCTGATTGAGGATGCTGTTGTATCAACATGCAGATGCAGGGAAAGAGGAATAAAGTGTTGTGGTCTACTGAGAAGGGCACCTTGTTTGTGTTTAGGCTTGGACTTGGTTCTTGTGTACACCACGGAGGAAAAACTCCAACCCTACATGCAAGAGATGTGAAAAGATTTTGGAAATACCTGCAGGACAGCAAATGGCCTAAAAGCCCTTTGTCATAAGTGATCAAGAGCCAAAGGGCAAGTGGGAGATGCCCAAGACAGGACCAGGTGGCCACCTCCTGTGAAGACCCAGTAGAGCTGGAGCGGGGAGCTCGTCTCCCCACGCCACTCTGGTCTCAAGACCTGAGCTGGCATCTCAGCGCAGCCCACGGGGACGTGCAACGCCAAGGTCAGGTGTCCTGTCTCTGCTTCTCTTACCTGCTGTGGATGTGCCCAGAATCAAAAAACCTTGCATTTTGGTGATGGTCATGTTACAAGTGGACAAATGAGCAGATGTAGTTACTGAACACGAGAGGTCAAAACCTTCCTTTCGTCGTTCTCTCACTCCTGTGTAAAACCAACAGTGATGGAGAAGAAAAGCAAGAGTCATATCTTTTGTTAAAGAATTCTTACTAATTCCTCCTTTTCCTCAACATTTACCAAAAAATAAAAAAAAAGTCACCAGGGCTTAGACCCCTCAAAGTCCTGTCTGTTACGGTAACATTAAGTATCTTACATTCACAATTAATCCAATAAAGCACGGAAATTCCAAGTTAAGCCTGACACCCTGCAATCATGCCGTTGTTATAGTAAAAAGGCACAATTATGTAAGCGAGACCTGAATGTCAGTTTGGATTTTCTCTTAAAATTGTGTTCCTTGCTCTCCATTTTAGAGGCGTGAACATGGCTCTTCAGCTGCAGCCCACTGGGTTTTGGGGGATTAAATCCAGCAGTGACAGTCCCTCATACGTCTCCTGACTTTTATCCCTCCTGGACATGTCCACTGTCTTTTGCTAAGAGAAAAGGAGTTTCTGGGAAAAGCCTTTTATAATAACACAATGGCTGTGGGGCATTAGTGCTGGCACGAGGTGGAGAGCTTCCCATTTCTGACCTGCTGCTCCACGATCCTCAGCGGTTTCCAGAGTCAGGATTAAATTAGGATTACATTGCTCAACCTCTAAAAAAAACCCCAACAAACCAAACCCCAAACAGGAAAGGATGAAATGTAGGATTAACAGCTCTGGGCAACAATCTAGGCAAATCTGTTGGTTGCTCGAAGATCTTGAACTCGTAATACGGAGATTTTGTGAAATTAGGAGTTTGAAGCGCTGCTTGTAGCAGCCTGCGCTAGGCATATGGCTAAACCAGCCCTAATCTCTCCGACAGCCACGTCCATGTGAAGAGCTGGAAGATGCTGCGAGACTCTTCCTTTTTTTTCCCAGAGAAGTAGATTTTTTGGATGTGAAGAAATTCTATAAATAGCAAAATACCTAAGGGTAATAATAAATGGTAATAGATGTCCAGAAATGGCAAAACACGGCTGTGTGCTGGATGTCTTGAATTCCCTTCCCTCCTCTCTGCCTTGTTGCCCATGGAGCAAATTTCAAAGAGTCTTGGGGCACCTCTTGACACTTTCCAGAATAAGACCTAAACCCTCCTTCTCTTCCTTGGAAATGAGCCCAGATGGAGACTTTTGGCCAGTTCAGATGGCAGCACCTGAGCTCTGCAGCGCAGAGCTTTCAGCAGGAGAGAAGGGAGATGATGATGGTGAATCGCATCCTGCTGCTTGGGGATGGCTGGACCTCAATTTGTTCCAAACCCACCGAACCCCCTTTGATGGGAGAAGAATCACACAAGCACAGTCATGCCCAGACTGAACGCTTTTCCATAAAATAACACTGTCCTCTCCAGGGTGCGGATGCATCAGGGCGTTATCAGTAAATCCATGGATCTGTGTGTGGGGTTACCCCAAATCCCAAGCTGAAATGCAGTGGGTTATCACTTTAATCACACAGAAATGTTACATTTTCTTGAAGGCTGATATTGGAAGCCCCTCGTTGCTGCCACAAAGATTATGACAACACTCCAACCTGTTTTAAACTTGAGGAAAAGTGTCATTATCAAAATGTCATTCCAGCATGCATGCTGGCTGCTTTTATGTCTTTATGCTGCCTTTGATACCAGGAAAAAACCCACATTTTATGCGTGAGCATAGACTTTCCAACCTGTTTCCACCCAACTTTTCAAGCTAACACAGCCAGGGACATATCCGTGGTCTCTAAATATGGATCCATGGAAGCCAGACAGTTCTTAGCAGTGGGTAGCCTGTATCTCTGACCTGAGTCCATCCCTGACCCCTTGAACGATGGAGCTGTGGCTGGTTGAAGGGTTCACACGTGTCTCCATGGAGACAACGCGCTGATGGTTGAGGACAGAGCTCTTCTGCAACCTGAAGGAAACGTATTGTGGGATTCAACAAAACGATAATGCAATAACAATAAATAACAAAATGACACGCCCCTTGTCTTACTAAGGTTCAACAGGGAATTTTTGCGGACTTTTCTTGGCTGGGAAATGATGCAGAAAGTGTTAATAGCAGAATTGTACTGATTTGGAAACGGCTGGCCCTATATGATAAGGTAGCAGGAACATACACAAAGCAAATAAGGCTCCAGACAAAGGGATCGTCGCCTGTTGAGTGTCTAAACTCCTCCGTCAGCGAGTGCGGATCCGTACCCGCTCTGGGAACCCAGATGGATGACATAAAAGCCATGCATCTTTATTAGCAGCCGTTGTGCAGCATCTGGAAGCAGAGCGGGAAGGCCCAAGCAATTATTTTGCAGTACCTGTCCCAGGGACAGGTGTATTGTGCCAGGATGTTTCTACGGCTTGTTCAAGGCTCCCCGAGATGGATGAAAATCATTATACTTCTCCGTAGTCAGCAGTCTGACACTGATGCCACATGATCTGGCTGATGGTTTCTCCCTGGGGGAATACAGACCAGAAACTTGGTGGAAAACCAAGGGCATTGCTTTATAAATCTATTACTTAAAGATTTGGGGGGAAGGGAAGAGGAGCTGGGGGGGCGGTGGCAGGTGCTTATGTTTGATGGCAATTTTTAAGACTTTCTATAACAGGTCATGTGGAAAAGATAGTAGGAATTAGTAAAAGGTGTGAATTTATAATGAATTTTTTAAATTAAGGCACTGTAGAAACACATGCATTTAGAATTCAAGTGACCCTAATCTGAAATATCTTGAATTTCTGAGGTATGAGGTGAGTTAAAGTGAATTAAGGCCATTCTGATTCTAAACAGGGATGTGGTCAGACATTCACTCTGGGAAACACTGTGGTTTGAGATGTTGCTACTTAATAAAAACACATTCCCACGTGATTTTTCTTGCTAGCCTTTATCTCCCAGCTGGAATAGGCATGGGGGGATGCAGCCAGCCCATGAGCGACGTTGCCAAGCCCTGGTACCTCAACTGCCTTTTGATCATAATTATTGCTAAGGGTTCTGTAAGGGGGTCTGCCACGCTCCGGAGGGACTGCGGGCTCCGGCAGCTGGGAGGATTTAATTTGCTGGGCTACTGAGGAAATTGAGCTAGCAAGGAAAAAGCAAATTAACTCATGTTAAAAGTTCGATTTATGCTTTCAAAGGTGTCTGCCAGTGCAGCTAATGCTGTGGGGTGGATGTGGGAATCAAAGGGGAGCGTGAGGGGGATGCCCGCGAACACTGAGGCCAAGAACAAAAGGAGATACCGCTTTAGGTGACAAATTATCCAGCTGGGACAGGTCTCTGGGGTCCTCACAGACTACCTGGAGGAGGGGGTATAATGCAGACTTCTCAGTGAAGAAGTAGTGCAAACCAGGACATTTGGTGCAGAGTTTGAGTTGTAGCTTGTGCAGTGATTTCATGCAGCAATTGTTTATTTAGTGCACTGAGGTTTTGCATGGATGTTCCAACTTCCAGGAGGCTGCCAGTGACTTTATTAGATTGGGGTTTTAAATACATTGTGTATATATATGTATGCATACCATTTACTCCTCTGGTTTTGCATATCTGGGTGTGTCTGCCTGTTCTTAAACATTAAATACAAAATGATCACATCTGTATTCATATTCAGAAAAATCACCTACTAACAGCCATTACTTATTATACATTATTTTTCAAATATTGAGGTATTCTGAAATAATTGCTGATGCTATTAGGCAATTTCAAACAAACTTTCTAAACCAAAGTAGAATAATCTTTCCAACCATTACTCGATGCTTACAGGAGGACAGATGATTGAACAGGGCAGGATGATCCTGTAAGTGGCCAGGTGTCACCCGTCTTTTGGCAGGTACAGCTCTTGCCTTTCCCCTTAGTGCAAAAATGATGGTCCAGTGCGAGAACACCCTCAGGGTCCATCACGTCCTGTTGCGAGGTGAGGAGGATCTCCTGCCTCGTCACTGACGTGGGGAACAAAGCTGGGAAAGAACATTAAACCCCCTTGGCTTGGTATATGATTTCTTTTTTAGTTGACTGATTACTGCTTTTGCTGCTAAAAGAACTCATTAAAATGCTTGCACTGTGAGTGACAGCTGAGGAGAAGAGGTACATGTGCCAATGGGTGGTTCCCCTCTACCCTGATGCGGTGCTGACGTTGTGCCATCCGGCAGCGCCGTGTCCCGGGCCGGAGGCTGGCCGGCATTGGGAACAACAGGGTGTCTGCCACCGCTTTTCGCTTTCGGTTCTTAATGAAAACATATTGCTGTAGTCATCCAGTTACTGCGGTGTGAGCAGGCGGAAGGCTAATAAGGCCATTATTGAGGAAAACATATATGAGCCAGGAAGACACGTTCCCTTCCCAACACATAAACATTCCGGGATGATAGAGATGTCTGCCATTCCCCGATAACTACAGGCTGTGCATCAAACACAGTGGTGTGGACAGTAATACCATTCCCATGACTAATGCTGCAGGAATATCTAATAGAATCAGGTCCCAAAATATCTCTTTTTTACCTGCATTTTTTTTTGTCCCTCATATTTCTATCCTGTCATTCCAAGATTCATTTTTCCTAATATAATTTTAAAACTTCCTGATATGATTATATTATTCATTGTATCCTATTAGTGAAAACAAAATTACTCAAATGAACCTATTAGGACATGACAGAAAACTGCTGACATGATGGAAAGTTTCTAGGATTCTCCTATTTGGATGCGTGTAGCCATTCTTCTTTATTACTCCTGACGCTGCCCATCACCCCGTACACGTGTATGGATGGGCTGCTGGGGCTCAGCTGCCGGCGGGTGCCAGGCTCTGCCGAGGGAGACGGGTGCTGCTGGGCATTAGGTGGCTCCTCAGTGCTTGGTGTGATGGATTGGTGGGGCAGGACACTCCAGCTGGGTTGGGTGCCTCCAAACACCTCTGTTTCAGGTAAACGTACAAAAAAGCATAAGTTTGCTTCTATGAGTACCCCTTAGCACAGCAATGGCTTTTATTCTTCCCTGAATTATGGCAGTTGGAGGGAATTAGAGGAATTTACCTAAGCACTACAAGGTTAAGGTCCTGTTTTTCCCCTGGGTTCAAGGATTTAAAGCAAAAGTTAATTCCAGTGAGCGTAAATTGAAATATTAGCTAGCCAATGCTTGCAGAAGGACAGTAAATATTGTGGTAGCCACTGCAGAGAGTGAGTCACAAAGAAGGTGAGCCCAGCAACACAACAAACTCAGAAATTTGAAAATCACCTGGAAATCACCTGTACTGGCTGAAAAACCCAAGAGAAAAAGGCCTAGACTGTAAATGCCTGTGACCACCTAATTCCCAGTGATAATGGAGCAAATCTTTCTCCATCTTGGCCTTTTTTTTGGTATGTCAAAGACTGAAATCTGTATTTTATTCCTTAGCTAAAAGGAAATGGACCCTGCTTACAATACTGCAGAAAGGAGCATTATAGTTACAGAAAATAGCCACCATTGTGCTTTCCTTGAAAGTTGCTTTACAAGATTTCATTTATATTTTTGATGATGAGTGAAAATTTTTTATTTAAAAAAAAATTAATCAGCTGTTGGGGCTGCGAATTTGAATTCTCTATTCACTAATGTTTAATAATACCATTATATAATAATGCATTAAGAAGCAAAATAAGACAACCCACTTAATTTTGCTTTGGTCTGTCTTGAGGATGGCACTTGAATCCTACAGATGAAAGGCTAATACTTTTATCCCTTAAACTCCTCAGTCAGCCCCTGAAACTAAAGGACTTAAAGGAGAATAATTGGCTCTTTACAGAAGAAGAACAGAACAATGTGCTCTCTGCCTCTCAAGTTCTGTTTTGCATCTGTCTCCATGTTCGGTTCTTTGTATAAATAAATTAAATAATGTTACGTAAAGAATTAGATCACAAAAAATATTCTCTCTTTACACTTTGTTCAAAATTAATTTCCAGATGGCCGGCCAAGGAGAAGAAGATCTTGGCCCATGTGAACCGCAGCCCACGGTGGAGAGGGGGGAAACTGCCTTCACCTTTGTATGTATTCATTGTACAGACATCGCAAGCTGATGTCCACAAAAACAATGTGAGGCCGGGGGAGCATTTTCTTTCAGATGATAGCCTAAATCCGCAGTGCTCGCAGAGGGAAGCAGGGGAAAATAGAGGCAAAATTGCATGGCCGTAGAGGATGCGTTCGCCTGGGAGAGAGCCCTTGTGCTCTCCGTTTTGTTTCGGCAAGGGCAGTCTCCTGCTCCCGAATGTTGGCTGTAACTCATGTGCACTTGCCAAACCTTGAGCAAAGCTCAGTGCCAAGAGGATTTCATCTAGTCAAAGCAAGAATTCAGTGTGCACTTGAGCTGAAAACGTCCCTGCGCTGTGGCCAGCACAAGGTTATGAACACTTATGTCCTACTTAAGCCCTATTTTGAGAGGGTAGATGTGACTTAAATGTTCTGCAGGCTGAATAACAATCCTTATGACAAAAGTGAGTTTCAACCCAGGTCTTTAGGCGTATTTTATCTATTTTTTCAGACTTTTAAAGTTGCTGCATATATTCATTCTGCATTTGCTATATGTACAAGGCTGGCTTTCCTCCCCTCGCAGTTGTTCCCATCACTTCTGCATCCCCAGGCGTTGCAGCTCCCTCCTTACTCACCTGATACACCTAACAAACACCATTGGCTTTGCCAGTGAAGCTTGCAAGTTCCTTTTTTTTTCCCCGCAGCCATTGGCAAATCCATCATGTAAATCTCGCACGCTTGGCTTGTAACTTGGCCATCAAAGCTTGTAAAAAAAAATAAAATCTTTGAGCCAACAAACACGCACACATGTTCAGTAACCTTGATTTAGGATTTTAATCTTAGGGATGTTTATGTAAGCAAAGACACATTGCGCATTGGTTGCCAGTGAACTTTAAACATATGTGAAAGTATAAGGGCATGTGTAACTCCAAGTGTGTGAGTAGGCTGCTGAAACTAATCTCATTATGGAGTTCCCACCCCAGCTCCGTGATAGCAGCAGTGGATTATATCTATCTGCACGAGCCGTAACTGCTGAAGGGGCAGCCGGGGAGATGGGCTGATGTTCTTGCGGTCCAGCTCTGTAGCAGAGGAGTCAAGAAGTCCACACTGCTCATGTGCAGACAGCCAGGGAGGAAAATATGAATGCTCAGCACTCCCAGCACAGAGCTTGTCCTCGTGTTAATTACATGGGAGGATTCCTTCGTTTAATGCTGAAAATATGCCGCATTTCTTTCTTCACCAGGCACTCACCTGGGAAATTGGAGTCTTGAGTTCAACCCCCATCCCTGCCTTAAGAGACGGGAACACAGCTCCAAATCTATAGGAAAAGATTGTAAACAGGTAGGCGCGATGTCTGCACAGATCAGCTTTACCTGGATACCTTAACGAAGCCTAAGGAGCTCAACTGGGTAACGTACACTTCTTACAGCACTCGAGCTGGGTCAGCTATGGCTTCACAGCAAAGCCTTTTGTGTACCGGCAGCTTTCCATGGCAATGCAGGGAGAGCCGTCCCACTTTGCACGGATCCATTAACCGTCTGGGTTGAACACAGAGTGACCCCACCACTGGACACTTGCAGGGGAAGAATATCTGCTTCAGGGATCCCATCAAGGTGGAGGCACAACCCAAGACACACGAAAGCCCTCCAACAGGTGAAATTTAATCGCCACACCGTTACCAGGGGAAACAGAGCTAGGAAGGCTCCAGTGCTCCCAGTTCCAGGGAAAAGTGGAACAGGAGTGTGATTCTGGATGGATGGAGCTGGGCATGTCAGGCTCAGAGTCACACCTAAGTCACTTGTGTGAACCAGCTCAAGCCACAGATTATTTTGCAGGTGCAGAGCTTGTGCGGCTGTCTGAGTCGCTGCTGTACACCGTCAGATACGTCAGTCAGGAAGCCAGCTGATGGGGTTTCCAGATTTCCATTGGAAGTGGCCACTCGAAATCTCCATGAACTTTATGCACTGCACCTTATTTTCTACCCAGAGGCGATCAGGGATGTAAACCGGCGTGCCTCTGGCTGAAGGCAAGGTGTGAAAAGGATTTACACCATCAGAAGGGCAGTTTCTGTCACCCAAAGAAGATAATTAAATAGTGCAGAATTTCAAGCTGGTCTTAACTGTTTTTTTCTATTTTTCCTCCCACTCACATCAATTTAGGACTCAGCTAGTTATAGGCAATTATTTTTTTCCCTAACTCTTCTTAAGTTTAGAAATGACCGAGGCCCCACAGACAAGGGAGCACAGCTCTCTTTTGACACCAAGAGGTCTTGGAGCTTTTGTGTGTCTGGTTTTGTTCCTTCACTGGATATGAAATGTAGCTGCTCTTTCTGGCAAAAAACTTTCCAAACAGGATGCTCGCATAATCCGAAAAGGATGCTTCCCCCTGCTTCCCCTCACGAATGAGGAGAAACAGAAAACAGGCTGCCTATGAGTGAGGAATCTTAATGGCTCCCAAACGTCTTGACACCAAAAGTCCCTTCACACCTGGGGAGCGGACATCAAACGTCCCAGCCGGGCCAGTGGGCACCCGCGTCCGAGGGACTGCACCCGCCGCTGCTTCCTCAGGGAGAGCTGCAGCGCCTGCAAAGCCAGGATGCGCTTCGGTGCCGTTTCCTAACATCTGGTAGAGATTTAGCTAAGTAAAACCTGTTTGTACAATAAAATGTTGAGCCTACATTCACTTATTATTCACAAAGAATCCATAAATATTCATAGTAGTTTTCTGCCACTCCTTTTGGGATTTCTTTCTGTTTAGTCTCTCCCATTTTCCTCAAGCATCCAGGACTGTTGTGCTCCCACTCCCTCCCTTTGTTTTTTTTTTTTTTGCTACTCAGGTGCTTTCAGCAGGCGCTGTAGGTAGCATGAGGATGTGGGGATGTGGTGCTGAGGTTGGATCCAGCGCAGTGCGAGGTGCTGAGCTGTTGCTGAAATGCCATGCTGGAGGATAAATCAGGCACTAACAAGAGACCAAGTGTTCGGAGCCCATAGTCAACTCGGGGATCCCCACCCGTGAGCTCGTCACGTCCAAACTGTAGGTGAGACCATCACATTTGATATCCGTGTCCTTCCTGCTTCTATCCCACTGGTGACGTGTCTCCCTCAGAGCAGCCTAAAATTGGAGTAAGCCCATATGAATATAAGCAAGGTAGCAAGGACATAATCATAGAATCATGGAATGGTTTGGATTGGAAGGGACCTTCAAGCCCATCCAATCCCACCTCCCTGCCATGGGCAGGGACAGCCTCCACTAGCCTAGGGTGCTCCCAGCCTCATCCAGCCTGGCCTTGGACACTCCCAGGGATGGGGCATCCACAGCTTCTCTGGGCAACACGCAGTGACACACCGTTAGGGAAAAAACTAGGGATTGTGGCAGCCTCACCAAATATGGACAGAGTTGGGGCCACTAACGTCAGCTCCAGGGATCTTCCCAAACACCTGGGAGGCCATGGAGGCTGGATAGGGGCAGCTGTGCCTTCATTACCCACCACCTGCTGCTCCCCACACATGGTGGGGCTGTTTTCCCAGGGCAGTGGTGGTCCAGGCTGGGATGTGGGATGTGTCCTGTCCTGGGCATAGACCATCTATAGCTGCAGCAGGACCAGAGTCTTCCTGCTCTCTGACAAGCATTGTTGTCTGCGTGTCAGGATGTGCCTGTCGGTGCAGCCAGGCAGATGTACACGGGGCTCTTCACACTCCTGAAAGTCCTAACAGGGATATGCAGGCGGCTCCTGCCGAAGGAATGGAAATCGCTTGGGTGTAAATGCAGACAGGCGCATTTCCGAGAGGTGTGTGTCTTTAAATTCAGCCTGTAACAAATGCAGAGATTTGGTTGGGGTTTTTTTTGGTTTTTTGTTTGTTTGTTTGGTTGGTTTTTTTGTTTGTTTGGGTTTTTTTTGTTTGTTTGTTTTGTTTTTTTTTTTTTTAATATTAAAAAGAAACTCAGCTCTGAAACCCAGATTTCTAGAGGTCTAAATCTGAATTCCCTCTGCTCGAATGCTTCTGTACTTTTACTTGCTTTTGCTCTGACGGCATGTGAAAGTCATTCTTATTTTAACCCTCCTTACCCATATGAAAAAGGAAACACAGTCCATTTGCTGTAAGCCCCTAAGCATCTGCTGATTTGTCAGTTTTATTTAGTTAAAATGCATTCATTTTTGCTGCATAGGGGACCATTTAGACAAGCTAGCTGGAGAAAATTAGTCCTACTTTACCAACATTAACTACCCTGATTGTACATTAATTAAGATATGCTTTGTGACACATGACATGTCCTCCTATAAATATTTTGGGAGTCGGGTAGTTTTGACAATTTAAAATCAGTATGGAAGGGGTAAAAATAACGTTTGATGGCAAAAATATTTCTACACCTGGAGGATGTAGCTGCTGTATTTTGTGTGTGAGCGGATGTTTAACGTTGTTTCATTGCTTATAGTTTTGGCTCCGTAACTAAAAGTTCCCAGTAAGACTTACTGTGTGAAGCAACCCCGCAGTCTCTGGGAGCAGCAGAGCACGACTTTATAACCCAACCTGCTTTTCTTAACCTTTCCCCAACAGACAGAGCTGCTACTGGTGTGCCACTTCTCCAGTGTTTCCTCTGAAGGTATCTGGGCGAAAGGCTGAAATCAGGGCACAGCTGCAGTTCAGGAGCATGGACCAGCCGGACGATGCACTCCAGTACCTCCCAACCATCCCGAGGTGATGCTAGCAAGAGAAGACAGGTGAAAAGGTATATGATTAGGAAAACCTGCTCCATATCACACTGAGGTGCAGGGATAGTAAATTTATTTATAGACATTGTCCCAGCCTTCCAAATTCTCCTCCTCCTTAGGACAGTCCTCCCTCGCAAGCTGAGCACCAGATTTTTGGGATGCTCAACAATTCTTGTTCATTAAAACAGCCATAATCTTGGACACAATTTTCCCCCTCCTTATGGTGTCTGGAAAAAATCATAAAATCACAGAACAGTTGGGGTTGGAAGGGACCTTAAAGACCACCCAGTTCCATCCCCCCTGCCATGGGCAGGGACACCTTCCATAACCCAGGTTGCTCCCAGCCTCATCCAGCCTGGCCTTGGACACTGCCAGGGATGGGGCACCCACAGCTTCTCTGGGCAACCTGTCCCAGTGCCCCCCACCCTCTCTGGGAAGAATTTCTTCCTGATGTCCAATCTCAATCTACCCTCTATATAGCTGAGAGCAGTATGGCTTGAATGTTTTTAACGGTTAACACTCTTCAACTCCCAGTTGACCAGCTGCTGGACCTCCTGGGTGGAGATGGGGACATGAGCTCGACTCCCAGAGGCTTGGCTAAGCAGGGCTTAGTCTTCCTCTTACAGATGTGGCAAGAGGTGTCTAGCCTGCTCATGTACAGTGACACTGACAGTGTGTTGCCTGAAGTCCCTCCAGCCTCTCATGTTGTCAGAAGTACCTACATCTTAGAACCGTTTAGGTTGGAAAAGACCTTTCAGCCCATCCAGTCCAACCATTAACCCAGCACTGCCCAGCCCACCACTGACCCATGTCCCTGAGCACCTCTTCAAGGAGCTGTCGGTGAAGCAGAAGGAGTTTCAACAGCCGACAGTGGGGTGTGTTAAATTCCTGGGTGTGACAACCCAACTGGTGTGACCAGTACTCTGCCAGCTTATTGCTTTAATACAGGTGGGATCTATCCCTACAGCCATCTTCACGTGGGGACCTGGATCAAAAGACGTGAGCAAGCATGGCCCACTGGAAAGGGAGCTATTCCATGCATCTACAGTACTGTGCAAAGAACTCTTATGATGGTTAAAGGTATATTTATATTTTTTATCATCCTCCTTATTGTCTGAAATGAAACGAGTACATCTATTCAAACGCTGAAACATCACCGCACTGGCTTCTGCCAAAACATCCTTATGTGAGAAATTAGATGGTATTAACTGTTTGGAGCCCCACATAACATTTAATCCACTGCTTTTCTAATATCAAGGAATTAAAAGGCGATTTTCCTATCACAAATATTTACCCTGACTGTCCTTTCCAGAGATTTTTTTTGCCATGAGGGAGAACACCGTGAAACTGGCTTAGAAAACGTCAGCATCCATCGGTCATAATTTAGGGGGACCTGGCAGCTCTGGTCTCAAAATCAGCTCCCACACATCCTCCTCCCATCATTTCAGCCCTTTTTTTTTCAACATCACCTGACTGTGAACAAAGGGTTTCGAGGGTCTGCTGAGCCATGAATTATTTGCAAGCCATATAAAAGTAGTGATAAACCTTTAAAAACAGCTGTAGAGCATTTACCACATAAAACAAATAGATATAAAGCACGTAGGGATTTTTTTTTGCTTTACATGTGTGCTTTTTAAAGCAGAAAAAGCCTGCCTAGGTAGCTGGCCTTTAAGCCTTCAATTAATTGAACAAAGATTTTAAAATTGTTCAATTGGTTTCATTAGGAAGTGTATAATAGAATAATAAAGTAAAACAAATGATATAAAGCAGACCCACTAATTAGCTCTACATGATTGATACAGCTTTGGACTAGGCATTTGATCTCAAACAAAATGCAGTTCCTTGTTAAGAGGATTTTTAATTGATGTGCAGAGAGGTATTAGATGATGTTGGAAAATAATTACTCAAAAGCTATTCATGCATTTGGCTGAACATAACAAATGAAGTTTGGGCTCTGGATCTGGCGGAGTGGACACATGCTAATTAATAATGAGAGGAACAAGCATCTTCCAGTAGTTTTTAACCCAGTGTTTACTAGGAGATTGCTTCGCAATTATGCACCATAATGAGGTTGTCATCTAAACAAAATCAACATTACTCAGATGTCACTTGAGATTGCTAAATGTTGCAGCCCATATATATGTTCAATCCTTTTTACAGATGGTAATATGTTATTAATCAGCAAGAGCTGTTGCTAGCTATCCAGCTGCCATGGGCGTTCCAGTGTGAGGGGACGTTGACACTCCTTGTCTCAGCTTGTAGAACAATGTCGCCAGAGCGGTGGAAATTCTAAGATTTCTTCTAAAAATCCTAAGCCTAGATGTCTGTTTACCAGGGAAGCAAGAGGGATTGACATATTCCTCCTCTTAAAAAACAAGTGGAAGTCTGAGCCGCCCATCCCGTGAATATGTCAGCCAGGTACTGCTCGCCCAGCCTCTGCCATCCCGCTCCTCAGCGTGCCCCCACCAGCAGCCCTCCACACTTTTCAACGGTCTCCACGGGCGCCAGAGAAGGGAGGAGGCCAGCCAGCTCTGGGTTCGTCCTAGCTGCTCGCACACCGTCCCTGTGGCTTGGATTTGAAGTCTACTGGCAAGGGTAGTGGGGGCTAGAACCACCGCGCTCCAAGCGGTACCCATCCCTTGAGCGCACCGCGGTCTCCAGGGCTACCGATCCGGCACCACCACCCGCGCTGAAATCATAGCAGTTTAAAAAGAAAATAATAAACCTTGCCAAAGGCAGTTGCCTAGATTCGAGCCATCTATTTTTTTCCCTGTGCCACTTTCCCTTTGCTCTACTGTCTCACTGCCTTTGCAGACTAAGGATGCAGCGATGCGATCTGAAGCGGAATTTCTCCTCCTGCAGAGTGGCAAGGAGCTGGCGGTTGGCTGTTCCTGCATGGAGTTTTGGTGGGAAGGCTGGGGTGAGCAGGTGGGTCCTTCCTCTCATGGCGAAGCTGTTGAGCGTCTGGTTCAGGTTCCTGCAGGCTGTTTCAACGGTCACCCAGTTCTCCTGACGCAAGGGCTGATGGACTCGGTGGCTCAGGGGTGACACAGGGTTCAGGGCTTGGCATTCAACTGTTGTCTTGCCATGTGAGTTTATTTCATCTTCCAGCTATTTAGGCAAAAAGATATGACCGAAATGGTGATGCCTTCCTTCACCTTTTCACGGTGCTGGCAAAAGAGGTGTTGATCTTGACTGGGCTTTCGCAGGATGCCAGACTGGCTACGACAACCTGTTACTCTATGGAATATTTCACGGTAAACGTAGTATAACCAAATGGGCAGGACCTACTCGTCTTTTCATGTCATTATTTCATCGGTCATGTAAACCCTCTGCCTTCTTTTCCTTTGGAAAGACAATGGTGGTGATGTCTGTGCTTGGGAAGCACCCCAAGGTTCTCTGGAAGAACAGCTCAAGGTGAGAAGTTATTCAGGAGATGGCTCAGCTGGGCTGGGCAGCTGTTGAAATCCTGGAAACAGTTTAAAAAAAATTCACATTTTAAAAAGTTTAATGTACCTCTGCATGTTGTGGGGTCTATTCCTTATGTCTTCCTTGGGAAAAAAAGCTGTGGTTTAGAAGTTGGGTTTTATTTCATTTATTTATTGGTAGAAAACCCTTTAAAATACATTCCATATTTTCAGACGAAATTATTTTTGTTAAAGTCAGTAGCCTTTTTCCAAACAGATTTTCCTTGCTGATTTTTCAGCAGCTTTATCAACTACATTTTATAAGTTGTGTTTTTATCTTACGGGACTTCCAACAAGAACAAATTCCTTATGTTTTGAAACCATTTTTAATGCTTTTATTCTTTGGAGAATGATTAATTTTGGATATAGGCTTTCTACCTGCAAAAAAGATAGTCAACATAAAACATCGCAATGCTCTAGTGCTATTGAATTATATGGAATCAGATCCCATTACAAGGTTGGAGTAAAAGGTAGACCTCAGCGCTCTAGAGTTAGCAAATGAGGAGAAGGGGATTTGCATCCGTTATTCAGTGTGTATCACTGAAGCGACTCCCTGAATTCATCAGGTGGTGGCAATTCTCCTCACTGATGAAAAAGACTTCAGAATGACATAATAGGTCTCCATTTTTTTTCATTTCCACATACATTTCAGGGACATGATGTGGCCGATCCCCTCAGGGGACTCCCACAGGATGCTGGGGTGATGCCTTCCCATACTAAAGCACAATGAACAGACATTTGGAGATTTGGTTGTATAGATACTGTCTTCAGTTTTTAAGAGGTCCCTGGTTTGGACCTTCTCTGTCTAAATAATAACAATGACTAGCCGACTAACCTTTGTCCGCTGTCTCGAATATGCTCTCCATCCTCCCAGAGATGAAATGCAACACTTGGAGGAACTGATAAATAAATCAGCAGTATCTGATTTGAACTTCCATCAGTAGGAGTATGTGGAAATATTTTCTTTCTCAGTTCTTCATTAGGAATGTCAACAACATAAGAAAAAAGATGACTATTTCAGCTGAGACTTACTCCTTCATTTTTTATTGCTGTTTATGGGACTTGGTAGCCTGTTGCCATAACAAATAAGAAGTCCTCTAAGGCCTCCTAAAATAGTGCTAGCTCTGTATTAAGTGCACTGAATCTGACCCAGTGAGGGTAAGAAGGACCAAGAGAAGGTGAAGATCAGTGTACGTGGGGCTTATGAACGGTAGACGCTGTGCAAAATGTGCATTTAGTTTACGCCGATGTTAAACCAGTCGTAGCTTTGCTAAACACCATGGAGTAGCTGTGGATTTACGTCCAGCCTGAAAGCTGGTTTGTGGTGCAAAGTGCCTGTTTCTGCAAGAAGCTGGTGTTTCTTTTTTTGTTACATGGTGTGATGTCACTTGGTGGTCCTGAAGACAATCCCTTGAGAATGACGTCTCTTCTTTGGTTGCATCAGCAGCGATTACAGGAGCAGTAGCAGCAAGATGTACTTTTATCCCTGGAAAACCTTGGGCCTGAGTGCTCTGGGTCCTGCTGGTTCTTATAAAACATAGCTAATCTTAACACACTGCTACTACTCTTTACACTTATAGACAAAGGTCAAATTATCTTGTAATACCTTGGCTTTTGATTTAATAGTATTGAATCAGGAATGAACAAAACCAGACCTACTTCCAAAAAGATCACTTTGGGTTTGGATGCTCCATTTCTAGTTGCTCAGTAGGAAACACCTTGAGCTGGCTGGACTTCCAGGCTGTGCATCCTGACTGGTTCAAGGGCCTTTAAAATTTGATTCTGGCTTCTGAGTTTGGCCAAACAGGCGCTGCGTCATGCCAGCACTTGGGAAAAAGTAGCCCGTTTGGTATCATTTATGCATAAACTCTACAAGAACTTTTCCCAGGGCCAAGTTTGGTTTTCAGAATACATGCAATTAGCAATTGTCAGGCAGCACGCTCAACGAAAATTTCTTCCCTGTTATTTTTTAATTGCTTTCCAGTTTTTACATTTGCCCTAAATAAACCAGCCCTGTCAGAAAAATCAAAGAAACCCTTAATCCGACGGTGCAACGGTCTGGCTGGCTGTGCTGGGAAACATAAGCTGCGTTATAACCAGGAGCCTGTTGTTCGCAGGGCTGATTATTTAAGACAACTGTTGTTCCTGCGTGCAATCCTGTATGCGCTCTGCAAATGACATTACTAATTTACTAGCTGGCCAAATGTCCCTCTTTTGTAATGCGCCACGTTCCCTGTAGCTCCAGACAAGCCCCATCCCACTTTGGGAGAGAACTTCTCAGTTGATTTCGAGAGCGATGCCAAAAAGTCTCACTTTTCTCCTTCAAATAAATTACTCTGACACTTCCCAGCCATGGCTTTATATTTTTACTTAAATGTGTGTTTTGTGGGTGAGAGTGCGGCGTGGTTTGAACAGTTGTCAGAAGTTTTATTTTTGGAAAAAGACAGATAGTATTTTTGAGATAATTAAGAGTTTGTGAAGTTTCCTTGAGAAATGAAAAAGGCCTGAACCGTCGTCTTCTGCTCATATATGCATTTTACACTCAATTCCTCATTTGCCACCTCCTCCTCCACTAGTTTATAAATCTGTTAATTAATGGTGTTTATTCTGCTCTCAGCCTTGCCGGAGAAATGGTTTTATGATTATATTATTAGGAAGTGATGATAACGTATGTGGGAAAAGGTATTTTTTTGTATGTGGGCTTACCGATCGCTATGGAAACAAGCAAATATTTGCAGACCTCAACTACTGATTAATACCTACTGGTTATTTTGGCTTCAGAAAGTTACTGTCTGGATGTGAAGAATTTCTTGCGAGCGGCTCCCCATGACAATTTAATTACATGTGTAATAGTCTCATCAGAAATGGCTCCAATCATTTAAGGCTCCATCACATTGTAGCAGCTTCCGAAACAACCATTTCATCAGTGTGTGATTGAAACGCAAGCAAGAGGTGTTATTTTATAAACCCTTTGGTTTGCATTTCACTGAAAACAGTTCTATTACATCGATATTTCTCCCTGAAGGGAGGGATGCGGATCCACGTGCTGACTAATAGCGTGTTATTAAAACAGTATCGACAAGGCTGAGGCTGCCAGTAGACCTGCTTGAACAACTCAAGCGGTGGAGTTTCAACATAAACTCAAGCAGAGCACTACAGGAGGACTTTGCCAGCAATGTGAGCCATGGTTGTCTCTCCTGGTGTTACAACACGTAGCACAATGGGCGCCCTGACCCAGACCAAGTATCGGATGCAGTGTTAATTATTGTCGAGGCTATACCTAAGCACATGGAACACTTTAATGTTGAGTGACGAAGGGGAATGACAGGCTTGTCTTGATGTGTGAAACACTTTACACAACTGTTACAGAACTTTCTAGAAGTAATTTTGCTCTGCATGAGGTGTTGGACTTCTCTGTCAGAAGAAAATATTTATGACCTGGTTCTGCAGGTCATTAACCCATCACAGAATTCTCTGAGAGCTAGAACGTATTTTAAAAAAATCCTTTAGGTAGTAAGTTTTACTCTCCACACATTTTAGTCTTTCTAGAGAATCCTAAATTCTCACCTTTGCAATCTACGAAAAGAAAAAAAAAAAAAAAATTTAGGTTTGGATTAGAATGATTTTGATTCCCGGGGTGCTTTTGGAAATAGGATTCAAGCTCTTTAATCATATAGGTATTAAAAATACTGTGATAGGTGGACAAAGTGTAGTACCAAGTGTCCCTCTTACTGAAGTATTAACTTGGCCAATACAGAATTGCTAATCTACTCTGTGTTCTTGTCACAGCTCCACACTGACTCACGTCTTCATGATTCTTCTTTGGCTCTGTATAAATTTATGGTTGCTCAAAAGAACTGAGCGAGCAGCACCAGAAACTCGGCTTTGCTGCTTTTATGTGGAGAAGGGATGGATCCCAGCAGAGGCCATCACATGCAACACAGCCACCTCGCCAGCAATCCAACTCCTTGGAGATGCCTGTTAGCTCAAAGGTACCAACCTCTCTTCCTTTGATCCCCATACCAAAATACCCACATGGTGCCGAACCATCGGACATGTACCACAATCCTTCCAGACCCAGACAGTTGAGGCTCCCCCAGCAGAGAAGAGGGATGTCGGCAGTCAGATGGGAGAGCAGAAGCTCTGTGTGTTGTATGATGACAACAGGCTGGTGTGCAGCTGCCTCCAACAATGCCCTTGGATGCCTGCTGATGCCGGCTGTGGGTTCTTGCTGGCTCACCTCCTCCACAGCCGGAAGTCAAGATTAGCCAGCAGCTTCTGTGCACAAACAACCTCATTATACCTTAGATATGAAAGCTGCCTTCAGATTTACTGCAGCCTGGCCATGGCGCAAGAGCCGGAGATTGACCACCCATGAACTATTCCTTCAAGTCAGTTGGGGCCGGGAGATACATGGGCTGCAGCAGAGGGCAGCGAAGCAGAAAGAAATGCAAAAGGTAGAAAGTGAAGCCATGGTGAGCTGCAGGGCCTTGGGGCATCTCCCTGAACATCTGCAGTCACCTCGGGCAAAATCCTGTCCCTACTGAAATAAATGGAAAATTTGCCGCTGACCTCAAAACGGCCAGAATCTCGTCCGGATGCTGCCAGGCTGCAGTGTCACGGGGTGTGCACGGAGCCGCGAGACAGGGCTTTGTCCCACCACGGGCACCCTGTTGGGACCTCCCCACCCAGGGCAGCTCGCAGAGATTAGCAGGGCTGGAAGGTGCAGGCACAAACGAAAAGGGGGCTGAAACACTGGGGAGAAGAAGGGCCAGCGGTCTGCAGTTTTCCCTGCTCTGTTGTTTGACGGTGAAATTTTTCTCCAGGGAAAACTTTATTTTTAATCCAGTTGGGTTTTACAAGTGAATGCTTTAATGGTTGTGCCCAAGGTCCTTAGTCAGTCTTAATCTATGTTACAAAATCAGCAAATGTGGCAGTTTACCAGAGGTCTGATTGAGGGAGACTCCGCGGCTGAAATTACAGCGAGGGTAGTACCTCGGCGCTGAACTGGGAAGGGCCACATGTGCTGGTAGCCCTCAAAATGCTGCCAGCCTGCGACTGGGGTAGCAACCCAGTGACTCAGGTGTCATTCAGTAAGGTTGAATGTATGGAGGACCTTTGTGCCATGTTTTGAATCCTCTCTCTTTGCAGAGTATGTGAACAGCTTGCGTAGTCACTGCAGTGAGTGCTGGTCCTTGAGAAGGACTGTACCTCACTCAATGAATATTTTCAATTTGCTGTGAATATACTGATGGTTTGTCTCTTCATCTCTCTCTGTTGTTCTTGAACTGTTCTCTAAGTAATAAATTCGGTCTTCAAATACCCCTATGAAGAAGCAGACACCCTCCCCTTGGTACAGAGGAGAAAACCACAACAAAGAAAGGGCAAAGCCTAAACCGTGTTGTTGCTACACAGGATGATGGATATTTCTGCAGCTGAACTGCAGGTTCAGAACCCAAAGTATGTGGTTAAACGTATAAATCTAAATCATGTTTGTAACTATGAAATGAGTAACTTTAATCAGAGAGATATTTATTATGTAAATAATACTGTAATAATATATCTGATGATTTATCCCTTCGTGCTGATAAATTACCCCTAAATGACTTGCCTGAAGTCTTACTCATGAAGTCCATCTGCCAGGGAAGAGCACAGTCTGGGTCTCCTGAGTCCCAGAGCTCTGGACTGACTGTAAGTCTATCTTCTTCCAGTCAATAGCTTCATCAATCATCGTTTAAGTCTGCCTGATGGTTGGCTTTCTAAGGCCATCCCTGATGATTTACTCCTACCCTTCTCTCTTCGAAAGCTTGCAGCCTATGCCTTGTCAGACCTTCGTAGAGACGTGCTCTTTTCCCTAATGCTCACGCTATGAGCAGACTGATGCAGGAGCCCTCCTGGAGTGATCTGTGCTCAGATGTGTCCATACCAGTTTGGTGACAGTGAGTAGAGCTCCTGTCACAGAGCAGGTGATGGGGCAGGACCAGAGGAGGGAGAAGAGAGGATGTGGGAGCGTGCGGAGGGCACTGGTCAAGCAAGTGGCTCCACAGGTCTCCCTGCGGGACACGTCTGAGCAGAGGATGCTGCTGAAGGCAGGGGACAGCCTGAGGGATGGGACAGGTGGGCCATGATGATGGTGATGGTGACCTGTCCTCTACCCAACCCCACTCGACCTGGCTGCTCTGATTTCTGGTGATGTAAAGGAATGCAGAGTTTGATCCAGCCCCAGTTTTGGGCTGAGCCATTCCCTCTGGATCTCCGCTCCCAGCTCCAACAGTGTGCAAGTCCTATATATGCACATGGATGCTGCTGTAAGGGAGCTTCCTTACTGCCACAAGCTTCTCGAGTGGGTTTTGGGAATACAGATGCTGGTTCTCTATTCCTATCGTTAGTCCTACCAGTTTACCCCGTTTCCCTCTGGTTTATCTGCTGTCAGTCTGGCATTCTGCTTGTCAAATTCATGCTTCTCATGTATCAACTTCAGCTACACCAGATCTCATAATTCATCTTTATTCTCCAGTTTTCTGCCTCCTTTTCTGTCCAGGATTGCTTTTTATGTGGTAATTTTATTTATTTCGACACTTGGGTTATCTTTTATTTATTAGTCCTCTGTTAAAAATAACTCCTGTTAATTTTTCCCACACTAGTGCTTTTAAAATACGACGTCTCTGTGCATGTCCTGGTAAAAAAAGTAACACCAAGCTGAAGTCAAAGCATTAATGGTAGGATTTTCTCAGCATCGATCTCATTCTACTCCTTCTGAAGTCAATGAGATTGGGTTAGGCTAACGCTGAGCAATTCTTGGGGGAAAGAAAGTGCCTCTGACTGTTGCAGTAATACCACACTGTATGCTTAGCGTGTTATTAACAGCCCCAGCTTTTGAAGGCAACTGATAATAATACCATAAGGGATTTTAATAGTGGGGTAAAGCTTCAACATATGACCTCAAGAGACCCTGGAGAAAGAAAGAAAATTCAAATAACATAATATAATCCTGCCTGGAATCCTGCAAGTGAGTGGATAAGGTCCTCAAATTCTTGGAAACATCAAAATCTTAGCCAAAATACTTGGCTGCGCTGGGCGTGTGAGTTCCAACCTGCCCTTTGGGTGCAGGATTGATGGGAAAGAGCCATCCAGGGAGGTTTTTTCCCCATAAAAACTGGTCCTTTTCCCTTTTACCTCCTCGACAGACCTACAGCATCCCAAAGGAGAGACAAATTCTTTATGTAGGAGGAAGCTTTCATTTTTTTGAGATTTCTCATGCAAAATAATATCCATTCGTATCAAGGAGGATCCTGGAAAACCCACCTATTCCTGCATGTCACCCTGGGCTCTCAGTGAGAGCAGAACAAGCCCTGATGAGGAAGGAAGCCTTTCCCTGCATTGATCCACTGTTAAATCTCCACGATCATTACTCTGAGTGCTGAACACAGCCCTGAAGAAGGGTCAGTTACACCTCCAGCTTCCCGCTCGCCTCCGCCGTGTGAATCCGTGGACGTGCGTTGCGATATCGATAATAGCATTGGTCAGTTTGACTCAGCAATGGTCTGGTTCCCTTCACGAATCAGCCTCCGGCTTCTTTGTTTTCTCTTCTTGGTAACCAGATTATTGACTTGTAATTTGTCACAATGATATAGCTTGGTTACTAAATGGGAAATGTTTAAATCAAGCGGCAATTAATGCATTGTAAAGCACTTCAGGTAATTGTGTAATAAGCAGCACATTACCTAGAGTAGTAACACATTTTACAGCTAAACCAGCAGGAAAAATAGTGTGGTGTTGTTTGTTTTTTTTTTTTTTTCCAGGTTATTTTTGGGGTGTGAAACATGCTGTTGTGGAAAGGCAGCGTGAATCCATATTATGCGGAAATCAATGGATACCCATCCTTCCAGGCTACAGTAGGAGCTGTGTGACAAGGGCACAGCATTTTTCCTAATCAAGCGGGTGATGTGAAAGCGAAGAGTCAAGCTGAGCTTGCTATATCCAGCTGTACTTTGTTCGCTACTTAATGGAGCAGGTCATAGTTATAACACCCCAAAGAAATCAGCTCGTCTCAGCCTGAGGAGCACAGAGAAAGTGTTGGAACTCCAGCGGCTCCGTGTTAAATCACTCCGATAGGTCATCTGCAGGGAGAGGACTCGGGGAAATAATAAACCAGCAGTGTTCTGCCACTGGCACTTAAGGCTCGTCCCCGGGGGAGACGGTCTCTGGGTTTAGGTTGGGAAAAGCAATATGGCTAAAGAAATTGTTATTTATGTCTTATACCATCCTTGGCAAACTGTCGGGTGCCGGGCTGGCAGAACCGAACAGAAGGAAGAGGAGTTTGTAAAGCGGGTCAGCATGGGTGAAGGATGATGTGTGGCTTCCACCTTCAGAGGAGCCGGGGGTCCTTAGCACCGGTGGGGGTCTGCAGTGCTGTGCACACCAGTGACGGGGACGAGTTTACCATCGCAGGGCAATGGGGGCTGTGCTAATCCTCATCTTCCAGGAGCTGGTTGTGACAGGGAGTAAAGGGTCTGCAACGAGGTCCCCTGAGCTTTGCTTCAGTGGGGGTAGCTCCGCACAACGCCCACAATCTTGCTGGCTTCTTTAATGTCGAAGATGGACCCGATTTCCCATGACGGCAAAGATGGTGGGGGGAGAAGTAATCCTTAACCCCTTCCTAGCAGTAAATGTCATGGTGTGTTGGCAAAGCACAAGACTTTCAAGGAAAATCTTTCCTTTTTTAAAAAAATTGAGATTCCAAGGAATACTCCTCCAGTGTATCACACTTGGCCTTCCCCAAGAACCATTCCAGCTCTGGGACTTTAAGAGGAAAAGAATAACACGTACATCATGTTCGCTTCTTTTCACGGCACTCCCGGGGAGCTGCTGACCAAAGAAAGTGCTAACCATCGTGTTTCCACCTTTAACTTTGAAACATGCTGATTGCATTTTCTCCTTCAGCCTTTTTTTCCTCTCAGCTGCTGGTGTATATAGTTTATTCAATTCGTGGCAGCATACAATAAAAATCAATAAAAAGCATTTATTATAAAGTACCAGAGATTAAAATAACTGACTTGGCTATGCTATTAGAACATGGGTCGCTCAAAGCAAGGATGCATGCTTCACACAAAATATGATTTATGCTCTGCAGAGGGGGAAAAATCCAGTAAGCAGAAAAGGAAGTTTTATTGTCTTGCCAATGAATCACTGTCCTGCTTTAAAAAGTAGTTAATAGACATGAAGAGATTATTTAATGAAACTAATTAAGCATTTTATTACAAATTTAACCGTTGTAAATAATGACCATTTTTCCCCTGCTAGCAATAGTACCTGCAAAAACTGTAATCAGGTCAGCAAAGTAGCTGCCTCAGTTTCTAAGATTCACATCAAAAGAATTTCAGTTTGCTCATCAGTTTTATGCATTCCTACATTTCCAAGTGCATCGAAAGCTTTTATGTGCAAGCTGGAGTGACACCGGGGCTATGGGTACAGCAGAGGGGTCCCATGCCACAAATGCCATCGGGTGTCCATGTCTTATTTACCTGGGCAGGATACTTTACACAAACAAAGAACTTCTTTTGGTTGAAGACCAACCTGAAACGTTTTTTGGGATGTTGCAAATGACGGGCAGGTTGTGTGCCACTGGTTTGATGTCTCACCTGCTCCAGCTTTATGAGGTGTGGCCCTATTTCCGAGCACAGGCAGAGTTTCATCCACATGAACGGATAACATGCAGCCATGGTAAAAAAAAGGTCTGGTCTTCCAAGCTGTCCCCACCACCTGCAGAAGCTGGAGCATCCCAGGAGGGTCTCCAGTCCCATAGGTGCAGCCCCACCGCTGCCCTTGCAGCAGCAATGACTTACACTGGGCTACCGAGCCCGTGAGGATGGAGTCCTGCGTCTCCTGTTGGTAGCAGGTTTGCAGGTACCCAAACGGTATGGCTGGGCAGCCTGTGGCACAGATGCCTTCCGTGCCTGCTGCGGCACAACGGTGCGGAGCTGTGAAAAGCTGGAGTCCTGGCAGAAGCAGCGAGACGTCTCAGCTGCATTGTTAGCTGCTCGACGGAGAATTTCACAGCCCGGCTTGAAGTTTACTCTGCTCAGTAAAAAAGAAGAGGAGAAAAAGCGACTTTAGTTCGTTGCAACAGGCAAACTGAAATTCACTTAATTTGTTACTTGCCGTTTTGTCCTATAAACTCAGATACTTATTAACACTGTAAATATGCCTTTTTACTGGCTCACTGACAGCTCACATGCTTTCTGCGCTGTCTCCTTAAACATTTATGAGCATTCATGAATATGCAAATCCACAATCTAATGCCTGCAAAATGGTTGCAAGTACAAATGCTGCGTGAATATTTCATACAATGATGGGAGCAAATCAACAATCATAAATTTTGAACAAATATGTTGCTTCATTAATAACTAATGAGGCAGTGCATGGAGCTCTAGATTTGGCATTTAATAGCAAAAGTGGTGTTTAAAAACAGCTTATCAGGCACTACGCTCATTTGAAAGAGGGTGAGCCGCCTCTGTGGCTTACGGGTAGGTTCCAGGATGAGAAATATTGGAGAAGCACTGACAGAGGCAGAGGTATGGATGTACCTCCAGGACTGACTTCTTTTTCCCAAGTATTTGCTGGTTTTGGAAGACCAAGAAGCTTTGGTGGTCTGCCTGTCTTCATGAAACACGGTTCATATCCTGGGCTTTGTTTAAAGGCTCCTACATTGTTCCAGCAAACCTTTGGTCGAGGAACTAATCTTCCCAGCCTGAGCCACGGTGAGGCTTTGGTAACCTTTCCCAAGGAACTTGTGTGCGCTGCTTTGGCCAGCCTGGCCCTCATGTCCATGGTGGATTGTGCAAAACATGAGTTGCTGGCCTTGATGACTCCTTGGAAAGTCACCCAGTATGGCCTATGTGGCTCACGCCTGCGTGTGAAGGGCACAACAGGCTCCACAGGTTCCTTCTGCCACACGCCAGGGAGGACTGGAGGCACCTTCCTCAGCCATCACCTTCTGGCAGCCCAGAAGAGAAACTAGTGACCTACAAGAGGAAAAACAACCAGCATTTAAGGTGCCACATATGATTGGTGATATTAAGAATATTGTTTGCATCTGAAGGTGTCAGTCCCAACCTGGGCAACATGTTTTTGCCTGTGCTGACTGGAGCCCATCTCTGAGCCATGCATGCTTCCAGTAAGAGCACCGAGCTGAACACCACAAGATGCAGGGTGGAAATACCTGTGGTATTGTCCCTGGAGACTGCAGGAAACGTGATTGGATACAAAGTTGCCAAAACACCAAAAATGACCACAGCAATGTTGTGGTTTTCTTGGGCAAGACTTGGCCATTGGGAGATGGGCCCTGAGAGAAGGTCTTCCCACCAAGCTGGTTTGCCATCACCCACGTCTTTCCTCTGAAAAACCCAGCTCTGCCCTCACTGTGCCAGTACGCGTTGAAGTGCCTAATGGCACCGCGGCACATGTAACGTTAAATCAGCTGAATGACAGTCCATGGTGGAAGGGGTGGAATTCATTAAGGATGCCTCCTGAGTCACCCTGCGCTTGTGAATCTTCTTCCAGCATCGTTTACTTTATACAGAGTTTCTTTGTGATTTAATTAAAGCTTGTCTTTACTGTTTCCCTACATAGAACCTACTCTACTCCTCCAGTGAGGTCAGCAAAACGGCATTTTTGAGTTTTCCTGATAGCATTGTTTTCTGTCTGATGACAGGTGGACCCCAAGCTACTTCCATGATGTCCAGCTTCTATCAAAACCCCTTCTTCGTCTGACTCGATTGGCGTGGGGAAGGACCACGGCTTCCGCAGAGCTGCTGTGTGAGCGGGAGGACATACCCTGAATTCATCTGTTTATTTTCTCTCTCCCCTTTCCCCCCAGGTTTGCTTCTGAAGTTTGGATTGCCAGGGCCGTTGGGCGAGCACCAGAGAGCAGATGCATTCCGGGACGGCGGCTGGGGAGCGGTGTGGGCGCTGCTTGCAGACGCAAACCTGCCGCCCGAAACAGCCACCTTGTTTCTTTTCATGTCCGTGTCCTTTCTCTGAAAGATTGTGTAAACCATTTGACAGCAAAGCGAGACGGGGCAGTAAATGTCAAGGGAAATGGATGGGGGTCAGGGAGATCACTTTTTTGGGACCTGTTGATTTGGTTTAGGTTGACCAAAGCCCAAACAGCTCCGCTGTTTATCTTGGGGAGGGGGAAGGCGGCGGAACCGAGCAGCAAGGACTTGTTAAAAGTCTCCAGATCCTGTCAAAATGCCTCCGTTTTATGGCTTTCAGTCGAAGGTTGAAGTTTTTGATGAGGTGCACGAACAGTGACCTCATAAATTGCTCTATAAAGTGTAAACATGATTTCTAAAAATTCTTTTTGAAATCCAACTTTAATAATACGCCAAACTTGTTGGAACTGCCTTCAATATTTATGTGTGTGGCATGCTCTCTGCACAGCTTGTAATTATAGAATATTATTTCTCTTTTCGTACATTTTTAGGCTGTGCTGCCACTAGCTTTTGACACTTTAATTTAAGCATAGTTAAAAAAAAAAAAAAAAGGATAATTTCTTTTTTCCACCTTAGTATAAAGATAAACCAGCAAAATCATTCCTGCATTTGCTGGTACAATTTCAGTTTTTAGCTATGTTGATAATTTACTTTTGATGCTAATTAATTACAAGTAATCATAAAAACAAATTAAAAGCACTATACTTGCAGCAGGTTTTTTTTTTATGCTTATGAAATAATGCATCTTTATGCATCTGTTTACTTGCTCTGTAAAAAAAATGTAATCTATATTCATAGGAAAACAACTTTAGCACTCAGCACTGGTGCTGTAAAGCATTACTGCTCACAGGTTTTTAGCTCTTTCCTTTCTGTAGGAAGACGACAGTGCAGTGCAAAACCCCAAAGTCCATCAGTTTTGAAACGTGTGTTGAAGGTAAAAGTCTGGGATTTAGTGACCAACCTTACTTACAGACTTGGGAATATGGATTTAAAAGGAAATGCCATTTATTTTTAGATAAATATCCATCCAAAATGACTTAAAATCAATTAGTAGTTTAAAAGTAGCTCATGCTTAAGGTAAATTAATACATTAATGCGCAAGGCTGGGCTTGGCAGGGATCCCTGGGTCCAGGGCTCTGCCGGCAGCAGAGGGGGCCAGACCCCAGGGCTCTGTGTCCACCTGCGCTTTTCTGTGCCGTGAACTAGTTTTCAGCTGTGGAGAGGTAAGAATTGAATTTCTGAAGGATTTCCAACTTGTTTTTGCCTCTTGTCTGTTTTACGCTTATGTGGATAACGCAGCTCGCACCCTTGTCTGGCTGGTCAGTGTCAGAGGGACTTTGGGTTCCTTGTACAGGGATGAAATGGTCTCAGAGGAGGGTTGACAGCACAGAGCCAGTCCCCTTTGGCACCTACAGCCCACAGGAGACATGTCCCAGTGAAATGCATTTTGGGATCAATCATGCATCGAGTTGGTGCTGCTCCGTAAGGAGAAATGGGACCCAGTATCGTGTCATGGTACGTCTCTGTTCGTCAAAACTTCCTGTTTGCCATGAAATCATCCCTATCCCTAAGTTTTTATGAGGGAATAGCCCCGTTTTTCACCTCGAATAGCCACAGAGACAGCTTTGGGGTGGTGCTGTTTGTGTCAGGAAGATGGGGTTGTGGATGTCATCTGTGTCCTGATGGCGCTCGGCTCCACGATGGCTCCTAATCTTCTCATGGGTTTTTCCATATGCGCTAAGTAGTTTATGGGAGAAGATAGAGACTCACAGATAACCCGCAGGTTTTGGGTTGATGCAGCTGGTCATTATGACCCTCTGGGATCTCACAGGGAGGAAGAATCGGAGCCAGTTCTGAAAACTTCCTCCCACCCTCGCCAAGTCTCAGAGCTGAGTCACCAACAACTCATTATCGAGACTTTGTGTATTGACCTAATTTCTGGAAGAAGGCCTTGAATGCCTTGGCAGCTTCCAATATTAAGAAACAGAAGCTTTTATGGGATTAGATGTGAAAATGAATAGACCAATGCCATACAGTCATCTCTGCAGTACAGAACTCAGTATTAAATTCAACTTTTTTGTTATGCTTCTCTCTGTTTTCTTTTAGTTTTCAACTTGAAGCAAAATTCTGGTGTTCAAAGTGTTGTAAGGAGAAGCATGGAAGGGTCTGGAGGGGATGTCCTAGGCTATGGCACCTGGGAAATCTGTTGTCCTCACCAACCCCAGCCAGCCAGGAGCACTTTCCCAGCACAAGGTAAAGCTCCTGTTTCAGACCAGACCCTGTGACAGGCATCACACCTTGAGGTCTGGTCTCATGGTGGCTACGGAGCTGGGAGGTACCATCTTTGGCTGCCCTGTGCAATAGCCAATGCTCAAATGCTCTGCAGAGATGGAAGATCATTCCCCAGCTTCACCACTGGCAAACGTTCCAAGCTGTTGGAGCTGATGGGCTTCATCCTGGGGCATTTAGATGTGGCCACAGCAGCTACAGGGCTCTTGGCTATCACCTTCTGGGATCAAAAGGAGCAGCAAAGCCAGGCTGGTCCTGGACAGCTGAGCTCAGGCCACAGGCATAGCCTGGGTAGTGAACACAGGGCTGCAGCATCAAATCAGTTTGACAAATGAGAAACGGTACAAAAGGAGTGTGAAATCAGATGGGAACAAGCTCAATGGGGACACTTTGGCAAGAACAACCAACTGGGCAAAGTCAGGATGAAGAACATCTGCTCTGGGAGCAGTTGCTTGGGTGCAGAGGGAAAGAAAAGGTGGGAGGGATGCAGCTGTCAAGGACTGTGAGGTGTCTCAGTGGAAGACAAAACCTGTTTTCCAGGCTCATGGCAGCTATTAGGATCAGGCAGGTATCAAGGCTGGGATTAAAATGCAACCAGAGAGCTTTGTTGGCCATCAGGACTGGGGATGGCCATAGCGAGCATGAGGGGAGAAACAGATTATCTGTGAGGCTGCAGCATCCCCGGCACTTCGGAAAGAGACAGCGCCTGTCAGGAGTCACAGCAGTGCTGCTCTCGGGTGCTGGAGGAAATATATGCATGTTATATGTTGAGGATAGAGACATCTCCCATGAAAGCTTACCGTATCTGCTGATGGACATCAAAGAAACCTCTAGAAAAAAATTCTGGTGGCACTTCAAATTAGATGTTCTGAATGATATACCTTAACTTCGCATATGTTTGAGGTGTTTAGGATTTTTATTACGTATTAAACAAATGTAGATGGTAGTATATAGAAGACAAGCAGTTACATGGTTGTTGGACCTCTATATACAGTCTTTATTTTTAATAATCACCAGCCATACAATAAATAATCCCACGGCTATCTTAAGAAACCTAGAAAGGTGCCTTGACCTGCATGCTGCTATTGCATGTTCACTATTAGCCCCAAATATGCCAGGGAGGTTTAGCTATGCAATAGATACAGATCTAACTAAATACCATAGGTGTTAAAGCTCAAGCACCACGGTTTTGTTAATCAAACGATACTGAATTAACATACTGTACAATAATTGCCTTGTTAAATTTAAATGAAAACCTTATTTGAGACACATAATCTGGAGTGTGACTCACTGTTCTAACCACATTTAGATTGTTGTCAGTACAATTAGGATTTTGAATTTACAAGTTGGGTGAGGTTTTTTTTTTATTTAATCAATCACTATAGCAACTGCAAAATTAAACAGGAGATGTTCCCTCTTCCAAGTCCAGTTGGTTACTTCTCTCGCTGGTGGAAAAGCAGATTTAAAAACTTTCTGAAGCCCAGCCACTTTGGAAGCTTATCCAAGCCTTGGAGCTTGGCCTCCCGAAAGCCCTCAACAATGCTGCTGGTGCTGGTGCTTCTTAAAAAGTGGGAGCTGCCTGCCCAATCCCCTTTTTCCTTACTCCATTGTTCAATGGCACAAACAATAACAGCACCCTCCACTTCCCCAGCACATGGCAACCTCAGAACTCCCACCTCAGGAGAGTTTCCCTGTGGAACAGAGGGATTCACAGAGTGTCAGGGGTTGGAAGGGACCTCCAGAGATCATCTAGTCCAACACCCTGCCAGAGCAGGATCCCCCAGAGCAGATCACACAGGAACAAGTCCAGGCGGCTTTGGAAAGTCTCCAGGGAAGGAGACTCCCCCCCTCTCTGGGCAGCCTGTTCAGTGCTCTGTCACCCTCACAGTGAAAGAGTTTCTCTGTGTTTGAGTTCAGATTTAATTTCAGGTGGCTGGGGAGAGGGTGAAGTCTCTGAAGAAGGTAACTGCCTCAGGTGGCTCTCAGCGAGAGGACAGTGCGTGCTCCGCTATGTTTTTGAGTTTAAGGTACAGGTAAGGTCTGTGTTCCATAGTGCACAGGCATGAGGGGTGCTGCTGACAACAGGGACAAAGTGTCTCATCAGCTATTTATTAATTCTGCTGATTAATATAAGAGAAAGGGTGAAATTAACAAAGAAATTGATTTTCCAGAATGAAACAATTAAAAAAAAAAATTCAAAAAACCAACAAACCTTCTCCTCTGTGCTGCAATTCCAGCGAGGGAAAACAGCTCCCTCCCCTTCAGGGGGAGCTGGAGAGTCCAGAAGAGGTACGCCTGCATGTGCAGGTATCCCTATATCCCTGAAAATGTGGCCTTCAGCTAACACTTTCCCAAACACCTATAATTTGTTTCTCCTATTTTCAACAGTTCTGCTCCCCTGCGTGCAACACAGGGACAAACTCCTCTCTGTCTGGGCTTGGATATAGTATCTGCCGCGTGTTTGTGCATGTGACCTTGTTCCTTGACTTTTCGCCTGGCTGTTTGTCCTGCTCTGGCTTACAGCTTGTATTGGAAAAACGGTGAGAAAGTCACTAAAGAGGGGAAAATTCCCCTCCTTGCTGGTGCTCGAGGGCTGGGAAGGCTCCCACACCAGCACTTGCTCTTTTGCTTGATTGCGTTATGTATTTACTCAGTTTGTCCAAGAGTGGAGCGTGCCAAGGGTGGGGGGAAGGGGGAAAGCAAGTGAATTTTTTATCCAGAATAAAAAGTATTTGGGATGGCTTTGAACCTTAACCAAACATTCAAGCTGGTTTATACAATGTGCAGCTTAGTTCGCTTGTGTGAACAAAGTTAAATATTATAGAATTCCATGAAGTTCATTATTTTACCAAAGTGCAGTTGGACAAAACATTTTTAAGGCTGCAGAGAAAACCCATTTTATACGTAACTGCTTTAATGGCGATTAACGCTGGTCCTGCTTCCTGACACACTACACCAGCGCTGCTGAAGCCAGGGCAATTACCCGGAGCCTTGCCCGTGCCGGCGCAGCCCCCAGCGCCCACACCGCCGGCACCTGGCACCATTAATAATCCCATTCATTGAACTCTTTATTGGTACCCTTACAGGTTTAGCCATTGACCTCAGATTTACAGGTGTAACTTAACAAGGCACATGTTGCAGCCAGATGTCCTGCAAACAGATACTGCGTATATATCCTGGTACACGAATAATCCTGAAATATTCATTACGAGGCACGCTCATGAGATCTGCCTTGTTATTAGAGGCCCAGTCTTGCACGTCAGCCGGAATAGATGGAAAAAAAAACCCTTGGAAAATGTATTTAACATTCCTGCTAGTTTCTTAAAAAATAATTATCTGATTAAAAGTGCCAAATGCGATTTTCATTTTTCCTTATTCATCATCCTGGTAAAAGTGTAGTTAAATTGGCAGTGATGCAACACCACAGAGTTATGACAGGAATCATAAAAGGAGCAGGCCAGTGAGTGAATTTTAACTCCAGAATACAATATTGAAGTACTGTCCAACCTCATTAATTTACAAGTGGGTCTTTGTGCAATAGTCATAACATATAAATTACACATTAGGCACCTTTCAATCATAATAAATGTGTTGAAGGTGTTCTGCAAGGAATGCCTAGAGAAACAAACCGCGGTGCATGGCATGGAAATGGTCCATGAGGACTTCTCCTGCAGCGCGTGGGCTGGCAGCTCAGCGGGGGCTCGCTGGGAGCTCACCAGGAGCTCACCAGACCTGGGAAGGGTTGGCATATTCCTCAGGAAGCAGCCACCACTGTGGATGGTCTGGGATGGAGACACCAGGATTCTCTCCTGGGCAGGGAGGTTGTGTGGTGACATCTGCCCTGGGGCACCAACTGACTTCTCTGTAAATCATGGAATCACAGAATTTTTTAGGTTGGAAAAGTCCTTTAAGATCATAAAGTCCAGGCATTGTGCAATGACTACTTAATTGGCCATGAACTTGTTGAAAACTTCATTCTTTTCCTACTAATAAAGTGTCGGTGGTGTCCATGAGTATGCCAGAAACCACTGAAGACAGGAAAGTATATACCTCAATTGCATTAAAAAGATCAAAAAAAAAGCCTGATTTTATGTGCACACAGTTCAGATGGGATTATACGCACTGAAAACTGTATTTCTTCATCAAAAAGTGCTCTAATTACCTGATGCCCATTGCAGACCGTGGATTGAAACCAGGGCTTGGGGGTGAAGTTTGGGTGGCCTCCATTTGGCACCTACTGTGGGATTGAAGGAAGGGATCCCAAGGGTGCTCCCAAGGACAATTGGGGTGGTGGGGAGAGGGGGAGGATGCAGGTGACCATGCAGGACAGAAACCAAGCAATTGGGCAAATCCCACCCTCACTGCCAAAGGACTTTGAAAGAAGAAAGAGAAGCCCCAGGTGAACATTTCAAGTGTTGTATGTGGTGAGATGTGGCTGGATGAGATTTTGTCTCGTTTTTGGCAATGGCAAGAGCCAAACTGCAATTCCAGACCGTGTGTTATGCAGACTGCCTTTTGCCTTTGACTTCAACTTATGGTTAACCCAAGGAAGATCTTTGTCTTTCTCAATAAACACCTGTTTAGAGTTTTTAAAATGTCTGGTTCCCAAGAGTTGTGTTATAATAAGGCACGGGTTTAATTGCATTGAAAGGAGGGTAAAAAAAAAAGGTATGATTTCTAAAAGGACAGAATACTTACGATATTTATGGACCCATTTAACACACTGCTTTGGTTTAAAGAGGTGGGGATTTACATGTGTTAAGTGCTCCTACAAATCTCCTTTACCCTTTCTCGGAAAAGGGCAACACAATAATAATTGTTAAATTTATGTGTTAAGACGTCTGTACTGTAGAGCTCTGCACATCAGTAAGCTAAGCACAGTAGACTATCTGCCTCTACTTTTTATCCTTTAACTATCCTCACTAAAATGCCTGATGATCCCGCTACCTGTCTAAGGGAGTGACTGCTGGTGGGTGCTCCGTCACATGGCTCCATCTCTGCCATTGGACCAGCAAGGGGCTTGAATGAAGGAAACTTGTATGCCTGTTGCTTAAAATTAACAAATTTAATGACATATCCAGCTTATAATGTTTTGATCTGGTAAAACACCAAGTAGGAGAGGCCACCAGGAAGCTCCAGGATGGGTGAGCAGCACTGGTCCTGGTGCAGCCTTGCTGCTACTGGGCTAGCTCCAGGCTTGCTCCTTCCAGCTGTGGCACTGAAAATGTTGGTTTTCCATTTCATAGACCACCAGAAACTCTGTTTCGAGCCGCTCCAAACTCAAGAGCGGTGCTGATGCTCGGCTGTCCCATCAGCGCCTATGGGTGACGTAGCATTGTCGCTGCGGGGAGGTGCCACCTCCCACCCATCGAGTTCCTCGAGGCGGATGCGCAACGTTGCGCTGAAATGCAGCGAGTCACTAGAGCGGGTCTTCCTCTCCCAGAGATAGAAATAGGCTGCACGAAATGTCAGAGATGTTAAATATGGTGCTAATTGCTGTTTGTTTATTCTTCTCCTTAAAAACCTTCAAACCAACTGAAATGAACCCTCAATGAACTTTTATCACTGATAACACAATCTCTTAATTTAGATGCCTGTAGATGAGCAGGCTGGGAAAAGGCGCTCGTGTTTATCTTACCCTGCACTCCGTGCAGAGCCCTGGAGAAAGTGTGTTTCTAAAGGCACTGATAGTCAGACAGTCTCCTCTGGGAGAACGGTGTGTTCCCAAATGGGGCTTGTTATGCTGATATTTATCACAGTTTGATTTTTAGAAGTCCTGAATATGGTTGCTTTTCGTATTTTTCCGTACTCTGCTGGCTTCACTGCTATTCCGAGCGATGTTTCTCTGCTTGCGCGAGAATACAATCTGCACGTACCTGAGGGTTTCCTGGTGCTGGAAGCAGCGTGGTGCCTGCGTGGGGATGCAGTATGTCGGTGTGCAAGGTGTGATTTGCCCCAGCACCCGGTTTGCAGCCGGGGAGGGATGGCGTGGCTCAGGAAGTGGTGTCTGGGCTTGGAGAGGCTCAGGGAAGGTCTGATCGGAGCACAGCGATGGCTCTTTCCTAAAGCCAACTTTGCCGTAGGATGAATGAGGTGTGATCTGGATGCTTTACATCATAATATTTCATTGTGTTTATATATACAGATCCATTGTGTGTGCACATATATACACATGCACATATACATGTTATGTAAATGTATATTAAATAATAGAATCATAGAATCATGGAATGGTTTGGGTTGGAAGGGACCTTACAGCCCACCCAGTCCCACCCCCTGCCATGGGCAGGGACACCCTCCACTAGACCAGGTTGCTCCAAGCCTCATCCAGCCTGGCCTTGGACACTCCCAGGGGTGGGGAATTTATATAGAGTTGATAAAATTATTATGCAGAGTTGATAAAATTATTACTAACTTGACCATATTCTTTACGTTATTAACAGTTGGACTTGATGATCTTAAAGGTCTTTTCCAACCTAAAAGGCTCTATGAATGCAGAAGCTAAGCTGCACTGGGCACAAAACAGGTAAGGCAGTGCTGTTAAGGCCCCCACTAAATGCCTATGGTATGGTTTAGTGTCCCATTCATTTTGAATCGCAGTACTACCAGGGCCATAATATCAGTATGCGGCCTATCACAACATGAGGATGCCCTTCCACTGGGCTGCTCTCTGGTTTTCTCTGGTTTAGTGTGGATCACATGGATATTACTGTGGTTTTCATGGTGCTGTGGGCCCCAGAGAGAGCATGGAATAGAGAGAGGTTTATTCGCACTTTTAGTGTACCTCAACAATATTAAGAATCAAAATGCAACCCCCAGCTGTGGGCACAGCTTTTGGTGGAGGACATACACATTTACTTAAGCCATAGATGGCAACACTTCAGATTCAAACTCAAATTACCATAAACCAGCTGGAATTCAGAAAAATTGTCATTAATCCCTTCCCTTCGGCAGCCTGTGTGTCTCACATCATCTGCAGTAGGATCTCTGTGCGTAACCTCAAGTTTGTGGTTCCACGGATTCCCTCTCAGGCCTGGCAGTCCTGGATGTGAAGCTGGGAGTACCCCATTTCTGCTCCCTCCTTCAACTCGGACTGTTCCCCGCTGAGGAAGGCAGCCCAGTTCAGGCCGTTTATTGGCGCAAATATTTAAAGCAAAGGCATGATGAATATTTCATCCAGTGTCAGATACTAGGTTAAGTTAATATAACAAAACAACTATTATCCCTTGCCTATAACCCTTTCCAACTCTTAATAGAAAAGATATGCTCAGTAAACAGAACATTGTCTGATATTTAACTTCTTCCAGTGTATTTGTACGTAGGACTAATGGGCTCAGACAGGAATGCTGAGCCTGATTCCCCATGCGTGCTGCTCTGCCATGCTGCAACCCGGGCAGCCGAGGAAGCGCGAGGGCCCTGCACCTTCCACAGTTATTTTGGCGCTTGTTTCCTCTGGATTTTTTCTCAAACCCAGAGCAGTATTTTTCAGCGCTGAGCTCATGCAGTGGTTGTTTACCTGTTGCTGAGGACAGCAAGGAACGCTTTCCAGCCTCTCCTTGCAAGCCAAGGGCTGAAAACTTCCTTTATCCAGAGATAAGAGCGGAAATTCTCCTCTATTCCCAGGGCTCCAGAGGCTGCGCCTTTGAGAAAACACTCTGCCTTGCAAAGACCTGTGAGAAAATTGAAGGGAAACAGGCAATGCTGCCCGTGTTGCAGAGGAGAGGCAGAGTGTGTCCGCAAGCGTGGAAGGAAAGGTGAAGCGGGAGAGGAACAGGTGGCAAAGCCCAGCTGGAATGAGTGGAGGAGGGGAAACATCTCTCTCTGGAGAGAAAACTAGGTGAGGGAATATACCCGTAAATACGGCAGGGTAAATGCAATGGGAGGGAAGGTATGGTTAAATTAAAAGCAAATGTTGGCACAACAATAAAATTACCTAGAACGTTCCTAACCATTACACTGTCTTTGCAAATGCCTTTGGAAAACAGCAACGGGGAAAAAACACTCTTGGCTTTAAGATAACTCTTGGTAAGCATTATACAGGGACATATGTTGCCATAATTACCAGGGCCAGGACTTAAAGGCTAAGGGAGCATCTCCCAGGTTTCATTAATTTAATTTATCAAATATTTTTGCAGTATTTTTTGTTCTAAATCCTTGTGCTGAAGGCTGTTCCTCTCCTCTCTATGGTTGGGTGTAGGAACAGCCCTATGCATGACACCTGGGCCATGTCCTGTGAGCACATGAGCTGTAGAGGATGGGCACCTCACCAGGCAGAGGTGATAGGCACTAGGAATATTTACCTATGCCTCATCCTTGTCAACGAAAGTCAGAAATAAGGTTATGGAGTGTTTTCTCCCCCTGAGACCGGTCCTTTTCTGACATGCATTGACTCTGAGCAGAACACTTCTCCGCGGCTGCTGGACCTCTTGTAGCTCTGAGTTGGAGACAAACCTCTGGAGAACCCATCCATGTCATCCACACTGTGTGGATCCTGTTCCCAGCGGGTCTGGCAGCACCTGGCCAGCCACGGGCATGCCATGGTCTTGGCTGCCTGACAAACACACGTATGGTGGCCTTATCCCAAAGGTCACTTTTAAGCCACCTGCAGCCCTGTGTGATGGATGTGACCTTCCGGGCACCTCTGGAGCCTCTGGCATCACAGTTGCCTTGTGCCCTCGTTCTGCATCGTGCACCAGATAGCTTGCGCTTCTGCAACAGCAACTGGGTACAGCTGCTGCCATTGGGTCTGCTTGCAAATCTTCAGAGAAACCCCCAACATCCAAATCCAACCACAAATCCACATCATTCACTGGCTACTGTTGCCAAAAGGTTTGGTTTCACCACTTGTGCGCAAACCATTAGTGTGTCTTACACTAGCGATGTTTATCCTCTCATACCGTACACACAACATTTGGCAGCTGTTTGGCCCAAAACAATGCACCAGCTCAGCAAAGCACCTTACGCCTGTGCGGAACTCCAAGCCTGCACTCAGCTCCCTTCCATGCTGGAGAGCTCGAGCACACACAGGTCAGACTGTACTTCGTGGGGTTTTGCCAAAAACCCATTCTGGTTGGGTCAAGGTTGGCTGCAGTGACAGTTTGGGAAAAGCTCAACAGCAGACTCAGGGTCATAAAATCACAGAACAGTTTGGGTTGGAAGGGACCTTAAAGGTCATCCAGTTCCAATCCCCCTGCCACGGGCAGGGACACCCTCCACTAGACCAGGTTGCTCCAAGCCTCATCCAGCCTGGCCTTGGACACTGCCAGGGATGGGGCATCCACAGCTTCTCTGGGCAACCTGTCCCAGGGTCTCCCCACCCTCTCCAGGAAGAATTCCTTCCTGATGTCCCATCTCAATCTCCCTCTTTCAGTTTAACCCCCTTACCCCTTGTCCTGTCACCCTCTGCTCTTGGAAAAGTCCCCCCCCAGCTTCCTGGTAGCCTCCCAGGCACTGGAAGGGGCTCTGAGGTCTCCCCGGAGCCTTCCCTTCTCCAAGCTGAACCCCCCAACTCTCCCAGCCAGTCCCCATGGCAGAGAGGCTCCAGCCCTCGGAGCATCTCTGTGGCCTCCTCTGGCCTCACTCCCACTGGACGATGTCCTTTTTATGTTGGGGGCCCCAGAGCTGGAGACAGAACTGCAGGGGGATCTCATAAGAGCCGAGTAGAGAGGGCTCTCATCTCCCTCCACCTACTTTGCCAGAGGTGGTGGTGGTGGCAGCCCCTTACTCGCTGCATCCCCCAAACTGCTATGCCTCCTCAGGGACCCTTATTCCAGCAGCAAAGGCAGAGGGTGGGGAGATTTGGTCCTCTCCTGGCTCCCCCCACCCTGCTGTGCACATATACGTTAGTACATATATGTTTATAAATGCACTATATTTATGCAAATCCCGTACACATGCACTATCCATCCCTGCATATAAAATTCTTCTTTCCATCCAGGCATTGTGCTTCCAGAAGCGCTTGGGTGACCCCAAACAGGAGGCTGAGCACCGGAGCCCTGCATGCCGGCTGCGTCGGGGATCCGTGTGGGGCCGGAGCATGCTGCAAGGTTATGCAAAACCCCAAGGAGATCAGTTATTTTTTTGTTAATGACTAATATTTCAGAAGCTCCAGAATTTAGAGTTATTCTAAAATATTATTCACCTGTGGATTATTTTTTGATGGCTCCTATAAATGGGTGTTATGGCACAAGGTCCATTGCTCTCGGGCTGGGAATTGCCTGTGACAGGTGCTGGTGAGGCACATTCTGAAGCTTCCCTACACTGTATCCATCATTTCCTTCTCTCTTCTTATTCCTGTGTGCAAAAATTCAAAGACATTTGGAGGAGGAAACCCATGTAATATTGGAGTAAGATTTAAAGGCAAAATAATTGGAAGGATTCTGAAATTATCCTTCCTGTAACCATTTCTGTGGATCTGTGGGTGAGACCCACCTGCAGGAGCTAATCCAGGGATGGAGGCTCATGGGCAAGGCACTGTTGGCAAAATTTTGGCTACACATGGCTAAAGAAATGGTTTGAAACTTTGGGAAAGTAAAAGTGCTTTAAATTCTATTATTGCACAACTCCGGTAATGTACCGGGGGCGAAACCTGAGGATTGCAGCAGGGCATGGGGTCAGTCAGAGACCCCCTGAGAGATGCGATGAGGCTGCCTGGGTGCATGCAGCACCCATGGGAGAGGAGAGGTGAGGGGACAGCTAGGGCTGCGTCCGTGGGACCCCATCCTTGCGCTGCACAGTGCCTGCTCCCACTGCCTGCTCCAGGTGGGCACATCCCTGCAGACGGTGAGACCCTGAGGGCTCCATGGGCTTCCTGGGGTGCCTGGTTTGTCAATCCTCATTCCCACTTGCTCCTCTTTTCAGTTTGCCTGTTTATCTACAATCTGTCTATTTAAATTCCTTCTAAACAAGATGGGAATATCTTTATGCCTGTTTGTAAGAATATTCTGCATCCATCTGTTATTTACATCATTCATTTTCCTGAGGTGTCTCCAACAAATCCTGGCTGGATGCTCTGTATGTGTTATTAATAAAACAGCTGTAAAAATATTAACTGCACGGCCTAATTGTCAGCCCTGATTAAGAGCCAGATTTATCCCCGAACGGATACTGAGCCACAGAATGGGGCTGTTATCCAGATCTGACCCTTGCAGCTCACTCTTGGCTTTGCTCTTTGAACACTTCAGTTGCAGAGCTGCAAAGAAAACCCTCGCCCTGCTCCGTTCCTCTTTGTTTCTCATTTTATTCTCTTCATTTGCCACTTCCACCTTACTGTAACGTGGGATTAGTGGTGACGTTTAAGCTCTGCATCGTTTGTTCTGGGGTGAAATAGCAGCGCTCCGGCAGCGCCTTGCTCTAAAAATTAGTCGGTGTAAACTGGACTCGGTGTAAACTGCACTCATTGTGTGTTTTTTTCCCTGTGGGGAGGAACCAAACTGCATTTTCACAGCCTGACTCCGAAAGTTCAAATCCCTGCTGATAGGCCTCAGCTTCTCCACAGGGAAAACTGGGAGGTGCTTCGTGAAAAGTTAATTTTCCTGCTCTTTTTGAGAAGCACCTCGAGTGCACCCGGCCCATCAGGACCAATATCCCAGACTTTTTTGGTCTAAGCTCTTTTTCTAACAGTTTTGCAGTGTAAAAGGATGCTTATCCCTCCTCCTCCCTGTCCTCCCCTGGCTGAACCTGTCACTGTTGGAGAAATCTAAAATTACATCCTGTTTTCAGCAATACCAGGGGTTTACTCTTAAAGGACTGTGCTGTGCACCTGAGAGACAAACCAGAGCTTGGTAAGGTACAGTTGGGTAAGACTAACTTGAGCCTAATGCTCCCCACGGAGAGGGAGGGAACGCTGGAAAGTGGTGGTAAGTTGGCCGTGGGCTCGGCCACTCTCTTCAGGGTCACTCTCCAGGATTTCCCACATCAGTCCCAAAAGCAACTTTCAGGCTGGGTCTGAGCACTGGAAAATTCACATAACTGATATCATAATTTGCAGAATTTTGGTTAAAAGTGCCTGGTGCACTCTTAACATTTTTGCTGATTCTGAAATATCCATCTGCTTGGCAGTGCCCGATTCAGTGCACGCCTCTCGACAGAGCAGCACATGAAAGCCATGGCAGGATGACTGGAGGTGTGAAACCAGTGCTCCACTTCTCCCAGACTGGTGGTATTGAATTCACTGGGCAGCCTTCCTAAAGCAAGAACATAATTTTTAGAGGAAAATATCAAGATTTAACCCAGAAGAGCTATTTTCATTAATTTTTAGTGTGACAACTCGTTCAATAGGTGTCTTTATTTCATCCTGTGGCCAAAATTTGGGCCCTGGTTTTGCTGAGTCCTCCACCTTTTGAAAGGTGACCTATGGTATGAGTTGAACAGCTCCAGCACCTTCTCATTTTGTGGAGACATGAGGAGATGGAGGAAAAATGTGAGTGTGGTGCCAACACAAGTGCAATACCTTGGGCTGTTTCACAACAGAGGGGTAGTGCAAAACCCTGTGGACAGTCAATCCTGTGGCCGGGAGACCCAAGGACAATGCCAGTTGCTCACTGGGAAAATAAGCGTTCCCATTGCAAAGCTGGTTTCAGGTCTGAAACACTTTATAAAGCAGTGTGATCACTGGGATTTTGGAAGGAAAAGCCTTTTTTTTCTTTTTTTTTTTTTTTTTTTTGAGACTTATGAAGATATTCTGCTTTATTTGGGAGCATTAACTTTTCCTGAGTGCAACCTGAAAGACAACGGAAATGTTGCTAAATTTAGTATCGCCGAGATGAAGAGCCGTCCCTGCGTTGTACTCCGAGTTGTGCTCTCCCAGGAACTGGAGTCTGAAGATGAGTGTTTGTGGCATTTTTTTATGTTACCATGGGGATTGCTATAGTAACAATTCTCTTACCCCTTCATTTATTAATTTACTTTGTTACAAAACTAAAGGTAAACCAAATATCCAAAGAAACAATAGCTTTAAAGAGATTTCACCGTTCCCATGATCCATATTTAACGTTCCAGCGAAAAGGCCTTGAGTTTGTGTTTAAAGGACAACATTTGCAGATAATTTAATACAGTCAAAGGAATGAGATTCCACAAGGTTTCCTTTGAGACTGGAAAACAACAGCTGATCTATGTCATAACACATTACAGTGCCCGGCAGTTTAGCAATCCTTCTGCAGAGCATCCCTCGGCAGAAGGGAGCTCCAGCCCTTCCCTGCCCGCCGTTGAGGGAGGCAGAGGATGGAAAGCTCCAAATAATCCTTTCTGCCCGCTGCAGAGCTGGGGGATGACGGGGAGCGGCGTTACGGCAAGGCTGTAGCATCTCTAACGAGTGGCTGCGCAGCACGGCCCGGGAGTGGAGTGGGATGCCAGCCCTGCGGGGTGACTGGCTTTCCCCATCGCTCAGCGTTGTCCCAGTCCTAGGGGTGTGGGGGTGTGTTTATTCGGGGGGGGGGGGAAGGAAACGTAGCATTGTAGGGAAAATGCAGGCAGAGACACAAAGGAAAGCCAGAAAGTATTAAAATATTTTTAAATGGCTGTTTTATTTTACAAGGTGCAAATATTACACTTTGCAGTTACGTAGTAAATACCAGATTACTAGGCAATTACGCTTAAACATTACCAAGGACTGTACCTGCCAAAATAATTGCTTTATTAAGGGCATTTATTCAGTCCCTTGATAACCCTATAGTTTAACGGGTAGAAACAAGTATATCATTTAGTCTCTTCACATAAAAGCTCCCGACCACTCAGGTGTTGCATATGATCAATGGAGGTTTTTAATGGAAGTGCTGCTGATCTAACCTAATAACGGGAGTGTCATAAAAGGCAACAAGCAGCTTAAACCAACACGTGAAGCACAGTCTATATAGCAAGAGCGGGAGCTGTTCCAGGGCCCCAAAGGGTCTTCAAATCACTTTATTTTTATGGGGTAAACGTAACCACATCAAAAAAACCCAAACTTGACATTTGAAAGTGGTTTAAAACTCACTGTAAAACCCTACTCTGGGCACAAGCTATCTTTACAGGGTCTCAGCCCTGCAGCTATTGTCGTGTCTCTGCAGTTCAGCTTTCCCAGGTCAATTTTCCATGAGTGAGTTGTTGTGTTCTTTTTTTTAAGTAAGAATTTTACTGATGTGCCTTTTTTTTTTAAGAAAACCCCCATTTTCCTGTTTATATTCCATGTTGTATCTTGGAAAGTTAGCCCAGCTATACTGGGACAGCTGCTTCCTTAACCTAGAGAGATGCATTTTCATCCAACAAGGCCAAATTAAAGGCTGAAGCTGGGAATATAAGACCTGGGAATTCTAAAGCAAGGTCAGGCAGTTTGGTTGCCAGCTGCCATTGCCTTCCAGCCACATCTCCATCCCCTAGGTACACTTGCAAACCACCCCTGCAGAGGCTCTAGGAGAGGGTCTGACAGTCCTGGATGGGTAAGGATGGGTGCACTGAGGGGTGATCCAGCAGCCGTACACCCCTCTTTGACCTGCTCTTCCCTTCCCTGCACTTGGGTGTTGTCACTAAGTGCACGTAGCTGCACCCAAAGGCGATCTAAAAATAGAAGAAATAAAGACAGCAGTCTACTAAGAGGTGAACTTTGCATTTCTGCCAGCGCAGCAAAGGAGCCTTTCCAGCTTGATTTGTGTAATAAAGCTTTTTGTGCAGCTCCAGCGAAAGCACGCTGCGTCCGGGCACTAACATGTGCGTCTGTGCCAGCAAGGGAAAGCCCCAAATAAATTTGGTTCCTTGTAGGATAAAAGCAGGGTGCTTAAAAATGTCTGGGAAGAAAACTAAGCGAGACTAGGACTCCTATCAGAGTATCGATATCCCACACGGGTTTTAATGATGCCAATTAAGCTGGTCAGGTTCTGCAGTCAAATGTGGGAAGGAAATGGAAGTGGGGAGACACGGTGCCATGTGCCACGAGTGAAGCAGATGGCTCTGTGGAAACACCGCGACATGGTGTGTGGACTGACCGACACATTATGTATGAATGTAGCGTGGAAACACATTTCACAGATACCAAGGCATCTTTCTCCACTCTTCCTCCCAGTGACAAGCTGCTGCAGCACTCCTGTGCTGTGATCCATTGGGCTTGTTCAGGCTGGAGAAGGGAAGGGTCCAGGGAGACCTTATAGCACCTTCCAGTGCCTGGGGGCAGCTACAAGAAAGCTGAGAGGGACATTTTCCCAAGGGCAGGGAGTGACAGGACAAGGGGTAACGCATTTAAAAGGAAAGAGGGAGATTGAGATGGAACATCAGGAAGGAATTCTTCCTGGAGAGGGTGGTGAGGCACTGGGACAGGTTGCCCAGAGAAGCTGTGGGTGCCCCATCCCTGGGAGTGCCCAAGGCCAGGCTGGATGAGGCTGGGAGCAACCTGGGCTAGTGGAGGGTGTTCCTGCCCACGGCAGGGGGGTTGGAACTAGATGGGCTTTAAGGTCCCTTCCAAACCAAACCAAACCAAACCAAACCAAACCAAACCAAACCAAACCAAACCACTCTGTGATTCTATGATTCTATGGGATGTGGTGCTTCTCCTTCCTCCTGCACCCTCCCAGCCCATGTCCTCCTTAATGGGGAAGTAGCGAGCTCTTAGTAGATTTAAGAACTTTCTTTTTTGAAAACTCCTCACCCAACTGGGGATGAAGTTACCCCTCATGTCTGCTCAGTGACATGAGACTTCATCTTTATTCCAGGGGCCAGAAGTGCCTTCTGCTTGGGCACACCGGGGAATGACCATGGTGACCAGGGTGTTCACCAAGCCAGCATCACGTTGAAGCATCTATGACCTGATTTTCAGTGTCCTCATCTTAGCCTTGCCCCAACTTAATGGCCACTTCCTGGAGGAGGGGAGTGCCTGGGAGGCGAAGGGGAGCTCAGCATATCTCCGATCTGTTGGTGACCGAGCATAATGCTTGTGTGGGCCCAGATGGGAAGGAGGCTCCCAGTGATACCAAAACGTAAAATGTGGGCAGTGGAGAAAAAGCTTTATGGCTCCGTGAAAGGTCCTGCCCAGCACCACATTCAGCAGCGTGCCCACCTGCTGCTGGGACCACATCAGCATCATCCTTCCTGGAGTACCATCTCAGGGGTCCTCTGTACGCCCACTGGTGATGGCATCCTTTTTGGCTGCGCCAAACCCTCCCTGCCGCTCGGTGAGGGTGATGTGATGTGGATAGAGTCATGCATAAAGGGAACGAAAGGAAATCTGTCTCTTTGTGAGGGAGAAAAATGTCATTCTCTACTTAGTGCTGCTTTGCATATTCTTCAGTAAACACAAAACTGCAGTTGGCAGCAAAAATTGCTTTTCTGTGAAAGTTACGGGGTCACGGCGCAGGTGGAACAGGAGAGAGGGGACAAACAAGGTCAGCTGGGCTCATCTGCAATGTCAGGACAGATTCTGCTTGGTCCTTACATCACCCAGGTGTCAAACACGTATGTGAGCCTTCGGCCCTCAGGACTGCATTTGGACTGGGTGCTTTGCCTGGGCACAGAGACCCTGCCTGCTGAGGGGTGCCACAGGGAAGCAGGGGCATGGCGGGCTCAGTCCTGCTCTCAGCTCCACGCCTCTCCCACGGTGCTGCTCCGCATCCCCGGCAACCCTTTGCAAGTGGGACCACGTCCCGCCCTTCGCTCAGCTGTGCTCTGGGGTGAGTGGGTGTGGAGGGGCGAGCAATCTCAGCAGGAGCTGTGTCCAAAAAGGTGGCATAGCTGTGCCAAAGCAAAGGCAAAGGTAATAATAAAAATTGATAAAAATCAATAAAAATTGTCCTGGATTTCTGGAGGCAGCAGAGAGTGTGTGTGGGGTTGCAGCGGGGGACGAAGAAGGGCAAAACCTGGGGCTGGCCCCTGTGGTGGGGTGGCTGTGGGAGATAGACGAAGAGCCAGCTCCACAGGGGGCTGCCACCCATCCGCCACCTCCCACCCCCCCTGAAATGCTGCCTGACTGAGCAGAAGTGGCTAACAAATCTCCATATGGCAGCCGGTTTATGTTGGCGGCCCCAAATCAGGTTAGGATGAGTAAGTGGAATGATATTTCATTGTTATTTTTAATAGTTGAAATTCAGCCTATGTTGGAGGCACAGCATTGCTCGGCTTGTGACGTAGGCATAAAGTAGCAGCTAGTGACACGATCTCCATTTCAGAGGCACCCAGGGAAATGTCACAGTGTTCCAGAAAGTATTTTGTTTTGAGTTTTCAGTGGCTCTAATAATGATTGAAATGTTGTAAATCCAAGGTAGTGAATTCTATTAGTAGAAGAATTCTATTAGTCTCATTTGTGAGAGACTTAACGGTGAAGAATGAATTGGATTATTTTGAAGGGAAGTGAAAGGTTTATATCCTGTAGCGCCGCACCAGAGGGAAATTCAACAGTCCCAATGGGGTGAGCCCACCACCGAGCACCTCATTCTGCAATGCAGAGGACTTATCATAGAATCACAGAACGGTTTGGGCTGGAAGGGACCTCAAAGCCCACACAGTGCCACCCCCTGCCATGGGCAGGGACACCTTCCATAGCCCAGGTTGCTCCAAGCCTCATCCAGCCTGGCCTTGGACACTCCCAGGGATGGGGCACCCACAGCTTCTCTGGGAACCTGTCCCAGGGCCTCTCCACCCTCTCTGGGAAAAATTCCTTCCTTACATCCAATCTAAATTTTCCTTCTTTCAGTTTAAAACCATTGTCCCTTGTCCTATTGCTACAGGTGCTGCTAAAAAGTCTGTCCCCATCTTTCCTGTAAGACCCCTTTAAGTATTAAAAGGATATTTGGGTGCTTCATCACCTTTGGACTGACCTCAGCTGGCAGAATCCTTCCCGGACCAAATGCCCCTGATGTTTGCAGGGTGGTTTGGGTGCCCCATGCCCAGAGTTTCTCCATGGGAGCCAGGGCTGGTGTGGGAGCGGAGCCAGTGGTGTGGTGGTCAGTGGTGAGCATGGAGAACCCCATGGGGAGAACCTGTGTGCAAAGCTGGGATCCAAGCCGCTGCCTGGTTTAAATGGGACCGAGGAGGACGAGTCATATGGAGACTTAACTCCTTGTCTAGAGAAATGATTTACAGCTCTTTCAGATTATAAGACATTTTCTGCCCTACTTAGAATTGGGGCAGATTTCCAAAAATGTTTGGGTATTAAAAGATACGACGAAGCTCTCACCAGGTCCTTCAGCAAGAGCTAAGCATTGCCACCTGTGACAGCGAGCAGCCTAGTTTCCAATGACGGTATCAGGTGCCTGTCTAGAAAAATGACTTTTCAAGGAGCGATCCCCACGTGTCGCAGTGCCAGGCAGATCAGCGCTCAAGCCCCAGATCCTTGGAAGGTATTTTGGCACCTCTGAAGCCAACAGCTTTGGACATGGGCGTTTGCACAACAGGAATGCGTGTGTCTGGAGTCAGCGTAGGGGAGCGCGTGCCCTGGGAGGAAATCATACAGAAGGGAGCACCCAAACAGAACTTCTGAAAAACTCCATTAGCTCTTTCTGCTTGAAGGTGACATTTATTTTCAATTCTCCCCACAATACGATGATGAAATTACGTGAACTTTAAATCAAACTTTAGTGCGACAGGATAAATAAGCCTCACAGCTGACTGCGCTGAACCGGCGTCAGAGCAATCATGCCGGCGCTTGCAATTTTTATCATCTTAACAAATGTTTGTTTTTTTCCATTTGCATTTGACAATTGAATTAATAAACTGTTTCACCCATTTAAGTTTTATGAAAAGTGTATATCCCACAGCTTGGCTCCTGACCCCACTTATCTCATTTACAGTATTTGTAGTCTTTACAGAATGGTAAAATGAGGGACTTTCATTGCAAATTGCACCCTCCCCTTCCAATTTTCATGGTCAGAGCAGGGACGTTTAACAACAATGGTCTGTTGATCTGGTTTGTCTCTTACCTGCCCTGCAGCCACCGGGGGCTTGTTAAATGAAAAAGCCCCAAAAGAAGATAACAAAATAAAACCATTAGTGTGCAGGCTTTGGCCACAACGGTTTCAATAATAATTAATATGCAGGATAGCTAGTCGTGTCACACACCATTTCAGACTCGAATTGCAGCTGTCAGTCCAAATTCTGACTACATGCGAGGCATCCAGCGCCGAATCTGGTTAGACAGCTAACTGAATTAAAACAAAAATCTACAGATGCATGATAAATGCACAGGATGCTATGTCACACATGAATGACTTCTGTGCAGGCCAAATGACAGATGTATTTCCTCGACTCCAGGCCAGACTCCAGCACAAACCACTCTTCATTTATCAATAATTGGGCCTTAATTTCATTTGGCAGTGCTAGAGCAGCATGCTCAGCTTCCTCTCCAATAGACTAACACTAATTAGACTTTTTTTTTGGGCATCAATCTTTTTATTTTATCCTCTAATAATCAACCATAAGCATAGCTATATCTTGCCTTTTGCGAGGGACATGGTAGGCTTTACCCATAACTCATTATTAGCGATAATGGAATGGGAATGGGAACCGTTCTATTATTTATGTCTGCGAGAGAGAGCGGCACCGAGGCAGGAGCAGGGGATCATATTCTGCCTCTTCACATTGAATCAACGTCTTGATTCGTTTGCCACCTCTGTTGAATAATAAATGTCATGTTCTATTAGTCCTTATATACCAAAAAGGGGATTTTAGTTAAGTAGAGGCTACTTGTCAGGGAAATTTTGGGGTAGAGTTAAACACAGGCTCAGTAATTGGGACATAGATGTGGCACCCAGTATCCAGGCCCTGGCACTGTTGAGGTACGACCCTGGAGACTGTTCGGCGTCTCGACGCTGCCTAAGGAAAAGATATCATCTCCATGGGAGTTATGGCCAGATTGGGTTTCTTCACTTCCCGGGGTGATGATGGCAAAAGGTAGGATCCAAAAGAATCTTACATACAATTTTTCCCTATATGCCATCACGTATGTGCACATGTATGTGGGTGTATGTATATACGTGAACACACACATTTCTAAGGCAATGAAAGACAGCGTGCATATGCATCAAGGCAGAGATCAGATAACTTATTTACCCCACACATTACGCCATCAAAGGGTTTATCCCTGCAGAGTTGAGCTTTGCAGCTACACCCCCGTCGTTTCGCATGCCGAGACTGAACTGACCTTGGTTTACACAAGTTTTGATCTTATCACCCGTCTTCCCTAGAAGCTCAGAGACGAGCGTGATCTCTCCAAAGCCTTTTTCTGCCTTTAAGTGACAGACTGAAAAGACTGTTCCCATTTGCAGAGGAGACCTCAGCTTTCGGTAAGCGTTAAGCCCTATTGATTTGCTCCAGGGACTGGGGCTGTTCAGCGCCGCTCGCGCTCCCCTCGGTGTTTTCGCACAGAGCGCTGTGTTTATTGGCACAGACTAAATCAGCGATGTGGTCCTCAGGGCTGATTGCTATGCCCAGATGATCTGTTGGAGTTTGCTGCATGATCCAATCTATGGCATAATTGAAGAAGATGAGGAACAAAATTCATCCTTGTTTCACCCCAGTAACTACGCCAAATTCAACAGAGAGCTCTCCATATGGTCCAACACAAGTTAGGTAATGTGTATATTATGCCATAATAAATGAAGTCTCATAGGTCTTAGTGGCTAGCTATTATCGAAGATCTTTCCTAGCAATTCATTGGGATTGGAACAGAACGCAGCAACTGGAAAAATGATAAACAGCACTGCCTTGCAGTTTTGATGGGGATGGAAAAATCTGGGCTTGCAGGCTTTTGCTAAATAACCATGTGCCCACATGTGTTCACTCCCCACTTTTGGAAAAACCTAGCAGTTCTGAATTCAAATTCATTTATTTCCAGGATGGATGCAGATGTATTTCAAGGGCCTCTTCCCAAATAAGCTATGGAAGTCCTGGGAGATATCCCAGAGGGTAAGAAATCTGGGAGCGCTCATTAGCTCTAGCGTTGTGCCAGCAAGTGAGCGAAGGCAGCGAGCGCCTGGGTTCCGGCTCTCCTTTCCTTCTACCTGGTGCCACCCAAATAAGTGCCATATTCAGACACTTCTTTGAGGTTTCAGAAAATTCCTAAAACTTCTTTCCGGGCATGAATGCGCTCAGATTCACACCCTTCTCCTCCTCCCTTGTCATCGCTATTTTCTCATTATTACTATAATCAAACTTCTAACGTAATAATTTAATCTGCTCTAAAATAAAAAAGTTCAGATGGGAATGTCAGAAAATGGAACAATATTCCACAGGGGTAGCAGAAGGGCCATCGAGGATGTATTTAACTACGTGACTGGGCAGAGTACGTTGGTTTTCTCTGCAGCTCCATTTCAATGATCCTTAGTGCATTAAGTAGCCATATATTATATTGCAATTCTGATAAATTATAGAATTATTTGCCACTGCTACCCTCTACAGCTGAGAACTTTATTGGCAGTGTGATACCTGCCTTGTTTATTTATTTATTTCCCTTGATGAGAACAATAAGGAGACTCCTTCCTCCTGGGCCAGGCGCTCCTGGCTGTTACACGCACCCCTCTGCAGATCGAGAAGATCCAATAAGCAGGCGGATATGCAGCTTGAATTTTTCATGCAACCAATTAATTGGAGGCTTTTACCCCCAAAACACCTTTTCCTCTTGATTATTAGTTTATTACATGTGGTTTCCAAAAGAAAGGTTTACTTCCCAACCTTTCCTTTGCTGTCTAAAGTAACCCCAGAGAACAAAACACTGTTGTTTTTTTTTTATTCTGGTCAAGAAAGCACAGAATTCTACCCCAAATCAATAGATCAGTTACTGAATCCAATTCCTGATTATTTGAAGATGTTCAACTCCTTCTTCTGTCCGTTTACTCAAGCTGCAAGTCTGCCACTTAAAAAAGATTTGTTAATAGGGTTTCAGTGGCACTGGGCCCTTAACATTTCTTTTTGCCTATAAACTAATTTTATTGTTTTACTCTAATGAGGAAAATTGCTGCATCTGAATGAAAAGTATTACCCTGTAAAGATAAAAAGCTGATTAACAAAATACATTTTTTTTAAAAAATTACTATTTTGGACTAAATATGACGTTGCTATGCTTAGCATTATTACAGAGCTTTTTAGTTTCCCTCTTGCTCCTTCACGTCCAACTCCTCACCTGAAAACTCTGGGGAATGGCTTGAGCAGAGATGCATGGGCTGCAGGACCCAGTGCCCTGGCCTTGCTCTGCCTGCTGTCGCTGGGTGGGAAGATGTGCTGGAGAGCTCACGTCCAGCTCAAGCCAGGACAGCAGAGCCTGCCAGCTCACGGCAAAGGATCCTGTTTTCCCATGAGTGGGAGCAGAAGACATCCAACACGCTCTGCAGGCTACTCCCAAGCTTGACTGTCAGGCTGAAACCCTGAGGTTGTCATTCCTGTGCACTTAGCCTAAGGAAGCTCAATGCTTGGACCAACAGCATCACTCCAGAGAGTGGGTTGGGTGACACACCAGGGCAGAGCGCCCAGCGTCCGGTGGTTCGCCCTGCTCCCTGCCAGCATGCCAGGGAGGGACCTGCACCATGGGAGCATCCCCCAAGCACCCACCACACTTTCCCTCCTGCTGCCCCCGCTTATCGATCCCTTTCTCATTCCCAGACTTTTCTGGTCGGTTACCATGGCAATCCCTTCCCTCAATAGGGTCCTTGTGAACTTGTTTACCATCCCAATTATAACATTTTCGAATCCAGGCTGATTATGACAGCTCTGTGTCGCCCATCTGTGCCTGATCCGATCAGCACTTCCACAACAATGCATTGGCAGGTCACCACCGCCTCGCAGCACGCACTCCCGGAAAGCAGCAAATTTAGATGCTCGCAGGATGTGGAGGATTCGCCGCTCGACGCCCTGCCTGCCAGGCAGACTGGGAGGGCAGAGGCACATCAAGGGGGCATTCGCCATGCTGGCAGCTCCCAAATTTCCTTTAAAGAAAGTAAAATGTAAAAAGGAACTTGTCTGTTGACTTTGGGATCATGGAATCTTTTAGGTTGGAAAAGACCTTTAAGATCATCAAGTTAATCGTGTCCGTGCTTGCATCCTTGTGGAACTAGACAGTGTGGAAGGAAGCTGCCACACCTTGGCAGTGATGCTTGCAAAAGAGGGGGGGGGGGGGATGTGCCCCAGGTCCAGGCCACTGGGAAGCCACTGGGTGCAGGACCCCTTGACCACCCAGAAGCCATGGCTGCAGGACCCCCATACTACCCAGCCACGGCTCAGGGTGCTTTGGGTAGAGTCTCTTCTCCAGTGTGGTCCAGATGGACACATCCATGGTTGATCAGGATGGGATTTAATCCTTCTGAGACTGGACCTGCTGGCACCCGTGGGCACCGGTGACGAGGGGGATGTGCCCACACTGGGGACACAGCTTGTGCGTTGGACCATTAGGCAGTTTGAGGAATTTTGACCACTTTAAAATGGTCATATAGTGAACATGTCGATAATCTCAGTTCTGCAGGTGCAATCAAGCTCCCGCTGTAATAATTGCAGCGCGCCTACCCCTTTTCTCCATGTATGGCTCACATCAGGCAGCCTGATATTAGCAGATAGCAATTGTTGACGGTGTTCAGGTGGGTACAAGGAAATTGGTTTTTTACAGAGCTTGGGTTTCAGTAATCAAAGTATTTCCAGACACTGCTTGGGAAGTCCCGGAAACCATGGCGTCTGCGCGAGGGCACTGCGCCTGCCTGTCATGAAAAAGAGGGGTCTGATGTTGTGCTGCCCTGCAGAGGACAAGATATTGGTGCAGGGTGTACTTGGCTTTGGAGCTGAATATTAAAAATGGGTAAGATGCAGACATTGAGGAAAAAGCAAACCCGTATTCCTTTTACTTGGCTGCTTTTTACTATTCCTGTTTGGAAAGACACCACTTTTTTTTTTCTAGTAAAAATGCAATTTGACCAAGGCATTGGATATTGTATGACCAAGGAAAGGTTCAAGGGATAGGCTGAGATGGCCAAGACCAGAGCAGCTTTGAGGCATACAAGGCCTTCTTCAGACTCTCCATATTCACAGCTAAAATTTCATATGGAAAACCTTTAATTTAACAAAGAGGGAAGGAAAAGGTATGAGAAACCAGAGGCTTCAACATAACTGCCAAAGAATAGATTGGAATGGATCTCTTAATCCCACAGGCAGGAAGGTACTGCGATCCATGATGGGAATTACAGCCAAATAATTTCAGGCTAGAGATAAGCAGATTTTTGGTACAAATTTTCAACAGGGATGGAAATTTAGCCATTGGAAGCATCTAGCAGGGACTATAATAGAAAGTCTGTCCTTCAAGTCTTAAAATAAAGACAGATATCCTCTGAAAGAGTTTTTCCAGCTCAACGGCAGGACAGTGCTGGATGAAGCTATTCTGGGGCTTAGATTAAATTAAAGAATTATAATTGTCCCTTGTCTCTGAATCTGTAATAGAAAAGTACACTTAAAAAAAAAAAAATTGCTGGTGTCACTTGTGCCAACTGGTGACTCAACCACAACATGCGCATATTTCTCACAGTTCGGGATTTTTCCAAATAACTTTGTGTTCTCAATGGGTTCATTATGAGCCTCTGAAAGAGCATTGTTAGCATCATCCCAGGATGGAGCCTCTGCTCTCTCCACTTCCGACCCCTCCCTGAAGCCCAGCCATCCCAGGGAATGCTTGCTTCCACTGGGTTTTCCCGATGAAGATAAAGCAAATCTCTCAGCATGTGTCTGATGAAGTCGTTTCTTACTGTGCTTAAAAAAATAACAAGGGCTTTGGCGGATAACTGGGAAAGTGCAATGTTGCAGATGTCCAAAAGAAGTTCCTGGGACACCATATAAAAACAATTATTTCTTGAGAACAAAACAAAACACATCAGGAAATTGTGGTCCCTCAATAAAAACATGATCGTCTTCCACAATTATCGCATTAGCTTTTCGAACACTTCTGGGTGTCTGCCTCAAAAGGCCTCGCTTTCCCGTGGACCGGCAATGCTTCGGTATTACGGGGAAGCGTGTTGTCTGGGAACAATTCTTGCTTTACACAAGTGTAGCTGTAGAATGGTGAGACAAACCTCTGGTCACTCGGGGAGCAGGGGCAGAGCCCTCCTGCCTCTCCTCCCCACGTCTCCCCTGCTGGGACGCCCAGCTTGAACTGCAAAGGATTTTACATTTTTCCAGTAATGCATAATATCAGTATAATTTTTACCAATCAGATGAATTTTGGTTTCAGAATGAATACTACATTATGGTCTTTTTTTTTTTTTGCTTTTGGCCAACAATTTTTGAAAGGTGAGAATCTAAACCAGCCTTCTGGGAAAGTCTAAATGGGTTGTGAAAGTCAACTCTGCGCAAAGCGTGAGCTGCTGGCCTGGGGTTTGCTCTTTGCAAAGGGTGGCTGCTCCTACCCACCAGACACCAGTGGGTCCCAACTCCCACGGGATCCCACCTCCATCTACAGCCCGAGGGTCATGGCCAAGACCCCAGCACAAGGTGCCGTAGGTGCTGGCAGTGTGGGCCACCAGACCTGGCGGGTGATATTTCTCTCCCCGCTACCCCCAGCCTGGCATGGAGCATGGATTTATTCTCTCAGTAGAAACATCACAGGAGATTATAGGCTTGAACAGGCTTGCAAAGCACCAGTTTTCTCTCTCTTTCTCTTTTTTTTTTTCCCCCTCATCTCATTTTCATCCCATTTCTGTTTCTCTGATTCCAATTTCAAATTCTGGAACAGCAATTGAGAGACTTTTGCTTATGAGCAGCAGCAAAAGCTACCGGTAACTTAATGAGTGGGACAGCACTGGCACGCCAACAGCCAAGTAGCAGCTTTGGAGTCGCCTATCTCCATCCTCCTCCTGCCACTCCTCGGGTTGGAAGGGAGCATTCCCCTCCTCGTCGGCATCTGCCCGCCCCGCATGGCTGCACTGCTCGCTACCGTGTGGCCGTGGGGACCTGGTTCTCTGTCAATCCATTTGCAGCGTGAGAGAAATGATGGATTTTGGGGTTGTTGGGTGGTTTGGTATTTTTTTTTCAGCTCCATTTTCTGCTTTTGTTTGCCATTAAATCCTAACTTCATTTCAGATGTGCCTGTGGCAGACAATTTTAGTTAAATGCCGCCTTGACTGCCAGAGTACTTCTCCCGTACTTTGTTTTTTTTTTAAGCCCACTAAGCTGAGAACATCTTTTGCTTAGTTTGGAGAGACACAGCTGAAAAAAAAAAAAAGGGAGCACAGAAGGCCTGGTTGTTAAAAATGGATGTGTCTGTGCACCAGGGATGGGGCTCTGTTTCTCTTGCTTTTGTCGGTAGCGCCCGACACTGCTGCCAGCCGAGATGGTGCCGCTGCTGAGGGATGGCTTCTGCCAGGGCAGAGGAGAAGAACCCAGAGGAGTCTTTCATCCTAACATCCCTTTTCCCTGACGTGCTTTAGCGACCTTGATCCTGCCTACATGTTACCCCCTCATGAAGCACACATTGTATTCATGGTTGCCTGACCTGCAGACCCGGCTTAAGGGGTGGGATGTGTTCCCATGCCATGGCTGGCCTTGTGGGAACACAGCTTTCACGGTGAGCTTTGGCTTTACCCTTCCTTGAAGAATACACATGGCTTAACTTCTGGCCCAACTAATTCTTTCCCTCTAGGTTGTTTCCTTTGCCATGACCAAGTTGCCCCCCAAATCAGTGGCACTCCTAATCAGGTCACAGACATAGAGTCATAGAATCGTACAGTCTTTTAGGTTGGAAAAGACCTTTAAGATAGTCAAGTCCAAATGTTAACCCAACACTGCCAAGTCCACCACTAAACTATGTCTGTTAGGTCTCCCCTGAGCCTCCTCTTCTCCAGGCTGAACCCCTTCCCCCCCAGCTACCTCAGCTGGTCCTCACAGGAACTGTGCTCCAGACCCTTCCCCAAGTCCATCACCCTTCTTTGGCCATGCTCCAGCACCTCAGTGTCTTGTACTGAGAGGCCCAAAACTGACCCCAGCATTCAAGGTGTGGCCTCACCTGTGGCCAGCAAAGAGGCACAATCCCTGCCCTGGTCCTGCTGGCCACACTGTCCCTGATGCTGGCTGGGATGCCGTTAGCCTCTTGGCCACCTGGCACACACTGGTTCATGTTCAGCTTCTGCCAACCAACCCCCCCAGGTCCTTTTCCGCCAGGCAGCTTTCCAGCCCCTCGTCCCCAAGTCTGGAGCACTGCCGGGGGTTGTTGTGGCCCAAGGGCAGGACGCGGCACTTGCTTGTTGCCCCTCACACAGTGGCCTCAGCCCATGGTTCCAGCCTGTCCAGATCCCTCTGCAGAGCCGTCCTGCCCTCCAGCAGATCAACATTCCCACCCAACCTGGTGTCATCCCCAAACTGACTGGGGGTGCCATTGATCCCCTCATCCAGGTCATTGATGAAGATATTCAACAGAACTGGCCCCAGCACCGAGCTCTGGGGAACAAACCCCACTGGTGAGCAGCCGCCAATTGGGTTTAACTCCATTCACCACCACTCTCCGGTCCTGACCATCAGCCAGTCTTTCACCCCACAAAGTGGGTCTTTTGGTCTCTTCCCAGCAGAGCTTTGTTCCCTCTGTGAGCAACCACAGGTCCTGATGCTCCTGCCATGGAGGATTTCCTGGGGCATCTTCTCCATTTCAGCAGCAATGTGCTGGGTTTTACACCAGGCAAAACTTGGATGGAGGAAGGGTCAAGAACTAACCCTGTACCTCAGCCAGGGAGCTTGTTACTCTGCATTTCTGGAATGTTTCTGTAGAAGCCTGTGCTCTTCCCCTTCCTCTTCCCCAGGAAAAGCTGGGTCCTCTCCAGTCACTCATGTTCTGCTGTGGCACCTTCCAAGTGTGGCCACTGGTTTTGTTTTCAAAGCACAGTGTTGTGTATTAATTTTGTATTTCAATAAATATTTATGTTGCTATTACTATGTAGTGAGCTGCTGTTTTATGCCAATATTAGAAGTTCCTGGCAAAACAATAATTTTAATTCCCCCTGGTCCCAAGCTCAGAGAAATGGAAGAAGACCTGGGTTTGATGTCCTTCCCAAGAGTTTATTGAATGATAGTCCAGCCCAGCTAACATCTTGTTTTGGCCTCAGTGGGAAGAGAAAGAGGACCCAGAAGCAGCTCTTGGTCTGCAGCATGACTGCGGTGTGCAGATACCTGGGTTGGGTCCACACAGCTGGGTCTTTGCAGTGAACATGAGCCCCAGGCATGCGTGCAGAAGAGCAGGTTTCAGTCGGTTTGTTGGTCAGATGATTCGTCTTCATTGTAGGATCTTTGCTTGAGATTTCCAAGGCATTTGGAAAATAAACCAGCCAGTTCAGTCACCTAAGTTGGCTACTGTGTTTGATATTTAAATCAGAAAACTTCTATGAATCCATGACAGGAGAAATGCCTCTGTTCCTTCCAGAAACAGCTGTGTCCTCCGGCTCAACCCTAGTCCTTGCTCCTGCTCCCTTCAGATGCTCTCCTCTGGCATGAACATGGCATGGCCTTCCTGCAGAACACCTCCCCCGAGCCCACCACATCACCCCCAAGAATGTCCATCTGATTCCATGGTTCCTTCTGACATGTGACCAATGCAATAAATTCCTCCCAGCTCCGCATGTGGAGGTGGACTTGTTGGTTACTTAAATCCCGCCCAGGGTGTTTGATTCCCTTACGTCCTGTGCAAATCTTGCCAACACCTCTAGCTTTCTGGCAATTGCCTACCTCTGTTGCCTCTCTGGGAAGATGATGTCACCCAATCCCTGGAGCCATCCAATCCCTGGGGCCACCCGATCCCCAGAGCCACCCGATCCCCAGAGCCACCCAATCCCCAGGGCCACCCATTCCGCAGGGTCACCTGATCCCTGGGGCCACCCACTCCTCAGAGCCACCCACTCCACCAGGCTCTTCCTCAGCCTCCTCTTTTTACTGTGGCAAAGCCTACTTCTACAAAAAGGCCCCATTCCTGCCAAATCCAGATTTCCAGCACGATGAGGAAGGGGGTCCAGGTGTCCCTGTAGCAGCACAACGTGGAGGACATTCCCAGTGGGATAGCTCCCCTGCTAACCTGGTCCTCAACTCTAGAAAACGACTTAAAGGTGAAACGCTTGCACGTGCTTGCTATGCACACTTATCCATGAGCTCCCACCAATTGCTTTTGGGCAGAGCCCTTGCCAATGACAGCTTGAAGGGTGTGAAGGGATGGTCCCCTGCCTTGCTGAGCCCCCCCACATCCCAACCCATGGGCAGGAAGGCAAGTGTGCAGGGCAAGTGTGCAGAGCAAGTGTACAGCTTCAAACCTGTGTTGAGCTGGAGGATTACATAAAGCATCCCATCAGGAAATAAAACCGTCACTGTATGACTCACGCAGCCAGCATCTCACTGGAACTGTGAGTTTCTTCTTCTGTGAAAACATTTTTGGACTTTTCTGGAAATCCAGGGGTCAGAGTTTGCATACAGAAAAGGTGTGAGCAAATATTCACGAGCATTTTCCCCAGTGAGCCAGAATAACAGCCTAACTGGTGTCAGGATGTGTCAAGAAAGACCCCAGGATGGAACAGGAAAGTAATGCTCTATGTTATTTGATTTTTTTCCATGGAAGATGGTTCAGACCACTTGGACAGGCCTGCCTCTGTCACCCAGAGCCCTTGTGCAGAGGCTGGGCAGGCAGAGTGGAAGCGTATTGCCCTCAGTTTGCTGAAGATGCAGGGATTATGCTTTTGAAGGTTGTTTTGATTCTCATAATCAAACACTGCTGCTGGGGTTCAAAGCCTGAAACCACACCACGGCTGCAGCTACTGGCAGCTTGTCTCCAGCCCACGTCCCCCAGACCCAGGGCACTGGCCCCTGCTCTGCTGCTCATCCTCAGCAAAGAGCCAACCTCTTCTCATCAGGAATAATGAGATTTTCAGTGCAGAAGCTGTTTGGTGTGTGAGGAAACACTACTTTGCACAGGAAGGCCCTTTTCTGAGGGTTGGGCATCACTGAAAATTCAATGAGCATGGACAATCTCTCTATGAACCTTGAGATGATTTTTACTAAATTTTGGCTCCCTGGAAATACAGATCCTGTGTTCACTGGAGATAACATATGATTAAGATTGTTACATTTTTATAACTCATTTTCCAAGCATACACACCAGGAGTGAGCAATTTTCAGGTCTTCATATTCTGTGTCCGTGGTGGGACACTCCTGTCCTGTCCACAGGTCTTTCTCTTTCTCACTCCTACTTAATTTCTGCTAATTTTTAAATACTCTACGTTTGGCTCCAAAATACCGCTGCTTCCAGTTCCTAGATTTCACAGGAGAGCATGAATAAAGGTGATTTGCTATAATGGGGACTTAATATTCAACCTTCTGCATCATTCACCTCTTTTTGACAGTTTATTATGATGGAAGGTACAACTCCATTGAGAGCTCATCGCCTGCCGAAATGTTAAAAAGAATGGGGAAAATTGTATATGCTTATAGAACTTTTGATATGCATGTTAGTTTTAATCTGAGCACCATGATCATAATTTAACAGAGGAGATGTGAAACATTCAGATACAATAGCTGATGTAATTAAATGTGGAAGGGAGCTGCAGAGAAATGACAGGTTTCCATTTTCAGTACAAACACTCTTCCAAAAATTACGGGTGCTCAGCAACAAATATGACACCTATCTAAATCCAGGAAGTACAAAATGTTCATATTCATATTAAAAGCGAATTTGGAATCAGAAATCAGACCCAAACGGTGGAGATGATGCAGTGGCAAAGACCACGCCAGAAGGGACGGAGGCACAGTTGACCTCCCGGCTCTGGGCGGCACCTCTTGTAAATATTAGAGTACCAACCCTGACACCGGTTTTGCCGTGGAAGATGTTGCAACTCTTATTTTCCTGAGCATTGGTGACCCTGTGTTTTTCCCCCAGGGCTCCTGCCCGAGCTCTGAACTCTTCCTCCCCTTCCTCCTCCTCCTGCTCCCTGCAGCCCTGTCCAAGGGTCTGGCAGGATGGAGCTACGGAAGGATGCTGTGTTTTCGGGAACGATATAGGGATAGAGTGTGTCAGCGCTGAGTTGGGAAGGAGAGGTGCTGCGTGGGAGATGGGGCGGGGGCAGATAAGTGGGTGTTCGCTGGTTTTCTTCGCTTTCTGGAAGTGCAACAATTGCCTTCATTCAGCAGATGAAGGGATGAGTCACAGAGGGGTTGACGGCTTGCACGTAGCCGCGTAGGACATCTGTGTCACGTCAGGCAGTGTTGGCCTCCCCACCGGCTGGCCTCTACCGCGGCCTCCATCCTCCCTCCGCTCTCTTCGTGTCCTTCACTGGCTCCGGTTTGACCCTGATGAGCCGAAACGCTGGGTGGTGAGGGCGAGTCAGGGTGAGGGTGTTTCTCAGAGGAGGGAAGCTCAGCAATAGCAGAAGGGACTCTCTTTAACGGCAACTATTCCATGACTGAAAACTAGGGGGAAGAATTACACCGGGCTGGGAGCTGCCGATAAACCGGCAGCTGGCACAGGGAGGGAAATTTCTTTCCCCTGTTACCTTGTGCTCCTGCAAGTCACAACTTTGCCAGTCAGTGCCTTTCGATTCCGAAACCCAGCGGCAGGCTCTGTGTCTTCTCCGTGCCTGTTTGCAACACACCACCAACGCGGGGAGGGACGGGTGCGTGGACAGGGAAGAAAAGCATCCCTTATCCCAGCTCCTCAGGTGCCTGCAGACAGATCGGTAAACCAGAAATGGGAATAACAGAGGTAGTCACCTTTCCCTGGTAATTCCTAAAGCAGGAGGGGAGCAACGTAGGCCATTGACTGTGAACTTCAAATGACTCGGCTTAAAAATGAAGTGAAGCAGCAGAAATTCCTTGCTCTGGCCAAGAAGCTTGTGGAAATACAGTGTATGGAGCTGGAGAAGGGTCAGATCTGCTGCTGGTGTAAATCAACACCGCAGCCCTGGCAGGAAAGCTCATACTGTTATAGTATGTTATACTGCCCTGATGATCGGGACACAGGACCTGGGCAGTGAAGACCATCATGGAGGGGATGTTAATTACCACTTGCTGGCATAATTAAAGCAAGTCAGGAGCCAGCAAAGGTGGGTTGATTTGGGGACCGCTTTCCAGAGAAAGGCAGTTTCACAGCTTGAGTTTCCCCAGCTGCAGACACCGTTGCCCTTTCCATCTCCAATGGCTGACTGCGGCAGCACTTTCACTGCTGGATAAAATCCACCGGCCAGGAATGATTGCCAAAAACGCTGGGGGGGACTGAACGTTACGCAGCCCTCACTCGCTAAACCTGGGAGCACAACAGGAATGCCAGTGTGAGGACGTGGTGGGGAGGATGTGGGGACGACACCTGAGCACAGGGGATGGAGGACCCTGCAGAAAAACAACACGTGAAGGACAGATGCCCACTTCCAAGTTGCACAAACCCTATAGAAAACAGGCAAATTAAACTTCTTTGCATTGAAGAGTATGCAAATCCAGGCTTCTTTGAATATCTTCACGCGGAGCATTTGCCAGAAAAAGGACACAGCTGCATGATAGTGAAATCCTCTCCGATGACTGGGTTAGAAAAACAGAGGATTTGGTGCTGCTTGTAAGACTTCCTCCTCCTCGGATGCAGAGCTCGTTTGCTTGGTAGACACTTCTCCTGATCGTTTCAAGCAGAAGGTAGCGATGGCGACTTGGCAAGACCCACACCGAAAATCCGTCTTTGGATCATGAATCAGTACCATAATTTCTGTGTAAAGGAACATTTCAGGAGGATTTATAGCATGGCATGCTAACGTCAGATCTGCTTGTCACAGATCGTGTTAAAGGCTACAGATAAAAGGTTTGCAGTTTACAGCCCTGGAAAATTAGAATGAATTCCCTGCTGCGAGCACGGAGCAATGACTAGCAGAAATCTCGCCTGAGATGTTAAGTTGGACCAAGACCTGCAGCTGACTGATGGCAAAAACTACTCCCAGAAAACGGTTATGTTGGACATTGCAAAACCAAAACCAAACGCTGCTGGGGACACGTGGACCAGCAGCAAGGGGCGGGCATCATCGCACGGGGACCAGAGTGGCATCCCCACACAACGTGCGTGAGGAGCTGTGGCATGCTTTCACTGCCGCAACAGCACGGTGGTTAACCGTGACAAAAGTTAGGGAGTATAATAGGATAGATACAAAAATAAGTGAATGTATTTGGAGAGGAAAGATTTTCTGTACACTCCTTTCTTTGCTGAAAAGACCTTCTGCTTCTTATTTCAGGACCTCTGACCCTTGACGAAAATTTTCAGTTATTTTCTTATTTAAAGTTAAGATTGTATTGTGTGCAAAGACTTCTGCCGTTCCAGGAGTCTGGCATAAAATGATGCTGGCGTGAACCGATCCTCCTCAGGTTCCCCAGACAGGTGAATTCAGGGAAGTGCAGCTCAAACCTGACTCCCACAACTAAGCTGCCAGTGTCTAAATGGCCAAACCCCCATTTCTAAGCACACACAAACCTCTCCATCCATCTATACTTCAAAACTATTCCCAAGAGTTTCACTTAAAATTGCGATCGAATCTACGAACCAAATCAGTCACACGACGGGCAAGCGCACAGAAACGGGAACTCTGCTTTCAGTACACGACTAGGAAAGACTCAGCAGGCTCATTCAGATTTCTCCTGTGAGATTTTAGGATGTTCAAGCTCAAAACTCAAAGTCGAATTTCTAAAACATAGACATACGTAGAAAAAAATAAAATTAAGAAGTTTGACGAAAAGGCTTTTAAAAGAGGAGCGCAGAATTTTCCACATCGAAGAGATGTACAAAAGCTCCACGAACATGTTTTCTCTTTTCAAAAGCTGTTTTCGAAATGTCACTTTTATCGCCTTTTTTTTTAAACCATTTATGACCATATGTGTTTTTATGATATTCACAACATGCTTGTGCCACACAAGATGCAAATGTAATTTCCTGTTATAATGGCACAATATGCATAGCAACAAATGAGAAATGAGTGACACAAAATAATGAAAAGTGGCTCTGTGGGTGCGGGTGTGTGTGCCTGGAAGGGGGTTTTTTCCCCCCCTAGAAGGGAATTACCCAGAACATTGACATGGGGTTCAGGCTCTGATTCACGCACAGCCGGTGCCCACATGTGGGGTTCGATCGAAACTCATTCCAAGGTGTTTTTCAACTCTTCAATTAGCAATTAGAGGAACCTCTTCATCACAGATGCCATCTCTTTGTACGAGCAGGAGCTGCGTTCTCCACTAATTGCTCTATTACAGCTTCATCTACTCCAGTGAGTCCTTTCACCAGGTGATCCCTGTTTCCATACACCTGGATAAGTGCGAAGGATTCTTGGACAAGAAGGTGGAGAAGCAGGCATCTCCCTGGAGCAGTAACCTAGGGTCAGTGGGAACAGCCGACCTTGGAGGAAGATTAATTGCTCTGAGTTTGTGTGTCCCTACGAGGCAATGTGAGCTCTTGCAGCATCTGCAGGACTTGGAGACGTGCTTGGAAGGGGAAAAGGTGGAAGATGTTGGCAAAATTGGCTGGAGGAGGACATAAAATAGCAAGACGACTTGGCCATAGTCAAACACATTTCACCAGGTCTTAAGAGAACTGCTGCCAGTCCAGGTCTTCACTTCCTCTTCCACTTGGTGATGCCACCCCGTGATGGGACAGTACAGGAATGGGAATGGATGAGAAGAGAAAAAAATAAAAAGGACACCAGGAGTAGGGCAAGGAGGGGAACAGCGATTCTGCTGCTGAGCCTCCTGGCCCCTGGCACCACTTGGTTAGAAACACAGAATCATTTAGGTTGGAAAAGACCATCAAGTCCAACCCTTAACCCGTTAACTGCTCATACCACCACTAACCCATGCCCCTGAACACCTTGTCCTCACATCAAATTCCTCCCAGAATGGTGACTCCCCCACCTCCCTGGGCAGCCTGTTCCAGTCCTGACAGCCCTTTCCAGGAGGACATGTTCCCTAATATCCCATCTAAACCTCCTCTGGCACGACTTGAGGCCATTTCCTCTTGTCCTTGTTTCCTCTTTCCTCTTGTCCTTTCTTATCAGCTGACTGGATAAGAAACGCACAGTAAGATGCTCCCTGGGGCTGGCTTTGCCCCCAGACATGTGCCATGCGTGGCCCACCGCTGGGAAGCACCTCAGGGCCATTGCATGGGGCGATGGCGTGGCATCACCCGCATGCATCTCCATCACCATCCCGTAGCTGGGGTGACCTGCCAGCTGCTGGGTCAGCATTCGGGGCCTGCAGCCAACCCAGGATGTGGCGGCAAACCAGGAGAAGCACCGGTGAAACGAAACGGGAGAAGCGGTGCAGAACGTGAGCTGACGAGTGCTGCGGTCTAGGTGGAAGATGAAATACTGCTTGCACATGTCATCTGAATCACCAAACCAAAGCAAATAAAAAAGGAAATAAACAACAAAAAAAGGGGGTTCGGCAAGTGCCCACGCAGGCCGGGGCATTTGGGGGCACTGGTGGTGTGCCAAGGTGGGGCTCGACCCTTCCCTGACCATCCATTACCCAATAACCAAACAAAAAGGGTCTTTCAGGCCACGCAGCTGACAGTGACTAATATTACACCACAAAAATGTATTTTTAAACCAGCTGCAAACCTCCAAAGCCTCAAGTGGAATATTTCATTTCCTATTTTTAAGTAAATTCCAAGTGCACGACACATCGCGACTCGGGGTTGGTGGGGAAAATATTTACTGAAACAGTTCCCCACAGGACAAAGCTTTTTGAAAAAAACATGATTTTGTCAAGAGACCACTTGGCGCAAGAGAAATTCCGTGGCAAAATGTTTGGAAACAAAAAAGTGCATTCAAAGTTTTCATTAGCTGATTTGAACGGTTTGATGATTTTATAATGTTTTGATTTTATGTGCCTATTATCTTCACGGTATGACATATTGTCAGTTATTATGGCTGAATAGGATGAAGTATGATGCTGAAATATTTTGTTATTTTCATTCTGCTTATTAATCATTAAGGAAATTTGCAATTAAGTATCGATTGAAACATTTTATCCTCTCAAGAGCAAAATACTTTGCATTACTGTAAAACGATGTGAAAGCTGGATTTATGACTTTGTGAAGGAACTCACAATTGATTACACCCTATTTCAGAGCTGTCTCTGCTCTTGACGAAACGCCAAACCCTCCCAAAGGCGCACTGTTGGCTTAGCAAATCCATGGGTGGAGAGGAACCGCTAACACAACCCGAGCTGACACGCCGCTCCGCTACCAAGATCAATAATCCACGGCAAACAATACATACGTCGACTTGGAGAGTCTAAAACCTCTGAGGGGAAATTTTGACAAAGCACATCACAGGGTTCAAAAATAGGAAGAGGTGGAGACATCCCATTTCTTGAGAAATTTCAAGCACGTGTCTATTTTTTTCCAGCTGGGAGCAAGTGGCAACGTTTTGTCCTTTCTCACAGAGCGTAAATCGAGAGTTTGGGCTAGTTCTGACTACGACCTTTGGTGACACACATAGTCTGTTAAGAAGGGAAAAGAAACGTCGTCGTAGTTAAAATATTCATACCTTGGCTTGCAGACATGTGTAGCGGTTGGGAGGAAAACATTCCTCAGGGCTTCAGCCGCCTGATTTTAGCATTTGTAGGAATTACTCATTGAATAATAAATTTCTATGAATTATTTACTGATTTTTCGTGTAATACACTGGAAGACAATTCCCACCTTGATGTGCATTTTTAAGCACGCAACTCCACAGGGACTTCAGAGGCAATCTTGTGCCTCGCCCCCTCACGCAGCAGCCGGGGAAGGGCGCTGACGTCTTCTTGCCAAGGTCACAGGTTGAAATCCCGGCGGAGGCCAGGTGTGGGCTTCCTTCGCCATCTGTGACTCCAGGATGAGATATCCCCACCGGGCTGGCAGAACACGGCCGTGTGCCTTACCTGGGGATGTGCTGGGAGGCAGCAAGGGCGACGGGGGACCTTCTCCTGGTCCGGCTAGTTGGCACCTGCCTAGAAATGGAGCTTCTGCACAATAAAGCACAGCAATGAGTCACAGAATCATTGAAACATTAGGTTGGAAAAGACCTTTCAGACCATCGAGTCCAACCGTTACCCCAGCACTGCCCAGCCTCCCACTGACCCATGTCCCTGAGCACCTCGTCCACATGGCTCTGAAACCCCTCCTGGGATGGGGACTCCCCCACCTCCCTGGGCAGCCCCTTCCAATCCTGACAGCCCTTTCTGGGAAGGAATTTCCCAAATATCCAACCTAAACCTCCCCCGGCACAACTTGAAGCCATTTCCTGTTGTCCTAGAAGCACAGTAATTCCCTGCTGATGAGGCAAAAGCAGCTGATGGAATGAATCACATATAAACTTTGATTCAAACTGATCATATATTCCCATTTATAGATCTAGTTAGGTTATTTGAGTTACTGGAGTATGGTGCAGGCACACGTTGGCTCGCCTTGCCAACGTGGTGCCCAGGTACCTGCAGCCCTTCATTAATCTCTGTTTGGTGTTCATCTCTCTGGTGAGGCACGAGGCACTCTCTTTAACCCCTACGACAGCCAGGAAAGGCTCTGGAGAGCGGCAGGAGCAGCACGGACAGAAGGACACTTTGGTGGACACTTGGTCATACAACAGCAGAGTTCATGGAGAAGTGAAATGGACTGGATTTCCGTGAATTACGGGTGAAGAAGCTGTTCCAGTGGGGTTGTGAGTGGATGCAACTTCCTTTGCGAGGGCTGGGCCTGGATCGGCATCTGCCTTACGGACTTACAAATAATACGCATAGGGATGGGGCTCTTTTTCTCCAATGTGTGCAATGTCATGTTGTCCTAATTTAGGAGCTTTTGTATCTCATCATAAAGAGCCCTAGAACAAGAGGATTAAGGAAAAACTCTTTGAAAATCAGAGCCCACATTATTGCTTCTTGATGGACTAACAATTCAGATCTAATTGATCACGGCATTAATTATACATAATCTCTATGTACTCGGGTAGCCTTGTGGGATATTTCTAATCAAATTAAAACTAATTCAAAGCAATCTGACATTACAGAATGTTTTGTCTCTATTTTAGGACAGGGAGTCAGGGGATATGAAATGCATATTACATCTTGATCTGAGTGCATGCACTGTAAAAAGGCCTCTAATATAATCACTTCCACGCCACGGTGATTATGAGTACGGTAGTCGTGCAGCTTACAGAAATGAGGTTTTTAACAAAATAAATTCAACTGGCAACAGGAAAAAGCTGCTAAGTTGAAAAGTCAGTGTGAGTAGGTGAGTTGATGCTTAAAGGGGCGGACTAGGGAGGACAGAGGGCAGCTCTCCTGCCCTGGGGAGCAACCGGCACACCTTCAGTTAGCTAAATATCCAGGGAAAAAGGGTTTTCTGAGCAGGGGTAGAGTGTTTAATCAAATATATGTAGAATATATATACATTTGCAGATTAGAGGGCTTTTCATCAATTTTAACTGAAAGCACGGGTAGATATGTTTTGATTTCTTTTCATGAAAACACTCGGAGGAGTTGGGAGGATGTATTTAAGTTAAAAATAGTGGGTTTAATTGAAAGTAAAAAAGGCAGCCTGCTTACCTCACAGCTTGAATGGAGCCCATCCAAAAACACACAGCAAGAAAAAAGGAGCCGGGGATGCGATGCTCATCTGGGGTAAATCAACGCAGCTTTATGGGCTTCATCCCGCCGAGGGTCTGGCCCCACTTATTGCCTTTCCCCTGCTGCTGGGGGTCCAGCCCAAGGCCCCTGGAAAGAGGAGGGCGGCCAGGGAACAGGGTGCTGGGGGCTGCCGGGGTGCCGGGGGCTCCTTGGCCAGATGCTGCCATTCCTGGCTCCCCTTTGACCCAAACCTGCTAAAATCTTTGAAGGTTTCACGTTAGGGGCTCTATGTATGTTTAAAATAACAGAACACGTTGGAAACTTCAATAAAAAGTGGTTTATTGATTCTAATTAAATCTTTTTTTTTATTATTTTTTTTAAAGTTATAGCAGACACCGATCCTAGTTAACTTTAATTTAGGACTGACATTTACATGCTGCCTAAGAAGCGGGAATTCAGAGTGGACAATTCATTTTAATTTGGGTGAAAAATATCATTTAAATGCCAGAAAACTGCATATTTAACATTTGCAGTAATTAAGTGACTTTAATAATAAATCTCTCTTGTCTCTATCTATTTACACTCATGCCTCTGTCTTGGCCTGGCACATTCTGTAGTGATTGAACTACTACTAATCACTTCTTTTCAAGTGTAAATATGTTTTAATGCTTTTTTTGAGCCAGGTAGCACGTTTATTATTTAGCTGCCAATAACTTTTCCATAACGAAATCCTTAATTCTGGGGGTCTTCTTTCATACGACAAGTTTTTGTGTCGATCCCGCAGCTGAAACAAGTCTAGACTAACCGACCCGCATCTGGTCTGGGCGTAAATTCCTCTAAACCACCATCTGGAACGGGTTTTATATAAACACAAAGAAAATTCTACACTAACCTGCCCCGCCTTCCACCTTTAGACATCCTCGAAATGTTTAAAAATTCACTTTCTGTTTTCCTCCTTGGTAGCACTTGGGTTTACAGGGCAAAACGAGGAAACGCAGAGCCCTCATTTTAACTTTTTCTGATTAAAGATGGGAATCCGAGTGTTTTCTCAGCACTCTGCATCAAGATTTGGTGGGTAAGACCACATTTTCCCTCTGGCCCTTTCTCTTCTCTTTTCTACCCAAAAAACAGAAGGAGAGAAACGTGACTTCCCTCAAAAATTTCTCCCTTTGTGCAAACATCCCTAAGTGTTTTAGACTTCATGAGGAGCTAAACCTTTACAATTTGATGCTGAAATGTAAAAAAAAACCCATCCTTCCCATCTTCTGAGGCAACACGAGCAGAAGTGTCAAAATACTACAATATTTCTCAGCTGTGGGGGGACTCCAAGTAGAAGTGAGCAAACCTGGGGGAGAAACCAGGGTGAGAATTCCACAAATGGTGTTGTTTGTGCTCCCTGGCAGTCCCCACCTCGGTTTTTGGTGCCCACAGCCCATAGCCCACAGCCCTGGGCCAAACCTTCCCGTGCGAACCAAGTCTTCTGCTTGGTGCAGGCGGTCCCCCCGAGTGCTCAACCCTCCAGCCCACCCAAAATTGGTCATTACCCTTCACTTGTCCTTACAATGTGTAGCAAACACCTGAGGTTCTGTACTCTGCGAGATACCCTTCACCTTGTGTCACTTCGCTCCCGCGCGTCCATCCATCTTCACGTGCGTTGATGTCTGACTACACGGCTGCGGTGCCTCTTTGCTGACTGCTAAGGATTTCGCTCCATATGTTCTCTCTGGAAGCTTACACGTGTCAAACCCCTTTTTGAGCAGAGTTAGCTTAATGATACCTATTATTTAGGAACTGAAAATCAGTTTAATATTCTAATTAAGCCATTCGGTGCCTTCCGACGCACAGAGTCCCCATGACCATGTGGATATGAGGTGGGAATCGTGCAGCGCGGCATGTTGGGATTTAGCCATATTACTCCTATTAATCAATAGAAGGTACGGAAATGCAGCCACGCTCTGCAGCATGGGACACCCTGCAGACCCAGAAGCACTGGGCCAAGATCCGAGGGATGCAGGTTGAGATTTGAGGGGTGCAGGTTGGGATCTGAGGGGTGCAGGTACCTGACAGAGCTGAGTAGCACAGGCAAAGGCCATCACAGAATGGTTTGGGTTGGAAGGGGCATTAAAGCTCATTTAGTTCCACCCCCCTGCCATGGGGGCATGAAATGCTAAGGTCTGGTCCTGAGAAACCATCCTGCACCATCATCTCTTGGGTGGGAAGCAGCCAGAGCAACGTGGAGGACCAGGGGCTCGGATACCGTCCCCAGCTCCTTATAGCATAGGTTTCCAGCAGAGATCCAGGGCTTAGGGAGTAAATCCCAAGGGGGGTCCCAAGGCTGCAGCAGAGCAGAGTCCCACGTTGGGTTTACCACCTGGGTACGTACCTCAGCCCAACAGATTCATCACAGACAAGGTATTCTGTTAAATGAGTCCAATTATTTATAGTTTTTTATTCAATCCCTATGAAGGTTAAGCCCAGAATCCATCAGGAAGGTTGTGATCACAGAATACCGCCCGGATAGCTGAGCATTGGCTTTTCCACAGCCGGGACCAGAAACCCTGACCACATTTTGCTGCACCTGAAATTTCAAAAATATGAACTTCAGTGGGTTTTTGTGGTGTGTTTTTTATTAAGGAGGGTTGGGACATGGCCATTTTGTTCCCCAGCATCTGGGTCCCACCTCGCCTTGCACCCTACCGAGGTACCCGTGCAAGTCCTTTCACGCACATTAAAGAGACGAGCGAGGAAGAACCTGCCTGACCACGTCTGGAGGAATCCGCTCCGACGGCTCCTCTCTATCTGAGGATGCGACCCCGCGCGGATGGCTGAGGCTGGACTCGGGTGCAGAGAAACTTGTGCTACACAACAGATGTTTCTAAATGTTTGGATTTATTTTTATGAAGGTTTTACAAGAATCAATTCCAGTTTATAAGGCTTTTTTTTTTTTTTTCTTTCCTGAGGACAGAAGAGGATTTGGAGTGGTTTTGGTTTTTTTTTTCTATTCTGGTTGAAGTTTTACTTATTGCTTTTAAAACTCCACAATTTTATACGAGCTGCAGCCTTTACAGAGCTGCTATCGCCCTTCACAAATCACTATTTCTCATGTAACACATGAAATACCGGAGCTGCGAGGCTGAGCTGATAGATTTACTGAGCACAAGACACAGGAGAAATTAGCTCCACGCGTGGCAGTAAAGATTTCTTTTTTATTTATTTTGAGGGAAAAAGGGCCCACTGAAGGAGTCGATCTACCTGTGGAGGGCGAGTGACCTGGGGGCTCCAGCCCTCTGTGGCTGAAGGAACACTGTTAAACAGGGGGAATGGCGAAGAAGGGGCCTCGGTCGGCGCTCCTCTTCTTTCCAACTGCCTGGCACTGCCAAAAAAGATTCCCGTTTTCAGCTTCTAAATTTGCCAAATTTCCAGTCTCCATACAGACCTTTGGGTTTTGGGGTTGTCTATTCCTCCCCCAAAATAAATTCAGCCTTTTCTGAGGATGTGACAGTGGCAAAATACGTTCTTTCCATTAAAAAAAAAATTAAGGCAGGCTTTTCTTTTAGAATAACATCGTATCACCCGGCTCGTATTCCTCCCCAGCATTTCGCACAGCGTCTCTGCTAGCGCCTGTAGATATTTAGAGAGAGAGAAAGTAAATATCATTTCCAAGCAAAGGTCTCAGATGAGATATTTGTTGAACAATCTTCTTAAGGTGACTAAAAATTGATTTTTTTTCTCCTCACGTCAAAGCCCGTTGACAGAACAAGATAAAAAGGACAAAATATTTATGACAAAAATGTGCCCAAATTGAATCGAGGCCCAGCCTCCGTCTCCTTTAATATTCCTTAAATATTATAAAGACAGGGCGAACGGATCTGACTGGGACCACCAACACACAATGCCCGGGTAGAAATCAAGACCAGAAACGCCAATAACGGGCCACGGCAGGTTGTGGGGAGCGGTCACCCAGTATCCCCTGGACTCTCCCCACCTAAAAGTCGCCCCTCGTCTCCCGCCAGATCCCATCTACCCCGTCCGTTTGCAAGCCTCGATCAAGCTCCTGGGCCCTTTGTATTACACTTGATTTAGCTTTGCTAGACTAAGCACATTATTAATTGGTTTGCTTTTTATTTACAATACTATTGCTTGAAATATATACTCGGCTCGGTAATTGAATTTTTGGAATACAGTAATTAAAAAAGTCAAAAGAGCAATAAACAGAAGCGTTAGTAAATAATTGCATCGGAGAACAAGCATAAATCATCCAGATTAAATGATTTTATATCATATTTGAACTCTTTAATTTTAATTTATGGTTTCCAGACAATTTACAACCACTGCTGACTTTGTTTTCCTCCGCCTGCCTTGGAGCCTTCGTGCTGATAAAAAGCTTTTCAAGCACTTGGGGATGGTTTTTCCTATAGTTTTCCCAGTTTCTATTTTTCTCCGCTCTGCAGGAGCGAGCTACATCGCAGTGCCGGGGTCGGCACAGGGAAAATCATCGGACATTGGAGCCGGCGTAGGGCGTTTGGAGGCAGGCAGGGCAGGGTTGGGTGTGTGGGATGCTTCGGGACGGTCAGGGTGAGCTCCCGGGCTGCTTCTTGTCCCTCCCTCACTTGCCTGGGGGGGGCAAAGCCCCCCCTCACCTCCAGAGGTGGCCCTGGGTGCTCCCAGGATGGCTGAGTGGTGTGCTTCCCCTGCAGCCCTCCTTCGCACAGCTGGTGGGGTGGGCAGGGTCACGGGGGCCCGTGGGGGTATGTGAGTGTGCATGCGTGTGCAGGTGTGTTCATGTGTGTGCGTGCATGTGTGTGCATGCTGGTATGAGCGTGTAATATGCATGTGCATGCATGCACAGATGTGTGCATGTGTGTGCATCCTTGTATGCGTGTGTGTGTATGTATGTGCATGCGTGTGCAGGGGCGTGCATGTGTGTGCATGCTTGTATGGTGTGTGTACACACGTGTGAGTGAGCGGATGCACACGTGGGTGTTTGCATGCATGTGAGTACTTGTATGGCTATACCTTTGCAAGTGCATGGTTATGCGGGTGTGTGCATGCATGAGTGCATGCATGCGTGTGCAGGGGTGTGTATGTGTGTGCGTGCTTGTATGGGTGTGTATATGTATGTGTGCAAGCACATGGTGGGGTGTGCATGTGTGTTCATGCTTGTAGGCATGTGTGCATGCGTGCGTATATGCGTGTGGATGCACGTGCATCTGTGTGCAGGTGTGTGCATGCTTGTATGGGTGTGTATACATGTGTGCGTGCATGTATGCGAGGATGTGTGGATGTACACATTGGTGTTTGCGTGCGTGTGAATCTGAATGTATGGCTGTGTATTTGCACGTGCACGTGTGTGCATGTGTGTGGATGCTTGTATGGGTGTGTATATGTGTGTATGAATGCACATGTAGGTGTGTGCATGGGTTTGTCTATGTGTGTCCATCCACATGCAGGTGTGTGCATGCCTATATGGGTCTGTATATGTGTGTGCATGCACATGTGGTTGAGTGCATGCCTGTGCATGCATGTGCAGGTGTGTGTGATTGTATGGGCGTGTACGTGTGTGAGTGCACACATGCGTGGGTGCATGCATATGAATGCTTGTTTGGAAGTGTATTTGCATGTGCACGTGTGCATGAATGCATGGGTGTGTGCATGTTTGTGTGGGTGTGTACAGGTGTGTGCATGCACTCGGGTGTGTGCATGCAGGCGTGGGTGTGTGCATGCACACATGGGTGTGTACATGCGTGTGCATGCTTGTGTGGGTGTGTACATGCGTGTGCATGCGTGTGCAGGCGTGTGCAGGCATGTGCATGTGCTCCCACAGCTCGCAGGCAGCGGCTCACCCGCACGGCCAGCCGAAGGGCTCGTTCCCCGCCTGAGGATGCCTGGCCTTGGGGGGTCAAAGCCAGGGAGTTGGCATGGGAATCTTCCCTCGTGGGAGGGGAAGGAGCAGGTTTAACCAAGGGGCGGGGGGTTAAATTGCGTTTCCAGCCTGGGCGTGGAATCCTGCCGTTTGCAGGGCAGCGGGCAGGGACCCCATCTCCCGGGGGGCAGCTGCTGGAGCACAACAGGATGGAGCTTCTCAAACATGGATCAAATGTTCAACTTGGCCTTTTCTATTTGCAATGAGGTGTTTGTCAGCTTTTACAGCCTTGATTTCATTTGCAGTTCCTGCAAGAGAAAGGCACCGCTGCTGAGCGTGGTATTAGCTGGAAATTCATGGCTACTTCTGTTTGAAGTTTTTTTCCAGTGAGCTGAACTTTCTTCATTGTCACTTTTGAAATGTGCCATCTTTCTGGATTACACTCGATAAGCACTTGCTGAGGATATCAGCTATCAGTTTTGGAGGTTTGATCTCCCAGAATTATTTTTTTTTTTCCTGGCTTAAGATCAAAAGATGACAAATATCTCGAAAGAAGACAGAAGCTTTATTGTTGCTATTTGAGGCTATCAGCATGTCAAAAGTAGAGACGGGTTGTAAACTAGCCTGTTATTTGGGACAAGGGTTTCCAACTTACACATTAACTCGGGCTTGATAATTTCGCACATCTTTCTTGGGAATAAAAGAGGTTCTGTTGTACCGCTGACGCCGTCCACTCGCTGAAATCTGACAGTCGGCACGGTTACTCTTCCTGAGGCATTTGAAAATGTCACTGGGGAAGTGCTGCTGCCAGAGGCACATTTTAACTGGCACTGGGAGGAATCGGCATATCTCAAAGCATTTCTTAGAGTAAAAGAAATATAAAATAGGAGAAGAAATAAGAGTCTTGTAATGAAGCATCCACAAAAACCTTCTACAGGCAGCGAAGGAAGCAGGCAAATAATTTGAAAATGCTGAATGAGATGGGAGGGTAACCATGCACGTGCACGTTGTGCTTATGTCCAGGAACCTACCTGGGGAGGCTGGATGGGGATCATAGAATCATGGAATGGTTTGGGTTGGAAGGGCCCGTAAAGACCCCCCAGTGCCACCCCCTGCCATGGGCAGGGACCCCTTCCATAGCCCAGGTTGCTCCAAGCCTCATCCAGCCTGGCCTTGGACACTGCCAGGGATGGGGCACCCACAGCTTCTCTGGGCAACCTGTCCCAGGGCCTCCCCACCCTCTCCGGGAAGAATTCCTTCCTGATGGCCCATCTCAATCTCCCCTGTTTCCATTTAAACCTGTTACCCCTTGTCCTGTCACTACAGGCCCTTGGAAAAGTCCCCCCCACCTTTCTTGTAGCCCCCCAGGCACTGGAAGGGGCTCTAAGTTCTCCCCAGAACCTTCCCTGCTCCAGGCTGAACCCCACAACCCCCCCAGCCTGTCCCCATGGCAGAGGGGCTCCAGCCCTCACAGCATCTCCGTGGCCTCCTCTGGCCTCACTCCAACAGCTCCGTGTCCTCCTGCTGTTGGGGGCCCCAGAGCTGGACACCAAACTGCAGGGGGGGTCTCCCCAGCACAGACCAGAGGGGGAGAATCCCTTCCCTCACCCTGCTGGCCACGCTGCTCTGGATCCAGCCTAGGATACTGTTGGCTTCCTGGTCTTCCAGCGCACATGGCCAGCTCATGCTGAGCCATTGGGAATGTTCTATGCGATGCGGAGTGGGAATGGTGCATGGGAAGCTGCTCAGGCTGCTGGGCGGGCAGGGGAGCAGTTGGAATGGCAGCGGGCTCCCTGGCATCTCCTCTTTTTACCTTTCTTGGTGGCGTTTACAGCAGCGAGCGGCAGGGATGGTGCCACGTGCCGGGTGTTGGGGTCACCATGGCAGACACCCACCACATTGCTTATGCACTCACATGGATCCCATTCAGGTCCTAATTTTCCTGTCTTCAGACCCACATGCCCCATGATGGTCATGCACAGCATGATCCATTGCTCCACGGCACAGCAAGACCCCCACCAGCACCAGGGGCATGTGGCAGCTGGCATCACATCCCTGTGTGTGCCACAGCTTAGCCTCCCCAGGGCCGCTCGCCCTGCGGTCAGACTGGAACCACCGGGAAGCTGCGTCCCCCTCCAGATAGCTGCAGTGTCGCACACAACAGAAGTGCTTTTAACCGCTGCGGCATTAATTATTCTACAGCATTAATTATTAATTTTCTTCATAGCAACTCGGTGCCTGGGGATTCACCTGCTTTTCTGGCTACCATACAGTGGGAAAGAAACTTCCCTCTGTCTGCTTATGGTTCCATCCCACCCCTCCTTATTCCTCTGCTGCCAACAGTGCCAAAAGAATATTCCCCAGGACAATTCAGAGCGAGGTAGGACGTATTGCCTACGGAAAGCAGAGCAAGATAAGACACTTCGCATCAACAACTGATTTTTTCTGAGCACCTTGATGCATTTCAGAGGCTCTGCCTAACACATCGCTGACTTCCACGGAGTCCAGCCTATGTCTGGTTGTATCCATAGTTCTGGAGTAACTTGACGAAGCAGCAGCAGCACGTCACGTGGTTAAGAGGAGGAGGAGGGAGGATTTGTAAGCTGTCTTTGGTAGAGATGCTGGAGCATTGCTCCTGCACGGCCCCTCCAGGCAGTATCCTTATCTGTGGGCACCTTCTTTTTGCAGGATTGGGTCTTTAAGCCTTCGCCAGTATTACTTGTGTTGGATTTTTTTCATCTGTGGCCATCAGAAAGGTCTTTAGGATGTGTAAGCTTATGTCAAAATACTCTTTCATGGCATGTTTGGTGGCTTTTGTAATATGCTTTAGCACCTGGTAGAGCAGTGGCTACTTGCAGTGGTTCTGCAAGGTGTGAATCACACCTATGTATTTAGAAAGAAAACAAATGGGGTGATTCATCAGAATAAATAAAACCAAAAAAAAAGAGAAAGACGAGGATTAAATACGTCTTTCTCCTCTCGCCAGAGAAAAGGCATTGTCATATTAGTGTGCTGTTGTATTAAACAGTGATGATAATTAAAGATGTATCAAATTACCCAAAGGTAATTCAATTTTTTAGCCCACAAGACAGTGGCAAAATACACGCTGAAGTACCACGTCAGTTGGCGCATGATATTGGTAAGTGTCTTAGCCATGTAATCCGAATGAAAAAAGACAACACTTGCCAGTCCTTCCAAAATTTCCCTCCCTATAAAAAGAAATCCTAAGCCAGAGAAATCATTTTCACTAATGAAACAAACAAACAAAAGTAACGTGTTATTCCAGGACTAAAACATTTGGGTTTTCCTGTTGAAAGGCCTTAATAGCAATTAAATCCCTTTGTTGCAATTAAATACTTGTTGTGCTGCATCTGATGAGAGCGTCCCACGTCCAGACTCATTCCCACGAGCTCACCACAGCCTGTGCTGCGCCGTGCCAGACCGAAACGTTCGCAAAGCTCTTCCCCTCAAAAAATCACATTTAAGGAACACTTTGGGAGAAATCAGGGACATTTCAAACCAGTTGTGAAGAAAAAACCCCACTTTGGCCAAGTAATTCTGGTGGGGAAATGGTTGTTGACATGTGAAAGCAGCAGTGCTGCAGGATACTGTGTTGACCATGAGGATAAACAGAAGATCTTTTTCAACACACACTCTAAGCTTCTATATAGCCAGGAAAAAACCCCATAAAATAGCCTAAAAATCTGGTATTGCTAAGGTAAATTGGGGTGGGCTGGTTTCTGTTTTTTAATCCAGATAAAATGGTTTGGGCTGGAAGGGACCTCAAAGCCCACCCAGTGCCACCCCCTGCCATGGGCAGGGACACCTTCCATAGCCCAGGGTGCTCCAAGCCTCATCCAGCCTGGCCTTGGGCACTGCCAGGGATGGGGCATCCCAGCTTCTCTGATACCCAAGCAATTGTATCATTCCAGGTGTGTGAAAGACAAGATTTGGACATTAACTCCTCCTTTTGTTCATTAACTCTTGCAACACTGACGTCTGTAAACCTGAGCCCAAGGTGCACGATGCTGCTGAGCACCCTGGGGCGCACGGGCAGCACCCTGCTTTTGATGTGGGTGAGGCGTTTCTGCTCCGGACGCCAGCAGGTAGAGCCGATCGGCCTCAGGTGCCGGGTGGCCGAGGGTGGGTTGGTCAGCCACGCGCACTCCCAGCTCTTGGCTGCAGGCAGGGATTCTGCCAGAGCTTCCACAAAAGGGGCTTTTGTGCTGGGTCTGTGCAACACAGGGTACTATTAAAACAAAAAAAACCCAAGAAAATTGAGCTTATAGTTTGGAGTGCTATTACAATTTCATTGTTTGGCGGATTTATTGGAGAAAGATGGTGTTGGGCTTCTGCAAAAGCTGGCAGCTATCGACAAGAAATGGGTTTGCAACCAGCCCCTGCTAACCGTGGGAAACGGCTCTGCAAACGAGCAATATTCTGATAGCGCCATAATACCGTGGCTTGAAACGTGCCCTATGCTGCACAGAACCCAAATCCCTCGGTGCTGAGGCTGCAATAACCATGTTCCATCCTACTTCGCCCTGCTGTCCCTGTCGGGCATATCCCGCACTGCAGCCAGGGTGGCAGTGCCTTGGGTACCGCGTGTTTTTGCTCCGTGGAGCAGCCGTACAATGGATCGTGGTGAAGCACTGGTCCAGAAATAGAGTCTAAAGCCCATGTTAAAATTTTTTCAAAACATGCGAAGGAAAGAAAGGCCGGGAACAGCATCCTTTCTCCAGATGAGGAAGGAGCTGTGCCCTCATACTGCAGTAAAGCATTTGCACTAGTGTTTTCCAGTGCTGCATTCCAAGAGGAGGTGAAATTAGGCAGACACGCCTCGAAGGGCTGACAAGTGGCCAAGGGACAGTCAGCGGTGTCATTGCTGGGCTGCAGGACGCAGAGCCTGGTCGCAGACCTGTCTCTCTGGCCTCAACTGAGTATTAGACGTGGCTTTGCAGCCTGGGATGGGCACGACTGAAACAGTTATTAAGATTTTTGAGCTGCATACACAGAACCATCACCTTCGATAAAGGGTTATCACACTTCCCTTAAATAAATTAAGTTTTCTCTGATTTTTTTTTCCCTCTGCTTTTGTCTTCCTGCTATCTGACAGGTCCCATTCCCCATTTCACGTGTCTTCTTCTGGGAATGCAGAGCAGACATTGATTTTACAAGGGTCACAAGTAGAACAAAGCAGAGATTGAAGCAAATTAAAAACCCCTGGGTCACGTGCTGTAGGGAGAGGAGGTTGGCGACGGTGTCAAATCCATTGGCATTTCTGATGTCCTGAAGGCGATGGCAAGGATGGATTGAAGCTCTTCCTGAATTTTTCCAGTTCCTAGAGCGAGCACTCACGACAGCTCCCTGCACCCAGACCAGGAACCGCTCCCGCCAGCTCGCGGTGATGTAGACTTTTCCCATTTTTCCGAAGGCTCAGAGCTGTTGGAACGGGCTGAGCCGCGAGCCTGCCAGCTCCGGGTACAGCCTGCGATCCTTCTGCGTGAGACCCATTGGGTTTAATGGCTCAGATGTAAGAACAAGCTGATGCACTCTGCTTTGGAGCTTGGCATTGGGATATGCTTGACAGTTACATATGAATATTAGCCATCTGCAGGGTATGAAGATACAGCTATGATTTCTCTCTTTCTCTATCTCCTCTTTTCCTTTTATTTCCTTTTTTTCCCCTTTTTAAAAATTTTTTGGTGGAGCAAATTATGGCAGAACCGTGTTTACCAGTGGTCTCTTTGGCCCTGGACTGAAATGAACGCTTCCAAGCGTTATTTGGCAAATTCTACTGAGAGTAAGATAACAATTTAAAAAAAAAAAAAAAAGGAAAAAGAAAACTGTTTAAAAGCTATGTTGAGAGAAATGGGCTGTGGATAACTGCAGTTATGACAGGAAAAGTTTATCAGAACTTTGGATTATCCAGCATTTGAATGGGAGGTTGGCACTCGTGTTGAAACAAAGGTCATTTATCTGAATGACTGTATTTGTGGAATAAGCCTAACTTGCAGGGCGTTAGTTAGGTCTTTTTAGATTACTAAAATGAACTTTTAGTTTATTTTAATTAGTTTAGTTTTTTAAAAATTAACTTTTAGTAAATTTTGCATAAATAAAACTCACTGTACCTGCTGTAACCCTTCTCCGTAGCTGACAGCCTGCACAAAGAGTGGGCCTCCTTGAACTACAAACAACCACTGGCGGCATGTCAGCCCCCCGAAAGGGTAACTAGCAGTTGAAAAGGTTCCACAAAGAGGACAAAATCCCTTTTGCCTTGACCCCATCAAAGCAGAGGGTATCCCATGGCTTAACCCTTCCCTGGTTGCCATCAGGCATCCCCAGCCCAAAGGTAGGGATGTTCCCGGCAGGCTTGCAGCGCGGGAAGAGAAGGAGTGTAATTGCTTTCAAGAGCACAATTAAAAAATCACTTACTTGGGCTTTGTGTGATTTTGCCACAAATCATTTTAGCAGGATGGGATGTGTATTCTGTGCCTTGCAAACATATGCTGGGGCATACCGGCATGTGGAGAAATTGAATCCAGTGCACTGATGTGCATCTAAATACAGGAATAGAAAACATCTTGTTTGCCCATGGAAGGAATAACCCTCTTTGGGCAAAAATCACGCTCAAAGGAAATGTTTCTGCCCCTAATTCTGTTGACTTCATGGATACATGTATATATATATTATACATACATATATATTTATATATATAAATAACGTACTACGCCAGCGATCGCTTCCAAGGTCCTGGACAGAAAGGCGGGCAGATTAGACAGACCAGCAGCTCATTACCTAATGAGCTGGGCGTTACCACACCCACCCTAATCTCACCTCACCTAATTAAACACCCAGGGAAACTCTTCTGAGAAGTAAAATGCTTTACAGAAAAGAAACGAAAAGCCCCAACCAACCAGCCCCAAAAGCTGCAGCCATACCCTGGCACAGCCCCGCATCCATGAGTGCTGGCAGGAGGAGCTGCCCAGGTGACCCTCCAGGCCTCTGTCCTAAGGCTGGGTCTTGCCTATGGGAAGACATGAAGCTTTGGGTCAAACCACACAAGTTCTGGCTTGCGGCAGGGGCCGGGACCCAGCCCCTGGCTCCAGGGATGCAGCAAGGGCTTTGCTTGTGAGCACAGAAGCCGTGCCCACCCCCAGCTGCCTCGTCACCCTGCCAGACAAGCTCCTCTCCAGGGATGCATGAGCACGACTGGCTCTGCCCCACAGCCTGGCTCCAGCCAACCACCCATAGCTTTCTGGGTAATCCTCATATTATAAAATCATGGAATCATAGAATCATGGTATCTTTTAGGCTGGAAAAGACCTTTAATAGCATCAAGGCCAACTGTTAACCCAGCACTGATCATACCACCACTAAACCATGTCCCTGAGCGCCTCATCTACACGGCTCTGAAATCCTTCCCAGGATGGTGACTCCCCACCTCCCTGGGCAGCCCCTTCCAATCCTGACAGCCCTTTCCTGGAAGGAATTTCCCTAATATCCAACCTAAACCTCCCCTGGCGCAACTTGAGGCCGTGTCCTCTTGTCCCATCACTTGTCACTTGGGAGAGGAGACCGACACCCACCTCTCCACAATGTCTCTGCATCCTTTGTCATCGTCCCTTCCGGTGAGGAAGAGTGGTCTCCCCGGCACGGGGCTGCCATGGGAATGGGCTCTCCGGTAACTTTGTAACTTCATCATTAACAAAGGTTGTATTTAAGATTCCTGCATCTCTCGCTTAATAACACCCAAATTAGTCTCGATGGAATTAGCTGTAATTAAGGACATTGTGAAATATGGTGGGGGCAAACAGAATTACACTGTATTACTTTATTAATAATATTCTTTAACTACACTGTAAATTGCTATTAGGCCTGCATATTACTGCCTGGATATGGAAATAGTCTTTTGCTATGCTAATCTAACACAATTTTCTTTTAAATGTAAACAAATTATACTCTATTAATATGCTGTTCTACTTGCATAGTTAATTATTGTAACAGTAAGGAATAAAATTGTTCTGCTTTCTCTGTTTCTGATGGAAAAAGGGCTACATAAATAGTTTAATAGGGAACTAATTATGCACAAAATTTAGATGCCTAAAATGTGTTTGTAATTGCATTAAAATGGTCTTCTGTTCAAATATTGGAAAGCCTGCTAATTGGAGGCTAGCTGGAAATTTAAATATTGTGAATCAATGATTTTAATACAGTACATGTTTGGTCGTGTTTCTGTTCATATTTGTCTTTGGAAATGAAGAGAATATTTAACGGTGTTTAATAAGAGGAGTTCTGGATTTCATACCAATGAGGTGAAGAAGCGGAAGGCAGGAATTTTAAACATGGATTTCATGGTGTTAAGCTTAATTTGGGAAGAGGGGTGAAGGTGTTCTCACCCACCACAGAACCACAAACGCCGTCCCTGGGTGAGTGATGAGGGACGGTGCTGCACAGCCACCTGACGAGCTGGTACGGCCACGAGTTCCCAGTTGCCTCGTGCGTATGAAGTCCTTCCAGCAGCCATCCCACAGCGACACCCATTTAGAAAGGTCCACGCTCCACGGTGTGGCGGGCAGCCGTAAAACCCTCCAGCCCGGGGAGAGGATGGAGACAGTGAAGCTGGTGGTAGCCGCGGTGCAGGAGCAAGGTCAGCAGCGGAAACACCGGCGTTGAGCGCGCTCTTCGCCGCGGTGCGCCTAAGCAAAGCCTGGGGCTCGGCGCGAGGCGTCTGCACCGGCGCGCTAGCACCCAAGTATAGCAATTTGGAGTGGAAACACGCAAACAGCTTGCGGTACAAAGAAAAGGATAGATTTCCAAATGGCTAATCTCCAGCCACCCACACAAGTTTTGTCTCTCTTTAGCACCTTTCTCTGTTGCTAAGTCTCGCATCCAAAAAAAAATGAAGAGGAGACACTCCAAATTATGCAGCAATATTGTGTCGAGCAGCTGAAAACAGGCTCAGAGAAGATCTTAGGGAACGCACTGAAATCATTATTATCTTTAGCAAAAGAGGAGCTGTCTGAGGAGCTGGCGAGGACAGACAGCAGGTCTGTGTTTCAGGGATGGGGGTGAACGTCCTGTCCCGTGCCCAAGGCTGCCCGAGCACGGCCGAGCGCGCAGGTGTTTGCCAGAACAGCTACTGTGCTGTCGTTACCCGACTCGCTGCTTCGTAAAGCACTGGGGACAGCCGGGGTGTGAGAGAGGCAACGGAAAGGCAATTTTTATCCTACACTTAATAGTGCCTCCTTATTCCCTTCAGGATGCGTTAGATTGAATAGAAACACTTGTATTTATTTGATATTATTTTATATGACCGACCTGCCGTGCTGTTTTTGTGTTTAAATGCTGGTGGGGGTGTGGGGGGGAAGAAATCCTTAAAATATGCCTGAAGTATGCATGGGCAGAGGTGAAAATGCCTGACAAATTTTATCAGGCCATGAGTTATCACTTCAATTTTCATAGTAAATACCTTATCAAGCAGAATTTCTTAAGCTTGCTTGTAAGAAACTGAAGAAATAATTTGCTACGGGGGGGAAAAGAAAAAAGAAAAACGGGGAAAAAAAGAAGAAAAAGAGACGTGTCATATCCCAGCTATCCTGCCAAAATCCCCAAACAGCTTCCTTGCTGTTTAAGAGAAGAGCATTTTAAATATCTTTGCAGAGTCTTGTCTGTTTGTCTGACAGATGTCTGCAACGTACTGGGAACTGTAGTCATGCTTAGCATGTAAATAAGATTATAGGTCTTTAAATATTCCCATTACATTGTATTTACCTAGATGCTGATGAAAATAAATAGGAAGCATTTCTGTTGGGTTTTTTCCCCTCTGCATCCCACAAGCAGGCTTAACGTTTTGGTTTTTTTTTTTGCCTTGTCAGTTAAACACACGGGTTTCCACCTTAATCTAGTGGTTGGTTCGAAGCGGTTGAACTCAAAGGGCAATTTCTGCCGAAAATATATAAACTGCTCAGTTGGAAGTAGCATTTCTACCCTTTTTTTCCTTCCTTTTCCCCCCAGAACAAAAGCCTGAAGGATTGAGTTTATTCAAGCCTCTGCTCCACTCACCTGGGGACCACGGTATTCCGGCTCCCCTGTTACTTCATATATCCCACTGCGTGAGAGTTCAGCAACTCAGTGGAGTGAACTGCAGATTAACTGGGCTCATTGCATTTACCCAACATAATTAAACACTGGCAGTTGAGCTGCTGAATGCAGGTAGCTCAGGGTGGCCCCCAGCAACCCATCCTGCAGAGCAGCCAGGTTGCCCTTGGCTGAGTGCCCCAGGATGTCCCTGTCCTTTGGGAGAAGGCAAGGTCTCCCCTGGCAGTGGGAAGAGGGGAGCTGGGCTTTGGAGGGGTGTAAATAACCATTTTGGGGTGTGCGGGAAGCAGGGACCTGTTCCCTGCAGTCCTGGGGCTGGCAGATGAGAGGCAGCCACGGCAGGAATTAGTCATTCCACTTTTTCCCATCCCCTGCAAAGCCTGAATTCCAGAAATTAATTCAACAAAAATCTACATTCATAAACCAAAGCCTTTCTTCAAAGCTCCAAACCAGATGAAACAGCACCACGGCTTCGCCCTTCCCCTGCCCCCTCACAGGCCTTGAAATAGGTTGAGCGGTTTTTTTGCTACGTCCCTGTCGATCCCCGTCTTAGATCTTGGATGCCAAGAGTCAACCCAATGTTCCGGCTGAGTAATAAATCCCTTTAAAAAAAAAAAACAAACAAAAAAAGCCGTGTTGGGGTTTGTAATGGAAACGTTGACAGACCCTCGACTAGAGCGGCGCAAGCTCGGCAAAGTCAGGCCGGTAATTGCTCCTGACTTCTACATCGAGCCACATGTGCGGGGCTTTGTGCGCCGGGCAGCGGTTGTTAATATAGCGTCTTTCACCTGAAACAAATGAGGTCTAATTAGATTAATCTGTAAATCAGTGCTCACCAGTCGTATGATTAATGAGCGCTTTGCATTTCTCAAAGATCAGATGAATGGATTATTTGAAAGGATTTAATAGGAAAGAATAGATTTCCTCATCTGTGACAGGGGCTAGCGGGGAGCTCGCATCTTCTGCACGAGCCTTCCAAGGGGGAGGGAGGAAGTGCAGGTGAAGAAATTGGGGGCCTAATCCTTTCTTTTTTTAAGGAGCTGAACTTCTGATTGTGCCGGTGTCAGCTGGACACTCTACAGCTGTTCTGCAACCATGTTGTCAACGTTATTTACCGAACAAACGTCATGATAATGACGGCATAAAGTATGGGGAGAAAGCATGGGGGCAGAATGGCCATACATACTTAATGATTTTATTCTCCTGCCTTCAAAATCAGGAGGAGCCGAGCTCGTCGCTGGAGACGTGTCGAAGCAGCGAGCGCGAGCTGTCTGCGCAGGATCTGGCGACGACCGTACGCGGCAGCACGCACGCCAAAGTAAAAAAAATTAATTTACAAATGGTTTTCAGGGTTCCCACCAGATGGAAGAGCCAACAAGTCACACGAAGAGCCGTCCTTCCCTGCCCGTTTAACCCTCGCGCCGATGCGGGGCTGCGGTGGGCTGTAAAAAATAATCAGCTGAGGCCCCATTCCAAGTTTAGGTTTGCAAATGGTTACTTTAAAACCCAAACACCTGTATTTTTACTGCTGTCTGGGATGGACTGCAACATCACGTGCAGGAGGCAGATGTGTAACCGGAGCTTTCCGAACTGGTTCGAATTATAAAACCATTGCTTGAAAAGAAAGGGAGGGGGCTTGGGAATGCGTTTTTAAGAAAAGCTTTTATTTCGAGATCAAACCTGAAGCTTTAAAGAGTTTCTTTGCGTCACCTTTTGCTCCTGCTGAGCGCTGGTTCTCTCTCCAGCGAGTCCCACTGCCACGCGTAAACCTCCCAATTAATTTCCGAAAGCTGGGGAAAGCCGAGGGGGATCGGGCCCCGAAGGTTATGCAGCCATCCGTTTATTCATTTTTCCTCAGGGCATCGTTGAGCCCAAGCCTGCCCTCGCTGCAATTGTTCCCGCTGGGACAGGGATCCCGAAACCATTCCCAGTCCGGACAGGTGAAAAGCACAATTTTTCAGGAGCGGTTTGGGTAAAACCAGCTGATGTACAAGGAATTGTTCTGTGCCAACGGCAGCAACATCCCCGTGTCCCATCGGGAAGAGGTTCAGGACACTGCGTGGGGTGGTAGGGCAGGCTGGGGACCCAAATCCCAGCTTCCACGGCTGGGTATGGGGAGGAGAAGGAAAGGCAGGAGACAGCAGGGCAGTGTCGGCTGGGGATGGGGACGGCTGCGCACAGGGAGCGCAGAGAAGGGTTGTGCTTTGCCTCACCGATCCTGAGACGCGCAGCTTCCAGAAGGGCTTTATCTCTTCATGCATTGACTATTCCAGGCAGCCTGCAAGAAGCAGGAGGGCTGAACTTGGCCTGGCTCAGGGCCTTTGCTCAACGCCGTTATAAAGCATTCCTTGTGGTAGGAGAGGAAGTTCGGATGTGTTCCTAGAGCGAGCCATAGCATCCCTCCCACTATTTTTTCACAGGAAAGATCTAAAATCCATGGATGTGCACAATTTTTATCAGAGGAAGAACATATTATCCTCGGGGAGATGAGCAGCCCTTTTTCTCCAGCCCTCATGGAAGCCCTCAGCTGCTGCGAGGTGAGGGGGCAGGCTGCACTTTGGGGACAGAGCCTGAGAATGGATTTTCCTCACGGCATTGTCCCAATCCCAAGCTGCCACAACATGGAATCAGGCTTTCGGAGCATCATGGTGGAGTGGAAGGGCCGCCCTGGCGCCAGAGCAGCAATACTGTGGGACAGGGACCGCTCGCAGCAGGGAGGCACCTTGCTCCTGCTGACCCAGCCTGGGGAGCGGGGCCATGCTGCACCCCCATGTCCCCAGCCCCAGGCAGAGCTGAGCTGTTCTCAGACCTGCTCCAGAAGGTCCCCACGCGTGGGAAAGCTCTTACACATATGATTCTCTTCAGTCAACGCTTATGCCCGCTGCCATCTCCATTAAATGTCCTTATATCCTGCTCCAAGAGGATTTGGGATTTCCAACACCCCCCTCCCAAATTTACTTAGCAATATTGCAAAGACCATAATAAGTAGAATTTCCTTTTCATCCCAGCTCTTTCAATACCTTTTGGGATTATCCCGTGGCTCTGCAAAGTGACCTGACCTCCAGTGCATGGTGCCCCCCTTTTTTTTTTCCTTCTTCCCTTTTTATTTTCGCCTTTTTTTTTTTGTAACTCTGAGCTCATTTGAAAATTCCAATTTCTATAATAATTTGATGCAGCTGCTAAGATGTTCTTTTCCTTTTGATCACTGTTATTAATGATGTGCTGTAACATATGCAACGCTAGCAATCCCAGCTACTATTTCTTACAAAGATCATTTTGTACTTCCCCCTTGTTCTCTCTCCCCGCTCCCTCCCCCCGCCCCGGCTCTGATGAAGCTCATATGTTTTAGGAAGTTCATCTCCGAGTTATTAGTCTAAGAATTAGGAAATGTGTGGGCAGCTCCGCTGTGGTAGAAAAGAAGTTGGAAGAAGAAACCATTCCCCTTTATTCCCAAAAGAAGGATATCAGCTTTGTCTTTTGGTCCTGAGTTTACCGTTCAGTATTTTATGGTTCATTCTTAATGTCGCCTTTTCCAACTCTTATTTGCTTCGATGTTTTGGTAAAGCTGAGGCTTCCAGCTTATTTTTTTCAATGGCCTCAGGTATGTAAATGCAAATGCCAGGTAATTCCATGGAAGTCTGCGGATCCACCCCAGATTTACAACACAAGAGTGATACGAAATTGAAAACCAGGAGTCCTGATTTTCCTCCCACTTCCTGGTATGCAAAATCAGCTCAGTTAGAATCAGCGTATTGAAAGCTGTACGAGGCAAGGCACAGGGACAATTTGGCCCTTTAGAAGTTGTCACGGTCCACGCACTATATAGAAATTTGGAAGGATGGTTTGTATGCTTTTAAACTGGCTCTCGTGGTCATCGGGTGTAACTAAACACAGAAGGGTCTTCATCATTTAGAGATTGGATCATTCTAATTCTTTTTAATTTGCCTTCTCCGAAACAATTTATATGTAAAGTACACAAATTAGGAATTATTCACCCCAAAAGCCATGCTGAAGGTGGGGCCACCCCAAGGAGCCAGGTGGTGTGGGTTGACTCTGCTGCGTGCTTGGGTGCTGCCCTGTTGCACCCGCTTGCCTTGCGGACACCCAGGATGCTTCGGGGCACAAAGAGGGGCAGGTTCTGGGGATCTGTCTGCTGACCCAGGTCTGTGTTCAGGGACACGTCTCTCTGCCTCACATCCCCCTGCCCTCTGTTTCAGCCCCATGTTGGGGGAGCAGAGAGAAACCCTGCATCCCCCCCTCCCCACAGCAGTGCCAGGACCCCCCAGGCACACGGAAAGGGGTCCCCAAGCAGGAACGCAGCCCTTGGTGGCTCCTTCTACGGTGCAGCATGCTCAGCACCCTGTACCGGCTGCTTGGGGAGTCTGTCCTGCCCGCATGCGCGTGCACACACGTGCACACGCGTGTGCGCCTGCACACACGCGTACACAAGACCACCCTTGAGGTTAAGGAGAGACTGGGGCAGGCGGAAAGGGAAGGCGATGAGCCTTGGGCGATTAACGCTGCTCTGAGCCTGCGGAGGAAATGGGAAAGGGGAGAAACACACGAACAAAGCCCCGTACCCCCGTGGCATCGTTTGGCGATGGAGAGGACACCCCCCCCGAGGCCGGATCCGGAGGTGAACGGGTTGTGCCAGACCACTTTCCCTCTTTCCATTTTGGCTCATCTCAGCAAGCTTAGTTGTTTGGAGTCTTCTAGCCACAGAATAAAGGGAAACTGGAGACACGATGCAGGGTGCACGCATTGACAAGCACCTCTAAATAGCTCTTTATTCACGAGGCCGGCTGCAGAAGTCTCTATGCCCTACATCCCGCCCCCCCCCCCCCCCCCCCCCCCCCGCCTTCCCAAGTCAAAATGAAGCTCCCATGAAAAAATTAAAAAAAAACCAGGCTGTGATTTTTTTTTTTTACCCCCCCTTTCTTCTCTTTATTTTGGGGGGATTTAATTGCTTCGCTATACGGGCAAAACAGGTGCTGAAATGTGAAACCCTACTGAGGGATTTCCTCCGACGAACAGCTCGGTGCTAGCACAGACCTAAAGTTAGCCGCGCTCCGAACGCCGCATGCTAAAACGGCTGCTCTCCTATGGAAAAAAAAGGGGCTCCGTACCGCCGAGTGTCAACAAAATAGCACACTGTCACTTTAAGAAAAAATAAACTAAAATATGAACTACCAAAAAACCCTGCCATTTCCAGCCTGGGCTTGATTAATGATTTTTCTATCTAATAAAAGGTTCACAAACCATCTGTTTTTCTCCCTAATGCCTTGCCCAAAGGTTTTTCGTTCCTATTTCAGGCTTGGGGCCAACTGACATTCCCCTCTTTTTTTTTTTTTTTCCCAGCCTTGTAAACAAACCCTTCTCTCTTTTTAATCTTCCAGTGCTGTTTCCTACCCATCGTTATGCATATTCATTGCGAGTAAACATTTTTAGTGTCTACACTTAATCTCTTCCACTGGCAATTACTGTTCTATGCTGTTTTGTAATGCAGAAGGGCCAACGCTTTCCCTTCTAATAACAGCTGGGTCGCAGATGGGGCCTGCAGTCATTGTAGAAAATAAAAATTTACAAGATGCCAGTGGAATTTATTTCAGTTTTATGGAGTCACAGGAGGAACCTTTCTGTTATCCGCCTTCAGTGAAATCTGCAGGCGCAAGGCAAGCTTTTGACATTTAATCAAAGGGGGGTTCAGGTAGGGTCTGGAACAAGCCGAGGAAGAAAGCAGGTGGATCGTATTAGGCAATGCCATGGTTAATTTATTTAGAAGTGATTGGCTTCGATGTGCGCAGCCAATATTTGACATCGTGTATATATCTTGTTTAGCATCCCGCTTCTAAATTGTTACCGCTGTCGAGGCGCTGGAGCTGTCACCGCGGACCCAACCAGGTGTTTAGGAGGTACCGGTGGCCACGGCGGAGGCGGCGGCGAGAACGCGGCAGCCGCCACACGCCTAGGGTAGCCTCCCTGTCCCCCCCCATCCTGCCGTGCTCCCCGCTACGGTAAACGGCTCCTCTGGCTCAGCCTCGCGTCTGCGACTGGGCTGCTGCTGGCCAGCACCAGCCTTGAATTTGCAAAGGAGTTTTGTGAATTTTCCTGTAATTTGAGGACGTGAAAATTAATTTCCTTGGGATGTTGTTCAAATCTCAGGTTTAGGTGATAGCGGAGATGTCGGGCAGGATGAGTCTCTCCGGTACACGCCGGTAAATTGTTCGGCAGCACTCAAGAGAGAAACGCAAATCTAGGAATGAAAAACATCTCTCTTGAAGCTTGCCAGGCCGGCACCGCCTTCACCGAGCCCGTAAAGCCGGGGGAAATTGCGACCTCGGCGCGCTCGCTGGGGATTTACACTGGGGTAAATGACAGGTCCTCCTGCCTGGGCAGACGAGTGGCTCGGTGGGTATCCCAGGGGGAACACCACCTCAGAAAGAAATGTAGGACAGCACAGGGGTCCTTGGAGCACAGGCAGCGACACCCCAGCTGTGCATGGGGCTCCCGTGCAGGCACGACACAGCATGTCATGGCCACAGCACGGCCATGGCACACCCATGGCATGGCCATGGCACTGGGGGGAAGTAGCATGGCCACACGGCACCGTCACAGCACAGGCATGGCATGGCGTGGCATGGCCCCGGGATGAGTTTGGCATGATGTGGCCCACGGCATGGCCACGGCATGGCCACAGCAATGGTGTGGCGCAGCCATGGTCACAGCAAAGCCACAGCTTGACACATCATGGCCATGGTTTGCCACAGCCGTGGTTCAGCCATGGCACAGCACAATTCACTTTCTCCTGCCCCACATCCCCCATCCTGCCGCCACCTGTGCTGTCATTTCACTCTCTTCCCAAGCTCATACTCAAGGCAGGAGGTTTCACCCTGGGAAACCGGAGCTGGGGCTACCTGAGCCTGCCAGGGACCGGTGGTTGCCTTCCACAACTGGAGTGACTCCTGAAATTTCCTGGTGGGCAAACATGGTGATGCACATAATGAGCTTAGGAGCTGAAGCAGTTTAGAGGAGTCTCACAATAAATAAAGGTCATTTTTCTATTTAGTGTGCATTGTATAGATAATTTTCCCAGATTTTTTAAGTAGTTAAATGAAAAGTCTTCCATCCCTTTTTTTTTTTTTCCCTTCCACCTCTGTTACCAGCCTCCGGAAACAGAAACTTACTGACTCACTCAAATTAATTAGATTTTATGTGGTGTTTTTTTCATTATTCATGCATTTTCTTCATCCATAAACCCAGTTTTTTCAAGAGTCTCTGCTAAGGGCAACAGATCTTTTCCTAAAGATTCATAATTTTTTACTTCTCAGGGAAGCCTGCTTCATGTAGAAAAAAATAAAACTTTAATGGGGAGAAAAATAGGAGAAAAACCTTCAGTTGCTCCAAAGAGTTTATTTTTGCCTGACAAAAATTTCCCAGAGCTTGGATTTATGAGAATAAAAAGTGATTAAAGTGTGTGGCTTAGTTTAAAATTTCCCTCCCCCCTTCCATTTTTAAAAATATGATATTGCTATTTTTATATGCAAACTATGTTCAGAATATTGAATTTGGTACATTAAATACCAGAGAGGAAGATCTTAGTAGCTTTTAATGAAGAGGATAAATTCTCCTAACTAGATTTCCCTGTATATCATCCCCGGTCCCCTTTCACAACCCTTTTCATTTATTTACAGATTCGAAAGCTGTAAATAAACCACTGTGAAGTTTGCTAATCTCAGCAAAATGCTGTTTCTGTGGCAAATATTAGTAAAGATTACTAGTCCAAAGTAACGGGGCTGGTAGATGGCTGGGCAGGAACGTCAGGGGTTATACAGTTTGCAGATCCCAGCAGCTCAAACAGGATCTCAGGAATCCCAGTGCATGCGAGGCTTCCTTATGGGTACAGGCTACTGGGAACCCTCCTTCTCCTCAAGCAAAAAACGGGAAGAGGGGGAGGAAGCACTAATCACTTGGAAAAGCTCACCAAGCCCAGAAAAATGCAGAAGCCAGAAGGGGAAATAAAGCGGGGAATTGCAGGTGCTGGAGAGGAGAGCAGGATGCAAACAGAGTCCGCACCAGCCGCGGGGTGTATCCTCCCCAGGAGACCCACACAATGCTGGTGGGACAGCCCTGGGGTCCCCGCTGACCCTGGGGATGGTGACACTGGGCACTCTGAGCACCCCAGAGCCCCACACCCCATCTCCACCCGGATGCTCAGCATCCCGGCTACCTGCAGCTCTCCAGGGAGTGGAGGTGCCGTCCTGGGCTGGCTCCGCTGCCTTACACCAGGCTGCGGTCCGGCCCCTGCCCTGAGAGCAAAGCCTTTTTTGGTTTTATTTGTGCCATAGTGAGAGAAAGCCAATAAAAAATAAACAACAGGCAGTCTTGATAAATAACCTACAATTATTTTTGCTGTGTTACTGCAGAAACAGCCAGAAGAGGGACCATAGATTAATTAGCATACTCTGAGCTGACATCACAAACGATGTTGCCGAGGATGCTTATAAACCCAAGCACTGGTCTGGGCATTTCAGCTCTGTTATTACCAAAAAGGAAGGGTAATCATTCCTGACAAATGAAAAGCAGCATTGGTGGGAGAGGAGAGCAGGAAAGAAGCTACGGAAAATGGGAATATTGCAGATCGCTCTACTCCAAACAGCTCGCGCGTCCCATGAAATATTCAAGAGCTGATATGGGCTGCTTGGGGCTCCGTCTCTCTCCGCATCCTTGTGGTTTATGGTACAGTCTCCGGCTCCGCGCTGAACGTCATTTGCCTTTGCAGCGAGAGCAGCGTGCGGTGCATCAGTGTCGTTTGTGATGATGAGAGGTTCCTCGGCGTTCCGACTTTTCCCTTGCTCTTTATCACAGGACTAACAGGTGGCTGCCCGCAGGAGCCCATGCTCCCTGCCTGCGCCGGATCCCGTGCCAGCCAGCGGGGATGGCTCGGCAGCACGTTGGGTGGAAGAGGTTTTGCAGCAAAACACACCAGCTTTCTCCCATTAAAAGCACCCCACGGACTGGCAGCCATCACTCCTGGCCATGGATTTCAGTTTAACTTTGCACGGCACAGTCCTTAGGATGGTGGAGTATGGCCAAAATCATTGCTGTGGAAGGGATGTGGGTAGGAAGAAGAGATGGTGATGGTTCTTCCACGGCTAAATCATAGGTTCATAGAATGGCAGACTGGTTTGGGTTGGAAGGGACCTTAAAGCCCACCCATTCCCATCCCCTGCCAGTCCAGTCCCACCCCCTGCCATGGGCAGGGACACCTTCCAGAGACCAGGTTGCTCCAAGCCTCACCCAGCCTGGCCTCGGACACTTCCAGGGATGGGGCACCCACAGCTTCTCTGGGCAACCTATCCCAGTGCCCCCCACCCTCTCCAGGAAGAATTCCTTCCTGATGGCCCATCTCAATCTCCTCTGTTTCCATTTAAACCTGTTACCCCTTGTCCTGTCACTACAGGCCCTTGGAAAAGTACCCCCCAGCTTTCTTGTAGCCCCCCAGGCACTGGAAGGGGCTCTAAGGTCTCCCCAGAGCCTTCTCTTCTCCAGGCTGAACCCGTAGGGGCGCCGTTAGATTAATGCACTGCTCTGCGCTGATGACTCTACCCAGTTCACTAGTTTGCAAAAATTAAATTAATAGCAAACTATTTACTCAAAATTAGTTTCTTGGGGGCAAGAAAGTGATGGATTCTCACCTACAATATATCATTCTGAGAATGGGGAAACTACCTGTGCTCCATCCTCAGCATGTAGTATGGGGAAGAAGAGGCTCCAAGAAGAATCCTATCAGTTACCTTTGATGCTACTTTCTTCCAGACAGTTCTGCCGCTGCATCGGGGACTTTATAGGACATGTGAGCGGGTGATTGTGAAGATAGATGCTGCTCCTACCCCGCCGAAACAGGCATTTGCAGGGAGTACAGCCGTCTGCACCACGGCTCCGAAAACGTCGTAAACCCCCTGGAAGAGCGACAGAAATGCTTCGACAGGTGGGTTAGTTCTCTTTCAGCTCCTGCTTTGTGCTCCCATCTCAGGCAATAGTGCAAATCTAGTTTATGCTATGAAAGACAAGGGTCATATGCATACAGGGTATCTGCATTCCGGCTGGCACGCCGTTTGGAGTTGTTTGTCACGGGCCTCTTGCATGTTGAAAGTGACATTGGAAATACAAAAGGGGTTGTACATAAAATCCACAGCGAGTTTGGGCAGTTTGTCAAATCTGGAAACATCTTAACGGAGCAGCAATGAGGCAACAACTTCCAAAGCGTCAGCTGGAGCAGCTGGAGTTGCTTCTTCTTCAGAAAACATCTGATAACAGGGTAGATATTCACATTCGGTGAAGTAAAAATGGTGAAGTACCAAATGAAAACTCGAAATCAAACCCAAAATGTGTACACAAATTATGCAGCTCTGTTATCTTATTATTTACAAGATTGAGGATGGGGTTAGTGATGCACAAATAAGAGAAGTACAAGCCACAGACCAGTTTTGGTCCAAATCCCAAGGACCACTGAAAATAATTTTCTTGGAGGAGTTATTTTTTCGATTTGATTGTCATAAGGATAATTTTTTTAGCTTATTCATCAAATGGCACTTGCCAGTTCTTAAGATTTCAGACAGCAGCTTTATTTTTGCACTCATTTTTCATAGCAGCCCTGCTAGTCTACATTTTCTCCTGAAGCACCATAACCACTGATAGAAGTAGACAGCTAAGGGCTAAAATCAGCCAAAATTAGACTCATGTGCTACCGAAATATAGGCAAGAAGCACTCAGAAAATATCAAAAAGGAGATGTGGAGAGCTAATAATGTGGTATTGATGGTTATTCCGAATTAAAGGGCTTTCATGGAGTTTTCTGATCTATGATTTGTGTCATTCTTTCAGATAATTATGACTATGGAAATTTTTACCTACCGTCTACCAGTAGAAAACTCTCAGCGACTAAGGAAGATGGAAATTGTTAGCATGCAAAGGTCTTCCAAAGCCTATGTCAGCGAAGACATTCCCAACAGGTACCTTTTGGAGAAGTCCAAATAAATAATGAAATGACTGAAATTGTACTGGGAAGTGCAACGGGTGAATTCAGAGCCAGGAGCAGTAATTTCAATACAGTAGATTCAGGAGCAAACCAAGTCCAAGAAAATGCAAGAACACTGGGAGAAACGTGATAGACTCAGTACTGAAAAATGAGGGATGGGTACGTGCAATATCTCTCTGAAAGAGTTTCCCCTAAGAAAATATATTTTAGTTCCACAGTCCTGCATCTTCAATGTCAAACAACTCTGGGAGAAGAATTAGCTGTGAAATCCGGTCCAATACAGCATCAAGGCTGTAGACAAGGGGGAGATAAATGGCATGAAAGGAATGCAGCTCAAGGGTGTGTAGGGTGCTGGTAGAGACTGGTCAAAGACAACTGAGGTTTGAGGTGGGTTAATCAAGATCTATGATTCTCCCCAGAGAGAGGGGGGGGGCACTGGGACAGGTTCCCAGAGAAGCTGTGGGTGCCCCATCCCTGGCAGTGCCCAAGGCCAGGCTGGATGAGGCTTGGAGCAACCTGGACTATGGAAGGTGTCCCTGCCCGTGGCAGGGGGTGGCACTGGATAATTTAAGGTCCCTTCCCACCCAAGCCATTCTCTGACTCTATGAGAAAAGAAGAGACGTAAGAATCCTGGATAGGAGTAAATAGACAGTGAGAAGCACAAAGCAAAGGGCAAGGAGAGGTAATCATGCCCAGACATAGCAAAACCTCCAATATAGGCAGAACAACCCGTGTTTCAAGGAGCTAAAGTACCCAGGAGAGCTTGAGCTGGATCAGACTTGATCAGGAACAAGGAAGGCTCCATGCTCCATACTTGCTGTCAGGTGCATACAGATTCTGCTGTTGCATGCAGTACAAGTGATGTGTAGGACACCTGCGAAGCCAAAAGAGATTTAGACAGAAAAATTGGGCTGCTCAAGGCACATGAGTTCTGTGCAGCTGAGACATGGGCTCTTAAGAATATCTCTATCATCTTGTGTTTGGAAAGAGGAGGCAAGAAAAGAGAATGCGATGCAGAACTTTATTAATAAAGAACAGCAATATGTATAATTTCAGGAGCACTGCACTGAGAAATAACTGCTTGCTATCGAAAATGTCTTCCTAAGTAAAAAAAAAAAAAAGGAGAAGAGGAGGAAGACAAAGAGGAAGAAGAAGAGGAGAAAGAAGAAGAGGAAGAAGAAGAAGCAGCAGAAGAAGACGAAAAATGATTCGAGTGCAAAATCAGAAAATCAAGTTGGCTCCTGGAGTTCCTTCTAAATAAGTATTAGAAATACTCAAAGAATGTTTAAACAGAAAATCATCATCTGCTGTGTCTGTCCTCTACTTACAGACAGATTTTTAAAGCTCAGAAAAGCAAGCTACTTTTGCTTTTTTAATTTCACTTCTAGAAGCAATGTCAGAGAACAAAGCAACTTCGCAAAAATAACACCTTTTCTTCACTAGAAAACCAGTGGATTTTCTGCCTAACGTTAACAGAATCTTGTCTTTATGTGCTATGTTCACGTAGTATGATCACTCGCTGTGTATCAAGATGCAACACAACATCAGCTAAATTCTGGACTGCTTGTTGGCAATCTTTCTTAAAACTAAAGCTCATTTCTACCGTTGCCTTTGATGGGGTTTCTGTTCCCTAAGTCCAGCAGCGACAAGGCTGCTACTCCGGCTTGTACGTACGTGTGTGCATGTAGTGCAAAACACCCCATTGCCTGAATACCAGCTCAGAGACCTATCCAAGCCAACGCTGTCACTCAGGGAGAAAGGAGGAGTGACCCAGGTCTGTGCTGGCTGCAGCAGGCTGCGGAAACAAGGAGCGAGCGGAGAAGAAAATACAGATTTTGTAGCCTAGCTCCCCTGCTACGCCGTGTGTCCACTGGGTATAGCTACAAAAACCAAACATACACCACTAACACATCTTCGACAGGTAAAAACATAACCGGCACTGCTTTCAACACGTCATCAGTACAGTCAAAAGCTGACGAAGCAATTTAATCATTAATAAATATCTTTTGTTAAATACCAACACGTGTAGCAACCTTATCACGTGTGTAGGTCACTCTGTTTGTACAGCACCGCCCAACACGGATGTAACGGCCGTTCTGACAGCACAACTTTACCTATTACACAACAGAACTCCAAGCCAACAGCTCTCATTCTGGGATGAGCGCCTGGATGTGTCTTTGCACCGCCCTTTTCACCACATCTTGTGACACAGCCCTTCCAAAGCTATCGTCTGAGAACCTGCCTCTTCAAAATTGTTATTATTTATTATTTTTACAGTGGTTACGAGTGCTGCAAATCCTTCTTGACAACACGTGAAACACCTGCACTGTCCCCAGTGGCTTTACAAGACAATTTAGAGGCAAATCAATGCTGTGCTGGGGGTGGGGCTGTACTTGATGACCTCTCCAGGTCCTTTCAGACTAGTTTTTATTAGTTGGCCAGAACCAAAGTTTGGCAAGGTGAGGGTCTGTGAAGGTAACTGCAGACCATCACGGTCAATAGCTGTTCTCGGCATCACGAACGTTAGAGAGTATGTGTCTTTTTCTTCTAGCCATTTCACTTTGGCATTTCCCCATCAAAAAGCACATTTTGAAAAGAGCTAGAGAGAATGGTCAACACAGTAAAACAATTCATATGGTGGCTGATGGGATTTTTTTTGACACATTCCAATGTTTGTTATGCGTTGGCCTGCCCATTAAAAGCAGCCAGTGCCTCTTGACATCTGTACTATATAGCCAGCCTTATGCTATTAACCGGCTCCGCTACCCCAACCGCTGCTGCCATATCCATGCACTCATATAGATCTCGACTTCGTTTCTTTTTCCTGGCACAACCTGTACTTTTAAAAGTAGCAGCAGCTCTCTGAGCGGTGTCGAAGCCTATAAAGAGCTGGCACGGGGAGTAAAGGGGGCCCCGGAGCCCCCTTGTCGCAGCAGCACATGGCCTACCCCCTCACCCTTCGCTCTCGCTGCGATGGGCCACGCAAGCTGCCGGCCTTTTGTTGGTGTTTTCTTTAAATATTATTTTGTGGGTTTGGCACGGGGATGGAAGCGTAGTAACCAGCTGGCACCGGCGCTTCCCTTTGATTGCGGCATTGATTGTGCACCACATGCCCTTCGCCTCCTCCTCCTCCTCGGTTTGCTACATCACTGGAGCTGATTTCCGCGGCCACTCATAGAGAAGCTTTGGCAGCTGCAAGACCCAGATGCCAATTTCTTTCGGCAGTGGCCTGTGGGTGTCAGCTTGTCTCCCCTCTTTGGCATTTCCTCTGGCAATGAAACCTGTTCCGTGGCAGTGTGGTGTCTGCAGAATGAAAAAGTTATCACTGAGATACATCACAGAGAGCCATGGAGAGGCTGGAAGAAAAACTCTCCCGAAGTTTGCATGGGAGAAGGAAGATATCAGTCTATTTTTGACCCAGGACTCTCCCAAACTGGATCTACCGCAGCAGCCGCGGGCAGCAGTGAAGGTGGCTCGCACGGCGTGGCTGGTGACCTGGCCAGCGGGCTCCTGCACTCGCTCCTTGCTTGGAGTTGTTCACCTGGGGGTCTTACTCGGGTCGAGTGAGATGGGTTGGGTCTTGACACTGCCCCAGGACAGGGGGGAGAGACACAGTCCCCACTCCCAGACCACAGCCCACTGTGGGGCACCGGGCGCTCTCTGGGACACCGTTGCTGAAGGATATTGCAATCTACAGCCGCTATCCCTCATTATAAGGAAAAAGGTACTTAAAATCTTACTGGGAGAAGACACGTTCAGTGTAAGGCTGCCTCTCAAACAAAACTAAAACAAATTATAAATTGCAGGACTGATTTGGTATTTTACAATAATTTTCCACGATATATTTGAAATTTACTTTTTTTATGACAGATTTTTACATGTCATGTTAATCCAAAGTATCAGTTACTAAGGAATGAATACAACTGAGCTTTATTTTGCCCATAAATCATTAGAAAAGCCTACAAAACAATAAAAAAGATAAATAAAATGTGCACTAAACACACAGCTTCTTCAAAAAATCTTTTAAAGTACACTTCTCAGTTGGCTAAGGCCTCAGCAAGGATCTTTGCCTTCTCTGAGCTGGTAATACTGATTGTCAGAGAAAGGAAGTCATAAATGGAAATCAGATTATTTCCCCGATGAAACTGAGGGGGTTTTGCTGCCAACTTCAGCACCAAAAACCGAGGGCCTTAACTGTTTGCTCGGATAATCTGGGAATGATTACTCCTGTCTTTTAGACAGTTAAAATAATGAGCAGATTGCAATCTGCAGCAATTAAAAATCCTGCTTTTCTCCAGCTCAGCCTTAAGATTGTATTTTATTTATTTATGAATATCCAAATCATGTTGCTTTTCTATGTTTAAACCCCCTGCACAAACATTTACACCACATCCCAAAGCGGACGTGCCAGGGGTTCGCACGGTATCCCAAGGGGCGGCAGATCAACAAAATGCCCAATTCCATTCCGAGGAGAAGGATTTAAGCAGTAATATTGAAATTCCGTTATACCCTTTTGCTGATATGGGCAAAATGGGCATAAATCAGGTCTGGTCTTGCTTTTCATGGGTGTAAATGGCCGTAAGCCCCACGCCGCAAGGAGTGGAGGGTCAGGCTTGCCGCGAGGTAGCTGTAGGGTAATGCTCTTGCACTCATCACACAGCAATTCAGCTGTGGATGGGAATGGAAAGGCACAAGGAATTTTATTTCTGGTGCTCTGCTCTAACCACCACCGAACACCTCCTCCAACCTGGGTACTCCGTGCTGGAGTAAATCAGCTCCTTTGCAGCCCACAGAGCTATGTCGCACCAGCATCTAATCCGTTTCTCGTGATTATTATAAACCAACCCTCTACATTTTATCTTGTTGTCTTATTTTTACCCCAACATTAGACATAGAATATAGCTCCTAACTTCTGCTTGCTAGACAAAAGTCCTCCTTGGAATGTCACGGCTGCTCATTTTGCGTTCCTAGCACAGTCTCTGGACCAGGGACCGTGTTTCCATTCGGCGTACAAGCACTATACAGGGCTGAAAAATTTAGGACTCTCAAACAAATCAGTCATAATATCACATCGTGGCGCTCCAGCAGATGAACACAAGCTAACGGCCGTCTTACTGGCACGGCGGTCCTGCCTGCGCTGAGGACAACCGGACATCAGGAAAGAGGAGTTACCCATATTTAATACCCGGCAATCTATGCATATACACACATATGCTGTTATTTTTACAACGTTTGATGTAGATTGATTGATGCAGTTTGATATGCTGAGCTCCCAACTCAAGCTATTTTACCTGTGGTGAAACAGAATAAACCTAGTTTAAAATGCTATTTTTCTAAATAGGGTTATGAAATAACTGTGTGGCTTTAAAATACAGTTTCTAATTCTTAATTAACCTTGAAATACTCTGGGAAAGGACAGAGTTTCTTCATTTCACCACCCCTCCGTGGCTGGGACCATAAGTCTTACCACTGGATTTAGCATGGGCGTAGGCATGTCCTTGCCGAGGAGATGTCACGGTGACCACGGTGAAGGCAGGGAGAACGGTTCTGCGTGTCTGAAAAAGGCAGGAAAGAGAATACACACGCTGCCTGTGTCTTTGTCTTGTCACTCCAACCCACCGCTCTGGAAGGGAGCGTGGCGTCAAGCACAATGACAGACGTTGGGGAGCCATCCAGCACCCAACGCCTCCCTGGTGCCGCATGCTGCCACCGCTGAATGCCAGCCTGGAAACGCCGGGGTTAGTGTGGAACAAGCCCAGCATCCCCAAATTTCACATCCTCTCCCCTGCTCCGCAGGCTGCACCGCTAAGGGATTTGCCATTTGGGGAAGAGAATGTGGGAAATCAAGAGCATGGGGTGGAGGAAACACTGCTGCCAATTAAACTAAGTTTTTCAGTTTTCCCAGCTAATAGGAAACAGCATGCTTTATCATAGAATCATGGAACGGTTTGGGTTGGAAGGGAACTTAAAGCACATCCAGTCCCAGCCCCTGCCATGGGCAGGGACACCCTCCATAGCCCAGGTTGCTCCAAGCCTCATCCAGCCTGGCCTTGGACACTGCCAGGGATGGGGCATCCACAGCTTCATCCAAGGCTTAGTGAAGAATCACTCGGATACCATGGGAGAAAGCTCAGCATAGTTCAGTAAGGTGCTGGCCTGCAAAGGGTGAGATTCGGGTCTAAGTCCCTTGAAACCTGCCCCTGACCTCCTGGGTCATTTCTACCATTTCTCCATTGCTGTTATCTGGATAAATGTGGTTTATGCTGTAAGATGAAGATGTTGCCTGCTTGGGGAGAAAGCAAAGCCATAAAGCCAGCCACAAAGAAAACTAAGGTAAGACTTAGGTATGGCTGAGGAAAGACTCCAAAAAACGAGCCTTTTGCACGGTCAGAATTGCAATATACCTGAGAATTAAAGCATTCGGCTGTGGTTCAGGTTAAAATTCCCAGCGGTCACTTGGAAGTGAACCTCAGTGCCTCAACAGACTTTTAGGAATTTCCAAGAATTAGGTTTAATCAGTGATTTGAAGTAATTTAATATATTTCCAGTGCTCTCTTCTTTAATACTTAATGACTGATGATTAGGTTTATGTATCAGAACTGAAATCTGCAAGTTATGTGGCAATTAATGTTTGAAGTACTCCGTAACTTCAAATATAATGATCGTATTTGCAAAGTAATTACAGAATATACGCGACTAATAAATAATAACACTCAGCACTTACGCAGCACTATTCACCTGAGGAGCTCTAAATGAAAAGAATTCCCAAAATAATAGACACTGTTCTAAAGCAAAGCAGGTTTTTAGTGGCACCATGAGTGACGGCGCAACGGTTTCTGCGTAGCCAGAGCACTATGCGTGTCACGGGGCTAATTCACTGCAAAAACGTGCGGGTGACCAACCCTTCTCAGTCGGTTTTAGTGGGGAAATGGAGGGTGCAGCTCCAAGAGCAGATTTGAGGTGCAAGGGCAGTGCTGGGAGCATGTGCCCCGGGCGCCCACTCATTGCCATTCCAGTTGTGTTTGGACAAGCTGCAGATACACCGTTGGTGAGGTGCACGCAGGGTCAGATTTACTAATAAAAACAACCCGCAAACAACAAGAAAGCCCAGTTTTTAAACATTTAGACGACTCAACAGGTGGACTACAGTGCACTGGAGGGAAAAATGGATGGCAGATGGAAGGAGGAGCCGCAGGACATGGCTGATGCCCAGGATACAGGGTGGACCTGGCTCTTTCCTGGGCGCTCGATTTGGCCTCTCCTTGGAGCTGTGTTTTGGGAGCGTGCCACCCCTGCAAGCAACCTATCCATACTCAACAACAGGCAGGTGAAATCCCAACCTGTAGAGGAAACGAGACAGCTTCTTTTAAAAATAAATATTTAAGCGCTCAGTCCCTGTTTTGAAACAGCCAAAGCATAAACCAGCCACACATACAGATGTGCATGAGACTTGATGTACGTTATTCAAGACAGCGGGCCTACAGGAGGGTCAACAATCAGCCAAGGCACCCTCCGTAAGCAGTCGGTTTGGGGCAGCAGCTTCCAGGGGACCTTGCTCCAGTTGCAGCATCCCTGACGCCTCTCTGGGCCGGCTGCATGCCAGAGGAGCGGTGCTGCTCTGGAGCCGGCATGCAGCTGGCCATGTCTGGCTGCCCTCGCCTTCTAGCTCTGCAGGAGGTTGTTTTGGGTTCACCCTTCTCTCTCTTTCTCTTATCAGCAGATGAGTTAGGAGAAAGGGAGTGATGTAACGTGGCACGGTCCAGCCTCCCTTGTTTCCATTACACGAACTTCCTCTCTGCTTAATTCCTGGTTGACCTTGAAGTTTAATTATGGGCTAAAAAGAACGGTTACGTAACAGAGGCAGCAAACCTAAATAAAACAAAAGCAGAAGGGCCATATGCCACCTAGCCCAGAAAAATCTAGAATCAAATTACACTCTTTGAATTATTTACAATATTTCTTCTTGCCAAATCTAAGCCAATATTCCACTTGCTTCAACTCCACTTTCAGAGCTTTAACTGTTTACTGTAAACCCAAGCTTACAATAGCTCTTTCATCAAACATTGAACTGCACATTTCACATCAACAAATATTACAAGGATATTTTATTATTTTAAAAAAAGGGCTAGATTGTGGTTTTCATGAGGCTTCTAGCTTCTGTATTGAAAATGAGTCTGAACAAGGTATTTTCTCTCAGGCCATGTAGTCTAGCAGCATTTGAGCTACTGAGTAAATACAGCAAAACTAATATTATTATTATTTTAAGAGCAGTTTCCCACCACATACTGAAATGGAAAAATGAACAAGGAAACATTTCACAATCATCTGTTGTGTTTACTCAGATTTATTCTTTGCAATACGATCATAAAACACTCTTATATACCCCTCAACACGACCATTCCGTTTCTCCGAACGTTCCTGTCCTTATTTCCAACAGGGAGCAGTACTTTGTGCAACAGGAGAGATTCCACCACAACAGGTCATCGCATCTTTAGGCGTTTAAATTAAAGGTTTAGATGACGGGAGGTGGATGTAATAAGTACATTTGGAAAATGGTGACCACCGTCTTAAGTTTCCTTATCTAGAAAACCAGGATAATACTTGTTTGCCTGCACCATAAGGAACCTCCTGAGGGTTGTTGACATTTGAATGGCACTGCGAAGAAGTAAAGAAGTGATGTGATTAATCACTGTTTAAGCTCCATGCTTCAGGTGAGATGAGAATATCCCTGCCTTGACAAGTTCTGTTCTTGAAAGGCAGTGTAAAAATAAAGAATGAGGAGGGTGGCAAGGATAAAAAGGAAAGGGGAAAGAGAAGATGTAACCGATTCAACTAGTGGCTTTCAGCTCCGTATTCCCACCCTCTATTGCCCCTCTGTTGGTTTTGCATCCCTTTTGAACATAGTAAACTGCTAGTGACATGCATGGAACCAGATAAAAAAATAAATAACCGAAAAACCCCAAAGCAATTTAACATTTTTAAAACTCAGCTCATTTCTCTGGTCCTCTTTACAGAAAGAATTCAAGCACCCAACAGACTTTGTGCAATCTTTTACCTGCAAAAAGATTCTGTTCCTTTAAAAATATTTTATTCCATAAGTGTAAAACAAGGGACTCTCCAATGCCAACCTTGGAGTCTACCATGTGCCAAACGTCTCTTCCAGCATGCCTGCTGGAGACCATCCCCCATTGCTTTTTCTCTCTCCCCAGGGTTGTTTCCCCCCTTATCTGCCCACGAACACCTGAGCATCTGTCCCATGTGGAGAGGAACCAGTCTCCAGCTGGAGACGGCGGTCACCACCGAGGTTATTTGGGATATGCCTTTCCTAGAGAAGAATTATGGATACCCGCCAAGGAAATCCGAGGATCGCCTAACAGTGGAAAGACAGAGCTGTTACAGTATGGATTTGGTTAGTATTACAACCTCCAGCCACCTCTGTACGTACAGGACACGGATGTGTACGCAGGCTATTCAACGTGGAGCAGAAAGCCTGTCCGGTTTATGCCCGACCACCGCTTTGGCTCTCCAGCGATGTGTAACCCAAAGTTTTACTGTCTTGGCAGTTGGCAGAAGACTGTTTTCTCCTGCCTCTCCGTACTCCTGGTAGGTACGCATCTACCGCTCCCAAAATAAACTGAGCTTGAATCTAACTCAAGACAGGAATTGACAGCATGAATCATGCTGGTGCAAACGTCATCTCTGCAATCGGAACATGGAGATATGCCTGCGGAAATTATAAAAGGAGCAAATAACTGTATTACAGAACTAAGGAGAGGAAACCTGGCCCTGCCAAATCAAAGGAAGCTTTACTTGGCCTTCGGTAATGTCAAGAACTAGTCTCATTGCCACTCATTGCAGCTGACAGCGTCTTCTGCTTACTTCACCCGTCTGCAGACGGGATCATTGCACCCAACTTCAGACGTATAGGAGTCAGGCACCTGGTGGGAGCTGCTCCTCTCAGCTCCTCTTGCTGGGAATGGAAGAGGTGAGGACCTCCAGGAGAGGGGGACTCAGCACATCTATTTTCAGGGGCAGTCTTAGGTCAGGACAAATCACTTCTCAGGAGTCCAATCTCTTCCCATTTATGACAGAGGGAACCTTGATTTTCTTCAACTAAACCAGCTAATTTTCACGTAGCCAATGGTATCTGTGATAAATCTGACCCTAAGGGATTGTACAAAGATTTTAACTTTTACCTCCATTTCACTTATCTCCAAATATCTGTCATTCTTTTCAAACTGTGATTAATACTTCGTGTCAAGATATATCCCTGAACTGGCGAGCCTTTCTTTTATGGGCACGTTATGAGAGAGAGGTCCTTGCTACAATGCTTTGGAGCACTTCGCGTAATATCCCCATAAATATAGAATGAGTTGAATTACCCATACTGTATCCACATTCCTCTTCACAATGACATGCCAAATTTATCTCCTCTCTTGGATCACAATTCAGGTAAGTACAAGCAAACCAGGAAGATGTTTGTTGCATTTTTAATGACTTGAAGATGTCTTGAGGTCCTTCTGGTTATTTGAGAGACAGTATTTCTCAGCTGCTTTATTTTATTCATTAAGCTAAGCTACTTGACTTCCTTCTGTGAAGCGCTCAAGAGAGTCTGAAGAATTAAAAAATGAGGTTCCCTCCAGACAGCATGTCTTCATATGTATTTTTACAATCTAAAAAAAAACCCCAACGTTGAGTTTGCAGAACTGTTAGGAAGTAAAGCAATCTTAATTCAGATTCCTCACGCTTACAGGACACAAGTACTCCTTGTTGTGTGTTTTCTGTCATCCAAGAGCCATTCCTCAGCTGTTTTGACCAGGCAAACCCCCTCACGACCATGAATCTGCTTGACCACCCCAGGTTCGGTTTCATTGCCACCTGGGGCTGTTCTGCACTTGAACCCATCAGTGGCTCTTGCTGGGACCTTCCTACTTCTACTGCCTCAAAATCAGAGTTAAAAGTTGGAACTTTGGCTAATCCCATGTATTTTGATCTCTGTTGACTTTTCTTGTTCAGGAAAAGACAGCACACAACACCTTTTCTATCCTGTTTCAGAACAGAATATCAGCAAGGAAATCCTTCTGCCCCTTTTGTGCCTTCAGCTTCCTCCAGGCAAAGTTCTTCACACCAAGAGGTCTCACCTTGAACCTTGTTTCTCTCTTTTGAGGCAAGACTGCACTTCCCATGCCGGTATATCCCATATAATGAGGTAGGCAGCAGGACATATACATTTGCAATACAATTTGAGTAATGGCTTATCCTTGACAGCACATCCTGAAGTAGAAGTGTTCTAAAGATGAAGCTGAGGTTTAAGTTTGTGCTCAGTAAGATGGAACTAGGGGGAAGGGTTCTTCTTTTATTATTTGGATATGAAAATTGGACATTGGAAAACAGAAAAATCAAGACAACCTATCTTCTTTTTCTGCTCACAAAGCTGAGTCTAAGTCTGCATATGAAGCACGTGGAAGAGAAAGCCACGTATGACGCCCTTATTTGATGAAGAACTGTTTCACTCAGGAAAGTTGATACAACCTCTACAGACACCCTTTGGTACAAATGGAGACAAACCAGGAAGATGCTTGACAGAGAAGCAGCTTGTGGCTTATGAAATCAGCCAAGCCTGCTCTGATGAGCCAGACCCAGAACACAGATGAAATTTGCTTAAGTGGATCTTTATGAAAACGATAACTTTACAGTTTGGGAAAGAATGGCAGAGAACGGGGAACACTGCTAGCACGGACACAACATCACCTCGTTGAGGTACCAGCAAGGCAGGAATAGATATCTTCTCCTGACCAAACCCCGTGGCACAGCTCAGAAAGGTGTCAAAACAAGGATGATGGCTACCGAGGCAGGTTTATCTCCAGCTTGCAACATCTGAAAGCAGTGCTAGCTTTCCCCTTCCCCCTTTTCGAGTCTTTCACCTACTTGGCTGGGTACCAGAAAGAGCCTGAACAAAAGTGAGAGACCCTGAAGCTTGAAGCCACTCTATAGTTAGAAGTGGCGCTAAGATTAGAGAGCGAGAAGTGTGAGATAGCTGAAAGGCTGCGAATGGTGCTAAGGATAGAAAGTTAGAAGTAGGAGGCAGCCAAACTTGATACTGAGAAATCAGAAGTTGAGGACTAAAGTTGGAGAGCTTTATGGGTAGAGAACATAGCCTCTTACTGCTCCGGAGGCAAGGTAGTGCCTAGCAGCCAAGGATGTTCTGCAAAGCCACACTGTTCGGATCTGATAGCCTGCTTCCTAAAATAAGGATTATATCACATCTCTTGATAGAATGAGCTGTGCACATAAAGTACCAGAACACCAGAAAATATGCTTTTCTTGCCCATAGCTCCCAGGGAAAGTCCTGTCTCCCTTCGGCGCTCTAGACAGAGACGGCAGCCAGCCAGGTTACCGCGCATCCAGAGATGCTCCGGCTGACTGTGGTGCTTCCACAGCCAAGAGATTTGCATTGCATGATCTGCCTCCACACTCTAGAAACAGCCGAAGCGGTGAACTAATGAAAGGGGTGAACGCGAGTACCTCCACTGCTGTTACCTCTTTCAAGCAGCAAGGAATGAACACCACGGGTTGGCCTTATCCTTTAAACCCAGTTAAAATCTGTCATTAGCCAGTGCGAGCCCTCCAACCTTTTTCAAGGTACATCTCCAGAGCATCTGAAGCACAATGCACCGGGAAATGAATCCAAGCGCCTTCCTAATCACATTAAATGTAAGCACCATAGCCTGGGAACCGACAGATCATCTGTGATGGAAAGCCAGGAGTTTCTTGGATCTCACTAAATCTGGGGAAATTGTTGCTAGGTGTATTGAACGGTCTGTAACCATTTAAAACCCAACACAAATTTTAGCAAGAGAACCAAGAGCTCAAAAATACAGTCTTAAAAAAACGAACCTGGAGAGGTGGGGGATTTTTTGCTGCCTGCTAAAAATCAAAGTCTGCCAGTCAGCAGCAAAGTGCAGCAGGTCAGAGATAACCTGGCAGCACAGAGCAGCAAGGAGATGAGGCACGTTGGAGCTGGCATCACAAGCAAACCTCGCAGCCTCCAGTCGTTACTGTAATGAAGAAAGACAGGAGGGAGCGAAGCCCGGCGTGGATGAGAAAAGGCTCCATGCTGCAACCTTGCTCTATGTCCCAGATATCTTAAGCAGGCGAAATATCTCCACACGCTGGCTGTATCCGAGGGGCACTGGCAAACCTCTGCTGGAAACGTCTTCACAGCAGAAATCTGCATTCGAAGCAAACACAGGGCTCTCGTGTTTAGGCCACATTTTTTAAACTGAACAATGCAGCAGCTTTTCAGATCATGGTCAATTAAGTGTTGGCAAGATTGCCTAACTTCATCTAAGCTGTGGATGGCCATGATCAGCAGCAGCTGAAAAGTAGCCAAGAAACATGTGGATTTGTGTTGTAAAGGCTAGAAGAGGCAATTTTACCCATTAAAGTGCAAAAATGTAAAACTAGAGCAATCAGGATTAATTACAGAAACTGTGAGACTGGAAGAGTGAGTGGTAGTAGCAAAAGGAGAATGCTCTGCAGATCTTTAAAGGTGAAGACTCTTCCTTGCCTGGCAGTCTTTCCACAGCTCCTAAGATTGGTTGGCTATCAAGAGAGCAGCCCTGAGGAGAAGGACGTGGGGGTGCTGGGGGTGAGAAGCTGGACACGAGCCGGACGTGTGCGCTGGCAGCCCAGAAACCAACCAGATCCTGGGCTGGATCCAGAGCAGCGTGGCCAGCAGGGCAAGGGAGGGGATTCTCCCCCTCTGCTCCGCTCTGGGGTGACCCCCCCTGCAGTTCTGCCTCCAGCTCTGGGGCCCCCAACAGCAGGAGGACATGGAGCTGTTGGAGTGAGTCCAGAGGAGGCCACGGAGATGCTGCGAGGGCTGGAGCCCCTCTGCCATGGGGATAGGCTGGGGGAGTTGGGGGGTTCAGCCTGGAGAAGGGAAGGCTCCCGGGAGACCTTAGCACCCCTTCCAGTGCCTGGGGGCCTACAAGAAAGCTGGGGAGGTTTTTTCCAAGGGCAGGGAGTGACAGAACAAGGGGTAACTTGTCTTTTAAATGGAAAGAGGTAGATTGAGATGGGTCATCAGGAAGGAATTCTTCCCGGAGAGGGTGGGGAGGCCCTGGGACAGGTTGCCCAGAGAAGCTGTGGGTGCCCCATCCCTGGCAGTGTCTGAGGCCAGGCTGGATGAGGCTGGGAGCAACCTGGGCTAGTGGAAGGTGTCCCTGCCCATGGCAGGGGGTGGCACTGGGGGGGCTTTAGGCTCCCTTCCAACCCAACTCAAACCATTCTCTGTCTCTATGAAAACATTTGCAAATTATGATGTGAATTACACAGAAAATTCAGTGCATTGCTCCTCCTTTTATTGGGCTTCATTAAAGGTGTAAATCCAACAAGGAATTTTGTTAAAGGCTTGTGAATCAGTCTGGAGCTGGTAAGAGAAGCTTTGTTGGCAAGTTCTGTCCTTGCTAGCTGAAATTTTAACAAGATGTTTAAATTGTTGACTGAAGCTCCAGACACTGGATTAGGAAGCGTGCTTTGGCAGGTGGGAGAAAGGAACGGAAAAACGCCTTTGCTTTTGTTACAATGAAAAATCCGAACTTCATGTGAACAAATGCATTCAAATGAGTCATTCCATTGTGTGAACAGTCAAGTGAAATATTAGTCCTGAAAGCTCTTTCCTCTCTCAGCTGGCTTCACCGGGTGACTGGGATATGCCACGAGCACTCCGGCGCTTTAACACATGCTCTGTACTCATTACAGGCAAGGAGCAGAGCAGAGGATTCATTGCATATTGTGAAAGTCCCATGGGTTTTCCTCCGGAAGTGGACACCAGCCAGTCTTTGATGCTACCTTTCTTAGCGAGAACATAACATGAGATCTTCCAAAGAGAGTCAATCATCCCAAATCCTGATCACTGTAAAGTGATGCTGGCTTCAATGGAAGCCACTAAAGGTCTTTTTGCATGAGTGTGTGACATGCAGTGGCCAAGTTACATATTATGCAGACATTTAAGGTTCTGTGTGTGAAGAAACTTCACCCAGAGCTTGAGCATAGATCTCCCAAACTTTATAATAGATTAACAGTCTGGAAACGGCAAGTACTAAAGGGAGACGTGAAGAGAATTGGTACCTGAGTGGGGCTGGAGGGAACCCAAGAGAAGAACCTGAAGTGTAAAAGCAGCCAAGTGACCTCAGACAGGGTTCTTTTTTCCAACTGGAACCGGAGGATGTAAGAGGTGGGTTCCCAAACACATTACCCAGGTGACTGTCTAAACAAGCTGCAAGCTGGATGACCGGGTAAGGAGGCAGAAGTGTGGTCTATTCCATTTCTCCTCAGACGCTTTTGTCACAAGTGTAACGGTGTTGTCAGGGTTTTGAAAACACATCATTGTAGTGAACCTTTTCTAGCCTGTGAGAAGGGTGATGTTGAAAAATCACCAAAGCAGAGCAGTTCCTTAAACCAGAAAACTGGCTTCTTCCTCTAACAGCTCCCACCCCAAATGGTGCTGGGGTGTTTTCCAGAATAACCAAACAGAATACCTCTACTTCGCTGCTGCTAATTCGCGAGTTAATGAGGCAGAAACTGTGGAAGGAGCACTTCCCGTTGCCGAGCACTACCCTTGGCAAGCCTTAGTACAGTGCAGGGTGTCTGAACCCTGTCTTGGGGTACGTGTTACACCTGGTACCTGCTGCCACAAATGGACGGGGCTACACAGAGACCTTTGGGACGCGATCTGGACAACTCCGCCCTGCTCCCACGTCATCGCAAGTGCCATCCACACGTGCAGATGCTCCAGGGGAGTGTCAAGGCCATGTTTGTGTTTCCCGGAGTGTTTTGTATGTGCCAAGCCAAGACCCCATTAACTTGAGTCACACACGAACTCTCAGTACTTCAGACGTGGCCTCTCGCATGAATTAGTATCACACATGCTTATTCAAAAAACAGAGAGAAAGAAAGAGATCGAAGACCAGCTTTGAAAGAAATTAATGACCCGCTGTGGAAATGTTGGTTTAAGTGCATTACCAGCTTCCTACCCTCTGTCATTATTTTCCAACCTTTGCAACAAAGGGGACGATGTCCCAAGGCAGCAGTTTCCTTCGCTACACAGCGCTGAACAATGGACCTGGATGAGGGTCTCGGCAAAAGGAAACAACTCCTGTTGTGTGTCACCTGGGGTACCTCTAACGTGCATCGTCTTGGCTAATTATGTGTGTGGAATACGTGTATGTATACTTATACATATATAAGTGAAAAGTCAGCTATCCAAGAATCCTACGTGCCTCAGCAGCTTTAAAGCACCGTTGTGACAACTCAAAGGTATTGGAGTGGACAGGCACAAAGACAGTCGACAGACCTTGATTTAATTTGGGAAAAATCAAATCTCTAGTTGCACTAAGAGGCAAACCGTGGATCTTGCAAAACCCCATGAATCAGATTTTGGTTTTGTAGAGCTGTACCTAAACCCAGAAGTATTTTGAATATAAATTCCAAAGTTTGGAGTAGGATTAGATAAAATATTCTAATGTAAGCCCATGTCTAGTTAATGGATAGAGTTCTTCTTCGGTATTTATCTTTCTGCTGCTCTTTCTTTATCACTACTTGATCCCCAGCTAATCTCTGCTTCATAACTGAATGTTTTCTGTGCATATCTTAATCAGCTCTGCCTCCCAGGTCAAAGATCAGGGCATAAATTTTAAAAGGGTATTTCAGACTAGAGCAGACACTCAATTGTTAACGGTTGGGGTATAAATCATTTATGGAGAGAGAAGCTTTCTGGCTAATTCTCAGAGATATGCAAATGATAACTTCTGCTTGCTGCATGTTTACAATGCAATAACCATAAATGGAGATAAAATACAAAAAAATCCACGTCCCGCAGAGGGAGGGATGGGCTGAGCTCGAATTATGGAGGGGTTGAAAAAGAACAGATAGTTTGCAGTAAATATCTAAACTTTTAGGGCAGGGGTTTCAGTTTATTTTCCCTTTAATTTTTTTCTACAGCAAAACAATACAAGGAAACCACACAGGAACAGCTGGATCCCAAACATCCCTGTTTTCAGAATATATGCACCAAGATATGCGCATACTGCTGCTTTGGGGGTTGCTGGTGGCTTTTCAAGCACGGAGCAGAGCGAACGCCGTGGGAGGGCTCGCAGGCTCTTAAAAGGGAATTTCTGCTGTTCCTGGTGGGGCGTTTAGCAATGGTGCAACTCTGCTCCCATTGAAGTCGAGGGGAGTTTTACTTCAATGGAGCAGAGTTAGGTTAATGCTGAATGTTTTGGAAAGCACCATTCCCACTTGCCAGGCTGAATCCTCGGAGATCTTCCCATCATTAGTTTAATTCAACCATAAATGTTTGGAACAGCAGCCAAGGGATTAAAACGATCATCAAAGTCAATTGCTTTGTTTGTAAATGTTCTTTTGCTTAGTTTTCTGCAATGTAAAAGTTGTTCTATGAACCTTGTTTTGACTCATTTAAACCCCATTTAGTAATCCTGCAGGAAAGCCAGTATTTGTGATGTTAGTGTGATATCTTCCACCTAAAAAACATCCCCTACCCTTATGAACTCCTGGTAGCTTGTCCCAGATCGGGCTGGCGACAGCACTTTGGTTTTACAGAAGCGTGAAGCGCTCGTATTTCAATATGGAGTTGAAAAAAAAAAAAAAATGGCAGGATTTTGTTCTTTTTCCAGAGTTTCTGAAGATGAAGACATCGAAGCTTTTAAAGATGCCTGTCACAGCATTTTTGGAAAGGTACATTAGCCTGCTTTTGAATTTCCGAATTGACTTAGTCTAGAAACCTCACAGATATTTTCATACTCGGAGGCTCAGAGAGAAATAATGAGCAGGTGGAAATGCCAAAATTATCTGAAATGAAAAAAAGCCTCATTTTAACTGCTATTCAGAAATCTGCGACAACCCGCAGAGATCTGTCCAGGTGAGATTATTCTTGGTTTGGCTGTGCAATTTAAGTGATCAGCAGTTAGAAACTGCTACGTCTTTACTCAGTGGGTAACTTTAGTGGAAGATGCTCACTGCCCTCCTCCCTGCACGCCATGCCCATCGGAGTAGCGCTGCCGCTGGGGACTCCAGCAGACCCACACTCCTGCCGCGCTCACCGACGGTGTTTCTGGTGGTGCCAAGCAGCTCTGGGCAGCACGCTATGGAGCTGAGGGTGTTTTCTTTCCCCTCCTTGTTCCTCCTGAAGGAGGGGTGAGCTGGGTGATCTACCTGATGCTTTACAGCAGTCTTAGGATGGAGAGCTGAAACCTTGGGTTCTATTTCCACTCCCATCCATAACTGCGACCTCCAGTTGTGGAGGGGGACATCAGATGTCTCCTTCTTCATCATCACCTTTTGTTGTGATAATTAAACTGCCAACTTGGCTCTCAACTGGGCCAAAAAATATAACATTAAAAGCAGAGAATCTGCCTCTACTCATTTTCCTTTTCTCCCGACGTGAATGCTTCCCAACCAGTTGATATTCCCCGCTCTCTTTGTGATTGATAAATGCGTGTTTGTGCACAGGTGATTTTTCCACCTCTCTAGTCACACCAGCTACTATACCTCCCATCGAGGTAATGGAAAGCATCCACTGCTTATCTCCGAGCAGCACATTAAACAAAGCAACATAATGAGCTGCGGTTTGTTGAGGGCTCTCCAGGTCCCCCAAATCCTCCTCAAATGTTATTGTTTATAAAATGTTTGATAAAAAATAAATGATGCTTTCAATTTAAACAAAACCTCACACTGTTACCAGTTTTAATAACAGTTTTGACAGATGAGATTTTCATCATCTGTTTTTTCTTTGTAAAGGCTTCTTCAATAAACGAAAAATGCTTTAAACTAACAGATGTGACTATAAAGTAAGGCTGAGCATGAGACATCAGGAGCTGAGGTTTGTCAAATGCTCCGATATATAAATTAATTCCTAGTTTAAGCTTCCATTGAGCACTGGAACATCTATTTTCCCCTGTTGCTGGTTACTGAGTGGTTACCTGACCTCACACGGGTTTCATGCACGGAGGAAAACTGGGCTTGAGAAATCTATGCTTGGACAATTAAAATGATATTTGTGGTTTGGGCACTAAATAATGCAGCAATTGATTGATGGTTAAGTAAGAAGTTGGAAGCTGGAGCTAGACACCTGATGATGATCTGGTATCCAGCAAAGGGGAACCTTTTCCAGTTCCCTTGAGTTCTCAGCACTTTTAAAATTCAGGTTAATTATCTGGATGGATAACCAGTAACGTGCTTTTAGGCAAAAATTTCAAAACCCACAGCCTGATTTCCTCCCTAAAGTTCCTCCACCTATTCTTCAGGTCTAATCCATTTAACTTCTGTTACACACCCCAGAAACAATTTAGGGTAATGGTGCTTGAATAACTGATAAGCTGTGTACTTTTTATCTGAGAAAAGTTCAGAAATTAGAATTTCCAATGATATTCTGTTTGCTGTAAACACCTTTTCTTTCCTGATTTAGAGAGGAGCTTTCCTTTGTTGAATGGGCTTTAAGCAATGCAATTTTTAAAGCTGGATTGCTTGTAAACCCTAATACTGTTTGGTTTAAAATTTCTGACATTATTATTCTTATGCTTCGTATGTTTTTCCTCAGTTCCACTTCTCTGATGAGCTGAACTTCTGCAGTGTAAGGAGGACGTGGCTGTGTTGCCCTGCTGACGCTGGCCGTGACAGCAGGGTACAAGGAAAAGTGGAGGATCTGGCCCTCTCCTGGCCCCGGAGGAACGCTTCTAAAGAAAACTTGACAAGACCTGTACGTTGCACCACTCATCAGCTCTGCTTTCAGTCCCAGGGCGTATTTCCATATCACACTCCTGCTGGGTACCTTGCAGGCAAAGAGGAGCAGAGAAAGGAGAGCATCCAGGGTCTCCACTGCACAGGTGAAACTTGTCCAACACCTCTGAAGCCCCCAGAAATTACAGTGCAGGTGCATCAAGTTACTTTATTATTCTCTTGCGATTTTTAGAATCACAGACTGGTTTGGGTTGGGAGGGAGCCTAAAGCCCACCCAGTCCCACCCCCTGCCACGGGCAGGGACACCTTCCATAGCCCAGGTTGCTCCAAGCCTCATCCAGCCTGGCCTTGGACACTGCCAGGGATGGGGCATCCACAGCTTCTCTGGGCAACCTGTCCCAGTGCTCCCCACCCTCTCCGGGAAGGATTCCTTCCCGATGTCCCATCTCAATCTCCCTCTTTCCGTTTAAACCCATGCCACTACCTGCCCGTGTATGTATTCTTAGTGTTAAGGGTGTGAGGTTTCCCTCCATGGAGACAAACGATACAATATGGCCATTACTTCAGCTACGTCTCCAGATTTTACTGTAATACAAAAAATAATAAATAAGACATAATGGGGTCTGGCCTCATGACTACGACTCTTAGGTGCCGCTGCGATACAAAGGCATGCATAAATGAATTAATAATAGTCACAAGGGTGATGGTATGTAAATATATTAACTCAGGATACGAGAAAAAGGGCGGATGAAACAAAAGTACTGATGTCATAAAAATTAAAAAATAAAATTATTTGAGTGTATTGATTTGATAAGTGAAAACTTAAATAAGATTTCAGGAAGAGAAATTTTCCAAAAGGCACAACTCCTCTGAGATCTTCACTGTCAGAGGCAGACAAGGTGCAACAAGGACGAATTCTTCATCCGAGGAGTCTTGGATATTTATGTAGATTCTTGAAAAGGTACATTATACTTATTTTTATTTGATGTTTCTTTACAGAGTCCCAGCGACTCCCCTGAAATAACTCCTCATTGTTATAGTTTTTATACCTTGATATCGCTCCATCTCAGATTCTCTTTTCAAACTCCAAGCGCTGTTCATTAAATTCTTTCTTCTATGGAGCCATAAATGCAGTAATCTAGATCCTGATAAAGGCTTTAAAGCTATCCCATAGGATACTTGCGGCTGGAACTGATGGAACATTAGTGTCAAGGAAGCATATTATTTGAGTCTCAATATAATTAATAAACCCTTTCTCTTCCCCACAGGAACGTGCTAAATCTCCAAGTCTTGTTTGTGTTAGGCAAAAGATTTAGTTACCTCTAACAGAAAAGGCGGGGGGTGGGGGTGGGGGGGTGGAGGATGAAAAAGGCTTTAAATATTTAACAGTTTAAACCCTACATAAATTGGAGATTTGAATAAAAAATCAGCCCAAGTATATTTGTATGAAACTGGTGAACAGAAGGAATATACATGCTCAGAGGAATAGATTTTATGCCAAACATCAATCAATCCCAGCTCCGAAGCCTATTTATAATACTGTGGGGGTTCTGGACGGTTGCACTTCACACTGTGAGGACCAATCCATGACATTATCTGTTGAACAATTGAAGTCTTTACAAATAATTAAAACTCTGTTTGAAAATGGAGATATTTTCCGCAGCTTTTGTGTCCATGCACCGGATCATAGATATTTGAGTGTGTAAATAATGACTAGTTAATGTTGAGAGCCTGTAGCCTATTTGCCTTGCAATACTGCTTTCTGCCGTGTCTTTATCTCTTCATCCCTTGGCACAAACACGGATTTATTCCCACCTTTTGCTTCCTTCTCCCCTCACTTCCAGCCAGGGCAACGCAATGCTGTTCCAGACCCCGAAGCAAAAGAGAAAAAATAATTTTTCCCTGCCTTTGCAACCTCCTGTCCTCCTCCCAGACCCCTCTCTCTTTCTCATTCTTGTTGTAGCACAACGTTTTCCAATCATTTCTATGTCCTCTGGGGCTGTGAGGAGTGCCAGGCCAGGCCCCACTCGGTTGCCCTACTTACACCTATGAAAACTAGGGCTAACGCTACCCAAGTGCACGGACGGCGCTGTCGGAAGCGGGACACTCGTCAGGCTCTCTCTACGGTGAAGAAATAGGTTGAGAATAGCACAAACTGAGAAACGCCTCGGCTGTTGCTACCAAATGATGGACGAGTGGGTTGTTGGTGCATGGATGTTTCATGGTACCTCCGACGCTAAGGAACTGCCCTGATCTGCTGAATTTAATCCAGAAGGATACCTGATCACATTCCTGATGAGGGGAATAATGGAGGTGGGTTCAGGGTTGGGCCAGAGCTTCAACCCTTGGCACAAGCAACAAAAACCAAGAAAAAGCAGAACTTGCCATCTTGATTGAGATCATTCCGCACACCTCCGTGATGCCACGCTGCTCCAACATGCCATGGTAGTCCTTTCAATGAAGGACCTGAAGATGGGTTGCAAAGATTCATCACAGGCTAAGGTTGCTATAACTCTGCTTCAGTATCTAGAGACTACGGCTGTGTAGTGTGTAAGGATAGGAATGTAAAGCAGCGTAAGATCCATAGATGAAAACAAATGGTGCTGGGGATCCAATATCACAGCATCCAGGGATTGTTTAGGTAGGAAAACACCTTTAAGCCCATCCAGTCCAACTGTTAACCCAACACTGCTCATACCACCACTGACCCCTGTCTCTGAGCACCTCGTCCACATGTCTCTTAAACCCCTTCTTGGATGGTGACCCCACCACCTCCCTGGGCAGCCTGTTCCAATCCTGACAGCCCTTTCCAGGAAGGAATTTCCCCAATATCCAATCTAAACCTCACCTGGTGCAACTTGAGGCTATTTCCTTTTGTTCATTCTGTTGTTCCTTGAGAGAAAAGACCAACCCCTCCCCTCTGCACCCTCCTGTCAGGGAGCTGTAGGGAGCGATAAGGTCTCCCCTCAGCCTCCTCTTCTCCAGGCTGAACCCCCCCAGCCCCCGCAGCTGCTCCCCTCAGGACTTGTGCTCCAGCCCCTTCCCCAGCTCCGTTCTCTTCCCTGGACACGCTCCAGCCCCTCAGTGTCAGTCTTGCAGCGAGGGGCCTAAACTGACCCCAAGATTTGAGGTGCAGCCTCGCCAATGCCTAGCACAGGGGGACGATCCCTGCTCTGGTCCTGCTGACCACACTGTTCTTGATGCCAGCCAGGATGCCATCGATACATACACGTGTGTGTGTATATATATATGCACACGATACTTATCCCTATTTTCTGTAATACAGGGGTACGATCCAAATGCCCACGAGCAACTAGAATGTGTTAGCAGTGTCCTGGTTCACATCGTCATCTAAATACTAAGAATTGGGTTTCTGCGCACCAACGTCACTGAGCAGTGCTCATCGCAGCGCGTGACATGCACAGTACAGCCTGAAGACTGAACACACCCCTGTTGAAAGCTCAAGTCCCCGTGTCCCTGCATCCAGAGTGATGGAGCCTCTCCACTGGTCTGTGCTGGTCCTGGGCTCTTCGATGCCGTCACTGAGACTCACGGTGCTGGACACATCCTGGTGTGGTTGGTGACAGCCGCCTACCACTGCCCCTTGTGTGTGGTGGGGAGACGAGGGACCTTGGGAGCAGAAGGTTAACATCATTCTATGTATGGAGAACTGACAGTCTTCACCCATCCTGGAAAGGCAACACTGATCACAGCCCATTTTCCTTCCACGGGAGGTGAATTCAGAGGTAAGAGCAGGGGTGGAGGTCACAGTGAGGGATGCTCCAGCACGCCATGCTCCGGACACTTCTCAGCACAAGGAATCCTCATTCTTCAAAACTTCCCAAGGATGTGCGTAGTCTAAATATGAAATTCAGTCCCTAAAAATCATTGAAACTTTTTGCTGCTTGCAGTAAGTCAAGTGCTCGTATACCTTTACCTGAACCAGGGCCTGAGTAAACAGTAAAAAGAAAAATAAACTACCTGAAAAATCAAACATGTCTGAATTTCTTGAGGCTACCTCCAGTAATAGGTTAACAGGACTCACATTTCAAATGAAACCTTCTAGAACTTGTTGAAATTTTAAAAACAGTTTAAATTATTTTAATATTTTGCTTATTTCTTGCTTTATAAGTAACGACCATCCACAGTGAAAACATCCAGATGTTTTAACTGAAGTAAAACTATGAAACAGAACAAAAAATAAAAATCCACGAAACGCTTGGCAGATAGCTCAAGGACATCTGTTTGGAAAAATATAGCACTAGTTCAAAATAATAACAGCAACTATCGTTTTCAAGCATGCACGGGATTAAACTAAAAACAAACATGGTTTTGTGCAGAGGATGATGAATTGGAAAGCTGAGATTCTGGCCCGGAAATATCATATCATTTGACCACCTTTGAACTGGGGAAACACGGCATCGGAGACCACGAAACCAACGTTGGATGGCTTTGGCCATCCAGGTGAGCCCCAGTGCCACTGCTGCACATGTATAGGATATGGGAGAGGTGGTAGACCCCTCACAGACCCCCATACTGGGGTCTTTGTGTCCCTAAAACCCAAAGCAAGGAGTCTATGACCTCTTTTGGGTTTAAGCAGGAAAGACAAAGTCCTGCAGATTGCTGTCTCACCTTTAAGCACCTAAATTCCGTGCTTAAGGACATGTTTTCCTGCTACTGTTAGTAACCTGAATGAAGGCCACTTCCACGAGCTTGTTGTCTTTAATGATGTGGGTGCTGTAAGGCTCCATCCTGCCCCTCCGGAGCTCCATACCGCTGAGATGAGCGATGTACGCACTGGGGAACCAGTTCCTCCACCGCTGGAGTAACCGCTTTCTGAACAGCCTCACGTACACATGTGAATGAAAAGGTTGCACCCATCAAAGTGGAGCTTCCCCACAACCTGAGACGTGACTTCCCCAAGTCTCTGCGACAGAAAAGCAGCCAGCCTTTGCTAAACCCACCTAGGATCTCCTCCGGCTAGCAAACGGTGGGTATCTGCATTGTGGTGCTTCCAGCCCAGGAGAGCCGGTGGCAGGGCAGCAGAGCAGCAGGGGGAGCTCAGACATCCCGTTTGGCTCTCTCCAAGTGTCATTCCTTGAGACCTTCTGAGCAATTAAACAAAATCTAGCATGAATCAATCATACAGACAGGAGGGCGTAAAATAATGAAGATAGATGTTGTTTAAAGCCTTGTAAGAGTTCCTGCCTGAGCTAGATATCATCCTGAGTAGTATTAGATTATCCAAGTGACCTTAGAAGCGTTCCAGTGTCCACGTTAGCACGCCAAGATAGTAGGGAGTGGGTGTCGATGTGCAGCCCCTCCTGGCTTTGGTCCCTTCTTTTTCAAGGTAACTCCTTCCCCCGAGCACCTCTGGCACGATCTGGATTCACGGAGGCAGAGAGCCGCCGCTGCAGCAGCGCGCAAGAGGAACGCTCGGTTCTCTGGGTTCCTTCTATCTTTCTACGAGAGAAATCAATCTTTTGCTTCTTTGAGAGTGAAAATATTTCTTAAAAAAAGTCCTCCCAGATGCAGGAGCAATAGATTTAGTTTGATTGAATCCGAAGGTCTATGCTGGGCTGGCTGCTCTCTCCTGTTTCCTCATCTGTGCTTTCCAGAGGAAACAGGTGGGTTTAAAGCCCTCCAAAGACACCAAAGTGGTTCTCTACAAAGCGACTTGCAAAGCAAACATGAGAAAAAAAGATTTTTTTTCTCATCCCCCAGGGATTTTTGAGCATACGAAGCACAAAAATAATCCCATAAATGGTGCAAAGAATAATAATAAAAAAAGCGGTTTTAGTCTAAGCCAGCAATCCAAATGCAGCCTCCACGCTGCCTGCAGCTTCGCCCCCACGTCACAGGGACGCGACGCGTCAGTCTGGATTTCAAGGGGCTCTTCTGCTCAGCAGTGGCCAAAGCCAAGACCTTAATCCCCTACGGACTGCGGGAAGCTGGGTTGCAAACCTTGAGATGCGGGCAGGTGATGCCATTCAGCAAGAACAAAACCTGCAATGTGGTTTTCATTCGATAAGGACAAAAATAGGTAATACTGGAAAATATATAGGGCAGCTGCCTGCCTAACGGCGCCTGCCCGTGCTCCTGCTGCCATGGGTCACCCCATCCCCAGATCACACCGGTCTCCTGGAACAATCCATGTCATTTACAGATGTGTCCCTCTTCTGCCGTAGCTTAAACCAAATGAATAATTAATTTAAAAATCTTGGCTCTTCTAAAACAATCCAGATTTTTATCTTCCACCTCTCGGAAGGTGCATAAAGTGGCAAGTAAGAAACTACACCGGCATCTTACTTTCTTCCTGACCCGTGCCAAATAGGCGAGTGTTTTTGGAACAGGAAGAGCACTTGTCAGCCTGAATCGAGTGGTTAAAGCCCTCAGTTTAGACAAGACTTTAAACTGCATTTTGCTCCACTGCTTATTTGTCCTTGTGCTTTCCTGATCATCCAGCTTCTGCACCCTCCTGCTGAAAAACGCGCTGAGCCGTGGGTGCACGCGCCGGCTGGGGCAAGGTGGGAGGAGAAAGCAGGACTCGGTGGACGGCCTTGATTTTGGAGCATGCTTCTCTGCACAGCTATGGGCCGGTTTTTTACCAAGAGTCTTGCAGAGGGCTTGGCTTCAGGTGCGCATTGCACATTTCACTGGGGATTCAGTTGTTTTGTCTTAAGCTGAAACAAAAGTGGCATAAAGTCAGCCTCATTTCTGTGATTTCACTAATGCGGTGGGAAAAGAGGAAACTGGCTTCTTCCTCGGAAGAAATGCTGATGCTCTTTCCTAATTTCTATAATGACATTTGATGTTATGGTGATGAGTGCCTTAGAAATACATATGATAATCATTATAATCAAGCACATGTGTCTGGAGAGTGTAATAGGTACATTCTATAAATTGGAAAATAAACATGTGTTAAGGAATGACTTCTAATATTAATTTCCATTTTTAGAAAGCAACGTCCTAGATCCAACTAGGGATTAAAGAGCCAAAACAGGCCTTTGAAGGGGATAGATGCCTAAATCCCAAAGCATTATCCACGGCTCTCCCACCCTGTTGTTGCTACCCTAACTAAGCTTATTTGGTGACTCAGTGTGCAAAGCGTTCGAGTTGCTCAGCCACCAAAAATTCTCCATTAAGTGAGGTATTCCCCTGGGTGCTTTCCTTCGCCCAGCGCGGTCATGCCAGGGACCCTCCAGACATGTGTGCAGGCTGCTGCTTCTGGCTGACCCACTCATGCCAGCCCATGCCATCCCGGGAGGGTGGACGTTTCGGATATGCCGCTGCTGGCATTTCCCCGCCAGCCGTACTTGGTGGTTCCCTATTTGGTACCTTGCTTTTGTTGATCCTCTTCTCTCTGAAGCTTCAGATCTTTTTTCTTTTAACCAGAACATCTAAATTTGGTTTGGGCTTCCACCGGGGTAGGCGTGTCTAAGGAATGGGCACTGCCCTGCTCTGCTGGATGTCACCTCCTTGCCTTTGGCGCGGGCTTTGTAAGCACAACCTGACTTTCCTCCCGTGCCGAAGCAGTTTTGCTCCTACAGTTAGATGCAGACCTACAAATATGACACTACATATGCAATTTAGCAGTAATTAATTAGAGTCTGCTTGTAAAAAACGGTTAATGATTATAAGCAACATCCCTGCCTCACCTCCCCGCTACCGAAGCTTTGCACTGATGTAACGCCGCAGCCGCAGAATGACTCCGGGACAAAAGTAGGGCAATGCTTTGCTGAACGAGGCACATTACATTCTTTGTGAATGGAATAAAACCAAAATATCACTTTATGGACCTCTCAGGCAAGTCCACCAGCTGTTGTACATCAGAATAACCCCACAGTGGATCTACTGCGATTTACAGCAGCCGGGAATCTGGCTCCACGTTCCCCGGATAGGTACTGGATTTTACCGTTAGCACTTTAATCCCGTAAGTAGGGATTTATTACAGAAAGGAAAACATGAGTAACTGTGAACAGAATCAACAACGTTCTATTTTGAAACGAGTGAAAATACAACACTAGAAGGCGCATAATAACTCTTGAGAAACAAAATCACCACGGCAAAGCCTGAGCAACCAGGCGCTGGGATTATTTGGCCTCCGGAACGGTGGAATTTCGCTCTACCAAAAAATCCTGGCCCTTGACTGGAGTGCCGGTAAGATGAAAGACACTGCATCTCTACCACACTCCACAGCCTATTGATTTTATAAGTCATCAATGTATATTGTCTGTCTATACTATTAACAGGACAAGCAGGAGGTGCACATAGTCATTTGACTGCAAAAGCCAGTTGTCCCATGCTGTGCCCTATGGGAAGCCACTGATTCTTACACTTGGAGCAGGGACAATGCAACTTAATCAGACTGACAGGAAACAGGCAGCAATTACAGTGTGCAGCTACATCTGCTGGGTTCCACTTCACTGAAGGAAGAGTTATCTCAATTTTAATGTACATCCCTTTTTCATGTTTCATTTAACCTCTGCTGTATTATTAAACACATCAAAATATAATGACAGGCGTTAAAAAAAAGAAAAAGAGAACAGTTTGGAAATTTTGGACTCTTCCCCCCTTTATCTGGAATTTAACAGTATCGGTTTGACTCTCCTGCAACATTCTGCAGCAGTAGAATTCTAATTTAATATATCATTTTGTTTGTTTTAAATAGTGAGTACAGACCCAATCTTACTTCTTGCAAAGTCGATGGCAAAATAACTCCTGATTCTCTGAAAGCGAGATGTGACCCGCTGATACTGTCATTATTTTAGACAGTGGAGCAAAACCTTCCCAATAGTTTGCTCATTTTCACAAATTGTGTCGATAACCTCGCAAGGCTCTTATTAGTGTTTAACCAGCAAAGGAATAATTCTGAATTCTTAAAAGCATCTGCATAAAAACTGGGGGAAGGGGAACAAAAACCTCTTGAAAGATAAGCAGAGCAGTAGCGCAGACTGCGAGGGACAGAGCCTCATCCCGCATGGGCTGAACGGGTAACCCGGGTGCTGTGATCCTGCAGAAGGCAGCCAGGATGGGAGCCCACCCAGTGCTCTGCACCCACGGGACACCCACCACCACCGGCTCACAGGGCGCAGGGCTGCGCCCACGCCACCTCCCGCATCACACGTGAACTTTGGTCAGATACTTCCATCCATGCAGAGGATAAGCCGTTAACATCCTCATTTTAGCAGAAGGTGCAAAGCATGACTTGGGAATCACTGGGCTGGAAAAGGGGTCGAAAGTTTGGGGTCTCAGGTCTGTGTGCAATACCAAAAATCTTGGCTGTGGGGCAGACGAGGCTGGATCTATCAACACAGCATCAGGTTGAAAGTGTTTTTCCCCATCTCCTAGCCAAGAGCAAGAGGGGTTGGCAAAAATTCTGCACCCAACCATGTGCCTAAGTCACATCTTCAAGGACAACAAGTGATTCATCTCATCAGCTGACCTGGCTAGTGGGAAAAGAGGCGAGACCGGCTTTTCTTCCACACATCCCTGCAACTGAGGAGAACCACTGGGGATGGGAGCCACAAGGTGGGAAATGGCTCCTTCAGTCCTCCCATAGACTTTGCACACCCATAGAATTTGGTCGCAGCATGGTCTTAAGTAAATAACAGCATTAAGTAACTTCAATGAAGTGCCTAAAAGTGTTCAGGTACCTGCTAAGAACCGTCTTATTGTTAACAATTTGTTGTTGTCACTTTAGAGCCTATTTTTAAATAGGCTTGGAGGCTTATACTCCTATAAAAATAGCCTAAAAATAGGCTTGCAGGCTTATACTACTGTACTACCATTACTATATCCAACCTGCCTCAAACCTTCAGAAGTATCTTTTCTGGTCAGATATTAATTTATTTTGTATTTTTACGCAATACTTACAATAGATGTTAAATTCTTCATATTGCTGTCACATCTGTCACAACATATCTGCATCACGTCTCTGTCGTACTCTGATTTATCACCTGAGAGCTGCCATCAAGATTTGGTGCTTTTTCCTTTACAGTTTATCAATGACTACCCCCAAATGCAACATTTCAGTTTTAACCGGTCTACACGGCTCCGGGTGCAGAGCTACAGCTACTCTCCTATGGCTTTTAGCTTCCTCCAGCTGCTCTTCCATGCTTTTGCTCAGTTTGGTTCTTCGTTCTGCAGCCCAGCAAGCAACACCGTCTCCTATCTGCTCCATCGGACCGCAATTTGTAAAGCCAACAACAGAGCGAGTCGCTACCGCTTGAATTTCCCAGTGTCATCTTTTATCAGTCTGGATCTCCTAGATCCAGCCAATGCTGCCTGTAATCACTCTCAGGCTTGAAAAATCTTAGTAGACCCAACTTGTGCGGGTCAGCAGGGGCATTGACACACTTCCAACATGTCAGTGCAGCAGCAAATCCTCCTGCGGTAAGGTCTCTAGGACTGAGGCTGATTTTATTTGTGTAGAATACTAAGAACAAGACAAATTATGAGGATGATGCTGTTGCACTAATTATTACTTCTTGGTAATAATCCTAGAATTGGATGCAGAATAATCCTACAGGAATACATTGTTTTAATTTATTTATCTAATATTTTGTTCACTGAGGGAGGCATATGAGTTGTTGCATCTTAAGTCAGATTCCCAACTGATTAAATCTACACTGAATTCCAAGGAAAGCAAGTGATTTACACCACTACAGGGTTCCACCCTCTGTTCTGCAGACACTCCTGACAAGTTTTTCCACTGCAGAGACCCCACAGTTCTTCAAAAGACCACCATATTTCCCACAAATGTCTAAATTACCACACGGGTATCTCTAAGCAGCAACAAAATCCATTTCTTTCACACCAGTGAGCTTTGTCACCATAAAGGAGGGAAGCATTTTGACACATTTTGGCGTCAGAAGTCAGCACAGTTGCAAGCGAAGCTCTAAGACGCTGCAGCCAAGAATGCAGTGGCATAAACAACCCCATGGCTACAGCTCTTGGTAGCTATGGCCTGACTGAGGTGCTGCCAGGAAGTTTAAGCCTGAATCAGGGAAACCTTGGGAGCAAAGGAAGCTCCCCGGATTCCTGGACACCCCAGTACACCCACAAGTGCCATTCATGAGATGCTGGCAGCGTAGTCCTTCTACAAGGGAGTAGCCCAGTGGTGCAGTTGACTTGGGGGTCTTGGTGTCAGGCTTTACCTTAATGGTGAGCAACTGGCTTCTTAAGAGGGCTCCATATACTGCGAAGGACTGACATGATCCCTCTGTGGAGGACTTCCTACCACTGGATTTATCCAAGAGCGTGATTGCCTAGCCCTAACGTTCTCGGTGTGGTTGTAGTTGCCGCGCTGTTGCAGTGAGCAGCCAGGTACGTGGTGATGCCTGTAGAGAAGCTTTTTGTCAACAAGGACCCGGCAACAAAAGGGTGTTGCTTAAGGTGATACAAGCTACGCCATCAAACTTGCTGGGACTGGGACTCACTGCCTCAAGGTGCTCCACGTGGGAGAGGTTTCAAGGGCAGGGAATGCATTTTACCCAGGAAAACACCAATGATTACAGGATGTATTTGAGATTTCCTCCTTGCCTGGGGCACCCAGGGGGACCTCAGGGCACTCCTGGGGTCAGACAGTGGGGACCATGGATGCCGTGGCAGGGTAGGTCACAAACAAATCGTGTATAATTCGCAGGGAGAATTGCTACAGAAAAGGAAGTGTTTACAGAGGATATTGTGTTCTAAATGCCTTCCCCGCATTTACCGCTCCAACGCTCAGGCAAGGCTTTCCGCAGCGCGCCCAGAAAGCAGCTCAGCAGCAGGTGAAACGCTGCAGCTGCACCGATGGAAACGTTCTCCTTTGCTGTGGAACCACAACGTGCCAGGATTCATCACGCGGGATGGCAGGTTTCCGCTCGCCAGAAACCAGCTTTTCTAACACTCGTATTTCATGCGTGAACTTCCAGGCCGTTTTCTCCCGCGATCTTTCAGTGTTGCATTTAGCACGGAGCTTGGACGGGGCCTTTTCAAGAAGGGAGGGAATCACCAAAGTGTTCTTAATGCTTTTTTATTTCTAGTTTTGGAGGCAGGTTTCTTCTCCACTCCTGGAAGACAAGAACTCTTGCATGCACAGTGAAGCTTAAATTATATGTTCCCTAAGCCTCCAGGTTTAGTACAACTTCCTTGAGATGATTACAGCTCCCAAAAGTCTTACCTGGGTTACTAATAATGCCTGACCATTCAAAATCAGATCTGCTTTACCACTTTAAATTAAGGTCATGAAGTTTGAGAAGACGAAATAATTATCCATTTTGATTTGTTCTCTGTGTAAACACAAAGCTCTGCCTGCTGCCAAATTCTCCTTCCCTGGGAGGTACAGGATAGCCTCCACCAGGACATAATTCTCCAGGACAGCTTCCACCAGGACGTAATTCTCACCTAGTCTGTGACTACCTAAATTTTTTTACCTGCAACCTAGTTATGCATCAAATTAAGAATCGGTGGTTTACAAGTGACAATCTAAAACTATTTTGTCTAACATAAATTGCAACTGTTAAACCAAAATGACACTTTTTAAGCTGTAACCTAACCAAAATCTAAGAAGGGAACTACTTTCTCTGGAAGACAATGAAGAAACCAACCAGAGGGGGTAATCAGCATTTGAGGAGTCTTTAATCTGACAAGGACATCTTAAGTTGCCTGAAAAAAAGGTTATGTGCAACTGCCAAACACCTACCCATATTCTCAGAATTCCTCTGAAGCACCGTATGTTAATTGGAAGGAAGTTGGAAAGCTTTCTATCAGGATCCTATAATAAGCTTCATTAATATGGGGTACAGCGGCGTATTGCATATTAATAAAAAAGGCAGCCTAAGATAATTAAAGCGTGACTAAATTGAGAAATATATTGTCTATAAGTGGTAGAAAAGTCTAACCTGGCACTATCTGGTATCCACGTGCTTATAAAAAAGACAGATAAGCTAGCGTGCACCAATGCAAAGCGGTGAGGGTAACTGAGGAAAGAGCAGCTCAGCTGGAAGTGCTGCGACGAAAGCAGACATCTGACAGAAATGGATGTTAGTAGTCCCATTTTCGTAAGATTTTGCGAGTGCAGGGCCTACAGAAGTTGTTGTATTGGGACAAATGACCCCTAACTTGTAATAAGTACTGCTGCTCAACTCTAAGAGCATAACTAAAAGAATCATTCTGTTGACCAAGACCTCAGATTAAATATGAATTATTCCATTTTCATTTCATTTAGTTTGATTTTCTCTCTATTTCCTATTTTCTAAATTAAATAAACCTTGCTTGATTTAAGATAATTTGCCTTTACTGACTATTACTTAAGGATAAGCATTTCAAAGCCATTTCATGAGAGGAGGAAAACAAAGCCACCAAAATTTAGGGGTTTGTGAAACAAAAATAAAGCAGATATCCAAGTGAAATACATGATGAAAGGTGAATTGTTTACACCTCATCCACAAGAGCTGTTGTGAATCCAGGGAGAACCAGGATAGAAAGGAAATCTTAAAATGAAGGTGTATCTGACCATTTACAACCAGTGTGTAATAGTTCTCACTCAAATATTTCCTCCCTTTCTCAACACCTAGCATCACTGTCACGTTGTACCGCTCTACAGCTGTACCCACTACTCGTTCTACTGCCATTAAATAAATAACACAATTATTTCATCTTCTGATCCTATGCACTGAAGACACATTTGTGATTGGAACATCACTCACCCCCCAGTTAAGCCAAAATTTTTAGGTATATTCTACTAGCAGAGAGGTTTTTTGCAGAGCAGTAATGGGGAGGGAGTTACCTATGGACCAGTAGGAGCAACTCTGTGGTAGGAGGAGCAGCAGTTTTGGTGTAAGTGAAGATCTGGGGAGGGGAGCAATGGCATCTGATTCCATTGATGTGCTCTTGTCCATGAAGATATGGAGAGTCCTGAAAAGCTACTGCTGCAAGAGGGAGGTCTACAAAGGGTCAGAGGTGTTAAGGACCGTATGTAAACAGTCATCAAGCAAGCATGTTCATGGGGAAATAATCCCTTGAGGTGAGGAAGACAGGAGCTGTAGGCTTCTCTATGGGAGCTGTAGGCTCACAGGCTGCTAGAGGAGATGTTGGCAGTCTCAATATGCTGTACATCTTTAAGAAATAAGCTGGCTTCGACCAATTCCACAAGCTTTTCCAGTGGCTCTACACTGTCAAGCTTCCTTTGTGTATCCTATGCTTAAAAATTTTATAAGCTGAGCTACTCTTCTATTTACAGATAGTACAGCAACAGGGACCCATAACGGGTAAATAAGAGTTGGATGATACACCCTTTTTCTTAGGGGTTATGTGGAGAGATTATGGGCTTCAATAATTTAACTGCCTTGTTTTATTTCTACTTTATATTGCAGTTCCATCTGGAAATCAGAAAATACAGTTTTAAAAATGAGAGAGGAAGGGATTGGGGAGCAAAGGAGGGAGGAGGAGAGCAAGAAGAAAGAGAAGAAACCGCATGAGTTAGACCAGATGCGTTCAGTTGCTTATTTGGTTTGACCTAATCACAGAGATTTCCCCAAAACTATTAGTATCTGAAAGCTGAATGCCATTTTACTCCCTATTCTCTCATTACATTTTACTGTTTCCAGAGAGATAGGCAGCAAAGCATCTCTCTGACACTGCAACCTCAACCCCATGAAAATCTTTACCAGATTAATGTCTGTAGTCTCGTATCTCTTTAGTAACTGCTAATCTATGCAAAGCAAATTGGTTTGGATTTACCCAGAACATCATTGCCCACCCTGTAATTTGTAACTGCTGTTTGCAGTGACAGAAACTCTTAATCACACTACAGGCTAGAGATATACCTTAAACTCATTAAAAACAGCAAACTTTTTAAGGGCAAAACACCAAAAGCAGCTAACCACCTCGGCAGTTCAATTCTGGATGAATTTTTCCATGGGACAGTTCTTTCCCATGGATTATTGTCCCTTGCACCATGCTTCTTGCCTGGCAGAACAGGCGCCTGTTGGCTTGGATCCACCAGCTGCACCCATCTCTTCATGCCGACCGCTCCCACCTCCGCAGCACACCACTGGAGTAGGGCAGAGAGGAGAGGAGCTGCGCCGTGGGGCAGCACCGATCTCCCACCTCCCGTCCCACCACAACTCACCAACCCCTCGGTAGGATAGGTGTCCTGGCCGCAGATCTGTCCTCAAGTCTGTCGCCATCACCATGGCTGCACTGATGAAAATCAGGATGTTCCACCTAGCAGAGACATATCCGTTTAGATCAAAATGTATCCAAGAACAATTTTCGCAGGAAGATGTTCCTTCATTCCCATCTGTGCATATTACAGATTTAAGTACTGCTTGCACTTTCCAAACTCTCGCTTCACCAGAAAAAAATAGCCAGAGCAAACTACAAGGAAAAAAACCCCAAAGCCAAAAAAAAACACCAACAAAAAACAAATGGAGTAACACATAAAAAACAAAAGAAACAAGGAAGTGCTGAAGCAATCACTCCTCCTGATACATTTGTTTTGCTGTCTGAGGTACACAATAAATTGTAACAGTTACCAAATAACCATTCAAGTTCAAATGATGTACACACATCTGTAATCTTAGTTAGCTGCTCGCTGGCATACTTGGGGAATGCCACTGTGTCCTCCAGTGTAATTCTGTATCGACGACTTTTCCAAATAAATCTAGTTGCTGGTTTATATTAATGAACTGTCACAGTTCCCATTGTTTTCCCATGGAATTGCAGCTGCATTCTTTCACAGGTGCTTGGCAAATTAAAATGATGCTGGTTTGGGGTTTCAGGCTGCTACAAAAATCACTCCTTCAGCAGATTGTTAGGGAGTTATTCATGCAAGGAACACCTCTTTCCCTCTGCTTTTCTCCTTATCCTCCTCTTCCTTCGCTGACCCTTTGCATTTCTGATGCTTCCCAGCAATGAAATATAAAGCAAAATTGCTTCTCGTTTCTACTCAGAGAATAGCTGGTTTGACAATAATAAGTTTGGAGTGGAAAGCACGGTTTGACTCTGCTCTGTTATCCTGGTGTAAATCCAAAGCACTCCCAGTGAAGCCAGCGTGCTGGGCCTCATGCTGGTGTAAACTGGTGTAGCTCTGTTGTTTGAGTGGAGCTGGACTACCCAAAGACCTGGCACAGCTTAAATGGGTACAACTGGGAGGATAATCAGGCCAGTAATTTTGTTAATCTACTAGAAAAATAGAACAACAATTGTGATTATGGTTGTTTCATTTCTAAAGCACAATTCAAAATGAAATCTCAGGAGCATTAATGATGAAACTCCCTGCCCCTGGTCCTGGGGAACACTGAAACCCAGCAGCTTTCCCTGAAGTCAGCGGGAAATGAGGGTGCTACCACTTCTGAGCCTCAGTAGTCCCGTTACTCGCTGCTACTCCAAGCCAAACAGGCTTTAACCACCAATTACACAGTTAGAGGCATCTGACAACCCAGGCTGTCTCCAGTTTTTGGATGCAGAAGCTGTAACATTGTGGTGAGGACCAGAGCTGACAGCAGGCATCCTCACCCATGTGCAGGACCTTTGTGTACTCAACAGGGAGATGCTTTCTCATGGTGGGTGACTCCAAGGAAGAACCAGCCTTGGGTGCTTTGAAGCACCAGCTGGAGGCACCTTAGCTTTTGCTTCTGATGCATTTTAAGCTTCCGAATATCAGCTGTTTCATCTATACCTTCAGACTAGACCTGTAAGGTCCCAACCTATGAATCTCTTTGCACCTTTCTCGACGCAGGAGCAGGGAGCTGCCCCGAGAGCCCGTGGCTGTGCCTCTTTTGAGCACAAAGAGACCAAGAAAGCTTTAGGTCAGCTGAATTAAATATTCAGCTAGTGTAAATCCCTGCAGCTTTCCCTGACTCAGAAGGTAGGAGGCTGCGTTCTCCCTTGGATAAGGCGGATCTCAAGGATGTGCAACCAGGGTCACGGAGGAGCTCGCCGGCTGCACAGACATAGGAAATGTGCACGCCAGCTGTGCCTCCGTGATTCCCCACCGAACCCAAAGGCTCGCTATTAAAGGCATGGGTGAGGGTGAGATATTAAATATTTGCCATGAGGTTAAACAGTTGTTGAAATGATTCAGTAGGGCATCATTGCTTTTATTTAAAATATTTCACTTGTGACTCAATATTAACAATAACAAGAACATTTAATATTCAAGAACCTATTCATTTACGCTAGCCAGATGCAGTTTTGCTTTGTGTTTCCTCCCTCTAGTGCTTTTTTTTTTTCCTAATCCCTCATTTCTTTTCAACCTTTTAAGCTCTCTCACTAGTTTTACAGACAACACAATCAACGTATCTGAACAAGGCCCTAGAGTTCCTGCTGAGGAACAGGAGGTTATTATATTTTAGGGATAACTTCCCGCATTTCCATTACTCCTTCTAAACCAATTTGAAGATATTTATTTAGATTTAGTGCATATTAAGCAGCGAAAGGAGGTTGTGCTGGAGGTGGTACACACACCGCAGTCTGTAGGGGCTGGGTTGGCAATTTTCAGACCTTCTGAAGGAGGGGAAGGTGCAGGGAGATTTTGTGTCAATGCCTGTTTTCCTGTATCGTGTGTGTACTCAGACTATTCTCTCCCCTGGCCTCTCCTCATTTTCTGTCGCGTAGAGCTTTCTGGTTTCCTGGAGATTAATCAAAGTTGATCACGCCACTATGTATGTCTGAGATACTCCAGCAAGAGATACAAGGTGGTTTCAGGGTAAAAGTCAGCTCGTTCCTCTTACCACAGAATTAAAAAGCCTCAGAAATGTATAATCACTAGAAAAGCTCATCAGATTTGATTCTGCTGTTTTCCGTATTCAGGTAAAAATTATCAGCACTGCTCAGGGACAGAGCAGCCAGAACCTGACCAAAACAAAGTCCACACTAGATTTATTTACTGATGGAAAGTTGACTGAGCATGAAGTAGTAGCTGGCCATTAGCAAAGAGGAGCAATGGCCTGACAAGACCTTCCTGGAGCTAGCACCCACCAAGTTCCCTACAATTTCCAACTCCCGGTATTAGTAATGACATGGGTTCCTAACAAGGATAATACGGTAAAATACATGGATTCCTATGTTTTCCACCTCATCATTGGTTTATGCTGCAGGACACAATGTTCAATATAAAATGTACTATCCATACTTGCCCCCAGACTCCAGCTCCTGGGGCTGATCTCAAAAGGATTGGAAGGTGTGGGGGAACAGGTAAAAAGGACATTTATCTTGATGCTCCAAGGGCTGGAGCCCCTCTGCCATGGGGACAGGCTGGGGGAGTTGGGGGGTTCAGCCTGAAGCAGGGAAGGCTCCGGGGAGACCTCAGAGCCCCTTCCAGTGCCTGGGGGGCTACAAGAAAGCTGGGGGGAACTTTCCCAAGGGCAGGGAGTGACAGGACAAGGGGTAATGGGGTTAAACGGAAGGAGGGGTATTGAGATGGGCCATCAGGAAGGAATTCTTCCCGCAGAGGGTGGGGGGCCCTGGGACAGGTTGCCCAGAGAAGCTGTGGCTGCCCCATCCCTGGGAGTGTCCAAGGCCAGGCTGGATGAGGCTTGGAGCAACCTGGTCTGGTGGAAGGTGTCCCTGCCCATGGCAGGGGGTGGCACTGGGTGGGCTTTAAGGTGAAGTGAAGGATGTTTTCTTTTAAAGGAAGGACAGCTTAAACCAAAAAACCCCACATCCTCTTCCCACTGGTTCTGATACCAAGCAAGAGCTTTTAACCATCGTAAACCAGATCTCAGATCATACAGTCCACAGAACTGGAGCGGGATTTGTTGATAGCAGTAAGGTTGTCTGTAAGGAAACCTAGCTGGGAGAAACTGGGTATCCACATTGCCAGAACCCACTGACAAAAGCAGCAGGCAACACAGTAAGAGAGCACAGAACCATCGCTGGCCATGGCAAACAGTACGGTACCGCACATCAGAGAAAGGCGGAAAGCACAGGACTAGAAGATTTTCCGAGGTTAATATCCTAGGTGGTTCATATTCTCCCGTGTTGCGTACGCTGGGTGAAACATTACAAGTTGCATTACTTGGAGTTCAAACGTGGATCTCCACCTTATTTTTTCAAAAGCCAGCATTCAAAAGTGCTGTGCCTGACATTTCACTCATCTTTCTGATCTGATTTCTTTCCAGTGGATCAACAGCGCTGGGTTTTTTTCTCTTAAGGACTTAAACTGTGGGAAATTGAAACTAAACCTGGCCTGCAGCTCCCAGAATTGTAACAATTGGTGTGGATAACTGCCACCAACTCACATAATGCAACTTCTTTTGGTTTTGATTCTTCCTCTCATTTTTAAAAAAGGAATGGAAGAATCTTTATTCAAAATATCCTAAGACTCCAATATTACTGCAATTCCATCATAGAATCATAGAATGGTTTGTGTTGGAAAGGACCTTAAAGCCCACCCAGCCCCACCCCCTGCCATGGACAGGGACACCCTCCACCAGACCAGGTTGCTCCCAGCCTCATCCAGCCTGGCCTTGGACACTCCCAGGGATGGGGCACCCACAGCTTCTCTGGGCAACCTGTCCCAGTGCTCCCCACCCTCTCCAGGAAGAATTCCTTCCTGATGTCCCATCTCAGTCTCCCTCTTTCCGTTTAAACCCATCACCCCTTGTCCTGTCACTACAGGCCCTTGTAAAAAGTCCCCCCAGTTTCATGTTAAAGGGAGGATGTCAGGTAGTTCAGTTAAAAATGTAAGATTTTATCAAAACCAAAACGTCCTACAGAAGCCAAACCCCAGTTGCCTCTGTATTTGTGACAGTCTTTTCTTGGTATCTTCCCTCTAAACCTTGCCACATCAGAAAAATCTGCCCAGTTAGAAAAAGGTTAAATTAAATTTGGAATTTAATTTCATTGTTAATATAAATGTCTTCACGCTTTTTAGGAAACATTGCTTAAAATAACATTTACATTGGATTTAAGCACTGTCCTGCAATGCAGTATTACCCCACAGAGGGCTTGCAACCGCTTTGTGAAGGAATGACAAGTCACAGGGTGTTTCTTCTCTTTCTTGCCAGCTGCTAATTGTATTACAAGATGCTAACTTGAAGCATATAGAAAGTCTTATTTCCAGCCTCCCAGCAGCGAGGCAAGTCCAGAGAGGTGCTGTGCACCCGCAGCTCCTACACAATTTGCTCTAATCAGGTTATTCTCCCTCTCCTGGGTGCTTACAGGCAGCCTGTTATCTTAGCAGTTGGGTATTTCAGTTCAAAACCTAATACTCTGTTATTGCAGTCAAATAGCTCCATCCTCATGTGACTGGCAGGGTGTGCTGAAGCTTAGTTACTTGCCCAAGAGCACGGCAGATGATTGTAAGGGAGCAACGGTTTGACCCAGGGCATGTCTGAGCTTAACCACTGTCCATCCTTTCCCCTTCCCTGGAAGCCAGTGAGATCCTGTTGGTGCTTGAATGACAGCAGTGTTACCAAAACACACAAACCAACCCTTATACATTTTCCAGATAAGAAAATTCATCAAATAAACATGCTGGGTCTTGATTTCGTGCCATTTGTAAGATGTAATTCTTCCTGATCTGCTTGCTTATTACTATATTACGCTATCCTGTCCTTTTCCTTCATCCCAGAGTGAGATACTGGGTCCAGTCTGTGGGTTTTTTTTTTTTTTGCTGAGATCTCTTTGATGTCTTTTATGATTTCTCATAGCTGGAGGAAGTTTCTCTCTCGCACTTCCTCACTCTGGACATTTGGATTGAAAGGCACAGCACTCAGGAGTTGGTCGTGAGTAGAGCTGCAGAAAGTAACCAGATAAGTGAAGAAAACTACATTAAGTCACGGAATGTCAGGATTGTTTCATTTGGAGTCCTAGCTGGGAAGTTATTAGGAACAGAAATAAGGACAAGTATTTTCTTTCACTCTTTTCAGCTGAGACAACCTGCCTGAGCTCATCTTAAAATTGTGCATCTACAAAGTCACCTCTCAGCCACTTGCTCATTCACCTTTTCTGAGGCTGTCAAACCTGTCAAACACTGTCATTGGGCCCTGAGCTACACGTTTAAGAACGCCTGTATAGTCCGTGGACATATGTGGGTGTATGACGGCTGAACGTAGGTGTCTACGGCATGGTGAGTGGAGACACGTACCACACATGAAAACATCTAAAGTGCAGACAGCCTAAATTTAGATATCTGAGTCAAGAGTAAATCTTTCCTGCAGCGATAAGAAGCACTTCATCAGGATCCAAGACCAACAGAGGTTTGATGGTAGAAAACTCATGCCGCTAAGGGTTTTCTGCTCTTTGTATTACTGTTTCCTTTCCAACTTCGTGAAGATGAAAGTTAAGCTGTTCCTAGGTCTGTGCAGTAATTGCACAGTGGAATATAAACCAGCTGCCCTTATAACTTGTGAATAAAAATAACAACAGAGCTAGGGAATTCAGATCTCACAGTTCAGCGGGAGTCTATCCACTAATCCTGCCACAACGCTACTCTCTCAACAGAAATATCACGGTGTATGAGTTGACTTGCATGAAGATCTTGTTCTTATTCCTTGTTCCTGATCACTGGTTGAATGATGCCAGGTTGATAGATCCCATTGGGAACATAATCTATTGCTGACTGGATGTTCTTGAGAGCAGGGTTCGTTTCAAAACAGCTTCCCTCAATCAGTTTTGACTCTTAGATGCTACACCTCAAAACTTTAGCAGGAGAGTAGATGGAAAAAATATTTCTGTAAATATAAAGCAGAAGGTACCAGACTGACTGTTTCTTGGCAAAGGAGACACAGACTGACTGCCTGTGCCCACACAAGAACCTGGAAACCAGTAACAGGGCTGGCTTCAAATGAGAACAATTCATGTTCTCAGTTGGTTAGAGCAGCTAACTGCTCGCTGGTTGGGGACCACTAAATCAGTGCGATGATCTGGACTGAGATTAGAGCAGGTTGTGTTAGATAAGTTAATAATTTCTGGGATGATATTGTCCAAAAAGATTTTGCCAGCTCCTCTGCCAGAAGCATAACATAATTCTGAGATCTCCTGTTCCCAGCTCAACAGTTTCCAGGCTCTTTGTGTTAAGGGTTCATGCATCAATCATTCCCTTCCTGCCCCTTCCAAGCTGCTGTAAGCATCCTGCATTCCTTTATAACTCCACTTAGTGCAGAAAACCTGTAGGGAGCAAAGACTGCTGCTTCCTTCTCTGATCTTTCTATGCTGGCACTGTTAAAAATCCAGAAATCTCCATGGGAACATGAATTTTTTGGATGTTGGGTTCCTTTTCTTCACTGTTACCAACGAGAGTTGATGGCCCTGCACCCACGAGCATACAAGGTTGGACGGGCTCTGAGCACCCTGGGCTAGTGGAGGGTGTCCCTGCCCATGGCAGGGGGGTTGGAACTGGGTGGTCTTTAAGGTCCCTTCCTACCCAAACCATTCGGTGATTCTATGATGCTATTACTTGCTGCTGATGCCCAGCATTGCAGCAAGCACGTTCACACTCTGGGTAGGTATCACCAAGTCCTCAGGAATATAAAAACTGCTAATGTGAACCCAGCCCGTCATGAATAACCTCTCTTAGAATCTAAAGTGAGATGGGATGAGCCTTTCCAATCCTATCATGCAATAAATTCAGCGCTATTATCTGTATTTTTGCTATGCAAACTATTAAAAAACATTTTAAGCCTTGAATTACTTCCTCCCTCTTCTGCCAAAAGACACACAAACATGACGTAAAAAGGAGTCAAATGGTCTGGATCTTTGCATTTTTCTCCTTGAGTTGGAATGCTGAAGCGTGAAAGTTCTTTTCCACAGCCATGAAGGCAAAAACTCTGTTTTCCTTCCATGCAATAGTCTCAGGCAATAATTCCCTACAGTCCCTACAGTTTGTTGGGACATTAAATAAATGGAATCTCTTTTGATTAATAACGATTTTGTCAATATTGATCATCAGTGAGCACATACAGAGGAAGAGGTCAGGAGAAAACAAAGTACCAGCCCTTCCTTCCCGTTGTTAATATTCTTGGAATTTAATAACAGTAAAAGAAACAATTATGTGGACAATTATTTCAGTGTTTCCTTTTACAACAATATGAAAGGTACAAAATGAACATTTTTGTAGGATATATTATATTCGTGCTGATAGTATTCTGATGTTTTCAATGACGCTTGTTTCCAAGATTACATTGCACAGATAAAATAGGCATCTCAGAACATTCAAAAAAAAAAAAAAAAAAACAAAAAAACCAAACCAAGAAAACATCACTCTCCATTTATGTAAATTGTATTCTTGACAATTATAATGAAGGCCACATAGAGAAGCTGGTGCATTTGCAACATCATTCTATTCATGCCTTCATTTTTTAGGCTTGATTGTTCAAAACTCTGCTGAATAATTGAATGAATAGATGATAGCACACAAGAATATTTTCTTTTAAATAAGACATTTAATTATTATGTTTTATATAATGCAAAATATTAAAGTCACTTGGAAACAGCTTCAAAAAAAGGCCTTTTAAAAAACCAAGATGTTTGTTCGAGATTATTTATTTTGGGTGAAGGAGTTTTTAAAGTGTTTTAGCAGCTTAAATCCAGGAATAAGCCAATGAAAGAGCCATTGAGATACCTAAGTATCTTTGTACAATGTATTTTAAATCATTTTGAACCAGCAATGATTGAGAGGAAGACAAATTTGTCTAAAATGTAAATAAATTGTCCATTAATTGATACTTGATGTGAAAAGTGAAATAATTTACAAACACATATATATATGATTTTTTAATATCATGAGCATCACAGCTTTTATTATGCGAAATTCATGTGCATAATTCAAATCTTAGGAAAAGAATGGTTTTGTACAAAGCAAAACAAGAGACACAAGCAGCCAAACAAAAGCTCACTGAGGAAATAGAAAAGAAGGTATTACATGCAGGGAGACATTTTTCTGGCCTCAGCTAAGCTAGCAATAGTTTCATTTGCAAAGTCTAAACCTAGGATGAGGGGAATGCTGCAGTCTGTGTCACCATGCTGAGGAGAAAGCAGCATGGCAGAGGAACATCCTACAGAGGTGTATTTTGTTTCTCTGCTCACACAGAAGATATTTGGGCTGAGTGGAATCAATCAAAATTTGCTAAAAAGGCGTGAGTGCCAGTCACCTGAACTTTCTTACCCTTTCTCCATGAAATGTAGTGAACAAGTGCAGTTTCGTTCTGAAGACATTGCTTTTATTGACCCATTAAGGTCGAGGGTCAATACATAAAACACCATGCTGGTGCTAAATACATCTGGGGAAGTTGTGGTGAAATGCTCAAGAAGCAGAGTGCAGAAGGAGTTGTCCCCAGCACACCCCACCCTGTGACAGACGTAGGCCCTACTGTGCTCTCCCCTGCAGCAAGCCAGCAACAACTAACCAGGGAACAGCGAGCCACATTCATATCCCGGCTACCTCTTCACATCAATGTGGAGTTACAATGAAGATTAATTCAACTCAATATGGTTTGGTCTATTATTTCAGTAATTGTTAGGTTTTACCAAGTGATCTGGCACACACATTTGCTTGGATGGTATTCTCCTCTGCTCGTATGGTTCCTGCTCAGCAATAGCCAGACTTAGAGCTCTGTTTGTTGCTTTTTTTTTTTTTTTTCCAGAAGAGCTACTTTTAAAACCTGCTGCTGAGTGAATTTCTAATCCTTAAAACATTTGCAGAAATAGAGATTTCATCCCACACAATGGATTATCTGAAAGAGAAAAAGAAATATTGGCACAAATATGACTTTGGCTGGGGTTTATTCTACAGCAAAGCAAATAATCTGAAAGAACAGAAGAAGTCTGGTGGCCCGACTCCCGTGTGTAGGTAGCATTGATGAGTAACTTCGAATTTCTATCTGCAATACTTAACTGTAACTCCAGCTAGTCATCTTGTGCCTTAAATAGACCAGAAAGTCTTTCATTACAGCAGAAAGAGATGTCAGCTTTTGAAAGGAAACTGGAGGTAAATTTTACAGCTTTTAATTTCAGTATGGTCTGATAAAATCTGACCATTTTCAACTCCGTTGTGTATTTTGCACTTCTCCTGGGCTTTGAGAAACGCTCACCCCAGGTCAGCTAAGGTTTTTCCATGATGTGTGTGTGACTGGACACCCAGGTTTATCATGCTCAAACATCGATCCCTGCACTCACAGCCAGCCTGAGGAGCTGGTCCTCAGGATCCTTCCAGACCCAGATGCCATGGAAGTTGCTATGGGCTACCACCATGCGTTTGATCAAGGACAACCATAGACCTCTGAACTGTCGTCTATGACAAATGCCCTTTGGGCTCGAGTTTTAAAGCACAAACCTGCTCTTGAGCCAAAGGACTAGGGATATCTGAACAAAACAAGCCTGCACAACATTCTTATGTGAATAAAATGAGCATACACCCAAGCAGTATCACCTATTATTAGAGTATTTGATATAGCAAGAAAAAAACCTCAAACTTTGGGACACAAAGCATTCGTATCATTCTGATACAGAAGCGGGAAATTTCTGGGTCAGTAGGGGTGGAACACTGGTGCACAGTTTAACTTCATGTGTTGACGATAAGTTTGAGAGAAAAATAGAATTAGCATCTGCTGAACAGAAAGGATTGTTAGTAAAGAAAGAGGTGGTAAGATCCCACAGGATATGATGAAGTTATGTATTTCAGTACTGAAAACAGTAGTTTATCGAAAGTACGAGTGTTGGAGTAGTAAAATAAATTATGCTTAATCTTATAATAGGTAACGTAGGGGTAAAAGGACATTAGTTATACCAAAACCTCTTTCTTTACCATTACAGTTCTGGAGAAGGCCAGGTAACAAGGAAAAGTATGATGTGTTTTTAATGGATTAAAGATTTAATGGATTTAAATATTTCATTTAGAAGGGACCTACAAGGATCATAGAACCATAGAATGGTTTGGGTTGGAAGGGACCTTCAAGACCATGCAGGCCCACCCCCTGCCATGGGCAGGGACACCCTCCACTAGACCAGGGTGCTCCAAGCCTCATCCAGCCTGGCCTGGAACACTGCCAGGGATGGGGCATCCACAGCTTCTCTGGGCAACCTGTCCCAGGGCCCCCCACCCTCTCTGGGAAGAATTTCTTTGTGAATGTCTTCGTCACATCCCTTCCTCACGGACACATCCTTATTACTAAAGCAGGGAAGAACGTGAAGTGCCAGAGCTGGTGAAAGGACTGTGTTACTGAAAGCTTGGCAACTTCTTCCCGTTATCTGTTGGCCTAATAAAAAACACTGAGCTCTACAGCCCCTGCTCAGTCCTGCTTCTCCTCTTCCTTGACACAGTCAGGACTTTAGTGCTGCTCTGAAATGGCATTGCTCTTCTGATGTGTGATATGTTGGCATCTCACTGTTTATTGTCTTTTTATACCTGTAGGAAAAAACACGTGATGGGGACGGTAATGGAAAAGAATATTTTTCTATACTGATTCATAGCTAGGTTAAGATTTTACAGGATGTTCACAGCCAGGAACACTAGGATGTAGTGAGCTTCTTGTTACCCATCTTTCAAGGTGTGTGACCTTGTTGTCTAATTCCCTAGTGAAATTAGCCTGAGCATTCTAGACAGTCAGGGGGTTTTCCTTTAGATTGCAGCTGAAGTTACTGCTACCAAATAGAGGTTGTCAATAAGATAAATATATTTTGTCAGAGGTGGTTCTTTTAATACTGGAAGGAAAGAGGGCATAGTTCCTGAGGCAGAGCCTAAAAACATCAATTTAGGTTTTGCCTCCAAAAGAGCACTAAATACATGTTTAATTTTAACCACATGTGCGTTCCCATCTTGATTCAACACCACGTTTAAGCATGAAGCACATGCTTAACTGGGATTTAAAAATGTACCCTTAGAGTTAAGTACATACGTGTGTGCTTAAAACCAGAGAGATAAAACCGCTCATGTTCTGAGCATGTATTTAACCATCTTCTTGCCATTGTGCATACGAAAATGGAGCGCTTTGTTACAGTAAAGGCTGCTCTACTTCCATGGAGAGCACTACAGTGGTCCAAAGACATGTGCTGAGAGTGCTTGTTTCACTGCAATCCTCTGAAGTAAAGCCTGGGGTGCGGAAAATAGATGGCAGGAAGTAAACATCTGGTTTCATACCGAATTGTTCCTACAGGATAGATATTTTCCCAACTTCAAATCCTGAAAAGGCAACCTTTGAAAGAAAGAAACTCAATGCAAAAGCCAACGGTGAGAGCACAGAGTTCAAAAGAGTGGAGGAGACATTTTATTTAGGAAAAGGGAGGAGGTGGGACGTCCACCCAGAACTGGTGGCTGTAAAAGTAACACCTTGTCTGATGGGTGTCTGAGGATTTGGGGTGAGTTTTTGCAGCAACAGTGGACACTATGCAAAGCGTGAGACAGAAAACTCAGTGAAGACCCACAGAGTCACTGATTTGTCAGAATTGATGGTGGTACTGGTAACTGAGGATGAGCACATCACATTTGACAGTGGGCTCAAGTGGAGGTGAAATTTAGACAGAAAAGAGTTTGTAGAGTGAGGCTGCAGAGTGTATTCTCACCCTGTAGAGTGAGAACATAATCCTCCTGCCTTGCATATTCGTCCACATGACACAATAGCGGGAGAGCTTCCAAGGTACTTATTAGCCAAAAGTGTGAATGTTGGCCAGATGGTTTCTTTGAATTCTGAATAGTCAAGAGGAACAGGCCTGTGATTTATTGTGGGTTCGGTAAGATACGCCGCTACAATAGGCTTTGCTGCTGTTGTTTGGTCAGCTATGGTTGCAAGTTCCTGCTGCTCTTGCTTTGCTAAATCCAGCTGCCTTGGGTGAAATGGTGGAGTTACCAGAAGCCAAACCAGCAGTAGCCAGACAGCTGAACAGATTGTCTTGCAGTTCTTTGAACTGTCTCATTGGTCATTTGAGTATCTACTGCCAAATTGGCTGTAGCATCTTCCTTTAGGTCATTAGCAAGTACAGCTAGCTGAAACGAAGAGTTCTTCTTTAAAAGAAGAATCCAGAAAACAGTGCTAAATGGATTTCCTGAAAGTTGAGGTGTGGACTTGGGGTAGTTCTTCCCCAAAAGTTTTGTCATCCATGGATTTTATTTTCTCTTTACATGAAGTTTTTTGATTAACTGTACCAGAATGAAAAATTTGGTTTTGTAACCTGTATTGCTGGTTTACACACACGTTTAAGACTTAGTTCTATGATGGCCTGTTCACCCTTTCAAAAGACATTTACAGAGCTGACAGAGTCCTTTGTTCTCAGTTCACTGATTTAGTCCCCACTACCTGCTTTTGCTGACCAAACTCTCTGAAATGTAGAATTCCCTAAGATTTTCTGACCGGCTTCGTAGCAGTAAACACACTAACATGCACAGCAGTCCATCAAACACCCCAGTTTTCCATCGAATACTGAAAAATGTTATTACTTTTGATAATACTCAAATTATGATGTGAAAGATGCACCTGAATTTACTCTTTCAACACGTGTATTTCCTTGTCTGTGTTTACTCTATGATTATTCAAATCCTGCACAAATAAGTGCGGGCAGAGTACATGCAAAGGGCTGGAATTCTAAACTGGCAGCATTCGCAAGCCAGCGGACACTCACCTGCCATAGCTTAGATTGCCATGTTCACTCCAGGGCTGGCAAGAGCAGAAATTACCAGGGATAATTTATAGGAAACAAGGTACAAACCCAGGTAAATCCCACTGAGGTCTAAGTTAGATTGAATTCGGTGGTTTGCTGCAATCTTCACAACAACCTGTGTGAATAGTGCTCCTATTTTTCTATTTTCTAATCTCTGAAATAGATTTTCTTATAACAGGCTTCCTCTTACGATTCTATGAGAAGTTACTTCCATTTTTTCCTATAGCCATCTTTAATTTCCAGTGGTAGAATCATAACAAACTACTAATCTCTCACTGTAATAAACTCCCAGAAATCCTCCCATTGCTTTCAACTGTGTTCCAAAATTTCTAAATTTCTATGTAAAATCCATTTATGATGAAGGAAAGCATGTTCCAAACAAATTTTTCTACTTTATTACATACTGTTGTACTACATCAAAATCTGAGCCACGGGTCACCTAAATACACTATTTGAACTGGAAAAATGCGTATTTTATGCAGTGGGTTCCCTGCTTCCATGAAGAGAACACAGGAACGACCATTATTCTAAAAAATCTCACAGTTTTTGTAAGGCAAAATAAAGTTTGTGACTCTTTACGAAATATTCACTAATACAACATTTTTTATGGAGTTGATCGGTGAACGAGTATCTCAACCACTCCACCTGCAATTTCAGATGTGTTATTGATTTTGACTGGTTATAGAGATCAATATATATATATATAACATGTTGTGCTGGGTTCAGTCACGTACACATGTACATACAGATCTCAGTATATATGTAATACGTACATATATATCTCTCCATAAACACATGATTACATGTATCCAATGTAATCTTTCCTTTTCCTGAGTGGATGAACCAAGACCTAATTCCCAGTTCAGTTTAATATGGAATTTGGTTCCCTCCAAAACACTAAAACTAGTTTTCCATGACAATTATTATTAATTCTAGTAGATTTTCCTTCCTCATATTCATCCCAAGTAACCAACTTCACTTTGGCCACATATTTATAGATTTTTTGGGCATTTTTCACATCACTTTTCTCTTTGTTTTCCCCTGCTGCTGTGGCACTCCACCTAGCACAACAGAGATAGCTCGATCTAACAAAACCTCTGATGAGCATGCCAGAAAAAACACTGGTAAAATTATGGGCTGGTCGCTGGTGAAGCAGACCTTCTCCTAGATCTAGAATTAATGTACCCGTGTCTCCAGTTCATGGTATTTAAATCAAATGTATGACTTTGTGCTCAATCTCTTTGTTAAGCACAAAGAGATGTGCTTTTTTTGAGAAGTTAGACTATATCCTAGGCTGTTCATAGAAAACTCTGTTGCACTTGAAACAAAGGTTGAAATTTCTATCACACACTGTGAGGTTTAATAAAAGGGGCTTAATATGGAAATGAAACAAATCTAGCATTAGAAAAATAAGCAGAATCAAAATCCATTTAACTGAAACCTGAAGCTCTTTATATTTAAATCATAATACACTTACAGTAGCAGCTTCGCTAAAAACTGTCCTTGTCAGAGATAGCCCTTTATTCTTTCTTCTCTACTGCTTGTCAAGTAGCTAATTCAAGTAGCTAATTGTGAAAATAACTAATCCAACCACCACGTATTCCTTCAATTATTTTCTTCTTCATCCCTTTTCTATTCTTATTCCCATGTATTTTTTTCCCATCATCTTTTAATTAGATTATAAGGACAAATAATGTATGTCAGCGCACAGTACCCAACCCCGAGAGTCTCTGATGATCTTTATGCATCTGGGCTCAAAAATAATGTATAATAATAATAACACCAATATGTTCTTCATATATATTATTATAATGTGTAATAATAATTTTCCACCATCAATGTAGAGACTTCAAAGAACATTCAATATGTTAAATAATACTATTTGGGCGAATAAACTATTAAATCTCATAAACTCTCTAAAAGGGTCTCTCCATATGAGCCAAGAAAATGCCATCTATCTCGGCATTTTTTAAGCAGGCTGCAATGATGTTGTGAACTTGCTTTAAAACACTTTTTTGAGTGAAAACTATGAGAGTGGAGACTCTTGTATAAAAGGAATATTAGAGACAACATAATTCTGGTTGTCGGAACCTGACTTCAGCTGGGTAAAACTGGATAGGAAGACTCTTGCAGACCTACACAAAGCCCTTTGGTGGTTTACTTCACATATTAAGAAAAAAAACAAATCTAGGAAGCTATTTTTATGATAGTTGGCCTTGAGTGTAAGCATATCACCTCCAGTGAATTAGCCATCACGAAGGTTTTTAATCAGTTAGTCATTCAGCAGCTGCATGCTTGTATTTTTTTCAAGAAGAGCGTCACTTTGAAAGGAGTTTCCTATTTTTGCAAGTGAAGAACAAGCATCTTTGATTTCAACAAACCCAAGTAACTAAGATATTCTTCTACGATTAAATTTCTAGGCAGAAAGAATATAAAATCTCCAATTGGATACATTTTCCTTAGCATTCTTCCATTACTGATTCAGCCAATTTGTTCCTGCGTGAATTGTGACACTTGTCCCACCTCTCCGAACACATTAGCCGCAGCACGTTAGCACCACCCTGTAGATGGAGAGCTGTTGGTGGCTTGAGCCCAGGCTCCATGTGCTAAATCTTCTTCCGCTGTTTCTTTAGAATAATTTTTCTTGATTGAAATTATTCGGAAGACAGACAGCTGTTACGTAGAAACTGAGGAAAATGGTAACTTTTGGAAATACTGAACTACATATTTTATTTCCAATGATATTTGGGAAATGACTGTAGATATTCCTGTTGACTATTGGCATAAGACACAAAAACCTTCCATGGAACCCTTTCCTACCTTAGAGGTCAATAAGATTCAAATTCCCAGTGCTTCCCAGAAAAAGGTCCATAATATTTAACTCAGTATCTGCTAGAATTATCTAAAAGACTTCAAAATCTTAAGTTTCTATCTAAATATCACCATTTACATGCAACAGACGTTTGAAACACCAGTATGACTTGTAGAATTTGCAAGCTTTGTCCTACCTTTGCACAGATAAAAACATTCATTCAATGCCAAAAATACAGACAAAACTGGTAATGAGAATAGTCATAGAAACTAAAATGTTCACATCCGAGACGGAAGCAGTACTCAGAAGTTTTAACGTGCTCAATCTGGGGATGATCTCTGCTTAAAGAGCTGGCACAGCAAATCATCAGTGTATCGAACAAGTAGTCCCAGCATACTGCTGCAGCACGGCAAATGTGGACATCCTGTAAGAAAGGACTAGCAGCCACTGAACCATTAGCTTGGCTTTACAATAGAAAGTTTCTGAATAAGTTTTGAAGAAAATAATAATTAAGCACATGGACATAAGTGGGAGAAAGACTTACGAAAAACAGGTCATGTTAGACAGATCTAATGTTTTCTTCTGTTAGGAAACCTTATAATTTAAGCAATCTAGATCTAGCATGATTAGATTTCAGAAGTGTTTGATAATCTAACACAGAAACAGTGTTAGCTACCTTGAAAAAACATGGTATTTAACTAAGAAAAGAGGAGCTGACAGTAAGTGTTCAGAACTGGTTGAATATAACCCACAATGTTCATCAAAGATTAGTGCTGGAATTGATCTTACTGCTTATTTCAACATTACAGTAAGGGGAGGAGTACGATAATGAAATGTTCCAATGACAAATGAAGGGAGGTGACAGCAGTGACAGGAGCATCATACTGGAAGATCTGCTCAGTGAAGACCAAAGCAATAGAAAGGATATTAGGTTTTATAATACAGAATGAAAAATATACTTAGTGAGTGACTCAGCTTATCTAACAGAGCCATCCAAAATGCAGGCCTCAACTCAAAAGCTGCTAGATAGGGAATGCTCCAGAGCGTCATTCGTCATGGCTACTCTTCACACCTCTTTCAGAGCTAAGGATCCACGCCAGGCCTCACCTAGATTAGGTAAAATGAGACTACCAGTTTGATAATCATAATAGAAAGGCCATAACCTGACCAGACACCAGTTAGATATAATACAGGAGAATGATCTGGACTTACTACTCAATTGCAAGACAAATATCAGTTTTCAATATGATGCAGTTGTAAGAAACCAAAGGGATCCTGGGATTTGATCCAGGTTATTTCTAGTAGATTTCGGCAACTGTTAATTGCGTCGTACAAGATGCTACAAGGGCCATGCTTGGGGCGCTGTATGCAATTCTAGTCAACCTGCTCTGAAAAGGTGGATTTAAGATGAAAAATGGGGCAGGGAAATGCTACCTAGAAGTGAATGGAGAATCTATCCAGTGAGGAACTTAATGTTTATCCTACCATGATTAGCATTATTATTCGCAAGCAAACACAAGAAAAAAAGCACTACTTCAGTTATAGGATGATACTAATAACAAAATATTGTCATGTTTATGTTTACATGAGAAATTAAAATACTTTTTATGGATCAAAGGACGAGTTTCTGAAGCGGATTTCCAAAGAGCATAAAATTCCAGTTAGTTTTAAGACGCTTCTCGCACTTTATGGAAGAACCTACATGGTGTGTTCTTCTGACATAATATGGGGTGATCAAAAAATTTTATCTTCCATATCTGAAATAAGACTTTAAAGTTGAATTAAAACATTAGTTGAAAATTTGACTTATGAAACATAAGGACATTAAACATTTTCCAAAACCCATTCAGAATTAAACTTTGGAAATACATCTTTTATGAAAAGTTATGTTACGATGTTATCTCACAGCTCAAAGCTGTGTTTCCCTTTACTCTGAAAACAGGATTTGCCTTCAAACATTACAATGAAGTTGCATTTGAACTGGCAAATCTGATCTCCATCCAGTTATAGTTATGACTACTCACAAATTCCTATTTAGAAAAAAGAACAGATAAGATATAAAACTCGAAGGAAGAAGAGAACAGTTTGTCTCATACATATACGATGCTGATTACATTCAAAATCTAAAGAGAAATAACCTCTATTACCCTAAGAAAGGGGTTGGTCCTGCAAAACACACGCCATGTCAGTGATGACACTCATCAGCACAATGAATTCGTCCACAAGCCTAGACACTTCACATATATTTTTGTTTGTGTTAGTGTAAAGTGGACATTTTAGGTGGTTGGTCTCATTCCAAGCGTCTCCTGCCTTCATTTGTCAGTTTTGTGAGGAAAGCTGTAAATTGTATTATTAGAAGTAGAATATTTTGCTGTACTTTAGTCAGAACTAGATGAAAAGCAGTAGACAGTACCAATAATGTTTGTTCTACTGGCTTTTCACTAAGCTAATCGGCCATGATACACCTCCAAATAACACTTCCCTATCATTTAATGGAGAAAAAAAATTAAAAATGTTTCCAGGGGAAAAACATTTTTTCCAGATGCTGTTTCTTTAGGAAATATTAAAGATATCCGCTGAAATCTTTATAAGAAATCGCTTTATTGCACATTTTGTATTCTTAGCCAAGCTGTCATCACAACCTCTGTATTTCCATAACCACCTACACATGCCCATTTATTTAACTGAAATCAATGTACAGAACTAACTTCAGTATAGTTTGACTCCAAAAGAAATTTTTGCATGCTAAACCTAAATGGCAAAAGAAACCCCATAGAAAATCTCTTTTGAATAAAAAAATAGCATGTAGAACAAGACATTGAATGGAATACTACTTCTTTTTTCAATATTTTTGTAGGTTAAAATTCACTTGTGTGGATTTTCCCCCCTTACAGAGCACACTGTATGTGCTTGCATGTATTTTTACTGTGAATACGAAACGTCCGTTGTACCTATTGGCCTTTTTCCAAATCCACCGTCTTCTCCCTAATGGACTAAGGTATTTCATACCAGTTAAAACCCTGCAGTATGTCCTAAAATGATGACATTTTGTTTTAATTGAAATCAAACATACTTTTCCATTAGGGAATAAGAAAGTAAACCAAATTTTAATAAGAATTCACGAAAGTACAGAAAATACTTTCTCTCTCCTATCCTCTCCTTCCATGGAAATCCGAAAACAAATATTTTTGAGGCACTAGGTGACACTTATTCTTAGTTAAACTGTACTGAAATTAGTGAAGTTATATTAAGTCTTAATTTTGTTTCTTTGTTTCTGTGGAAATGAGACCAAGCTGGACACATACACTACTTATCATAAGCTTCACAGTATGTTCCTAGAGATTTAGGCTGTCTTCAAGGCCAGGCTGGATGAGGCTTGGAGCACCCTGGTCTAGTGAAGGGTGTCCCTGCCCATGGCAGGGGGCTTGGAACTAGGTGATCTTTAAGGCCCCTTCCAACCCAAACTATTCTATGACTCTATGATTTAGCCTCTACAACAAAGTTTATTGATAAAGGGAATCTACTCTGAGTAGTACCTTCAGCTACTTCTTGGTACGGTGAAACTGGTTTTGGAAAGAAATGGTTCTGAGCCAATTAAGAGCTCAATTGCTACTGGTTAGATGTTAGAAAATAGATTGCATTGCTCCCAACTGCAATTCTGACCATACACTCAGAACTTCAGTTAGCAAGGTTAACTAAAAATGAGGTTTGGGGTTTCAGACCTCAGGCCTCATATTACAGTGCTGATCTCTTGTGACAGGAAACATGAGCACAGAATTAGCTCTATCCCAACTAAAACTGGCCCAGATAATCATTATGGAAGGCTACAGAGACAGCGTTTTCCACAACTACTGACAATGCAGCACTGACTTGTGCAACCTTCTCTGACCAGAGTGCGCTGGACACTTACACACTCTGTTAGAATGCAGGGAGAGGTATAAAAACTCCAGACACTCCTGAAGACACCAGTAAAAGCATTTGGATCTACAAAGGCCAAATTTTCTTCCTCCAGTTCATCCCCTCAGACTTCCGTCACTGAAGACAGCAGCAAGGATTTTGAGGCTCCTCCTAGGAAATTTCTTGGTTCCTCCTCTTTGGTGCCAGAAGTTTTACCATGGTGAAAGTTTTCAGTCCTTACTTAAACCTCCTATTCGTTCTAACAAGAATTTAATTCTAATGAGAATTTTGACCTAATGACTGTGGGATTTAGCTACTAAAAAGATTTATCATTTACACAATGTACTACAGATTCAAGGTTCCTTGCAAATGTGACGTAGCCCATACAAACTTGCGATGAAGAGACTTAAAAACATCTATAACGATAAAATAAACTACAAACTATGGAAAAATAGATATTTAACTATATAATTAAGCCATAAAAATTGTTACTAATGTTGCAAAGTCAAGTGCTTTGACCATAGTTCTGTCCTTTTGCTTTTTTCCTTGTTTCCTGATTATAACAAGGAAGCACAAAGGGATGTATCAGTACTTGCATGGAAACAATAAGCTTTTTTTGTGCTTCCTTTTCCACTTTTTTGGCATTTTCACACTTTTTGGGGGGGAGGGGAGAAAGAAACAGCTTAGTGGGTTTATTCAATACAATCTATTCAGTTCCACTTTGTTTCACCCCTGCTTCATCACAGAAACTAACGTGGCAGCTCTGGATCAAATCTCTTTACAAGATTAACAGGAGGGAAAAGTAATTAGACTACCTTGGCCCAACATAGTCATCGCCGTTGGGTCACAGATGTGAGGATGCACACTGGTCCCATTGAGTAAGTCTGGAAGCCTCTCATAAGCCTTTTTGATTTCCATTTCCATCCCCAGTTTAGTGTTGAGCAAGTTCCCACCTCACGGGATGCCAACAGGGTTCGGGTGGTTGAGGCACAGCTGAGGAGACATGCTTGGTTCTCCACTATGCTCCATCAACTCTCCGTGGTCTCTGAGCTGAGGCTTCACTCCCGGGCTCTGAGAGCAGTGTGGCCTGAGGCACAGAGAATATTCTAGTGTATTTAAGCAGCTGCAAGGGAAAGAAGCAAATAACAATTTTTACGGGGTTATAATTCATCCAACCTGAATCCTGACACATCTCTAGCATTGAAGGTGTTAGACTTTTTCCCCAAAAAACACCAATAGTTACTTTTTCACAGGCATGTGTTATGTAGGCTAAAAATACATGCCACTACCATCTCTGCAACAAACGCTCCTAAGGCTTTTTCTTGGAACAGCTCCGTGATACATGGACTTCCATGGACTATTGGCACGGCTGCACACGAGCGGTGAGTTCAGGTACGGTGCAGCTTTGCAGAGCACGGCCCGAGTGTCCTGGCATTAGTCTATCTTAAAGAAATTCATCAGGTCTTATCTTTTTGTTTCTGACCTCAGGAAAACTGTTGACGTGCTTTTCTGTTCTGGTGGTTTAGCACTCAATATCTGAAACACCATTATGAATAAAGTGTAATATTTTATAGATGTGTGTGGCCTCCAGTTCTCTGCCCATATTCGGTCTTAAACAGCAAATAAGTGAGGGGGAAACAACGGCAAGGTGTTATCTCCAGGCAGAACACAGATAAGTTCTCTATTCGGAGCCAAAAATATCCAGTTTTTTAAAATTACTGCACGTTGCTCAAAACATATCCAAGCGAAGGCAGGCAACACCCATGGAAGGAGTCATTGGCAATAACGTTGTGGTTTTAGCCTCATTCCTTTAAAAATGACTCACCAGAAACAAAGGCTCAGAAAAGATCTCTGTCTTAATTATTGTCCTGGCCCCAACACGGCTCTTTTTATCTGCTTGTGCAGAGCCATCACGCGAGGAACTTGCTGAGCAGCACAGCCTGCACCCTTCTCCCCTGATCCCAGCCTGCCACGAGGGAAAAAGTACTGCTGCGGGGCGAGGTGTGGGATGCTGCTGCCCGCACTCCACTGTGGCTGAGCACGGCCAGGAAAGATCTGTGAGAAGAAGCCTCTCGTGGACACACCGACAGGAGAGCCAGGCAGCAGCAGCCATTCCAGCCGCCCCGCTTGTGGTGTTGGACAGGAAAGCATCAACACTGCAGCTGCATCCAACTTCTTCAACAAACATTTTTGACACAGGCATTAATTACTTCATCACATGCCATTTTTTTCCAGCCCCTGCCCAGTCCCGCGCATGGATCGGATCATGCTCACTGCGTAAACTGCTACGCGGCCGCCTGTTTAGTCACTGTCGTTTGGTGCATGGCCCTAGGACGCGCTAATGGCACCGTATGCAGGCTGTGCACGCGACGCTGCCAGAATTACCAATTGCCACGTGGGTTCTTTCATGGCATCCGTTACGGTAGCAACACAGCGCTTCGTATCATTGATCCATTTATTTTCAAAATACTCTGATAAAATTTCCAAAGCCCTAAAAAGTATCCACTGACCATGTGCATGTTCAACTTTTTCACGGGTTTATGATAAGGCCACATTTTGATGGATTTTTATAGGAACGAGAAGGGACAATATCACGCCCCCAAACTGGAACAAAACATAGTCTAGTACTTTGTTATCCTGCTATTAAAGTCTACAGACAGGGTGAAAAGATTTCTTTGGAGATACACAGTTAACAGACACATTCAGGGACTGGAAGGATTTTGGTCCAGTGCTCGTACTTGTAACACCACTTCCCAACACTTCAGCCAACACCGCATGGTTCCAAATTCTTCACGTGTCTTCTGAGGTGGTAAAACACCCAACTGCCAGCAGCTCCTCCTGGTCCGCAGCAACATCTGCACTTGTGAATTGTCCATACAAAATTCTGTGGCACGCTGAAAACTGAACATATGGGGACAGTATAAAATACAGTGGATTAAAATCACAAAATAAATAATACTGTGGCCAGTACAGCATTTGTGTTATTCCTTTTCCTATTTAATTTAAAAACAAAGCCCCAGAGCCCATTATTAACCGTAGCTTCTGCATTAATTTTCAGTCTGCCAACCTAGTGTACTCCAGAAAGACAGGGTCTTGCTACAGAAACGAACTTCACTTGTGTTACTATGTGTGAAGTCTTACGTGTCACTGTAAATTTACATTTTGTGGTTTATGAATATTTCACTGTTGTGAGGTGAATAATTATATTTACCTCTATTTTCCCTTAAAGTAGTGCATTTTTATATTACTTTAATATCACCAATGCTTCAGTTTTTCTGCTAATATTAAAAATGGATTTAATTATGACTTGATTAATCCTGAATTAAAACCTGATTGATATCCGAACAGGCCAGGCACAAATCAGGTGTAATTTACATCCCTAATTATTACATTAACAATTTCTTTCTTCTGAAACACCGAAATGACACGCCCGGTATAATCATGATGGAGAGCAGCAGCAGGCCAGGAAACGCAGTAAGCTCCAACAAAGTACGCGCTGCACTGGAATAGCTAAGCACAACAGACAGAAATTATACCAAAGAAGCATTTTGAAATTAGGAAACAGGGCTGGGACAGCCCTGCACACAGATTTCTGAGATTTCACCCATCCTCAGGGGGAAGCTGTCCTGCGCAAGGGTCTATGAGCCCCTCAGCAGCTCCCACGCTCCTCTTCCTCTCCGTAACCGGGGAACGAATGTCATCCAAACCAGGACTCACGAGGTCCTATTTTTCCCAGTCTAATATCGACTAAAACTTCATTTCTTCGGTGGTATCTGGAGATCCTGAACACGTTGCTGGGTTAAATAATTAAGTAATGCCTTGCCTCTCCTCTGTGGGCTCATACTATTTTTTCCTCTGCTTTTCTCTGTATTGATTCACTTGGGGGGGGGCGGGCGGAAATCCTGCCTTTTAAACAATAAGCAATTTGGCACCGGCCCTGTCTTTTCTTTGTACCATGTATAGTGCTAAGACCACTGTGGGTGCCAAGGGAATAATAACTCACAGATAAAACAACTTCAATAATAGAGGGAAATGGCTGTGCCTGGAGCCCTACCAGCCTGCCGAGTCCCCTGACACCCGGCTCGGGGGTACAGTGAATGAGGAATCCTCGCCACCACCAAAATCTCCACTCTCCCCTGGTTCTGTGACCCTTGCCATGCTCCAGACCCTGCCACTCTGTACCTTTGCCATCAGGCAGAGCTGCTTGGCTCCTCTGCAGCCTCTCACCCTCTGAAAGTAACCGATGTCCCTTCCAGGGATGATACCCTAGGGCTTGCACTGCCCTGGGTGCCAGCCAGGGCCGGGGTGGGCTGTGGGACAGGGCTGGCCACCCTGCAGCGGGGTAGGAGCCAGGCCCCTGTGGGGCGGGCAGCCAGTCACCAGGCCCTGTCAGCTCTGGCTGTCCTGAGCCACCTCCCGGCCTGCCCCCAGCCAGGAGCTCCATTTTGGCCCAGGCTTTCTGAGATGCAGCTGAGGCAGGGGGTGTCCTGCTCTCACAGCCCCAAGGCCCTTCCTTGGGTGGCCTCAGGCCTCACTCCATCCTGACCTTTGGGGTCAGCTGTGCTGGCAGTGGAGCTGTGGCTGTCACTACCATGCTCTGCCCACCCGCCCCGGGGCTGTGGGACTGCGCCCCATCATCTGCATCATGGCTGTGGGACTTCATGCCATTATCTGCGTCGGGGCCATGGGACTGTGGCCCACAGCTCCCAGCTTGCCTTCTTCGTTCACGGGGCACGCTGCTCTAGCTGCTTTCCTACATCTGCTGTTCATCTACAAGGTGTTCAAAGTAACATCTACGGCGGGGAGCATGATGAAAGGCACAGCCAGGTCCCCATAGCTGTCAGTGGTGGTGTTCAGGGGCACTTCCAGCCTCAGAGACTTGCTGAACTCGCACTCTGGCCATCAAGGCAGTTGATGAAGACAAGTTGGAGCCGATATGCTAAAAGCAGTAATACTGGCCACGTATACTGTACCTTAAAGGTTTCCATCAGCCCTCTGAGGCTGAAATCCTGACTGTGCCCACATTATATGTGCCTTGGATTTCTTCTGGCACCTAAACCCATCGTGACTTACACCCCTGCAGACCACTGCAGCTCTGTAAATACAACCCACGCAGTGTCACCCATTTTATATACCCTCACACCATGTGCCAGGGCCTGTGAACAGGTCCCATCTTCCAAACATGGCCAGGGCAGAAGATGGAGTCCTTGTGGCAGTAGGTGCCACCTCCTCCTGGGAGGATTCCTGTGTCCTTCTTCCTTGCAGGCAGGACGCACAACAGCTTTGCAAAGCTCTTCTGGGAGGCAGAATCAGGGCAACTTGTGCTCAAGAAAGAGGTACAGAGAAGGGCCTCCTTGACCAGCGTGCAACACGTGACAGAGTCATGGTTGGAGGCACCAAACATGATGCAGATGGAGTCCGCCACTCATCTAGTCCGGGTATCCTCAGAGCCACAGGACAACCTCCATGTTGGCAGGGGTACCGCTCTCTCAGGTGGCCATTTTAGCACCCCTGGCTTTCAGGCTGTGCTGGGAGATGACCTCGTTCCCACCAATGGGTGGCATGCATTGCATTGATATCCTGATGGGCACTGGGAAAATAGCTTCTGGAGCACTGCTGAGGGCGACCAGCACTGACCTGGTCACCGTGAAGAGTGAGCACGTTTATGTATTACATCGTATGTCTGCACCCTATGAGCTTTGGAAAGGCCCTTATCTCTTCACAGAATCATGGACTGGTTTGGGTTGGAAGGGACCTAGTTCCAACCCCCTGCCACGGGCAGGGACACCCTCCACCAGACCAGGTTGCTCCAAGCCTCATCCAGCCTGGCCTTGGACACTCCCAGGGATGGGGCACCCACAGCTTCTCTGGGCAACCTGTCCCAGTGCCCCCCACCATCTCCGGGAAGAATTCCTTCCTGATGTCCAATCTAAATCTCCCTGCTTTCAGTTTAAACCCACTATCCCTTGTCCTGTCACTACAGGCCCTTGTAAAATACACCCCACGCCCCCTTTCTTGCAGGCCCCTTCAGGTATTGGAAGGGTGCTTTGAGGTCTCCCCGACTGCAGCGTGTTTGTGCATGGTGCATCATGGAAAAAAGGGAACTTTCCGGTCCTGGAGAGGATCAGGGAGAAGTGAAAATGTGGCCTGGGATGCAGAAAGCTGGAAGTTTTATGGGGGGTGTGGGTGGACAGGCTCAGGCATGGAGCCTTCACCATCTCCTTGGCCCCACAGCAGCATGCGGGTGCCTTCGTACTCGGGTTCCAAACGGTTTACATTTATGGCACCTTTACTTTTCTGTGACTGCTTTCAGGTTTACCCCCTGTAGGCCCAGCAGAGTGACGCGGGTGCAAGGGAGCCTCTTGCTCGCTGAGGGTCTCTCACCAGCCTTGAGCGAGCTGCAGGGGGAAGGGCACGTGCTCCGCAGCTCTCCTACCCCAGCCATCCAGAGCAGCACCCCGCTTGGAACGACTCACCCCTTCCAGGCCTGAGCCCTCCTTCCCCCTCCTCGCACCCCCACCCCCCCGGCGTTGCTCCCTCTTCCCTTTCCCATTCACTCCTGTATTTTAATTTTCAGGAAGTTTGTGCCCCAATCCCATTATATTTTTTAAAACAATCAAAACAACCCCCCAGTAACCCGGCATGCGGATGCTCGCAGCAGCCTGCAAACCCTAAGGGGGAATGGGGGGGGGGGGGGGGGCAAAGCAATGCGCCCCCCCCGACCCCCAAGCAGAGGGGTGCCCCCCTCAGCCCCCCGTCCCTCCGCACCGCCGCGGAGGGCGGCGCGGTCGAGGAGGAGGAAGAGAGAGGCAGGAGGGGGCCCCCCCTCCATCTTGGTCGCCCCGCGCCGTCCCGCCCGCCTCCCTCCCTCCCTCGTCATTGTCTGCGAGCGGCGGCGGCGGCGGCGCTTATAAGGCGGCGGGCATTGCCCGGATGTGAGCGGCTGGCGATGTGTCTTCCAGGGAAAGATGCTATTATCCGCGTCTCCGCGGGGGAGGCCGTGGTGGTGAGGAGGAGGAGGAGGAGAGCGCTGTAAACTTGGAACAAGTTTGGGACGGGCGGCTCCGCGCTCGCTCTGGGGGTTTTGCCTTTTTTTTTTCCCCTTTTTTTTTTCCTTTTTTTTTTTTTTTTTTTTTTTAAGGAAGGACAGAGGGGAAAGTCCCCGAGCCGCCACGGCGCTCGCAGTTTGTCAGTCACCATGTGTTTGTAAAAACAATAGAGGGAAAAGTTGTCGGACCTTTTTTTTTTTTTAAAATTTATTTTTTTGCCTTTCTTTTCCCTTTTTTTTTTTTTTTTTTTTGGCTGGCTGGCGTCTCGGCTGTCTGGGTGGGGGAGCTGGTGGCGGGCGCTTGGTGGTCGGGAGCCCCAAATCCCAACAAAGCCAGGTGTAGGGTGGCTGTAAAGCTGTGGAGTACCCCGGAGCAGGACTGACACTTACAGTACTTTTTCGTGGTTTTGGAGGGTCACACACGTGTGAGATAATAAAGCACTTTGGCAGAAGATTCCTCTCTTCTTCTTTTTGTTTTTGTTTTTATTTTTGTTCCTTTTAAATTTTTTTTAACCCCCCTTTGGAATATTGTGAACATATTTGTGGCCATTTAAGGTAAAGTTCCAATTTGCTGTTAGAGTAACTTGTCTGTGTTTTTTTTTTTTAATTATTATTTTTTTACTTCTTTACAAATTGTCGATCCCAATGTGTTACTTAAGAAAGGTGCAAGTTATTCGGTGTGTAAATGCCACTGGAAAGTACACGGTGTGTGCGCGCACAGGATTGCTCGCGTGTATAAATCCATACGGTGTAGTTACACGGGGGAGATCCTACACTAAGGTGCAAACGCTGAAACGTGCGAACTCTGTACTTTATTTCCTACCGGAAAATGAAGTCGAACTAGTTTATTTGTGGAGTGTGTCGGGCCTGCAGTGGCAAAATGCAAAATAAAAAGTGTAACATGTTGGGGGGGGGGGGGGGGAGGGGAAGGGGGTGGCATCGTCCCCAGAAACTCGATTTTTGCAAAGTTTGTAGATCGAAAAACCTCGGGGTTGAAATTTAGCTGTAGGCACCGGGGGGAGGATGGGGGGGTGGTTACCAACAAATCAAAGCTGAATTATTAAGGAAAAAAAAAAAAAAAGACGGGATAATGCAAGGGGAAAAATATTGTTCCTCTTGGCAAAGTCTCCGCATCACGTGTATTCGCAGCCTCGTATAAACTCGCTTTGCCATGTGTATGTGCTCGAGCTGGGGAAATTTAAAGTATAATCCCTGCAAAAGTGCGGCGCGGGCGGGAGTCGGCGGCTGGCCGGGATCCGCAAGCTCCATGATCGGCGGGTAGGGAGGCGGCGCCCGGCCCCGCGCGGCGCAACGCGGCGCGGCTCGGCAGGGCCGGGGGGCAGCGGGCGGGAGCGCGGGGCCGGCCCGGCGGTGGGTGGTGGGGCGGCCGCCGCCGCGCTGGGCTCCGCTCCGCGCCCCTTCCTTCCCTTCCCCTTCCCTCCCCTCCCCCTCCGGGCGCTCGGAGGGAACCGATGACTCCGCATAGGCCCGAACGGCTCCCGGGTCGTTGTTATTAACCCCGCTCCCTCCTCTCCGCAAATTAGGAATTGGGGCTAATTGTCAAAGGCTGCTCGCTGCTTCCCTCCCGGCCCGCCACCCCCGCCCCGCGCCCCTCCGCACCGGCGCCTCCGTAGCCTGGGACTTTGCATCTCTCTCTGTTTTTGCATTGCTGTTATCGCTCTTTGCCGTTTCTGCCTTAAACGCTACTTTGCGTGGAAGAAGGAGAAGGGAAAAAGTTGGGAGCGGATGGCTGTAGTTTCTTCCCTGGGATCCTCATTCATTCCTCGCTGAACCTCCTGTTGCATAGATGATGCTCGGGGAGCGAGGCTGCGTTTTTCTCCTCCGGATTTGGGTTTAGAGTGGATGTTGCCGGGTTTCGATCGCCTCTTTGGAAATACAATATCGCTTTTTCTTTTTTTTTGGTTGTTGTTGTTGTTTTTGCTGCCCCTCCATCTTTTTTCCCTCCCTTCTTCTCAACTACCCACCCCCCCACGACCCCCCACCTCCCTCCCCCCCGTTTTGAAAAATCCGATTGTGTTTCCTGCAAGGCTCGGGACTGGGTTTCTGATTGCGGTTATTTCCATGTTTCTAGGTTTGTGTGATTTTGCTAAAATGCATCACCAACAGCGAATGGCTGCCTTAGGGACGGACAAAGAACTGAGTGATTTACTGGATTTCAGTGCGGTAAGAAACAACGGTGGAAATTAACAACAGCTGTAAAAAAAAAAAAAATCTTCTAGCTGATCTGTTAAACTGAAAAAAAAAAAACAACCAAAAAACCAAAACCAAACCAACAAAACCAAAACTGTCATCTAAGTGCATTGGGCAATTTTTAATCAGCAGCTAGAACCATGGTAAATATCTTTTCGCTTAAAAAAAATAATACAAAAATGAGAATATTTTTATTCTTTCTTGCTGTATGCGATGGGAGATGCAATTGTGTTCGCAGCTCATTTGAATGTCTTGGATGTCTAAAATAATGCGTACAAAAAGAGACGCCCCTAAAACCGAACATTTCTCATCATTAGTTAATAACAATCTCTAGCACTTTTATTGTGCTTTACGTTTATAGCGTTGTTGGCACATGAACTAATTAATTGCTAATTAGTTGCTTATATTCTATTTTCAGTTCTTCCCTTGTTTCATTTTTTGGCACATGGAAAGTGCAAAGAAATCCATGACTGTCTCAGTTTTAAAGTTTTCCCTGAAATCTCATATGGCTTCTGCTGGCGTTAAAGCTGCTCCAAGCTTTCCCGAAGCCCCCCCAGCTAGACGGTGCTTTTTTTTTTTTCTTGTTTTTTCTTTTTCTTTTTTTTTTTTTTTAAGAGAAAAAAAAAAAGTACTTTTTCTGTCTGTGGGCTGCTCCTGGCCAGGCTGGTTTGGAGGCCGAACGTTAATCCGGACGTGTGCACTTGTCTAGTTTTGTCAGGCTCCCCCTCCCCCTCCCAACCCCTTCCTTCCTCTCCCCATTCCTCCCCCTTCCCCCCCCCCCCCCCCCCGCCCCCCAATATGCCAGAAGTATCTCTCTATCCAGTTATTTATTTATTTCAGGGGAGAATTCGGCGTGCTGGGAGATGCAGCATGATGTTCCTAAAGACCAGCACCACCCCGCAAAAATCCTGACCCCCCCTTTGTAAATGGGTCTGCTTCAGGCTGGTGCTGCTGCTCCTCCAGACTTTGCTTTGGAGGAATGGCTTGGGGAAGTTTGGCCAGGAAACGTAGCCTGAGGCAGCTTTGCAGCCCCCTCTTTGCTTGTTGCACTTTTTTCCATTTGTTCCTTCGCTTTTTGCAGGCTCTGACTCAGGGAAGGTGCGTGTTATCCACTAGACACGTCGAAGAAGAGAGAAACCAATTAGGGTCGAAATAAATGCTAGGGAGAGAGAGAGGGAGCGAGAGAGAGGGAGAGAGAGGGGGAGAGGGAGAGAGCCTTGCTTCAAATTGCTCTCGTGTTAGAGATGAAATGAGAATTTAGGGCAGGTGGCACTTTGCATTATTATTTTTTGGGTTCCCACATGACAGGCAAATCCTAAACCGGGATGGAAATGGACATTGCTACACTTATGGCCAAGGTTTCAACAGCAAAAACAACTTTTTATTTTCCGCCTTTGTCAGCGCTGAGAGTTGGAGAGGGGACCGAGCCCCGTTTCCCAGCCTGGATACGGCTGCTGGGGACCGGGATGGCTCAAGCTCCTCGGGAAGCGAATATTGTTTGGGGAGCTAATGAGCCTAATGAAACCGTGATGCTGGTGGTGAGGGGTTGGTGGGGGCTGTAAGAAATACTGACTCGTTTTCAGGTCTGTGGGGGATGATGTTTCATGGTAGACAAACTATTAACGTAGTTCCCAGCGAACGTGGAAGGAACTTTTGACTAACAGTGGACTCGGGAATCTCTTGTTTTCCAGTAGTGATGCCTTTTTGGTTCTTTTTCAGATGTTTTCACCTCCTGTGAGCAGTGGGAAAAATGGACCAACTTCCTTGGCAAGTGGACATTTTACTGGCTCAAGTAGGTCAATTTTTTGTTTCGTACGTACTTAAATTGTTGTTAGTTATTTATCCATAGGCGTTACCTTTGTTGTCGTGTTTATCTCTTCTGGGGAGCAGATTCATTCAGACTTGAGAGGAATTATTCCTAAGCGCTGGCTGCTATTATTGTTATTTCCACAAGCCTGGGACATTTTCACAGTATTTCCACACATTTATGCTATTAAAAAAACCAAACGCCTGAACTTCTCTGTGTAATTGTACAAGGTGAGCTAGTTGAAATCTTTTTCTTTTTTAAACTGGAGATTTTTTTTTTTACCATTTCAGATGTTCTCTTTTGTACGTCAGAAATGATAACCAAAACATCTCTCATGAGAATGAATTTTGTGAATAAGAATTGAAGGTTGCTTAAATGAAATAACTGAATAAGCAAGTATCCGAGTAGAAATACCCAACCTCTTCCAGGAAAGGAACTCTTTAGGGTTAAAGATTTGTTTGCTGAGGGAAGATTTTTTTCAGTGAATTAAAATCTTCAGGCTGCTTTCTTTTCCTGGAAATTAGAGCATTTTCCTTCTAAATATTTGACTGCTTTTGTAGAGTCCCTGAAATTTTAACTGGAGGATTTGTTTGTGTGTTTGTTTATATGGTTGTAGTAGTACTATATGGGCAACTTCTGCATTCCATAAAAACAGGAGTCCCGTTTGATGACAAAAGAAATATCAGAGCTCTTTGCGGTAGAACATATGTCTACAATAATTGTCTGGCAACTGAAGTTTTATATAGAGGCTTTTATATGCCTGACAAATTAGGAGTAAAACTAGCAGAGGTCCTTACGCATTTGAAATTTCCTTGCTCCTCTGTTAAGTTCCTGTGAGGGTTCCCTGCCTTGCGGATGTGGTGTTTTGGACAGGACACAGAATACATCCCCGGGGTTGAGAGTTGCGGTGTTTTAAAAGCTCAGGCAATCACACATACCGACGCACTGTATGTAGTATTGTTACACACGGAGTACTGTTCTGAATCAGATGGTGAATTTGGGCAAGTCGTAGCTGCAGACTGCCAGTGGATATCTAGATGTAAGCACGTCACTGCATGGAGTTTCACACCCGGCATTTGCACTTTGTGCTCAAAGGCACCTCTTCTGTGTGTTCACTAGCCATTTTTATTAAATGCACTAGTACGTCTCGATTTCCAAAACAGGACTCCCTAATGTGAAGGGGGTCTGTAATAAGACAGTAGATAAATGCTGCCTACCTTTATTAAGCTCTCACTTTGTGAATTTTGTTCTAGCCAGACTTTCAAAATAATAACATGTTTTTGTTTCATCTGCACAGATTTGGTTATAGTGTGAATATAGTGACTTGGGAGAATTTTACTGTTAGCTTTGAATAACTTTCCAAACGTAATTTGCCTTATATCTCACAAGCTCAAGATTTTAATCCTATTTTTTGTCATTTTCTGAATTCTGTAATTTTAATAACCGATTTAACTGACTACGTAATATCCACTCTATTTGTTTTCACTGGAGAGAAGGGAAGAGTGTTTGTGGGAGACAAATCAATTTGTCATGCTTCTATACCAGTCAATGCAGCAGCTAACACTTGCTCTAACAGCACTTGAGTAGATAGTTATATTTAATAAACGCATCGTAAACCTCGCGTATGAAGTCATTTTGATCAGAAATAACACGGGACAGGAAATCTGAACAGTGAGAGAAATCGAGGGGTTATATTGATTTTTATTATCTCTAAATCTAAAAGCATTAAGGTAACTTTGACACACCATTTTAGACATGCAAATAATTTAATGAGCCGCAGGAAGTTGGTAATACTAAGATAGAGACCATTTAAAATAACACCTGAACTCTCCCACGCTGTACCAACACGTAAATGCTCGAACACACTGATGGTGGAGGGTGCAGTACCCTGCTTGGTACAGGAACGCATCCTGGGTGGTGGTAGGCTCTTCTAAGGGAAAATCATTTGAATGTACTCTAGGAATACCTTTTTGCTTGGTTATTACATGAGGATTTTTGTAGGGAGTGATCAGTGATTTCCAAAAAGTTGTGGGGAATCTAGGTATGGGTGGACTGCCCCTAACTGCTGCTGCGTGAGGGTGGATGCGTGGCCTGAAGATCCTGTTGCGTGAAGGGGAAGCGTGGCTATTGTTTCCCTGGGCCCTTGCTGGTCAGTCAGCTGGATGTGAGAATCTTCTTCTAAAGAACGTTCCCTGTGCGATGTTATAGCGAGGCAGGACTTGAGAAATTCAGATTTGATACACTAGCGCCCAGACAGCTGCTACCAGAGATGTTTTCTACAACTATACAGAAGGATTAAAGGTAGCTCCGTTAATAATACATGAACACAGTTTATTATTCTAATTACGCATCTTGCTAGTAACGGAGTTTTAGTGATTCGAATGCAGCCTCCTGGACAGATGCCCTTCTGAAGTTTGAGTTGACCTTCTCTTAATGATCCTCTTTTAAAAATTACATTTACTGAGATGAGGAACCACAGATGTCATTCCTCTGCATTAACCCAAAACTTCTCTTTTATAAGGGGGGAGGGCAAAAAAAAAAAAAAAAAGACCCCAAAAAAAAGTAATGCCAAGCAGTGAAGTGAAACTAACTGTAGTGTAGAAAGTGTGGTAATACATCCTGCTTAAAGTCACCTTAATAGCGTTTTACTCATCTAATATATGATGCTCTATTGTGATTTGTAATCTGTGAATGAAAATAAAGTAAAGCCACATTTCCTTTTAATCTTTAATTTCACAAACATGGCTTCTTCCCATGTTAAGAAATGGTGAAGGCTGCAAGGGAGAAAGGAATGTAACCTGAGCCACAGCCGTGACATTCCCATGGAGCATTTTTCACATGAAAGGCTTTTGTCAACCCAGTAAAGGACCAGGAGTTTTTGTTTGATGTTTGCAGGTGTTCAGCAGAGAGCACTAAAACAATTCAGCCAGGCTGGTTTAGAGACTGACCTTAACGGTGGAACTGGTGGAGACTGAAATGATTTTGAAGAAAACTCCCCTGGAGTTACCTCAAATTTATATTGTATTTGTAAAGTGATTTAATACCTGTTACTTAAACTGAACAATACACCTCCAATAGAATGAAGTGGTGGTTTTCTTATTACTTTTTTTTTTTTTTTCCCCTCATCTATTTTTAGGACAATGGCCAAAATAAAATTAATTTTCCCAAATCTTCTGAAATTTTCTGCATATTTCACCTTAGATTCTGCAGCAAAAACATTAGTCGTCATTTTAAGGGTGAGCCATTGTAAAATAAAGGGAAGATGATGGTCACTGGTGCTTGGTTTTTGGGGATGGATTTTGAAGCAGATTTTCAACAATTGTGCTGCTGGAGAATTTTGCTAGGTCTGTCACATTTGGCATATTTCAGTTTTAAAACTGTTAATCCAAGCCCACATCTTCCTGATTACGTTCAATTTTTGCTTCTTCTATTTTCAGTATTTAATTTTACCTAAGTTTTCAAGCATCTGTTATAGATTGCCCACTGTGTATATGTTTGAATATCGTGTGGGTGTGAGGAGCAGTAGAATAACCAAATTCTTAGCATTGGCCGTTTCTGTTGCACACACACACAGAGTCTAAAGTCTTTGCTAGCAGTCATCACTGAATAAAGCCAAGTCAGTTTAAAGGATTTAGAGACTTGCTTTTAATTTTGCCATTAGTTTGATTAGGGCTTCTCCTGCATTAGAATAACAGTGATTACAATTTAATACGTCTTTAACTAGAGAATCACAAATTCAGATTGATTTTTTTTTTTTTGAAGTACTTTTTTTACTTTGGATGTTCTGTGACTAAATTCAACCCAAATATAGTTTTTCTAAGTACAATTAATTATTTTTGGAGTGTGGCCTTCTGGGAAACGTACATAATTTTTGCTCTTACTGGTGGGTCTCCGGAGCTTGTATTTAACTTCAGTTTTGCCATCTTGAGAAGGTTTTGATGGCTGCTCAGTTTAGACCCGCCTCAGGGTGCATGCCCGGGTCCTGTGAGGGTCAGTGGGAATAATGCCAGGGAAGAACACACCCTTTCCCACGGAGGATATTGGAAGAATGTGATTTATTCTGGGTGTTATAATGCAGAATTACCGTTTAAAAAAAAATAAATTTAGTACGTGAGGAAACTGTAGGCATATGCATCAGTGAAGTACTTTTAATAACTAAGCGTAGTAGGTACGTAGCTCTTGCAGTTACGTAGGTGACTGTGAAGGGTAGTCCACGTTTGTGGTGGTATATGTCAGGAAGCACAGAAAATGATGATTGAATTTGGGTGTTGGCTTTGCTTGCGTGTTGCACCATGTTCCGCCGTTGGCCAGGCGGCATTCCAGGTCTCTGGTGCGCAGGGCACGGCACCTCTGAACCCCGGCACCTCCAGCCCCTCGCCCACTCCAGGCCGGCTGCTGCTAGCCCGTGGCTACGCTCCGTAATCCTCCACTCTCATTGTGCCTGTTGAAAAATACTTGGGGGTTTTCGCTGTGCAGATACACAAAGGCGACTGCTTCCATATTTTTCATCCCTAATGTTTTGTAATTATGATTATGAAGAAGAGGAATGCTAGTTACTTCCCATCCTTCCAGCTATGTTTACTTGTGAAGCGTTCGATCCTCCTCCCCTCCGAGTCCTACCAAAGAGAGTGCTGTGGGGGCAGAGGAAGACCCACGCTATGGTATTTGAATTGGCCTGAGACAGCCTCGTGCATACTTGGAGGAGCTAAATATTTAGTTACAAAGGAGAGAGGTTACTTCTGAGTTTGTGTTTTGCTCGCAGTGGCAAACTGAGCGTATCCTGCAGAGGACGTTCCAGAGACACAGCCACCTACAGTCCCTCACGTAGATTTAAATCTGGAAGCTGAGGTCCTGTCTTGGTAATTACATTTAAAAAAAGGACCTGAATTCCCTTGATTTCTGATTTCTGAAGAAAACTAACCTTACTAAATGGAAGGGGGTCTGAACACTCTGCAAAAGGGTTGCATTGAGTCGGATCTAAGCGAATTGTGTCTGAAACAGCTCAGTCACGCCTGTTGGATACCGTAGCTTTTCAGAAAATACTTTTTTTTGTCCTAATCATTGCACGTCTACCTTGTCAAGACTCCTGCATATATTTAATAATTCAGACATTAGCTGTCTGAGAGACTGAAATGCTTGGGGGCCATATCCAGCCAAATGTCACTTGGAAGAGATGTTTGTGCCTGCCATTGCCAAATTTAGCAGCAAGAGGAAGAATGGTTTAGATTCTTCAGTGGGTACGAGGTGTCTGTGAACAAAGTATATCTGTTAAACTGGTGAACTTAGGTCTGACTTGGAATTAAGTAGGAGTACAAAGCTTGTGTAACATGTTCAGGAAGGGATGTGGGGGGAAACGAAAGAGGCAGTTGGGAGTGTGTGAGGTACAATTTGGCTTCTTCCCATTAGATTTGTGCTTGTACCACTCCCAAATTCATATTGATTCTTGTCATAGGCAAACGCAGCTTCCATTGACGGAATTCCCAAGAAACATGAAATAGGCACAAATAATCATCAGCCTGTGCATCTCTTGAGCACCAGGTCACACAGATTTTAATCTTTCCCTGCTTATTTTTTGGCTTCTGCAGAAAGAATGTGATTTAATTTATTATTTTTATTTCTTTCCACCGCCGTCTGCCTCCATGATTTAAACCATTACAGATTTTGGAATTGCTTTGATATTTACTTACCTGGGAAGTAAAAGGATTTAAGGACACGCTTTGGGATCCCAGGAACATTGCGAATGAACTGCTTGACATCAGTTTTTGACAAGATCAGCAAATATCTCTCCCCTACTATTGTAATGAGGAAATCACTTAAATAACAGATGAACAACTAAGTCGCATAAACATATATAATAGAACTATGTAATGAAAGTTTATGCTGTTAATTGCTTGAATCTCTCTTAAATGCACAGAATCATGGAGCACTAAAAGCTGTCATATAAACAGTTTTGTTTTGAGTTTAAAATTATTCCTTTTTTTCTTTTCGTCTGCTATGATAAACAAAGCCATTTTGTAAGCTTTACAGATCAAACATTTACTTCTAATGGTAAACTACATTTTCTATCTGGAAATTTGTGTCTTTTGCAAGGCCCAGCAAGAGAGTAGAGCCCCGGTGGCCCCCAGGCCTGTGGTTTTCAGTGTTTGATATCCTGATGTTATTTAGATCAGTTCCCATAAGCCAAGATAACAGATCTGCAGTTGTTTAATAAGGAACAGGGTACGTGTTTGTAATGGTTTAAAGATCTTTTACCCAAATTTTCCCAGGTAAATGATACCAGGGAGGTGGACCTAAGTAAAACTAAAAAAGGATTTAAAAACTACATTCCAAGAAGTGGAAATTATTTTTTTTTTTATGCCCAGAACTGGAGGCAGCCTATTGTTTTGAAGCTTATGAAACACAGCTTTACAAAAATCAGGTGCCTACATCTCCTTGGGCTCCTCGGAGCCGGCAGAAGGGCGATTGCCCCACGGCGGTGCAGATCAGTGAATCACTTTCCGGCAGTGCCTATTCTCTACTGAAGGACCTTGCGATTTGCCGAGGCGAAGCTCACTGCGTTCTGGCTGTCGAAGGCTGGGCGAGACGGATCCCACCAGCCCAGTCGCGCTGTCATTGCTCAGACGAATTTTTAGTGCGAGTAAGCTCACTGTGGGGTCATTGGCGAGAGGAGCCGGCATAGCGTGGGAATGTTTTAAATGTTCTGCTGAAGATGTAGGCACATAAAATTAGTATAAATGTGATAGTATGTACCATGTGTAGACAGTCCTTAGAGTTTTGTGGGGCAAGAGCAAGACAGGAGGAGTAACAACAGTTAATAATCTAATTTAGTGTTATTCATTCTCTACTATTAACTGCTAAGTAACGGTCCCCTCCAAATTTCCTCATCTGCCTTCATGCAGCTGATGCTGCCCGTCAGTCTAAGCCACTTTTTTTTGTCATCTGGGAGGTATCGTGTGCCTCGTGGGATCCAGCCCAAATGCCGAAATCTGCCATTTGTGCCGCTCAGAGGTTTTCAAACCGGTGACTTTGGGGGTTTGTGCCGGGGTCTTGTAACATTAGCCTGCTGCGTTTTGTTTTTTAACCTGGTTGGAGGGAAAGCTTTCTGCCTAGTGCTTCTTGGCAAAGCGGGGGGGTGGTGATGACCACATTCATAGTTGATTTTTCTAATGTTTTCAAATTCTTTTCGTAGCAAACTTAGAGAAAAGTGTGGGGAAAGGTTGGCATATTTACTCTTTCTGCCAAGGTAAACACTAGTGCAGTTGACCTGCATATCGAACAACCAGGTCTATTCAAAACTGGGTTTATCTTGGTGGATTGCAGCGTGGTGAGGAAGTATTTCATGGGAAGGTGCAGTAACAGCATTGTTCGTGTGAGAGCTGTTGTGGCAGTCGCTGTTTAACGACATCTTTCAAGACTACTATTGGTAGTAATGACAATACGTAGCTGCAATCTATTGTTGCCTGTGCTGGGTATTGATCTATTTTGGAAACAACGCTTCACATGTGCTGCTGTATTTGTGGAGTACTCTTGCGGAATTTGTCTAATCCCTGGAGACTTGATTTGTTGAATAAAATATTTTTTTTCCACCTGGTGAAAAGGCTTCTGAGGTTAAGATGATCTATCTGGCACTTGGCAGTGCCTTCTGCTCCGTGGGGTACCGAGCAGAGACGCCGGGCGCAGCGCTTGCATGTTCGGTAGCCACTTGGTCCTCTCCTTGCCAAAAGCCCGCTCGCGTTTTCAGCTGGCTTTGGTGGGCTTCGCTTCCTCTGGGGTTTACTTGAGGTCTGCGTCGGTGCGTAGGTCACTACTGCAAGGGCAGAAGACCTGAGGTTCTGGTGCGTTCTGGCTGCTGGGAGAGACAAAGTCGCTCTTGCTCCATGCTCTGTGGGCAAACGGCAGGCTGTCATCCTCTGCCTGCGAGCCGGCACGCTGCCGGCAGCCTTCCCAGCCGCTCCGTCCCTTCCTGCCCTTCTAACATGCGTCCCGTTGCCAGGGCCAGCCTGTCTATAGGGCAGCCCGCTTCATCATGCGTGTGTAGTGCGAGCCGCACAAGGCATCATCTCAGGGAAGGGCTTCTTCCCTGGGCAGTGCTTCGGTCATAAGGGTGCAGAACCAGGGGGGTTCAAACAGGAGGCTTTACCTTTGGGTTTGTAACCATTACAGCAGGTCCTTTCAGGCCCATGGGCTATTTCTGTGCGTTCCAGCAAAGTTTATTTAAAATGAAACAAAAGAAAAAAAACCTATCGCATGTTATGGTCGTCATGCAGCCATCAGTACCTCCGCCAGGACAATTTTAGACATCCAGAAATGGAAAAATTTGGAATCACCGAATTAATTCTTAGGGGTGTGTGTAATCCCTAAGAAAACAGGGATCCAGTTCTTTTTATTCTGTAGTATGTAAAAATTAGACCTTTTCCTGATGCTGTTTTTCTTGACTAAAAGCCCGTCTTGTTCCTGAAGATTTGGGATTGTCAGGTTAACGTGCCCTGATGCGCTTTTTTCTTTTCTTCTGAATGTGCGTTTAAATACGGTCGACCTATTTGATAAATAACTGGTACAAAGGTTCTTGTTATATTAAAAACAGCTAAGTATGACTCCAGATCGAATATCAAGGCTGTAATTGAATCTCAGGGGTTCTGGTACTGTTCATAAAGCATTTGAGTTGTTTTGTGCTTCGTGACGTCAGCCAAAAGCTTGATTGAATTATGTTCTTGTATTGTGGGAGCACCTGCCAGTCCCACTAGACTGAAGGGTCTGTCAGCGTTTCCATTACAGACCTTTCGGAGAAGTTTGCAAGTGTTTGAACTGGGCTGGCCTATAAAATTCCGGCCTGGAAGCGAGTGGTTTTGCAAATACAAGAAATAAATTCCCCAAACTCCACTAGCCCCTCCCTGTGACCTCGTGTCTCACCCATCTCTTTGTGAAGATCCCAAGTTCTGCAGGCTGTAGTGTAGGTTTCCTCATTTTTGAGGGGATTCTCGTTAAAGGGAGAGGTGACAAGCCATGGAGCCTGTCTGCACAGTTATAATACAGAAACAACTGTCATTTTTAGCTCCTTACAGATCTGCATGCTTAGTTATTGGGACAACACATAGCTGGTCCTGAAACAGAGTAAACACGTAGTGCTGTGCTGCTCAAGGTGTGTCGCGTTAGGAATAAATGCTCCTTATCCTTAGGTGACTGCTGCCCATTAAGCCTGGTAACGGTTGCAGCGCTGCCGGAATTTAGAGAGGAGGGCAGGGACGAGACTGTTGTGTTCACGGTAAGGCAGATTCACCGTCAGACCTCCGGAAAGCAAAGAACATGGCCGAGTAGCTTCAAGCTCTGCAGCCGTGAGAGTTGTAGCAAGTCCCGGGTTTGCCCCGAAGCCCACCCTGCTGTGTGTGCCAGAGGATCCCGGCTCTTTGCCCTTCCTGCCTCTCCAGGATGCCCTGTTTCACTTGGGCTGAGCAAAGGGGAGATGGCTTGGACTCTCGACACCTAACAGTACTTCAAAACCTCAGTCACGCAGTGTTTCACATAACGTAAATCACATCTACCTGAAATTTAGGCAGGCGTTTTGACGTCGCCTTGACTCGGGAACGTTCTTTTGTTTTTCAGACCTAAGATATGTTTTCAGTTGTATCTGAATATTTGCGGTGGAGGGTTGAAGGAGAAATGGAAGCAAAGACATGGAAAATGCCTTTTCCTGATCTTACAGATAAATGACATGTTCTGCGACTCCTGATGTGCCTGCAACCTGTCAGCCACGCTTTCGTTTTGCTCCTCTGCCGCTGCTCTGACTTGCCTAGTCGGACCTTCCAAATTGATCTTCCCTCGCTGTGACTAACTAGCATCAGCTCCTAGTTGCGCTCTGTTGCCAGAGCAGTTGGTTTTGGTTTGCCTTAAACTCCGATTCTTTGGGATCACTTGCATTCTTTGTGCTAATCTGAGCTCTACTAAGCCAACTTTCTTTAATAGTATTTTGGCCGTTACAGTCCTTCGGGAAAAATTATGCGTTAAGTCCTGATTAGAGACTAGATAATTCTTTATTCTGCGGGATTGGAGTTGTTAGCGAATGCATTACTTAGCTTTTGTCTTCTGTGTCTAATCGCTTTGTTGATTTTATACACTCTGGATTTACTTACTTAGGAAATACTGTGTCTTGTTGCATAAACAGAGGAAAATTCATGTTCCTAAAATTAGATATTTCGTAAACACTACAAATTAGAGCACTTAATTTATGAACTCGCTTATTAACTAATGGACATTGTCTTTTTCCCTCTCCTAATTTTCTCATTTATATTCCATATATTTTTTTCCTTTTATCCCTGTGTGTTAAAACCAAAGTGGTTAATTGGCACTGGTGGCAGCACAGCGACAAGGGTTCTCCAGGTTCGTGCTCGTGTCAAGATTTGATGAAGCGGTTTGGTCAGTGTGAAATACTGATGCTTTTCCACATCTCCCTGTCCGTGACCGAAGCGTACAACAGATCCTGAAAGTGTGTTGATATCCAATTAGGGAGTTAACATGGCAAAAATTACCAGTTATCAGAAAGTAAACACACGGCTCGGGACAGGCTGTCCGTCGTGTGCCGTGTTTGGGAGATGTCCCCTTTCCAGGGGAGTGCTGCTTCCCTGCTGCCGCATAAATCCTTAACAGTTAAATTACTGGCAGTAAATTACCATTTTAACGAAAAGCCTGGTTCAGTTGAAGCACAAGAACATTGTCATATCCAAAAATCTATGTAACAACTCAGGTTTCACTACAAGTCTTTTGAGAATGCAGCTGTATCCAGGTTATGTCAGCAGTATTGGATCCGCAGTGTGATTACTTCTTACCTTTACCTGGGTTCCAGCTTATCCGAATGTTTGTCATCTCATCTGCTCTTTTTTATCCCCTTTACTGTCTTGTTTTTATTCTTTACGTACGAATACAAGCAGGACAAAATACTGCAGTTCATTAAACCTTAATTACTGAACACCGTAGGGTAAGATTAGTCTTTTTACAGTGCAGACCCAGGGTATAGAGCTCCACCATTGCGCTGAGCGTGATGTGGTGCAGCGTTGAAACATCTTCCAGCAATAAAGATTCTCTTACGTTCAGCAAAACCCCCACAGCTGGATTATCTGGATCTGACCAGTACAGTAACTCGAGCCTTGGGTTCAAAATTGTCCCATTTAATTCCAGTGTTTCCTTGCTTAGGGTGCAGAAAAGGTTGTCTGTTTAAAATTTAGAAGTGAAGACATAGGAAAGGAATAAGAAATGGGAAACACTGTGATCAAAACTTAACCAGGAAGTAGATAAAGTGCAATAGATTATTTACATTTTTGTGCTTCTGGGTTCCCACTGCCTATAAATGCCCAAGTGTTTGATGTGGCCATTGAACCCATAGCATATGACTACAAGAATTTGAGATTTATTATACTAAAAGTGTCATATCTTAAACCTTAAAAAATGTGTATCTGTCTCATTGTTAACATATTCTTAAGTGTAAAAACCAAGCCTCTGGCTCTGCCATTGGGCAAAACTGTGATGTGTTTGAAAACAGGGCAATACCTAATGCCACGCCTAATGGGGAGTTGTTATTTTCTTAATCCAAAATAGAAGGAGCTTAAATAGAAAGTGCAGGATTACAAAAAGCAGCAGCTTTATTCTTTTTTTAATATCAAGTTGTTTCCTCTTATTTAGCTCAGTCCTATCCCAACTGCTGAAAAAAACCCAACCTCTGCAGGCGGTGGGCTGGGACCCCTTGCGCTGACCAGCCCTCTTCAGGGGTCACAAGCCCCCTGCGCTCTCTGGAGTCACTCTGTGGTTTTAGTAATATTTGTACAATCATATTTTTCCGCTTAAGCCTCTTCCCTGTCCGTTGCTGTCTAAAAGTTCAACAGGAAATTAAGAGCCAAAATGAAAATGGATAATCTGTAGGACATTTTCAAATTTGTGTGCTGTATTTGTCGGAAGTCAGTTTGAAAAATCACAGTGCTGAATAAAAATAGAAGTGAATTTTTAAAAAATAACAGACACAACAGTAAAAAAGAACCAAAACCAAACATATATTTGAGAAGTAGCGCTCTCCCCGGTCTCTCGTTTGCGCTGATGGGAGAACTCCCGAACACGAGCGGGGCCGCTCGCTCGCTGGTGCGTTCCCAGATGGCACCCATCCTGCCTACTGTGACTTTCGTCAAAGGCTGTCATCTTAATCGACCGTAATCATCTAGGTGCCTCCGATGTCGGTGGAGAGAGATAAGTGTCCATAAAGAGATAGGGAGGCTTATCCCTTTTTAAGATAAGGGTTTAAGACGCCTCTTTCAAGGCACACGTCTCTTCGTACTGATTGTAAAGACAGCTTGGTGACTAGATAGCTGGCTAATGTTAAATGAGATGAATCCCATCTTAAAGGTCTTCTGGGTCTACTTGAATCCTTTAATTTTAATTTTTTTTGTTAGAACACAAAATCCTTCATTCCTTATGTCTCTGCGGAATCAGGAGCTCACATTGTATAGACTGGAAAACTCTCACTGCAGTGTTTTAAGTGATTATTTATGGATTTATTACATTTATTAAAGACTGCCACTGTGTTTGGTGTTGTGCGTTTTGGAGGGTTAATTGGTTCCAGTTGCAGAGTTAATTGATTTCACTTGGCTCCCAAGGAGGAGATGTGAAATGGAGTCTCTTCTGAGGGTGACACTTCCCGGGAGAGGGAAACACCTCCTCTCCCCTTCCTGCGAGGTACAATTCTCCTTTGTACCTTAAGAGAGGAAATTTTCGCTGCGTTGCCATTTCATCTCCGTCTTAACAGCGCGTCCTACAAAATGCCTCCTTCCGAGTGGCAGGGTGTCTGTGCAGTCATGAATGCACGTCTCCGTTATTAGCATCTTTTGATTTTGTTCCAACTCGGTGACTAATAGCAACAGATTCCAAATAGTTATTCTGAGACTTTTGACTCAGTCCAAATTTTGCCTTAAAATGAGTTTGCTTCCATACAGGAGCTATTTTGCTCTCCTGCATTCACTGTAGCATTTTCAAATTATTTTCAACTTGAAAAGGGGTTTTGATCTTTTCTAATTTAATCAGAGTTCCCTGAGAGGACTTCAAGGAAGAACGTCTCATTTACTGATGGGTGAAACTGGAAAGGTTCCTTATAGAGAATCATCAGGCATTCTGGCTGCAGTCTAATGCTGGATTTATGAACTGCTCAAACGTCTTTTTTTCTGGTGGGTATTCACACTTCTTGTGTCTGGCTCACTCAGAAATACTGCAAATCTCACACTTCTAATGAGAAAGTGAAGCAGCTAATTAATAAATATGAGAAGGTTAACTGATGGGAGAGCAGTACCTGGCCACTATGACTTTGAACCTTGACTTTCTTTTGAATAATACAGAATAATAGGTAACATGGAGAAGGAAGTGGTGGTGGATTTATATCATCTATCAGATCCACAACTGGAATAAATCTGCATGACTCTACAAGCATCCACCGAGTTGTGCCATTTTATGCTGAGGATCTCGTTCTAGGAAACTAGTAGAATAAAGTCTAAAATATCTTTAGTTTTAGTGAGGGCAGCAAGGAGAATTGGGGCTTTTGGGGAAGACGACGCGCTACAGCTCCATAGGCGCTTGTGAAGGTACCACTTTGTACCCTTCCTTTCACTGTGAAATTAAAGTACACATTTCCTGGTTGCTTATTTGGCTGAAGCCTCCTTCAAGCACACATTCAATAATTTGTCTTATTCATCTCCTCATCATGCTCATGGTTGTGTTACATTCACCTACAGCGAGGATTCAGTGATAGAGGAAGAATGAATATGGATGAATTGATGAATACAAGTGCCGTAAGTGATTTTTTAGAGCTTCTCCTATTCACTTTGACAGTCTCAGATGGAAAACTGTCAAGATCAGTCCCATGGTTTGAATCCTCAAGTGCACTTCATGTGTTTTTCCCCCTGTGTTGGAACCTGGTCTTTCGGATACTGAAAGCGATGGGAATTTTCCTGCTGGCTTCCCTGAGAGAAGGATTGGAGTCTGTCTGCTTATATTCTGTGGATTTACACATTTCATTCCCCTACGTACCCATACTAGTGAAGGAGGCATGGAAAGGCTTGGAAGTGGAGGGCTCCATTTATTTATTTGTTCTTTTAGGCTTGCCCAGAAGAATAATTTCCTTGTATGCTCAGAGATTTTGCTGGGAGAAGATGTTTTCAGGGATTGTAACTGCCTCTTCCAAAGTTACTTCCCTTCAGTGCTTGGAAGTGACTTCAAAATGAATTTTCTCTCCCAGCTTCACGTAAATCTGTAACTAAAATTTCCCTTTATAAAAAATTTGCTGCTGTCCTTATAACGAGCGTACACTTTGTATTTCCTTGTCCTACTGTTTGGGTTATAAACATATTTAAAAAAATATATTCACACACACAACATTATCATGATTCGGCTTAAGCATCTGTGGTTATAAGTGCACTTCATTTCACCTAATTAAGTTATTTAGTCATTTACACATTAGCAATGTACTACATATTCCACTTTTACAGGAACTTATTTTAATTATACCCACAGTTCTGTTCTGCTCCATTATAGCCATAGATCAAGCTGAATAATAACCATTCTAAAAGCCATATGCTAAAAGAGATTATAGGTCATTAAGGCCAAATTAAGGTAGCATTTCTGATGGTCACAAACAGAAGTCTAACCAACAATTATCTTCTTTCAGGTCTGTGGATACAGTCCTCTTTGGGCTTTTAAGATGACAACCAAAGGACAGTCTCTGATTCCTAATTGTTGGCATTGGTTTCAGAGGTTGTAATTTTGGAAATTAATAAGGTTTGCTAAGGCATAACGGTATTTGTTTGTTTTTTGCACTCCAGTTCTAGGGTTTGCCAGAGGGCCCCGCTCTAAACTTCCAAACTCTCAGCTCTTGCGGACTACCCGCTCCGTGTAAGCATCCGTTCATCCGCTTCCCTTAGTTGGACCCACCCGCAAAGCTCATTTTCAGCGGTGTTGGGTTTTACACCTTCAGGATTAACTGTCTTTTGCTGAATAGAGTTGGATCTAATTGTCTCAAGATTAATTTTGGCTTGGAGCTTGCACCTAAGAAGCTTACCAGTAATTCCCTTTTGAGTGAGCCTCAGTGGTATTTTCCTCTGGAAAGAGCTGAGCTGTAGACAAAGTTTCTGCAGGGAGACAGGCCTGGGTGTCGTGTCTTTGGTACGTGCTGCCTAGCAAATAAGTTTTCGACTAGTTTCTAGCATTTAAAATTAACATTCTTTTCACTGGCCAAATACATTCACAAAAAAATAAAACCTGTATGTCTAGTTTGCAGTCATTAGCAAATGTCATGTTACAGACAGAATTACTTTCCCCATCAAATAGAATAAATATTCCCATCGTAACCAGGAGGACATGGCCCGAACAGGACAGTGCTCCTTGTAGGTTGGTGGCAATCGGCGCTGTCGGGCTCTGCGAAGGCTCCTGGATAATTTCAGGCAGGAACATTGCAGCGATCCCTTCTTTCCTTGAAATCCGTTGGGCTGTGGGCAGAGACCTTTCTGGAATGCTGCAGGTTGTCCTGCTTTAGCCATATAAGGAGAAAGTATTTAATTATTTTTGGAAGAAAAGCAGATTTTAAACCAGAAAGCTTTCTTAGCTTACGGATACCACTTTGCAACACAGCGGGCTGGAAACCATTCCTGTCTGTGGCTCGTTAGTTTTCTGCTCTTTCTTTTAGGCTCTTGTGGGTATTTCAGAAGGATATTTGCGATATCCTTAGTGGATAAAAACAACTGTTCTAAAATAAATACAGATAAGCATATATACATAAAAAGAACTATCAGTGGTCGTACTGACAACATTTAGTCGGCGCTTGGTTCAACCCAAGCTCTGGTAGAAAGCCAAAAGGAATTACACTCTCTTTTCCTGCCTAGTGCCATGCCGGTGAGTACTGTACTGGCTGTTGTATCCCTTTGTATTCCAGGGTAAATCACAGGAATTATGAGACACTGTAGGATAAGATCCCATGAACAGCTGGGATTCCGGTTGCATCTCACAAGTTAACAGCAGAAAAAAAAATACCGATCTCTTAGCGAATGGATTTGTTAAAAACAGGTAATCCCACATTCCTGAGCAGTTTCTCTCCATAGATAGCTGGCTGGCCACTCACAGTTAATCATTCCCACGTTTGCCTCTTCGGTTGCCAGCCCTTGGACTTCATAATGAAAGACTTACTTATACTGCAAACTATTTTCTTGGTGTTTATAGTCATAGGATGTATATCGATGCCATTTGTTGGAGTATTTGAAAAGGAATTAGGCCTGGAAGGAAGGAAGGCTTTGCATTACCAGGTGCCTGATACTGCATAGATTGGCGTGCTCAGTCTTAAAATTGTTAAGAGTTTTAATCCAAAAATCATCTTGGAATAGTGTTGCAGCATCTCTGTCCTGATGGCCAGAAATCTTATTGTAATGTTTTGACAAAATTTAAATGTGGCCAGTCTATATTCACTTGTTCTTGTTCCAGCACTTAAATAGCATGTTTCCCTTCTCCATCTGTCCCCCTCCCCCAACGTGTGGCATGTCTCTGCAGGAACGTGCCTTTTTTTCGAGAGGAAAAGTCAACCAGACATTTGTGTCTCCCAGATGCATGCATGCACTCGCCCCACTTGAGTTTGTACTCTTCCCCAGGCGGGAGCGGAATGCCGTGGAGCAATGCCATGATAGCAGGTGCCGACTCTGTAGATCTGGGGAAGTCCTATCCCACTGCTGCGGGTGAACCCTCCCATGGTTAGGGCAGGGGTGAGGATGGAGGTGGAGATGGTTGGTCATGTCCATGGGACTCTAGGCCCTCTGGTTGGTGTTGGAGACGTGTGGGCCCTGGCAGTGGGATGGCGACTTCTTCCCTAAGGTAAGGAGCGATGAACAGGAGATTTCTGTGTGAACAACTTGAAAGGAGATACGTGGAGGCTGCTTTGTCTTTCCTGCTCTTATCCTTGAGAAGTCTGGGTTTTACCTTGTTTTTCCCATTAAAAAAATCTTCTCTTTGTGAATTGAATATTTCTGCATTACATCAGAATATATAAAGTAAGGTGGGGTGTCCTGGTGGAAATTCATATTGTGTGCACGTGTCTGTGTAGCACCTTTTCCCCAGTTGTTTCCAAATTCTCCTTGCTTAAATCATGGAATGGGCTGGGTCGGAAGAGGCCTTAAAGCCCCCCCAGTGTCACCCCCTGCCATGGGCAGGGACACCCTCCACTAGCCCAGGTTGCTCCAAGCCTCATCCAGCCTGGCCTTGGACACTTCCAGGGATGGGGCATCCACAGCTTCTCTGGGCAACCTGTCCCAGTGCCCCCCACCCTTTCCAGGAAGAATTTCTTCCTGCTAGCCAAATAAATGAACTTGCTTGCCTTATCTGTGGATTTGTGGTGTTTTGAGAAAACTTTATTTGCAGGAGATAAAATCTGTTTCATCGTTCTAATCTGTGATTCTGTTAAGGCTGTAATAATCTCCTGCTTGGAAGTAGAAATACCGACCCAAAATACAGACCCACAGCACGGCTGGTTTTGATAGTGCAGGTTACTCTGCACTGGAGTCAAGAGGTTCCCAGTGCCCCTCGTGTACGTGCACCTCGTCTCTGCTGTTGGCTGTCTCTAAGATGGGGAGGTAGATCCTTGTAGTATGTCACACACCACGGTGGTGGTGATGTGTAGAGGTTAAAACGCTAGTGAAATCTGCCTGGATATCAGCAGCGAGATCCCTATCTTGAATGTGTGGGCGTTGGGTTTTCTCCTCCCTGTATTTTCCTTTAATGTTTTCTGTGCTTCCTCAGTTTAGCCGACCGGGTTGTAATCCTTTTGTTTGCAATAGGATTGCAAGCCAGTGCTTGCCTTTTGACTTCGCTTTGGATCTCATCTTAGAGTTAAGCTTAACTTGTATTTCTGAAATTCTGCGTGAATGATAGCTTAAGCCGCTCTTTTTCTGTTAAACCTTCTCTGTTCCGCAAGGGTCAAAATACAACCTATAGGTAATTTCTCTTAAGCTCCAGTCCAAGTCTAAGGACTTCTACTCAAGGAAGAGATTTCCAGAGGAAGGGATCCCACCTGTTGGCGCTGCGTTAGATTCCACTTGTGTACAACGGGTATGAATCGGATGTAACTTTACTAAATACAGTGGATTCCTGCCAGACTCGTGCTTGTGCAACTAAAACTTTTTTGCATTTCATCACGGAACCTGAGAAGCAGTACCATGGAAATCAGAAGCGCGCATAATGTGCAATGTCAAACTATATTTAAAGCTCTTTATTCGCAGAGGAACACCTCTAACCTTTCAATATGTGAATAAGATGTCAACCTAGTTCTGTAACTCCACCGGGTTTTGACATGAGAATGCATTTGCAGTCACTTCTAGGCTTGCATTGGTGAAGCGCAATAATTTGCCGATGTTTATTTAAATAGTGCAAACTTTGAACGTTCTCACCTCTTTATTTAAGAGAAAAGAGACTTACAAAGATGACATCATGGGAGCATCATGCATAGACAGTTCAGTTTTGAGGAGGAATGTATTTTAAGGCATTCCCTGCTTCTTCGCCTCTCCTTTCTGAAATGGAGTTGCAAGATCTGTAGAAGGAAGACCAAATTTTCCTCCTTGAACTGAAATTTCTCTAGCCATGTCAATATTTACAAAAGCAATTCTAGCTTTCCTTGCTGTAGAATTAGGAGTGATCTGAATTTCACATTCTGTTATCACTGAGTTGGAGTCAGTCTGCAAACCTGGCTGTGGATTTAGCTGTTCAAAATAAAACTGTGGGAAAAGTCACTTGAAACCTGCCATTTTAAATAACGAGGGGGTTTAGTCACTAGAACAAGCATAAGAATTGGTCCTAAGTAGTGTATGTTGTAATTCAAAATTTTAGGAAGGCTCCATGGCAACTGTAATATGAAAGGAACATGGTCTTTCATGAATCCTTTGGTCTCTAGGTAGGCAGGTTTTGTTTACTTGCTTATTTATTTCAGTTTTTTTTTTTAAACAGGCCATTGGACTGTCAGATTGATACAGGGGTCGGTCTAGGGTTTGTAATTTATATTGAAAGGTGACGTTTGGTCTGAGGCAGCCTTGAAGATTCATAAACACCTTTTTCCTCTTCTATGAAAATACGGAATGTTATGTGAATGCTTTTGTAAGTCAAAGATTAAAAGGAGGGAATTGTAGCAAAATTTGTCATGTAAGAGTAAATAATCATGAAAATGGGAAGGAGGAGGCAGATGACTGTACAAATGTATTTTCTGTATGGGATCAAAAATAACTGGAGGCATATGAAAACAATGTGACTGGTAATACAGCTAAGTCTGGGAGTTATTCAAGGTTTTACATTTTACTTCGGTTGTTGTTGCACTGTATTATTAATGTTTATTTGAAGTACAGATGCAAGGAACAACTTTACCAGTTTGCTTGTCACACAAGTTGATATCTAGAGGGAAATATCACTGATGGAAAACCAGAGAGACTAAATAGATATATTTGGTCTCACAGGCAGTCCATTAATTTGCTCAAATTAAATATTATCTTTAAATATTGAAAGGTTAAATGTACACTGATAATGGATTTAGACAGCCATTAAGTCATAATTGCTCTCTAATGTAGTTAGCAAAAGACATTATTTGATATAACTTATTGAAAAGGGACTAAAAGCACCAGGATTTTTTTTTTCCACTTGCCCTTTTTCATATAAATGTACAAGATTAAATTCCATTTTCATTTAACACTGTCGGACCTACTAAACCCGGGAGGTTCCGTGGCTCTAAGTGGGCAGGGTGTGGGCTGTACCCCCACATCGGGCTTCGTGTTGTTGGGTGCTTGTGCCGAGCTCCTGGTGAAGGCGTGAGAAAGGTGGATCGCCTCCGCCCCTGCAGAGAGGGGTAGAAGCGTAACGCTGAGTTGAAGGAGCAGTAGAAATGAGATCTTCACCCCACAACAGGGACAAAAATACCATCGGTGTTGCCGCCGTGGTAGGTAGGATGGTAGCCCCACGGTGGGTGAGCTAAGACAGCCATGCGTGGTCTTCCGAGACAGTCAGGAATGTCCTCCCGGGGCTGTGCCGGGCACTCTGGGAGCTCTTCTTGGAGCTGCTCCTGGGAAATACAAGCCAGATTAAAGGAACAAAGTCTGGGTTCCAGGTGTGTTATGGTCACCAAGGCTTTATTTTGGTTAAAATTAAAAATATTATTAAGCTTTCATAATATTTATGTGGAGCTTCTTCCGCAGACCAGGATCTCTTCAAATTATTTTAGGACCTCTATTGCTCACGCTGCAAATCCCATGCTGTTCCAGTTTCCTGGAGGTCCACAGGGACCATCATTAGGAGGTGTAAATCGTCAGCCACACTGAAACCGGCCCAGGGAGGGGGTTAATAAAGCGCTTGCTCTCAGTTGCGGGGGAAATAGGCTGTGGGAGTGTTTTTGGGGTGCTGGCTATGTCAGGGGTGGGTTGGGGTGATGAGATGGTTCAGCCGTGGGGCTTAAACCTTCTGCTCCTGGTTATTTCATTTATGTATTTGTCAGTTTAGTTTTTAAAGCTGACAAATCACCTTTGGCAGATTAAGTCGCCTCGCACGCGATCCGTTACCTTTCTCTCTGGGCAGTGGCTCTCGTGAGCAGAAAGAAGGTGGTAACTTCGAAAGCTGCTCTGGTTTCATTCAGAGCAGAGTTTCAGTCCACAAACTGCGTATTCAGCGTTCGGAGATCTTGCAGGACTTTTTTATGGCAGGAAGAAAAAGATAAATATCAGTATTTTCATGGGTAGCAGCTTTTGTTTAAAGCCTGGGAAGGGGCTTAATCATAAGTAGATGTTATCCTGTAAATGGGATGTTTTTCTTCTTCAGCAATATTTAGTGAGATAATATCAAATAAAAGACCTAAAATGAAGGGAAACGCTATTCTCATCTTTTACAATATTACATTAGAAGTCAAAAATCTCTAGAACATTGTACTGCTTGGTTTTGCCTTTTTCATGCAATGTAGGTAATGAATCAGGAGGAATTTTTTCTTAATTTTCCTATTCCGAATCCTAGGAGATTAGAAAAAAACCCCAAACAGCTGCAGAATGATTCACAGTGCAAAACTTTATGTGAGATATAAATTAATTACAAACTGCAACAAGTTGATTTTGCAAAGGAAAGGTACTTGTATCTCTACTTCCAGCTTTTTTAGCCTTCCAGATCGGGGTGTAGGGTGATGAGGACGCTCTTTGCCCCTGGCTGCTTTGGCTGGCAGTGGCAGTAAGTGCATGGTGACACACTGGACAGCGAGTACGTTTTTAGTGAGTTAGGGGTGGCCTGGAATAAGAATCTTCAGCTCTGTGAGCAAAACCATAGATTTGAAGCCCTGAGAAGGGCCTGGATTGGAGACGTTTGAATGTATCGTGTATTCTGGCTCCAGCAAGGAAATAGTTTACATTTCTTACAAATGAAATGACTGAAGCATCTTTGTCTTAATGGAGCAGATACTTCCTTAAAAATACATTCTCTGGTTTTTAATTCCTGAAGCTTTATCCCTTGTCTAGGTTAATTTGGGCTCTGTTTTTAGAATATAACCTTTGGCTCGGTGCACCTTTTGTTTTTTGAAGGAGAGAGAACTGGTTTTGATAGATGTTGTTAATCACGGATGTGTGAAGAGACCGAAGCCACAGTGAGATAATGCACTGTGCGAGCAAGGCCTCCGCGTTCTGCTGCTTCCCTGCAGTATTTAGACAAAGTACTATGGTAAGTGTGCTTCCAGGGAAAAATATCCACTTACAAAAGTGGTTTTGGATTGGATAAGAGGAAGAAACTCTTGTACAGCAGTGCTCTGGTATGTCTTGGTTAAGGCAGTGTCGCCCTGGGTGTACCTGGAGCCGTAAAACCTGTCTGGTGGCTCCAAGAATGCGAGAAGCGACTCTTGATTCCCTTACCCTCCAGGCTCCGTCCAGGAAGATGCTGGAGATTACGTCTCTCCTCTGGATGTAAAGCTTTCTCCTCGACGCAGAAGAATGCATGAAACGCATTCTGAGAATTAATTAACTACGTATGGTTAGTTCTTCCCCGTGCGTTAGTTCTTGCAGTATGTGGTGACTTTACCATACTTGTGCTGTGCTGGTTTTGTTACTTAAAATCAGCTTAATTAGGAAAGGAAGGAAAGCAAACTGACCTGTCTGTAAAAGGGGAGGAGGAACACCCCCAACAACCAAACCTGCCCAACTAACAGACCTCTGAGAAGGGTACAGTTCTATAGAGAGTGCAGTTTGTCTGTTTTTCAGCACAGGATTTTTACTCCTTGTCCATATAACTCCTTGATTTCTTACAGTCTCCTTCATGGCTCAGGGAAAAAAACCCCATGGAGCATGGATATTGTGTTAGAAATCCCTAGTTGCTTGGCAGTGGGTTTCCTGGCCATGTCGGTCTGATGTCTACAGGCTTTGAAAATGAGAGTAAAAAATGAATGAAGCTATTTAAAGTTGGGTATTGTTAAATCCCTTAATTGGGATTTTGAGTTAGGGAACTGTTTTTCTGAATCCAGAGTCCTGAGCGGAAACAAAGAAAACAGTTTAAGTCCTTTTACCTCGAGGGTCAGCCTGTCCCTTCCCCTGGAGCATTGCTTTTTGAGCTATTCCTGTTCCTTTTCCCTGACAATCTGTGTTAATGTAGGGAAATTTCCCAGCGTATAGCAGGGAGAGAGCAAATCCGAAGCCACTTAGAGACTTTGACAAGTGCTGGTGTCTCTGCACGCGCCGTCTCTTGCACTGAGCTCTGCTCCTGTCGTACGGGGCTGGCCGGTGTCACCGGTCAAGACTGCTCATCTGCAGAGTGGTGGGGATCAGGAGTGGGGCAAGAAACAAATAGGAAATCCTTTTCTTCTGTAACAAAAAATGTTGAGAAACGGGATTTTCTTTGTTAGATTTTCTTCCAAACTTTTGGGGGAAAAAAAAAAAGAAAACCAGGAAGCAAAATATGATTGTTTTTCCATATTTGTCCAAGTCAGGTCTTATTGTTTGCTCCCTTTTGTAATTGTTTGCTTCCCTCCGACCCTTTTAGACAGAATTTCCTGGGAATCAAAATTAGTTCATTTTTAGAGTACATGGAGGGAAATTTTTTGAGAAAATTGCTGCTTTAACTAAACAGAGTTGTTATTGTTCAAGAGTTTAACAAGTTGGATCCAAGTAAAATCTCAGCTTTATTTATTTATTTGGAAAAAATCTTAACGCTGAGGTGGTCTAGTCCTGAACTGTAACCTTATTGTGACTGAGCAAGCCCAAAACAAAGAGGAGGATCCTTCCCCAGGAGCTTCAAATGGGAGTATAAAACAAGGGAGAACAGATGGATAGACAGATTGGGGAGCACGAGAAAACAAAGAGACGGTATTGTTCGGCATAAATAGCTGCGGTCGGCTCATCCCGGCAGCTGAACCCAACCGAGGGCTGGTGAATAATGTATGGCTGATGCGACGGGGACTGGAAGACCATGAGAAGGATGCGAGGAGGGAGTGCAGTCAAGAGGTTTTATTTGTAGTAGCGAGAGGGTAAAGCTGGAGGTGGAGAGGAGGGAAAGCGGAGGTTTAGGGTCAGAGCAGAAGGGATGGTGAGAGGCGATGAGGAGATGGTGTGGACTGGATTTCTAGAAAAAAATAACGGGATTAGGAGTGAGAACTGAGAAGAACCTTCTGTTCTTGAGAGAGGATGAAGGAGAAGGCTGTAGGAGGGAGAGGGGAAGAGCAGTGAGGAAGTCATGCTTTATTTGATAAGTTATTCTTTGGAAGGACTTGGCAAAGCACTGTCTTGGGGCAGAGCTAGAGCCAGGAGAATGCAAGGGAACCACGACTGAGAACAAGGCAGCTGGGGTTGTGGGTGTGCGACTCAATGGAGTAGCTGTTTAGTAGGAAGGGCACAATTTAAGAAGCAGAGGAGTCGTCTGTGGTGGAGGATGCCTACCTGATTAGGGGATTTCCACCCAGATGTCTCTCCTTGCAAGAGAAAGGAGTGAAGCAAACAGTTGCTGCTATGGCCAGCCAGGCCTGAAAATCAGCGGGAACTCCTTTGGAACAGGAGAGAGGGATAAAAGACAAAAGGTGGAGAAGGGTTACGGTGAGAATTGTATGAGTGGGGAAAAGGAAAGAATGGATGGAAAAGAGGGCTGAAAACAGGTCAGTCATCCCTGGTTGGGTTGGAAATCATGGAAAATTGCATGGAAGGAAACAGAGGGTGGACGGAGAGTTGGGAGGTAGAAGAGGTCATAGTGCAGCTTTGAAATTGTGGGTTGGAGAGTGGGTCAGGAAAGATGATGCTTTGATTTTGAGGTGGGAAGGGGTTGGATAGGTGAGTTAGTATGAAGGCGTAATGTTTTTAAATGGAAAGAGGGTGGATTTCGATTGGATATCAGGAAGGAATTCTTCCCGGAGAGGATGGGGAGGCCCTGGGACAGGTTGCCCAGAGAAGCTGTGGGTGCCCCATCCCTGGGAGTGTCCAAGGCCAGGCTGGAGGAGGCTTGGAGCAACCTGGGCTAGTGGAGGGTGTCCCTGCCCATGGCAGGGGCTGGGACTGGGTGGGCTTTCGGGTCTCTTCCAACCCAAACCATTCCCTGATTCTATGAACATCAAATTAATAACTCTTTGATGCACAGGAGTGAGTGGGTATTGCCTATCAAATGCCTGTTTATTGCTCTATCAAATGGGAGACAAAGTTCCAGGATCTGATTTCATGGAATGTATCGCTAAGAAAAAAAACCACGCTGAAGTCCCCAAATGCAGAGAAGAGCATAAAGAATGTAGGAAAAGAAAAAAATCAGTCAGTTGAAGAGATGTAGAGGCAGGATCCAGAAATAAGAAGGAAGAGGATTCATTCTTTGTATATAAATCTTCCCCTGGATTTCAGTGGGATGGCTTTGAAAAAAGAATGAGAAATGCCTCTCCATCGGTGTTTTCAGTTTATGCTCAGCTCCTATAAACCCGGTGGTTCTCTGGAAAAAGCATCCCTGCACCAAGGACCGATTGCAATCGAGGTTTGACCCAGCAGAGATCCTGTTGCCATTCTGAATGTTAGCCACAAACAAGTGAGGATGATAGCCACGAAGTTCAGTGCTCCGCGTTAGGTGATGCTGTGATTGCCTCTCATGCTACTGGCTGTCATTCATTTCAGATGTAAATATCTAATGGCTCTCATCAAACAACATTTCAACTTGCGATGAAATCCTGCAAATGTTCTTTTAGATCATATTCTGAGTAACAATGGATGAAATGAGCTTGAATGGGAGGGCTGTGTTTCAGTCTCAGGGGTTCTGCAGCTGCTGGTGATGACAGTGGAACACTTCAATTCAACTGCAGCCTGGTATTCAGCAGCCCTCTGCCCATTAAACGACGTATAAAAACAGTATAAATGGTCCGGCACATTTCCTTTTCCACACTATTTTCATCTTAGTCACTGGAGTGTTTCTGTAGAAAATAATTTATTTACTGGGAAGCTTAACAAGGAATGTTTTGGTCACTGCGAGCACCAGATGTGGGGTTTGGATTTGTAGCATGAACAAACTTCATTCAACAAGGAAGTCTTTATGCATTGAAAAGGATCTCACGTGAGCGCGCCGTTTGCTGCCGCTCCTGCAACAACAGACCCGTCGTCGCAAGGAAAGCGGGAACGTGCTCCCTCCATCTTAGATGGCTTAGCGAAACCGCAGGCTGCAGAGGTCTTGAGTACCTTAGCGGCTCTTTTGCTTATTTATTTGGGTATTAATTTGTTTGGATGATTATTTATCCGTTTATTTATTTGGGTAGTACCATATTTGTGTTAGGAATTTTACAGCCTCATATGGGGACATGTTAGGTCGCCCAAGGATATTGCAGTCTAGTGTGCACAGATGTCACTTTGAGGAAAGAAATCAAGCCGTGGGGGTTGGAGAGTGGCGATGTGATAACACGGGGAGAGTTGAAGAAGTGTTGCTGGGAAAAAATAGGTTCATTATTGAGTGTTGTTATGTGAAAGCTGTGTTTTGAATATAGTTGAAACCCTGTCGTGAAGTATAGTTTAGTCAATAGAAGTCACATCCGTGGCTGTAGGTAACTCCACTTCTCCCTTAGCTGTTCTGCTGACTTTTAGGGGCTTTCTTGCCTTTCACAAATTCACACACCCACTAAACCCAGTATCATTAGAGGGAAACAATGAAAAGGATCAAAGGCAATGCCATATGTTATCATCGAAATACTCAAACACCAGGCTGTTGACAAGCCAATGCCCTTGCCCTCATGGCATCCCATTGCTCTGCCCAGCCTCGCTCCATTGAATGGGCAAGGAGGACTGGGCCGAGGAGGCTGGCAAAACGTCCAAAACGTCTGGTTCTCCACCAGCAAACTGAGGGGCCTGAGGTCGGTGGCATCTGATGGAGGTTACTGTCACAGAGAAGGCGCGGAGCCCACCGTTGAAATTCCAGTAGCAGTCCCATCTCTTGCTTTACAATGCATAGAGTAGATTTTAAAAAAAACCCTATTTTCTTGTTTTCTTACTGCTTTCGAAGCATTCAGCCAAATTTTCTTAAACCTGTGACTTTAGCATGATGTACAGAAATAATCCATCTCCTCAAACTCTACATTTTCTTTATTCCAAGTGTTTTCAGGACAGCTTAGCCAGTGACATGACAACTTGAGACACCTTTATCTCATTTCTGTAAAGAAAATGTGAGCCAAATCAGTAAAAAGGAGATGGTTCTTGTTGAAAATGAAGTATAAAAGGAATTGGTAGCTTAACTGCTCTTAAAAATGTTTCGGTGGGGTCTTTAGAGCCATTCATAGTCTTGGTCTTTCCCCACCGCCTTTGGCAAGCACGGGTGGCTAGTACAGATGTTTCTAGAAGTCGGTGGCAAGCTGAACCGACCTGTCCGAAGCTGCACACGTGCCGGAGCTTTCAGGGGAGCCAGGGCTCGGGGTGTCCCTCCTGCAGCTGGAAGGTAGGTCTCCCCCATCCCTCCCATCTGGCAGGGAATTGCCTGTTCTTTCTCTTTCCTTTCTCCCCGTTTCTTCTCAACTTTGATTGATGGAAACACTGGGAGTTGTTTCTTGACATCCTTAAAAAAAAACACTCTGAAAGCATGAAATGCTATGATAGTGTTATGTCTATTTTTGAAAGTAAGGCTGTTAATGTAAAAATGGTGCTGATATGCTGGAGTGAATTATAAAGGCAAGATTATTAAATCCCTGCAAATTGCTAATTCATTATTTTTCTCACCTAATTTTGATTTGTGGTGCATGAATCTAGTGACACACATCTTCAAACACAAGTGAATTGCTGAGAAATGATTTGCATTTTGCAAAATGAGACTTTACGTTTAACATTTGCCAAAAAAAAGTTAATCCACCCCTCTGGTTCTCCGCTTGCGTTTGGAACCTTCTGAGCTAAAAGAAGATTGTTTAACTTCTGTAGCTTCCCCATACATGCAAAATATGGTCTTATCTTGTGCATAGTAAGGATTCTTACCCAGGTTAGCTGTTAATTTTACTCCCCTGGGAAGCATACTTGGGTTACTTCGTGCTGCACACTGAAAGCTCTGAACGCTTACCTATGCAGAACGACTTAACTGAAAATTAAGTACCCAGACATGGATCTCGCCACATTTTGGTTGAAGAATCAGTACAGCAAAGGCTCATTCTGCCAGCTCTGAAGAAACTTGGGGCTGTAAACCTTACTCAGAGTTGTTTTCTCTCCTTTGAGTGGGATTGCTCCCCGACACAAGCGCTGCGAAGCAAGTTTGCAACATCTGATCCTTCCAACGGCTAGGGACGACTTCTTCTTTGGGAAGGGGTGGTGACAGTCAGTCCTGAAGACCCTGTTGGTGTTTGTGCTTCAGCTCTGGCCGGTGCAGGGGTAGATGCATGTGTGTTTATCTTGGGGAGAGAGTTTTTGGCCAGTTTTCAAGTTGTGGTTGTGGGAACCATCCTGATACAGCTGAGGACAGGCAGGTGGCTGGCTGTTTGGAAGCACAGCGTGTACCTACCTCCTATATATACGGACATAAATCGTCCTGTATACAATGAAGGTGTGTTTGCCTTGGTTGGCCGTGCCTGCTGGCGGCGTACAGGGACAAACAGCTGTCTGTCCTTTGCAGTTGGCCATTGGTGCTTTGAATTAACTGAAGTTGGAGACAGGAGGAGATAAGTGCACAGCGTAATAAGAATCATCGAATTGTTTAAGCTGGAAAATACCTTTCAGCCCATCCAGTCCAACCGTTACCCCAGCACTGCCAGCCCAGCACTGACCTATGTCCCTGAGTGTCTCGTCCACACGGCTCTTAAATCCCTCCTGGGATGGTGACTCCCCCACCTCCCTGGGCAGCCCCTTCCAATGCCTGACAGCCCTTCCTGGGAAGGAATTTCCCTATATCCAACCTGAACCTCCCCTGGCACAGCTTGAGGCTGTTTCTGCTTGTCGTATTACCAAATACTCTTTTGGCCAGAGCACTTTGTGCTGGATGCTCCCGTAACAAGCACATTAACGTGTGGGTGGAAAAGGGGGAGGAGAACAAGGCAAAGCACTTTTGGATGTGAAGGCAAAGTGCTATTGAGGCTGAAGGCATCGCTTTGTGTGGATGTCTGTGCTGGTGAGAGCAGGAGAGCAGCGTGCTGAGGTCAGGTGAGGTGACTTTGCTGTCCCCATCCTCCCAGGCAGGCCAGGTCAGGGCTGAGTTCCCTGTACCCAGGGACTCTCTTGGGAGCTCCTTGATGGAGCAAAACCCACAGAGGGGGATCCACAGCCCTCCTGTCTTGGCATCACTGTGTCTGTATTGTACCCAACTTCCTTTCTGTTCAAATCCTGCTCTTAATTCCTACTGGCGCTAACTGCGGGAATGTAAGCCGTGCTGGAGACGCTCCAGACTTAACCAGATGTGAATAAGAGCCTAGATTAGTAACGTGGTTTGCCTTTTTTCCTTCTTTTTTTAACACCCACCTAAGTGTACCTTGCTCTTTGTGTGCAAGAGAGAATTTAATCAAAGCGTTAATTTAGGGCTGGCTCTGTCCTGCTCAAGTTGTGGAAAAGCTCCTGATAACTCTACAGGGTCACGCTCCAAGGGCCAGACTTGCCTAGGTGCCTAGACTTTCTGACAGGTAACTAACAGCATTTTGAGAAGCACGGAGAACTGTCATTGAAAATCAGGTATCCAGGCACTTGGGGATATCCTGCAAAGCACCTACCTGCACCTTTAAATGCCAGAAGTCTTGCTTTGAAAGTCAAATCTGGAAAAACCCCCGAAATCAGTGGGAAAACTGACCTTAGTGTGTAACAGTAAAGCAGCTGAGGACAGAGGAAACTACCATCACTTGGATTTTGATTGTATATGAACCAAGCTTGAGACTCATTAATTTTGCTGAAATGCCATGGCAACATACATATCTGTTTTGCAGCTTATGGAATATATTTTTGGAACTACTGACTCACACACTCGAGTATTTCTGCTGTACTAAGAGAATGTATTTCCTTTTGCTTTCGTGCAGCTTTGCAGCATGAAAAAGAAAAGCAGTTCCCTTCTGGTTTGGATCACGCCGCGGCTCAGGGCTGGTTGCTGGAGCGGTGGCGCTAGGGCTGAGCGTGCTGCTGGCGGGATGGGCCCCGGGCAGCTCTCTCCACGGGCGTAAAGCCGCGGTCTTTGATTTAGGCTGGAGGGTGGATGACTGAGGCGGTGCAAATATTAAAGTGTCATGTATATTTGGCCGTGCAGAAATCTTGCATTTGGGACAGTTCAAGTTCCCAGGTGCTTTTGAGACCGTAGTGACATGGGGTTGATCCCCAGTGCCTCAGACCGGGAGGGTTTGAAACCATTGTGGGTTTGAAAACCCAGTCTTGGCACAGGGCGCTGGTGGGTGCGTCACCTCGGAGGGGTTGGGGACAGGTACAGGCACTTCCTCTCAAAGTGGGGTGCGTCTGGCTTTCTGGGTGCAGGCAGCGAGTGACGGAGCTGGTCCTTCCCATGTGCTCCCCCCAGGACACTTCGGGAGAAGTTTCCATTTCCAAATAACGCAGTTAAGAGGTATTTTTCACGCTTTCTTGCCGCGCTCGACACGAATCCGTTGATCGAGGCACTTTCTGGCTGGCAGGAGTAAAGGTTTCCTGTGAAACTGGCGCGTTCAGGATGTGCTGTGCTCACATGAGAGCCTCTGCCATCGGGGGCTTGTGACAAGGAACAGTAATTTTCACCTGACAGTAGGAAGCGAGTGGCTTACCCCGTTGCTATGAATATTCAGGGATGTTCCCCATGCGACCACGGATCAGGTCAGTGAACGGTGTGCAGCCAGGGAGGCTGCTCTAGGCCGACTTAGCTCTCTTTGGTACCCACTTGCTTTGTTGTGGTTGGGTTTATTCTTTTTTTATTCATTTGTGATCCTAATGAGGAGCTTTTATGGCTACTTTGAAAAAAAAGCTAGGTCATTATCTGCAAAACTGGGGAAACTCAGTTTTTGGGTCGGGCCTTGCCAGGAGATAATAGTATTTACTTACCTTGCGGGTTTATTGTGGGGCTTTAAAAATGAATATTTAAGTGTATGCAGTGCAATGCACTATGAAAATAAATTATTTCACTTCTAGATGGTTAAGTATGTGTATGCCCTGTCATTTAGAGAACGTCAGAACACAATTACTTAAAATGTCTGCCTGAAAATTTTGATCAGTTTATTGTACTCCGTTTAAATAAAAAGGTAATGCGAGGAGAAGTTTATTCAGTGTAAGAAATGACGGTGTGCGTGGAAACTTGTGGACTAGGCAGAGCAAAGAGGTGGGAAGACTGCCACTGGAGAGGCTTCAGCCAAAGGAATGGCACAGTGGGTCCGGCTGAGCGCCGAGCACCCGCGAGCCGGAGGCCGTGCCAGGGGGTAACAGCGCTGCTCCCACCCCTGTGCCTGCCCACGCCCCGGGAGCCGGCGCACGGGCCTCGAGCTGTGCCTTGATGTTTGCTGGCGTGGATGGTGTAGGATAAATTGGAGCCTCAACACTTTGCCTGAACTGGTTGCGCGCTCAAGGAGCTGAAAAAAGTGTCTTTTAAGCATCTTTCAACACCATTTCCTCGGGTTAACTGTGTCTCGGTGGAGATGCACTGACCTGCCCTTGTGATCCGCCTCACCTGAAGCCCCAGAGCAAAAGCCAGGAGGCAGAGGAGAGAAAAGAGGGACTTCTGGAAGGAGACAGCGGAGTAAAGCCCCGAGGGAACCCAGCTCAGTGTCTCCTTCCTGGGAGCGGGAGCCAGTCTCCGTCAAGCACTGCCAAAACGTCGTGGTGGCAGATACATTCTAGGGAAATGTATGGGCGATGGCACCTGGGGAAACATGGTTATTACAGGAAAGAAGAATGGGGTGCCATCAGAGAGTATAAGCACTAATAGCTGGTGTGGAACAAGGCTGTCCTGGCAAATAGATGGGGTACCTGACCTGCCAGGGCTTTTTGCATCTCGCTCTGTGTTTAATTGCACGGGGTGCTGGACTATGTCTACAGGTTTTAAAATATTATTGTCCTAGAAAACGTTCTGGCTTGTGCTATCGAGACCAGGTGGCAGGAGTTTTACAGCATGTATTTTCCCTTCCAATTTTCAACACTGAAACTTGTAGAATGTCTTTAACTGATAATTTAGCTTCCTACCTACTAATTGGACCAAGGCGTAACTTTGTAGCTTTATCTCTTTCCTATTCCTCATTTTATTTCTGTTTCAATTAGCGAGTGTGCCTTTAGCAAGAGACTTAAGATTGTTTTTCTATCTGGTATAGGATTTGCCTGTGAGAGAAATGCATTTTATTGCCTGTCTTCTCAAATGCTCAAATCGCATTCTCCCCTTTACAGTCAATGGAAAGACCAACAAGCCCATTTGCCTTAGGTCTGGCCTCCTTACGCAGGGCTCTTTCCCTCTTACCGGAGCTGAGAAGGAGTTTTACCCGTGGTGACGCTTTCAGTTTTAACAAAAAACAGTTTAATCTCCATCTCGTGTCCTATTTTAAAATTAAAAAAGATAATAAAAACCAGTATTTCTTCTAGACAGAAAATGCATCCTGCCAGCTTCCTCAGTTGCTGGAAAATGGAGATTCTAGTTGCCATTCACAGTTAATTGGTTATTACTCCTTATTTATTTGAATTAATGCCTCAGTTGACCATTCACTCAATATATTTAAGAGTCTTAAGAAATAATTTGTCTCTTCTTTGCCTTAGAGATATTAAGCAAAAATAGAAACCTTAGAAGTTTGAAACTTCCATTTTATCTCAGAGCTTGTGTAAAATAGCCTTTTCAAAGATTAATTTAATCATTGGTGAAAATGTTCCTAAAAAGGACTCCTTGACCGCAAACACGTAACATTTTGTTCGTGTGAACCTTCTTTTTCCAACCAGCAATTATCCAGAAGATTTAGAACAGTCTGTTTTAAGATAGTTTCCAAATTATTTCTTTGCTGTTATACAAACCTCTTCAGTTGTTGTGTTTTGATCTACAGAAGGTCAGATTTGTTCAGCTTCATGCCTATTTATTGCTCTGTCATCTCTGGGTCCTCATAGACCCTTACACTTGCCTCACCAAGGTTAATATTTTGGTCTTGTATGGCTAATTTTCTCTCTTGGAAGCTCAATTTCTTAACTGTTTTTTTCTTCTTTCCATAAATTCTTCTAAATTGTCATTAATTTTTAAATAGATAATTCATCTTCCCTGATTTTTGTTAATCTTGCCTTTTTCAGGATATCATCGTCAGCGAGTCCCTTCACCTAAGGTTTAGCGTCCGCAAGTTAAATAACCAACTTCCTCCAAATAACTTCCTAATCTGCTAATTTCTCTTGATTTTCTTCTCGCATTCTCCACCCTCCTCTTCCTGGTTTCACGTTCCCTGTTTATCACTACATAATGTTATTTCCTTCCAGCCCTGACATCTCCCCGGGCGAGCACATCTTCCTGCAGTCGGCCGGCCGTGCCCCTTCACTTCCGCCATCAATCCACAACCCATTGCAGCCTTTCACACACCACAGTGCTCAAATTTAGCTTATTCAAATATTCTCTACTTCTCTCTCGTCTCCAAAAGGACCTAATTTATTAGAGAAACTGAACGTTTCTGTAGTCAGGGTTGTTGGTAGCGTATTTATAGCCTTTGGTTGTGATCGGTGTGTTCCCTTCTCTGGAAAAAAACCCAACCAAACGTCTCCCTTCCCCTTTTCTGAGGCTTTTGAAGAAGCGTGAACTTGTGACATTTTCAAGAGAGGTGAATAAAAGATCCCCAGATATTGCCAATCTCTGCCCAAAATTCACATATAACCAAATGTTTGGGGTTTTTTTATTTATTTTTTTTTTTTTCAAGTTGGTGGAAGAATGTTCTGATAACGTGTTTTCACCAGTATTTTGATCGTGAGCACGCCTCTGCACTTCCTGGGTTTGGCCAGGATCAGAAGTGGAAGTGCTGAAGTACCATGAGATGAACTGTTTGTGTAAAGTTTTCCCCTCACGTTTCCAAACCCAAGCAGTTTAGGCACTTTGGATAAACATCTGAAATTTTGGGATACTGCTTTGAACTGAACAACTGCATTTCTCATTCTGGCTTGCTCAGCGATGCCCTTTTTTACTGGTGGCCCTCCTCAAGAGCATGGATTTTGCCATCTCCTGCACACTCACACAGGCTTATCCAAAGCAAACCTCCTTCCACACGGTTTTCCAGATAATTCTGATCATCTGCTGTTAGCCCTCATGTGCCATCCTGTCCGTCCTGAAGATCACCAGTCTGGTACCATGTGGGTATCACTTTGCTGGGCATTAAAGCCTTGTCTCTGCTCAAAAACCCCCAAATTTTTATCCGTTGGGAGGGATTTGATGGTGAGGGAGTTAAATTTTAGTCAGTCCAGTCACTATTGAGACCTTGATGTAAACCATGAACTTTTGCATTGGTACAACTTACATACTACTCAAGTAACCTACTTGCAAGAAAATAGCAGTATCACTTGTATTTTAGCAATCACATTGCTAATTCAGATAACTAATTTTTATATTTGTGTGCCATTAAAAAGAGTGAATGAACCTTTCATTAATTATTTGGTTATGATTTGAAATTGTGGTTTCCAGCAAGTTTTACATTTGGATGAAATTCAGAATTAAATTATAATAGGTGAAACCCAGCAGTTGAAATAATTCTTAATAGTGGGATGAATATAAGCTTTGAAATGGACAGCGGCACTAAAAATCACAAATATTAGTGATTTGTATTAATATATTGAATCAATGGGGTTTGGTTAGTGTCCTTCAGTAGTTTAGAACTAGTAAATCTCACGCTTTCGTGTTACTTTTATTGCTAGAGCGGCAGAAACTGATAAGCTGTCGCAGAGTTTTCAACTCCAGCCTTGAAGATAGTAGCCCTTCAAAGGGAAGTGAAGGGAGTGTTCTGTATGGCTTCGGAGTGATGACAAAAAAATACTGTTGTTTTTTTGGCCGGAGAGCCAGGAATTTGGCTAATTATTTCCATTAGATTAGTGCTTTATATTTCTTTGAAATCCGAACACCGAATTTATGCTTGAATATTAACTTTTAGTTGATTTCTATTGTTTAATTACTGCAACTTTAGATCTTAAAAGAAGCCAAAATTTTAAATTGACATTAAGTTCTTTTGAAGAGAAAATTATATTTCATTCCAAATGTTTGAAGCTTGATTTCTGACTGATAAAAGTAATTGTTTTCCTTATTCTGCTATTAGTTTTCCCCCAGAGTCATTAGTTTCCAATTTTGTAGCGCAGCCAAGGAAGTTGGGAGAAGCAAAGTGAAAAATCCTTGAAGATATTAATTGTTGAAAGATAAAATAAAAAAACCCCAGAACAGCAAACAGCCTGGGAAACTCCCCACCAAATTGGCCGATGCTATATACAGTTTCTCTCAGAACACTTACAAATATATTGCAAATTAGGGGAAAAGTGGGTATCACCAAATTCAGTCCTGTTAAAGCTCACAGTTTGGAGCTTTCAGTTAGTTGTGTCCTAGAAGTCTCATGTGTGTATGTAAAATACTCATGGTGTCTCTCTCTATAAATACACATGTATGTGCACACTTTTTTTTCCCAAATTGATTTTCAACTTGATTTGCAAAACCATTCTAACCTACACAAGTAGTTGTAGAACGTAGGTGAAATACACAGTTTCCCCAGATGAAAAACTGCTAGTAATAAAATTGTTATTTAACCCCAGACTAATCTCTGTATTTCATCTGATACCTTAAAATTTCTGACCTGGGGAATTTTGTTCCCAATGGTTTCAGTAAATATGGTCACATGCATAAAATCACAATGGACAAAGGTCAGAGGAAAATGAATTTTATATATCAAACGGGTTTATTTTGTGCGGTCAGGATTGTTTTTTGTATATATTTTCTTGGTTTCCATGCAATCCTTGCAGCCAGAGGAGACAAGAACTATTGAAAATGGGAAAACTTAATCTGGAAACGCAAGCTGGTGCCAGCCAGATCAGGTGTCTTACCTTTCACTCCGCTGAATTTGCCTGTCGGAAATTAATTTGGCTGTTTAAGAAGAACCTTTGTGTTATCATAGCAGAGAAATGTATCATCATTTTTATACGCAGTCATAAATCATATGGCTCAGACGGTAATTTTAAAGCTTGTCCAAGAGTCATGTTTGTGCTGAAACTGCACAAGATGGTTCGGCTCAAAAGAACAATTCTGGAATGGAACGCGGTTATTTTGCGTGAGGTGGAACGGCTCTTTCGGCATATGGCAATTATGATGTAGCTCATTCTGGCAGGGGAGCCGGCTCGTGGTCCTTTGCGTCCTGGTGTTGACAATTCCTCCTAATGTCGTTAAAAGCAACCAATTACAACCTTCTTATTTTTTCCAGCCCCCTCTTCTGAGGTCCTGAACTATTCCTCTCTCTGTTCTTACCATCTTCTCTCTCTCCAAAGTCAGGAGGGGTGACATGATCCCTATCAAAACACTGTGGGTGGAGCGAAACGCTCTGCTTGAAGGAAATATTGCCCACAAAGTAGAAATTGCAGGTCCGTTGCTGGAAAATTAAAATAAAGGTTGGTTTCTTCTCCTTGGCCTCTCTGTCCCCAGAGCATTGGGAAGGGGCCAGGATAGAAAGACTAGAAATAAAAAGGACTTGTGGTGTTCTCTATAAAACACATTTCAAGCGTCAAAACCTGTAGTGGGTGTAAATTCTAAATCGGAAAGAAGTGAGTGTATTAGAACTGTGAAGAGGAGATTATTAAAGGCTTGATTTAACTAGTCATGTTGCAGCCCATAAAGCGTATCTAAATCTCTGGAGCAAGCTTAAAAGACTACATTGAGGTCAATTTTTCTAATACCTGGATTGGAGAAAATTGAAAACAAATTTTCTATGCTGAAGAGTTCAGCTTCAAAAATCTCTGGTTCATTCCGCAGGACAAAGTCCTCTTTCCTGGTATTACGAGGAGGAAGCGCTTCAGCCAAAGGGTGGTGCTGACATCAGCAAAACCAGTGACTCATTAATTCAGCTTGGTTTGGTTGGGCAACCAAAAATACGGCCTAATCCTCTTACACGTAGGAGAGGAACCTCTTCCCGGTGCTCCTCCTCTGCAGCCCACTCCTATCTTCCACCGTGCGTTTTCGCCCAGCCCCTCGCCGTGGCACCAATAACGTCACCGTGGCGTGCACCGGGCGAGCCCGGCATTGCCGGGACTCGACTCCCTGGCGTGTGGTTCACGCTGTGCTCCCGCCTCCTGCAGCGTTTGCGGCACGCCAGCGGACAGTGGAGTCTTGGTCACTTGCCTAAAGTCAGAGAAGTCGGTGAAATTTAATAAGGAATATTATTATTACTGGTTTTATTTAAATGTCTGCATTTTCTTTAATTTTATAGCGGATTTATTTATTTTAATACCATTTCTTTCCCAGCCCAGTTTCTCTGAGTCTTTACCTGGGGTGAAGTCATATTCAGTGAACGCCATCGTCTCTGTACTCTGGCGTAGTACCTGCAATTCAAACGGTAGCTCCGTTAATTCGGAATTAAAGGAGCTATTATTACAAATCCGTTCTTAGTGTAGGATCAGAAGATGGCTGGAAGACACTTCCTTTCTAGAAGGGGTACGCTTCCTAATTAGTTAACCATCAGGAAATATATGGAACAACAAGAAGGACAAGAGGAACTATATTTGGACTCTGATCAGTTCGCAAAAACTGTCTCCATTTGAAAAGTACGTTATTAGTGAAATCTGTAATGGTCTGCCAAAGGAAGTAGTGTGCCCAGACTCGTTAACCAATTATTTTAGCTGGGCAATTAACAGCTAAGAGGAGCTCCCTGGAAGCAGTTTCTCTCTGATGCAGGTGAATCCTTGCCTGCGTGCTTGCACGGCAGTGCTGGGGCACTCGAGTGAGGCTCACTGAATTCCAATTTCTCCATCTATGTGGGAGTACGTAATTAATATTCCTGTTTATAGATGCACGTAGAAACCCTCTGTATAATACTTTATGTAAATCCCTGCCTCAGACACCCCACTGTGGTTAAATTTCCCCTGAGGAGCATGACCTCCTGGTGCTGGTGGCCTCTCGAGGCAGGACGGGCTGCCCGGCTGGGTGCCGTGCTCCGGGTTTGCTCAGTCCAGGAGCCTTTGCTGTGTACCAATGGGTTGCTTAAACTTTCTGTAGGCATGTCCCACGGTACTCGCATGCTCAAGGATGGTGTCGGTTCATGGACATGGACCAGAGGCTGTCCCGGCGGTGGAAGGGATGGTAATGGCACAAGAGGGGGCTGGGATGGAGGTGCTCACTGATGGGCGTGAGGAGGTGCCCTGGAGACACTTTGGCTGTCCAGCCACAACCAGGCAGGGGCAATTACTGCTTCACAGCAGGAGAACGCGGGAAGTTAACTTGTAAAGAAAGGTGGAGCGTGTATAGGTAAAGACTTGAGTTGAATGGGATGAGGTTTTCCTTTCTTTCCCCACAGACTGTGGCTGGAAATGTCTGGTGGAACAGCAGCGTTTGGCACTTTATTTGGCATTGCCATTTGCATGCCTGGGCACGTGTGTCTGGAAAATGTGTAAATATATTCACTGGGACGGATTTCTTCCCAGCGAGGGTGGGAGGCACAGGGACAGGCTGCCCAGAGAAGCTGTGGGTGCCCCATCCCTGGCAGTGCCCAAGGCCAGGCTGGATGAGGCTGGGAGCACCCTGGGCTATGGAAGGTGTCCCTGCCCGTGGCAGGGGGTGGGACTGGGCAGTCAGACTCCCTTGGGCAAGGAATACAGTGCGCACTCCTCGCTTTCCCAGAGGTGCTGCTCACAGCATCACTGGTGCAGGGGTAATGTGTGGGTACGCGCGAGCGGCAGACCCTTCCCGCATGGCTTACAGGCATTTATTCCAGTTTATCTATTGGACAAACCAATTTTTGAAACTTCAGGATATGGTGGCAGCAGCTTCAGCTAAGGGAACAGGAGCGAACCCGAACCTTTAAAAATTGATTTAAGATACTTTATGAGTATGCAACATCCATCACCTTCTCTACTCGTCTATGCAGCATCTGTAAATTGAGCTGGCGAGGGAAATTAAGGGGTAGGTTGATCTGGAATATCCTAAGCGTAAAGAAGGCAACAGTTAAATATTTTTTATTATCAAGCCTACATGGAGTAAGGTTTACAAATTCCCAGCATCTGTGTGAGATTGAATTTGGCTTGCAAATTACGCTCAGTAACGGCTTTCAGGTTTTGGAGTCTGTGATGGGCTGACTCTTCCGAGCAAAGCCTTCAGTTCCTGAAGCACAACTCCCGCTGGGAGTACGTGGGATTCCCCATTTCTCATCCCCCTTCTCCAAGATTTCTGGATCCTGTGAGTTGCAGAAAGTAGTATTGGGAGTAAAGTGGGGTAAATTACTCTTACATACAGGTCCATAAATGTATTAAAGGTCAGTAAAACTGACCTTTGGGATTCACCATCCAAATGAAATCCTTCAAAACACCTCAGTTAATAGGCTACTTATGGCAATAAAAGCAAATTTTATAGTGTATTCCTTGGAATATCTGCTGCCATCCAAGAACATATGAAACATAAAGGAACGATAGCCCCATATATGATGAGATGTTTCTGCTGTTTTTCAAAATATCCCATACAATTTGGGGTGTAATAAGCAGACATGAATAAACAGAAAATTGGACATGGTGAAGAGATGGAGAAGGGTAAGGACACGGGTTATTGGGAAGGACTTTTGGGAATGGTAGACGTTACCAACATGGACACACAGAAAGGGCAATATTCCTATAAACACACCCTGTATCCTACACTCATGGCTGGTTCGTATGGCTGAGCTTTGCTGTGCTTGCAGGTGTCAGTCACAAAGGCTAACAGCGAGCTGGATTTTAGCTCACGAATAATGAAAGTACTCTACCTGTATAAGTCTCCTCAGATGAGACTAAACTCAAGTTTACTTTAATGATGGTAAAAGAAAATAACATTATATCCCCTGGGAGAATTGCAAACACAACTCCATCTCCCGGAGAAGTGGTATGTTAAGAGGCAGAGGCTTGTTACGGATGGGAAGAAAAGACTTTTTACTTAATCCTGGAAAGAAAGTTGAGACACACATTAGCCACGAAACAATTCTAAAACCTTAGAGAAGAGACAGTGATTATTGGACTCTCTGACAGGAAGTCATTGAGAATTTCCTGAAAGAAGTGAAAGAGGAGTGTATTTGCATTCTGCTCAGTGATTTGGGAGTACTTAGATATTTATAGGAAAATTCCAAGATGTTCTGTGTGTTTTCCATTATACAGATTTCCTATAAAAAATAAATACGTGTTACCACAGCGAACTAATGGCTCTGTGTTCTGCTCTCTGCTGCAGAACTTCCTCCCGTTAGATCGTACTGGGCTTCAGTTTTTACTGAAGCGTTGATTTACAGGATCGAATTTTTTTTTTTTACCATAAAAATATGAAAGAGCTATACTAATGAAAAAAAAATCAATTTAAGAAAAAGAAACGTCACTGAACTTTTTAACTGTGGAAGAAAACCCAAACCACCTGTATCTTTGGATGTGGAGCCCATACTGCTTTCACATCTCTCTTGTAAAACCTCTTGTTTTGTAAGGGTGACCTGGAGAGAGGTTGAAAGATCTGTGTGCTCCTAAAACTGGCGTGGGTACGTGTGGCAGACTTGTATGGGGAACAGGTTTGGGTCAGCATCCACCCCAGAGTCTTTGGAGTGCTCAAGACACTCTGGTCCACTAGTGACGTCCCTTTCCAACCAGTTTCCCCTCAGTAAGTCAGGTCCTTGTCTTTTTCTGCTTAAAATGGATTAATCCCAGAATTACGAATAATACACAGGAGGATATAAACCAGGAGGAATATGCATCTAAACATTCACACCCCAGATTCTTTCATTGCTCTCTGAGAACAATCTAAATATCTGGTTATTCCTCCCCTCTCCCCTTCATATTTGAATTTTCCTGTTGGTTTTTTTTTGGTTTTTTTTTTTTTAAATTTTGTGCTGGCAGGATTAATGGGTAAATAGCTGGATTTGTTCTTAAGGCTTTTGTTTGTGAAGGTGGCATCTGGATGTGAAAGTTTAATGAGGCAGAGCGGCTCTGCGCTGGAGTGGGTTTTCAGTGGAGAAGGTGATGGGGGCTCATGCTCCCCTGAGCCTTTTTCAGGAGGGGAGACCCTCATCCTATCGGATCCAGTCCTTGCTCTGGGGCTGCCGTCCCAGGCTGCAGAGCTATACACCTCATAGTTTTCGGGCTAGGCCAGAGTTTGGACTCGTGGACAGTTACTCTGGGGTCTCTGCATACTTGGTGGTGGTCTCCAGGAATTGCATTGTGGTCTTTCATGTGCCTGAGCTTCAGGTGGGTCTGATGTGATCCCTTGATGCCTAGGGATTTGCTGGCATCCACTGAGGGAAATGGAGATGCGGGGAGCCTTAAATGATTTAGGTTCTCAAATGCTCTGTTGAAACTGGCCGTGGGAGGAGCGCCTCAGGTCTGATTCTAGCATGTACATCTATTTATGATGTGGCTGTGGACGAGTCACTTAGCAGAGTGATGCTGACATTTATGTGGATGTCTAATTCCCCAAGTCAACCCTGAAATATGTAGTTTTCGGAGGGATTGAGCAAGCAGGCTCGCATTGTTCTTTGGGAAGCCGTTCTTGATTAATTCCTGTATGAATAAAATCAGAATCAGACCCGATTGCCCAAAGAGAAGAGAATGCAAAGAATAATCTGTTGTTTGGGAGGGGGTTGGGGTGAAGAGGTTCCTCAGTTCCCCTAAATTGGGTTGGTATATGATCCTATCTGTTGAATTTTCCAATCAATGGTGTGTTTTTTTCCTTTCATATCCAAATCCTTCAAATTCTGTCTGAGTCTTACAACAATTAGTCTAAACCATATCAATTTCTCATTAATATTTCTCTCTGCACAATGGCTTTTGTTTGGCTTCGAGTTAGGTGAACTTCCTTCCAATCTCATATTCCAAGCCGGGATTAATCTGAAGCTGTAAAACCTCGTGTCGCCTTTGGGGAGCTGGAGTCTGTTTTCCCATCCCAGGGGAATTACTCCGGCACTGCGTATCCTGAGCTTCTGAAGGTCGCTGGTGAGAAAGCAGCTGGTTTTCTGAGCATCAGACTAGGCGGTACGGTCAGTCAATACTCATTCCTCTTCCAGACCCGATTTGTGTTAGGACTGAACCAATTTATTTATTCTCCATCATGAAATTCCATGTCCACCATTATTTTTGGCTTCTTTGCTCCACTCGGGCTTGATCCTCAGAGCTGCTCAGCCGAAGTGGGTCCGTTGTTCTTTTTAACTGATCGGCGTGTGCACAAAGCCACATGCCATTTATTTTTTTTTTGTTGTTTAAGAAGTTGATCTGTGCAGACATCAACAGGATATTATTAGTCCCGAGAACTGACGACGCTTTGACAGCCTGATGCGGTGAGGAAGGAAGTTTACAAACATCTTCGGAGAGAGCCACGTTGAGCGGTTGAAGGAAATGAGGCATGTCCTGCTGTTATTGTGCTTATAGCACTGGGATTCCCGAGGGGCAGAACAAGCCCATCTTGAGACCTCAGTCTGGCAGAGAACAACTTGACTCATATTTTATTTTTGTTGGGTTTGTTACTAGTCTGTTATTGTTCCAATTGGGATGTTGCTTGTAAACAAACTGCTCCTAGAATTTTATTTGCTGCTATTGAATGATCGCTTAGGCACATAAGGAAAAACAAGCATCTAAAGCCAGTCTTTCCTTTTTTATACATTTTTGATGTTGCAGTGCATCCATTATGATACCTCCCAGCTTTTTAAGTGCAGACTCTGGGTTTGACTTGTGCGCAGAGAGCTCTGCACGTCCTGAATGAGAAACTTGACGACAAAGGCCTTTGTCTTCGGTGTAGGGTCACCAGCAAGGACTGGTGTCCCATACGTTTGAGGCTGACCCCCTAAGGACATCCACTGAAGTGAAAACTAGGGAGCTAGTGAGATAAGTTCTATCAAATCAAAGTGTTTAAGTGACACAGAACGAGGGCTGGAAGTCTTAAATCAACTGTTCCTGCTGAATGGGAGGAGCAGTGGCACCAGCATTTCTGAAAGGAATAAAACGCTAAGAAATTAGGTTTCCCATGTGCAGAGTGTGCTGGTGAGACACGCTTAACGTACGCACACATTCCCACTCACAGGCAGTAACGCAAGCTCTCTCTGACTTTCTCGTGGTTATCTGTAGGGTTTCTTCCTGCATTCAACAGTAATGGGAGTCCTTTGAGTGAATTTAGGCCGTAATTACTCCTTATAAATTACATTTCATCACCTGAAGGGTTAACTGATCCAAACTCAGCTCTGCAGCACTCGTTGTGTACCAGGTCATTCACTCTTTGGAAGAGACAATTATAGCTGTTAAGCAGGCAGTTACAGTCATGTTTGGGTTTTTTTTTTTTTTTTCCCCAAGTATTTTATTTGGAATTTTAATCTTAATTTCTCCTATTTTATTTTCTCTCTCCCCACTATGACTGCTTCTTTGTTCTCTCCCCACTCTTTTGTATGAGCCATGTGCAGAGCAAGTTCTCGGGCGGTAACAACATAGGAATCTTTAAGAGTATGTGCTATTTTCAAGCTCAGACTAGATCAGCCACCATCTACGACCGGGTGCGGTGCTAACCTCGGCTGGAGGAGTCCGTAGATTGTGATTAAGATCTCATTAGATAGAGCTCACAGGCAGAAATCCCTCCATCTCAGAATAGTGAATCAGCTGATGCCATTTCTAATGTTGCTTTGGGTTTTCTTGTGGTATTTTCTTTCATTTCAGTAGCTAAAGTGAGTCAAGAATTAAAGAGTCATTCATGGGAGTGAAATAAACTGAGACTTAAAAAAGATATATGCTAAATAAAAGGCTTCATGTTGGCATGTTGACGGATATCTACCGGGTTTTTTTAAAGCTGGTAGATTATCACTTGTGTTACAAAAAATACTTAAAAAAAAAGACAGGCAAGGTTAAAGTGTATCCTAACTCTCTCGCTCATGTTTATAGTACAGTTTTATTACTGAAGGTAAGACAGATAACTGGGCATTACTCCAAATTCCTGGCAGTTTTCCCTTTCCAAGGCACTAATATTGGGATTAGCGTGTTGTTTTAAAGCCATTACCTTTCTTCACCTTCATAATTGCTTGTTCTTAGGGGAGAATCTTGCAAACTCAGGGCTCATAAAGTAGACTTGTTATGCAGCGTAGGCAAATTTATATTCTGTTATCGGTTGGATTTCCTTTATTCTCTGGGTCTGTGTTTTTGTGTCATTTGGATAGACATTTGTTGGTTCTTTGATTATTTAAGCATATAGCATAGAATCACAGGATGGTTTGGGTTGGAAGGGACCTTAAAGCCCATCTAGTTCCAACCCCCCTGCCATGGGCAGGGACACCTTCCACTAGCCCAGGTTGCTCCCAGCCTCATCCAGCCTGGCCTTGGACACTGCCAGGGATGGGGTATCAACAGGCAGGGATGGGGCATCCTGGTATATATATAGGTTATGCAGGTAGTGGACCAGAACCAGAACTCATGATCCCAGATTTTTTGAGCTTGAGAAAGTTGGTTTCTCACTTTGTGGTGTGATGGTGCATGAATAATAATGTATTATTCATATATGAACACTGCTGCCCTGTCTGTTCCTGTCATCATGATGCCATGGCCTCCTCTAGAAGCGAAGATAAAAGGGATAACTTCCATGTATTCCAGCGGAAAAGACATTATTCCTCATGCAGCTTAGGTTTATTTTCTCTGTGGGTTTAGAATTGAGCTCAAAACTAATTGTATTTCTTTGGATGCTCATTCCCAAGATTACACAGATTTTAAACATCGAGAGTACATACGGTTGGTGAATTGCTTCCCATCTGAGTAGCTGGGAAACAGATAATAATGTCTGTTAATTCACAGTGCTGCTGCTGCTTGGAGGGGAAAAGCCACCCTGACCAGCGATGCTGTGACTGGGAACAGAAAAACAGGGGCTCAGAAGATGACAGGTAGTCAGCAGAACAGCAGCAACCTCTGCGGAGAATCTGAAATGGGCTGACAGAGAGAGAGAGACAGCGGGAGAGAGCATTTACTGCTAACAATTGACTCGATCCCATGCCCTTGGGGAAGTTTTTGTTCTTTTCTTGGTAGGGGAAATAGCTTGGATGAAAGATATGAGGATATGAAATAAGTTTAACAGCAGGAAGTTGTGTAAACATGATTAATTCCATTAATGGAAACTTTCAAATTGAAGGTTGTCAGTCCTTGTGTGCATACCTCTTGTTTTCTTGTGAAACGTCATGCAGAGTAATGAAACACCATCATAAGGGAAAGCATTAAAATAAAAACACCGAGAGGGAAGAATATGCTTGGTTAGTTGCCTGGAAAAAGTAAGAAAATACTGCTGCCTTGCCCAAGATTATAGTAGATTTGGAAGGTTTTGTGTCATATTTTCCTGCCTGTGTTTCACTTGTCCTGTATGAATAAGAGTTCGTTTGCAAAGCATGTCTGGAAGAAGGCATGCGTGAGAGCATCGGAAAAGCAGCTTCTCCACGGCTGCTGGTGAGAAGGATTACTCGAAGCAGCGCAGACATGAAATTCTGAAATTGAGAGGCTGGTAGCATCACTCAGCAAAAGGACAGCTTGCAATTCGGAGTTCTAACGATACTGTTAGAAAAACACCCGGTGGCATTTAGTCTGAAATGCTGAGGTGCTAAGAGGCACGTATGCACCGTACGTAACGCCAAGTGACTCGTCTCTCTCCACGAAAAGCCCTAGCAATGCTGAGATCGCAGAGCATGAGCGCGCGAGATGCCGTTCCCTGTCGCTGGAAAGAGATCGTAGAGTCATGGAATGGGTTTGGTTGGGTTGGGAGGGACCTTAAAGCCCACCCAGTCCCACCCCCTGCCACGGGCAGGGACACCCTCCACCAGCCCAGGTTGCTCCCAGCCTCATCCAGCCTGGCCTTGGACACTGCCAGGGATGGGGCACCCACAGCTTCTCTGGGCAGCCTGTCCCAGTGCCCCCCACCATCTCCGGGAAGAATTCCTTCCTGATGTCCTATCTCAATCTCCCTCTTTCCATTTAAACCTGTTACCCCTGGTCCTACACGCCCTTCTAGGAAGTCCCCATCCAGATAATGAACCTGCATTTATTTTCCCTGTTATTTAGTTAATTTTTCAAAGACTGTAAATATATATTAATCTGTGGGGACATATATATACACATATATGTGCATGAGCATGTGTGTGAGCTCATATATTGGGCTGGAGATGGTTTTACAATCCACAAAGCATCTTCCCCCCCGCCCCAGTTGAAATAAGACACAGCTGACATCAGTCTCTTTGCCTTTTTATGATACGGGCATGCGGTGGTATCAAAGCAGGCAGGATGAAAGCACAAAAGCTTCCTGTTTCCAGCTGTTTTCCTCAGCGAAGACATTTTTTTAATTTTTTTTCCAAAGATGATGCTTCCTTTTAAGGGCTTTTTAATCTACAAACTGTTTCCTCAGTTTATTTCGCTACAGTAAAATGTGTTCCCTTTAGGTCATATCTGTCTCTTTTAAAAACCAACCTGCCCTTTTCAGTAGTTTTATTTGCTACTCAAAAGAACAAACATGACTTTATAGAAAAACCTTTAATGAAGTACAAAGACCAATAAACCTTTTGCCACTAGAGCTGAAAATTTATAGTGATTTTTTTAAAAGAGAAACCTTGAATAAATTAAGTGGGGAAAATATACTGACTTCATAACACTCCAGAGTTTTTAATACTGAGATTCTTCCGTTTGTACCTGAGCTTAGTGTACAAAAAAATAGGCTTAGATTTGTCACATGTAAAAAATTGCTTTATTTGGAGACACAAGTAACTTTAAATAATGGAAGAAATAGGGGTTGGGATAGAAAAGAAATATCTTCCAGCTGCTTCCATTATGTTAGTCTCTTTTCATCAAACTGATCTCTCGTTGTTTACTTCCTTCTAAAGTAAACATGTATAATTAAAATGTTGTGTCTCCCTCTACGGCTCCAGTTCTGTTTGTCGCAATCAGAAATACCCTAAAAGGCTGCCAACACCTCGGTGGAAGAGAGGCCCTCCATTTTATTAAGGTAAAATGTGTAGGGCGGGGGAACTGGATGATGGATTTAAGCTCTTGCGCAGGCGGAAGGTGGAGGTGTCCACCACCAGCGCCACGTCTTCACGTGCTCGGCTGCCCCGAGAATTTTGCTGCTTGTAACCCTTCGGTGGGTTCCTACCTTCTCCCTTTGCAACGCAAATGGGATGCTGGTGGAGATGAACCACCCTGGGGCGCGAGTGGTTGCTGGAGGTATATGGCGAGTTGCCGCGCTGCAACGAAACCGAAAGCAGAAGGGAGAGAACCACCTCGCTCCGCTCGAGCTGTAAAGCTTTCTCTGACATATGTTTTGAATGGAGATGATGTCCCAAATGCCAAGATGTGTTGAAGGATAGCTGGTTGTTTTTGGATGATTGTCCTATATTTACTGCTTACAAGTTTCATTGTTGTTGAAAGTCTGCTGTGGTCTGTAAATATGTTCTGGAGCTGTATAAAAAAAAAATCACAATTAACATATTCAGAAGGACAACAATTGTCATGGTTGAATGACTTAGAAAGTAGCACAGGCTGTAAACAGGATGTGCTGAAATGATCTAGCGCACAGTTCCGCTGCAGCGGTCTTTTCAACGAGCGTCTGCTTGTTATCAGCACTTCTGAAAATAATCTTTGGAGCCTTTAAAGGACATAATGCTCTGGTTTTTAAATCACTTCTCCCAAGAGGAGTAGCTTAGCTGGCATCACTACCATAAAAGATATGCAGGTTTGGTTTGGGAATGGTGTCTGGAGTCTTCCTCTCTTCCTTAGCTATAAAGGGAAGAAGGGAGGGGGAGGAAGGAGGAAAATTTTCCCCCAAATTCTGCTGGAAAAAACCTTTTATTGACAAATTCAGTAGCTAAGAGGGAGGCAGGATGTCCTGAGAGGAACTTGTATCTAGACATGGTGGGTGTAAAATTTCCATCTCTTGAGCTTGTGGTTGTTTTTCACTCAGTAGTTAAGGTCCATAACAGGAAAAAATATTTCACCAGATACTCCGGCAGGACGTTGCTGAATCCGTGCTTGCTTGGTGGAGACACATAACTTACTGAATTTCACATCTCTGCAGTTTTAAATGCCTTAACTTCATTTCAAAGGATACCTTTTAAGGATGATTTCTTTCTCAATCACCCATCGGAAGGAAAAAATACCGAATTTGCTAAGAAGACCTTTCAGAAAGCCATGGATTCTTTCCCAGGTTTAATTCTCAGCAGCATTCTCCAATGTTCCTCTAAATTAGGAGGATGACTCGAATTGTGATCTAAAGACAGGATTTCCAACCACGCGCTGAAACGTCTTCCGGCGTCTTTCCCTGACGTTCCTTGGAGTGGTTTCCCTTCGTGTGGGCAACCAGGCTTCAGGTCCAGTGAGGCGGATGGGACGCTGAAACCGTTTCCATCCTTCCCTTACAGGTGGCTTTGAAATGTATTTATTTTTAATGAGTTCCTTGAAAAGGAATTGTGGCCTTCTCGGGAACAGCAAGAGGCTCGGAGCTTTCTTAGGAGCATATGGTCAGGCTGAAAAATAGCAGATGCTACGTGAGCAAAGGGCAGAGGCTCAGAAGGTAGGAGATGAAGGAAGCTTCAAGAGACCCTCGCTCAGTGATCTTGCGGTTCAAAACCAAACGCTACCATTATCTAAGTTATCCCTGGCGAAAGCTTCCGGGGTTTGCAGTCATGCCTCAGCTCTTCAGGGAAGAGTGGAAGTCTTCCAAGAGTGACAAATAAGTTCTCAAACTGCCATTTTATCAAATACGGTTGAGTTACGGTGCCTCGGAAGAGCACGGTTGAAAGGGCCTAAGAGTTGCCACGTTTGATGTGAGAAGCTGTGCAGGGGGGATACCGAATACTGCAGATATATTTGGTACTCAGACCCTAAGAAGAACAGAAAGCCTTGAGAAAATTAATAAAATCATCTAGTTTGAAGCAGAGAGGTTTCATCAGTGGTTCCTTGTGTACTGGGGGAACGAGTGCGTGCTGCGTGTTGAAGGCAGCCCCATCCCTCAGCTCCATCAGCTGGATGGATGCCCTGTCTAAGGTTTCCTTGCGAGTGAACGAGTCGGTGTGCCTGTGGTCAGCCGTACATATGACACCTGCGTTGGGTCTGCTGAGGCTAGGCCAGGCAAGGCGAGGCAAAAAAACTCCGTCAGCAAGTACAGGAGGAATGGGTAGTGCTTTGTGTATTCTACAGTGATGAATTCATTTGGTGTTCATTGTGGTAGTGCTGATGGGAATGAATTAATCTGGCATTCATGGGGTTGTCATGCCTTTTTTGTTTTTTTGAGCTTTTCTATTACAATGCAGAATTGGTTAGTAGACGCTTAAAGCGTTGCACATCCGATTCAGCTGTCACCATAACCTGCTTGTGCTTTTCCTTCTCTGGCCGTTGGAAGTGAGTTGTATTCATTTGCTGGAGAGAGGCTTTACTGCGCGGTGACGGGGAAGTTTCAGTTACGCTGACGCTATGGCACCAAGACAATGTTTAAAAGTTGCCGTTCCTCTTCTGCTTGCCTGTTTTGAGCAAACTCCAGGGGGGTAGTATGTGATTGTTTTTACACAGCTTGGAGTAAGAAAAAGGCGTTTATTTTTGCTGCATAATGCCCAAATCCAAAAGCAGTGTCAGTAATTTGGGGCATCGTTGAAGCCAAATAGACTTTCCTTGTCTAAATATTAAATAGTATGAAATGTAGTCCTTTCCTCCTTCTCTTCTCTTTTATTTTTCTCCTGAAATGCACTCAGTTGTTAAATCTATTCCCCTGTATTACTTATCTCTTCTTTTGAAGAGGGCATATGATCGCACATGCGTTTTCTTTCCCGTTGGTAAAGCGTTTTGGTTTAACTGGGAGATGGGCTGGTGAGTTCAAACAGTAAAGGTTGGCCTAAAACAGAGCCGATGTAATCTTGCAGGGAGTGTTTCAAATACAACTCTCATCATGGGAGTGAAGCCTTTAATGGATTTTTTTAAATTTGTGGGTGTTTTTATGTTTAGTTCTTTCTATGTATAATGTATATTAAGATTTTGGACAAAATATGTGATTCTTTGATGCCTTATAGACACAGGGCAGTTTCCTGGGGTTTCTTCTTCATGAAGTCTCTTAATTTTTAGTGTGATCTAGACCTGAGAAGGAATAACCGGTGGAAAGGGAATTACAGTTTTTTAAGACAAGAGCGAGCATTATGATCCTCCTGCGCAATCTTGCGATTTGGGCACCACGAGACTCTGAGACTCAATATTTGGTGTTTCATTTGGCGAGAGGAAAACCAATACAGTTAATCTTGGAATTTGTTGTTTTGTTTGTTGGTTTTTTGTTGGTTTTTTTCTCATGTTAACCAAAGGACATCTCTTAACCTTTGCTTGCAGTGAAAAACAATAAAACATGAGCTGAGCTTAACGCACCGTTGTCACGATTTAAACTCAGACGGCAGCTGAGCACCACGCAGCTGCTCTCTCACTCCCCCCACGGCGGGATGGGGAGAGACTCAGAAGAGTAAAAGTGAGAAAAACTGTGAGTTGAGATAAAGGCAGTTTAACAGGTAGAGCAAAAGCTGTGCGCACAAGCGAAAACAAGGAATTCTTTCCCCACTTCCCATTGGCAGACAGGTGTTCAGCCACCCCTGGGAAGGCCGGGCTCCATCATGTGTAATGGTGACCTGGGGAGAGAAATGCCATTGCCCTGAATGTCCTCCCTTTCTTCTTCTTTTTCCCCAGATTTATATGCTGAACATGATGCCATATGGTCCCTTCGGTCAGTCAGGGTCGGCTGTCCCGGCTGTGTCCCCTCCCAGCTCCTTGTGCACCCCCAGCCCCTCGCTGGGGCAGAAAAGGCCTCGACCCGGTGTAGGCACGGCTCAGCAACAGCTAGAACAGCCACCCCTGTGTAATCAACCCTGTTTCCAGCCCAAATCCAAACCACAGCCCCACACCCGCTGCTGTGAGGAAAATGAACCCTACCCCAGCCAAAACCACCACAATAATAAAAACTAAAGAAAACAGGGAAAGCAGAGAAAGCAATCCTCATTTTTAATCAATCGTGTTCAATAATGTCAACTTTTGGTTGAACTCAAGCATATATTTTAGCCCAAGCAAAATCTAGCCCACTGCAACAGAATGTACTGATAATAAAAGACAGAAAAGATGATTCTTGACCAATGATGGAATGGTTTTATTTAATCTTTTTCAAGTCAGGTGCTCGAACCCGGTTCTATTAATATGTATTATTGAATCTCTGTGGCTTTTCACAAAGGGTGTGCGGGCAGCTTCAAACTGTGTCCCCGAGGAAGGGTCGGAGTTATTTCTTCAAAGATCAAGCGAAGCCTAAAAAGTTTCTGGGGTTCATGTTTTTGGCTCTGAGAGTTATGTAGAACTGCAAAATTGAAACTTAAATGTGAAATCTTGCACACTGATGTCCATGAGGTCTCCCAATCCCTTTCTGTTCTTGTAAATTCAAGACTGAGTGTGGAAGAGCAGAAGGAAAATCCCCACACGTAGGCAGTTTGCTGAGATAAATATGTATCTAGAGCCTCTTTTTTGGGCATCAAATTAATCCTTTTCAAATTTAGAGCTTTAACAAAGTCATTTCAAATGAATTTGTAAAGGTTTTGGGGGTGGCGGGGGTTGTTACAAGCCCAGATCTGTAGCAGAGCCAGACGCGGCACTAAAGCCACTGGTTTGCCATCGCTAACCTTGTGACTGGTTGTCTTGATCACCAAGGCTGCCTTAAACGGGTGGATTAAACTAGGTGAAGTCATGACATGTCCTTGAAAATGTATCTCACTTTGCTTTAAAAATCCTGTTGCGCTGCCATGTAATAGCTCACTTAAGAAAAAATCTCTGTAGAATTGATTTCTGGTGGGTTTTTTTCGCTCGTCAGCTGGTATTCTTTGCCCAGAAACATACGGATTGTCTTACGATAGCAAGTGTCCGGTAAATAGATAGTGTTTGCTAAGGGCTATTATGCTATACTTTAAATGCAAATACATCTAGGGCAGTTTTAATGTCATTTTCATATAGATGAAGTCAATCTAGAATAGGTTTAAATTAAAGCCCTCTTCTCCAAAGACTAGAAGTTTAGCAGAAAACGTCCTTTAGTTTTCATTAGATATGTTTCTTCTGTTTCAGTTTGATTTCCCTTTCATCAGATTTGCATGCTTTGCAATCCGGACGGTATCTTCTATTCACTGCTGCTGGCAGAATTTGGGAATTTTGTAACAGCCAGTTGGAGGATGAGCTGGTCTGGTAAGGGTGGGTTTCTTTTTGATAGGTTTTTCTTTTTCCCTGGTTTTGTTTTTTTTTTTTTTTTTTTACCTCAACTTTTTCCAGTTACACATTCCTTGCTAATCTTTCTGTTTCCAAGAAACATAAATATTGAGAATTAACCAGTCATGTACTGGCCGTAGAGGTACAAAACCCAGCTGCTGATGTGGTCTGCAAAAAATCTGGTTCAGATAACAGCATCATATTGGAGTGTATACAGAACCAGCTCCAGCAGATGCACTCCCAAGTCTCAGTTGTCCATTCAACGAGCTGATTCCATAAGTGGCTGAAAAAATAAAAATTTGCATTATTTTAATGCTTAATTCTTTTTCTTCTTTGTGATGAAGCAGGAAGCCAATCTTTATCCCTTCAATCACACTTCAAAAGGTGATGCTCTTGTGGCTTCACAGCCTGCACAGAGGCCTGGAAAACTAACCCCAAGGTTTTGACAGGCTGCTTAGAGCTAAATTCTTCTTGGAGATTTTGCAGGGAGAAAAGAGAGGAATTAAGCTCACTGGTTTGCTTCCATCAGTTACGAGTTTCATTTATTTGCTCTTACAACCTCAAAGCCACTAGTCAGCATTAACGGTCAGACACTTTAAGTCAAAGCACACCACTGAAAACAAATAGCAGCTATTTTTTATTATTTGTCACTCAAAAACTTGTAGGAAAAAGCTGTTCTTGCAGAGCCTTTACCATCAATCTTTCTGCGCCGTCTGTTTGCAGGGTCAGGTCTCTGGTCCAGTTGTGGTTGCTGTAACGTTGTCCCAGACCAAGCTCTTCTGTGTCCAGATTTCATCCAGTCCTGTTTAGATGCCAGAATCCTGGGGTTTATAGGAGTTCCTGGATTAAATTGAGGGTGCCTGCATTAAGATTTTAAGGACACATTTCAGCACCTGGATGTATTATGCCAGTTTGAAAATGCCTGTCTTCCTGATTCTTCCCCTAGTTTCCACTGACGGCATTGGGTGTCTCTTATATTACAGGTATTTATATTTATATGTAACATTGCATCATTAAATTGCCTGTATCAAGTTTAAGAACATAGTTTTGGGTATTTTTTTGTCTTTTCAAATCAGGGCACGTAGATTTCATGAGAGTACTTACCATGTGCTAAATGTGCTGTTATCTACACAATGCTATAAATTATTGAACCGACTTATTCCATGAAACAATCTCCTTAACGTATATGATGAGCAAAGCATTAACCTGGTGGTTCTTTTCCTTCGCCTTGTGGGAGCCTTGGTGCCCTCCCCAGACTGTTGTGATATATTGCAGCGTCACTGCCAACTGTTAATGAGATTACTAATGCGGTGGAACTGGGTAGCAAATTATTGAATGCGATTCTGTACCATTATTCAGCTAATTTTCGCAACTTGTGAGAGGGGCTCTCCTTGTAAATCAGGCTCCTTCTCTATTATTTTAATTAATTAAGAGTTAGACGAAATCCAACATTTTAAACATCGCGGCACTGGCAATGGTACCGGACCACGTACTTCACAATAAGCTGTGAGGGGAAAAATCCTCATCTGGAGCGTGGCAGAAGGAGTGAGTAACGTCTCGGCTCTTGCCCACGTGCTCCGTCCAGGCATGGTGCGCAGTGTGCTGTGCAGCCCTGGCGCTCTCTGCGTGTCTTGGCACTGCCAAAAAGGTTCGGGGTCTTTGTGCAGGGAGTTAATGTCAAGGATCATGGAACCACAGAATCTTTCAGGTTGGAAAAGACCTTTAAGATCATCGAATCAGACCATTGACCCAGCACTGCCAAGGCCACCTCTAACCCGTGTCCCTGAGTGCCTCGTCCACACGGCTCTTAAATCCCTCCCGGGATGGTGACTCCACCACCTCCCTGGGCAGCCCCTTCCAATCCTGACAGCCCTTTCTGGGAAGGAACTCAGGGAAGCTCTTCAGGGAACAAAGGTCTTCGGAGATGCTTGGATGGCAGATTGGGCAGGGTAGGTGGTGAGGCACGGTTTAATTTTAGAGGTAATGATTATTTCATAGAATCGTGGAATGGTTTGGGTTGGGAGGGACCTTAAAGAACATCCAGTTCCAACCCCCCTGCCATGGGCAGGGACACCTTCCATAGCCCAGGTTGCTCCAAGCCTCATCCAGCCTGGCCTTGGGCACTGCCAGGGATGGGGCACCCACAGCTTCTCTGGGAACCTGTCCCAGTGCCCCCCACCCTCTCCGGGAAGAATTCCTTCCTGATGGCCCATCTAAACCTACCTTCTTTCAGTTTTTAAACCCATTACCCCTTCTCCTGCCACATTTGCAGGAGAAGACAACAGACCGTCTAGGTGACAATGATACTTAGAGATATGGATACACCCACTCTGTCCTCCTTGCTCAAGGTCCTTGGAGACGCGCATCCCATGGGGTCCAGGGGAGCTGCAGCTGCACTGGGCTCTAACTGGGAGAGAGCTGGAGGGACCACGTAGGGCAAAGGAGTGTCAGGATGCTGCCGTGGGTCACAGAAATAGGGAAAAAGGTGGTGTAGAAGGTAGTGATGGAGAACAGTGAGGATACATAATGAGGCCTCCTGGAAGTCCACAACTGTCTCCTCGTTAGCCATTGTAAGTGGCCTGTCCCTAGGTGGGGTTTAATCAAAGCTTCCATCATCGCCTTTTGGCCTCGATTGCTTGTTTGGAACTGAAATGTCCATCGAGACCTTCATAATCTGGTACTATAAGGAGAGTTTAAGTAAACCTTCCCTTACATAATTTTAGGTTATGGTGCAGAACATAAACACTTGGCCTGGGGCAGTGTGATTATCATCGCTTTGGAGTGCTCTGTTACTGCGTTCAAGTGAAAATCAAGTACGTTAGTATAGACTATATATGAATATGCAGTAAACTAATTAGGTAACCACAGTTTATAAACCACATAGAATTCATAGTCCTGAGAAACAGACACTTACCTACGAAATTCCATCATCTCCTCTTAAGTTACAAAAGAGTCATTTTGCTCAGGAAACCCTTCCCCCTCAGCACTCCCCACCCCCAAACTATCCAAAACCAGAACAGAATCGAATCTTCACTAATTTGTTGAGCTGGAAAGGGGAAGGTAACTGAACCTTAAGCCTTTTTCTTACTATCTGCTTATATTTGCAGCAGTTATGCTAAAAAACGATTAAATGCTGAAGTTACACGAATGGCTATGTGAAAGTCATCTGTCTCTACAGGCATAACCTCTGTGTCATATGAAGATAGTTTATGTAACTCTGCTAAATACAGTGTGCGTGTTTAGGACCTCATCTGTCGGCAGGACAAGGTGATTCTTTATTAGGAAGATTAAGATTGAGAACAGTTTCAATTTTGTTTACGCTGTTGACATTTTATAGCCAGTGCTGTCAAGCGCGACCACGGAGTCTCCGCGTGTATGTGTACAGACTTTGGAAATTCAGGCAGAAAATAAAATTACCATCTGATTCCAATGAATTTTCCAATTATTTGTGGCTTTAACAGAAGCCATTGAAGTGGATTGTATATATCTGGCAGCTGGTCCTACTTCTTGGAAAAAAAGCCCAACCCTAAAGCTTTGTATCTAATCCCTTGAGTAAACTAATAGTAAATTGTTTATCAAATAAGTAGTAGAAATTTCCAGTTTTGAATGGGAAGCTTCATACTGCCCTTCAGATCACCTCCCTATTTTTTTTTTAATCATGTGCTGATGATATTTAGAGCAAAATCTTCAAAAAAGATTGCATTGGTGGATATGCATTTTAAATTTCCCAATCCTTTACCTTACGAAATGTCTAGGTTACGAACTTATCCTTCCCTTGATCTACTGCTCTTTAATCCTTCTGTATTTTACCATTTTTTGTTGAGCTCGTTTTTTATTTAATTCTTAAAGCCCAGAATACCCAAATTCTTTTGAAAAACAAAATTGCACAAAAGGTCTCAAGCCACAAAATGAGCGTGTTTAACTTAATTTATATTAGCAGTACCCGATGTACTGTTTGTGAGGTGCTTCGGAACACAAAGTGGAAATAGCAATCCCGAAGTACCTGTTTATCATACTTGTCTACCTATGATACTCATAATTAGAGCCTGGGATTTCCCCCACCCTTCTCTTTTTTGACGCTTTAATTCATACGAGGAATGCTAAGTGTGTGTTAGTATGATGTGTGTAGAAGTCGTCTCATGTAGAAATCTTGGTCCTTTTCCTTCTCATAGGAGGATATTTTGACTCAAATCCCATATAAAATTACTTGCATTGGTTAATATTTAGTATGGTTTTTTTTATGTTGAAGATAAAAGTAAAATCTGAGGATGTTTGTCTTTCTCCAATTACTATTCTGAGAATTTCAGATCATGTCAACTCATCAACACAAAACATCCTACCTAGGGAATAGGTCTTCAAGGACCTTGGTGTTGACCCCTCAGGGATCAGCCCGTAGCATGAACCCACCTCACTCACCCAGAGTCTGGGTCTGTGAAGGAGCACCCACTGTCCCATGGACACAACACCCCTCAGCTTTTCTGAGCTAATTCGGCAGAAAACAGAGTCTGACTTTTCTTCTGAGGCAAACTGGTCTTGTCATCTGCTGCTGGCAAGGGTGGGGTGCACTTTTGTCCTTGTCACCCCAACTGGTACTATAAAAGCCGGTCCAGGGAGGGATTTTCATAGCTCTGAACACCCCGGTAAGCGTGGGTACCCTTCCTGTCCTCCTCAGTTATCACTCCTGCTCCTCTTAGCTAGCTTGGTTACCCTTCTCCACACTCCCGTGCCATGTTTCCGTAGTGGTTGGACTCCTTTGCAGTTCTGGTCCCGCTCGTTGTCTGGGGAGAGCACGTTACCTTGATTTTGTGAGGGCACAGGTGATGGTCTGAATCAGAAGCTCTTGCTAGGCCAGTCCTTGTGGTGGACAAAGGCTTGGGCTTTGCTAGGTTACCCCCAGGGACGTCTTCATCTGCTCTCCAGAAGCTAAACTTTCTGAACCTGTCTGGGAATTGCAGCCCTTTGTGCGAGCAGGCATGGATGAGGGAGACGGGTGTGCAGGGTGTGCAGGCTGGGACATTTATGGGGGTCAAGGCCTGTGATGGATAGCAGACTGCGGCATGTCAGCACCTACCCTTGCTCTGAAGCAGAGAGGCCTGCCTGGCGCAAGCACGGTGTCCAGAGGACGCCCACTCTTCATGTGCAGGAGTCAACACTGGGAAGGAAACACCGTTTTCCTTGGCATCTTTTCCCCAGGTCAAGTGCTGGGGAGGAACCATTTTCCTTGGCATCTTTTCCTCATGCCTGACAGTGTTTTCAGGGAGGTTAAGCAAATGTATTAATTTTGACTACAGTATATTATCCTTCTTCTTTGGAAAATCATCTTAATTAATTTGACTTTGAGTTCACCAACGAGCATTTGGAAGATTTTCCTTCCACTCTGCTCTTCCACAGCTGATCCCGTTAGCTGTGTAGGTAAATTCAGGAACTTAACACTTGGCTTCTTTGAAATACATGTTCTAGTTATTCCCGAAGGATAAAAAGTGATCACTTTAGGCATTTTTATTGCTCTTATATATTAAAATATTTTCCAAGTTAGTTAGAGTATTTTGGAATTAGAGTAATGCAATTCTATTTCAGAGCCACAAAGACAAATAATTATATCAATAAATATTATTTTGCACTTAGGCACATGAAATAACCATTCCTCAAGACCTATCTTTAGCTTGATATGTAGTTTATTCAGATCCTTTAAAAGAATATGGCCTAACACTGGGTTAAAGTGAAGTTAAAGAGACATAATTCTGCATTTCTTGCTCTGAAGCTGGTAGATGAAGGCCAGATTTTTCGCAGGCATGCTTCCGAGTACAGGCTGCTTGCTCAGCACATGTATTACTACGTTCCTTAAACGTCCTGATTTTGATTGTGCTGCTTCTGCTGCTATTTTATATGCGAAATACTGTTTCTTCTGAATTAAGGGCACACAAATACTAAAGATGACGTTTCAGTCTTCATTGAGATCAAATGGAAAACTCCCACAGAAGTAGAATTTCACCCCTGTCTTTTCCTAGCCAGGAGGTTTAGCCAGTGAAACTGAACTTACCCTTCCTGCTCGCTTTGCTGTTTGAACGTCTGACAAAAAATTGTATGTATAGAGAGACGTGTACTTCTACTTACTCTCATGAGCACAGCAGTCAGGTCATTTCATCTGTATATCTGTGTGTTGGGATGATGGCATTGGAAGGCTGGAGCGAAGCTTAGGCTCTTGTGAGTGCACCATGAAACACCTTCACGCATCGTCGTACACCAAGAGGTCGTGAGCATGCTCTGGGTATACGTGGAAAGGTTGGGGCAGTGATCTCTGTACTTTAATAAACATCCTCAGGCCTCCCCCTCGAATAACACCAGATCGAGTGATGTTAGCTGAATGCCTGTTTTCCTACAAAATTGCTCAAAACACTGCTCAGCCCGACGGTGGGAGCTGGAACCGCTCAGCTGGGCAAACCACAGCCTCCCACTCCCATGGCTTCAGCGGGAAGCTTGCTGCCACAGGACATCTGGTTAAGCGGCGTGGATGTACGAATGGCGGAGAAAGCAACGTTCCTGATCAGATTTGCTATAAAATTAATAAGACTCACCGCTGTACTCTTTGTTTTGGCTATTATCTCACCTAGTTGCTTGTCGACTGTTGCTGTGTCTAACGCCAAGTGCGTATTTCTATTTATTTGGGTTTTTCATGTGTATCATCATCCAAGTGGCACTGCTTTTCTTGAAACCGTTCTCAGCTTCTAGTTACTTTAGCTAGACGTTCTTCTTTTTATCTTCCCCCCCCCCCCGCCCCCGCCAGCTCTTTCTCTATGAGCAAAATGCCTGTGATATCCATCTTGTTGTTTACCACAAGCGTGAGAGTATAATTTCCCAGCCTGTGATATTTAAGATTTTATGTATGTGCCCAAATTTTTTATTAGAGGTGGTGGGAGGTTCAAACAAAAGTATTTTCCAGGCTCATCTAGTTTATTGTCCTGCGTTATTGCTGCATTCTTGGATGATTTCCCAAGTATTTGTTTGGATTATTCCTGCAAAGAGGAGTTTGTGTGGTGTTGGTTGGTTGGGTTTTTTTTTTTTTCCCTCCAGTTTTGGGTGTTTTTCCAGGAAAAAAAAAAGGGTTTCAAAGTCTAAAATCTCTGTTTGGAGCACCTCAAGGGATTCAGTGAAACTCTTAGTAAAGTTCAAGGGCCTGGCCAAGTAGCTTTACATGGTGCCTCTGTTTTGTGCAACACAACCCCTTAAAATAAAGTAGGTGTTGGCCTGAGAGAGTCCCACAGACCTGCAAATAATCAGAGATTACATATATGAGGCAGCATGTTGCCCGTTAGGTCACCTAATTCTGAATTTTTTTCCTTTTCTGGAGCTGGGAGATGCATCTTAAGCACCTTTATTTGAGAACCTGAGCGTGGAGACTGCTTAAAGACACCTAAGGATCCTGCTGCCATGCGCAAACTGCAACATTTGAGGTGGACCATGATGGCATCTGCTGTGCTTTGGCTGAATTCGGTCCCGTCTGTATTTACTGGGCACGATTGGAGTCTGCTTACCAGATGGGGGGCACCAGGATGTCTGGGCAGAGCGTGAGCTTTCTCCACCTTGCTGCTGGAGGGTCTCGAAGCGTTGTGACCTGCTCGGGGGCATCCTGGTTCCTTTTAAAATGTCAAGGGAACGGCGGTGCGAGAAGCAGAACTCTGTAGGCTGCTGAAAAAGACTTTAGGGTTAGGTGGGTGCTCAACTGGAGGTGTTGTGGAGCTCGTTCCTCTGCAAAAGTGCATTTGGGCCCCCAAAAAAACATGTTGCCCAGAGAAGCTGTGGGTGCCCCATCCCTGGAAGTGTCCAAGGCCAGGCTGGATGAGGCTGGGAGCAACCTGGGCTATGGAAGGTGTCCCTGCCCATGGCAGGGGGTGGGGCTGGGTGGGCTTTAAGGCCCCTTCCAACCCAAACATTGCGTGATTCTGTTAAAATCCGTGCTCTGGATTTCTCCTTGCATCCTTAAGTGGCCTCTCTGAAGTTATGATAACTTCCAACACTGAGGTGTAACCAGTGTGGATTGCAATTCTTTTTTCCCCCAAATTATTAATAGTTTTTAATAATATGGTTTGAATCCAGCCAATCTCGGTCTGTGGCACCGACTATTCTGGATTCAGCTGAATATGCTTTTCCCAGGTTCTTTGCTTAAAATGCTCGGAGTGGTTTGATTCCATTTTTACTCCAGTTTTACTTCATTTCCGTAGAACCGAGATGCTGAGTGTGAAGCTTCAGTTCTTTAAATCCCGCTGTATTGGTCACAGGTGAATCGCGTTTTGAAAACCTCACCGAATCTGGCCGTGAGGATTTGCTTTTTTGTAACGTGGCGTTGCCTATTGCTTGCGATTAAGGGAGCTGAACAGACAGGAGCCAGATTCTGGAGCAAATTGCATGCGTGTTTAAGTTTATGCACTCTGGGATGAATCCAAGCTCTGAGAATAAGTCACCGGAGAATTTTGCATTGACTTTGGTGTCGTTAGGGTTTCAGTGTCCTAATTACCTAACTGCCAGTACTTACAGGGTACATAATAAATTGCCAGAGTTAGGTTTAGGGAGCTTACAAACCTTCATGCAGTACTTGTCATAGTAAATTATTAGTAAACTGGGCTAGATTAACTAGGTAGTAATTAATGAGGAGTTTTTCCTTCACTGCTGAGGGAGAAGTACTGTTGATTTGAGGGCTGGTTAGGGGAGGACAGGAGTTAGTTGGCTTTTGACTGGTGGTAGCTCGCTGGGTCACACCAAGAGAACGCTTACAAACAAGATGCAAGGAGTCAAGGAGCGCACACGCAAGCGCAGATGTCCATCCGTTCATCGAGCACTCCAGCGTTACACCCCGCCGCATCACCCTTCAGGCTCGCGCAACAGTCGAGAGCTGCGCGCGTGGCGTAACCCGTCTTGGGGGCGCTGAACCCGCTCCCGTGATGGTCCAGATCTGTTCATGGGCTGAAGGAAAAGTGCCTCTCCAAGGGCTCGTAGGTAATTGTTGCCTTCTGCGGAGTGAAGCGGGGCAGTGGGAGGTGGCCGTTGTGCCAGCGCAGCGACGGCGAGGCCACTGACTGCCTCCGCTTCCATTGCGAAAATATTTTCCAGCCAATTCACAAATGCAATAAAACCATATTTTATTATTTGCTCGTTATAACTGTTTATGACCAAGAACAGTTTTCATCTTGCTAAGCTCTCCGTTTCTCAGCTGAAGGGGTTTTTTTTTTGAAAATACATCTTTTTTTCCCAGCTAGAGCTTGCATTTTTATAGAGCTTTGCAATACGTGTTTTAGACCGAGTTCCTTCTTTTTGTCTGTAGCTGAGATAAAGAATTACTAGTTTAAAAACAATAACTACATGTTCCACTGTGATCAAGGAATTAGATAATCTGGCATGTTTGCTTAAGGGGTCTGTATCTTGGGGCTTTTATAGGGCAGTATTAGAGCCCTGAGCCTTCTTATTATGCCAATACCCAGAAGATTGCTTTAATGAGAAGTAAAGGGCCTTTTTCCAATTACAAGGGAATAACTGTATTAAGTTCCTGTGTTATGTCAACCTGCTTTGATTTGATTACTGCGAAAGAAATGGATTTATCTGTCAGTGTTACTTAATTAAGCCTTCTCATTGATGTTTTGCAGAGTAATATAGTGTAGTTTGCACATTTAAGTCTAAATACAAAGAAAATTGGTCGAAAGCTAAGACGCGACCCCTGAAGATAAGGCACAAGAGCAATTGCTTGTCATTTGCTGATCAGAGTCCAGAACTTTGAACTTTGGTGGAAGAACTTGAGCGTTATATGAACTCCTGTTAAAGCAAGGTAAAGGAAAAGGAGTTTTCAGCCAAATTTGAGATGGCAAATCTTATGGAATTGTTCTGTGAGATTAGCCTCCTCATCTCTACCCATTATAGTATACTTGGGTATGTAAAACAATGCCTACATACCTTTAATGTCTGTCTTCTCCTGCTGTATCCCCCAAAGCCATCCCTTTCCCCACACAGGAGTCTCCTTCCCACTCGGTACTGCTTCCCCCATCCTAGGCAGGACTTTGTGTCTGAGTTAGCCGTGGGTGTGGCCAGGGACTTGGTTTGGGGTGTATTCAGACACGAGGAATACCCAAACCCTGAGGTATATGTTGTTCCTGTGTTATTTTAAGCATCTGATAGCACTCTCTGGTCACTGGCACGCTTGGCTTGAAGGAGAGGTAGGCATAACGCAGCAAGGAGTTCCAGAAAGGACAGCTGGGTGGGAATTCAGCTCACCACAAAAACATACGTGTAGCTGTAAGCACGTAAATAGTTCCTTTCACATCTCTGGGACTATCCAGCAATTGGCTGCAAAGCCAATGTTTCCATGTGCTGCTGGAAAGTACTGGGCATCTTCAGGAGCGAGGTGCCCCTTCCCAGTGCCTGAAAAAAAAGGCTTTTGGAAGATGATGACTCAAAAAAGTCATCACAAGTGGGTTAAATTGCATGTATCAGCCCAGCATCCGTGGAAGGGGTGACAGAAGAGTCTTGGCTGGAGCTGGATGGTGGACTTCCAAGGGGAAGGACTCAGCAACTGAGTGCACCTATTGCCTGGGCTCATGTGGGGACATCCCACTCCCCCTGTACTGCCCCTCCTGAGCCCAAGAGAAGGGTTACTGCTCAAAACACAGCCCTGAAGTCTGTTATTTTAGGTGACAGAAAGAGTGCCCAGGACCACAGCATCTATAATCTTAAAATATGAATAAAAATGTACAATACAGCAGCCTGAAAACCTTTATTGGAACGTGAATCTTGCTTCGAGCACTGGCTGTGTTGTCCCCTGGTCTCCCCAGGTGCTGTTCCCAAGGGTTGAGCTGTTCCGTTTGCAGATGGATTTTGGAAGCTATGCTCGAGGGTGGGACGGTGCCCATCAAAGTCAAGGGGATAATATCCACTGATTTTTAGCAGGGAATGGATTCGGGGCTCTACAGAGTTAATTGCCTGTTACATAACACAAATTATTTTTAAAAATATGCCTAATTAACCTAATAGAATGGTTGATCTGATCTGTCAGGTAAATGATACACATTTTCTTTCTTTTTCTGGAGCTTAATTAAATATTTACCTAAGAGTGTCTTGTGCTATTAACACGTTCATCTGTTATTGAGATAATAGGAATCGTAATTGGGGGAAAATATTAAACTATACAAATGTGTGAGGGTGTTGTGTGTGGGTTTTTTTTTTTTTAAATCTTGGATATCAACCAGTTTTGGTCACAGCACTCATGTTTTAAGTGCTAATGACCATATCTGTTTCTCAGATGATCAAAGTTCCAACCGGGATGAACCAATGCTCAGGTAGAAAGGGACCTGCATCGTCTTCAGTAGCACTGTGAGAAAGTTTCTCTAGAAAGCAAGGCCAAATATGTATTTTTTCCAATTGGATGAAAGCTACTGCTTGTACTGGCAAAAAGCAAGAGATGTTATTATTTCATTAGGATGCTAGTTGGAAGATTAGGAGTAAGTTGGAAAATAGCACTGAAATGTGCACTAATACCATTCTAGATCAATGTCAATCACATTTCCTGATATTTAAGACACTGGAAGTAAAAAAAAAAATGGATTTAAGCAGTATGGACCAGTCCATCAGTGTGCTACAGGGCACACTTTTTGTTAAGCACGAGTGATCTCATTTACTTGACTTAACATGGGAACAAACAAGGATTTCCGTGGAAATTGTCCTCCAAACCTGTGCGCACGTGCCTCCCTCCACCGGTCCAGATTTAACCATTAAGTTTGTAGCCAAGAGGAAAGGCTCAGGAGACTCCCAACTCATTTTAGGAAAGATTTGGTGGTAGGAGGCATACCCCGACAGACGTGGGCGCACTGCAGAGGATCTTGCACCTCGGCGGTAGCCTGCACAGTGGAGTTGGTGGATGACTTCTTGGCCTTGGTGCAACCTCAGAAGTCATCTCAGTCATCAACCTCAGCCCGGAGGTGCACGTCTGAGGGTACCCGAGAGGGACAGCCCCGTGTGTTGGGGTGTCTTGGGAAGAGGTTACTGGGGGTGTGTGTGTGTAATTTTTCTAGTGTTTTTAGGCTCTGAAAGAACATGCAGTGTTACAGGGAAGATTAATAACGATAAGCTGGCTTAATTGACAATACTGGGAAACACTTGGGGAAAGTGAAATAAAAATAGTTGCATTAGAGAAGAAATGGTGGCAGCTGAAGAACATTCATGTACAAAAACGTGTCTACGACCTGATTTTTGTCGAGGAAGGCAGAGCGTTGAAGTCTTTGCAGCGATCTGGAAGCATGCTGCGGTAGCACAGCTCACCCCGCCTTCCTCGGGGCGACTGTTGAGCTGCCCCTTTGGTGCCCAGGTGAAACGCAGAGGGGATAATGACAGGCTGAGACGTTGCTGTGTTTCATTGCGAAGTGAAGAGGAGCTTGTAGGAGTCTTGGTTCTTCGATCCGTACCCTAAACGGCAGGTTTCAGTGCCTCTTGGCACGTGTGCGGTAGAGGCAACAACAGGAATAACCCCTCCGCGCTTGACTTCAGGAATGTGTTTTTCTTGTCTTGAGGTACAAATATGTGCTTAAACGCTTTTCCGTGGCAGAAACCCAGCTGAGATGGCAGGTACCTCAAACATGTCTCGCTTAAACTGCTAGTTTTGTCCCGTTTTATTTTTGCTTTTGACAGTACCTGGGGTTTGTGCTGGAGATTTTGGTAGGACTGACTGATACGGTGCAGTCACTTTTTAAAGCATCGAGAAACGCTGAGCCGCTGAAGTGAATTTTTATGTTCAAACCTCAGGTTCCTGAGGGTCCGGTTCCATTTCTGCTGTGAATTTAAATAAGTTAATTTAAGCAGTGGGTCAGAAGCCACTACCATCGTAGTAGCCTTGTGCCTGATTCTTAATTAAAGGCAACAGGAGATTAATTTGAAACATTAATTTAAAAGTGCCTATACAAAAGGAAAGAATTATTGCAATAAAGCCTAAAGAACTTTTTTGTCCCCAGATGTAGAAGACAGAACTAGCTCAGGGTCCTGGGGGAATACAGGACATCCTAGTCCATCCAGGGTAAGTATATCTAATCTTTTTCCCCCAACCAGACTTCCTGCATATGTAAATTTACAATCTTAAATACAAGTTTTACACCTGATTGCATAGAAAAATGGGCATGCGAGGTTGGCTCTAGCCTGTCTTCTCTTTAAAATTCCCATTTTTTTTTTCCGTTTTTGAACATGCAAGCCTGACCCAGTGGTAGAATTGGGCATTAGAATTGCTCTGCTACTACTAACAGCTAGTAAGGAGATTAATCAACCATTTTTTTCTTGCTTGGCTCCATCAGCCACCACCACCACCCAGAGTGCAGGCAGAGCAGAGATACTGTTTACCAGTGTTTTATTTTCCACAGTTTTAGGGTTTTTAAGGATTGCCCAGTTGAATTAGAGGGCCATCGTCCCTGCCGTGGGCAGCACTCATCCCTGCGTGGGAGATTGCCGGCCACTCCACAGCCACCCCAGTCACACCATGGTCACCCCAGTGCTCAAGCTCAGGGCAGTGAAGCCAGAGAGGGGCCGTGCTCCTGCCCTTCCGTTGGAGCACCTCAGCTGCTCTGTGCCTCCAGCGATGTTTCAAACACTCCTCCTTGGGCGGGAGCAGCAGCCGGGCGATCTGAAGCAGGGTGTTTCATCCTGACCCCCCAGCTTTTGCACCGTAGGAAATGTGGGGTTGGTAGCCCAGCTGCTGCCCACCCGCCTCTGCTCCAGGCACTGCTGGGGATGGGGCACGGACATCTCCTGTGCTCTCTGTGTATGAGTGGGATCCCCCTTGGGGGAACGCGGACACGGAGCCGCTCTCTGCCACGGCGATACTCGGCGTTCGCTGAGATTTGCAAGACAGCTGGAGGCAGTCATTTCGATTGCGGCTGCGGATGGTTATCCAAATTCTTTAGACACCTTAGGATCAGGATGGTGGTTACTTCGGTAGGGAAGAAATGCTATTTCCATCAGAGCAGCTGTGTGCTTCGCCCCAAGCCGCTGCCAGTCCCTAGCAGCATGATGCAGGAAGACTTGCTGATGATCCCCGTCAGCCCAGCTCGCCGGCATCACGGCGTTGCCTGCCCCCAGGGCTGGGCACGGCTCATGCTTCAGCACCAAGATGATGATTTCTGTTTGCAAGTAACACTGGGCAAAAAATGGCTTCGCTCTCACTTATGCCCTTATTTAAACAGTTTCTTTAAATTGCTTTTTAATTGTTTTCTAATTAACTTGAAGGATCAGGGCTTGCGAGCAGCGCTGCCGGGAGCTCCATGCCCTCGAGTGTCTGTCTGGCGAGGAGAAGCACAGTTCCCCTCTTCATCCTCAGTGCGTCCTTTCCCCTCCGGGCAGGTTGTTCAGCCACGTGTGCTGAGCTGCACTGCTCCATGAGCAGACGAGGGGGGTCCCCCATTTATGGCATGGCAGGGGGGGACCCCAGCCTTGTCGCTGAGGGAGGGAAGCCCGACACCTTTTCTTATTCCACCCTGCTTAGCATCCATTACGTCATTACTGCTCACATCTGTCGGGTTTATTTTTATCCCTTTTTTTAACTTGACACTTGTATTGCTTCCTAGGGAAAAATGTTTTGAAAAGTAAATTCGAAATTTGCCCACACAATTATTTATGCATGCAAAAACTTGAATGTGAGCGTACAATTACGGGTTGAGATAGAAAAGAAAAGAGCACGAGCCTGGGAAGAATTCGGGAGTTTCAATCGAGACCGTGCATTAGCTTGCAGAGTTATTCTGCAAACCGCCTGACCTCTCTTCTCTTTCCTTCTTTGTAAAATGATGATGGTGTTTCCACCTTGGGAGAATTCGGAAACGAAGCACGCCGTAACTGCTGTGCTTACACAATATTTGTAGGTAAATTTAAGATTTTTCTTAAGCGAGTAGCCGAAAGCTGAACCTCAAGACTGATTCGAAAATTAGGGCCTGATCCTACCTCTTCGACTCTGTGGGGGAAGCGTCTGACTCTGCTGCTCCCCAGAGAGGTACCGAGGGGAGGAGGGGGTGGCTGCCGCTCGGTAACTGCGCGCAGCATTGCACGCACCAAGGAGAAGTCCTATGCAGGGTGATTTTTTCCAGTGAGAAGTAACTTTGCACACCCGCTGTGACAAAAATCCTAATTTTTTTTTAATAGGCCAGTGCGTTTATGCAGCAGTAAGGGATTTAAGATGGCAAATTTCTACATAAAACCAGATTTAAGAAGTAAAACGATTAAAGAAACGTTTCTTTGCCATTCTTACCTATGTTATGGGCAAGAAGACTTTGATGCTCTACACTGAGTCACACAGCACAGAATTCCTCGTCTCAGTCACCCGGTCAGGATTATCCACACAGCAAACCCAGGTCAGGTACTAACGAAATAAAAATCTGAAACAGCTTTAAAAATGTCCGGGCACGTATGACTTCGAGCAGAATCAATAGGAGGAAAAGAAGAAAGGGAATAATATTTCTTGAATCTGCCATAAAACTTAGAAGGGCAATATGGACCCGGAGGTTTGGAAACCGTTGCCATTGAAAAGTTGTAAAATTGTGTTTTTCTCCCCAATTTGTTAACAGAACTATGGAGATGGGACTCACTATGATCATATGGCGAGCAGAGACCTTGGGTCGCATGACAATCTCTCTCCTCCATTTGTCAATTCCAGAATACAAAGTAAGAAATCGAATTTCTTGACCATTTTTGTTGAAAGGGGAAGAAATTAAGCAATTAGAAAGTTCTGAGGGCTTAAATTTCTCATCCTCTTTTTCTTTTTAACCAGGGTTGATTTTACTCGGCGTAAGGGTGGGAACATGGATTTTATTTATTTATTGTAAGCTGTCATGCAATCTCCAACATGATGTTGACTGTTTTCTTGCTGGGAGAAGGATATGGTTCTGGATGCAGTAACTGGCATATTTGCTGAAAGGATTAAGTGGTCGTTTCCTAAGGTTCAGCTTTTCCTTTTTAAAGATGTGACCAGTGGGCAGGATGTGCTCTCAACAGGGCTTTTAAAGTAGAAAAGGCTTTCTGAAAAATGTAATCAATATATATTCACAAAACAGCTACATAACTGGTGAGGGACGTTGTTTTGGAGCATGAGGGATCGTTGCCTGCTCGGACCTGTGTGCTGCAAACTCCTGGATTTAAGGCGAGGGCAGTTGCGGCTTACTCTGCTTTAGGGGAGTGGATTTTTGCCCAGGGTGTTTGGCAAGGGCTCTCCTTCCACCCCACACCCCACGATAGAAAGTTTTGACACCCCTGAATAATCATTTAGCTTAGCAGCAAACACTGTAGCAGTATCAAGAGAGGCTGTAATTATTTGTAAGTGAATGATAGCTACTTTCTTTAATTACAGTTGATAAATGAGTTTGCTTCGAGTAAATATATGATGTAAAAATATTAGTAATGCTTATGCTTGGCCAAGATCACACCCTCCTCCTGCAGTTGTCAATGAACTAACCAAACGCTTCTCTTTAAAGGATTGAACGCGAGCCAAAACAAACGTGGAGCCGCAACTGCGATATATCATTCTCCGGCTCCAATATACGTCCTTAAAATACGCCTCGTCTCTTAATATTGGGAAATATTTGCGAGTTGTTCAACATATGGGACAATGTTGGAGCTTGTAGTCATTTGTATGTGTTCACGTACAAAACATGGTTACAACAGTTTTCAAGGGTCTAATAGAAGCCAAAAAAAGCATGGAAATTTCAACACTCCCTTCTTAACTCACGCCATGGGGTTTAGGTGATGTGCGGAGACGCTTTGCAAATAGCCCCACGCTTCTGTGAAACCCACTGGGCTGCCTGGTGCTTTCGGATTTAACCTTTACTTTGACTCTTTAGAACTTCAAACGTCTCTCTTCTGCCTGGGTTAGAGAAAAATCGCCTCCCCGCCGCTGTTTTTTGCCAATCTTCTTGAAAATAATGGTTTAAGAAATAGTTGGTTTATAACGACTTCTTTGGAGGCACCCGGTTAAAGAGCTACGCCATGTAATACTCGGAGGAGGAACTTTGGAAACCCTGATGTTTCTAGAAGGTTCCTCTCGCAGGGTTTGCACAGCCGATGACGTCCCATCGTGGCTCTGTGGACCTGCACTGGGGCCGTCCGCTCCAGCCGTGGCCGTGAGCTGGGCAGGGCGGCAGTGGCCTTGCTAAGCGTCTGCCTTGAGTGCTTGCAGATCCTTGGGGTTTTTTAATAAGGTTTACTAATTTCAACTGGAAATAAGACCAGTGATGTGGCTACACACGCAGATCTGCATGTGTCCAGGCGTCTGGCAAGCAGCTATCAGCTTTTGACCAGTGTTATTGCCGGGGCTGTCGCAACTGCGGTTTGCAACCATACTTTAATATAATTCTCTGATAATTAGAGCGGACTCTGCTTAATTTTCTCTGTTGGGGCAGCCCTTTACACCCCTCTCTTGCTCCCCTCCTGGGTGCGGGGCGTTAGTGCCGGAGGAGGAGGGCTGTCTGCTGGAATGCTGCACGTTTCCCTCCCGCTCACACGCCACTGAGGGCCTTGGCCAGGTTTGTTTCTGCGCCGTGTGGGAATGGAAACCCTTAACCAGCCCCGGGACGGGCTCTGCAGTGACTCACACTGCAGACCACCACGTGCACCAAGCGTTGCCCTGACAAAGACCACGGCCAGGCGGCACCGGTCACGGCTCCGTGCGGGATTTTAGGATAGAGTAAATACTGTGGGGATGAGCGCAGCAGAGTGTGACTTGGATGGAGGCTGCTCAGGCTTGAACTGGGTTTGTACTGGTGTACACTGTTGACTTGAATGGAGTTGCCTCTCATTAGCGGTGGTTTTCCAAGCAGGAAAGACTTTGTTCTTACTACGGATAGTTATTACTAACCCCATACCTGTGAACCACAAGTGTTTGCAGACAGGTTGTGCTTCAGTGAGGACTTACATTATATTTTGTTATTGAGATATTTGCTTTTAAAATGCATTTTTACGTGTCTGGAGTCTAGGAGGGAGTCTGTGCGTTAGGCTTTGGAGCAAGCCTCATGGGGAGGAACAGAGAGAAGTCACTGAGCTTCAGTTACTCAACTCCTCAAACTACTACTCGCACATATTCAAACACAGCTAGCGTGTGCGTCTGGAGTCCCGCTGCCCTGCTAGGTGTTTTGTGTTTTCTTAAGAGTATCCACAGAGTAGTTACTTGGCCCAGGAATGAAATGTGCAGACAGCTCCAATGGGTATCGCCTCTCCCATTTCCAGGTGTCCTCTTTGAGAATGTTTCTTATCTTATTACTTGGAATATCTTACTAGTACTGCTCTCTCTCTTCCCTTGCTACTACCTTCAGTAATTTCCCAGTGTGCAGTAACTTGCTTGCAAACCCCCTCCGCCCCCGTAACTTACTGGAGCATTTCACTGCAAGGATTAGGTTGAGGTTCCGGGCGCTGCTGAAGAAAGCTGCTGGCTCACGTGGTGACCTTTGAATCTCATCTGGGTTAGCGGTTGATATTTTGATTTGGTTACTGTGGTCATATTGTGACAGCTGCTGGTTCATTACAATTCAGTTCCTCTCCTCGCTTTGCCTACCAGGAATATCGAAGTTGGTGTCGTTTCAGATTGCTTTAACCACCCTAAATTTAACCCGGCATGCCACGCAAGGTGAAGCTTGTGGTCAGTAGTTGCTGCCTGGACAGGCACAGTGGAGGGTATGGTAGGGAGAAACTTCAGGAGAAAACTTTCCCTGAGGTTTACAAAGCTGATTTAACCCAGTTTGCCGAATGTTGTAAAAATGAAACTGGAAAAGATCAAAAGCATTTTTGTTATGTTGTCGCATGGATGGTTTGTGTACTCCTCCCCCCACCCCGCCTGCAATATTTCTGGCGTTCACAGCAGTGATTTGATATATCTTATGGAAAAAGTGCCTACGCTACTAACTAGAAGACAGCATTTCATTTCTGATATTGCTTGGAGACTCTGAAAGGATGTAAAGTCACTACACGCGGGTCTCCGTATAGTCCTAGGAGCTGGTCGCTGATCTAGTATGTAAAGACAGACTCTGTGTTTATTTTCTCTTTCTATTGCTAAACACAAAATGCAGAGCAATACAACGACTTAACTGTTGCTTCCCTCCCCCTTGTCTGCTTCGGATCAGTGCTGCGCTGCTCCGGGTTGTGCTCCGACACGACGGATTGCCTGACATGCTTTCGGGAGGGCCGGCGCGTGCCTTTGCCAGCAACCGGCACTTGTATTGCAAAACAAATATTTTCCCTTCTGCTTTCTTCCCTTTTCCTTTTAAACATCTCCAAGTCATAATTTTCCCTCTTAGCATTGTTATTTCAGAGAAGGCGGCGTTTTTCTCGCAGTTGGAATGACTGAGCGGTGCTGGCACAGTACCGGGGGGCTGCCCGGCGTGATGGGAGACAGGGCGCGTGCCCAGGGTTCCCGGGGAGCCCGGCTCCGTGCCCGTCTGTGGCACGCTCTCGGGGAGTCATTTAACGTCTTTGTGCTCAGATGTGCCCTCCTATTTGTCTGTCTGGATAATGCACTAAAGATGTTGCGGGGATGTTGCGGGGATGTTGCGGGATGTGATGGATTACTGGCTGGAAAACATCCTGAGTTCCCTATACATGCCAATTTTTAATATTATTTTTTAATGCTACGGTACCACTTGTCTCCGTACGAATATTGCTGTGGCGGTTGCTTTTAATCCGTCCAGCTTTGATTCTGTTACTGTTTTTATAAGGAGAACTGGAATTTTTGCAGATTAGTTCAGTTTACCCAACACAGCATTATAAGGCCTTGCTTTCAATTGCTAAACTATAAACATTTGGGATGAAATTTTCCATGCTGTGTGTATCTGACTCAGCCTGATTATTATTTTTTTAACCTTCTGCAGAAATGATTTCAACATTTCCTAAAATGAGATTACATTTCATCCTGGCAGATTTTTGATTTTCTCAGTTAGCGTCTGGCACGTCAAGAACATTAATTCTTTTTCACACCACCTCTGTTATGTCAGGTGGCTTTCGGGTTCCCATTTTGCAGCTGGAGAAGTGAAGCTGCGGCAGGAACCAGGAGGGAAATGTCAAAAACCCGTCCGTTAATTCGCAGTTGTAAATTTGAAAGGCAAGAGGGTTGATGGTCTCTCTGTTCTCCCATTCGGTGGCACCCAAAGGTGCCACGGCTTGGAGAAATGCTGGTTGTGCTGCTTCATACGGATCATCTACACTATGGCAACACACACTGAGTAGCCACTTCTCGTAGTGGGGTCTGCTTTTCACTTGTTTCCCAAAGCCTTTCCAGGGTGATGCCGTATTGAAGGAGCCCAACAACTTGTATGGTGGAGAGAAAACAAGGAAAAAAAAGTAAATTCTATGTGACATACAGAAAGAAAGACGCGACAGCTTTTTAAAAAAGAAGTCTGGGGTGAATTTTCAGGAATCACAAGCAGAAGTATGTTTTCCAGAAAAGTCTGTAACTGTCTGACTAGCGATAGCGTTAACTAAGATGAGTTTTAATAACAGAAAATCTGACTAACAACCATAAAGGCCTTCAGAAACCAAAGAAATGGAAATCCTGGCCTACAATTTTCATTTAAAATATTTTACATTCGTGCAGCTGACACAACCCAGCACTGCAGTTACAGGAGAAATCACTGACTGGACGGCACAAGATGGCACAGAGCTTCCAAAGGAGGGGAGTGTTGACTCACCTGGTGCTTTCCCAACCGCTGAGCACCCAGCGGTTCCCCAGCCTCTCCCTCTTTCCATTTAAACCCCTTACCCCATGTCCTGTCACTCCCTGCTGTTGTAGAAAGTCCCCCCCAGCTTTCTTGTAGCGCCCCCCAGGCACTGGAGGGGGCTCTGAGGTCTCCCCGGAGCTTCCCTTCTCCAGGCTGAACCCCCCAACTCCCCCAGCCTGTCCCCATGGCAGAGGGGCTCCAGCCCTTGGAGCATCTCCGTGGCCTCCTCTGGCCTCACTCCAACAACTCCGTGTCCTCCTGCTGTTGGGGGCCCAGAGCTGGAGGCAGAACTGCAGGGGGGGTCTCCCCAGAGCAGAGCAGAGGGGGAGAATCCCCTCCCTCGCCCCCCTGGCCACGCTGCTCTGGATCCAGCCCAGGATCCGGCTGGCTTTCTGGGCTGCCAGCGCACATGGCCGGCTCATGTTCAGCTCCTCGCCCCCAGCACCCCCAAGTCCTTCTCCTCAGGGCTGCTCTCCATCCATTCTCTGCCCAGCCTGTCCTTGTGCTGGGATTGCCCCGACCCAGGTGCAGGACCTTGCCCTTGGCCTGGTTGAACTCCATGGGGTGGGCACGGTGCCACCTCTCCAGCCTGTCCAGGTCCCTCTGGATGCCATCCCTTCCCTCCAGTGTGTCACCGCACCACACAGCTCGGTGTCATGTCAAACTTGCTGAGGGTGCACTCGATGCCACCGTCCATGTCACTGACAAAGATATTAAACAGCACCAACACCGACCCCTGAGGAACACTGCGCGGCACTGCTCTCCACTCAGACATGGAGTTGTTGACCACAACTCTGTGAGTGCAAGGTGTTAGGAGTGAGTGGACCATAGTCATTTCCATCTGGAAATGAGGCAGCTTGGGGTGGGCGCAGTAGGGATCCAACTGCGGTAACGCTGGGAAGGGGAATAGGTTCCTGGCTGGACTACAAGAAGACATTTTCCTTGGTCCCTTACAACCACTCAGTTGAACGCTGCGTGGATATACATCCCCACCAACCTTATTTTTCTTCCTCCCATCCCCATCGGAGTGCAGAATAGAAGATCCAAGACAGATTTTTCAACCAAAATCCAGGAAAAAATAATCAGTCAAGGTTTTTTTTCCAACTTCAACCCAGTAATCTGCGAGGGTTTTTTTTCCACGTCTAGAATAGTTTCGTCCACCAAAATATCTCTTTTTCAGTGTCTCCAGACTTTAAAAATGGGTCCAATCTGGGAAACAATGTGCCGCCTTGCATATTCTGAGAGCAGGATGCTGTAGATGCATCTCCAAGGACTGAATTACAGAACAGCAACTGATTTCAGGCTTGGTCTGTTCTGCTCTTTGTTGGACATGTGTCTGAATTTCCATGTTAGTTAAGGCCCCGTGTTCCTTCATCCCTTTACCCAGAACAGCTGGATGGGATTTCTTCCAGCCTGTTTTTTTGTGGATTAGTTTTAGTGGTGTCTGCAAACCAGAAGTGCTTCTGGATATCCCTGAGCAACGGTTTAACTATGCTGGGTCACACGGTTTAGTGTCAACCGTGGCCTTGAAAGGTACCTTAAAAATGCTTTGTAGAAGACACCAGCTCCCACATCCCTTCTTGACATGGAATATACCTGCTGCTTCTCGTCTCACTTGCGTATTAACAAATTTACCAGAATAAAATCTGGCTGAGGGGCGTTTTGTAGACCTGTCGATCTACAAACTGGTCAAGAGTTAACACATTTTGCAGCTGGTCAGTGTTACAGGTGCTGCTGGTCAGGAGTCCGAGCTTCAGCATTGAACCCCTCCTGCGGTCCCGAAGAAAAGAAATCGCAAGGACATTTCCATTTATTTGGGGAATGAGCCGCAGTTGTATAAATAGAAACTGTCAACTGCGGCAATTAATGTCTGCATACTGAGCAAGGAATTGAAATATTATTTTGTACTACATAGTTTTCAGGGAAGTTTACATTCCATTGTATTTTGTTCTTAAACAAATCCAAGCATTTTTAATACGTTATTTTGTGCTGTGGTTGCATTCTTTGTAGCGTGGCATAGACTAAAGCCACGCAAATAATCTGCTTTAAACTGCAAATATATTTGATCTGTACAAATTATAAGTTTGCAACATACCGCCTGAAGTTCTCCCCCTTGTCGGCAGAAAGGAGCATCTTTCTGCTAACAACCCATCCCTCTCTTCTCCAGTCACCTTCTGCGGACCTGGAGATTTTCAAGCCTGCCTTCAGGGTGGCCCTCGGAGTGGGCATGGGGTTGGAGTCGCTGCGTTGGAACCCGGAAGCGTGTCCAGGCATTGGGTGGTGGCTGCTCGGAACACGGATCCGAAGCACCACTGGTTCAGAGCTCTGTAGGTTGAGCTGAGCTCCTGGGTTTTTGTCGGCTTGAGACACGGCATTTTTCTGCATTGCCAGCACATTAGTAGAGAAACGGCTTTTAAAGTAACATCCAGAAGGAGCTTTAATGGTTAATGAACTTCTGCCCTTTATAGAGATGAACTTGGTTTGGCTTGCAAATCAGCATTTGCTGCCGTTCTCCAGCTGAGCTGATATTAGTGGCAGAGGGAATTTGAACTCACACCTGTTTGAGCATTAAAAGAAACCTATAAGTGACTTCCTTAAAATATTCATAGGGAGGAAAAAATTCAATTTCTAGAAAATCTTACCCTACTAGCAAAACCATTGATAGGCATTTAAAAAAAAAGAAACACCAAACACGTCGCCAGAAAACCTGGGTTTGCAAATTAGTTACCAACTTCCTATTTTCCCGAGTCGTTTGCAGTCCCGGAATCGCTCAGCGTACACCTAAAGATAGCCGACGTGCTTTTTGGGGAAGACGACTGGCCTGGATGCGGACTGGATTTGCATTACAGCTGGAAAGCAAAGCATACATGTGGGAAAATCTGTGAAACAAAACAAATTTGGTGAATTACTAGGTCATTTACATAGCTGCTCCGGTCATGGTCCGTTAAACAGGGAAAAACAATGGTTTTGTTATGCTCTCTAGTTAAGGCACAGAATGTGTAAAACAATGCCGACTTAGCTGGATAATTAATAATCGTTTTGAGCCCGTATGTACCTTAAGTTGGAGTTTCACAGCACGGAGACATGTTGACTGGAATAAGACGTTAGCTAAATAAGATCAACTTAGGTCTTGGTTTATTCCCCTATAAAAAACCCCCAGATAAAGCTGCAGCCGTCAGGGCTCGGAGGTGGCTGAGCCTTCGTGTGGGACTAAATTCAAGCTTAGCCACAGGCAGAGCTTTGGCAGCGCGGCGGTGTTGGTCAAAACTAACTGCCGTCTGCTCTTCCGTAACGAATTGCTTCTAAGGCTTTGCCCTGTGCCTAAGGACATGGCCAGGAGAAAAAATTACCATTGCTTTCTGTAGGACAGTCTTGTAGCAAACAAAATAATTTTTACTTTTGTAGTTAAATGTTCAATTCTCTCTCTCTCTGTCGGTTTTTGACGTGCTGTAACGACTCCTCTATTCTTGTCCCCAGCCTTCGGCCTCTACTACTGGATTTAGCATGTTTAGTCAGATGCACAGAATATAGAAAATCAAATATTAAACCAGTTCCGATGAAAAGGATAAAGAGGATACGACAGGAGGGTACAGCAGTTCTCTACAGCATCGTGCCAATAGATACATCTTACCATATGGTCTGATTTAAGGACAGCACCAGTTCTCACACTATACGAGGCGGAGGGTATACTAGGTCTGTGCTTTGATCCTTGTACCACGTGAAATAGAAAGATGCGGAGCATGCCTTTAACGGGAACCATCAGTACTTTAATTAAATTGTATTTATTTTTAACTAAAATCAGAGTGCTCCGGTACGTTTCTTCATTCCGCAAACTTTTACTATGTGATTGTGGTCTTAAGCGTGTTCAGTAGATCTAAAAAAAATACAGAATGAGAAGGGATGGGGAAGGTTATTCTGGGAAGCAAACATGCTGACTGAATGGGATAAAGAAGAAATTAGGCCAATGATCAAATATTAAAAAGAGTGGCATTGTGTGTGCATATGTATATATATTTGTGTGAATTACCCAGAAAAAGCAGTTTTGAATCATCACTGGATGAGGAAGCTATGTAAACAGAGCAGCAAGAATTTAGTTCCAAGCGTTTTTAATTAATTGTTTAAATACCTTTAGTTATAATACCTATATCAACACGTTCATGTCCTTTCTACTATTTATATTTTCACCTTTGTATGTCACTAGACTTGAAGATGCCCGATTCTGGGTCCCATTGTCAGCGGATTTTGGTTTCCCAAATATGCCTTCTAGGAGAATAGTTTCTTCCCTTCCTAAATTTTAACTTTCACGTAAACCTCATGGCCAGCAAATGGATTCCAAAGCCGGTTTTGGCCTGGATTTGGAATTGGCTATCACAAATCTCCACTGGTATGCACAGCAGCACCCAGAAGGTAACTAAAAATCTCAAGAGTGAGCTTATTTTAGGAACTGTTACATGGAGGAGTTTGGAGGTGTCACCAGAAGTTGTCCCAATGGCTGTAATCTGCTTAATCATTCTTTACTTCAACTAGCAAATCCAAGCAAAAAATATTAAAGAGGAAAAAAGAAACACGGGAATAGTAGCGAAATTTGGGAATAACTGTTATTGACTGAACGCTAAAGTGGGTTTAAAGCCATGACAATACTCATAATAGTTTTTAAAGCACTAACTTACCTCATGTTAGGAAGCTGGGGAGTGCAAACAGAGGGGCTGGATGAGCGTAGCTCACGTTCAGCTTTGCATATTAGAATCTGTTTTCACGGGGAACGGAGAGCTGATGCCGTGTAAATCCGCAACATCAAGGGGCATCGGTACGGGAAAATAAGTGTAGCAAGTGTATTCTATAGAGCTATGCTAAGAATAAATCATACGGTGACAAGCATACTAACATCCAGAGAGTAATCGTAAGGGAGGAAGGCAAGAATATGAGATGTAAAACCATCAAGTTCGGAGAACGTGAGGTTCGATGTTAATAATCTGAAAGCAAAGAGAGAGCAAGAAAGGAACAACTGTACATGAGGTTAAGATAAATAATCATGGAAGATTATTGAAATGCGTAAAGAAGAGGAGGTCAGTAAAGTAGATTTTAGGACCTCTTAGAGAAGGAAAGGGTAATTTATTGACAGATGATGTAGACACTGCTAAAAAATAAATGGATTTTTCGCCTCAGTGTTCACAAAAGAGGATGGGGAACAGATGCCAGAATCAGATATAAATTTCCCAGGAGAGAGGCAAGAAATATTGAAGGAAAGAGGGATTATTCCAGAATGGGTGATCACACGGTGGGTGAGAACATCAGTAGCTGGATTAAACTCTACAGAGGAGCCATCACAGAATCCTTAAGTAAGAAAATAGAAAGGACTATTTCATGTTCATGGGAAAGAACAACCAAACAAACAACTCCCTTCCGTACCTTGGTGTCCTCAGCCGTCCGCGGGGATAACCATGAGAGGACCTCTGTGTTTTACCATCACAGCACAATGCTTGTGACCCCTAAGGACTTTATTGACAAGTTTTGTGCGTGACTCTCGGTTTTAGTTATTTTAGAAGAATTTTAAATACTTAAAATGTATTTTACAGCCATGAGAGTCCAGTCTCCAGAGAATGCACAGAAGGGAGACTGAACTTGCGGCCATCCATAAGCCATAGCTCAGTTGGGTCAGGAGAAAATTTTCTTTGAGGGTACCATCACCAATCATCAAACATACCGTGAAGCGTTTCCGCATGGTTTCTGCCTCCTCAGAGGAAATAATTGATCCCACTTAGTTCTGACAGAATAAACATACTCTTCATCTGACGGTGAGGTTGATACTGCGTGGTCTCATGTTCACATTTGAAGACGAGATCCTTCAGGTCATACATCTGGACTGTCTGCATCTTAGTGGTCTGAAGGAGTAGGGCCAGGGCATGTGTGTCTGTGTTTTGGTGTTGCGTTTCCCCTCGGGTTCAGAGTTGACACTCGGCCAGTCTGGACCTGGGTCTACGAAGATCTAATATCCAAAGTTTTGATGCTGCTCTCTGTGAGCCTCGTAATGATCAAGGGGAATCGTATTCTTGCTGGCAGAGTCTTGGGTGTATGAACTTGAGTGAGCTTCAGACTTTTATGAATGGCTGACCTCAGTCATTCCATGTCCCAGTGGAGTTTCATCATGGTTATCTTGCCAGCCTCATCCTTGAGTCTCATGTTTTTTCAGAGACATTTGCTTTCACTGATCTGATATCAGAAGTTCTCCTGGTCCAGATTCATTAGGTTCTTGTACGCATTGCGTTTGGTGTCTTCACGAGAATGATGTCTAAGTGACAGGCAGGCAGTAGGACTGAAGCTGGGGGCAAACTGAGACGCTTGGTTCCTGTTGAATGGGCAAACACGTGAAAACTGAGGGAGGTAATGGTAGAATATTTAACGTAGAACTAAACTTTTGCAAGGCTTGGACTTAAAACTTATGGTCGTCTTCATGGAATACGTTAGAAAACATCAATAAAAATCTACCAATTTTTAGTGGATTATAAGAAAACAATACAAACTGAAACTGAACTTAGGTTGTCCACCTGGCAGAGGAGATACTTAACATGTGGATACCAAGCTGATTCAGCAAAACGCTTTATTTTTCAAACCTTGCAGTACTTTAGAAACAGAATCCAGATCAAACAACATTTCACATCCCCCAGGCAGAAGTTTCTCAGCAATCCTTTGGACAGATGTGTAGAAGACCAAACCCTTTCTTCTGTCCCCAGAGTGGAGTCTTACCCTCTTCCCAAACGCGGCCCCTGGCAGATATTTTCCTGCTGGTTTCTCGTCCCTGCAGCTGCAGGGCAAAGGTTCAAGCAGAGAGGAGGTTCCACCTTCATCTCCTCTTCCTCCCTTGACCTACAGACTGGAAAAGTGCTTTGTTTTTCCTGGTCATCCTGAGAAGACAGACCTTCTGGGACCTCCACCCATCCTCTTTGGTGGAATCAGGGGTGATGAAGGCTAATATCAAAGGAATGGAAGTAGGTTTGGTAGGCTGATGGACCTCCTGAAACTTCCAACTAAGTTTAACTAGGCCTTCCTTTTAAGGATCTTCTCCCAGCTTCTGCTGGAAGAGTAAAATACCTCATAGATAGATGCGCTGTAGCTTGTATAATACTTTGTGTTCCTGCTTATCATGGTGGGAATACACTTTGGCTTCTATTACACCACCAACCGCTGAAATAACGTCTCTTGGGGTGCGAAGGATTGCAGAAGAATCTCTGAATAGATGATAAATTCTCTCCTAATCCCTGTTTTATGAATGGAAACACCCGAGTGCAACCAGAGACTGTTTTACTGCCTGTAGCCCTCCACTTGTCTACGTTTAAATTCCTAGACCTCCCTGACTCCCTCTCGGTCAACACCAAATAACATCCTTATTGCTCAGTAAGTCCCTGTCCTAAATCCACTCAATATAATCCTAATATTCTATTTATGGGAATTGCAGAAACCCAAGAGCTTGCAAAGCACGAATGGCTGCAGAAAGAAGTCATGCCTCTTTTTTCTACAGTTATGTTGGTGTGGTAGACTTAGGGGTGTTAGCTTGAGGATGGGTTTATTATGGAGACATTTTGGCTTGTAGTTAACACAAAAATCAGCTCTCCGTGCCCATAAGCAAAATTTTCCATGTGTGTAACACACCCGAAGTTCTAGCCAATATTCCGTGCCATTTTCTTGCGGTTGGTTTCAAGGCAGTGGACCTCCAGCCTTTGCATCTCAGAGGTTCTCTTGACTACGTACTGAAAAGCCACCTGAAATTGCCTTTTGAATTGTTCCTGCTTTTCTGCAGAGGGGAACAAGGGACTTTTATCCTCTCCAGAAGGCTTGGCTTACACGCTCAGAATACGCTCGCTTTTAGGTCAGCCCGGGGAGTTCCCTTGCTGCTGCCCCTCTTTTCGGCTGCTGAGCCAGGTGGAGCGGCAGGTTAGCCCGGCAAGAGTGAAGATGTTTGGTAGGCTTGTGAACGCTAGCGGAGCCTGGCAGAGCTGTGTCTTGTTCCGCTTGATCAGCCCAGTCCCTTCCCGCGTGTTTCGTTTGACTAGGTTTCACCTCTCGGTCTGGCCGAACTATTCTTTGTCTAACTTTGATTTTTCTGTCTTTCTTTCTTTTTTCAACATGTGAAATGGTTTTGATCACATTATATGGAGCTGTCATCACCCCTCCCGAACGGTTGCGATTTCTGGGCTCGCTCATGTGGTGCACACCTGTAACATGTTGGGAACGGACTTGGCTTTGAAGAACTTACTCTGTCATAAGAATCCACATATTTCTTCCATCATGTAATGAGATTTGCTGATGATACAAAAACTGAGAGGAGCAAGCTGCACTTTAAAGAAAGGCAGTATAAAATACAGCTTTGGCCACGGTTCTGCTGTTGGATCCGTGCGGGAAGAGTCTTGCCACAGCACAGGGCCCCGTTGACTTGAACATGGGTCTGTGTAGTAATAAAAATCGGCTTGCGAGTGCGTATCGCTTGAGTTTATTGAATTGCTTAATCCTTTCCGAGTAAAATAATTACTTAAATGCAAAGGGAGAGTGACAATAAAAGGGAAGGAAAGGAAAGATGTACTGGTGGAAGTGTTTGAACAAAGCCGGTGGTTCGGAGAGATACCGTGAGGTTATTCCAGAAGTCAAGGAGTGGCAAGGGGATGTCCTTCTTTCCCTGACCGGAGATGGAGAGCAGCCAGCAGCGGGTCTGAGGCAGGACAAGGGTGATGTGGGATCTTTGGAGGTTTTAAAAACGTGGAAAGGAACTTTTCTGATTCAGCTGCTGAGATAAGGAAGGAAAGAGGATAATGGGAACCTGCTGCTTCCCTGTTGCATTAAACAGCAGAGAAACTATGCCAAGCACTGAAGCAACTCGCAAACTGGATTCTGCTGTCGTGGCGCAGGGCGAAGCGCAGGGTTTTGGTGTAGTGTCCCGATCAGGCTGAACAGGGCTGGAAGGTGGGGCCGTGCCATGTTCTGCGTAGGCTCGTGTTGCCGTTCTAATGGAGAGAGACGGAGCTGGGGGTTGATGGAAACCAGCATGTTTAAACCTTCCCCCAAATACAGAACATTTTGTTTTCTTTCAGGGGTTTCCCTTTTATTTTTCCCCAAAGCAAATGGTCTGAGATTCATGAGCAAAGGTTGAATAAAAGTCAAAGGAAACTATTTTGGCACTTTATAAGAGATGAGTGAGGCCACATCCGTAATCCTGTGCACAGTTCTTGTCACCTTATTATTAGAGCTGTGTAAATCTGGCAAGGATTTGTATTTGCCAAATATACCCCTGGCCTAGATTTGGGCTTATATGTGGAAGTCAGGCCAGTTTTAACGCCTGTGCAGTTTGTAATTTTTGCCAGTTTTAAGCAAAATAACAGGAAAGAGGATAATGAAGGACAGAGGGGTCAGGAAAGCAGAGAACTAAGAAAGGAACTAGAGAAAGGACAAAGGAATACAGAGCTTCTCTGCTTTCTCCACAGCCCTTCCTTAATACATCCTCTCTTTTCCCCTCATGCTTCGTTGTTGCTCTTCTTGAATTTGGAAGACTTAAATAAACTCTGCTTGTGTTCTCACATTCACTTTTTAATTTGCAAACTTTCACCTCTCAGAAATTGCACCCCCTCCCCATCTTGGGGCCTACAAGGAAGCGGGGGGGGGGGAGGGGGGGAGGGGTGTGTGCGCTTTTTACAAGGTCCTGTAGTGACAGGACAAGGGATAATGGGTTTAAACGGAAAGCAGGGAGATTTAGATCGGACATCAGGAAGGAATTCTTCCCGCAGAGGGTGGGGGGCACTGGGACAGGTTGCCCAGAGAAGCTGTGGGTGCCCCATCCCTGGGAGTGTCCAAGGCCAGGCTGGATGAGGCTGGGAACAACCTGGTCTAGTGTAGGGTGTCCCTGCCCACAGCAGGGGGGTTGGAACTGGATGATCTTTAGGGTTCCTTCCAACCCTAACCGTTCTGTGATTCCATGATTCATCTCTTTCCCTGTGCTCCACAGTCCCTCAGTGCATGTGCTGACTGCGAAACTGTTCTGGCTCCGTGTACCCTATCCCGATGCGCGGACGCTTTGATGTACGTGCATATCAGCAAGCTTAAAATCCAAAGGATTGAGAAGTACTGCACTTGCATTCATGAATTAAGCCTTGCAGACACGCTGGTGAGACAGATAGGTATTATTTGCTGATGTTATCTCATCCCATACCCACGCAGGTGAGATGGAATAGGCAGGGATACACTCCCTGACAGTGGAAAACCCCACGTGACTTACTTTCTGAAGGTCTCCTTGCTGTATTCTCAGGGTGCAGCTGTAGGAGTTGCTTTCCTCATGGCTTGGCCAGGGGATTTGGCTGTGCATTTGACTCACCAGATCCCCACGTGCAAGATGCAGTCGTCTGAGCAGCCCCTCGGTGAAACCAGATCACAGGGTGCTCGCCCAGGCTCCTCAACGTGTGGCTGGGCCACCAGGGCGTCTTCCGCTCTTGAGGGGTCTTCCGCTCTTGAGGGGGTCTTCTCCACAGGTGAAATAGCCCAGGGTTTGCTCACGTTCTCTGGGAGTGCCTGTAGTCTCGGAGTGAGACGGAGGTTTGTCCACGTTCTCACCTTCGGCATCTTCTGATGTTCCTCTCGATGCACGAGGGGATGGAGGAGGGAGCTGGAGGGTGACTGGTTCACCCATTACCCCTACGACGGAAGGTGGGGGTGGGCCTTGCTGTAGGCTGCTCCCGGTGGAATGGTCTGAGGGGACTTTGCTAAATTAAGCAGCTGTGACTTCCCCAAGGTCACACAGCGAATCAGAGGCAGAACTGGAATAAAACCCAGGAATGAGAAGCAAGAACCCAGGTTGTGGTTGTAGGTTATACTGGTCTTGTGTTTAAATTTGTCATTTTATGTTATTTGGAGCCCAGATTTTTAACTGAAGCCGCTTAAATTGCAGGTTTTAAGTTCAGTATGAGCCTGCTGCTCCTCCTCTGTCTTGCTGGCTGTCATTATCTGTACGAAAGACCCTTCATTCCCCATGTGAGAGACCCCAGAGCAGCCAAGTGCCCTGTGGCAGTTATCCACCTTCCTTCAGTAGCTCCGATGTGAGGTGTCCTTGCCCGGTACCTCATCCTCCGCTGCCCGCCCAGCCCGCCGGCACGAAGCAGGGCCGGAGGTGCTGCCTGCTGGCGTGGGTGTACAAAGAAGCCAGGTCTGTATTGGTTTTCGTTAGAGATAATTATCTCCAATGATTGCATTGGATGGGTGGAGCCAGTTTATTGCATTGTTTGGTTCCCTTCTTTAGTGATGATTCATTGATTATTATTAATACCTACAGATTTCTATGGGCCATGAAAACCCTACAGGAATGTATAAAGTGTGGCAGCAGCGAGCTGAAACCGCATCGGCCTTGAGAACTCCCTCCCTTTGAGGGGGGGGGAAGGCAGGTTTGTCTCCCGCTGAGAGGATGGGATTGCAGCGGGTCCCGTCTGAAGGCCGGGGGGGACGGGATGTCACGAGGCTTTTTTGATCTAGTGACAACTACAGAATCGATCACGAGTCTTGAGCTGAGCTCAGGCCAGATGGGAAGGGAATGACGTGCACAAGTTTCTCGTGCAGAGAAAATTATTAATAGAGGGACACGTTAATGGTCAGTACTGGAACCAGATATTATCGGAAGTTAAAAATAGAAGCGTTTCGGGATTTGGAAGAGGTGTCCTGGTTAGTGTGTTGGTCACAAACAGAAACCAACCTGGACAGGATTCCCTACATCCTAAAATCTCCTATTTTATGCCCCTCGGCCTCGGGGCTCACTGTACTGCTCCATAGGATCCCTGAGCGAGCACCGGGGACGACGACAGAGAAGGGGTGGTGTATTTTGCCTTTAAAAATATTATCTTTGGCTATCTCCAGTGCGCTGTTGTGCCTGTGCACTTCTTTCTTCAGGAGCATGTGGAAAACCGCTACGTTTTCATAACTTTTTGACAACATCTAAACTTGCAAGACTCTTACCCTCCCTTGCCAGTTTGCATTTTATCAGTGTTAAAAGCTTTGCTTCTCCCCTGCCCCCAGCCTCCTCCAGCCCTGCCAGAATACAATGTGTAACCTACTACGTTCCTCTCGGCAGCTTTGGCACGAAGCTCGGGAAGGGGAAAACAATCTCCAGGAATAAAGCAGAGCTTCACTATCCCTCGTAGCCGAAAAAGCAGGGCTGCAGCGTGGGGGTGCATGGGTTGGCTCCGTAGCATCATTATTTTTGAGATTTACCTGTTGTGCTCAGCGTAATGAAAGAAATGAAATCTCTAATTATCCTGGAAGAAGGAGATGGTGTTTTAGTGCCTTTGATCTGAAGGGAGAATAGGCTCAGCTTTTGGAAATGGAATTTGAAAGGAGCTAACACACATCTGCTTTTTGTACTGACGATTTCTTTTGAGCCAAAAACCTAGAAATTTATTAATGCAAACGTGTGGATTTTGTTTGTCGGAAGAGAAGGAAGCTCATTCAAAACATAAGTCGACTCATTTTCTTTATAGCCCTAGAAAATCTGAATAGGTAGGATGAGTGGTAGCGTTACAGGGTTTATAGGCAAAGTTTTGCATGAGCAAGCAGTGGTGTAAATTGGTAGGATACCTCTGGGACCATACAGATTTCTGGGAAAATATAAGATGTTGAGTATTTCCGAGGTCCTGATGAAAAGAATGGGGGGAGAATTCTCTCAGTTAGCAGTTTAAAACCAACAAAACCATGTCGTAAAACCTCTGGGCGAGCTTGCCTGTGGTGGGAGATGGGGGTGTTCTGCCTGCACGGAAGTGGAGGGTTTATTTGGGTTGCTCTGCTGATACCCAACACGCTGTAAAATTAGTTGTGCGTCGTAAATGGAACGTGATCCAAAATTCAAGGTAGATAACTTTTCAAATAGTACTGAAGAGGTGTGACTTATGTTTTTCAGGGCTTTGCGTAAAACCCAAGAAAAGACATGCTGGATAGAAAAACGTGCAGGAGATATACTTTGGCTCTAGTAGATGTTCCATCAGAATTTCCCCTATGCACCCTTTTTTTCTTATTCCCTGTCAAAACCTGCCAAACAGGAGGTTGGTCAGTGTTTGAAATAATACCGTATAAATAAAAATGCATACCTTCAAGCATATGTAAAGAAGCCCCGATCCTTCTGTGTGACAGCAGAGATCTAAAATAAACCCCAAAGGTTTTGTTTGTTTTATTTTTTAAAATTAACCTCTTTTCATGCCTTGTGACTGGAGTGTATTTTCAGATTTTGAATAAAATTCATCAAGCATTTGCCTGAGCAAGAGCTTTCAGTAGGTGCGTTGTGACAAGAACAGATCTACACGGTCAAATAAGACGACCAGCTTGAGCTCGTTTGCCAGAACAGGACGTTTTCATCTCGTCCTCGTGTCCTTTCAGAAATTGCACTTTGTGTTACTGAGGCGGCAGGGTTCGGGCTGCTGCAGTTACAAAGGACCGGCAGATTCTATCCCACGGTGGAAAAAATCAGGTTCAAGTGTCGTAGCTTTAGGTTTGCACATGGGAGTTGTTGGGTGGGGAGCGGGTATCCTGGCTCTCGCGAGCGTTGCCTGGTCGACGCGGGGATGTGGGTGACTTACCCAAGTCATCAGCTGGCACGAGGGTTGTGATACTTCCTATTTTCCCCCCCTGGTGCTTACAAACTGCTCTCTCCCGGTTCGTTTAAGGAACACAAGTCATCTTTCTGGCTGCCCAGATGACGTGGCCGCGCTTGGCTGGGATTTCTGTTGCTTCTCTTGGCCTTTGTTGGTGGAGGGGAGGCGGCTGTGGTGGCTTTGCTGTGTGACGGCAGGCGACGCTCGGGTCGCAGCGGGTGCCGTAATGTGAAATCCTTCTCCTTCCATCCAGCTGAACAGCTTGAACGGGACAAGGCGGCGTTGGGTGAACGTTACCCATCGTTTCTTCTCAGGCGTAACACAATACACCCTTTGGTTGCGCACTTCCCGCAGCAACGCCCCAGTATCCCCCGTCCTGGTGCATCCTCTTGGAGTGGGGATGCCGACCCCAACGCAGGGCACTCCCGGCTTGGCATGGGGCTGGGGTCCCACCTTGGTATCCATCCCTCCTTCTGGGGTACTTGAACCCTCCGGCGAGGGCTGTTGGGACATGAGGCACCGCAGGTTGTAGCTGCTGTGCCCGGCAGTGCGGACATGCCTTTCTCATGGCTGCTGTCCCACTCGCCACCCATCCAGCCCCGGGGTCTCTTCCTTCCCCCGTGATGCCCCAAACCCGCCGCCGCTCCCATAGAACCTTCAAGATCTTGTGGGAAGCCCCACGTGGGCATGGCAGAGGCAGGGCAGCGAGCCGCCAGCATCCCCTCTGGCCCTGCTCCTTACCCTTGGGGTGCAGCAAACCGGGAACCCCCATCTCTTCCTGCTGAGGTGCCTGTTCACCCCCCACCCCCACCCCTTCCCTGCACGGCGACGGGCAAAGCCGAGACAGGGTGATTATGAAGACGTCAGTCGGTAGCGGAGGCAGGCGAAGAGGGGAGCCGCGCTCCAGATGAGGTCCTGGGGGAGCCGAGGAGGGTCATTCATGTACGACCATGTGTATGTGTGTGACAGACTGTGAAATGGTGCGTTGTTGCGCGGCTGCGCTGCACCTGGGCCCTTCATCTGTGATTGATTGGTTTGGTCATGTGTAATGGTCCCATCTGCTCCGTGTTGGTTTTCCTTTTTTTTTTTTCTTTTACTCCTTCTAAACACCGTTCCCAGCGGCTGGGAGAGGATGAGCTCGGTTTTGTCATCTTCACTTACACTTGAACTCCAAAAAAAAAAAATACAACCGGTCAGGGAAGTCGAACTTAAAACACAGCCCCAAAGAATGCGCCACCACGCTCCTTCTTATTTTTACGCCTCGGCCGCTTTCTCCTCCCGCGCGGGATTCCATCCCGCCTGGGATCCGCCTGGTTCACGAACCGGGAGAGACCCCCCGAACCCGCCAGTGAAGTGATTTGCACAAATCCATCCACGGATAGCGACTCTTACTGCAGCGAGGAGTTTTTTTGTAACCGAGCCAATACTTAATTAAAACCGCTGACATCATGGTGTTATAATTAAGCGTGGCATTAATTAAGCTGGAATAACGATTTTTTTTTTTATTAAGAGCTGCTCCAATTGTATAAGCGCACGATCGGCAAAAAAAAAAAAAACCCCAAAATAATTTTTTATTCAGGGAGGAGAAATCCGTCCCCGCGCTCGGGCTCGCCGGGACGCGGGGATGACAGAAGTAGCGTCGGCAGCGCAAAACTTTGGGGGGCTTGGGCATGAGCGGGAGGGGGGGCGAGAGGTTGAAGGGAAATTTGGGGTTGGTTTTTCTTTTCTTTAGATAGTTGTGGTTTTTTTTTTTTTTTACCCAAAAATGCTGATCGGCTCCTGGCATTCTGATGGCTAATTATGCATCGGAGAGCTTCGACAGCTGCATTCATCATCATAAAATGTAATAATTAATGACATTCCAACAAAGAAAAATATGCAAATGAGAACTCATTAGCATTTTCATATTCAGCTTTGATAATGCTTTTGCTGACAAGGTTGTAATTAATGAAAATTCATGTCGCAGTCAGGAGATTGGATCGGTTTCATTCCGCTCACAATTCCCAAATGCTTGCATTATGGAAAATCGGCGGCTCTGCCAACTTTTCAGGGAAGAAAAAAAAACACACACACACACTAAAAGCACCAGATGCAAATTAATGGTAGGGAGCCTTTAACTCTTTGAAGTCCTGTCCCCCAAATTCCCCCCCCTCCCCTTCCCTAAAAAAAAAAAAAAGAATGAAAGGAAAAAAAACCCGATGCAGAAATAGTTGGACACACAAACGTCCGGATCCTTTGGCAAACTCTTGGTTTCTTCTCAGAGTAGGGAAATTTCCGTAGAACTTTTCTTCCCCCCCATTTTTCCTTTTATTATACCTGTTTCCTAATAAACTCAGGGAAAACCAGGCATCTTACATGACCTGTTCTCTCCCGGTTTTATCTGGTTAATTCTACAGTTGTTCATACATCCAAAGCTTCCTCGTGCCTAAACAGATCCATCATGGCTGGTGGCTCGGTGCAGAGTGCCGGATACGGCCCCGGCTGTTCCCTGTTCCTCAGAGAACAGGCGTCCGTGTCGGTTATTCTGCAGCCGAGTATCTTATCGGGCCTCCAAAAAAAATACGGCTTTGCTCCCTGTCACAGCTGGCTTGGCACCCCGGCTGAGCTTGGATTTGGGAAACGGCTGGAGCGGTGTCCCCGGCGTTGACACCCGGTGGGGCTCCGACGCCTGGCCGGGTGCTTCCCACGGGGCAGGACTGTGTTGGGAAGCACAGCGTTCGGGGAGGTGAGCTGGGCCTTCCCCAAATCCCGGCGGCAGCACCTCGTGCCGTGCCGGCGGATGTCGGAAGCACTGTTGTGACAACAAAATGACAAAGGAAAAGAGGCGTAAAGCATCCCGGGCCGGGCGGTAGGAAGGTAGGAAGACGGAGGCAGCTTCCACATGTTATGCTGCCCACAATTAGGATAGGGATAATCAAACCGCTATTGCCAAACCTTTTTTTTTTTTTTTGGCAGAAAAAGGCAGATTTCAAGCCGCTTCTTTCAGAATCTGGCAGCAAACTGCAAAAATTCCCGGCCTGGGGGCTAATGCAGACCTCCGCAGCAGTCAGGAGACGCAGTTCCCTGGTTTGGCTTTTTCCATTTATTTTTTGCAGTCCCAAATCCGGGCAGAGCAGCGCGTGTCCCCGCTCCCAGGGACGGCTCGTGGCGGGGACGCTGAACCGTTCCGGTCCAGACCAATTTGATTTGGTGCTATTTGAGCATCAATTTTGCACAGATAGTTGAGTTTTTTAAAGAATTTTTTGGTAGCTCAGTTCTGTGCAACTTAATTTACTCTTCTGTGTAAAATGATTTGGGTTTTTTTGCGTAAGTGTTTCTTCAAAATCCATCTTTTTGGGAGACTTTCCTTCCATGTGGGCAAACTGCCCAAGCAGATGGTGTAATGTCACCTGTAAGCGATCTGAATAGATAGGTTCATTCCTGCGTTTTCCAGAGCTTTTGATTTCCTTTCTACGCGACACAACTATTGCTGAGAGACTGTTCAAGATGGTGTGTCTTTCTGTGTTTCTTTTTTAGGTTCCTGCTGCCATTGGTTCCTTTTTATTTCCCCCCGAAGTCTGTTCTTTCACCGGGCGGGGGGGGTTAGTAAAAATTCGTTGACTTAAGAAACTTTTCCTGGTGTTGGTGAGATCCATCATAGGAAATCCTTGGCCGTTTTTAGAAAGTGTGTGGATGATGAAGTGATAGAAGAAGAAGTTAAAACCCCATTTGATTATTTAGGCGCATAAAGTTTTAATTTTAGAAGCTCAACGTTTGCTTTTTAAAATTCAAAAACTAAAGGAACCCCAAAAGCCCCCACACGCCCTGATTTTAAAGACAATATCTCTTAACGACTACCAGTTTTACTGAATGCTCTTCTTTCTGGACATGCCAGGCTGGCACCCCCTGGCACGGCCGCTCCATCTACCCACGGGGGAGCGGAGGTCTGGCAGCACCGTGCTCTCCTTGCCCGCCCAGGCTCCCCCACCCTACGTGAGCATCGCGCCTTTGCCAGGGGGCATGGGGACCACGGTGGTGGCCGGTGGAAGCCTGTGCTGGGGGGCTGCAGAGGAGGTTTGGTGATGACACTTCTGCTAAAATGGGGAGTGAGACCACCAGTGTATTCCCTCTACATTCCACTTAATCCTTGTTTTAGAGCACTGCTGGGGGATTTGTCTTGCCCAGACACCCAAGGGCTTCAAAGACGTAGCAGGAACGCGTGAAAACTTTCATCCGCACCGTTTTTTCCTAATTAGTTCTTAAAGAGAGGGGTCACTATTACTCTGTGTTTGCACAGCGCTTCAGGACCTGTCCTGGTGACCTCAGCGTGCTGGTGTCATACTGGTTTCCCAGTCTGAACTGGCGGTTTTACAGATAAGCTTCACAGTAGATCATTTTCTACTAGTAGGGAATTGGGGTTTTGCTTGGTAAGGGCCAGGTACTGCTCGTTGTAGTGTGTCCCCTTGACTTCAGCGGAACTACTGGCAGGAGTAAGGTGAGAGTATTTATATCTACAAAGCTACAAGGACACTGTGAATATGTTATCAAGCTTAAATACATCTTTACTATAGAAGGTCCTGAAATTATTTTTTGTTTTTTATTTTTAATTATGATGAATGGAAAGCAGTGCGATCTGGGATGGACTGGGATGGTTTTCTTCTTAGCATGAAGGGAGAGAAGCCTTTGTATAGAAAGGCGCCATATACTTTATGTGTGTTTCTTCGATAATATAATATCACAAGTCACTAAGGGTAAGATATCCAGGGCCGGCTGCTGATTTCAGCGTGCGCTGTGTGACACCCTGGGTTTTGGAGGAAACTAGAGTGCTCTCATCAACTTTATTTTAAGTTATAAATACTTTCTGCTTTTGAAAATCAGGCCTTCAAGTGAAGCGTTTGAAATTAGGGGCTGTTTCCAAGGGGAAAAAAAAAAAAGAATTTACTGGATTAAAAAAAATAAACAGCTCAGCAGTGTTAAAAAAAAAAAAGATTAAAAAAGGATGATTTTTTAAGCATTGCAGTATTTTGTAGGGAAAAGCTTGTTCCCATATCTGACCTGGCAGCCTGTGGGAGCACAGCCAGAACAAAGCACTCATGGATACTCGGTGATTTTGCAGGGGAGAAGAAATTTACCCCATGATTTTTCAACCCCTGTAAAGGACAAAAACCTGAGAAGTTCAGATTGTCCTTCTAATGTAGGACTTTTTGTGCAAAAATACTTTGTTTCAGGCCCGGTTTGGTATCTTCTTTATAGAAAATATTTGTTTTTAACTAACCAGGATATTTTATGCTTTAATTCCCAAAACCTATACAAAATTTCTTCTATTTTTGCAGAAATAATACTTTTTCCTCTGAAAGATAGCCGCCTATTTTCCCCAGTCCACAGAAAAATCTTGATTTCATTGGCAGATTGGGCTCAACTTTTAAAAAAACACGCTTTCCTGCACTTGCAAAGCTTGTTCCAAGTTCTGCCCTGATTTAAAATTTTTCCCTGTCCAGAATTTTATCATTCCAGTGACAATTCACATGAAAAACCAGAATTTCTTGTCAGAAGTAGAACTATTTGCTACGGTTGCTAAGAAAGTGGAGAATTTAGGATGAACCACTCTTGGGTGCGCCGGGAGTTGATCCTGGTCGTAGGAAATTATCACACTATGTAAAAGTGTTCTGAAAATCACTTTAAGGCGCACAGTCTCAGCTCAGACCGTCCTTGGAGAGGTGCTGTGACTGACCTCCTCGTCCTACATCGCCCCAAGGACCAACGAGCCGAGAGTGGCCAAAGCGCGTGCCAGGAGCGTCGCCTACAGCGGGGTTTTATTTCCTGCATCCCAAACCCTGAAAGTGTGCGCCCGAAGTGTGGACTTGTGTCCAAGCGAGGTGGCTGTGGGGCAGCGTGGGGCTTGGCGGTGGCACTAGGACTTCGGGAAGGTTCTCTGTGTTGAGTCTGCAGGGAATTTCGGATGTTAACAACACAATAGGCTGGTACCTGGGCTAATTTTTAGTTGCATTAAATTTTATATCTCTTACATTTAACTTTTTGATAAGAAGACAATACTTCCCGTTGGATTTTAATAATTTAAATTTGCTTTTCCAGTCTTTTTAAACGTGTTTAAAACTATGATATAAGGAAAGGAAATACTTGGCCAAAGTTTTTATTCTCTTCCATTAACGACTCAGAAAACAGCATTTGAAAATAAATCCAGGCCAAAATCACGGATTTGCTAACGAAATGCAGGAGATCCGCACTGACAATTGCTGTACTTAAAAAGCTCTTTGGATCAGGTGTTGTCTTACCATATGGACATTTTAATTAGTAATAAAAACATTGATCAGGATTTAGTAGTGGAAGCTACAAAGCACAGATATCTGTCTCCTTTTGCTTTGTTTAGCCGGTGTGAATTTAACTATATTCCTCTTTCCACCGCCCTTCCCTTCCTCCTTTATGCCTACACATCTATTGCATTTGATGGGTAGTCGCGTGGGTTATAAGATTGGGAAACGAGGAGTTTATTCCACGAGCCTATGGAGCTGTATTACAGAAAACATCAATTTTAAACCATTTTGTCTCCTCGATGGTGCTAGCCCAGTGGCTTCCTGATGCCAGGAGTGCTCTAAAGAGTCATTATCTATTTGGTATGTTCCCAATTTAACAAGAAATAGTTTAGAATGACGCATGCACTTTGCTGCTTTGGCTTTTTTTCTGTGAAAACGGTGAAATCACGTGTAAAAGAAGCTGCCCTCCAATGTACAGTGTCCTCGGGAGCTGAGGAAGGCTGTCTCCCGACACCCACCTCGGAGCGGGATGGTTCCCTTCCTGCCTCCGCATCCCACTCCACGTCGAGCGGGTTTCCCACGTGCAGAGCCGAGGGTGACCACGATTCCTGCGTGTCCCCAGGATTGTTTGGGGGGAAATTCCCCATCCCACTTCTCACCTTTCCCTGTGTCAGGATGAGACCTGCAGCTGGTTGCAGCTCTAACACGCTCAGTGACAGCCCCCAGCGAACCAACCCAGAAATCCTTCTCTTGTCATCTCTGACAGTAACCTTAAATCGTAAAAACACATTCTGAACGATGTGTGACTTTTTAAGAAGTTGATGTCCTTTTAATATGCAGCATCTTTGGGGGGGAAAAATAAATATCCTTTTTAAAATTAAAGCACGTGCCACAAAAGCATGCATTCATAATCACAAGGGTCTTTGTTCCAGTGCTGGCAGTACTAAATGCTAAATCAATAATAAATTTAAGATCTGGGTGAAGAATCGCAGCGCTGGAGCCACGGATCCAACTCTGTTTTGGCATTGGTTTCATAACGGTCTTTGTTCTGCCAGTGCACCAGGAGCACTGCCCGCCGTCCCCTTGCCATTCTGCCCGGGGTAGTCAGGAGTGCTGAAGTTCAAAACAGTAAATTCTTTATTTCTGTAAAGATTTCAAAAATTGTAAAATTTTTTTTTCTTCTTTTTTTCTCCTTTAATCTTTGTTCATAGTAGGAAAACCAATAGATGTTTCACAAAAATAGAGGAATAACAATAAATGTTTAAATACTCCAACAACATTCTCTTAGAAGGAATAACAAAATACAAATAAATATATTTTTGAAAAAATAAATTTTTCCCACTGACATCAGTGTTTTTAAGGTTCATTAATGCCTGCGTCAGTAAAGCAATCCCCAGTATTCCTATTAATATTTTATTTTGAATCCCAATTTCCCAAAATCTTAAAATAGGGATGTATTTTAACTTCAATCTGCATTGCTCTCTCTCTGCGTAGACAATGGGGTTTTCTGAGACAGGTACAGCACTGTGTAGCCCCATTTATAAAACTAGCATAAACCATTCCCGATGTTCCCCAGCAGACCCCAGAGCTTCCCTGGTCATCTCCTGCCGGTGGGATGGCCGGTGGGCAACAGGGCAATGCTGTCTCTTGGAAGGGGACCCTGGCGCAAGCCTTACTAGGAGGTGGAATGAGAGTAATTTGGGCAAGTGTTGGTTTTAAGCCTTCAAGACTAGTGAAAAATGTTAATTCTGGGTAAGAACACATTTAATTCTTGAAAAAATAATATATTGGAAGCCTACAGAGTAATTAAGTGGTAGCTATGTACTAGTTAGGGATTTGAAAGGCACAGCTTGACCGCAGCTGTACGGAGCTCAGTGCCCATCGGTTTCAGTGAAGGCATTTCCCTCCTGTGTGATCCCTCTGGAAATCTCTGGGAAATGTCTCTTGATCCCCGCAGCTTAATATTAGGTTCCCAGTTCCACCAGTAAGTGGTTTGTTTTGGTGAGTTGGGCACCAGCAGCTTCCACTGCCACCAGTCACACTGCCTTGGATTTCATAGAATCACAGACTGGTTTGGGTTGGGAGGGACCTTAAAACCCGCCCAGTGCCACCCCCTGCCATGGGCAGGGACACCCTCCATAGCCCAGGATGCTCCAAGCCTCATCCAGCCTGGCCTTGGACACTTCCAGGGATGGGGCACCCACAGCTTCTCTGGGCAACCTGTCCCAGTGCCCCCCACCCTCTCCAGGAAGAATTCCTTCCTGATGGCCCATCTCAATCTCTCTCTTTCAGTTTAAACCCGTTACCCCTTGTCCTGTCACTCCCTGCCCTTGGGAGAAAGTACCCCCCAGCAGGGGGAGGGGGTCTCCCCAGAACTGCAGGAGGGGTCTCCCCAGAGCAGAGCAGAGGGGGAGAATCCCCTCCCTCGCCCTGCTGGCCACAATTCTCCTGATCCAGCCCAGGATCCGGTTGGTTTCTGGGCTGCCAGCACACACGGCCAGCTCATGTCCAGCTTTTCATCCCCCCAGCACCCCCAAGTCCTTCTCCTCAGGGCTGCTCTCCATCCATTCTCCACCCAGCCTGTCCTTGTGTTGGGATTTCCCCAACCCCTGTGCAGGACCTTGCCCTTGGCCTGGTTGAACTCCATGGGGTGGGCACGGTCCCACCTCTCCAGCCTGTCCAGGTCCCTCTGGATGCCATCCCTTCCCTACAGTGTGTCACCGCACCACACAGCTCGGTGTCATCAGCAAACTTGCCAAGGGTGCCCTCAATCTCACTGTCCATGTCACTGACAAAGATGCTGAACAGCACTGGTCCCGGTCCCCATCCCAACCCCTGAGGAACACCGCTCGGCACTGCTCTCCACTCAGACATGGAGCCCTTGACCACAACTCCCTAAGTGCGACCAGCCAGCCAGTTCCGTATCCACGGAGTGGTCCATCCGCCAAATCCACGCCTCTCCAATGCAGAGACAGGGATGTTGTGCGGGACGGTGTCAAACGCTTCGCACAAGCCCAGGTAGATGACATCAGTTCCCATCCTTCACCCACCAAGGTCATGACTCCGCTGTAGAAGCCACCACGTCCGTCAGGCAGGATCAGCCTTTGGTGAAGCCATGTTGGCTGTCACCAATCTCCTCCCCATTCCCCATGTGCCTCAGTATGGTTTCCAGGAGGATCTGCTCCATGACCTTGCCAGGCACAGGGGTGTGACTGACCGGCCTGTACTTTCCCAGGTCCTCCTTTTTTCCCTTTTCAAAGATGGGGGTTATGTTCCCCTTTTCCACTTAGTGCAGCATTTTAGATGCTCCAGTCCGCAAGCCAGCTCCATCGGGGGCCCGTCTTAAATGCCTCTGTGTGAACGCACGGGGCATGGGGAATAAACAAGAGGAGCTGGAGGGGTGCGCACGAATGGGGGGCTGCGACCTCATTGGCACTGCAGGGATGTGGTGGGACGGCTCCTGTGACTGGAGTGTCAGAATGGAAGGGCACAGGCTCCTTAGGAAGGACAGGCAGGGGAGATGTGGCGGGGGGGTTGCTCTCCGTGTCAGTGACCAGCTGGAGTGTGCGGAACGGCACCTGGGGAGGGATGAGGAGCTGACCCAGGGCTTATGGGTCAGGATTAAAGGGAGGGCAGGGAGAGGGGATACTGTAGTGGAAGTTCATTACAGGCCCCCTGGCCAGGATGAGCAAGTGGATGAGGCCCTTTATAGACAGACAGCAGCAGCCTCACAGTCACAAACCCTGGTCCTCCTGGACCACACCCCCCACCCCCCACTATCTGCTGGAGCGGCAACACGGCAGGGTTCATGCTATGTATTTACAGTACTGCCGCCCCTGAGACTTTATTTAAATGCCTAAATAAGGATGTAGCTTCAGTTACCTACTTTATTTTTGCATCATGACCCCAGGGTGTTGCCTAAAAATGGTTATTTCTGCAGATTTTGTTTCTGAATTATAGCAGATCTACATGATATTGGAGAAGGATAACACCAAGTTTAGAGAAGTCCTTCTGTCCTCTTGCATGGAGGAGATTCTCTGCAAGGAATTCTGGAAATACTAGTTCCTATTTTCAGCCCTGCCTTTCCAAATTCTTCAGGAACTTCATTACACGCAGCTAATTTGCATGCTTTTCCTTCTAATCCATTTGTTATTTATGTCAGTCAAGCTCAGTCTCCGTAGGTGTGCCAAAGCCAGTATTCCCAGTTGATGCCATTTCCCAATCCACTGCTGCAGCAGCTGGTTACAAGGATTCCTTCGCCAGAGCCCACGATTTTAATTCTTCAAAACAAAGTGTTTATGGGTGCCTTGCAGAAAGGGTTAATTCACTGTCCCTGTCTTTGGTTAACTAGATAGTATCATTCGGTAATCAGACCATGGGAGCTGTGGGGTCCTACGTGGTAATTATGTGGTTGGATCTGGTTGTGTGTGACGAACATATCCGTGATGTTGAACGGTGGGATCGTGCGGCGGGGATGCGTACAGCTCTACTGCTTGCACCATAGATGGTGACATCGTGGATCTTGAAGATGGAAGGATCCGTCCGACCATCAGTGCCGTTACCTTGCCTGTGGAGTTCTCCTGACAACACGAGGCCAATCTGCTGCAAAATATGTCCCCACGGGTTGTGGTGGGTTTCAGCGGGATGACGCCTTCTGCTAGCCCTCAGTCTCGGGGATCCATGCTCTTTGTTGGGGTGACATTTCTCCTGAGAATTCAGTGCCAAGGGTTTGGGGTGGGGATAAGGATATTGCACTGTTTTCTGCTTTGGTTTAGATTGGATATTGGGAGGTTTAGGTTGGATATTAGGGCAAATGTCTTCCCGGACAGGGCTGTCAGGGCTGGAACGGGCTGCCCAGGGAGGTGGGGGAGTCCCCATCCTGGGAGGGGTTTCAGAGCCGTGTGGACGAGGTGTTCAGGGACATGGGTCAGTGGGGGGCTGGGCAGTGCTGGGATAACGGTTGGACTGGGTGGGCTGAAAGGGCTTTTCCAACCTAAATATTCTATGATTCTTTTTGTCCTGTTTACTTTCTCTCTGGTCTTTAATAAGCTACTAATAGCATTTATGCTTGTTAACAATAGAAATGCCCTGCACTTAGCAAATGTACCAGGTAAAGCAATGGCTTAATCAGGAACATTATTTAAAGTAACTGATACAAGGTTTATAGAATAAGATGTTGGAGAAAATAATCCTGGCAAACAACCTGTTTACGCATAGCTTTGCAGATCGGGTGAAGGTTTTGGAAGGGCTACATGGAAATTGAAAGCCGACAATGTCCCAAATTTAATAAAAAAATAAAGTAAATCAAAGTAAAGTCTATAGTCAAACTCCTTAATTGTGATGCATTTGCTGAGTTTCCCTCTTCCATCGTCGGCCCTGCTCCGATGCCATATGGTCTACCATGGAACATTTAACTTGTCAGATATAATGGATTGTCCTGGAAGCAGATTTTTGCTTTGAGCGTTCGGCTCCTTTCTTGCATTTCACTCTCAGCTCCAGGCTGCAGGATGAAGGATTGTGGTGGAAATGCAAAGAAGAGACACACAGTTGATTCCCCTTAAGAGAGTGACCTATATGCCACAAAATTTTACCCACGTAAAGAGGCATTATCCCTGTCACTGACCCTAGCAGGCTGCATGTCAGAACCATTTAAATTTGTCTGGACTTAACAGATTGTGCAAATGTTTCAGAATCGAGTGCTTAGGAATAATAAAGGCTTGTCATTTTAACTTAGGCGGTGGCGGCGCAGCTCACGCCGACCGAGGGATGAGTATTATTTATTGTGACCTACATGTAACCTAAGCTGCCTGCCTTGTAGACCTTGTAAATTAAGTTCATCTCCCAGGGCTACTGAAACTTAAAAATATATATTATCTGATAAAGAACCCAAATAGCCATTACTCTGTGCTGTGGAGGTCGAAGTTGGGAGCGATCACCTCCGCGGATGGGCCAGTAACAGTTAATTACCGTCGCGCGGTTTGCGGTTGCAGGAGGAAAGGGAGGTTTCTCCTTGGTGCACTCTCTGAACGCAGGGAATCTGCCACGGACGGGAGAGGAGGTTTGGTTCGGCAGCTGGGAGTAAAGTGCTGCCGCTGAGTCTAAAGCAGGAGTGCACGTTGTCAAGTTTTCTCTAATATAGGCTTCAGCAAGTGATTTTGGAAATAAACATGATAAATTCTTCCCTTGATCAGATGTTTTAAAATTTCTTCTCACGGGAATGTAATAAGATATAATGAAATATTGACCAGAAAACATAGGTAATATTGCTATCCTGTTCTGTGAAGTAATTAAAGAATCTAGATAAAAATCTGCCCCTTGGTTTTACTGAATATTGGTGCAGCCGCTATTTCACCTCTAGAGAAGTAAATATTGGTAAATCAATTTGAATTTTCCTCTTCCATGTAGCATTCCTTTCAGGTTTGGCGTTTGTACTGGAGGATGGTCATTTTTTGTTGCGTGAAGGTTATTTTCATTGCATTTGGCAGGAAAATTTTCAGCAGGTAGATGTGGGAAATCTTTCTCTCAAGGACTTTGTAATTTTTTCAGTGAAGGAATCAACATTCCAAGGTGTTTTTTTCATGAGAGGGCTTTATCATTCTTGACCTGAAAGCTTTGGAGAGCGTGTCTACTGATGCTATGAGTTTGCCCGTATTCTCAGCCCATGTTTATTCCCGAAATATTTAGTAAATGTCAGTTCTCAAGTGAAAAAGGGATTAGGGAATGCATGCCCTCTGCTGGAAATTACCAATTTAAGACTGTTGGGTATTTCGTAATATTACACTATATTTACCACATCGTTCCTGATGTTTTGCCATACACTGAGAAGCATGTAGTTTGTTTTGTCTGCTTAGCTAATCCAAATTAGACAATCTGTTCGGTTTAAAACGTCAAAATTATAATAAAAATAAATGTTAGCTGGGGTTTTTTAAATTTCCTGTACTGAATAATATTACACATAAATATAACTGATGTAGAAACATCTGATTAGTATTTAATCTTAGTGTTAGAGACTCAGATAGTTCTGTCTGTATGCAGAAAGCACATGAAGATGGAGGAAAACCATGAAAACTGCTCCAAAGGCATCGCTGCTTTTGGTATTAAATGCTGAAAATTTATTGTTGCCATCAGGCTTTTCCAACAGGTCCGTGCGTGCTTGCGGTCAGCATTTATTCCCATCTTTCTGCTGCGTAGATGATGCTGTAGACTGTCTTTGATGGGTTTGGTGTCCCCCAGTCTGAGCCCAAAGTCACCCACAGCCCCAGGACGATGCCTTTTCTGTCCCTTTGGAACAGAATGCACGTAGTTGATGAGAATGGTTTGTGTCTATCATGCTGAGGTGTAGACTGGGTCCCCAGTAAGGCTTTTGCTCTCTTTATCCTTGCTCCTGTCCAACATGGTTTGTTTTAGTAGCCTTTTAATAAATGCTACTGGATAGGGGTGGTTTACAGACCGAAGATTTAGAGTCCAGACTTGTGCTGGAGGAAGGTTTATTGTCCCCTTTCAATTCTGTGTCTTTCGTGGCCTTAGATCCTTATCTAACTGGGTTTAAAGTGATTCTGTTTTCATGCTTGAGTGAAACCCCAGGTTTCCAGATACATGATAAAGATCTCCTGAACCGGTCCCTGAACAAATGATGAGGGATCACCCAGCAGTGTGTTTCAATTTAAAATAGCCCTGTGAGGCTTATTTAGGATAAAGTAATATACATTCACTTCTTACAGATTGATTTCAGGTCTGGAGTATCGCTGCAACATGGTTATGTCTCATGTCTTTATGGAAATGTTGCCCCTTTTTATTATTTCGATTCTCTAGTATTAGGGAAATGCTGTTGATGTTGTTGTTCTCCGATGCCTGTCTTCACCCTCTGCCCATCTTTGGACCTGTATGTTCCAAGAATGAAGAGAGTGAAACACAGCAAATGAGTTTTCTTCAATTTTTTGTTTCTGTCCAACATAAATTTGCCTATTTCCTGTGCGATACAGGTGTTCAGGCTTAGACGACTGTAATTATTTCCTCTAGACTGAAATTGCACACGTGTCTGAAAAGGAGACAAGAGATGTTTATGAAGTCTTCCCTCTAAATGAAGGATTGTCTCTGGGAAATGTTCTTCCCTTAGCGGCCTTTCGGCGTAGGTGCCCGGTCGCTCTGGGTTTGCCAAACGTGGCTGTTTGTGCGGCTCTGCCAGGGAAATGCCATGGCCCGTGACGAGTCTTCAAGGTTGCTTTGACTCGTTACGTTAGAATTCCTTCGTACGGCATTGAAATAGATAGTTGTTTTCTTTAAATACCGAATTGAATTATGAAAGTTTATTATTCTGGTCTGAATTACCGCATGTGCTGGATATTGAGCTCATTAACGTTCCCTGTCCGCAGTACGCAGTTGTTACTTACTGGCTGCAGCGATGGCTACGCGATGCCAACACCAGCGTATCCTCTGATTAACTTCAAGGTGTTGAAAACCTGTTGCAGAGGGTGCAACGAACGGGTTCTGACCGGATTAAACGCAGTCGATCCTGTGATGCAGCTCTGTCATCCTGGCAAATAACCAGCGATTAGCATCCAACCTTTCTTTTATGGGATGGTGTGATAATCTCTGCAATCTCATTGATTTTGGTAGGACTAGTCAAGAAGTAAGGCACCATTTAATGTAAGACGGGTAGAACGTGGACTTTGGTACTCTGCCTTTACGTTCTTGTCGTTTCAAGTGTAGTTTTGCCCCAGCTATTTGGTTTTAAAAGCACGCAGACAGAGAAATCACATCCTGCCCTGTAATAGATGCAGTTATTTAGTAGATTACAGAACTAGATTGACCAATTTGCCTCAGCCTTCTGGTTTGTGTCCCATATTTCATGAACTGAGATCAGTGACAAAAAAAAAGGGGTCTGAATTTTCCTAGAATAACTTGAATTTACATGGAAAGGAGCATGTGGGGCGGGGGGCACCGGCGTCCGTCCCATCCCTGCGCTTGAAGCCACTGGTCCCACGCAGGGTTCTGGGCTTGCCCAGAGCGCCATGCCCAATGTGGACGGGTGGATGTATAGGCACGGGCACGTATAGCGTGCGTGCGCAAGGAAGGAGCGTTTGGGAATTAACCCGTTCAAGCACAGCGCAGCGATGTGAGCCAGTGGTGAAGTACTAATTTCGCTTGGAATTTCCTTGCTTTGGGTTGTTCAAGTGCAGCTATGCAGCTTTATTTTAGTGTAGGGTTTAAGATTTAATTTCCTTTGCATTTTGATGGTACTCTTTTAAAAAAATATATATATATATCTCCCTTTGTAATGGTACTTGCTCTGGCATCATAATGTCTCTTTGAGAACCATTACTGTTTACTGCACGTCGGTGTGAGTGCAAAAAGCCCGTTTCGTGTCAGAAAGACCTCTTTCCCTAGCATCACGCTACATTTTGGGATGTGATGCTGTTCAAATTACTGGGATGAATACCTTCCATTAGCTTTCTGTCTACTTTGTGCACCTTCCCTGCATCACATGCTTCTCGTTTCCACCGTTTTGTGAACATGGTTACACAAACTTTGCTTCAAATCGATCCGATTCCTTTCTTATTGTCTGTACTTCTCATACAGCACAAAGCAGAAATAGCTCATTAACATGATACTTCCATTACCGTCGGATGAGATTCTTTGTGATGTAAAATACGCTGTTCAAACCCTCGCGGAAAGAAATAGGGTGTTTTGACTGTATATCCTGTACCGGTAAGCGCGGTACGTATGGAGTATGTCTGCATAACCCAGGTCAAGCCCGAGGTGGTAACTGCGCCCAGCTGAGCAACTCCCTCTGCTATTTAAACGCTGGAAGGAGAGAAATCGCAGCCCAGCCTTGGCCTCGCTTGTCCTCTCTGTCCGCAGAGACGGTGCCTACTGACCCTTTTCCTCCCAGTCTCACCTTTCCCCGCAGCCAGAGCACAAGGGCTTCTTGTTTCCCCTGCCAGCTCCCTTGCCCGCGGCTGCCCGGGAGCTGCAGCGGCGAGCATCGCTCCCTGCCGGGGTTAGCAGCCCGGGAGAGACCGAGCGGCTAGGAGAAGCTGGCTGTCACACAAAAGGGGACAAACCTCCAGCCAGCTGTTAGTCCTGGTGCCAGGGACGGCGCTCGGATTTGCATCCTGTGATTAGGAAGCCAAAAAAATTTCATTTAATACTAAAAGTATTTTCCTTTTTATTTTTCCTTTTTTTTTTTTTTTTCCGTTTAAAGAACAGAATATTGAAAAGTTCTGAAAAAAAATAAAGCTGGTGAAAACCCAGGCAGGTGACTTTTTCCTGTCAAGGGCAAAAGATGGCAGGGCCTGGGAGGCTGTCCATGGAGGGCATGGGGTTTATACATTTCTCTGGGAGCGAGACGCTTATAGGTATAGGATATAGAGTGTACCGTGACTCATTTATTCCGCTGAGTTTTTTTCTCAGAGAGTATATAATTCTGGACAAATCTGAGCCTGATTGCTGAAATGAGTCAGGTTTTCAGCTCTCTGAAGACAAAAAAACGCAGGGTTTTTTTGTAGAATTCAGTCTACAGCATCATCTACAGCACCAGAGAGAAGGAAGTAAATGTGTGCACGAACCCGTTGGAAAAGCCAGACGGCAAAGATAAAAATTTAAAGGTTTAATACCAAAATCAGCAACGCCTTCGGAGCAGTTTTCCTGGTTTTTCTGCATATATAGACAGAACCACCCGAGTCTCTAACACTGATAACCCAAGTGCTAACCCCTTACTGTGCGGAGCTGGTCCTCCCGCCGATGCTGGGAGCCCTTCCCTCGCGCTAGTGAGCACCAAGATGGGTCCGGCACTCGCTCCCTGTGCTGCTCAAATCCTCCCTTTCTCCTTCTTGGCCAAGCATAAGAATATTTTGAATGCAAGAACTCTAGATGAAGGCTGAAGTAAACCCTTTCATGGTCCTCATAACAATGCAAATAAACCCTGCTGTGGCTGGTAACACGTATATGTTCATTATATGCAGGTAGGCTTGGAGTTAGGAAGTTCAGCCCAATTCTTTGGTGGCTGAGAACTTTCCTCCCAAATGTGCTCCAGCTCCGTGTTCCTCCTGCCTGCCTTCTATGCCAAATTCTCCTTTAATTTGGCATTCTCTGTAGGGGAATTGAGCAGGATGCATTGGAGACCTCGGACATCAGAGGGAACAATCATTGATTTTCAAAAATGCTAGAAAGGCCGTAATAAAATAAGTTGCAGCAAAAACACAGCCGTGAATGGACCATAATTCACAGCTGTTAAAATTCCAGTCCCTAATACAATTAGATTTTTATTTTCCTGAGACAGGTTTCCCCTTCTTTGGTCTGTCCAAGAGCTAAACCCCGAAAGTAGGGCAGTAGAAACCCAAACCAGAGTATTTGGGGTGAACTCACATCTCAGAAAACACAACAAACACAAAATCGATATAAACATTAAATTAAAGTAATTTATAGAAATATCTTCACTTCCTTTTCTCTGCAGATGGAAAGAGTTGCCTCATGCCTCTCGTTCTGCCCACTGGAAAAAAAATAAAGCCAAGGTGCCCTATCTCCCAGGGCAGGGAAAAGGCAGTGAGGAATCGGATGACTTGCATTTGTCCTTTGGAAGTTGCCTAATTTTTCTACTTAATCTGAATAATTTTTCAAAGTACACCATGGAAAAGCGAGTGGCTTCTTCATTGATTGATTGGCAGTCTTCTGCTGCTTTTATTTTCTGCACTTTTAACCAAAAATGCAATGAAAACGATTTGTGAGCGATCATTTTAGTTTTGGGAAGATAAGCAGAGTGTTTTTTCCAGAGGTATTTAGAGAGCAGAGAGTTGGGATTCAGTGTTTGTCAGAAAACAGGAGCTGCGTGTAGTTCTTTCTTTGTCTCTCCTTTGATTGGCATGCATTGTGTCAATTAATTGACTAAATATATATATATATTTACACACAGGCTAAGTTATTGCCTCTGACAATAATGGAGATGCTGGTTTTTTGCCTTACCTAAAGAACATGTACATACTTGAAAGTTATTCACCAGCTTTTCTAGGTCAACTTCTTCCATGGAGCTTTGTTTCAGTTGTCAGACCGTAAAGCCACGGAAGGGTATAGATGGTGTTGCGTGGTCGGTAACAAACGGCACGTTTTAGCATTTGGTTCTCTAGGTAGAAAAAAATTAATCAGATGTCTGACAAGATTTGTTATTCCTCTGTATTTCAGTCTCCCTTTTTTTTTTTCCTCCTCCTTTTTTTTATGTTTTTTTCCCCCTGGCTTACAACAAATATTACTAACGGGTACTTTTAGATTTTAAAATATGGACAACACTACTCCATGCTGTAAAAGACTTGAACGATTAATGCTACCCTTATGCCTCTTTTGAGTAGTTTTAGCCATGGGGCTTGGCACTGCCACCATTGTCTTTGTGCCAAAAAATATCCGCAGCGGCTGCCGCATTCTAGTACTAGAGGGTTGTCTCGAAAATTCCGCAGTGAATGCGTCGGGTGTCTACATCGCCGTAGCCGCTCTCTCTTTTTTTAAAAACATTTCAACCAACCCAGGAGAGAGAATCTTTAGCTTTTGCAAACCTTGGAAAACGCAAAGCGATTGAAAATGCTGCAGAACGTACAGTAAAACGTAAAAATTCAGGAGAAGCTTTTGTATTTGTGAGCACAAATAGTTGCTTTAAAGAGCCTTACTCTTGCATATTATCAGCACTCTGGCAAATTTTATTATCTGAAACAAATGTGCCAGTGAATTTTAAGCAGAAAATCAACATCAAGACTGTAGCTAATTTTAAACGGACAGTTTATACAAAAGATATTTCCCCCCCAGCCCCCCCAAAATGAAGTGTCATTACAAAAAGTATGATAATTCCATAATTACAGTTGATAGGGAAAATCTATGTGTGTACATCTTTTGAACAGTTTCTTGACTTTTTCATAAATTTTGCTTATTCTTAATCGAAGAGGCAGATTTCTGACTCTTATGTGGGAACAACAAATGGAATCAAGTTCAAGGCTTACACCAGCCGAACGAAACACGTTCGCTCCCGTCTCCGAAGCTATGTGTTTAGTGGTAAAAGTGGATGCTAGAGATGAAATCTTTACAAGGAGCATAATCCTAAAAAAAAAAAAAAAAAAAAAGTCAATCTCCTGCTGGCTGCTGTGCCGCTTTGGTACCTCGCAGACTTCGACAGAGTCCTGGACGAGTGCCCATTGATGTCATGGAAACACTCAAATTACTGAGAATGATTCATGTCTATGCTGTTCTCTTATCCTCCCCCACACAAATAGAAGTAGATTTTAACCCTGACAACTTGTAATTTGCGGTGGGTTTATTTTTGTATCTGGATAAATATTTTTTAACAACTGAAATTAAGATGAGCCTGCCTTGTGTCTGATACGATAGAAAAGAAGATTACCGATACCCAGTGCGCTCAGAGTACCTTGGGCTTGGCTCCCCTCGACCCTGCTTTTCTGTTTGGGATTTTTTTTCCACACCACCCCCCCCCCCCCATCCTCACCGCTTATTATTTCCATCGACTTTCTGGCCCTGGCGGGGTGATGGGAAGCAGCACACGTAACTCCAGGCGTGCCAGCGAGACATTTTTGTTTTCCGATTCTCAGCATTGGACTCGGGGAATTCACGATTAAAAATTTCATTCTCATTTCAATCTTGAATTCATTCTGCAGAGGCTTCCCGTGCTCCCAACCCGAGGGGGTCTGTGGAGTGGGCGATCCATCATTTTTGTATAACCAGATACCAAGTGCTTTCAAAAGTTATTACATGTGCAAATTGCAAATAATTTTTGGAGGTTCCCCTGAATAAGTAGCCCGCTTTATGTGGAAAACAACAAAACCAGTCGAGAAACAAAAGCAAGCTAGAGACTCTTAAATTATTCTGGGGAGAAAGATGAGTTTTTATTCGAATCCACTCAAAATAGTCAAACTTTATCAATAGTACCTCGAAAGGGCAATCAAACCTCGTACACTAAAGGAAAGGCTTGTGGAGTCACACCATTTGGGGAATGATTAAAATGAACTCCATCATCCTTTGTCTTAATGATCTGCCTCACTGTGGGTTCTTTATGAAATTCGGATGGCATTTCGATAAACGGAGCAGAGCAGCGCATCCGTCAGGGGGTAGCAGTGCCAGCTGGGGACCCCTCATCCGCCCCCTGGATTGCTCTGGCCCCTGAAGTTCCTGAGGTCGATGGATATTGTCGTTACTACCATCTGATTAATTCCAAATGCGGTTGAAGTGTGATTTTTAATGGATTCGGGTAGGTGCGCTGGCACAGCAGCTTTATCCGGGTGGCGCAGGGTTCGGTGTGGGGCTCTCGCCCCATCTCTCCTACGTGGGGGTACGCGTGAACCTGTCTCCTAGGCGCAGAGGTGTCCCCGGCATCACTGGGAGTAGCACGCAGAGATAAACCGAGCATCTGCTCCTTAGTAACTGGAACTGTGTCTTGTGGGTTTTATGCCCCAGCCTATCATAAAAACTTTAATTTTATGAGTGATTTTTACTGTGTTCTTGGATGTTTTGTTAGATAATACCTCCCCCCTGCCCCCCCCCCCGTGATTATCCTCACCATAAGGGTGGTCTTTTAGTGTCAATATGTTTTGTATCAGCCCTCTTGACTGCTCTTTGTCTCCGGAGCACGTGGTGCGGTGCTGCTCAGCCATGACTTAATGCCTTGCAGAAACCACCTCTTCCCTTCTTGATTTCGCTCGAGTCTGGCCATTCAAACCTGAAAGAACCTTTATTTTCCTGCGTAAATATGGCATAACCGGAACCAGTAATGTTGGATCTGCGTGTTAAAGGCTTCCTGGGAAAAAAAAAATGAAGAGAAAAAAGACAAAGGGTATTTAGGGCTGGCAGAAGGTCTCGGCCCCTGTTCAAGTCCCAACGCCGTTGGGGCTGCCCCAGCGTTGGTAGGGAATGGTGAATTCCTAATCAATATCTCTTTCCATCATCACCTTGATCACAGGGGAATTTGCTCCTGGGAAGGATTGGGGGGCCATCCGGAGAGCTGGTGGGGGACTCGCCGTGTTCCCGGCACGGCGCTGGGTTGGTGGGACAGGTAGGGTGCCTGGGTGCTGGAGGAGGAGGCCCGCTCCCACCTTCAGCCAGCCGGTGGAAGCCCATCAAATCCCGCTTCCTGGAAGCGTGTGGAAGAGTGGAAATGAGATTAGGAAGTTTATTTTGCATCACCATCCTCAGCATGGAAAAGGGTTAATCCCTTTCTGTGGCCTCTGCGCGTTACGCAGTCAGTGGTGCCTGTTTTACATAGTAGACAGCACTAGGAAAGTGTGGTCAACATGATATTATAAAATATATTATATAAATCATGTATAGAAAATGCTTGGAGAAAGGATACGTATCTCTTTATGTCTGTTATACATCTATTTTTTGTTTTTATTAACAGGCAAAACAGAAAGGGGATCATACTCATCATATGGAAGAGACTCGAACCTGCAGGGTTGCCACCAGGTAAGCGAAAGTCATCGGCTCCGCCGCGGCGTGGCGATAAAGACTGTGATAAATGACATTTGCTTCTTAAACTTGGGCGTTAGCAGTAGGTTCCATCGTAACCGGTGTTGTCTGCGGATGCCTATTTCTCGGAAACAGACTTTATTTGCCAAATACAGGTTTTAAAACTCCCACCTGAGCTTTTCGGGCCCAGCGACGGTTACCGGAGACCATTAGTACTTGGGTTGACCTAAACCCGCCCTAGTCGGCGCCGCTGGGAACTGTTGGCTATTGTCCCTTGCAACAATGCCACACTGTTCGGCATGGCGGGTCCTTCCCGACGCCACGGCTTCGGGAATCGTGTGGAAACGCACCGCAGAGCTTGTGTCAGCCCCTAGCTTTGGATGGCTACTGCAATAAATTCCAGTTCTCATAGAATCTGTATGATGTTGTGTGAAAACAAGGTTGTATTGAGGGATAAAAATGTCTGTGAAAATATGATTTGTTGTCCCTTTTTGTTTCGGAATTGTTTTTGGCTGGAAGTCAAGGCCAGCAGGCTAACAGCAAAGCCGTCTCAAGGGAAGCATGCGCGAGCTAGGAAAATAAGAGTAGTTTAATTAAATAATAAAATGCCAATGTAATACAAAGGTATAGCATGTGTGCGTGCGCCTCTCTGCACTTTGCATTTGCATACTTTTAAGTCTCCAGAGAAAGTCTTGAGTCTAAAAATACTATCAATAGCCAAAAGTCTGTGCTTTGTTTCAAGACAATTGATTTTATGATTTTTTTTAAAGACACTGTCTTTTTAATTTCAGTAGCATGTTTAAATTCATTTTCTTCTTCAAGAGTTCTAGGCTTCCTTTTCTTAAGTGCGGTAGCTTCGCATTTGGGAAACTATTGGAAGAATTTAATAGCCTTCTTAATATTCAGAGCTTTATACTGTTCAAATCTGCCAGGGAATAAAAAAACTAACCAACAAAAAGCAGCCCAAATGCATATTATTTCCCTATAGGAAAGGGAAATACTTGATCCCTTCTTCCCTTTCCTATATCCGTGTTGTGCCGTGGCCAGCTGGGCTCCCACAGACCGGGGAAGGCAATGAGGGGAAAGCTGCTTCGCTTAAAACACGGTTAAACCTGTTTAACTCTATGGGGAACAATGCAAAAGGGTGCGGAGCTGCTCGCTGGCGATGGTTTGTGGACTGAGCCGCGAAAGTAAACGTCGTGAGGCACTGAACCCCACACACGTCACTGCTTAGCGAGTCCGTAAGCGGTTTCCTGAGTTCACTTGGCAATACCCAGCACGGGTGAGTGGAGATCACGCGGGTAACTGTCCCCTCACCTGACCCAAAACAACTGCCATAGCTCTTGATTAGTTTTAGGAGCCATTTCCAGCTAGTCCTCTTTGCTTTTACATCTTTGCATGCTCTTCCTTTCTTTGGAAAGGTTAGGAGGTTCCAGGATGTGTTCCTGTCCCCAGGGCTTGCACAGCATGGGGGACCCATGCTCACCCCGTCCAAGGGTGAGGCCTGTCTTCTCTGCAGCTCCAGCCTCCTGGAGATCCTTCTCTGCTCCTCTCCTGGGTCTGCTGCATTCACATGTCATCTAAAACCCTAATTTTAGTTTGCTGCATTTTGCTTTGGGTCTGTCTTTTGGTCTCACTTGTGTTGGAATAATCTCATGGTACTGCAAGTTAGAAATTGTTTCCTCACTACACTGCGTGCTCTGTACATGCCTTGTGCGTGGAGTATGCGACTCGTACGCGGCCTCTTCGTGCACACTCATGTCTGTGAGTACCTGTGGGGCACCAGCGTGTATTTTCTTTGATTCCAGAGTAAAAGGATAGTATTTGGAACTAAGGGCAGAGGTGCAGCTGTAGCTTTGAGAAGAGAGTTTGCTCTGAACAAATAACTTTGCCTTAAGCATCCTCAGTTGTATGTCCCAGCCAAAGCGGCTGCATTTTACGTGGACTCTCAGTGGCAGTGGAGCGTGTCCTGGTTCCAAACACCCCCAAAATCAAATGATACAGAGGTTAGTCGGTGCGATGTTACTACGGCATCTGCGCATCTCTGGTGCTGAGGGCTTGAAGCAGCCCCCCCATCATCCCCATGGGGACGGCTGGACCTCCAGGCCTCTCGTGCCGTGCCACCGCCTGGTTTAGCCTCTCTGGGCCAAGCGACAGAGCGGCAAACAGCTGAAACCCCTCGTGGGGAAGAGACGGGTAATTACCATAACGAGGATGGTTGCCTGCGGAACCAGCGCACTCTCCACCTCGTCTTTTCATGCGGCACCAACCGCCTGCAGCCAGAGCCCATGCGCCGCTTCTGCTCGCCAGACTTCTCTTCTGGTCCGGAACGTAGGAGAGGACAAACCCAAAAGTGCCAACGAGCTCCTTCGGATTGTGGGAAAAAGCGGATAAGCCTCTGTGCTGGGGAATATGGTCTGTCAAGATACTGGGAAACCCCAACATTTATTCCAACAACCAAGCCAATCCCTGCGGTTGTAGGATGAGAGTTAATGCATGCTTCCTCCCCTGTTGATAGCGTTGAATAATCCTTTTTTACCTTGGCTAGATTGGTTCTGGAGTTTCCTCGGAAATCAGTTGGTCAGCTCTCCAGGTGGATCCTCGGTTGTGTCTATGTGGCAGTGCCCTGTGGCTGGGGGCTGGTCAGAGAAGAAGCTATGGAGAAAACCCTACCTACCCACTCGCCTTTGCTGTTGTTTCATTCAGGAATATTGGGAAATTAATAGCAAAAAAAAACTCAGGCGGTGGAATAGGATCTTCCTTTCTACCATTTGATTGAAAGTGGAAAAGTGGATGAAGCAGATGACCAGTGCCAAGCCAGGAAGGAGAAAAAAATATGTATAAAATAAGAGTCTCTTGAATTCCTGAAAGGTACAGAAGGAATAATGCTTAATGCCGAGGCTGGACCATCTGTTGTCTCTTCTTCAGGCTGCAGAACTATCAGGATCCACCAAATTATTAACGAGCGTGAACCTTCAGGCTTAAAAGAAAATAAAAAGCCACAAGCCTGTCGCGAGATTTCTACTCCTGAGAAAGATGAGCTTATCTCGACAGAAGGTATTGAAGAAATCTTGAATTCCAAAGGAAGTATCGGTGGGGATATTATGGATCATTCAGAATCCCCTGAAGCCTTGGGTTATCTGAGGGACTGGAGTAGCAGCAGGAGCTGTGTGAGCTCTTTTTTTTTCCTAAACCCAGGAGGAGTGTGCGGATTTTGTTGATTCCTGAAAGGTAAATTGCTACCTCCAGATGTGATGCATTGCTCTCTGTAGATGAGTTCCTGGAACAATTAAGGAAAACTAAATACCTAACGATATTGAACTTGCTACCTATTAATCTTCCCATAGGAAAAAAACCCCCAACAACCTCTTTTTTGCACAAATAGCAGCAACGAGCTGTGGTTTTGTCCCTGCGCAGCGTTCACACCGATGAGGGACGAGGTCAGATACACAGCAACCCATTTACTTCCAGATAATTTTTCTTTCCGAGCCTAGGGCCCAATTGGGCTTTCACTGAAAACCATAGCAAATCCAACACTGATTACTGTGGGAATGGAAGAAAGCTTATCCTGGGAACTATTTAATTCCATTAGAGACAAGTCATCTCAGAAACATGTACCAAAGTTGTTGTCAAGACACTTTTGAAACACTGCTTCATTGAAGTTAATGGCCGAAAGCTCATTTCATTCAGTGAAGTCAGGAGTTTGCACGTTGTCTTTAATTCTGTGCTACTTACCATTTCCCCAAAGATCAATTTTTTTATATATTGTGACGGTTTGGGGAGGATTAGCAAGGCAGGAGTATTAAAAAAAAGCGTGCCTCCTTGATTTCGTGCATTAGTGTGTATCACTAGTTGGATACTCAGATTGTAAGGAAGGGTCTGCACGTGCTAACGAAGAGCAGCGCGGCTGCTTCTTGATTCAAAAGGCTTCATGGAAATCACCACTTTAAGGAAGCAGAGGCAGAAAGAGCTAGAACAAACGACTCGGGAGGTAGATCTGAGCATCAACGCCTTGGCTGTGGAGCAGGGACTGGCGTGAGGGTGGAGGGAGCGTCGCGGTGGGAGCTGGAGGCTCAGGTTGTGTAAATCACTGTGCTTCGGTTTCCCACTGACAGCTGAAAACGAGGGGCTGTTTACAACACCGCAGTGCAGGAGGATCTGGATACACTAAACACTGTTGTTAGACTGATGGTAGCGTGTGCTGCTTACGGTAGTGCGGTTCTACTAATCGGTTAATAGTTGGCGAGACCGACTTGGAGGAACCCAGAGCTGCTGCGCTTTTCTGAGCAACAGTTAATTCAGAAAAGCAATGAAGAAAGAAAACTGTAAAATGAGCTTGATGGCCAGAAAACACACACCGTAGATTTCCAAGGCAACGCACGAGATTGGACGTGGGAATAAATTAGACAGTCCTTTGAAAATGCGGATTATGCCTCTTTGGCAAATGCACAGTAACAGATACTTCGCTCTTAAGGTGTTTTAACGTAAAGCAAAATCCCCCAGTCCTAGGATGACTTGTTTTTGCTACTAAATCTTTTCAAAAGTGAGTCTGAATGTTGGTTTTGGATGCACCGATTTACTTGATGTTCAAGAAACACCCGCGGAGGCCAGTTGGAACCATCCTGCTGTTACGAGCCGACTCTGGAACGACGTGTTAAGGCAAAAGCTGGTGGAGTTGTACAAGCTCAAGCCAGGTGTTTTTTTTTCCTTCCCCCCCTTTTTGTTCTAATGAAACGCAACTGCTACCAAATACGATAAACTTCGTGCAGGCTGAGTTTGTGTCTTCAAGCCTTCAGCTTGATTCAGGATCCCGTGGGCGAGTGAAAGGCCAGTCGCCCCAACGACACAGGCGTGACGTTGAATTCGGGTTTATCGCGGCTGCGGTTCAAACCAGCAGCATTCGAGGCTGCAACAAAATGGCTCCTTCGTGCATTTACGATGCCGTAGGCATCGTCCCAAGCCTGCAGCGGCTCCATGGCTTTCCAGGGTTTCCCGAGGGACTGTCTTGGTAGCAATTTATTCAAGGAACCTGGAGCTGAAAGGAGTAGGCTTCAAGATCTCTTCTTTTGGTGCTTTTTCTCTGACTCCTCTCTTCCTTCTTGCTTTCCTGTGCTCCCTTCTCTCGCTGGGAGACCTCCAGCCCATCCCGTCCCTCTGGAAGCAGTGGTGCGGGTTTCCAAGAGGCTTATGATCAAGGGCACAGCAGGTTGCCATGGCAAGTGAATATGCCAGTGCTGGCTGAGGTTTCCAGAAACTCATTTAATCAAGCCGACCCAACCAAAGTTCAGCCTCCCTGTAGCTCCTGATGTTTTCCTGGATCCTCTCCTGTCACATCTGGCTCCAAACCATTGTTGAACATTGCAGGCTCTTTAGGACACTACACGCTTCTTTCCTGACATCCCTGTGACTGCACGGTCATGGATGCTCTCTCCTTTACCTCCCATCTTTTCCCATTCCAGTGTGGAAATGGGTGATAGGAGCCTTTGGCACATCATGGGGTTCGTGGCTTCCCACTTCCCTCCTCTCCCATCCCTTTCTCTCCCCTGCCTACAACAGCAGTTGGAATGTTTCCCATGAGGGAAGGCAAGGAAATCCTTGGATTTTGACCTTGGGATGTTTATGGCTCAGTGAGTGTAACCTGGAACAGAAATACTGAGGGAAAACTTTCAGCTGAGCCTGATGGAAATGAAAGGGAAGACCCGGGCGGATTCGGCAGCAAGCGCCTACGGATGAGCTCAGCCCAGCTACCTATGCCCGTGTGTCCAGCACGGCTGTCAGTCCGTGCGTAACACTGCTTTGCTCGTGCCGAGACAAGAACGGACGGATGTATCTGTTGCCCATTTGCTTTTTTGCTTCCAGAAGTACTGGGACTTCCTTTTTCTGCTGAGCATTAGTGAATCCTTGCAACATCTGTATGAAGAGGAGCCCAGCAAAGGCAGAATGGGATAAAAAGCCAAAAACAAGAGAGATTATCTTTTTATCTGATAGGTACTTTTAAAAGGTCTTCCTTCAGTGCTTTGTTCGGCATGAGATTGAGACTAATGCATATTCTGAAATCAGGCTTCCGATTTAAGCCGCTAAAGAGTAACTAGTACAAAAATAACTCCGGGAGCCATCGTGTGGGGCGCTTCCCGCATCCCGGTGACCTCGCCGGTGGACGCACGAGCGCTGCCCCGTGCCTTCCAGTGCCTCTAGTGTCCTTGAGGATGCCTTCTCCGCTGTCTTACAGAGGACTTTGGGGCTTCCCTTCCTTTTTTCTGGCTTGCCCAGCATAGTGAAGAAGAAAGACGGTAGCGTGACTGCAGACACGGGGGTGAACCGCGGCGATGTGCGCGCGTCTGAGCTGCTCCTAATTTGTACTTCGCTCATGAACGTCGGGGCAAAGAACCTGCGTTTTATTGGTATTGTACACAAGAAGTTATTAAATTTCATCTCTGTAATACACCTGCAGTAAAATAACAAAACATTACTGCACTTAAGGAACATGTGTGTGTGTGTCGCAACGTTCCAGCCCTCCCTTCCAAACAGCTGCTTACGGATTTCGAGATCCATTGTATATATTCCCTAGAGCCCACCTCTAATAATCGAGACACATCTGCCATTGCAGTATTCTAGGCATATGTAGTTTTATTGAAAACTATACCTGTATATAAAAAAAAAATTAAATAACTCCCACCTCAATTAAATTGGCAAGCTACCTTTTCCGAAGATCGGATTGCGGACCTCCGGAGACACAGCGAGTTCATTTTATTCTTCTGTTACAAATCACTTTGGGTTCTTTTATTTTTTTGCTTAGTCAAATAACTAGGTTTCCTCACATTTTGATGGCAAGATTCCTTATAATTTCCCCTTCATTCCTTCTCCCTAGAAAAAAACACACAAGAGCTGTACCAAGGTGATAAAAGATATTTAATGTACCAAGGAATTTAAGCTCCTATGAAATCTATTGCTAATCCTTTTTTTTTTTTTTGTGATTAGATGTGCCGTGTCCGTGCTCTTAACAAAAGCTCCAGCGCTTTTTTTATTTGTTTTTAAGTATTTTGAGCGCTTCTTGACTGGCCGGTGCGTGCTTACGAGCCACGGCTGTGTGTGGATGTGATGCGCTCCGTAGGAAACACGGTGCAAAATGGAATTGGGCTGCGTTGTACCTGCGGCCTTTGGCTAAAATAAATGCACAGGGAACAAGCTCCTTGTGCCTAGGGTCCAAATTCCTCCTCGGTGGTTGCACCCGTACTAACCCCTTGTGAAGGGATAATCTTGCATGTGGAGTAAGGAGATGGAGTAGGTGAACTCTGAGTCTGCCTTTCCCTGGCTTTCTCACTACACATTCCTGCCCCGAGGACAAACAATGTGAATGGATAAAATTCCAGCTACCGCGAGGCCGGTGGCAGAAGTCCCATTGGGTTCGGTGGGGCTGGGAAGCAGAATTTCACCTGGTAACTTCTGTCGTAATTTCGAGTTGGAGAAGATTCACCTCTGTCGTTTGTTCTGACGGAGCATCTCCCTTTGGGAGGTGGAATCGTTGCTGCTGCTCCAGAAATCAGTTCTAGCATCCATAAACTATCCTCCTGTGATCGTGGACACGTCGTGGGCTAATGTTTTGGATGTTACAGCACTAAAATAATGACATAAGAGACAAAATTTCCATGTTACTCAGATGGATTAAAGGAACAGACTTAAGTTCAGATGTCTGAATGGCTCATTTAGCAGAATTCCTCATGCATCCAGAAAGACATGGTTTCATTGTCCATGTCATAATTGAAGAAATGCTAAAACCCAGCGCTGCAATTTAGTGGCAAAAGGAGTGCTTTACTCTTAGCCCTTTGGATCGAAATGTTAAGCTGAGGGCTATTTTATTGGAAGCGAGGATTCCAAGGGCACCTTTCTGGAGCTTATAACCTGGCAACAGAATAACGCTGCGATTCATAACGTGCGATAATAGGTTTATGTTGTGGTTGAGTGCTAATAGGAGCTCGCTTGGCCTTCGCCCTCGCTGCGCGCCGACTTTCCGCGGTACCGCGAATGCGGTAAGAAGGGGGGATGACTCTCGCCTGCATGGCAGGGTTGGGGGCTCGCTGTGCTGCACGTTACTGGTTTGTGGCTGGGCAGGGTTTGATGGAAGACCTCCAGCAGAAAGGCAGGTTGCGCTTCGAGTGATTTGGGCAATGTTCAGGCCTCGGAATTGGCTGTTGAGTGCCGTGGTGTACACGGGGGATAGCTGGGGATGCTCTCCTTGACATGTAAGGCATGGTTTGGCAGGTTTTGCTAATATAAATGCATAAACCCTAAAAAAGCAAAGAACTGGTCCACTGGAATAAGAGCTGAAACCGTTTTCATGGCAAACAGTGGCGTTCATCAGCCATTCGTTGCTTTCTCCAAAGACGACAGGTTGTTACGTAGCCGTCTGTTCACGTCTCGCTGGGAAACTACCTGTTCCTTTCCCCGGCTGCGTTAATAAACCACGTTCTTTGTGAATCGCCCAATTAACGAGCCTTCTATGCCCGTTAAATAATCCAGCTCAGCTCAGCTGCAGGATAGTGACAGCCCAAGCAAGTTCTAAAGAAAAACACCACTTTTTGGACTGTGAGAAACGCTCATTGGTGTGATGACAGTGCAGACAGGGATATGGTCTCACTATAGATACTACAGAGCTTTACTCACAGAATCAATGAGGTTGGCATCTCTGGAGGTCACCTCGTCCAACCCCCTGCTCAAGCAGGAGCAGCTGAAGTCGGTTGCCCAGGACCGTGTTCTGATGGGGTTTGAGTATCTCCAGGGATAGAGGCTCCACAACCTCTCTGGGCAACCTCTTCCAGTGTTGGACCACCCTCACAGTACAACAGTGTTTTCTGGTGTTTCAGTGGAATTTCCATATTCCAGACTGTGCCTGTTGCCTCAGTTATCAAGTAGTTTGGATCGCTGAGTTCCAGAGCGTTCAGCACATCTCCAGGTTTCCAGAGCGAGGAGGAGCTCATGTGTACGCAGTGCGTACGCACAGGTACACAACACACCGACACAGCACATACTCACACCTTCAGGTGTTACAGAAGGGTTGTGGTAGACCTGATAGGTACAAGAAATAAAGAGGTTTTTTTGAACTGATTTTCTTCAGGGTCACCGTCGCGTTTCCGAATGTGATGATCTCCCACAGTTGCCACAAACCCCCCCGGCCACTGCTGTAGCTGCACGCTGTCGCATTGCTCATTTCCAACAGACCATTTCCAATAGCCTTTTTACTGCCCAGAAGTTACTCCGGTCTCCCACCACCACCTTCTGCCATGTGGTTACCTGCTGCTTTGCAGGGGAATGAATAGCATCTTTAATCACACTTAATTACCAGGCGACTGCAGACAGGAACGTCACATACAGCTCAAGATGGAGAAAAAGATCCTTTACCAGCACCGAGAGATACGGAACGCTAATTATTAAAATAATCACTATTTTCAAAATACACACTAAGTGCAAAATTTAGTGAGGTTCTGTACTTTCTAAGCTATTAATTCGTTTCTGCAAGTCTTAAATTTCTCTAGCTTTGCAAACTTTACAGTATTTCTAGTTGCAATTTCAGCAAGTTGTCCAAATCCACGTTTCCAAATGTAACACATCATTTTTATTTACACTTTCAAGGGCTAATAATTATATTTTAACTCGTTCTAATACAGATTTAAATAGCTCGGTGCAGGGATACACTGAGAAATCGGTGTTTTAACAACCAAGTGCCGTACAGGTAGACAGCACATCGTTCTTGATGCCTTGCCTTTGGAATTTCTTCACGTGTTTTACTGTGTACCCTCCGGGAACATCCGGATAAACACAAGCCCACAATCTGTATATTTTTAAGGGCTTTCATATTCCAGTAAACTCTCACCACCTGATTTTCACAGAAAGCTCTTGAACTTCTTTCTTGTTAATAGTGCAGGAAAAAAAAAAGGACTATATTTACGTTCCGCTTGAAAGGCTGTGTGTGAGGATTTATTCCTTTGCTTCTTAGCTCAAAAAAAATAGGAGCAATTACTTTTGACAAGGAGAGATTTCAGGGGATGTATGAGGATATGAATCCAACCAGCTATTTATGTATGGAATAATTAAAAACAATGACTAAGTTCTTCTATCAGCCTGCCTAAAAAAAGAAAACTCTCTGATACCTCAAACACACAAGCAGCATCAAATGGCTGTAGAGTTCTCATGGAGCATTCCCTACTTCTTTCCTAATTCTTTGTCCATCCAAGGACACTTTTCCAGCTTGTTTTAAGTCAGCACAAAAATATTTTTGCTGGCAGCGTGTTTCAGGTGCATCAGGATCCGTCCCAGCTATGCTGCGTATGGCCGCCCCGTTATCCAAAGCCCGCCGTGAGTGTCGTGTAGCTGTTCCCAGAGACGTGGGGCAGAGCAACAATCCCAGCCCAGGAGCCCTGGTTCCCTGCGAGGTGATGGGGTGAAGGTGGCTGGGGGTGCCTAGGAGCTCCGGCCAGGGCTGGCATGGGCACGCACTGCTGCTTTCATGCCGTGAGGGGCTCACGGAGCCGGGTTAGCCGAGCGGTGAGCGGCTGCTGGAGCTGGGAGTGGGGAGCGGCTCCCGGAGCCGGGTTAGCCTGGAGGTGAGCGGCCTTCAGAGCCGGGTTAGCCTGTAGGTGAGCGGCTCCCGGAGCCGGGTTAGCCTAGAGGTGAGCAGCCTTCAGAGCCGGGTTAGCCTGGAGGTGAGCGGCTCCCGGAGCCGGGTTAGCCTAGAGGTGAGCGGCCTTCAGAGCCGGGTTAGCCTGGAGGTTAGCGGCTCCCAGAGCCGGGTTAGCCTGGAGGTGAGCGGCTCCCGGAGCCGGGTTAGCCTGGAGGTGAGCGGCTCCCGGAGCCGGGTTAGCCTAGAGGTGAGCGGCTCCCGGAGCCGGGTTAGCCTGGAGGTGAGCGGCTCCCGGAGCCGGGTTAGCCTGGAGGTGAGCGGCTCCCGGAGCCGGGTTAGCCTAGAGGTGAGCGGCTCCCGGAGTCGGGTTAGCCTAGAGGTGAGCGGCTCCCGGAGTCGGGTTAGCCTGGAGGTGAGCGGCTCCCGGAGCCGGGTTAGCCTGGAGGTGAGCGGCTCCCAGAGCCGGGTTAGCTGAGCGGTGAGCGGCTCCCGGAGTCGGGTTAGCCTAGAGGTGAGCGGCTCCCAGAGCCGGGTTAGCCTGGAGGTGAGCGGCTCCCGGAGCCGGGTTAGCCTGGAGGTGAGCGGCTCCCGGAGCCGGGTTAGCCTGGAGGTGAGCGGCTCCCGGAGCCGGGTTAGCCTGGAGGTGAGCGGCTCCCGGAGTCGGGTTAGCCTAGAGGTGAGCGGCTCCCGGAGCCGGGTTAGCCTGGAGGTGAGCGGCTCCCGGAGCCGGGTTAGCCTGGAGGTGAGCGGCTCCCGGAGCCGGGTTAGCCTGGAGGTGAGCGGCTCCCAGAGCCGGGTTAGCTGAGCGGTGAGCGGCTCCCGGAGTCGGGTTAGCCTAGAGGTGAGCGGCTCCCGGAGCCGGGTTAGCCTGGAGGTGAGCGGCTCCCGGAGCCGGGTTAGCCTGGAGGTGAGCGGCTCCCGGAGCCGGGTTAGCCGAGCGGTGAGCGGCTCCCGGAGCCGGGTTAGCCGAGTGGTGAGCGGCTCCCAGAGCCGGGTTAGCCTAGAGGTGAGCGGCTCCCAGAGCCGGGTTAGCCTGTAGGTGAGCGGCTCCCGGAGCCGGGTTAGCCTAGAGGTGAGCGGCTCCCAGAGCCGGGTTAGCCTGGAGGTGAGCGGCTCCCGGAGCCGGGTTAGCCTGGAGGTGAGCGGCTCTCGGAGCCGGGTTAGCCTGGAGGTGAGCGGCTCCCGGAGCCGGGTTAGCCTAGAGGTGAGCGGCTCCCGGAGCCGGGTTAGCCTGGAGGTGAGCGGCTCCCAGAGCCGGGTTAGCTGAGCGGTGAGCGGCTCCCGGAGCCAGACCACCCACCCATAATCTTCCGCTTGGCGGCAGAAACCTGTGTTAGCAGCACGGCAATGCCTACGTTAGGACTCCACATCTGTGGAGCGCGGGCCATCAGCCGACACCTTTGTGGCGCATTGTTCTCGCTTCCCCTTTCCTGTTTTGCTTGATTTTCACCGTTCCCCTTTTAGAGCTTTTTTTTCCCCGTAACCGACGTGTTTTGCTGCAGTCTGTGGCCGCTGTTACCACCACCCTGGTTAGAGGGTGAGGGCTTAGGGGTTGGAGATATCCCTTGCAGGTGGAGGAACAGGGCTGGAACCTTCCACACCTCTAAAATCCGTATTTCACGCGGTCACAACCCATTTCCCCTGAGCAACCGCCCGGCTCGGTCTTGCATCCTCAGCCTTGGGAGCGGCATTTTTAACGCACCGTTTTTCCCTCCCTTGTAGCTTCGAAAAGTGCCAAACACATCGTTGGTGCTTAGTAAGTAATAATAATAGCAACGCCGGAGCCGGGTATTTCTTTGTGCGGCAGGTGAGGTGCGTGCCTGCCAGGCGTTCAAGTTTTGCTGCGGTGTGTTTAGCGACAGCGCAGAAGTTAGTATTTTTACTTCAGTTTGAAGTTAATGACAGAATAGAGCCATCTCTCTGCACCTTTAGAGGCCTGTCTGGGTTGTTTTTTTTTTAATTCTTCTCTTTCTTTGAAAATGGATCCTGGTTGACTGTCAGGAGAAAACATATTTTTTGAAATAATAAAGATACAGGCTCTACCACAGTTAGAATTATGGATATTTCCCACATTCCTTGTCTTTCAAACGTGTCTGGGGGAAAATGCATGTAAAACCTAATAAAAACCAACTGTATCACTGAAATACGACTCACTTGGGTATTTCTCTCTCTCTTTTTTAACATACAGTCTAATACACAGCGTTACCTTTACATTGGATAACAAGGTGCTGTGCCAAATCCAATTTTTGGAGAGTTCTATTTTTATTATGTCATGGAATGCAAAAAATGATAACTGCCCAGCGCATTACAGCCATCTACAGAGAAAATTAGGAAGAAAGCTGCCCATTGCTTTATGTCATGTCTTCTCCAAGCCACGTAAGGAGTGTTGGGCTCCTGCGGCTTACCAACATAGATTTAATGTATCTGTTGTGAACAAGAAGGTACAAAAACAGGTTGTTTCCACAATTGGAGAATCGTACTTGCTTTCTTGGTCCTAAAAAGTAAAATTTCGTGAGACCGTGTTGTGTCATCAAGGAGAGTCGCCCATGTCTTACCCTCTGCCTACGTCTTGTTGGCAACAGAGCTCCTCTGCAGTCTTCTGACGCCCTTTCAGTGCCTGTTGTCCAAAGCACTACTCAGTAGTTGCATCCTGGTCCACTCCTCCCCTTTTTATAAACCTTGAGTATGGAAGAGTGATACTTTTCCATGCATCCTTACTTTCTAATATATATTTCCAGTGTAAATCAATCATTCTTAGAAGTTTGATTTCACGATGACCGGTCTTGGACAGCCTTTGCAGAATGATTGATTCCTAGCCCAGCTTGGGAAGACTTGTGAAACTACATTTGCAGTTCGTGCAAGTCACCACTCTGCTCTCCTGGCAGCTTCGGCAGAGTTCTGGAGCCGCTATATCCTCCTTCATCCCCGGGCACAAAATACCCAAGTCACATATGGAAATTTCTACCGCTTGTCAGATTTTGTGGGCACATGGCACGTCCTGATAGCGTAACGATGGATTTGACGCGATCGTACACGTGCAGAGCAGCACAGTTTTGGGTTTGCACATGTACATTTGCAAGACCTTTTGCTGCATGTTTTTAAGTAGCCCAGCGAGGATGAATGAAGCTTCTTCCTTGTGTGCTCTTGGAACAACGATGCTGTGCCAGGATAATTCAGTTTTCCAGTTACTAGAATCTTCTGAATTCTTGAAGTTCTGTAAATGTTGCCACCTAACTTCTGGCTATTTGCTTTTTTATTCTGCTTCATTCCTTCATCAGTTCAACTGCTCTAAGATACGTTGCATATATTTCCACAGGGCGTTAAGTAAAATCAAAGCCAAATCAGTATCTCTACAACGTCGCTTTCCGCTGTGCTTCCGTTCAGCCTGGCCTTTCTTTTCCGCAGAGTAATTCCGCATAGTGGCTTTGATTCATTTTTTAAAAAATCATTTCTGTCAGATAAACCAATTACACCTTTAGTGATGACTGTTGTCCCCAGTATTAGTCGGAAGTGGTGGTTCCATCTCTGCTGTGCTCTACTCCATCCCTTTTCTGCATCTTTCCGCAGTGAAGGCGGTGCTAGATCTTGTCTTAGTGCCGTGAGTGGAAGTTGGAGTAAAGGACCACGTAAAGAAGATGTAAGAGAAGACCCAGAGGGAGGCACGTCCCCATGCAGTCCCATACTGGCTTACTTAAAACAACACCAACCCACACGCTTGTTTGACTGGGTGGCTCGTGACGGTTTCCTGAATCCAGCAGTATCGCAGAGCGGGAGCGACGCTTCTCTCTGCAGCGTAGGCAAGATAAAACATTGCGCCCACCTTCGTAGAGATCCTTCTCTCCTTTGCCATGCAAAACGGAGGGAGGTAACGCACCTCTTGGTCAGCGAGCGGGGTCCGTAGGGGGTCCGATCTTCCCCAACATCTGAAAGACACTCCCAGTCAGGGAGAATAACTGGGGCGAGTGCCCGCGCAGCCTTTCAGACTGAATCAAGCCCCAATTCTTTTGAGCTAAACGAACGTGCCTCAGTTTACAGACACGTGCCTCCTCCGTGAATTTCAGCAGGTGACTAGAGCTGCTTAAATTTGTGTAATTGAGGTGCTACGGGCAGATGAAAATTGTACCTGAGGATGAAGTGTTGCTGACTGGTTTTCTTCATGCATAAGAATACTTACATGGAATCACGGAATGGTTTGGGTTGGAAGGGACCTCAAAGCCCACCCAGTGCCACCCCCTGCCATGGGCAGGGACCCCTTCCACTAGACCAGGTTGCTCCAAGCCTCATCCAGCCTGGCCTTGGACACTCCCAGGGATGGGGCACCCACAGCTTCTCTGGGCAACCTGTCCCAGTGCCCCCCACCCTCTCCAGGAAGAATTCCTTCCTGATGTCCCATCTCCATCTCCCTCTTTCGGTTTAAACCCGTCACCCCTTGTCCTGTCGCTCCCTGCCCTTGGGAAAAGCCCCCCCAGCTTTCTCGTAGGCAATCCCTAAGGGAGAAGGGGAGGTGCTGAGCATGGGCAGTTCCTTGCCTGGACGAAGCACCCAGTAACATTAACGTCCCGGGGATGCACCCTGGAGCGGCAGCTGTCTCCCAGCGCACGCTGCAGCGACGCGGATGTGAGCGCGGCGCTTTGTGCTTTGGGCTCTGCGGTGAACACATCCAGTTTGCATCTTTCCTTCAGAGCGTTGGGTGTTTTCCCCCCGCAGTGCTGACCTGACTGGGAGGCCGTTAGCAGGAGCAGGCTGGGGTGGCATGTTCCGCTCTGACTCACTGAAGTACCAGCCTCGTATATTTTTACCTGTGTCAGCATAAAAAAAGATACCTTTTTTCCCCCCTTTCCCATTTCTCATAGCAGCTAAATTTGCCAATTTTGCTATTGTAATTAGGGTGATGCTAATTTTTTGTCCTGTGTCACGTGCAAGGTGACCTAAACTTTGCAGATTTGACTTGAAATGAATATGCCTTTGCGTTTCATTCAGCTTCAGCTACGTGCCGGGTTAAAATTCATCATTTTCCATTGAAGAGCATGTGCTTTAGCTGTGTGGAAGAAGATGGTGAGTAGCTTAAGAGAGGAAAAAGGAAAGTTCCTATTTTAAATACCCCGGGTGGCATTAGTTGGTTTGAGGCGTGTTTGCATAACACCGTTCCGTAAAAAATAAATGTGACTTTCTAACACTGAAAACATAAGGTTCCTGTAACATGAAACACGATTTTGAGCCTCAAAACTGCTCAAGTTTAACTTGTCAGTAACCCTTTCCCAAGAAGATGACGGCAGCGCACACCAGCGTCGTGTCTTTGCATCGTTCCCACCTATTCGTTTCCTTAGGTCCTTGGAAGGTTGTTGCCGATCTTCTGGCCAGAACCCGATTTTTTTCAGGTGTCTCATCCAGGTGGGAATACATCCATCCTTTCCCCAGCTTTAGTATTCCTACGGGAAGGCTTCTTCAGGGAGTTGAAAGGTCAGAGGACCCGGGATGGTGGGGCATGGGGGTTCCTCCAGCCCCATGGGTCTCTCGGGTCGTAGCGTGCCGCGCAGGGTTTATTTCCACTTCTCGCGTACCGTTAGCTTCGAGTCGCACTTCTTCCCTCCCGCTTCCTTTGCAACTGACTGAGGTTTCACTTCTCTTTACCCCCAGAACAAGCAAATGCTCTTCCACGTCAGCGTGGGAGCTTTAGCCAATGAAGCATCCTTTCCGAACGTGGGTGACGCAGATCCTCGTGTGATCCTGGATCGTTTGAGGACATGCAAATGGCTTTTATTCTGAGGATAAATGCTTTTTTACCCTCAAAAATCTCACTTCCCCATCAAAAAGGGGGAGGCCGTTGTTTATCTTTCGGGCTGATGAATAGTAAGAAGTTAAAAAGCCCCATCCTGTGAGGCACTTCAAGTATTTACCATGGGGTTTGTTGATTTTTTTTGGACAGGAAGTTTCTTTGGTCTCTCAGATTTATTTTTTTTTACAGTAACTTTTCTTTGGTTAAAAATATTACTAACATAATTTCAGAAGAAAAAATGCCGTTTCCCATGCATTTGAACTTCTGTAAGCCTTTCCTGTGTTCTGCTATTCAAAGGGAAAACAAGAATTCTATCATTAAAATTGGGAATTCAGCCACAAACCCACCTTTTTAAGCCTGAGGTATGTCAGGATATTTTACCCTGAGACAACTCAAGCCAGGCTTTTTGTTGTAAGCTGTTTGTAGTCGAATGCTTTCACAGGGAAGAGGGATGATAATGGACTTGTTAGGTTAACAGGTCTTTTTGGCTTTTTAAGGCTTGGAATAATTTGCCAGAGAGGAACATTTTCAAGCAAATAGTGGTCGGACATCCTTACTGAATCATGTTGAAGTGCTTACTTGAACAGAAAAAAAGCAGAACCCAACGAAACAGCTCTTGACAGCGAGTCTTTGGGATTTTTCTCAGGGAAAAAAATAGTGCAGAAATGTTGTTTTCTGCACAGCATTCATTTCTGCATGTCATTAATCCATTCCATCTCCCTCCCCCTATAAGTGACCGCAGTGCTGATACCTACCAGATGGTATAGGACTAGAGATGTTGGAAAAAATGGGCACTTATAGATGTTCTCAACTTCAGCATTGCATGGAGATACAGATATTTGGGTACTGGGAGGTACTGTGAAAAACTGGGATGCAGGGGCACGTGTTTCATAATTCAGTGAGCGGTTCCTATATACGTACGGACAAATACCGGGCTTATCTGGTCATTATTCAACCCTATGGAAGTTTTTAGGGTTCCTCTTTTTTACCATACATTAATATTCTGACATTCTGCAATTTTATCATATCTGAAGCATCTGACCGTGTGTATTTCGCTTGGATTTTTGAGTGGAATAGGCACGGAGGGATTTTTGGATAAATTTGGAAGATGTCGTGGATCGGCAGAACTCTGACATGACAAGCCTGTTTCGTAGCAGCAGTGTTGTAAAACCACTGCAGACAATGCTTCACTATATTCAGCGGTCCCTGAAAATCCGACTGCTGTCCATGGGCCAAATTCCTCCCTCATTAACACCCAGGAGGGCCCCCGGTGACTTCAGAGGATTTATCCTGGGCTAAACCGAGGGCTGTTTAATTCTGCACCAAATCTTCCCTGCTGGAAAATGACTATACCAGTGTGTTTCAGATAATATTCTGGTGAAGCCAAACTGGGCCCATGGTTTTGTACAAACTGAATAACTACGGTTGCTCTACGCTTGCTTCGTTTCTTGGGTTGTGACGTCTCTTAAATGTTGCCGCACGGTATCACGGTATGCAGAGACGCAGGAGCGGTCGGCTGGAAGTAGACCATTCTGGGGTGAATTTTCCCAGTAACAGGGTTTTGTGCAGTGCCCTGTGGTTCCCCAGCTCCGCGCGGTTCCTTTCTGACAGCGTGGTTACGAATCGAGGGGGCTCAGATTCTTGCCGCGGGGGAGCTGTAAGTGCTGCGGTTGGTGTTTCATCCAGACCCCCGCGATGCCTGGAGCCAGCGCTGGAGCAGGGTGCAGCGGCTGGAGTGGGGATAATCCTCGCTGGGAGCCACGCAGAGCAGCTTTGGCCCCTGCAAACCTTGGGGATGGTACTGCATCGCGCCTCAGCCATCTGCAATTTTGGGATGTGGCAAGATGAGCTAAAACCCAAACCCAGCTCTTCTAGTGGGCACAGTTAACAGCGCCGGAGGGCTTTCTGTGCGTAAAACACCATCTTCGGGCTTTGACCAAAGCCCCTTCGATCGTTCAGCCCCATCTTCCCCTGCCACCCTCACCAATTCCAGCTCTTCTACTCACTAATTAACCCAGCACCTTTGTTAGGGGGCTTGCAAGACCCTTTGAGGCCCAACACGATGGCACGTTCCCCACCCCATCCCCCCTTTCTGAGTTTGTAACTCACTGGGACATATTTAGACGGGTATTACCTGTATTTAAGGATGTGTTTTTAAACACTATAATCATCTGGCTCAATTTCAGTGCGTCAGTGAAAACTTATCTTTTGAAAGCTTAATAACAAAGCAGAGGGAACGTCCTTATTGCTGCACAAAGGAGCCAACACTACGATTCTCATTTGAACTGTAGTACAGGATTTCCAGCTCCGAGGACTTAAGCATAAATCGCGCCACAGTAAATCATAAATGGAGCAAAAATCGTATTTTGCAAAACTCCGTAGCGGTAGAGAAAGTTCCTCCTTCCCTTTGAAATTTTTCTGCGTTGTACTTGCTCGGTTGGCTCACTTTTGATCCGTTTTTCCTATATACGAGGAAATTAAACATTTTTATTATTCTGAATTTTCAAAAGAAACTAATAAGGAGTGAAAATTGCTGGTGAAATCGTTCCCTGTAAATGTGAAAGATGGGGATCGTTAATGCAAACAAGTAACTAACCTTTGGTGATAATCAAGCCAGCAGTGTAATAATCGGAGTCGTCATGCCTAATGGTGAATGAAGGGATGGGAAGAAGCGAGAAAACACCAAAAGGAAGTGTGGAAAAAATTAGGTAAGGAGTTAGAAATTTTTCTTTTTCTCCCCCTCACCTAAAATAAATGAGGAAAATAAGCACAGGAGCAAATTTGCAGTCCTCGCTGGCCAAAGGTGGTTGAACCTCAGCCGTAATTACGAGCACTTTGTGTCCGTGAACTGCTGCTGGAACCAAGAAAGGAACTTTGCAGGTTGGTGCTGGGCTGTTAAAAAAGCACAACTGGGAAGAAACAACTCCACAAAGATTTCAACTTCAAGAGAAATTTTAAATTATGCAAAAAGGAAGAGATAGTGAAAAGAAAAAAAGTTTAGAAACCTAGAGAACTAATACCGATGACATTAATGCCGGAGGGCTGGTTGAACGTGAAAAATGATTTGATGATCCCTGCGAGCGTTTTTTTTTTAATGGAAAAGGTCAAAGTCAAAAAACTGCTGAACGCTGCGCGCAGCTATCTGAAGGCGCTGCCCGAGAAGGCAGAAAGAATAAAACCGAAGGTTATTTGCCATCAGATGGAGAAAATAAAAATAAACATGCTCCAGTTTCTCTCGCTTCCTACACGTGAGTGCTCTTGAACAAGAGAACTCCATGAAAAAACCCGTCTCTGTGAGAGAAATTCTCTAAAAATCACAAATTTTCAACAGATACTTTTTAAGAATTAAGGTTGGGTGGGTAAGAATGGACAAGAGAACCTTAACTTGAAAACAGGCGCGGCAGAATCCGGGGAAGTTGTTTCTCTGCGTTTGCCGCCAGCGGGTCCGATCTGGCGTTCGAAGAGAAGGTCAGGACGTAAACGAGACAGGAGATTTTACGGAGAGCTGCCAAATTTCCAAAAGAAAGGAGTAGCTGTAGGAATTGGAGAGATTATGAACAGATGCCCTGAGAGTCACATGATAAGTGGAAATTTAGTTTCATAATTTGATTAGAACCAGAGGATTGAAATCGCAGAAGGAAATAACCAAGAAATGATTCAGATGCGTACGCGGCTTGACTTAGTTAACTGGACTTAAGTGAAAATTCAGAAACTGAGGGTAGAGCTCGGAAGAGCAGCTGAAATCCGGACGATGAGCTGTCCTCCTGCATCCCGTGGTTGGACTGCAAACCAGTTGCGGTTAGAAGGGTGTTTAAAAATAAAAATCTGAACAAACATTACCTCCCGTTCATCTGTTTCGGCACAAATTAGATGTGATTTCAACAAATTCAAGTTTCTTAGTTTACAGATTTGCAAGGAAGTAGATGCTGAAGGGTCAGAGGGAGGTGGTTTAAGAGCAGGAGAAGAAGAGAACGGCGTTTCAGGTCCAGCATCGCAAATCCTTGTCCTGGGTACGCGCACAGCGCACGCGAAGTTCTCAGTATTGAGGAAGGTCACGCTACACCTCCCTCGGTGCTCTTTTTTCCTGGAAAAAACCCCATAATTGAATTGCAGGGAAGACCCCCGATGGGTTGGGACCCCAACAGTGCGGGAGCTATGGGGTTGGTGTGGGAGTGTGGTGCTGGCCGGGGTCTCCCCGGGGAGGTGTGGGGGCCACACCATTGACTCCACGACCTGCTTTCCCGGCCCGCGGAGACGTCGGTGCCGGAGCAGAGCGAACAGTGCAGGGACGCGATGCCGCCCCATCCCCGCTCAGCTCCTTCACCGGCCTAGACCCGCAGGTGCCGAAGAGGTCTCAGCCTTCATCCCCGCTCCTTGTCCTCCGAGAGGGAGAAAGCCCCGTACGGCACCGGGTAGGAGAACCCGGGGGTGCTTCGCCTCCAGTCGTGCCTGTGCCGAGGGGAACATATGGCCCACGGTCGCTGTACGTGACGGGGAGCGGCGCGCAGGGCGGCAGCTGCGCGCGCAGGAAAATACCTCCGCCGTGAGCGCGACCCGCCGGCGTTTGGCGATCGTTCAGGCACGGAGCTTAATCTTTTTTCATCTAAACCCGGTTTTCTCTTGCCTGCAACGTCCCCGCGATGTTGTGTTTGATACCGGCTCGCGGCAGAGCGTGAAGATGTCAATAAAATACAAATCCAGGTTGTCAGCAAAGGAAAAAAAAAAAAGGCTGTTTCTGAGGTATTTTTTCCCCTGATCAGTGTTTTCAGAGGCTTTCGGATTACAGGCTTCAAGGCCGTTCTCCTTTAATCTGAATTAACGAGTGAAATGCAGAATCTCCCATACTCTAATCTCACCTGTTTCTGTAATGAAGAACTAAAATACCTTTTTGTAAATGCGTTTCCTAGGTCTGCAACGATTATTTAACTGCAATTCACATGATTTAACTTGAAAAGCAAAATTTCAGGTTTGCAGTAGAAACGTTTGGTTTTTTTCCCCGGGAGGGGTAATAGCACATCCATATGGCTATTGCTTTCTCGTAGTCCGTGCGTATTTTCTCCCTGCCCGGCTTTAATTCTTTGTCTACTTAGATTTCAGAGGCAGGAATAAAAGAAGTCGGTGACTTATTTTACCAGTTGCTAGTAAGGAAACGGGATTATGTGTAACGACGAGGACAGGCAAAACCCCTTGCAGTCGGTAACGAATGCAGCTGCGTGCCTCAGTGTGAAACTGGATTTTGCGACGTTGCTTTTATTTTTTTCTTCTTTAGCCCCAAAATATTCAACCGGTAAATTCTGTACATCGTTAGCTTCGTGTATTAGGAAACAAAGTGCAAACTCCGTGTGTGAGATACGCTGTAAGGCAACAAGATGCCTGCAGGGTTTATCCAGATGAGCTCAACGTCTTGCGTCCTGCTGGCACCCCGAGCTAACGCTGCCCCTCTGCAGACCGTATATACATTAAACCCCTATTTAAGGACCGGATAAAAGAGTTTGACAGACTAACACTTGGTTTTTAAACTTCATCGTTTCGTAGCGGTAAATATTAACTTTGATGCCTTTCTAAGATCCCACTTGGAGCAAATGCCAGCTCCAAAGGCTGCGTAATGGATGGCATTGGGGTTTGTAAACGTTTTATCTCTCTCCGTGTCCCAGGCCATTAGCAGTGTGACAAGTAGGCTGAACACTAATAAATGCCCATTGTTCCTTGTACAGACTGCCCAGAATAAGTATATATACATTTAAGTTTTTTGTCCCCGGAGTGCTGGCTGAGGTCGCCTTAATGCAGGATCCCACCTCTTTTTACCCCTTGTAGGAATCACTCTGTCCCATAGCAGACAAAGGAGGGGGCTTTTCCCTGCTTTGGGTTATTTCTTTGCGGGCTTTTTGTCTTTAAGAAAGTGAAAAAAAATGAATCTGTGACAGTTACGGTGAAAAAGAATTGAATATTTTTTAAAAAACTGAGTATTTGTCGTACAAAAAGCTGTGTATACGCTTGGCTTAAACTTATGGGGAGTGAGATAGCCTGAACGCGGAGCGCAAGGCTCGGCTCCGGGCGAGTGGGTGCCCAGCAGCAGAGCCCCCCACCCCTGGGCTGGGAAACCTCGCAGGGCCAGGAGCACCCAGCCCCACACTGCGGAGCCGCTCCGTTTGGGCGGAAAAGCTCCGGAGGGTGATTCCACCCGTGACCCAGACTCCCAGGACAAACAGCCGTGAGAAAACGCAACTGGTGGCAAGGGGGAAGGTTGAGTCGCGAGCTAAAGGCGTGCAGGTTTGCGACTGGTAGGCGTGTTTCCATTGACAGAATAACGATATATTAATAATAATAATAATAAATTTGGGATTTTTTTTTTTTCTGTAGAAACCGCTGCATCTTTTTATAGAGAAAAATGTTTGGATGAAAAAACAAAACCAACATAGGGTATGTGTATGTTTTATGCTCCTAAAGTGAAGCATGTTTAAGCAAAAATAGTTTGCAAACGCTGTCTTACATGCCTTTTTTTTTTTTTTTTGAAGTCAGATAAAATCTAGCAGGCTATAGGAATTCATACAGCTGATGGCTCTAAGTCTTTCAGACTCCCCGACATATGGATAAACCCCGCACAGATTTAGCAGGTCTGGCTTTATGTTAAAGCGTATACATGATAAAAATATGCGACTGGAAGAGAATTTCCACGCTTAGCGCTGTTTCAGTCTGAAATGCTCCAAGCCGTTCCGTAAAATTCGGTTTCTTTTCAGAGGATATTCCCGATGAATTCATAACCCTTGTGGGGTTTTGTTTGGTTTTTTGGCTTTTTTCGGCGGAGAGTTTTTGCATCTATTTCTTCACCCTCACGCAATAGGCTGGCACCCGTGTTTTTGCCGGTGCAGGTGGTGTTCGTTCAAAGGAGCGTAGTCATTGCAGGTGTATATATAAAAATTAGCTGAACATAAAGATACTAGCCTCCCCCCAAAAATGCCTTCTGACTGACATTTTTACATTTGGACGTCTCGGAGAGGTCTGCAGAGGCAGATGCTGGGCTGCGCACCAGGAAAGGCTTTCACCCCCATCACTCAGAGCCCGTTTGTCCATCCCGGCGGTTCTCATTTAGCCTCTTTGGAGGACAAAAAAAAAAAAAAAAAGAGGAATATAGTTTTCTAGAATCAAAAGTTATCTTTAAATGTTTTTAGAAGGATAGGCAAGGAGTAAGGATGTTTTAATTTCTGATTTTCCAGCTCATGGCTCATATTTGACCAACTGCTTTCAGCAGAAGACATGCCACTTTGTTGAACCATTTAGGAATCAAAAAGACTGTCTTAATTTCAAACAAGGAGCCTTTGTTTTAGTTGGTGACTGCCTTGTGAAATTTTTCAGTTCTCAGCGGGTTAACCAGGGAACAGGGGCAGAGTCATAATTGGCCTATTTAGAGTATTTTGCATGTGAATAGTGTGTTAGTGAAGCATTACTAAGTCTGTTGTGAGTGACATGGTGATTAGAATTTAGATTAGGGAAAACACATTCTGTACTTTATCAAGTACAGTAATTAGTTCAGTCAGTAAAAGTTGATTACAAGTAACGATAAAGTTAGATTTTTGGTACTTAATTTTAAAATTTCTTTATTAAATGGTAAATTTGTTCTTAATAGAAATGGTAGTATCTACACCTGTTTTATTGCGTATCAGAATAATTACAAGAACAATGTGTTCAATGCAGAGTATAATCAGGGGATTTATATATTATGGGTAAGTTTTCCACGTAGTTTATAGCAAATAGAACATTAGGAAATTGTTCTTCTGTCCTGGTCTCTGTAAAGATTCGGAATTTTCCGTATCGCGTGGGTCGATAACGTTCGCTGCTCCTTCGTTCGTAGCTGAGAAATTGCGTTTACTGGGATGCGTCTTGTTAGTTAGAGGCGTCAAATGGATATACTGAAAGTCCTTTGCTGCTGCTACCGCTGCCGCTATACAATAGCGTTAATTGTTTGGGGGTTTTCGGAGGTGCTTTTATTTTCTGAGAGCGTCGCAAAAAAATATTAATCCTGTATCATTTCATTGTCCCGTTTTAATCCCATATTACGTGCAGCCTGCTGTGCAGATTTTTTGATATCGCAAAAACCTGATGCATTTAATTCACAGGCAGGAATTTTTTCCTTGCACGGGGAGAGACGGTGAAGCTGTTTCGCGCACACTGAACCACGCTCTGTCGGCAGCAGGAATGATTTTTGGTTTTAAAGTTTCATTATTGCTAGATCCCTGCGCTTAGCTGTCTCGTTTTCGGTGATGAAACCCAACTACCTTCAAATAGACTAACAGAGCTCCAAAAGTTTTTAAAACACTGATTGCATTTGAATAAGTAGGCAGTAAGTCTCCTTTAAATGTAAATAATCGTCTTTCTTTGAAATGAATTACTTTGTGTTTTCCCTGTAAGGATGCCCAAGTGGAAATTTTTGTCATGTCTCCTTTAAAATTTTGGCAGGTCTTGTCTCAGGCTTTCAGTCGAAGCTTTCTTTACCCTGTTATTTTTAAGCCTGAGAAATAGCTAATGATGAGGAAAGTCGGATTTCGCATGCATGCGCACACACATGTCTATATTTTTCTATCTTTTAGCAAAGTCTCCTTGGAGGTGACATGGATATTGGCAACCCGGGAGCGCTCTCCCCCACTAAGCCTGGCTCCCAGTACTATCAGTATTCTAGCAATAACCCCCGGCGGAGGCCTCTCCACAGCACCTCTATGGGTGAGTGACTTTGCCTTCAACCTTTTTCTTCTTTCTACTTCAACAAATAATTGGAGTTTCGTCCTGTTTAACAATACTTGGAAATAAATACAATAAGTGGCGGAGTGTCCGCTGCCAGGACTCTCGGAGGGGTTGCTTTCACGTTAGCCGGTTGCTCCTCCTTGCCGAGCAGGCAAGGAGACTTAAAAAAACCTGCTTTATCCAAGCAAATCGGCGTAAGGGGAAAACAACACTGGAAATAAAAATATCACCAATTTTCCAGCATTACTTAAGACTTAATTACTTAAGGACTTAAGAGTGGTGGCATCCACTCGGCGATACCGAAACGGCGGGTTAGCAACTGGGTCTGCAGAAAACCTCAGTGCAAAACCAAAAAAACCCAAATAAAGCATTGTCTGATAAAGACCCCGTTTTGTCCTTTTTTTTTTTTTTCAGAAGTACAAACAAAGAAAGTTCGAAAAGTTCCTCCAGGTTTGCCATCTTCAGTAAGTACCGCCCGTCGGCTCGCTTGCTTGTGACCGCGGTGCCTTTGTTCGCTCGCGGGTGGGTAGAAACGAACCTGCTCTCGGGCTCGCGGAGCGCTGGGGGCTAAAGGTTGAGGACAAGGTAAGGAGAGTTAAAAGAAACCTCCTGGCTTGTCCCGACTGGGAGGTGATTGATTGCACGGCGGGGACGAGCGCGTGTCGCTCACGGGGATGTTGGGCGCCGAGCGGCGCGTACCTGCGCGTGGCGAGCATCCCTCCCTTCCGCGTGCCGGTTAAATTCTTTATCGGGCCGCTGATGATATATGGATTTGCGTGTTCCGAGAGATGTGCGGGGATGGTTTAGGAGAAATTGCTCTGGGTCTTAGCCCAGGACACACGTCTTCATTTTCGCGTGCGCTCCCTGAGCTGTCGTACCTGAAGGTGGTTGGGGGTGAGCCCAGGTGCCAACCGCTGGGATCCAGCTGCTGCCAGAGGCGTTGTGGGCTGCTCGAGCAAGAGCACCTGGGAATCACCCTGGGTTTTCCCCGACATTTTAAAGAATATCCCTGATACGTCGGTGTAAGGAGGGTTATGGATGCCATCCAGCTACGCCGGGCAGCTTTTTCGGTGCTTATCGTGAAATCGCGGTGTCGTGCAGCCAGAAGTTGGTTCGCTTTGGTTCGCTGAAGTCTTTTGTTTTCGTGACTCAAAGATGTATTCTCTTCGTTTTCATTTTTTTCATCGTGGTGTAAAATCATTGTGGGTTTTTTTCCTGAAAGAGCTTACATCTTTTTTGAGGATTGACTTTTAAATCCATTAAAATATATATAAAATAGCGGGTTTAAAAGAAATTATATGAGGTTTTCAGTGAATATGGCATAAAGGGTCGTATGGCTCAAGAGTGCCTTTTATTCTAGTGTTTTCAGTCTAATGTTTTCTCTGCCATTGCTCTAAAACTACAGAATACGCATTTTCCTAGCAGTATCTACCAACAGCGAACAAGCCACTCGAGGGGAGTGCGTTCCCTTTCCTACCTGCGAACACTGCTTGGTTTACCTCGGAACCTGGTTCCTAGGAGGAGCCGAGCAGCAATCAATCTTGCGGAATTTATGACAAATTGGCACGTTAATCTCAGATTTGGGGTTTGTGTTTCGATCAGCAAACCAAGCAAATTGGCAGTTGGCAAACTGACATACTTGTAAGGCTTCGGTTGTTGTAGTGACGGCGCTGAGCAGGAGTTTCATGACGGGTCACTTTATAAATAACGTTTTAATACGAAAGAGAAAAAACACGTAGGAATACCCTAATTTAATTGCGTGGATTATTATAAACTTTATAATGTTGAGCAAATACCGACATAAATCTTCTTTGTAGGTTGTTGAAATACAGAAATTCTCGAACTCAAGTTTCCAGTAAAGTAACAATACGATTTTTTTTTTAATTAAAAATAAGTTCCCACACGTGTATTTTAAATTTATTTCACTATGTGTTTTTTGGTTTTGGGTTTTATTGGACTCCTTTCCCGCAATAACTAACATCCTCCCCGAAGACTTTTACGAGTCCTATTCTGCTTGAAGTTGGGGGTGAATTTAATTTAGATGAAACTTTAGCTTTTCATAGTTTTCCTGACGACTTCACGTGATAAATCCCTCCCAGCTCCGTGGAGTCGGAGGTGAGGCCGTACGTAGCAGGGGGTAATAACCAGCGGAGCCGAGCAGCAGAGCCACCCGCACGCTGCGATGCACCGCGGGAAGGATGCACGCTCCCGGCACAGCGAGTCCGGCGGTTCTTTGTGGTAGCTCAGGAATTGCGCTGCTTTTTTGTGTTGTTATTTTCCGGGGCAAAAGAAAAAAAAACTCCAATCCTCCTCCCCCCCTGCCCCCCCCACAATCTGCATTTGTAATGATTTTAGATACTGCTCTGTAGAGAGGTGAGCATCTCAGGCCATTTCCAGGGATATAGGAACATCCCTGTTACACAAAATCCTTCCAGGAGGATGGTACCTGCTCTCTGCCCTCACTGCTTAGGGATGAGTGGCACCGTTTCTGTTGGAAATATCAATGTGCCGGGATTTGTAACCGCTGCAAAAGTTTTTAGGGATAGCTTCTTGCTTGGAAAGAATGAAAGGCAATGGATGTCTGACGCAGATCAGTCTCCAACGTGTGCTTCCTTTAATTTTTTGTGAACACTGTTGTTGTTCAGAATGGAAATACTGCTCCAGCTCAATAATCTCAACTGTTTTATCTGTATTTTTAGTTTTAAGTCCTATTATCTCGAAGTAGAATATGCACTTTAAATAGTTCACATTAATGAGCTGTACAGTTTATTAGAAAATAAAATACAAAGGCTATTCCTCAGCATTTTAATCACCCATAGCACTGTCTACCAAGAATTAGTATTAATTAAAATACAAGTCCAGTAATGTGAAAACAAGAGCAATATGGTTCTGAAGGAAATAAAGCCCTTTTTTTAAGTGAACATACAGCTTTTTGGTATTTGGGGCTTCTCATCTTCATCTATCGTGAATCATACATTTCATTTAAAAGCATGCTGCTTTAGAAAAAGCACCTGCGTGTCTCAAACCGAACAAATACCTTGCAAAAGGTCAGATTATATTTAGGTTCTAGATCGTGTCACGCTGAACCGCCGGGATTTATGGTGCTGAATGAAGTATGTGCATTTATAAATTGACTAACTAGATTATAATATACCTAGTTGATAGGGTGGAAAAATTGCTGTATTTCTCTTAAAATATGTATATTAACTTGTTCTCCATGTGATTTATGCAGTGGATATGGAGATTAATGCAGCAGCGTTTGTGAAAGCAGTTATTGTTGATTAATTCATAAGTAGTCTTATAAAAATTGCAATGATAAATGGTAATAAATATGGTGTATCAGTTCCCCTTTATTATAAGAAACGGCTACGAGTTTAGAAAACAAAGTAAATTAAACTGTGGAAACAATCAGTTTAAAAAAATACTGCAGATTTGCCCTAAATCCGGAAGGTGCAGCTCTCTCAGATGTGCTTTGGCGTGGGCTCCTGTCCAGGATATAGCGCATCCTAACACACTTCCTTGGATGTAGACACTCCGTAGAGTCCCTCTGGGGTGAGGGCTTTGACTTTTTCCATGTCATACTGGAGTTTTCTGCCTCCAGCCTGGAGGGCTCTGCTCCTGCTCGAGGGTGCAGTGGGGGTCGGGGTGTTTTGGATTGAGCCAACTTGAGATACGGGCATGACTGTACTAGGGAAAACATGATTTTTTTCTGTTAAAACTTGTTTCCCTTGAGTACCCACGTGCCTTTACCAGGCGATGCCATGGTAACGTTTCGTGCCCTCCTCTCTACGGTCCCCTCACCCTTAACTTCATCCTAAAGCTTTGCTGTTCTTTTTAACCTGGAGCCTTTTAGCTGATGATGGTTTCATGACATCTGACCCTTTGTATTAAGAGTTTGCCAAGTGATGTGACATTTTCTGCCAGCGCTATCTTGACCAGTAAGAGTCGGGAATGAGCAAGCTGCGCTGGTACGTAGGTTGGAAGCATCTGTTGAGGAATGTGGTATGGAATGGGAAGTTCTGGGAGGAAGAGGTGAGCAGAGAGGGAAGGGCTTAAGTTGTAGAGGTCATGTTTGAGGGGTGTTTTTACAGGAACTTGTCCTGACTTGAGTAAGTCCACCACAGTGGCACTGCGGCGAGGAAGTTGTGTCTGCCCAGGTGCTGATTTCCAACACATAGCGCCTGTAATATAAAGCAATAGATTGAGGCCAAAAGCTCAGAAATTAAGCCTTCACGGGGAGCTTAGCGTGCCAGTCATTCACAGGCATGGCATGAGGGCTCGTTCGGCTTTCTCGGGGCACGAACGTGTGCCTTGGCAGAAGGAGGAGTGACTGAGACTGGGGTGGGAGCAGCTCAGAGGAACACGAGTGGGGACGTTGCCGTTGAGCCCCATGAGTGGCCAGGGAAGGCTTCCGGGAAGGAAGATGTGTGCGGGCTTTCCGCACCTCAAGTTACTCTTCTTGGTGGCCAAGCTTTCCAGTAGCATGCCTGGATGTAATAAATGTCTCAACTCATCCATTTCCTCCATCGTCAGTGCTTTTTCTTTCAGTATATCATCAGGTAAACGTGCTCTCGAGTACAGTCGTTACGGCACAGTATATCCATTTTCCTTCTCCTTGGACACTCTTTCCTTTATGACCGCACCGAGGCCTCCTGCTCCATTAGCTCCACGGGAAGAGTTCTTGATTCCCGTTTATTGCAGGTCTGGGAGCTCTAACCCAAACTGAAATCCCACGTCCTGCTCCGCCCCAGGAGAGGTGCGTTCGGGCTCTGATAAATGCCATTTTCAGCCTGTCCTGAATCCTCATGGGAACCCTGCATGCCGGCTGCCATGGGGCAGCAGCAAGGGTGATGTTCGGAGGGTCTGGGCTTCCCCAGAGGACGGCTTTCCTGGCCCTCCCCAGCTGGGATCCCATGGAGGTGTTTCACCCCTCATATCTCCCTGAGCAGAGGTGGGAGTGTCCCTGAGCACCCCCCATCCCCGGGACCGTCTGCAGTGAAATGAGAAGAGCAAAAGTCACGGCTTCAGGCAGTGATCACGGCCATGGCTGTCTGGTTTCCAAGGTTAATTCACTCTTACGACAACCAACAGCTTTAAAATAAGGCTTAAAACTGGAGGAAAGAGGAGGAGGTGATGGCTCCTCAGGTCAGACCATCTCCTTGGAAGCTGCATCTGTAGGACCCTTGGGAAAGATGGGCGACCTCCTGCTTGGGAAGGGGGTTTGAGGCTCAGCTCCCTCCTCTGCCGGCGGCTTCACCTCTGACCGTGGCACGCACTTGGCTCTTCCTTCGTCAGGTAGATGCAAGGGGGCTTGGGGTGTAGGCACCGGGGCTGGCGGTAGGAGTGGGGCTGCACCGAGGAGTAAGACTGCAACACGAGTTGTGTTACGGACGGCGGCCACACGTTGGTTTGAACGTAGGTAATGAGAGGGGGCTCGCGAGAAAGAATAAAGAGTGGGAGAAGCCAAATGTCATCAGCTGTGTTAGAAGAGAAGAGAGGAGCTGAAAAATTAATTGATTTTGTTAATGAATCGACAGGTAAAATCTCCCGAGCCCTGATTTTAATGGCAAGAGCTTCTTTATTTCATCTTAATTTAAGGTGTCCCCTCTTAGGCCAGGGACATCGATCTGCTCTCGCTGTTGTGTGTATTTACAAGCGCACGAGCTCTGACCTTGCTGGCCAGACAGATAAGGAAGTGTCTGACTCAGTTGCACGTCCTAAGGAAACACCTGCTCGGTTCCAAAAATCAAGAAAAAAGAGAAATACTACTGGGATGCCACCTGGAGTTCTTCCACAGCTTTATTCTCATTTCCATGGGAGAAGCCTTGATCATTTTGCTGGGAGGTGAGGAAGCACTGCTTGTGCTTTTTGTGCAGACTTTGCAGACTTCCTCCCTCAAGTGACAAAACCTGAATTTCCCTTCAAACATCCAACTTATATGGGAATTTTCCCAAACAAATAGAAAGTCCCAGTCTTTCCCTGTGCCACCTGCAGTATCAGAAACTCCTGGGATGTCAGCATTGTCGCTGGTGCCCGCATCTCTGCAGACATCTCTCCACACTGAGATCTGTTGGATGCTTTGGAGCTTCCCATGGTTCAGCGATGGGTTGTGGGTTGTCACCCACCGGCGACATGTGGGAGTGCTCCAGCTGCCAAACAGCACTGGGGCAGCCCTGCGGCATCTGCCTGGGAGAAAATCACAGCCTGAGGGTCTTTGAGGACCAGGGACATGGGGCGAAGCCTCTTTGGGATTGAACTGACCTTCCTGGAGATACGGAACCTGTGCAATTTGGGCAGTGGCTGCCCTTCCCTGGGGCTTCTACCAGTGATGGGGCTGCGGCGGTGGGATTTCAGACCGTCTCTGAAACCACTCACCGAACCCGAAGGACTAAGAAGTCATTTTGCAGACAGAACGCTGTGTGGTTGCTGGTTGAAGATAGGTTAAAAGGTAGAGAAAAATGCAGAATAAAACAGCTTAGTTTTTCCTGAACCGCACCGAGTACTTTCAACATGAAAAAGCAGTCGGAAAGGGATGGTCCGAGATGTGTATTTTTCTTAGCCCTTGGCCATACGTTATATTTAAAGGTAAAGCCTTTACTGCAAAATTCACACACTATAGGTATTTTGAACGCAAAAAAATATAAAATATATGTAATCCAGTACTGAATAGTTCTGGCCCATTTTTAGCTGCTGGTCGCGGAGGTGTAGGATTAGGGGGTTTTTTTGTTTAGCTTGAGCAGAGACTCCCTCTTCAGAGTGCTGCAGGTAGTGCAGAAGGCACTTAATTCCTCATGGGCTGAAGGTTTTGGCCACCAAGTCCGGATGATTTGTGAATGCCTGCAGAAAGGGCAAAATAAAACACGTTAGATACTCAGGAGTATTTTTAAGGCAGTTCTTTTCACACTGATTTTGAGCGTTTATTCCTCTGCCGCAGTCGCTGGGGCCCGAGGAGCAGACCCCGCTTACCGGGACCGTGCATTTGTTCTTTGAAACATGCCCTGCGTGCCCAAGCCTTTTTATTCCCCCTCTAAGCACGACGCTCATTTTTCATTTAAACTTTTAATCGATATCATCGCGTGTACTGAGCGTCGGTACTGGAAGGTTCCCAGTAGAACAATGGAAAAAACAGGGAAGCGCGTTTTTTTGCCAGCGGTGACCCCGCAGCTGGAGGAGCCGCTGTGCCGACGAGCTGGTCCTGCCTGCCCCGCATCTCAGCTGCTCCTTCCTTCTGCACAGCAAGGATCGGTCAGAAAAAAACAGTTTTACTCATTATATAAATGTAAAAACACATAGCGATTTCATGTCCAGCCTTTGATTATTTTTTTATACAGCTGTGCCATTCGTAATTCTTTTTTTTCGGTTGGGAGTTGAGTTTCACGAGTGTAAAACTCAGCACTTAATTTTTCTGTTTGAACTCGACGATAATTGTTAGGAAAAAGGCCTTTTTTCCCACAAAGATAAGAATTATCTGTGTAGTAATTTGATTTTAAATATTATCTGTAGATTGTATTCATTACGAGCAGCGCAGCGCCCTCGGATCTCTGATTAGCGCAGTTCGGCGTTTGAGATGGAGGCATTTAAATCCTTCCTTGTATCAGGCCTTTCCAGCGTGGTTTAAGGCAAGGACAGCTTCTGGGGCTGGTGATTTATTTATTCATTCATTCAATCTCATTTGCTTTAAGTTTTTCTTCCGTTTGAGAATGGATTGGGCGTGGGGTCGGGGTGGGGAGAGTGCTGCGGCGTGCGGAGGGGAGAGCAGGACGCTAGTGAAGAAGTTATCGGTGGCAGCTGAAGACACTCTGGCGAGATTGATATGTTTGCACTCTGACTAGAGTACATTTGTTAACAGACTCTCTGTATTTTATCAAAGGAATGTTAATTTTTTGCTCTGAAGTTTGTTTTTTTTTTTTTTTTGCCTATACGCTGAAGCGGTAAATGAGCAAAAAAATCAGCATAGCGAAAATATAGAAAAAAAAATATGGCATAAAGAGCTCCAATAACTATTAACGTTGTTAAATCCATAGCAAAGCTCCCCTGACAGTTTCTTGGCACCAAAACCTAGGAGGCCTACAATGCCTGGTTGTTTTTTCTTTATTGTTCTTTTATTTCCAGTGGCATACAGCCCCTTTCGACAGGCCCAACAAGCGGTCAGAGTCAGCGCCCGAGCCGAGGGGACACCGCAGCGGCCCCGGCGCGTTTTTTAGACCTTCAGACGCAGGTTGTGTTTTGCTTCCCGTAGCTTTGGCCTCATGGGCACTCCCAGGAGAACGGGACGGGCTGCCCTGCCCTTCTTGCTCTCGCCACCGAGCTTCCGCTGGGCTGTGGTCACCCACTCTCCTGCCGGAAATCCCTCGGGATACATCCTCGGAGGGCTCCGTTCAGCTGTGCCGATGCTCCGGGATGCTTGCACGCTCATGTTCCCCCGCGCTGCCTGTTTAACGCGTACGGATGTCACACATACGGGTTTAAACCTCCGCGAAGGCGCAGGCGGGTGCCCTGGGCTGGGGACCCGCAGCTGGCCACGGGCACGGGACCCCGTCCGGGCACCCAGAGCCCGCCCGCAGTGGGTGCAGATGGCTCAGCGGTGGCGGGCGTTCCTACCCGTGCCATCCTTGCTACGCCGTAAAGAAGAACCGGCTTAAGGGCTCCCACCTTCGCTGCTTTTCTGGGAAATCATAAAGCCTTGAGACTGGGTGCCGCAGAGAGACGCTGGGTTGGTAGCCCTGGTGTGTGGCAGCATCGCCCAGCTCTGCCGCAAGACCCCCCAGGCAGGGAAGCGCCCGTCCCTGCTCCACAGCGAGAGGGGCTTCGCTAACTTAGGTATTTTAAGCTAGGTTTGCGTCTTTCAGACGGTTTGACTGCGTTTCCGGTTAAGAACATCTTTTCCCTGCCAAACGCAAGCCACGAAGTGACAAGGCGAAGTTAAATCGCTTGGTCTGAGTCCAGTTTGGCGGAGCCAGCCCTTCCCGGCGTGGCCGGTGTTGGGCTAAGGCCGGGGCCGGGCCGAGGCGGGACCGGGGCACGTCCTGGGGCAGGACCGGGCCGGGGCAGGGGCAGGGCCGGAGCCGAGGCCGAGCAGGAGCAGGAGCAGCAGCAGGGGCCAAGGCCGGGCCGGGGCAGGTCCAGGGCTTGGGCAGGACCGAGGCCGGGCACGGGCAGGAGCAGGAGCAGGGGCCAAGGCCGGGCCGGGGCAGGCCCAGGACCGGGGCAAGCCCAGGACCGGGGCAGGGCCGTCAGCCCTCCCTCGCTGTCATTGCCACCTGGTGGAGCCCAAGGATACGGGTTTTCAGCAAACTCGCCTTGAATTTTGGCTCTTTTATTGCAACCACACTTTGGCAATAGTGTGCGAGAGTCCTTAACCAAAAAGATCCTCTCGTTTGCTCTGCAACACCTCATTTCTCCGCTCACAGTTCATTTATGATTCTGATGAGAGTGTTTTTTCAGGAAACACACATTTCACTTTTTGACCTAGGAGCATCTGTTAGAATTTTTTTTAATACTACTTTGGCATTCTGGAAGTGTTAATGTCTTTCATATCTGTTTAATGCTATTTAGGGATATTTATGATCACCTCTTGGTTACTTGGGGTAAAGTGTGTTGCAATTTTTTTCAAACAGACAGGAAAGCATTCATATGAGGAAACAGATTGCTTTAAACATGTGCTTCCTGTGACAGTAAAAAGAACAAATTAGATTTAACACTGTGTAATGAATGCATAAATGTGTACGTTTAAGCTTTTAAAAGCCTTACATTTGGTTCTGGCCTAAACAAAAATCAAGAGTCACCTATGGAGACGCAACAAAGTCGGTTTAAATCTGTACAGCCAAGCCTGTTCGTATCTTCAACGCGATTTTGCCGCAGATTTCCATTCCAGTCTAGACTTTCTCCCCTTAAATACGGTAAATTTGATCTTCGGATGCTCTTTCCTGATCCTAAAAGTGCTCTGCATCAGTGAATCACAAAAGAAGGAAGCGCTCCTACAACCCCCTTGATTAAAACTGAAGCTTGGTTCATCGTTTCCGTAACGAGAGACGTCGCCCAGCGACAGCACCCCATGCGCTCCCACCCAGCAGATGAAGCTGCTCTCGCAAGGGCTGGTGTCAGCCTTGAAGGTCCCCTCCGGATCCCATCCCTTTGGGAAGGCTGTGCCGCATGGCCCTGTGCCCGGGCGGGACCCCCTTGGGACCCCCAGCTCTGAGCCGGCACGACGAGGGGTTCCGGGCGAGGGGCCACAGGCATGGCCTCGGCACCCCGGAGGGCAAAGCCAGGCAGCGGGGGCAGGAGCGGCCGATGCCAGCGTCCTTTTCGGGCGCGGGCCTGTGGCAGAGCTGGCTACTTTTATTTTTTTAAGGAGGAAAAAATGCGAGTTCACTGGCCCAGGAACCAGCCTGGACGTACTTACCGTGCTTCCCTCTGCATTCGACCTGTGCCGCGTGTTTTCGGCTGTGCTGCCTGCTCCAGCTTAGTCTCAGAGCAGCGTACAGAGCTCAGAATATAACTGTCCTCTCCCTGGAAATGGGACTGAGAGGAAATTCTGGCACATTACACATCTGCCGTAAGAGATATCCTCAAAATGCAAACAATGGTGTAATATATACTTCATTATTGTTCTTTGCTTACCTACCAGGGGTAGGGACTGTTCCGAATCACAGCTACAGCAGTTCTCCAGGAAAGATTTTAAATGTCTGCTTCTTGTTTGCATCCTTGTTTTTCTTTGAGGATGCATCTGGAAAAGAATTAAAGGCGGTTTCTATCCGCCTTCACCCAGTTAGTTCCCTCACACCTCTTATTTTTCAATCTTTCCAGAAGACTTCTTTAACAGGAAGCCTACTCAGGTGAACACAGAGCGTGGGGGGTTTGTGTGGCTGACCGTCGGAGTGCGGAGAGAGGATGTGGGGGAGCGGCTGGTGTTAAAATCAACCCGGGATTCAGCAAAACGCCAAAATGATGACCGCTTTGTGCCGAGCCTGAGGATTTTTTTTTTTTTTTTTTTTTTTTTGCAGGCTGTGGGAGTTCGGGCTGGAATACAGTTTGTTTGATAATTAGCGCACATCTCCTAAGACTTTCAGAGATTCATGTTTAACCTTCCTGCCACCACGTTCTAACATAAAATTAACGCCCCTTTTATCATTCTCCTGTATTTAAGGAAATATTTTTGAACCGTCTCCGTGCAACAGGTTTCCAAAGATTTCAAGTATGCCGCAGGTTTCCAAAAAAACTTCCCTTTTTTTCTTATATTTTAAATGTTCTGTTTGTGCAAAATTTTGAGAATCACCATAAGGGCTTCTTTGCATTTTTAATTTAGTAACTAACATATGAATAAATTTGCATATTAATTAGTTGCAGATTAAATCATGCATACATAATTGCCTCCTTACTGTGTTTAATGTTTGTCAAAATCTCCAGCCTGGTTTGATGGATGTCGTATGAAAGATTACAATTTGATGTACCCTTGGAAGTATTTACACCAATAATGCAGGATTCTTAATAGCAGAATTCTCGAGTTATATACAGTTTCTAATAAACATGTAAGATAGGTGCATGTCCCTTTTGACTAGATTTTTTTTTTCCCTTCCACCAAGTCATTTACTATTCATAATCATTAATGCATCTCCTAATTATACAGCATATGTCTGTTAACCCCTCCAGTGCCAGTCTTGGGGCTGCAGCGCCTGAATTTTTAGGACAACTTGTATTGTTTGAGAGTCTATTCCTGAATTGTTTCGCCTTTTGACGCCAGCCAGCGCTTCAGGTTTTCCTCGCCTGTTCCTTTTGGAGGAAGAGTTTAAAACGCGAGTTATATTTTGTAGTTTATTGTGGAGGTCGAAGAAGCGAGCTGCGCCTAATTCATGGCTGAAGGCTTCTCTGGCTACCGCCGTAAATAACCAAGGGCGTTCCAAGTGCAAAAATAATATCTACCAAAATTAGCACCCACGTAACGCTGAGCCTCACCTGAAATCACGCCGGGGGCGGTGGGCAGGGAAAGCGGGGTTGGCGGCTGCCGCACCCCGGCTGAGCTCACTGAGCTCAGAGGGTCGGCATCGCCCCGGCCCACAGCCACCCCTCCAGCCGCGCTCCGTGTTGCAGAGGGATTTCACAGGGCTCGCCGGTTCGCATTTCCGCCCTGCCCGGATACCACCTGGATGCGATTGCCAGCCTCCAGACACACATTAAAAACCGGGATTTGGGAGTTCCCGTTGCACAAGCTCACAAAACCCAGCAGACTTTTGGAAGTCATATAAACGCGGAGGGGTTGGGTTTGCGTACTGGGGGTTTTTCCAAACTTTTAGCTAACGCGCTTTCAGGTTATGTCCCCGGCTGCGAGGGCCTGAAAATGCTATTTTTAATGAAATCTAATTCCTGAATTTTTTTGGAGCTGAGGCTTTAGAAAAGAATAAAACTCAGTAAGAACAGGAAGTACTGCATGACTCCTGGTACAATCCCAAGCCTATACCGTATTTATCAGCAAGCGCTTGATTTCCTTCTTAAATTGGCTGCAGGTTAGCTACTTCCCAAGCAAAAGCAGTTTTAGAGGATCTCCAAATAACCCTGTTTACTGGTCGAAGTCGGCACTAACACGTGTCGGGCATTTAAGTGTAAATTTGTCGATGGGAATACAGTGCAGCGTCAGGAAACAGCACCCGGGAACTTGGACCTTGCTCCCGGTGCTCGCCGCCTACCCGACAGAGGGATTTCTGGCAAGTGACTTCACCTCTGGGTGCCTCTTTCTGTTTTGGCTTTGTTCATCCAGGCTGTAACCCCTTCGGGTCAGGCTGCAGCTCAGCACGGAGCGGCAGAGGCTTCTAGGAAGGGCTGTGCTATCAAAATATGTATTTTAATATAACATCTGGATCCGTATAATTGCCAGTGTGCTTTTGGAGTATTAATTAGGATTGCTGAAAGGAAGAGTTCATGGGAAAGTGTAAGCATGTCATTTCAGTGAGAGGTTTCTTCTGTGATACGTCTGTGTTTACAGTCGGTTTGCTGTGTATTTGATGTGCGTGCGTTTTGTATATAAATAAAGGATACGCATATTTGATAATAATATAAAATACACAGCGAAACCACTGCCTGGCCCTAATCTTAAATCATGATTTATGGTTAAATCACAACCAACATCATATACAAATCATAATGGAATCATCTACTGCGTTTCAGAAGACCCAGCAGCCTGACATCTTTAGTCCAACCAGCCAGGCTGCAAGACACATTTTAACACGTTACTCACCGTGAAAAGCCCAGCGAAATCACAGGTACAAACACCCTTTACTCCTGAAAGATTTTACTCAATGAAAATAAAACAATGTGGAACCCAAAGACCTCACAGACTGATTCTCTAATCACAGAAGAAACATAAACTGCTTAATACTTACCACGAATTATCCTCCTGCACTGTGCAATTCGGTATGAAACCACAAAAAAATGTTCAAATACCATTAAGGGGCAAATCTACAAAAGCAAGAAAACTGTACGGTCGGGCCAAATTCGGGAAACTCAACCCTGTGGTTCCCAGATGCCGCGGACAATAACACCTCTGGCCCCAGTCCGGCCCCGATGCGACGCTCACGCTCTACGCCAAACCCAAACACGTCGTTTCGGGAGTTGTTTAATTAGGGACTCGGGCCTTTACTTAGAGAGACGTCAAAGTCTTAGCGCAACTGGAAACCTGCACCACGGCCGTCACGAGACACCCGGCACAGCACGCATGGGTGCAGGCGCGCACCTGTGCCTTCCCAGCCTTACTTTCCCATCTCATCCAGTTCCGGAGGGTTAAAATTCACTCTTGAAAGCTCAAGTCTTGATTTTTAATGGGAGAATTGACAAATGTTGCAGGAAACATGTTTTGTTTGAAGATCTCCAAGGAAAGATAGATACCTGATGGTTTCCCTCCTCTGGGCAATATTCCTGGAGAACTAAAGACAAAACGATTTTGTACAGGGAGAAGGGGGGGAAAAAGCCTGTAAGAAGCAAAAATACTGTAATTTTTTTATGGCCCGGTCTGGCGCGGCAGGCAGAGAGCTGACACTCAGGACCAAGATCTGGAGCTTTTCATGCTGGTGCGGCAGTCCCCTCCTGCAGTCCTGGCCGCCCCGCTCCCAGGCTGAACGTATCTCTTCTCCCCCTGTGCCAGAAGGAGGTTTAAGTAGTAAGTTCAGATCCTGATTTCTTGGAAAGCGAGTGAGACTTTCGAAATTCTGCAACATGCTGAAGGTTTAAAGACCAACGAGGTATAAACAGCAAAAGAGAAGAGAAACGATGGGGTTTAGTAGAGGAGGAGAGGTAACCGGGAGGAAGGAGACACAAATGAAGCAAAAAAGCTCTGGCAGAGTATCAGGTGAAGCTTTTTGTGGCAGGACACGGATTTCCGACTCGGGAATAATCTCCCATATTTCTTAACGCAGAGATAAAACTGATAAAATACCAAGACACATGGGAGGTACCAGAGACCCTCCCGTGCTGCGGCTCAGCTGAGCCGCTCTTGCACACCCACAGCCGCGACAGCCGAAACCTTTGGGCTGTTATAAACCCCTTTGAATGTTGTCCTTAATTCCCAGGTGACGTGAGCAAGTATCCCAGTCAGAAACACATCCCGGGCACTCAGGGGTGCGGAGGGAACAGGGCTTCCTTGGCACGGGTGGGAAGCCCAAGCCCTGATTTCCTCTCTAGGTAGGGTCTGGGATCACCAGCAAGTATTTTGTGTTCATTAAATACCCGTTATTCCAGATTCCGTCTGTCTTCCTTTGAGCAGTATCCTTAAAGAAAGCCCTGCACAAGGCCCTCCCTCCTTTCTTCTGCCAGCGTCCCAGATTTGTGCTCTCCACCTTGACCCGACCTCTCCCTGTGCCACTTCCCTCTCCCCTGCCCATCTCCCCTTCCCTGCGGGCTGCTCTCCCAGGGTGACAGCAGAAGGAAGTTCGGGGACCAGGGAGACCATATTTCCCTTCAGAGTGGGGGCAGAGATCCCGAGCCGTTTCCCTGGCCCGTGCTGGAGGAGCGTATTCGGGGAACCCCAACCCCTAATCCCCTCGGCACCACTGACTCGGTGCAACTGCAGCACCGACGCGGTGCCCACGGCTTCTCCGAGCTTTGGCTTCTCCGTCTATACAAAGGGAAACGGTGACAGAATAATATTTAGCTGCTAGATAGAGGGGCTGCGAGGCCTAACTATGTAACAGCTGAAAAGTCTTCCATATGGCAACGTGCAAGAAATGAGGAGCAGCGCTCCTCTCCCTCTCCCTCCCCAGATTCTTGTGGCAGAGTGGGAACGAATCCGAGTTTTGCAGGATCCCACATCTATGTTCAGTCCTGCAGATCGTTTAGCGGAGAGCAGGGGAGTGAGAAACGTTTTTGAGCTCTGCTAACGGTTTACTCTGCAGACAAATTGCTGTGTGTGACTGGAAAAAAGGCCGCGCAGGGGTTCTCCGCGTTAGCCGTGCATCCCTTCGCACGGTGTCTGTGACTTCTTCTTACCTTTCCCGCTTTTTCTTCCCTTTTTTCATGTATTGTTTTAAAACACAATTGTGTGACAGCGTAATATATATATAAAGATATATATATGAAGTTCTGGTGCAAACAGATACAAGTTTTTTAAAACACTTCTTGGGGAGAATAGGTATCGTTACTAATGAAAATCCTTATATTACAGTGTGATTCTTTTTTTCCCTCGAGACTGAACATAAGATCAGGTCCTTGATTACCTTGTGCTTCAAAAACATTGATTTTGTAACGGCAGCTATTGCTAACGAACAACAATTGACCGAGAGCTTGTGGAAGCCTCTCGCTAGCACAGAACGAGCAGTAACTACAGCGCTGATCCCTCTAGGTCGTACTTCAACCGCAAAAGCGAAGATAATCCCTTATAATCTGACATTGCTTGTTTATTGTGCGGCGTGTACAGTGCTTGGCACTGTATGAAACATTAAAAATGTTACTTTGCTCATTTATCTTACCAAATCCTCCTCCAGTGGACTCTAAATTACAGTGCAACATCCGTAGTCTGCATGGAAATTTTCAAATGTAGGAACTTCTGCCTTGGGAACACAGAGAAAATCTCAGAAATCAACCTTAAACCCACTTTCCTGCCCATTTCCATAGTGAATCCCAAATCAAAGCCCGTGGGATGTTCTGACCCATGGTCTAGGCCAGCAGAATTCCTGATGTTGGGCTGGAATCCTCAATGCCACCTTACAGGCATCGTAGAGACTGGTTACGGTGCCAGAGCAGTGTGGAGAGGCCCTTGTAGTATCACCAGCCTCAGAGGTTCAAATATCATGAGTCAGCCTCCCATCCACAAAAGCCAGAAATCATGGCATTTTAAAAGTAGGAAAGATTGGGTTGGTTTTATTAGCCTTCGGGGTTTTGTGCCTCCAAAGTCCCGTTTCCCAGCTCTCCTCCACAGGTACTGGAGTTAGAAGGTTAGTCTTCAAAATACACAGTCTGAGATCATCCTGCAGTCAGTGACTACAGCAGCTCTGACATTCCAGAAAAGAAAGCCCGCCAAACACTCCCATGCTCAAGATAAAATGGTAAAAATGGGTAAAAAGAGTGCCTTCGTGCAAGGAAAAATCCTGGCCTGGGTGGTTTAACTTCCTCTCCTGGCTTTCCACGAGCCACGTAGACAAAAACAAACCTAGTGGCAAATGGATATTTTAGATAGTTTTGTTTAAAATAGATTACCTGAAAAGTATGTTTCTCCTCCTTTTCTGGGGTAAGAGAAGTTTGGTGGAAGGTGATAGATAAGCCAGAGACCACAGCGCCTCCTTGCCTGGCCTCGGTGCCCTGCCCAGCTCAGGGTGTCCAGGCCAGTTCCCGCTCAGTCCAATGGGATGTGCTCAACCCCATCCTGTGGTAAAATTGGCTTATCTGGAAAGCAAACATGGGATGCTGGTTTAGTTTTCCATGGCCAGTTTTGATCGAGGGTTTTATTGCATTATTAACCCCATGTGCTGTCTAGTAAATACAGCCTGTGTAGCACTGGAGCTAAAAGGAGAGGTCTGATGCTTTACGGATTAAGCTTGGCGGATGCTTGCAGAAACATCCCATGGTTTATTCTGGCAACCTCAGACCGACGACTCAGCCGTGCTCCTGCCTTCCAGCCTCAGTCACAGCACCCACTTGGGCCAGTTGGTTTGGGTTTGGTGGTGCAAGAACAGGAGCACGTGCGATTGCATCACCGAATCAGTCCCTGCCGAAAGGGCGATTTGTTTGAAACCTGCTCTGGATAGAGCAGATGTGCCCGTGTGACGTGTTGAACACGTACCAGACAAGCCGGTGGTGATTGGGATCATTGGGATTGCCACCGATAGGTGGTCAGTAGTATTAGACCCCGTTTGGCTGTTTTAAAGTCGCTTTTTAGAGACTGTGGCTTTTAGGATCTGATTTATTCATAGAGCATCTGTATAATGAGATATTTATACTGTGTTCAGTCTATGGTGCACATGTATCTGAACATGAACCTCTTCCTGGGGAGAGAGGAGAGAATATTAATGTACAAAACCAGCAGAAAATAAGTGTGACCTTTAGTTGCAAATAGTTAAAAAAGGAGATAATTATAAATTACATCATCTAGGGTTCAGCAGGATAATCTAACTCAGTTTGGGATCTTCCAAAACCAAGACTGAGCCATGTGCTGCCAAAAACGCGTCCCGTCTGTACAAATTAAACACGGCGAGACTTGTTCTTGCGTTTATCCAGCATCTGAACGAGTTTCCTGCTGCCCCCGGCATACTACCTTGCACAAGGATTTGAAGACCCCTTTATCTTAGCTCTGGCATCGCCTAAAATAAAGCTGGTTTTGGGGACCGGAGCTGGGCTTTGCTTCTCTTTGCTTCTCTTTGTTTGGCTTCAGTAGGAGAGAAGCTGGTCGGAAGAGGCTGGTGGGGCGCGAGGTGGGGTATGCATGTCTTTATGGGACCTCTGAGGGGACATCCTGGTCACTCAGCTGGGACAAAGTGCCGCTGCTGGGGAAAAATCTTCACATCCGGGCGTTCAGAGACACTTCTCCACCGGCGGCGGGTACGTTTTAACAACTCCGCTCAAGGATTTCTGTAAGAAGGATGAGATTATCCAAGTGACCCAGACGTAAGAGGAGTACTGGCTATTTTAGTCATCTGACTTGACGTTTTACCATTATCCATTCCAATTTGTGGCTGCAAGCTTGGCGGCTTCCCTTTCTTTTCTCCTCCTCTGAGGTCGTCGATTACAGTAGCCCTGGGAACGTGGCCGCCCTCTCTTCCAACATCCTTTTTCCATCCTTTTCTGGAAGGTTTCATTTCAGACAGGAGGTGTGTCAGTGGAGGAGCTGCTCCGTTGGAATGATGGGACACCATCACCCATTGAGCAAGGAGGGTGCTCAGCAGCTCACAGGATGAGGCCCTTCCCAAATTCTCTGTCTGGAAAAACCTTCTGGAAAAGCAGGGACCCCTTCCCTCCCTCTGGTCCTGCAGCAGGAGAGATGGTCTTCTGCGGGAGCTGCAGAACCCACCTTTCTGTCTTTCTTCTTGGGTTTCTCAAATGCTTCCTCACCCTTTTTCTGGAATTTTCCACTGGGATCTGGCAGAAGAGAAGCGAGGAGGGGGTGGAAACAAGTATATATACACCAAAGCATTGAAATTATACCGTAGAAGTCACAGCAGTGCTTATTTCTAGGCAGCCCCACCGGGTTTCTCTGCCCGTTGACCCCTTGGCCAAGCGCCTTGCCTGGGTGGTTGGTCTGGGCTGACCAGCGGTGCAAAGGGAGAACAGGACAGAAGGGCCGTAAAAGGAATTATTAACTTAGATAGTGCTAAAGTAACTGGATTCTGACCGTGGCCACCTCCCCTGGCACCTACACTTGCTGTGTCATGCTACGTAGATGATACGTTGACTTGAATTTGTCCCCACTTGGGTTAGGGGAATATATTTATTCCATAAGCACATGGATAGGTTACACCTGATCCACCTTGTTCTGTTAGCAGTGACCTAGAAGATGCTGAAAGAACGGCAGCTAACACAGAAAATGTTGAAATAATGCATTATCGGAGCATTTTATGCGTCTGTGAGGTTGTCCGTATTTTAAAGTCCCCTGCCCTTTGGTGACATTCCCTCTGGGTATGGCCTAACACCATTTGTGCCTAGTCAAAGGTTTAAATACTCATCCTTTACGTGGAAAGCAAGTACCTTCTGGGTAGCGGGGACAACGTGCGGGTTAGACAGGACCGCAGGGAAGCTGCTCCTCCTCACTGGAGGGGGGCCGGTGTGGTGCCCGGCAGAGGCACGGGGCGGTGGGACACGCCGTCCCCACGTCACTCTTCCCCGCCTGCTCTTCAGCATCTCCACGCCACCAACCTCTCGTTAAGACCACGGAGGTAATCGCAGCGTTGCTGGCACCACGCCGTGGCAAAGGCTGGAAGATGTCGGCGCTGGCTGACACCCACCGGCGGGTGGGTGTGGGGGGGGGGGGGCGGGGAGCTGCTCTGCAGCGCAGATGTAGGCACAGGGGTCTGTGGGGGGTCTCACACAGCTGCACCTGCAACACCCTCACACCGGCGTGTCCGGAGCTGAATCCCGGCGATACATCCTCACCTCTGTCGGTGCGGAGTCCTGCCGGGAAGCTTTGGCTCTCCGGCAGCTCCCGTTAGCGACAAAACCCAGCGCGCAGCAGCCGCTTTTGCCTGGTTCAGCAAAACCCCCCAACGCCGCTCATCGCGTCCAGATGCAAATCCGTTGAGCGCTGCTTTCGGAGGTGAAGACACCAACGGGGGTTTCATTTTTTAAACTCCCCCTCAGATTTCGAGCCGTTTGCTGTTTCAGTGGGCTCCCGTTAGCCTGCAGCCCTGTCCCCGGCCCTGCCAGCCGCACCCCCAAAAGCCAGGGGGTCCTGCCGAGCAGGGCTGCGTTGGGCAGGGGGGCTGCGGGAAGGGATGCGGAGGACGAGCAGAGCCTCGTCTCACGTCATCGTTTCAAAGCCTTACAGGCGGTCGGTGCCTCTCCGTCGCTATTCCTGGCTGTTAGAATCATAGGAATTTTATGTCACATACACATTTCTGTTCCTGAAAAAGAACGAAGGGAAAATATCCGGGACTATCGCAAGTTCCCGAGCAAGGCAGGAAAATACATTAAAGTTATCTCAGTGTACGTGTCGAGTGTAAATACGATACGGTCAAGTAATTAATTTTTATTGTCACGTGTTGAGAATTATGTTGCAGTTCTCCCTGCAAACCGCGTTAACCTGTCGAGTTATACACAATATGTGGACACCAGAAATCTCCCCGTTCAGGAGAAGAAAAGGGCCGGTACGGCGGGATCCAAATTAAGTTGGCCCGTTCCCCGCTCCCGAGGTTGCAAACCGCGATCGTCCGCGGTCATTTTCGTCACCCAGCGGTCACGATTCGGGGACTGCTTTGCGGAGCCGCCCGTCTCTCTCCGTTGCCGTGATCTGTAGACACCGACACCTGAAATACGGAGATTGAGCTAAAAAGATAATTCGGGATAAAGCTCGCTCTGCCGGAATTAGGGGATTGTTTCCGTGGCAGGAAAACGATGACGTTAAATGATTTAAAGGTCCATCCAATCTGATTTTGTAGTAAAATTTGTACTAAGACCTAATGCTAGTTGCATAACTTTGTGTGGAGCTGTGTAACGATGGCTTTTGAGAGAGAAAATACCGTATTTTGTGGGTTTTTAAGAGAGAAAATACTGTATTTTGCGGGTTTTAAGAGAGAAAATACCGTATTTTGCCCTTTTTAAGAGAGAAAATACTGTGGGTTTTGGCTTTTGAGAGAGAAAATGCCGTATTTTGCGGCTCTTGAGGGTGAAAACACTGTATTTTGCAGCTTTTAACAGAGAAAGTACTGTGTTTTGCCATTTGCAAAGGCAAAAGGGACAAACAGGCTTTATTTCTAGGTGTGCATTAAAAACACCAGGAGGTTTCTTTTTAATAATCCTTTTTTTTTTTTTTTAATAATCAAACCGCTCCGTTATTTCTTTCACCTCGGGACCATTAATATCTGTGGGAAGTTGGTCTTAGGTAGGAGATTTACTGGCGTGGTAAATGTTCTGCCCATCTGCGACAAGCCCCGGGCTCCGGGAACGCTTTCTCTCCCTTTCCGCCGCATCGTTTTGTCGCCCGTTGACCTGTAGTAGTTGGGATTTTTGGCCTTACGTATTTCTATACGCCGAGGGTGGTTTAAAGGTTACAAATGTGAGCTTGTCAGCTTGACAACTAACTGTTCTAATGAGGAAAAAATCCTCAAAGCATGAAATTTGAATGAAATGTGTGATTATAATTCAAGTACTGTTTACCCAAACCTCCGGGGACCCGCCGAATAAATGCAGAACAAGTGAGTTAGATAAACCTCTGCTCGGTTTTTCCTCCTGGTTTCCCCGCTCCCGCCCCCGCCTCCCTCTCTCCCATTCCCAACCGAGCTTGCAGACCCCATGGATCCGGGCTGCGGTGTGGGAGCCAACTTCGCCGAGCCGGGAGCGCGGGGTGGGCGCGGGCAGCGCCGGGGAGCGCGGCGGGAGGTGCGGCGCGTTGCTGCGGCTGGGCCCGCAGACGGGCTGTGCATGCTCGGGTGCCGTTCGCCTCGGCATATGCAAATGGTTTAGTTGCATTTGGGATCAATTCCCAGGGGCCCTCCTTTCCTGTGATGCTCGCAGTTTGGCAAGCCCTGATGTTGGGGGGGGGGGGGGGGTTGGGGGGGGCTGTATCCCCCCTTTTACCCCCTCGATCAAGCTTCTCCCCCTCCTCATCCCTCCGTTTACCTCTCAATTGATACTCCCCTTTCCTTATCCTCCCAAAGAATCCTCCTCCCCTTTTTCCCCCCAATCCATCCCCCTTACCCCTCGTTTTACCCCTATCCACCCCCTCCTTAACTGCCTTTTTACCCCAATCCATCCTTTCCCCCCCCTTATCTCCCTTTTTACCCCCCCAATTCATCCTCCCCTCTCCTTATCCCCCTTTTTACCCCTCCAATCGATTCTCCTCCCCCTTATCCCCCTCTTTTACCTCCCCAATCGATCACTCTCCCCCCCTTATCCCCCCTTAATCCACACATCCTCCCCTTATCCCCCCGCCGCTGGCCGGGCACAGTCCACTTTGGGGGGTGTGGGGATGTGCGCGTGATGTTTTCCAGCGGGATGGGACCGAGATATTTATTACTTAAAATCTACCGAAAACAAACAAACAAACAAACAAACGAAAAAAAAAGCCGGGGGAAAGGGTGCGCGGGGCTGCGCGGGGCGCGGCAGCTGCGCACAATGCTGGGAGCGCGCCAGCAGCACGGACAGATGGCGGAGTTATTAGATGCGCCTCGGCCGAGCCCCTTCCTGCCACTCGCTTTTTAATCAAATTAAACCCCCCCCAACAAAAAAAAAAAAAAAAGAAAAAAGAGAATTAAACAAAATAAAAGCGCAGAAGGAGGGAGGGGGGAGGCAATTAAGCGCATTTGTATTCCGCTCGTTAACGGGCCCGACTCCGCGGAGCAGCGCGCCGGGCGGTCCGCGGGCGCGCAGAGGTGCGCGTAGGATTGAAGGGAGAAGGGAAGTGAGGGCGGGGGGTGGGGGGGGGGGTGGGGGGTGCGGCGCGCAGCCTCCGCCCCCGCGCGGCGAAATGGTCTCGCCCTGCTTTGCATATTGAGTGCGCCTGGCCCGGCCATATGGGAAGATGGGAGTGGAGGAATTGTTGTGAAAAAGGGGGGGGTGGGGGGGGGAAGAGGCGAGTTGGAAATAAAAAGTTGGGAGAGCGGGAGCGGAGGGGGACGGCGGGACCATGTACTGCGCATACACGATCCCCGGCATGGGCGGCAACTCTTTGATGTACTACTATAATGGGAAAGCGGTAAGCTGGCGCGGTAATTAAAGGTGTAATTGGGCTCAGGGCGTTGGGGTTTTTTTGTTTTTTATGGCGGCGGGGACGAGCAGCCTCCGCGCTGCTCCGCTGCTCCCCGCGGTGAGACGAGTGGGCGGCCGCGGGGGGTGTGTGTGGGGGGGGGGGGGGCAGCTGGGTTTGAGGGGCTTTCGCGCTTTTTTTATTTGCGGGGTGAGGGGGTTTCTCTACCCTTCAAAGTCTGAAAAGTTTGGGGGTTGAGGCAAAAGAGCGCAAAGTTAAATAACAAACGCGCGGGGAGGGGGGGGAAGTTGCGCGGCCGCGGAGGGAGAGGGTGCGCGGAGCAGCCCGCTGGAGCCCTGCTCCGAAAGTCCTCGGAAAATGAGGCGGGGGGGGTGGGGGAAGCCGCATTGTGGGGACTTTGACTTGGGTCCTTCCCCCCCCCCCCCTCCAAGTCCCCCCCTCCAACAGAAACGCTTTATTTAAGGCAAAAAAAAAAAAAGTGTCTGGTATTTTGCGCATAACCCCAGCAGAAGGTTTATACTTGCCATCTGGAGGTTTATTTCTTTTTTTTTTTTTTTCCCTCTCTCTGGCTGGGTCTTGAGGAAAGAAAAAAAAACTATTTCAGTATATTTTAAAATATTTGGAAGGGAGGGGGAAGGGCGAGGTAAGAAACTGCTGCTCGGAGGGCGAGGAAAATGAAATTTGGAACTCCCGAGGAAAGGGGGGGGTGAAGGCATCGCCAGCGGCTCCGGTTTGGTGTTCTTTCAACTTTCTTCCCTTTCATCTGATCCCAATCAGGGAGACATAGTTAGGCCAGAAAGAAACCGTCGGGGAGTTTTAACCCGGGTTCAGATGGAATGGGACGGAGCAAAATTAATTATCCTACCCGGAGCGCGTCCGCCTGCGTAGGCATGTGTGCCCTGGGCTTAGCGGAGAGCCAGCCCGTGCGGAGAGCCGCTCTTCTCGGTGAACATCTGTTTGAATAGCTGACGCTGATTTTTTTTTTTATTTCCCCCTTTTTTAAAAAAACAACCTGCGTGCTGGGGAGAGTTGCGGGCCTCGGCTTTTGTTTTGAAGAGTTTGGCAATAACGCGGGACGCCGGGTTGGTGGGGAGAGACCCAGTGAGTTCGCACAGGAAAAAACACCCCAGCGTTGAAATCCTAACAAAAAAAAAAAACAACTCCAAAGCCAGAAAATAAGGACTTGTAAATTTATTCCAGATCTTTTTTTTTTTTTAAATGTTTTCCTTCGTTTTTGGCTTTTTCACTTAGCTATTCCCTCTCCGGCGCTGTTAGAGCTACATCCAAAGCCAGCCTGGCGTTCCCGCGCGTGGCAGGGCCAGCCGGCCTTCGTACCTCTAAAAGAAAAACTTCCTAAACCCCGCTGTTCGTCCTCAGTCAGGAATAAAACGCCAGCGACGGCTGCCCGTGAGCGGGGAGCGGCAGCGCGCGGCGCTTGCACGGCAAATAATTTTCAGCACTTAAACCAACTTCATTATTCTTTGGATTTTTCTCGCGGGGAGGGGGGGTGGGATGGAGAGCTCCCTAAGCGATGCGTGGGAGCTGGGCTCTTCCTTTTGTTTTGGGTTTTTGGTGTCTGTGTCCCCCCTCCCCTTCTTCTATTTGAGTTCTGGGGTTTTTTGGTGTGTTTCTGGGTTTTAAAATAGGAAGCAAAACACCCGGCCCTGCCCCACGAGCGGCCCCACGGTCCGTGTCACCGAGGCTGCGACCGTAACGTCGCCCTGTCGTGCCAGCTGCCTGTCGTACTTCCATAAAACTGCAGAACGTGACATCATAGGGATCATAAAAACCCACTCGGCTGCCAGGCCTGGGGTTTTTTCCCTGTTCTTTGTGTTTTTCACAAGGTGGGACTCGTTAAAAAAAAAATAACCCAGGTTTGCGCTGTGGCGGGAGGTGTATTTATAGGCGCCGGTGGAAGGTGGTCGTGGAAAGCCAGCCTGGCCTCGGCACAGAGAGGGCGGCGAGGGTCCCTGTGCTGCCGGGGGGGTGAGACAGCAGCCCTGGCCACTGCCCGCTCCCCGCCCGTGACCCGGGGATGAAAAACGTCGGCCGCAGCCAGGGAGTTGGGGGAAACGGGGAGATGAGGCCAGCACCGCCGCCGCTGGGGAGGGGGAGCAAGTCTTCCTGCGTCCACTTGACCAAGAGATTTTTGTGGTTTCCAGAGCCGGCATTGTTCTGGCTCCGGTTCCGCATTGTGCGGCTCTTGACGCGGTGCCAAGGCATCGTGCGGAGATTGGGGATGCCATGCATTAATTGCTCGCGACGCCTCGTCGGAAGGACCCGCCGCTCGCCGGGCTGTGCAGCTCTCGCTCGGGTCTTGGAGCAGAGCAGGGGTTGCTGTCTCGCACGAGTTTTCTTCTGCAGGAGTTCTCAATTCCTCCCCCTTTTTTTTTTTTTTTATCTTCCCCCCCCCTTTTTTTTCCCAGTGACAAGTCAATTACTTGTTTAAATCCAGTTTGAACTCTCTGAACTGCGAGCAGGCGGCGGAAGCAGGTCTTCCCTGGGAATAAACAAAAGAATAATAAAAAAAAAAAAAAAGGCAAAATCATTCCAAAAGCTGCCTCTCCGACCCGAAGTTCTGTGGGAAGAGGGTACAGGACTCACAAAAACGGCCGGGAAAAAAAAATGCAACTGCCATAAATGTGACATTTGCAGAACGCGCTTTCTGCAACTTGCCTTTTTTATGTTTTTACCCCGCGCTCGCGGGGCGTTTCGGGAGGGCTTAATCTCTGGGGGAGCGCTTTCTGCCTTTTGACTACGTACCGATGGTCATCGGTAAGGAATCTTCTCCTTCACGTCCCGTGGGACGGAGGGTGGTTGGTTTACAAAAATCTTCTAGAACCGTAGCAAAACTGCCAGGGTCGAATAATAAAAGCGTAAGGATAAGCTGGTGCTTGGTGATCACGCTGGGGGTATAACATATAAACGTTGGGCTCTTGCACTTTTTGTTTCCCCCTTCTAAAATATTAATTAAAAAGAAAAGGCATTTTAGCGAAGGAATTTAAACGGTGCGCTATTATCTGTGATTAACTAGAGGAACACGTTGATTACGTCGGAAGCAGCGAAACAAGGAGCCATTTGGTCGCTTCTGCTCGCCCGCGATGGCTCGGGTAGTTTGAGGTACAGGGGGACGGACGCGGGATTAGTCAAAATTCGGTTTCTTCGGAGCTGCTTATTTTCAATTGCCGCTCGCTGGGATTTTAATAAAGGGTTATTTGGTCAGAGATGATATATTTTTAAGTGCGTGGAAGTGTAAAGGAGAAATTACTGCAAATGCAAACCGAAAGTGGTAAAATTTTCTTTTAATGGTATCTTAAGATCCCGTCATCAGCTCCCACCGTGCGCATGTGTTAAATCATATAGGGAAACCTATAATTATTGTAATTGCTCTTTTTGCTTTATCCTAACAAGCTTCCAGCCATCTCTCAAACTAGTTGTTTTGAAATAGTTATTTGTCAAGTCATCAAATCACAAAAAGTAAACGCTAATGAGTTTTTCCTGTTTACATTCTGTCTGCTTTTCTTATTATAAAGCTTTTCAACTCCATAAAGTTCCTAGATGAAGATGAATGCTCCGTGCTATCGTTCCTGCTAATAGGCTAGGCCAAAGAGTGTAATAACTCCATGTACCACGCTTAATAATGACAAGTGAGGAGTTGTGAATGGCACGAGGCTGGCGTCGCTCTGGGAACAGCACAGAGAAAGTTGTTTTTTGAGCACGAGGAGGAGGAGGAAATCCCGAAATCGAAACGAGAGCCCCTTGTTCTTGCCCCCTTTTTTTTGGCTGAACCGGCAGGATTTCAGCGGGATGTTTACGGCTGCCTCTTTGTTTGAAGAAATGTCAGGGGTTTCGGTTGTTGGGGAGTATTGGGAGTACTGACACACAGATCATAAAAATAATATTTATTAGCCAAAGTTACAAGACGCTTTCGACTGTTTCCGAAGCGCAGGGATGGATTTTGTGCTGGGGTAAAAACTAAATTTACAGCTCCTTCCTCAGACTGCATCCACGCAGGGGTAGCCCAGGCTACGTGATTTCAAATCCATGTGTGGACGTATGGCCAGAGAACTGCTTATTCTTTTTGGGGTGGTGAGCAGAAAGCCAAAACCTCTAGGGCTTTTCCCATAGTTGAGGGGTTTAGGGAAGGGCTGTGTGTTTGTATGGAAAATTAATAGAAGCTTGTAGGCTCCTCACTGATACCAATAAAACAAAATTTTGGGGATTATGACTATATATTTTAGCATATAAAATATATAAATTTTACATATAAAATGTAACAATGTATATTATGTATATAGTCATAATTTACAAATTTTTGGTTTGTATAACTTTGGTTTACTTACACATAATTGCAAGCTCAAGCTTATTTGTAACTACACGTAGGTAATACATAGTAACATGTATATATACCGCGTTTTGATACCGTGCTTTGTGTTTTACCTGCTGGAGGAAGGGAAGGGAGAAGGAATTTCTTCTGGACCTCTGAGTTTGCAGCAATAACCGTAGCGCTGGTTTTAAGGCTCAGGATACCTTCCGATTCAATTAAAATTTACCCTTGGCAGGTCTGATCGCTTTCTTCCTGCTGTACGTGAGGGAAATAGAAGTGGCCTTCGTGTTTGCAAGGCTGGGTTTCGCTGAAATACTTGAGGCATTATTAAAGCCTAGTGCCTTTGCAGGACGCTACGTTGGGTCTTAGTTTAAAACATGCTTTGCATATGCTGATCAGAAGTGAACTTCGCCTCTTTGTGCCACTTCGGAAATTACTACGGTGAGGTTTTTCCCTCGGAAATAAATTATAAATAGCGTTTTATTTGGTTAGGGATTGATGGTAGACATGGAAAATGATGTTAGGGTGTTGACGTTTGATAATAGTGTATATTATGAGCTGCTTTTTTGTGGGCAGGGCCGGGGGTGGGGGGGTGGGGGTTTTTAACAAAAGATCTGATGGCTGGTGCAGTCTTTAAATACCTTTCCAATTGATCTACAGGAAATTGTGCAGAAGAATTGTTTGTTTCCTGTTTCGGTATAAATCTGGTTTGCATTACACTTGCTTTACTGTAAAATTGCCGTGGCACTTGGGAGACGTGGGATGTGCCTCTCTTGCACGGGGAATTTATTTTGAAAAGTGAATATTTTAGCCCGTGTTGGTCAGTTTCTTACTGATTTTAACGACACTGTGTTGCTAGTGGGACTCTTTATTGTTATTATTGTTATTGTGTGGTTTTTTTTAAGCACCCCTTGAAGTTTTTCAGCCTGGTTGGGTGGCGGGAAAGGGGACTGTAGAGTGGTGCCTGCAGCGTGCTGGGGAAGGTACCGCACCGTCCGTCACCCTCTTATCGAAATGCTCCGGGCACAAAATACCTGTGCAGGACTGCCCTTCCTTTCTATCGCTTTCCCTTTATTCTGATTGAGAAAACAAAAAGGGGAAGTTGGTTTTTTTTAAAGATGATGTGGTGAAAAGCCGCGTGCTCGTCCCTCGGGCTGCACTTTGCAGCGCTGCTGGGCTGAGGTTTGGGTTTGCTGCCCAGCTCTCAGCCTTCCTTCTCAGACATGCACACCTGCGAGTGCGCCTTTTAGCTGGTTTTTAGCTTTACTTTCTTCAGACAGACTGCTAAAATTGGCCTTTCAGAATTCCAGCGCCACATACGTGTATTTTAATACGCCACTGCCAACGCTCAGTAATAAAAATCACAGTGTGCTTCTGGTGAAAATGCTCCCATGTGCAGCGAGAAGCTGGTTTTAACCGGTGCGTACCTGGTGTTTTCATACCAAAAGTGTTTGTATTTATTAGTGTTGGTTAATCAAAAGATCTGCTGACAGGGATAGCTGAGGTCGTTACGTCGCAACTGCTTTCTCCCTCTTTCCTGTTCCTTTTTACCGTGGAGAAATTCTCAGGCTCATTAGAAAGTTTTCCTAAGTCTCTCCAGGTTTGGTGGGATGAGTGCATGCTCAGACCTCAGCAGGTACTGCCAAATATTTGGCATCCAGCTTTGCTCTGGCACAGCCAGTCAGTGCCAGGGACTTGTAAAGTCCCAGTTGGCTACAGGAGGAGCAGAATCAGACCTTTACTCTGGAGGGATTCATCCTTCTGCTGCGGGCTGTCTGGTTTCCTAAGGCACAGCTTCAGCCCTGCATCCTCTCGGCTCTGGGTTTTTTTTTTTTTCCCCAAGCAGATGAAAAATGGGAAATACCAGCATGCAGAGCACAAACCTTCCATCTCCAGTTTAAACTTGCATCTCTACTAATAGACTGCGATTTGTTGCGTGCAATTTGGGACCTGAATTCTTTCCCCGTGAGGACTCGAGTTTGGTGTGTAAAATTAATAATACTTTAAAAATACATTAAAAAAACCCTTCCTAAGGTGAAACCTCATACACCTGCAGAGGTTTATTGGGCGTCTGCGTGCGGGGGGGGGGGGAACCGGTGTGAGAACTCGTATGTGCAAGATCAAATTGGTCCTTGAGCCGGGTTTGTCAGGGGGTGCAGGATCCCCGGACCGGGAGGAGCTCAGCCGGGTGTTGCCATGCTTCCAGGGTGCCAGCACCCAGCAACCCTCTCCCATCGCTCTCCGGGGACCCTCCGAGTCGCATCCCCAGTGCGGGGGCCGCAGTGCCGGTAATTGGAGGGGCCGCGCGGGGAAGGTCGCGCTGCAGCTGCTGCCATTGTAGCCGAGCCAGGAATGAAAAGGGGGACGGGAACAATCCCGGCTAACATTTGACTTGGCTTTTTCACCTCCGTAGACGGCGAGGGTGAGAATTGCAGAGCAGCCGTCGGCCCTGACAAAGGGGACGTCCGCGGAGCGAATAGCGCTGCTTTAAAAATAGCTCTTTGCTCACCAATTTCGTAACTGCAGTTAGAAGAGTTTATCCAGCGTCTGGTGAATCACTGTTATTAAATTCCGTTATTAGCCCTATACGTTGGATTTCTCTTTTTTTGGGCCCTGAAATCCATGAGAGCAGCAGCCAGAGCTCCTGGAAAGACACTGCACAAATAACTCATCCCTCGAGGATGACCTCCTGGAAAAGGTCCTGTGCACCGTATCTACCAACACCCCCACCCCTGTTTTGTTTTTTTAGGAATAATGCTAAATTATTCAATGGCTTTCCAATGAATAAAACAAACCAAATTGATGTAACATGCATATTTAAACCCATCCAGTTAAGTACTGACGTGATTATTTTAATCAAATGTATTACTTAAAAAATTAAAAAGGATTTAAGTTCTGCGCCCCATTATTTTATTGACTTTTAAACAGAGATTGCCGAAACGTTTACGTTGCTCACGGCGTTACGAAGCTAAACCGACACATCGAGTTGGGGGTGGGAGTGGATTGCCCAGCGTATTATTCCTGCTGCACCTGCTACTGCAGATGAGTTCACCGCCGATGCTTCCTCGGGCTCCCTTTGTGAGCGACGGAAGGGACGGACGGCACCGCGGGCGTGTTGGAAGCGGAGCTTTGCTCCTCGCAGCGCAGGCTTTCGGAAAGGTTAGAAAAAAAAAAACACCTCAAATACGCAAATACAGAGAGAGGTAGAGCTCAGCTACCTGCTGCGTGGGGGCCCTGTGAGCAAATTTACGCCCAGAGAAAGGGGTTTGTGTGTGGATCCGGGGCTGGATGCACACACACGTGTGTTTTCCGGGGGGTGGTGTTCTGGTCTCATGGCTCTAGGTGAGAATCCCAGCTAGCTAAGGCTAAAACTGCCTAATACCCTTGCTGTCAAGTGTGACTTCTCCAAAATTTAAAGCACACTGCCGTGTTCTCCCCCTGCTCCCCACCCTTGAGCCTGCCTGCATCCCACCAGGCTCTAGCACCCTGTTCCAAGCAGATCCCAGGGGCACCCGCTGTGCCGGGGAGCCCATCGCTGGCCACGGGCCTTCCCACGCCCGGGCTGTGCTGCCCCCCAGCCCTCACGGCTTTCTGCTTTTCTGTATTTTAGCTAAATATTGGTAATCTCTGCTTTTTACAGTTCCTTAATTTGATCCTTGGGAATGAAAATAAGGAAGTATTCCAGCTCAGCTGCTCTTCAGTGTTTCTCTGCCCCTGTGTAAAACGGGGAAAGAAGGAGTCGAAGAAGGAATGATTGGGCTATCGGTGTCTCTTAAGTGGTGGTTGTTTGAGATGCTTAGACACTACGGAATGATTTGATATTCCTACGATTCCTGAACACCTGATCTGCCTTGAATCTCTCTTTCATCCCCTCTATCTTTGCAGCAACATGCTTGTCTAAATCTATCCTCAAGCTTGCCGTGGCTGTTAGACTCTGGATTTTTCCCAATTAACACTATTTCCAGAAGGAAAGAATATTCTTTGGCTGTGGCGAAGGGGAAAGAGGTGGGGATTTAACCAGAAAACCAAATTTCCTGCTGTTTTAAACCTCGCCTGTGCCTACTGAGGAAGGTAGATGCCTCGTATCTGCGATGGGCACAGTTCAGCGCTGATGTCCAGGTGCTCGTCCTACAGGAAATTTGGCCGGCAGAGGGAGGGATACGTATAGATCAGCCACCTTCCCTGCCCTTGGGTTCACACCACGTCCTTGAGCATGACTTTTGGGAGTGGGGGCAGCCGCTGGGATGCAGAACTGACTTTCCTATGAACACCTGCAAAAGACAGGGGGTAGCACCGGAAACTTCAGGATGGGAATCCTGCTTCCCAGCAGTCGCGTGATGAAACACAACAGGGTCAGGAGCCCACGCGCGGTCCCGGGACCCCTCGTGGAGGGTGCGGGGAGGTGCCTGGGACTGTGGGGGCTGGGAGCCCCCGCCTCGGTAGGTGCTCCCAGGTTTACTTGCTAAACCTAATATCCCTCTTTCTTTCCCACCCATCGAGACTTTGGACTCATAAATAAACCCCATCTCCGGGCTACGACTTGCTGGTTGCTATTTTTACCAGGAAAACAACAACAACAAATGGTGTGGATGGTGGGTGGGTGTTTTGGGGTTTTTTTTGGGTTTTTTTTTGTTCGACTTCCTAAATTAGTATTTTACAAACTGTTCACCGTTTCGGAAGTTAAACACATGTTGCTGTTGGAGGTTGCTTTGGTGCGAAGCTACTTTGGGCAGCGTTGGGATGGAAGGTGACTGCTCCCAGTTCAGCCCCAGGTCCTGGTGGCTGATAACCACTATGTCAGTGTGATTTTTTTTTTGGTGGGGGTTTTCCTCCTTTTTTGTTTTTTTTTTTTTCTCCTCCTTTTTTTTCTCCCCAGCCTGCCCTTTTTCACACCAGCGAGGGGGGTCTTCTCTGATGAGGAAGGTGATGGAGGTGACCACTGTTCAGCATCTCCCTGGAGAATTCGTATTCAGCACGGTCTGAGGAACCACAGGATAATGGCCTGTTCGAGAATAAATAAATACCACGCTTACACCCCCACCGCACTCCCGGGGAGCCCCGTCTCCTCTGGTTACCGAACATGCCAGCGCCGTGCCAGCGCACATCTGTCTGGTGAAGAAGGGATGTTGGCTCTGCCAAAGCCAAGAGAGGGCACCTTGTCGGGGAAAATAAAATTACACATGTATAGACAGCTCTGGTGCTGATCACTTCTGGCAGAAGCCTGGTTCTGATAATCCCCCTCTCCCCCGACCCCCCCCTCCCTCGCTGCCTGAACCACACACGCAGATCTGTGGAAGTTGGGATACAGAATGAGTTCTGCTGCTCCGGTTGCACGCAGAGATCTGCCGCGATTTTGAGGTTGCAGTTGTAGAGCTTCAAAAGATCTCGACTGAGGTCTTTAATTTGGGGTGCTATTAACTCACAGGATGGCAATTTGCTTTCAGTGTCTTATTTATAGCCTTAACTATTTTTCATGGCAACTTTTACTGTGCTGGGGGGTGTGTGTGTGTGTGTGTGGAAATAGGGAAGAAAGATGCAATAAATAAAATCACCATCCTTTCTGTGTCCTGTAACACTGTATTTGATCTGAGGGGAAGTCACAGCAGTTCTAGTTTCGTGGGACAACCTCCAGTCCGGGGGGGATAGCGCCTGCTGTCCAGGTCACCCCGTGCAATTTTATAAGATACTGGGTCTTTCTGTCAGGCTGACATTTGCACAAAAAAGGGGGTTTCTTTATTTTTGTTTGGTTTTGTCTCCAGTAAGACACAGTCCAGATTCCCATAAGCATGTACACGCATGCAGTGGCTTCATTGGAAATATTCACGTGGTTAAATCTGTGCATACCGAAACTCCCAGCTGGAGGAGATCACGGGACTCTTCCTTGCGAAAAAAACCAAAGGGAACTGTAAATCCAGACTTCTGTGTCTGTGTTGCTGTGTTTGAGGTTACCAGCACGCAGGTAGGAGCCCGTGCAGGTCGGAAGTTTGGATGTTTCTACCTTTGGGTGCTTACTTCGATCGGCTGGAAGGTTTAATGGTTCGGTTCCAGCGTTAACCATTTGAGAAATGCTGGCCATAGAAGAGTCCTCGATGGAGGGAGAAGAATGGCAGGAGTCGTTACAGGGGCTACCTGTGCTGGAGTGGCTTTTGCTTCAGTGGGAATTTAACCCTTTCATTCTGTAGCAAGGATCAGCTCAGTTTTTATCCATGACCATCCATGGGACAAATTCTGGAGTTACTGTTCTTCTTTCTGACAGCTCTGAGAAACGGACCGTAGCGTCGTTCAGCTTTATTTTTCACATGGAGCACACACGGTTGTACCCCTGCAACAACTGCAGACCCCAGGCTTCACCCACTCGTGGGGTTTAGGCGTAGCGAAGCTTTAAAGATTTATTCCAGTGCTGAGCCACGACCGAGAGACGCTTCCGCCTGATGACGCCCGTTTGCTAATAGGCAGGGAGTGATTGGTTTTCTGAGCAACTCCTTTCCACTGGTGGTAGAGACACATTTAAGATTTGCTGTGTCAGAGTCCAAAGTCTGGTTCATAACCGTATTTACTTTGAGATGGTGATTCCTGCAGCTAATGGCTGCTTTATCCAAGCAGGAATACCTTTGGCTTGGCCTGCGGCTCGCAACCAAGGAACTAATCTTTCAGTGCTCCTGGCACCCATGTATTCAACTGCCTCTTGTAATTTTTAGTTAGGATTGTCGTATTTCCATAAAACGGGTTCATATTTATTTAAAATTGCATTTTATACCTATCTTCCTCCTCAGTTCCAGTGAGCGTGGAGCCTTTTCAGCCACTCTTCTTAGTGAGACTGGGCATCGGGAGATAACGGCGTCGCAAACTGGCAGATGCTTTATCCCGAAGCTCGTGATGGTGTGCACAAACCATCTTTTTAATTTTTTTTTTTTTCCTCCTCGCAATAATTATGGCGTTAAGAGGCATTTGTGTTGTGTGCTCTCTTTTCAGCTTGCACCATGTTTGGTTCCTGTTATGCAAATACCGCTTTAAACTTAGAAATGCCAATTTGCATTAATATTTTGGTTTCATATAGCTAGCTCTATTGCGTTGCAAAAAAAAAAAAAAAAACCCAAACCCCAAACAAGTGCATTTTAATGAGCGTTTGGCAGAATGTTAAAAAAAGATATGGTACTCATTAAATTCTATTCTATGGAATGCAGTAGTTTGTTGCCAAAAATCATTAGGATAAAATAGAATGCGAGTTAAGGCCACGAGTAGAGCCCTCATCAAAGAGCGCTGCCACGCCACGGAGCTGCAAAGCCACGGCGTCGTTTTCGGCACCGCGCAAGCTTCTCTCCTGAACCGCCCAACGGCGACGCCGTGAACCTCCAGCGTTCCTTAAAACCACCTTGCTTGTCCCCCGGTGTTGCCGTGTCCGACCTTCCCGCTCTAAGCAAGCTCCTGTTGGCGTCAGGGTGGTTCCTTTGATTTCTCTGATCCTGCAGACTTTTAAAAGACACAGACACTAAATTGAAGACCGGTATTTCATCCCCTAGCGCTTCAGAGCCTGGGTTTGCAGCCGATTCTTCTTTAACTGTCCTTTGGCACCCTTGAACGCGACGTGTGCGTGACCGAGGCCGTGGTCCTGGTGAGGAGGGGCCGCGGCATCCCTGCTGTCACCGGAACCGCTTGGGAGAGGTCACGGGGGACCTTACTTCTAGAGTTTTCTGTCGTTTGTCAAAAATCGAGCACGTCTGCGTGCCTGCAGATGTACCCGCGTCCATGTGTCGCAGCTCTCCTGCACGCGCCGAGAGCTCACCGCCTTTTCTGTCCCCTGGTCGCATCCTCCTCTCTGCAGGAAAATGCCTCTGCCCGGGAGACAGCTTCAACCCCGCGGGAGAAGGAATGCGAGCTGGGAAAGCTCGCTCGCCCTCCTCCGACGCTGCTTTTTCTCGAAAAAATATATTTTTGTGGCGTATTAATACTGGAAATGTTTCCAAGGCTGATACTTGAGAAGCTGCTTTTCTGTGAGCTGGCTGAAGGAGGGCAAGGACAGGATTAAATGAATTCTTTTCTTCGTTACTCAGAAGTGATAGAGACTTTTCTTTGACTAATGTAGCTTAATTAGTGGTCAATTAAAACGGAACATTGTTGAATTGAAGTTCTTTGATCAAAATCCTTGGCATGGTCTCCCTTTCTTTAACTAGCCACCATCTTGAATTCATTTGGAATCAGTAGTGTAAACAAGTTTAAAACTGGTTCTTTTATAAGAAGTCAGCAGGCTTGTATAGCTGTGGTTTCTTTCTTTTCCTTTTTTTTTTTTAACTTCTGTAGGCGGCAATTCAAAGCAGCGTTAAATGAAAACAGTGCTACACCCTAAAAAGTGCATTTAAAAAAAAACTCAAAAATTGCATTAATTAATCAGGATTCAGTGATTCGGCCGTGTTCCGTTTCTTGTCATAATCTGTATTCTCTCTCCGATGAATAATTCCATTATTATCTGAGCTAGATCTTGTTTCATAATTGGCCGGCGGTTGTTCAGAGCGCGTTCGGGGACTCGGCGGTCGACGCGCAAGCGAAAACAAAATTGGCAGAGAGAGGGAACGCGGTTTAAAGCCCGTACAGGGCCTTAGGTTTAATTAGAGCAGCTTTAACTTCTGGGGGTGTTCGAGAGCAGGAACTTCAGAAAAGACTTGATGCATCCCTGGTAGATTTTACCAGGGGGCTTAATTTTAAAAATAACCCCTCGGAAGGTTTGTGGTAGGTTAATATTAGGCTCAAAATGACACACGCGGTTCAGATGATGGTCACTGTGTGTCCGCTCCAAATAATTTGGGTTACGTTTTCCTTCTTTACCTAATAGGTCAGTCATTGCAGCAGTGAGCTGGAAAGGCAAAAATGCCCAAGCATTGCTAAGAGCTTTGTGAACAGCCCTTGCTGAATGCCCAGCCTTGGTAAACGAGCTAGAACACGGTGCTGCCAGCAAATAAAGTACACTTAAAAGCAGTGTTGAGGTCTTGATCAGCAGAGTTTTCTTTGTAATATGGATGAAGCAGGCTGAGATTTTCAGAATGTATGTGTTTATCACTAGCGTTCCTTTAAATGAAGTTATTGAAGCTACAGTATTCGTATTTTTTTGTAGTGTTAAGAGTATTTAGCAGCTAAACTCTGAAAGAAAACTATGGTTTACTCTGAAGCAAAACTATAGTTTACTCTGACAGAAAACTATGTTTTAGGACTGGTTTTTTGGGGAGGTTGGGTGTTTTTCAAGTGTTGGGCAGGGTTTCCTATCTATGTCCTTGGTGTTTCCCTCCACGCACTCTCAGGCCACCCCAGACTGTCCAGGTCAACGGGAGCCCCTGGGTTTGAATGGCAGCCCCAAGTTTGGATGCGTTTGAGTATGTGACGCTATTCCCGCCCTTAAGACTCGCTTCTCAGGGCTGTGCCCGGGCTGTTTTGTGTGCCTAATTTGTGTGCACGATGACGGCGATTTGCACAGCCTGGCCGCGTACAAAGGCTCGCGGCGGAGTCGCGGGCGCGAGCGCTTCATTTACATGCAGTCATGGTAATGGGGAAAACACAACTCGGAGCGTGTTTGAAAAACCAGACCCCGAGAGTACCCTTCATTCAAAGTGCTTTTTAAACACTGGCGAACTCAACTTCTCAGCTACAGCTGTGTGCCGCTCCGGCGGTGAACCGGCGGAGCTTTAAAGCACTATTTCTCTTTTTCCTTTCCGATTTGAATCCGCCCGTCTTCGCGTGACAGAGTTGGAGTCAAACTTCAGCCGAGCCCAAAGCCGCGCGTCAGTCTTGTGGATTTCCCACGTTCGCTTTCAAACCCCGCAGCCTCGCGCAGTCCCGATACTCTGGATGTTAATCGGCTTTGCTCAAAGCCTCTCCCCGTCCCCAGCACGCTCGCGGCGTAGGCGAGCGCTGCCCGGGCGGCAGAAACCTCGCAGGCGGCTTTTCAAGCGCGATTCATCCTGGAGACGTGAGGTTCAAGGGGTTTGAACTCCTTTAAGCGTGGATTTGGGCAGAGAGTAAATCTTCGTCGCTCGCCGGTGCGCTGTCGCGTCTTGGCGGGAGCCGGTCTCCAAACATCCCTTGCCCGCCCTCTCCAACCCAAGGCATTTACCTCCTCGTTTCCGTTTCATACCATAAATCTCCCGCTGGAAATCATAATGAAGAAGTTGAAACGAATGACTTGCATGTTTTCTAACTGCTCCTGCTTTGCTCTGGGCTTTAATTGTAGGAGGGACTAGGAGGAAATTGCTCTGCGGTGATGACACCAACAGATTTCTTTCTTTCTTTGAATGATTGCATTTTCAACTTTTAATCCCTTTCATCAGAAACTGGGTGAAAAATCAGAGTCCTAAACAATAATTAAAATAAAATTTCCATCTCTTGACAGAGAGAGAAATTGTTTATAGTAAATGTGCCTTTCAGCCTTTCCTCGTGCCTTCTCCCAAAAGGGCTGATTAGGATGTAGTAATTGGGGATGATAGCAGGAGGAAGATGACAATTCCATTTAATTAAAGATAATTTATTTTACTTTAACTTGGTGATGTCCCACATGAATAAGAGTAGATTTAGCAGATAGATTTATTAATGGGTACTGACATCTCTGCTGACATAAAAAGCAAACATTTTCTTTCCTCATTGTTTTTATTGTGTCTCGGCACCTGAAACTGCTGTCACCCTGCTTCCCGCCGTTCCCGGAGATGGAGACGTTTCTGCAGAGGGCACAGCTCGTGATTCATTACCCGAGATGGGTCTGAGGCTCTGGGTTTGGATCAGGATCCACCTCTTCCTAAAAAAACAAAGCATAGGAAGGCGGAATCTGGTCTGGGCTCCTTTCTGTTTGTCACAGAAACATTCATTTCTACTGGAGTTGGCTGAGCATCCAGTTATCCCGGAGTTCCCTGGCTCATGCGGAGAACTGGGTGAAATCCCGGCTTCTTGGGGGGCACGCTGGAGGTGCATCCACCTCTCTGTCAGCGCAGGGATGGGCTGGAGCTGCGGCACAGGGCGCCTGATGGCAGGCTCAGCGTCCAAGCACATAGTAGAAGAGCTCATCACCGATTTCCTTGGGATACTCCATCGTCTTAGTCCTAAACGGGAATACTTCTGTCCCTAGTGCTCTCCGGTGAATCACAGTTTCCTTTGGGTTGGCCCAGTCCCACCCAGTACGCCCAGCTCAGCCTGCGCCTGCTTCCGTCCCCTCCTTCCCTGCCAACGAACACCCACCTCTGGGCGCACGCTCACCTCTAGCAGGAATTGAGGCGAACAGATACGGTCTAATTAATGACTCCGTGTGCTTTAAATAATTTGATCACACGGCCCTAGGTAGATAATGACCAGAAACACTGGAAGATTGCAGAATTAAGGCTCTCTTCTTGCAGAGAGGTTAGAGAGAAAAAATATGGGCAGATGTCTGATGCGTTCACTGTCTCTGCCTGTATTAGTAAACAGAGTGTAGAAAAACAAAAAAAAAACCTCAACCCAAAATGGTTCTCAGAAAATGCAGTGGGGAAAAAAGAACTTGGAAAGCGGATCTCAAAAGAAGGAGAATGCATGAAATGGTCCTTCTCCTTTTCTCTGTCTCTTCTGGGAACTCCTTTCCTAAAAAAAAAAAAAAAAAATAGTATGTTTTTAAGCATTTATCTGATGTGAACTGTGAATTAGAATTCCCGTATGGAAACTGCCCCTGGAACTCAGCCAAGTGGCACCTTTGTTCTTTTCATCAGCACTTCTATTTCGATTTTCCCACTCTTTTTTTTTTTTCCCTCTGCTCTCTCTTTATTGCTTTTTGGAGGTCTGGTTCTGCCTTGCTGAGCCTCTGGAACTGTTGAAGTCCTGGTAAATATGGGCTGTTGGCTTAATTTTGGCCCATCTCTCCGGTCCCACTCCTGGTTCCTTGTCCTTTTTTCCTACCCGCTCACTCTTGATTCTGCTCTTGGTTTATGGACATGTCTCCTGCTCCTCTCCATTGCCCTCCTCATCCTCAGGGTCCTTCCAGAGCCCCGCCGCAGCAAGGCTGATCTAGGTGGCGCTCGCGGTGAGGGTTGCATGTTGGTTTACCCAAATCAAGGAAGGTAGCCAACTCTTACCCTCAGCTCTTGAGTTGCTCATCGGCTTTCATGGATTCAGTGTCTCCAAAATCTATAATTTTCTTAGTTTTCCACAGCCTCTGTGGCATCTCCTGTGTTGGCGCGTCTTCCCATCCCTTCACCCTTGCGTTCTCCGCGTGCCAGTGGGGTTGGTGATGGCTAGGTTGGTGTCTCAGAGACGCACGACTGGAGCCATGCTCAAGCCTGGAGTGATGTCAGGGCATGGCTTCGGTTCTCAAAACTCCCATCCTTGTGACCTGATGGCTACAATAAAACAGAGACCAAAAGCCCCAGATGGCAAAGCCATGCCTGGCTGCGTGTCACTCGGCTGTGCCAGAGGTTTTGTGTCTGACGCTGCCCTTCGGTTCTGCCCATCTTGGCTGGTTGCACTGCGGTGGTGCCGGCCGGGGATGCCGGGCATCCCCTTTGCTTTGTCCCTTCTGTAACGTACTCTTAAAAACATTGAGGTCTTTCTGCTGTGCCCATCGCTATGGCCCATGCCTACCAGATTTCACTCTCTTTTTTTTCCGCTCTTCTTTTTGCTTTGTTTGCCTCTTTCTTGCGTCCCTGGGGCTTCCCTTGACATAGGTGGCATCTCCCAATCTCTCCTTAGACACACTTTGCTGTCCTCCTTCTCTCGCTCTTCCTTCTCTTTCCCTAATGCCTACTGGAAACAGTTGGGGACCATTTGGTGGGCTTGACCTTCTCATTATCCGTGATCCTAAAAAAATGGTGTCTCGATAGAACAGAATTCACCTGTGGGTCACGACATGGCGGAGGGGAGCGGGTGGGCATTGCCTCTCGTGCTGTTCTGGTAAGGATCTGGGACAGCTGCATGACATGGGAGAGAGAAATCCAAGTCTAAATAGAACATTTTTGGGTCTATTTATGTTACTGTTGCTTTTTTAGGGCACGTATTGCTGCACGGGGGTGACATAATGTGATTTTTTAATTTTATTCCTTTAATTCGGTTGACCCCTTTTTAACTTTGGGCGTTCACGAGATGCAGTCTTCAGCAGTCCCATCTGGAAGAGATTTTAACTGAACAGGATCTGCCGACTTAGAGGATCATATAGGGTGGGATAAGGGGAAAAAAACCCAAAACCCAAGTCAGGCAGCTAATGTTTAGGGGATGGTTGAGCATAGGGCAGCTCTTTGTGCCCACTGCGATTCCTGGTAGGAGCGCAAACGACCAGCACACAGCAATGAGGCGGTTTGCTCCAGGTTTTTCAACGTTTCATCTCAAAATGAGTGGTGATTTGTAAAGTTGGCGCTTTGTAGTGGCTTTCAAGTCAACATCAGGCGTTGGGAGTTCCTGCTCGATGGCATTGGGGCCATATTCTAGTGGAAGGTGTCCCTACCCATGGCAGGGGCTGGGACTGGGTGGGCTTTAAGGTCCCTTCCAACCGAAACCGTTCCCTGATTCTGTGATTAACATGTTCTGGGCCGGTGTGGTACGAAGAGCCGAGCGCTTGGAGCACATCCACGCCACCATCCCCGGCGCAAATCCCGGTTGGCTGGTTACAGTCGACGAGCCTCAGTTAAAAGACGCGGGGCGCACAGTGCGACGGCGACGGGCGGGGGGTGGGATGCGTGACCAGTCTCGCACCTGCCCCGGCTTTCCGCAGCACTAACCAACCTTTGACACGACCCGCCCGGAGCCCCTCGCCCCCGCGGCCCCCCGCCCATGCCGTACAGGTGGTTACCCTGGCTACGTACACTTGTTTTTCACGCTGCACCGTGCACTTAACGGCTCAGCGGGACCTGCAATTTCATACCTCCTCCGGGACCCGCAGCGGGGGGGTTGGTTTGCATGTGCTTTCTCTGTGCCGGGGCTCATATGGTCTCAATTACCATTTGATGGCAACGCCAGGCCCGAGGCCTTTCGCGTGTTTGTCCTGGGAGAAAGATCTGGAAGAGCCGACATCTGGTTTTGATCCCTGCAATTGCAGGTTGATAGAATAAACGCAGGGGTGAGGTGGGTGGGTTTTCCTTCCGGCCCCTTCCAGACCGGCCTGGTAATGTGTTTCACTGGCGGGGGCTGCTCTTTTCATCAGCCCCCGCGCCCCGCTCCTCTTCCTCTCCCCTCCCCTCCCTCCTCTCACCCGCAGCAACATGTGGCTGAAATTAAGGGACCTGCGGTTTGAAATAGTGCCCTTCTGCTGGAAACCTGGAACAGGTCAGCCCACGGAAAAGGGGGGGTCTGCTCCTCGCCTATATTAAAGTATAGAGCGGGGTTTATTTTTTATACTTTTTAATCAAAAGTTGGGGAAATTCAGCCCTAACCTGGCAGAGCAGTCGCCGCTCTGATGGTAGAGCTGCGAGGAGCGAGGGCAGCGACTGATGTCCCTCAAGAGGTCCTAACAGAGGGAACAGTGATTGGTTTTTTTACTTATTTTTTAGTATTTAAGGTTTTTAGCATTGCTGTTGAGCACATTGCCCTCTGCGGGCTCCGTCTGCTGCCGCCCAGGGCAGTTCCACCCTCCACACGCACCCGTCTACCAGGGTTCAGCCCGGTGCGGACGGAGCGTTCCCGGACACCCGGCAGCTCTGGTCGTAGGAGCAGGACACACGAGCGTTGTTGATAGCAGAGAGCGCAGACGGCAGCGTTGGGTCCTTGGCTGGCACGCGTTCGGTCCAGTTAGCCCAAGCCAACTGGTACCAGCATGGTGAGGTTAGTGGGAAGAGGCAGTGCCGCATGGACGGTGCAGGAGGATCGGAGACTCCTGCCGCAAGCGCTTGGCCAGGTACTCGCTTCAAAGAGGTTTTCCCTCTGTTCCAGCGAGCCAGTTTATTCCTCCTGACGGCTCCGGTAGCCAGGACGCTTTGCCATTTGGTAATACACTTCCAATTTAAGAAGTACTCTCTTGGAGATCTGAATTTTAAAGGCATTTCACCACGTATTTTAAATTCTCAAGGTTGTGTTTTACAGTTTGTGCCGTGTGTGCCAGGGAATAGATTTTTTTTTTTTTTCCCCTAATTCCACCTTGCGTGTGAAGGTTGGGATGGGGCTGCCCGAGCCCAGTCCCACTGGAGGGGAGCCCACCCCTTGCACAGAGCATCTCTCCATCAGGAAAACGGGAGATATTTTTCAGTTTAAGGGAGAACCTGAAATCTTTCTGCAATGCTATAGCCAGTGCCGGAGAGGAGGAGAGCACCCATCCCCATGGGTGAGGTCTGCGATGGGCAGCAGCATCCCGTACCCATGGAGCTGGGCTTTCTCACTCCCAGCCCCTGCCAGCACACCTCCAGTTTACTCAGTCACTGATACTATGACATCAGTAGGCGTTTCCAAGGTCGTTTATCCTATATTTGGTAGACTGGGATCTCCAAGACTTGAGGGTGGCACCGTGGGCAGAGATCAAGCGTCCAGGGATGCTCGGCCGGAGGCGTTGGGGCAGCGCCTGCCCCGTCGCCAGCTTTGTGAGTCGCTTCAATACGGAACAATGAGAGATGCTGGAAACGTGTTCCCGGGACACTTTCCGGAAGAATTGAAGAAGAGAAGGTGTTTGGAACTCGCAGGCAGGCTCCCAAAAATGGCACCAATGTGATAATTTTTTCATCATGGCATATTACAGAATGGCGTGTTTTTCCCAGGTCGTTATTCATCGTCTTCAAGCCTCCCAGCATGAGTCAGAGGGATTTTTCAGGCTCTCTTTTAAGAATATTAACATCTTTAAATCTGTATTTTCTGTCAGATCAGAAAGTCAGTTGTACCTACCTGCGGTTTACTCTCTTTTCCCCTTTTTCGAGATGGCGTATTACCGTTTCACCAGTGCCATAAATTTAAACCCTTCCATTAGTCTGGAGCAAGTTACTGGGTTGTTTTCTCGAATCAACACTTCCTCATGATAATTTATGTCGCTGTTTAAATGGGGTTATCGGCGTGATTCCACCTTTGTAAGCTTATCTGTCATTGTTGAGCAGATTATTAATGTGATTAAAAAATCAGGAGTTATTATTTACAACACTTCGTTGTGGAAGAGCGACAAAAAAGACAGGAGCCAGTCAGAATATTGTTCAGTTAATCGCCTCCTATGCTCTCTTTATTGCCTGTTGAAAATACTGCAGAGGGAAACCAATCCAGAGACTTCCACACGTTTTAACAGGGGAGGAATTGCCACCTGTGGTCTTAACTCATGTCGTGATAACATGAGAATCCCACTGCGATAAAAATGGGAAAATAATGAATATTTATGTTGGAAGAGTGACACTTTTTCAGGAAATACATGATATTTCTACAAAGCTACCTTACGTCTCCTCAAATTCTTCCCATGACTGAGCCTGTCACAGCCAAATGAGTTAATTTGCTTTGGCCTGGTGACTTTTACTGGGTGAAAATTCAGCTGTAAAACCAAGAGAAGAATAAATCCAGTGTGCCTTCAGTGAGGAAGAGTTACACCCCATTACATGGCGCTTTCTAAGCTGGCATTTGGGTTGGCTCTTTTTCCCCTATCCTTTCATGAGCGCCAGCCTCCCTCCGCCCTCCCGATGCTCTGCTTTCCTTCCCTTCCCCACCTCTGGCCGTCCCAGGAGCACCCGGGCTCCGACACCTTCCTTCAGCATCCTCATACGACTGCTGAGGGAAAAACCCCGGCATTTCACCCAGATCGAGCTGCTGCCTTGTCCTGGCGCGTCTCGTGTTGCTGACGGGGAGGGTGTATTGCAGCCACAGCTTCGCCCACCCCCATGGGTTTCGCTAAATGCATTAAAGTGCTGGTTTGGGTTATTTCGGAGGCGTGTTCCCTTGGAGCCCCGTTGGCATGACCCGAGAGCAGTTGGAGCTTCAGGCACCCGCCTTGGAGACTCCGACCCCACAGCTCTATGGTTCAGTTTGACAACATCAAGCAAGGAAGCGAAGCAAACTTGTAAATTAGGGAATAAGTCAGCACAAGGTGCAAAATCCATACTCGTTTTCCTTACAGCGCGTACGGGGAGCTGTTAGACCTTTATAACTCCCGCTCTGTGGGTACCGCACAAAGAGGAGGTGCAAAGCCAAATTTCCGTCAGCGGGAGGGGGCCCTTTCCCGACGTAATTTTGGCTGAACTGGAATCTGCAAGCAGTTAGGCTGGATGGCTGCAGGGATATTGGAAAAGCCTGGAGTTAGGTTGAGCTGAAAGTGTATCGTGAGCAGGAGGGCTGGGATGCGGGGAGAGGGGGATGGAAAGGCTCCGTCCCTGCTCTGGGGCAGGGGAGGGAGCAGCGCTGGTCACTCCTGGAATAGCTGGAGTGATCGTGGGAGACACGGGAGGGTTTTTCTTCATCTCTTCTCAAGCCAGGGCCCTTCTTTCCCCAGTTGCCATGCGGTAGTTGGGATGCGCTGGATGCACCTCACTGATGAGGCCGTCCGCTAGGTCTTCACCTGTCCCTTGGGAAACCTCACCGGCAGTCAGGACACTGTGGGATACCTGTCAAATGACTTTGGGGGAAGAGAGCTGTAACTGATCTGACCTTTCCACTGTACAGCTGAAAAACACCTCGTGTGAACTGGGTTCTTCCCTTAAATCCCCGTCAAACTGCGAGCAGCTCCGCAACGAGGAGGGGACAATGGGGATCTACTTCCATGAGAGCAAGACGTGGTCTCTGTTGGGTAGAGGATCTTGCAAGATGGTGACATGAGCATCCTGTGTCCAGCCTGGACACCCACCCTTCCCAGGAGACCCTCCTCACTCCATGAGTGCAGCCCAGAGAGACAACCCCACGCCAGGCAGCACGTGAAAGGCCCCGAGCCGTTCGATGCATTGTGCTGTACCAGAATAAAGGCATTACTGAGCCTAATGCTGTGGCGCGGTGCAGCGGGTCTGTAAAGGCACCCGTTCCACCTCTGCCATCGGCACGCTGCCCCTGATGTCCTTTCTGCTTTTCAATCCGTGTGCTCCTTTCCTCTCTAGTCACTGGGTATGTTCCAGCAGCCTGGTTTTTGTTTCCCTGTCTGCCCATCTTGAATCTCTCAGCATTAAATCTGGCATTCTGATGTCTCTTCTGGAGATATCTGCAATTTCTGTTGTTCTCTCAGGGCTGCAGAAGTTGTTTTGGAAGCCGGTGTGGGAGCAACGAGGCTAAAAGTCCCTAACGAGAGGTGACGCTTTGGGTCATCTCTGACCGATGGGTGCAGGTGTCGATCCTGGGGTGACAGGACCCCCCAGTCCCTCGCTGTCACTGGGCAGAGCCTGGGACGGTGGTGTCCAGCGAGAGCACGTGGCAGCCCTGCGCCAGACTGACAGCATGGCGCGGGGCAGGCGGGCAGCACAGTTTGGCTATTCCTTGTTGTGCTTTCTTTCCGGGCAGGCACCGGGACAGGTTCCCAGAGAAGCTGTGGGTGCCCCATCCCTGGCAGTGCCCAAGGCCAGGCTGGATGAGGCTGGGAGCACCCTGGGCTATGGAAGGTGTCCCTGCCCATGGCAGGGGGGTGGGGCTGGGTGGGCTTTAAGGTCCCTTCCCACACAGACCATTCCCTGATTCTGTGATTTGTACCTTCAGTCCGGTTAAACGCGGACACGCGAGTAGAAAGGTCCCTCCTGCGCTAGTGGCAGCGATGACATCCCAGCCGGTGTCTCCCGCTCCGTGGCACAGGCTGTCGGCTTTGCTGGGCAGGGCTTTGGCCAGTTGGGTGCAGAGTGGCCTTGGCTCTTGTTTTACCCGTCCAAATAGTCTTCAGGACATCCTGGGGTTCGCTCCCGGGTGCCACGGTGCTGCAGACAGCAGGATATTTCTCCCGAGGGTCCAGCACCGAGCACCTCAGGCCCACCTCGCTGAGGTGTGTGGCACAGTACTATAGAAAAAAAGGCTTTTGACTTGATTTGTGGTGTTGGGCTCATCCCGGACGCTGAGCTGCTCTGGATCCGGTCCGACGTTTAGGCTCACAACACCCTGGGAGCTGCTGTGCCGCGCAGGAACGCGATGCTGAGCTACCCACCCCATCCCCCAAGCCCCACTTCTCGCTGGGGCTCAGTTGGACTCAGCATCCCACATCCCTCATCCTTCTACTCCCTGATTTTTGGGGGTTTGGGTGGGTTTTTCCTTTTAACGAGACCATTGTCCTGGCCGGGGGGATGCCGATGGAGGAGAACCAGGCGCTCTTCCCAGCCAGCGGCCACGTTTCGCTGGTGGATTTCTCTTTTCCCTTTGGCTGTGACCTGCGAACGGCGGAGCAGGCGTCGTGCCAATTTTGGGATCTGCTGCCTGCTTCAAAATGGAGGCAGGAAGGTATCCATTTTCATCAAGGAGATGACAGCGCTTCGGTCTTCCTGACCATCTGGAGAGAGGCACCTCCAGCGCGGAAACAAAGCGCGGAGGAATAGAGGGAGCGGAGAGACAGAGGGAATAAACTCTTAATAATAAATGACGCTTATCAGCCCGGGTTTGTTGGGAGGGGGGCGGGTTTTTGGTTCGGTTTGGTTTGAAATGCTGTCGTGGTTGAGCAAGAAAACAAGGAGTCTTTTCTAAAAGGCAGATTGCGGAAAGCTCTGGTGCATTAGTAAACAACTGTGAGTAAATGAGCCCTTTTTGGCACACGTACGGAGTTTCTTGCACAGGCAAATACGCCAAGTCCGAAGAAAGGAGGAGGTTTTTTTCCCCCTGACGCGTACACATGCTGCGTTGGTGGTCTTGTGTAGATCCAGGGTTTTAATAGTCCTTTCAAGCTGCTCTGTGAAGGGCTTGGTCCATGGGAATTTAATATCCCAAGATACGGTTGTCATTTTCAGCGTTCTCGATAATGCTGGGGTTTCTAAATTCCTTTTTTTTTATCGTTATTTCATTTAGGGAATTAGAAGTTCTTTACTTCCTTGCGGTGCTTTCAGGGGGTAAAGTCTGCAGGCTTTCGTACGAGAAAATCAGCATTGTTTCAAGTTCCTGTTTATTTTAAGTTCCGCAGTGCTCTAGGAAGAACATATGTACATCTGTTTGTTCGTTTTATTTACAGAAATACATAGTTTGACAAATACCTTGCAAATATCCTTGTTTAAAAGCTGGGAAATGTCAAGCTGGAGTTGCTTTTTGAAGCTTAAAATTTATTTTCCCGTCACACATACACTGAGGTTTTTGTATTCCGAGAGAAGAATTATGTGGTGTTGTGAACTGATTTATACCGAGCAAGGCAAAAACTCGATATTTCTTTCCTGCTTCCAGCTAAAGCCATACTAAATTAGTCTTTGCTTTTTTTTTTCCCCCCTTAGGTTTATGCCCCGTCAGCAAGCACTGCCGACTACAATAGGGATTCACCAGGTTATCCATCCTCAAAACCAGCAGCCAGCACTTTTCCTAGCTCCTTCTTCATGCAAGGTAAGGCGCTGCTTTCAGAAGAAAATCTATTTTACATATATTTTCCGTGTTTGTAGTTTGGTTTCTGGAGACACGCTGGAATATCATCTTGCGGCCTGTAACATTACCATTAAAATGAAGACCTGTGTGTCTTCGTTTGACCATTATGCCTTTGAATACCTTGGTTTGATCCGGCAGTGAAGCAGCATGATAAATAACTTGCCAACCTCTTACCGCCCGAGGTTCTTAAGGCGTTTTTTTCCCAGCCTGTGCACATACGTTATGCCTATGCTGAACGCACGCAAATCGGCGCACGTACTTTGCGCAGTGTTTTATGTTGAGGTGAAAGGTTTTGTCTTGTTTGTGCAGTGAAATTTGATAGAACTTAGTAAATAACATTCCCAGAGTTTGGAAAGGTCCAAATGTAATTATGATACTCATCTTTCGCCACATGTAGGGCAAAATAATTACCTTCTAAACACTTCTACCCACACTCTGCTTTAGGCTGGGTAAAGGGTGAATAAATGTGTCAAATTCAGCAGGTTAAAGTATTTGCAGGGCTTGGATTTTATTCTAGGCACGTATAGATACGCTTTCCAATTTCCACCCTTTAGAAAAAAAGCCAAAACCACTTTTGTGTCCCCACCGCTGCGTCACGGGCACCGCTCGGCGTCCCCAGGGATGGCCCAGCTCCCTGTCTCAGGGTGACCGGGCCCCCTCCCACGGAGCTTTGCCACATCTCCAGCTCTCCATTCGAGGACCCTCGTGTCTGTACCCTCCTGTGCCGGATGCGGGGCTCAAGCGCTCTGAGGAGGTGCTCTGGTCCTCCATCGGCTCTGGTGGGTCCTCGTGGGAGGGCAGGAGGACATCCTTGGAAGCTCTGACCCTCCTTGGTCACCTCCTGCGGTGGGGGGGATCTGCATCTGGACCGCTTCCTGAGCGGTGGTGGGAAGTATGAGAAAGAAAACGGCGCTCTTGGCTGAAAACATGAATAAATACCGCCCGAAGAGCAACCTGCTATGAAACTCCTGTGGAGTTGTAAAGCCGGGGATTAATAGGGTTCTAATGATATCAAATATTTACCCTTTGTAGTGCTTAGCCATTCTGCGGTTTTAAATGTTATCTTCTGGCAGATTCCTATTGAAGACATAAATCTGAGTTAAATGACTGTTCAAACAGCCAGGGGAAGGTGATGCTAGAAATGCCGCTGCTGCCGGGGTGTTTGAAGTGTATAAATAAGGCAGGGCTGTAGGTGAGGCATCATAATTTTTTATTAGACTCCTGTAGTTTGAAAAAGCCGACAACTTTTCCAGCCCACGCGCCGGTTTTGTGGCTGTGCTGATGGTTATGCTAAAGTTACCCTTTTTTCTTTCCTGGTTTTTTGTTAACACCTCGATTTTCTTCCAGAACATACCCTTCATTATTAGAATTCCCTTTCAGCGTGTTAAATGCAAAATGTGCCACCAGCTATTTTATTTGATAAAATTTGGGGACCCTTCTTTTTTTATCCTTCAGTGTGCAGCGTGTCTCGGCGGTGAGGTGGCCTGAAGGATGGATGCTGCCCTTAGGAGGTACCAGTTCTGAAATCCCTGAAAGGAGCATCCATCCCTCTTTTTAAAGAAACAAAAAAAGCAGGAACGAAACAACTCAGAAAATTTCCTGCATGTGGAAACACTCAAAGTTCAGGAATTGTCATTGCCCAAGTGGAGGCTTCTCCAAAGCTCGTTAGCCCATCCTCGTTCTCTAGGCTGCAGTGTATTTAATTTCCACTTCCAGGCTTTTCTCTCCGATGAAATTTGTTACAACGGAGTTCATGTACTGGAGTTTAGGGTACCAGGGCAGGAGTAAAGCAGCAGGAAGCTCTCACACTAAGGGATGTGAGTGTAGTGAAGCATTGCGGGATGACACGAGAGTTCACCTTCATTTTTACCGAAGCACGTGGCTTTACACTAAAGTGCCAGAGCCCTGGAGCCACGTCAGGGTTGTGGGGATGGAGTTTGCAGCGGGCCAGACCCATCAGTCCGGCAGGGTCCGTCGCTATCGGCCAGCGCTGTCTCCCTCCTCTCTTACAGATGGCCACCACAGCAGCGACCCGTGGAGCTCCTCCAGCGGGATGAACCAGCCCGGCTACGGGGGCATGCTGGGCAACTCTTCTCACATCCCCCAGTCCAGCAGCTACTGCAGCCTGCACCCACACGACCGCTTGGTAAGGCACTCGGGGGGCCCAGGGGGTTCCGGCAGTCACCGGGACAGCAGCGGGCACGTCGCCCCGACCCGCTGACGGCGCGGCTTCTCCACGCGCCGTCCTGTGTTGCCAGCCGCAGAAACGAGTTTGAGGAATCTCAAATGCAGGTTTTATTGGGGCTGTGCTGGCAGAAGGAACGTTTTAAGCGGAAGGGTGGCAGCTGGAAGTCCCGGGAGCAGAGGCGGCTGCCTCTGCCTTCGGAAGGATGGTGATCAGGTGCTGCCCCAGGTGCCGTACCCGTTACCACTGAAGATCACACCTCTGCACAGAGCACAGCCTCACCTAATCCAACTGGGAGGCAAAAAGAGAAGAACCCTGTCACGCAGACCGTTCCTTCAGGCCAAGCGGGTTGAGCCCACGTTTGTACCCTCTGCTCCCTTTGTGGCTGCCAGCCTGCCAGTGAGCCGCCCATGCCGGAGCTTTGGGGGTTTATGGCAGTCAGTGTCCTTTGCTGCTCTGAGTTTATAGATAATTATCTGGCATCAGTTTTCTGCGTTAAAAAAAGGATTTTTTTATTTTCTCCAGTACATCCTGATCCCTAACAGGAGGAGGAAGTTGCTGGGACCAATTCCATCTATTGTAGTGGAATAGGATAAAGTGGGAATTAAATCTGAGTACAGCTTAGGGGATGTTCTGCCAATACCATGGCTGAATCGATTATGGAGAAAGACCGCTGTGTCCCATCGATTCGGTGGTTTGGTTTTGAAGTGGTAAAGAACTGAACAGTCATCATTCTCAAAATGTGTGAAACATGACAAATAACGTAAATTCTGTGCCTCTACTTCTCGTTCCTGGAGACGATTAAGAAGGAAGAGGAATGAGGAGTACTGGTTTGAAGAGAGGAGGGAATCTGTTGCAGAACCGTCTTTTTGAGTATCAGAAGAATGAAACTCCCCCTCGCAGACGGAAAATTAATTTGCAAAACAAATCTTTAAAGTCTCACATTTAATGAGGTTAACACACTGCGATGTAAAATTAATAGAAAGTCAAAAGCATAAGAAATTGCCTCAAAAACTGCTTAATCATGTCCTTATAAAAGGCATAATTAAGGCACTGAGCGAACTAAGCATTGCTCTGAAGTGATGAGCATATATAGTAAAAAATGAGCAAGAACTTGGAAAACCCAGTTTAATCTAATTTTTTATCTGCGCCGGTACTCGCTCATCAGAATTGGGTGGCTTTTCATGGAATCAGCTCGGGGTGAGAGGTCAGAGAGCCAAGTGCCTTCGTTGGGCAAGGCTGCAGGCATTCAGTTTACCTCCATTCTGAATTTTTTGGGTTTGTAACACATGGTGGGCGTTATGGAGAGTTAAATTATTTCTGCACTGTAAAATGAGTAAGGATATTCCACCTAAACCCCCCCGAATGTTGGTTTTCTCTATGCAGGTATTTATCCTGACTTTCAGAGATGGTGAGGACCACTGGTTCCAGTTGCAGGTGGTCAGTGCTGACAGTGCTCATCCTAACCATTTCTTATGCTTGTTTGCACTGGCAGAACCTTCTATAATTTTGGTAGCACTGGGACAGGAGAGAGACACGTTTTAAACGAACTCTCCATGATTTCTGCTGGAGCATCAGGAGGTCAGAAGTTAGGGATCAGCTGGAGCATCCATGAGAGGGCAGCTTGTGGAGGAGAATTTGAGAGATTTCAGTCTGGTTCCTTGCAAATACTCTTAACCTCTCAGTGACCTGCAGAGAAACTGCACCTAGCAAGAGAAAGAAAAGCTGTTTATTGAATTTCTACTTTTTCAGTGATTTTTGAACTAGATGCATTGAATCCAGGGAACAGTTCTCCGCTAAGCTGTATTCAGATCCCATGGTTTTCCTAAAATATTTGGCATCGGTTTGATGTCTCCTCTGAAAAACGAGGAAATGCCAGACCAGCACTTCCATACGTGTCATGGAACACCCGTTTAGCGGGGGAGATGGACTCACTCATGTTCACACCGTTGACCTAAGTGGTCGTTTGCTCCTTTCTGCATCACGTTGAGAGATTCTGCTCAGCTCTGCCATTTCAGCCGGTTGGGTTTGGACCTGAAGTCCTAGAATGGTTTAGGAGTCAGAGCCTGCACACGACCTCAGAGGTGATGGTCGGTTTTCCCATGGGTAAGAAGAGTAAGTTTGGGCTATGTTGTTTACTTTCTGTGAGATAACTTTACAGGATTCAGTTCCTTGGTGCTTAATTACAAGAAATCTTGTAGGAGTAATTAAATAGTGTAAAAGATGGGAAGGAGTTTTCATCCGGCTTACTCCGAACCACCTATGGAGGCGGAGGGCACAGAGATGATCCCGCTGTAACGCTCCCATGCCTCGATCCTGGGCCAGGTACTGCCACATGTCTCCAGCTACACGTGTGCTTGGTATTGGAGCCTCCAAAGCCTTGAGGCCTTCCGCGGGATCCCCGCTTTGCTGATAGAGGGAAGGGCTGGGCATGTTCTAGGACCTGTCTGCACACAGATCTTTCTTTAGAAAAGATTATTCACCAGTGACAAATATCGCTAATGTAAACCACGTTTCCAGTATTGCGGATTCAGCAGAACCGGTTGACCGCAGCGATGTCATGTCACATAGAGAAGGTTGATGTTGTTCCAGCCATGTAATGACCGCAGTCTTCCATGTGCTGCTGGGACGCTTGTCCCAGGCTCCTTTGGAGAACTCGATTCGTTGCGTTTTCTATTGTCTGGCGCACAGAGGCACCGCGATGGGAGGGAAAATGGATCCAGTTGATTACCTGGGGTGACGATGGCATGGTTTGTAATACCAGCAATGCATGACTTGTAGTCAGACCTCGGGTTTGTCATGGGGTTTCTATCACTTCCCTTGGTAGGCTTCCTCTCAAGCTAATAGCTCTCCCTGTCAGGAAGGTTTGCTTGATACATCACCTAACTTTCCCTTCTTAATTTCTTCTCCTTACATCTGTGTGGTACCATCCTCAAGCATGAACCATCCACTGTGGGTATTTATCCATATCCATGTGCTGTGTCTCCTCCACAAGGTGTCAAATTGGGGTAGAAAAATACGCTCCCCGCTTAGTGTTGGGACAGTATTCCGCATTTCTCACTTGGGTGAAGTACAGCACTTGGGACTGGGGCAATATGAGCAGCCTGCTGCCTTCCACGGTCTCAGTATTCAAAGTATTTCCTTTTTTTTACATCCTTTTTCCACAGAGCTACCCATCACACTCCTCAGCAGACATCAATTCCAGTCTTCCTCCGATGTCCACCTTCCACCGCAGTGGCACAAATCATTACAGCGCGTCTTCTTGCACACCCCCTGCCAACGGGACGGACAGTATCATGGGTGAGTAGAGGTCAGGCGCTCGAGGTTCTCCCTTTCCCTCCTCTCTGTGCCTGTGCCAATAAGCTGCGGGCAAGGTGGAGGGTTAATATTTGATGGTGTATCCCAGGGTGCGGAAGGACAAGCTTCTTAGTTCAGCAGGTACGGAGAGATAGCAGGAATTCCATGGAATTAAGTACCTTAGAGTTGCCCTTCACCTCCTTTGCTCACATATTGTAGTACTACTAACTCTTTTTCATGAATTGAATCTAATTACGGCAAAGCGCTTTGCTTCGGAGTTTATACGGAAGGTATTGCCCCGGCTCAATGCCTGATCCCGCTGGTCTGGAAGTTTGATTTGATTGTCTTTAGCGATTTAAGCCCCGTCAGCGCCGCATGAGGTGATACTTGCGTATCGTGGCGTTCATCCCCTTGAGCTCTGAGCTGGGTTTCCACGTGGCGTGGGGGGGAAGCGGCAGCGGTGGCGTGTCCTTGTAGAGCCAGGAGACTCCATGAATTAAGAGCACATCTTTGATACTTAAATATTTGGGAAAGTACCGGTTCATACTTACACAGGAAATAAAAAACTATCGCTTTGCCTGTATCTCAGAGAGCAAATAAAGCTAATTAAGTAATTGGTAAATAGGGAACACATCGCTGGACACATGTTTCAGATTACACACATGACTCCGTATTGAATGACGGCGAGCAGGACTAATGCAGTAAGAATGGAGGGTGGGTTCAAACATTAACACATGGGCATCAGATTTTTCAAGGGCTCTGAACAAAGAAGAAACTAAATACGCTCTCTTCTTAATTTGTCACTGTCTGAGAAAAATCTATCCTGTTTTGGGATGGCATTTCTGGGCTCAACCTTGCCATTCCACGGAGCGCTCTTCCTTTATCGCTGCTTCTGTGTGCGTCACGTAGGGAAAAATCACTCTCCCTCAAAAGAAAGCTGATGGAGTCCAGTTTAATTCAGCCCTCTTTACACCAGTTCTGCAGAAGCCCTGTGGATAGCATTTAGGGATGTAAAATCTTGCAGAGGGGTGTAAATACTCGCTTTATTAACCTAGCAGCTGTAGATACTCAGCAAGTTGGGCAATGTCTGAACTGAGGTTACAAAAGTATTCCTTGGATCACATAGCAAGGCCAAGTCTCCCAACCCAGTGAACCTCCCCTGAAGTCTTGTCATACGCTCTGTTCTCCCTCATTTTCCCAAGAAAGCTGTTTGAGCTGGCCCAGCTGGGAGCCGAAGGGCCTCCCTCCCGCTCTCCGGGTGAGGTGACCGGGCAGCGTGCCGTCCCCGTGCGGGGGCAAGGGCCACAGCAAGCAGGGCTTGGGCAGATGAGCTGCATTCCCCGATGGTCGGGCAGCTCTGAAAGGCGACAGGGAGAAAATCCTTCCGAGGGACTGTAGGACGGCAGCGGTTAATTTTTTGCTGTTTGGGCTTTCTGTTTTCAGGGGTCTGAAGCCGTACGTGTCTATCGGATCCATCTGATGCACATATTAATCCCACTTGCCGCTTTCACTTCTAACGACATGTTGTTTGTATGACATTATGCACTGTGACATGCAGCTTTTCCAGGAGAAAACAGTATGTGCGTTTCCCCTCGAGGCACTGGTTTCACAGGAATTTCGTTCCCAGAGCAGTCACATAATACTTGCGCTGTGTATTTTACGAGAACGTTAAGCTCCCGGTTGCGGGAGGGCAGTGAACTGTCGCGCGGTGTAAGAAGAACATGACCTTCAGCCAACGATGTCACTTCCTCATAATTCGGGAAGATCATCGGCTGTGAATACCGAGATGGTGCAAGTTTTTCCACTCTTCTTAACGTAGAAACCTGATTTCCAATCTGCTGTGTCGGAAACCACTCTTCCATAGGAGCAGCGTGAGTTTGTACCAGAATTTAAACTATAAAAAGTCTGTCTGGAATTCTCTCCTAGAAGGCTCCAGCCTATCGCTTACACTGGATGCTTTATAGATAGAATTATACTCGCTGAGACAGAGATTCCTAGAAGTTTATTCAACAATCTTAAGATTTACAATCTTAATCCCACTGGAAGGATGTGAAAAGGCTGTACTTCATCATTCTATCCCTTTGCTTTCCAGTGCAGAATTGCTCTGCGCAGGAACACGCTGAGAAACTTTGAGGAGATTAAGTAGAACAATAAACACGCTCTTTGACAGAGTTAGAATCGATCCATCAAAAAGCTGCAGCCTTTCAGGATGTCTTCGGTACACGAACAGCCCTGCGCGCGGGGGGACAGCTCTGACGTACAAGCGACAGCTTCTGCGGTGCGTTCTGGTTTACAGTCCCGTTCCCCAGTTACCTTCGGCTTCTGCATCACGCCCAAATTTGCTGATGCTTCGTGTCAGTGGAGACTGCCCTCTCGAGCGGGGAAGCCAGTGTGTGTGTGGCTTTATTCTCTAAGAATAAATGCATTTAGACCAGTGTGAGGAAATCAAAACTAGCATGAATAGCTAATGCCTTACTGCTTCAGACGGGTGCTTCATCTGCCTTAGTGTTCAGCGGCAGTGTGTGATCCTGTGAATTTCTGTAGCTCCTGCCCTTGGTACTGCCCCGGGACTGTCGTGTTAGTGAGGTTAGAGGGGACAGCCTTGTTCTTCAGGCACCTGTTCATGGACCTGTTGTCAACACGATCATCAAATCCCCTTTGAACACACTGAAGCCGTCGGGTTTCACAGCTTCCCCTCCTTGCATGGAGGTCGATTCCAATTAGCCAGTTTTATCTCTTTTCCTGGAAGTTTCATCCAGTGTTCCCTTCCCCTTACCGCAAACCTTTGTCCATCATCAATTAATTAATTAAAACCTTTCCTGAATTCTGGATTTCACTATTTCATTCTATTACAGCACAATGCAGTTATGTCATGGATAAAATTCCAGATTTGGGGGAATTCTCTAGCTTTCCTTGGGCTCAGTAGTTCAATATTTTTCATAACAACTTGAAAACGTCTGTCCTTGTTCACACCAAAATCTCATGCATGCGATGGTTCTGTCTCCGGCACAGATTTCCTTGGAAGGAATGTAAACCAAAGCAAACATGTATGCTACTTTCCCAGTCGTTCCAGCGCTGGATGCAGCGCTGTTTACAGAATCACAGGATGGTTTGGGTCAGAAGGGACCTTAAAGATCATCCAGTTCCAACCCGCCTGCCATGGGCAGGGACACCCTCCACTAGCCCAGGTTGCTCCCAGCCTCATCCAGCCTGGCCTTGGACACTCCCAGGGATGGGGCACCCACAGCTTCTCTGGGAACCTGTCCCAGCGCCCCCCACCCTCTCCAGGAAGAATTTCTTCCTGCTTTGGTGCATTCTTCTCCATGAAGCCTTTCCCAGAGGCTTCGCCTGGCACCGGGACATCACACGTTTGTGAAACGGTGCTTGTCCTCTGTCACTTTGACTCTCAAGACCCGGTGTGGTCCTCTCTCCTCCTGTTGCCGTAAGCAGCAGATGATCACCTTGATGCCCTGTTGTTTGGCTTTATGTATCCTGCATCATACCCCACTGTAGTGATCCCTTTTCCAAGCTGGAAAGTCCACATTCATTGAGTCCATCCTCTAAAGGAACTACTTTCTGACTTCACTACTTCTGTTCTGTAGACCTTGACGCTGTTTCTTGAGGGACTTTCAGATCTTTGCTCCGAATCCAAAATACGGGTGCGTCATGGATTCACCGAGGGTCATAACAGGCTTCTGGGTTGCCTCTGCTCTTCGCCCAGTCGTTGCTCGTCACTGGCGTTTTTCAAGGGGCAGTGAGGGACTGGTTCTGCTGCTTAACCTCAGCTCAGGTTGACAGCTAATTACTGGCTGGAGCTCTAGGTTTTCTCCTCTTTTTGTGCTGCTTGTTGGTAACTGAGAGCTTGCTCATGTGTATTTATACCGTATTTTGGTATCCTGAATCAGGATCTCACCAAACGGCACAACCTTGGTGTATGCCGCGTCTTTTTCCAGGCCCTGTGTATGTTGGCACAGTACAGATCTGCACCACTGAGAATTTGCTGGGAATACTTTTCCCTCACAAATCTAACTAAATCTAATTCCTGTGCTTGTAGTCTGTTAATAATTTCTTAATCTGCAAGAATTCCTCACTTCCCTGTTGCCTAAGGACAATTTAGTTTCTTTAAGAGCCTTTGGGACGTGGCTTTGGTGAAAGCTGAGAGTAAGAATCCGTTGTATTTACTGTATCTCCTCATCGCATTTTTCAAAGAATTTACATGTGCAAGACGTTTTCCTCCAAAACATGGTGTCAGTTGTGCAGTGTGGTGTATTTATCCATGGGGATATTGCTCTTCGTTGTCTTTCCTGGTAGAGAAGGCGGATTTGAAATCTCTTGGCTCTCTGAATTCGCAGAAGTTTGTTCTCACTGTTGGTTTTTAATATTTTCTACCATCTTCAGTTGGTCTAAGCAGTCGTTTTTACACTGCAGAAAGACAGTTTTGGGGTTGAGTTTCTTGAGCGTTCCTAGAAACATCATTTGGCTCTTCTTTTAATTGATTTTACTGATTTATTATTGATGCTTCAGTTGGAGCCAGTTTTTCTGACTAAACCCTTAGAAAATATCATCTGTCCCGTGGCAAGACAGATGAAAATAATCTGTTTAGCATTTCTTCTATTTCCTTTTTTTGCCTTGAGTTCTCCTGTTAACATCGTCCTGGGACCGGGATGTTATTTTTGTCTCATTGCTCCCAAAATCTTTGGGCTCTTGCAGCAGACACTCCTTGCTGTGATTCTTAAGACTCTCTTTGTCTGTTCTTCCTTCAAATACGGGTATTTTTTGTCGCCTACGGATCTGAGCTGTGTTTCTCACGTTACCAGAATGATCGCTGAAGCGAGTAACAGTTCGCACGTTAAATGGTTAGTGATGTAAGAACGAAATACATGCGTTTTGAGTTAGCTGTGTGTAAGTAGCCCCAGCTATTTTTCTGATGTGAAAATCTGTAGATCTCCATCTACCTCTGCTTATCTCTGTCTTCCACACAGAAGGTGTCAGTTACCTTCCTTTGCCCGTTTTTGCCACTGTCCCTGAGAAGCCGAACTGGAGGGCACCGACCGGCAGCGGGGAAGGAGCTTGCCTTGCCTGTGTTCCAAACCTCTACCGTATTGCTTTCCAAGCATCCCTTTCCCAGTGCAGCTCCCTGTTCTCTGCAAAAGGGAACGTAGCGCACTGCTTCCCATCCCTGAGGCTCTCTCTGTATGTTTTCCAGGCCTACCGCAGTAATTTGTCTTCAGAAGTCTTTCAGGAAAAGTTTAATATTCAGCTGAAAGATTTCTTTGTTCTTAGTGGTAACTAATGTAAGACGTGGCCCAGCTCAGCACCGTCGGGTTTCCAAGAGCGCGTGGAGCAAGACTGGGGTCCCTGCGTTTGCTTCTCCCACATTATCTCACCTTGTTAGGAGAAAGCAGCCTTCAGACAGACGGATGTGAGACTTAATTTTAGAATCATGCGCTTAGGGTCACTGAGGAAAAGGGAAAAACCAACTCGTGCTTCGCATTTAGAAACATCTGTGTTTCTTAGAAGGGGTTACACGCACGTCGTATGTGAGAAGTGGAAGGAAAATGCTGTTGTCTTCCATTCCTTGGGTTAACTGGAGTCTGCCTACGAGATATTTTGGGCCTGGGCAGGCTGGGGGATCAATAACTGCTACCCCTGACAGCAGAGAGACGGTAACTGCAAAGCAGGGAAGGCCGGGATGAAAGGGGCGTGGGCTAGGAAAAGCGAAATGGAGACAGAGGAGGAGATAAATCCTCTCAGGGTGGGAAGGTTGGAGGAGTTAGAGCAACAGCCAGAATCGAAGAGCTGTAAAACGGATCCAGTCGTGCTCCTTCCCATGCCCTGAATGTTTGAGTGAATAATACTGCGGTGAAGCATGGGAGAAGGCTTTTTAATAGTGTTTTTAATGACCAAAGAAGTGCCTGTGCTTGCACTTCGTGGTACCAGCGTGGGTGACGTGATCCCCAGACCCTTTTCCCGCGGGACGCCCTGGCTCAGAGCAGGGTGTGGGTTTGCGGCTGAAGCCCTCGTGGTGCAGAAACAAGCAGTCAGGAACCCCCCCTCCCCGAGCACGGGATCCTCTCCTGCCTCAGCCCCCGCCTCCAGATGTTAATCCAGGCTTTCAGCAGCGGTTCCTGACTGCTTGTTTCTCATTTTTAAACTGGTGGGCTGTTTTGCTCTGATTTGTCTTCCCTCTAATTCCTTCAGTAATGGAGAAGTTTCAGTGCTGTCACCTGAATGTGAGAAACTGTTACAGCTGTGATTTCTCTTGCCCTAAATTTCTTATATGAAAGGTCACCTGAGAGATGGTGAAAAATCATTCAATTAAATGCTGGTGAAGCCAGAAAGAAAAGTCTGTATGGAATTTCATAACGTCTTTAAAAGATGTGTTGAAAAGTATACAAAGGGCACAGAGTGCATGAGGAGAAACCAAAATAATGGTGAACTGCTCATTGATGGTCCTTCCTGGAGCACGGGAAGAGCCTGGGTTTAGTGACTGCTGCCTGTGCAAGCGCAGAGAGAGGAACTGGGCTGCATGGGCAGGCTGAGCTCTGGCATTCCCAGCTCCAGGGAGTTTGTAATGTTCCTCACCGGTACTTTCGGACACTTTATTTGTGGAATATCCCCCTTATAAGCACCTTAGAAGTTTTGGAAGAGGAAAACCCTGAATGGAGTGGATTCGCCAATCCGAGAACACAAAATCAGCGCCCTCAGACGGGCACTGGGTCCGAGGATGGAGCAGGGGAGGCAAGAGCCTTTCCCCAGCCCCAGGTTTCAGCTCGCCGTGGGCTTGCCTAGCCATGTGCTTGCATGTTTTCCATACCTTGGAGCATCTTCCACTATTAAAAGCCTGGCATTCAGGAAAAAGTAAAGCCATGTGGCCAAATGTTATCATTTCGATAGATTTTTAAAGAAAAAAGCATGTCAAGTTTGTGTTCTATCTGCGAAAGTGGAGCGTGTGTTTGATGCCTACCTTAGCAAACAAATTAATAGTCATTAAACATTAATTGTCTGTAATTAGCATGAACCTGCAATCAGATTCTGAGTGAGTGGACCAAGACTAGAAGTCTACGATGTCTTAACTGACTTGTTTTTACATCGAGTCTTTTGTTTTGCAGCAAACAGAGGAAGTGGGGCAGCAGGCAGCTCGCAGACTGGTGATGCGCTGGGGAAAGCACTTGCCTCTGTAAGGAAATAATTTACTTTGGAACACACGTTTCCCGTTTTGAAAGTGTGAGCTTGTAATCCGAATCGGACGCCTGGAGTTGACGAAGATGACCAGCAAACGAGAGACATCTGGTCTCAGAGGTCACCCGCGTGGAGTTACTGCCAACTGAAATGTTGAATGAGCAGTGCTAAAACGTTTTAAGGCTTAATTTGATGGTAGAATAGAGATGGGAAGAGGGGGAAACCTTGACCTGGGCCCACTGACTGGGTGCCGGAGAGCTTTCCCACACTGCGTTTCCTAAGGAGAGGGAGCTCTGAACAGAACGCAGCAGCAGGATGACTCCTACACTCCCGAGCCATCCACAAACAGGATTCCTTTTGAACTTGCCTTTAGATTTTCTGTTTTTCATGGCAGTTTCCACTTACTCAGTTACTGTGGTTGCTGTTAAAGTCAGCAGTATCCACCTCTTACCCACGTAGCCGGGGTACGGCGGTTTTCCAGCTCAAAGCTGGAGCAAACCTTGCCGTGCCCCAGCTATCGCTGCGGTACCAGTTGGCACGGGCTGGCTTTTAATAAGGACCGCTATCGTTATTTTCTGGGCAGAGTGGGTTCCATTGAGTTCTCATGAGAGTTAATTGTTTTTTGGTTTTTTGCCTATTCTTCAATCTTTCATTGAAAAAAAAAAAAAAAAAGACGAAAAGTCAGACTCTAGTTGGCCTGAAATAACTGATACAGTACAGAAGCCACTTTGAAGTGGTGCCCTTGACAAACGGCACGGGTGGCGAGCGGGGACGCCGGCACCCTCGCCCACGCACGGGCTTTCTCGCCGGAGCAGCAGATGAGTAGTTGGGAGTTTGCTGCTGCGGATTACCCGCTGTGCCAGGGTTTAACGTGCTGTGCTCCCTTCGCTTTATTTTGACCGTTAAGGGATTTCAGCATAACAAAAAAAAGCAATTTTCAGGCGTGTGTTCAATGACACTCATTTGTCAAGTAGTCTATGTGATGAAAATATGTATATCTACCGTAGCAGATCCGTGTGACGATCAGAAACCCATCGCTTAATTGGCTAGTGCCTGTTCCCATCAAAAGGGGTCTGTTGTCTAGCTTCCTGCATCTAATACAGTTTTGTCTTTATAAAAATATTAATATTTGAATAAGAGGCTTTTTAACCTGTCCTGCTTTCATTGAAATGAACTGAATGCATAAGAATTCCGTATTTCTTTCTGCATCAGTTTGTGATGGCTTTAGATTAATTCTGTATCATCTTTTAAAGATCTATTCTCCAGATCACACCAACAACAGCTTTTCATCAAATCCTTCAACTCCTGTTGGTTCTCCCCCTTCTCTCTCAGGTATTGTTGTTACAATTCTATTTTACTGACCGTTTCAACGTATTTTTTGGTAGGAGGTGCCTAAATGAGCTCCCGCGGTACCGGGTGTGAGATGCACATCCAGCCGGCGAAACCGGACGGTTCCCGTATTGCCGTGTGGCAGGCGTTGCTGCTCCCGCAGGGATGAGCAGGGAGGTCTCCTACCCGTTGTATTTCCCATGCAGAGAGAAGGTCGTTGCAGCTCTCAGGCGGATGCGTTTACACTGGGTTGATGCATCCTCATTGTGCCTTCCTGCAGTGCCCTCGGGGGTCTTGCGGCAGATGATTTCCGCTCTGTTGCAGAGCGTGTCCCCGGGCCGTGCCCGTGCCCCTGCGCAGGGACACCCGAGCCCTCGCGGCAGCCTCATTCCAGGGTGCTGGGTACATCTTGTATATCTCCAGTCCCCTCCCAGGGCTGAAGCAAAGGCCCGTTTCCTCCCTCAGACGTGTCTCTGGACAAGCTCAGCCCCTGTGAATCAATCCAGTTGATTCATTTTTTAACTTTATTTCCAGTAATTGCGTGTTTTGACTAAACCCACTTAACTAATCAAAGCCTAGACTGGAAAGATCCAGAGGCCCAGGGTAGTTCTCATGAGCATCAGGTGGTTTAAATGCTTACCTGAATACAATTCAGATTTCTTAAACCTTGAGACCTTTCAGCTGGAGCATTAGGATTCTCCTCCCACGCAGCCCACACCTTGGAGAGGGTCTTTTGGCTTCCCATCTCCTCTTTGAGAATGCAAGTAACCAAAGATCCTCTTTGTTCATGCGCCCTGGATCCTGTTAACCTCCCCAGGAATCCTGAAAAGCTGCCGAGGTGGCCGTGTTGCCGTGGGGGCAGCGCTGGCGAGAGGTGGGATCCATCCCTGCATCTCCAATGGGTCGTGAGTAGCAGGGTAGAAGTGGAGGGAGCTCCTGGGCTCCTTTAAAATGCTGCCTGAGCCTGAGAGATGTCGATCTAGGAGCAGGTGTACAGTGACAAGACCCTTTTGGAAGGAGGGATGGAGAGAAGCTCATGGTAGCTGGCAGCTTCTTTAGGACGAGGTCCGGGACACCATGTCTACCTCCATCACGCTTAACCTGCTGTGAAGGAGCACGTAATGGGGTGAAATCCAGCCAATAAACGTCTCCCCAAGCCACCCCTAGCAGGGGACAGGGACCGCCTGGCCTGGCATAACTTGGGGAGGGTGTGTCACACCTCAGCAAACGACTTTCTGCCCACCTGGAATCACCCCTGCGGGGTAGCACCCCTGGCACCGGGGCTGCGTTTCTCCTAACGAGGCCCTGCCGTCCTTCCCAATTGAAGGAGCCGACGCAAAGTGAAAAATCCTGTGGTTATTCGGGCTGCGTTGCTTTCCGCCAGCTCTGCTGGGTAAATAGGGAGAACCGAGCGTCAAAATAAATCAAAGTAAGGGGTGTAAGGGCGTTTAAATAAGAGCTGAAAGTGTTTAGCATGCAAAACACTTTCCCTCAAGGATGTCAGGGGCTAGTTAAAACTGATTTTGAAAATAAAGATTGCCGCTCATTGCTCGATTCTGTGCCGTAGCGAAACCTCCAACTCAGAGCTCCGTGGGGACCAGAAAAAGGGAAGAGTTAAGTTTTAATTAGAACCGCCATAATTTTGACTTCTGTAAGAAGTCACAAAATTCTTCTGTGAGAGCCTAAAAAGAATGAAAATTGCCATGAGTTCCACCCTGGCCTGTCTCAGTTGAAGGAAACACCACTCGGTGTAGACGTTAAGATTAATCCCTTAATATTTCCGTCTCAAATCCTTACCCCGTTTTGTGAGATCCTTCAGCAGATCGCTCGTGCAGAAGGACATTAGACATTGCCTGAGCGTTGCGCTGTACATATTAAAGCTATTGGGAAGATACTTGGGGAGAAAAAACCCAAACCCTTCTTTTCCCTATTTTTGCCTCTTTCACAGAGGCCAATTTTGCCCTTGCAAACGCTGCTGGAAACCAGGAGCCCTTTTTTTAATTCCCGTAGCAGCAGGAACAGATTCAGAGCAGCAGATACAAACCAGAAGGTTTTTGGTCAGGCCTTCGGTGGCCTCAACCAGCCCAAACCAAATAACCCGCCCCAAAGAGAGCGCAAACCTCGTCGGCCCATACGTGAATGTCGTGTGCGGTGCTTTCGCTGACTTCTCGTTTTTCAAAGATTTTCTGAATTTGACTGTGGGGTGACGTAATCGGCGGCACTGAGCGTGTCTGGAGGGGGAAAAAAAAAACCAAAACCAACAACAGGAGAATGGGTTAGTCTGTGCTGGGGTTCGCGGAGGCTCCGGCCGCCCCGCAGCACCGCTTCTCCTTCCACCGCCGAGACGTTTCCTTCTCCCGGAGCCTCTCGCGGCTCCAGCTGCCGAATGAATGCAGCCCTCTATACGGAGGAGCAGCCCGGGGGAACTTTGTGGCCTGCATTTACGTGCTTTGCTACAAAATACCTATTTTTTTAAATTTTTTTTTTTCACATCAGTGTGTGTTTTGGAAGTTCTCCATATGTCTGCTCTGTAGTCTATCTGGAATACGGCATTTACATGTCTACAAAACTGTCCAAAAAGTTTGAAAGACATTTTTGTTTGCATAGTTCTAATGGTAATTCCGATTTTACTATTAGCAGGCACAGCTGTTTGGTCTAGAAATGGAGGTCAAGCGTCATCATCTCCCAATTATGAAGGTCCCTTACACTCTTTGGTATGTTTTGATTAGTGACCTCCTCTGCCTCAGTATTTTACTTGCTGTTCTTTCCATTTCTCATCCATTCTTCTCACACAGGTTTTCATTTCGTTTAGCGACCGCTATGCCCTCGGACTCCATTTGACTCCCAGTTCGGATCATGGGTGCCCCGTGCTCTTAGATAGCGTCATGCCGTTTGAGATGCTGCTGGCCAGGGCCTCCTGTTGAAGTGTTGAAATCTACCTAAAAAGGGGGACGAGGACCACAAAAAAAGAAGGATGAGCAGGGAGATGGCATAGATGGAAGAGAAAACGGGAGTAGGAAGCCATGGGGACTGTCACACAGGACCGTTGGTCCCGTGGAGGGAGGGAGCGCGGCCGAAAGGGCGGTGATGGTCAGGATGGTCTCCCTGGGCAAAGCCGGCGCGCTGAGCCTGCCAGGCGAGCTGGTCCTCGACGCTGGCGTGGCAGAGAGGGCTGAAGGGGTGTCAGTAAGATCTGTTACCTGCTGGACGGATGAAATAGAGGTTGGAGCTGGCCGAAAGCACGTTAGGACAGAGAGCTGCGGAGAGCCCCATGTCCTTTCTCTCGCTCTTCTCGGTTGTTGGTCTCGGTTGGAAGTCTGGGAGGTTTCAGTGTGTGAAATGCATTGTTGGGTGTGTGAGTTACCTTTAAAAAAAAGCAGTTGATCGTTCCCGAGGGCATGGTGTGTAACCCTGGTACGGGGCGATGCAGCAGTCCTGTTGGCTTCTGTAGAAGTTTGCCAGAGTGGAGGAATTAGCATGGCCTGGTTTTTGGGTGCTCCTTCAATCCTTCTTGTGATTGACAGCGGTACTTTCTAGTCTTCTGGAGGGGGTTCAGGTTTGTGGAGAGCAGTGGGTTGGGGAAGAGATCAGCTGAAGAGATCCGTAAGCAATGCCAGATTATTTTTGCAGCTCAGGTTCCCCAACGCTTTGGGGCGAAGATGAGCTCCCCCTCCTCTTCCTTACTTTACTAAAGAGCAAAGACTTTAAGTGTGCAGGTCCGCACGTGGCTTGCACCGGGGTAGCTTTGCACCAGAGGTAGCCGAGGACAGCGCTGGGGTGCAGGGGGGTGCAGAGCAGTTGTTTCTGCGGCTCCCGCAGTGGATTGTTCCCAGAGCATGACAGGGATCCCTCCTTTTGTGGAACACGAAGCCTCACGGTTGTTACTCCCTGCAGCCTGTGGCTGCCCTGCCAGCCGCACGCCTTGGGGGCTGGATTTTGGCTTAGCAGGAGCACCGTGTTGGGAAGCCAGAACTCAGGAAAGCAGGGGAGTCTTGGAAAGGTTACCCCAAAGCTGTGGGTGACGTGGCTTTTAGGATGGTTGGAGAAACGGGAGGCAAGGGCCCATCCTTCCTGGGCGCTTGGTTGGAGGGATCCCAATAGCATCACAGCTGGGGACACTTCGGAGCACCCCTGTCCCCCCACGGGACCGCCCCGGCTGCTACGCGTTGCCACCCTGCTCCCGGCCATAAGCTGCTTGGTTAGGGAAGAGTATTTACTCCAGCTTTTAGCAGTGATAAAAAGGGATTTCAGGGTGCATACCTGGAAGGAAAAAATGCAGCTAGCAGCGAGGGATCTGGTAGTTTCTCTTTTCTCTCTTTGTGTGTGATCCTGGGATTAGATAGGGGGAGGAAAATCCTGGTCAGAGATTTTATGATTAGGGTTATATTTGTTTCTTTACTTCTACTTCTTTTTAATTTTTTTTATTATTATTATTTAATTTTTTTTTAAGTATCACTAAAACTTTTCAAAGACACAGAGGGCAACATATGTACTGTAATGATTATGTTCATGAGGAGTCATTGAACCTGTTTTGCCCATGAAAATCAAAGCTGTACTTGTGTTAACCATGCTCTCTCCTTCCCCACAACGCTACTCTAAACATCGCCCTAGGGAAACAAAACCTCTCCTTTAAAACAAAACAGAAAGAAAATAAAATAATTAAAAAAAAAAGCCAAAACCAACAGAAAAATAACAGCAGGGGGTTGAGAAGGAAGGACTGGCTGTCAGTGACCGTGCCCCCGCGCGCCCCACGCACACCCGGCAGCGCCCCGTGCCCGGCGCTGGGCAGCCCTGCGCGTCTGCTGATGCTCTTTCCCGCTTTGTTTCTCGCACGCCAACAGCAAAGCCGGATCGAGGACCGTCTGGAGAGGCTGGACGACGCCATCCACGTGCTGCGCAACCACGCGGTGGGACCCGCCACCGCCATGCCGGGCGGCCACGCCGACATGCACGGCTTGATAGGGCCGTCGCACAATGGAGCCATGGCCGGTTTGGGATCCGGCTACGGCACCGGCTTGCTCTCCGCTAACCGGCACTCGCTCATGGTAAGCCGCGGGGCTCGCCGGTGAAAACTACCCGGATTGAAGGGCACGGGGAGGGCGAGGGAAGGGCTGGATGGTTGGAAGGGTCTGCAAGGTTCGCAGCTTCCCGGAGACGTTCCGTATTCAGGGAGGGAGCGATCCTGCCTTTCCCTCGCGCGGTGTGTACGCGGGAGCTGGTTTATAGCTACAAACGTTTGGCTGCGCCGCTCCGATGCCAGCGAGCGCTCTCATTCCTGGTTGTCCCTGCCCAGGCCCTCTGCCCGGCCGGCACGACTCTGTCACTGGTACCAAGATGCTCGGCTGTGTCCGGCCTCGTTACGGCGGCACAGGAGCGTGCCGGTGAGAGCTGCCCCATGGCAGTGGGGCAGGCATATAGCCGCGAGAGCAGCAGTGAGGTCAGGCTGTGCTGTGCCTTGCCAGGGATGGTTCGTGTGGCCGCACGTCAGGGACCAGCTCACAGCCCCGGTTTACACGGTTTCCATGCCCGGAGGTGCAGAGTGTGTGTGTGTGCACGTGCGGTGGGGACACAAGGGGGTGTGAAACCTCCGGGCATTCATTTGCTGTTTGATTTCCAGGCCAGGTGAACATCATATCGCTGCCTTTACCCAGGTCCTGAAACGCTTTTCCTTTCTTTGCTTGCAAAAAGGTCTCTGTAGGGTCGGATCTGACTCGGGACCCACCACGCGCCGGGGAAGCTGGGTGCAGTTTGTAGCGTCAGGTGCCGTTTTGGCAAGCAGGGCTGGAGAAGGCTTAAGGAATGGGAGGTAATCCCGTCCTTTTAAACACACGCTTAAATTTGCAGGGAGAAGGTAGATGAGAGCCGCGTGTGCTCACCGTGGCGTGTGTCACTCTGGATTACGTGTCCCTTCTCCAGCGGGAAATAGCCGGTGCGCAGGAGCCTGGCTTTGCAAACCCTCCTCAGGCTTGTGAGCTCCTGCTTGAATTCCTGAGCCCCTGCTCTGCCGCTGGCTGCCTTTATCACAAAAACCTGTGGGATCAGGTCCGTGATTTGACCTAAATGCACCATTTAGGTCTCCAGGACAGGTTTGCAAAGGAAATATTTGCCAGGTGCTGTCTCTCTTGCAAAGGAAAGTCATGTCTCTTCAGGGTTTTTTTAAATATATCATAAAAATAATAAGGAAAACCAGTCAACACAACACATTTGAGCCTACAAACAAAAGAATAACAGTCGTGTAGGAGGTGAGAAACAGCAAATCTCGATTAGGAAGGGGCAAAGTTGCACACGTGCAGCGATCGGCGCAATCTTCCATGGGATTAAAAGGCATTCGGTTTTCAACTTCCCTGTTTCATTCCAGAAACAGAGTTGCTTACTAACTTGTGGAATGAAGGAACAAGGAGTTATCTGGGAGTATTTTCAGGTAGTTCGAGCTGTGTAGGTTAATTAAAACTAAGGGAAAATATGTGGAAAGGGACCCGACAGATCCATGGCCAGTTCGCTGCTGCACTGTGCGGTGGAGGACTCTGCTTGATCCTCTGCTCATCCCACGTGCTGCGGGCAAGGCAGGGCAGATTAGGAGAAAGAATTTCAATTAACCATATGCATACAGGGAGGGGAGCATATTCCTCTGCTAGAATCGCATGGAATTTTCTCCTGAGGGTGCAAAAATCCCTAAAAACAAGACCAAAAAGCCCACTGAGTTGGAAAAGCACGTGAGAAAGGACACGAAAACCGATGGAGTGGCCGTTTGTGCCTTGGGTAGATATTTACGTGTGCGTGTACCTTCCCCGGAGCCGTCTGGTTTTGGTTTCCCTATCTTAAGTGTTGTGGAATTAGGAGGAGTTGGCGGAGGAACGGCAGGAATGATTGCAAGGATTTTCCCTGCGAAGGGAGGTTGAACAGATTGCGGTGATTTCGTTTGGAAAGGAGATGAATAAGAGGAGACATAATAGAGGTACGTAGAATAATGGACAGCATAGAGAAGGTAAATCTCGCTCTCCTATTCATCCTGCCTTATAATTAAAGAACAAGGGGACATTCAGTGAACCTGACAAAAAAGAGAATACTTCTAGATTCAACGCACAATGACCTGTGAAATTCATTGCTCCAAGATGTAATCAAGGCCAAATGTTCAGACGCATTCCAAATAGGATTAGACATCATATGGAAAATGCAAACATACAGGGTTTTATTTGACAGTACTCCTCCTTTTTTTCACAAGGGAAGAGGGGGGAAAAAAAAAAAAAAGAAAAGAAAGCAGGAAAGAAAAACTTTGATGCCCGAGTGTGAGGCAACTGCCACGGGAAAGGAAGGAGCTTCTTCTGGTGGCCAATTATTTGATAATTACCGTGTCCCCCGCTCCGCTGCATGCTGGGGATGCCCCCGCGCTGCGCGCTGTCGTGATAATCGGGTAGGTGATTATAAAATAATTAGCCTCCAGCGGTATTGGGAGTATGGAGCTTGTGACCGCTCTCCGTTCCATGACGGATCCACAGCCATCAGCACGCTCCCGTCTCCGGCCAAGGGCAAGGTTTTATGGCTAAGCTTGAGTGCTGACGGTCACCCAGACCCTTCAGAACTGAGATCTGCCGTCTTACACGGGAATTACAATATCCCAGCTGCCTCCTGCTTCCCCCCCCAAGAAAAGCTTGGCTTTTCAGGTATCCTTACCCAGTTATCCATCACCAGTTTTTCCCTTCAGACTTATACACATGCAGTACCCTAAGCTAAATGTTTGCCCCTAGTTTCTGTTGCTTCGAGTTATTAAAATGCAAGGTCAGTTGTTGAAATTAAACCCTGGGAAAGGAGAATGGGGGGGTGAGTGTTTATTTTTTTTCAGGGCAGCGTTGTGACAGGCTCTGCTCCTCGTTAAATTAACCGTTGACTAGAAGTAACTCTGTCGTGGGTTAAAAATAATTGTTAAAAGCCACAACTGAGACAGGGCCGTTTGCAGATCGAAAACGATGGGAAGTGTTAAAATGGTCTGGCGAGAGGGGAAAAAGATGGTTTTTCAGCAGCTCCGTTAAATCCATCTCCTTTCCCTTTCCCCAATAAAATTAGCATGAACCAGACATTGTTTTGCTCTCTGTGGCAGTTGCTGAGAACTCACAAAAGGAAATTTCTAGATTGTAATTTTGCTTGGCCTCAGGTAATATGTTAAATACACTTGGGATACATATAATCCAAGATTTTTGTTGGTACAAAGCTTTATTTTTTTTCCTCCAGTGTTTAAACAATACTGCTTTTAATGAAGAAATCTGGCTTTATTGAAAGCCAGCTCTGTGCCTTACAACGGGTTCTGCATATCTGCTCTCAATCAAGAGAAAAGAGGTTTAATTTTTGTAGCTTTGTTCGCTTTGCATATGTTAAACCGATGCAACATGCACCCGGGGCATCACTTCAGAGACAGTTTCTTCCAGAAATATGCGCTCCTCGCTGAAATACCAGATGTAGGTGAAGTTAGATTGAAACCCAAAAAAAGCAGCAACAACGAGAAATCCACGTGTCGGTGTCATGCACCTAAAAACTCCCTGGTTTTAGGAATTACATAGGCATTTGCTTTTCCAGGAGAAACACCGAGTGCTGGGGGTCTGACCAGTGGCTAAATCACTCCGGGGTCGGAGCGAGGTAACCGAGGAGGAATATTCGGGTGCTTCGAGAGCAGCGTCGCTGCTGCGAGCGCGACGGGGCCGTTCTGAAAACCCAGAGCCCGCCGCGTTCCCGAGCAGCATTACTCACCGTCTGAAACCGTAACTTGGGTGAAGGAGTCGGGCCCGGCAATTTTTTGGGAGCGGGGCGGGGGGGGGGGGAAACTGGTATGAATTTTGAAGGGAAAACATAAGAACAAAGGAAATAGTTTGGGAGTAGAGTCAGTCTGAAGTTAGCCTTTGACCATTTGATACATTCCACGCTGAAAAGGAAGTTGGGGGGGGGGGTTAAAAAAAAAAGAAATCAAGGAGGATACTGGTAATGTTTTCCACATTTGAATTTTAATACATGAAACAGGCTATAAAAGACTGGCCAGCTGCAGTAAATAAAGTAGCGGTGGGAGGTACGGCCCGGAAACTCGCCGAGCGCGCCGGTGGAAGCGCCCCGTGCCTGCCGTGCGCCTCCACGCGCTGCCCGCGCTCTACCCGCCTTCCCTGCCCGCGCCCTCCCCGCCCGTGGTGGATGTGCCCCTCTCCTCCCCGGACCAAAAAAAAGAAAACCCCAAAGCGGAGATGGGTCAGATGCTGCTGGAAATGGGAACCGAGTGTTGGGATTTCATGGAATGAGGCCAGATTTACAGCTGCGTGGCTGGGAGCAGAGCTCTGTTCCCCGCGCGAACCGCTCGCTCTAGCAGGCTGTTTTAAAACGGGTTTCTTCTTTTACATCCCCCTCGCTTTTTCGTTACTGGCCAGTAAGGAGAGCGGGTGAAGCACTTACTGATTTTTAACAGCCCCTTGGAATCAGCCGTTGTCCCTGTTTCCGATTTTCCCCCGTGCCGTGAGCAGACCGGCGTGTGTGGATTCGTACCGTTTCCAGACGGCGCGGGGGATTCGATACCGGTTCAGCGGCATGTGTCTGTCTCTGTAAAGGTGTTCGAGGCCGAAGTTTTAGAAGTCGCGTGTCAGTATCAGAACTCGGGTTTTGGGCTGATGTAATCCGCCCTTCTCCACGAGCTAAGCGTGCGTTTTCAGCTCCAGCCGAACCTTCACGCGAGCGCCCACAGGAGGAGAGCGTGTTCATGCGTACGGTGGCTTTTTTTTGGAGTGGGGGGGTTTACACCCACATTAAATTCACTTACGGAATTTTCCACCCCTAGGAATTAGAGTAGCAGCCCATGAAGTAATTCAGTTACGTCATTCGCCCGTAAACAAAACGAGTTGAGCGACTTGGCGTTATTTAAAAGCCAGAATTTGGCTTTTGCTGATTTGTCTTCTTACCTTTTTCTCCTCTTCTGTTTTTTAGGACAGTTGTAGCTGCTGTGTCTGTGGGTATTTTTTGCTTGACCGTGTTTTTTAGTTAGTGGGTATAATACCAATTTAAAATAAACTGGACAGAAGGGCCCTACTGGAATGAATTCTGACATAACAGGCACCAGCATCGGTTTTTGTATAGTACTGTTTTCTGCCTAATTGGTTGACATTCCTAACGCTGCTCAATTACAGCCTTTATCATATTTTTAAATTATGTTGCAGCTATAAACTTCATTTGGACCAAGAGAGAAACCGCTGCCCAACAGTTTAAACGACACCTTTGCTGGAAAACGTCCTCGCACAATAGCTCCATTCATTTCTAACCAAATAATTAAGCACACGCCTCAAACCCCCTCGTATTTCGGGGTTTCGTTTCTGCGTCGCTCGCTACCCGCGAGCTCCGTGCGCTGGGCAGCGCTTGGCTTTCGAGAGCCGCGGTGTCTGACCCTCGGGGTACGGAGCCCAGGCAGATGCTGGGGAGGAAGGCAGCAGCCTTCCTGGGGGGGTCGGTCACCTGATTTCCCCAGGTGGGACCCCCAAACGTTTTGAATTGGGTACCGAAATGGAGCATCCAGGTGGGTGGACTTGCTTTCAGCTTGGTTTCCTCTTGGGTTATTCAGTGAAGAAGGGTTAATATTCTTAATCCTGTACTTTAGGACCCTATATATCTCTGGGTTTAGCCAATACTTCAATGAATAATCATCTCTGTTGGAAAGAAATCACAGGGATTATTCCAGTGACTTCCCTCCAACGGCCGTGGCACCCCACTTCTCTCCGTAATAGGTCGTGACCGCTTGGTTTCCCTTAAAACGCTTCAGTTCTCTCCCACGGTGGAAAACCGAAGCCAGTGAAGTTTGGGAAACCTGAATTTCATGGGGGGGGGGCCAGCCCCCGAGCAGCCCAGCTCCGTGCTGGGGAGGGGACGGGGGCTCCCCGGGGGAACACGCCTGGGTGCTGCCGCACCGCGTTCTCCCTGCGCCCCGTATCCCGGCGTGGAGACGTGGCGCTTGGGCTTACTTTTCCTTCCGTTTTCTTCTTTAAACGGCAAAGTCCGGCTTTGCCACTTCCAGCTCCGGTTAAATGGTTTCTGCATACGCCTGGCTGGCAAACAGCCCTTTCGTAAGAGGTTTGGCGAGCTGCTTAGTACCCAGTGCTCCTGTTTTTTTCTTTTTCTGGTGAAAAAAATCTGAACTTTGCTTTTTTTTCCCTGATTTAATGCCACTCTTAATGTCTCTCTTTTTTTTTTTTTTTTTTTTTTTTATTAAATCCTTTCTTTTGCTTTTGATCTTATTTATAGCTGAGCCACCGGTCATATGGAAACTATTATTGTATAGCATGGAGATGAAAGACTTTGGCGCAGTTAAATAAGGAATAATTTGGACCAATAATCCGCACGTACAGTGAGAGACCGGTTGTGTCGAGAGTGCCCTGCGCTGTTCCCCTTTTAATTTAGTGGTAGAGGTTTAGAAGGGCTTTGCACAAATCTGCTTTCTGTCAGCCTTATAAATTTTGACAATATTGAACACGTGTTAACATGCATCACCTTACAACTCGCTGGCCGCGTGGTTTCATTTATCGGGTAGCACAAGGGCATCGCTTATAACGGCACAAAGCACGCTGCTTGGTGCATTGACTCAGTACTGGCAGGTTTGGAATAATCTCCTCCCAAAGCTGTGATCCAGGCTCTCAGTGGTGATTTTTCCCTCTGTATTTAGGAGGTTAATTGTGTGCGGGAAGGCGGAGTGGCCCTTACCGCTGCTCAGGATCCACTTCTGGGTCACGGAAGGGGTTTCCTTGCTCTGGATAAAGTTTCAGTCATCATATTTATGACACAGGTTGAATCCCAGGGAATTCAACATGAAGTCAGGGTGGTCAGGGAACTGGGATTTCCTGGGGAGGAGAGCACAGGTCGCAGGCATCGGAACAGGGTTCCATCTGGTAGGGGTCTCGTTGCCCCGCAGGGACAGAGGGCTCCCATGCAGTGGGCACAGGGGTGACTGATGGAGGGTGGGTAGCTGGTGACTTGGACCCCATTCCTCATCCTCTCCCATTCCTCCTGTCCCTCTGTTCCTCCTGGATGCCTGTTTCGCTTGGACCCCATTCCTCTTGATCCCCCGTTCCTCCTGGACCCTGTGGCAGTGACTGGGAAGGCACATTTGGAGAGCAGGGTTTCTGGGTGGGGGTGATTCCTACGTCTTCAGCAGTGAGCTGGCAAAACTCTCTGTCTGCAGAATAATCCCTGGTTTCTTTATCCAGAAGGGGGAGCGAGCCTGCCCCGTCCTTCCCAGGGGGCTGCTGGTGCCTCTGCAGTGACGGGCTTCAGCTGCATGTCCGGGGTGACGGAGGGGTAACAGCCTGCTCTGGGGCCACTTGTTTGCGGGGATAATGTTCCTAAGGGTTGGATAACTGCCAAATGCAACGCAGTTTGTCATGACACCAATGGACAAAAAGCCTCTTAGATACAGCAGTGTTGGGGTTTCTTTTTAATAAGAAATAAAAATGCACTTTGTAGAAGAAAATGTGGATCTTTTTCCAGCCTCGTGCTCCTTATCTGGGATAGCTACAGGTATGTGTCTCCGTCGTGAAATGCTGAGTATTCCAGAATTAATTTCCACCTATTTCTTAGCTTCCCATCCCCGATGAATGTATAGATAGCACGGATAATCATCCGAAACTAGTATAACCGGAAAAACCGGACTTTTGTACCCAGTACCTCAAGAACGCAAATGCCAGTTTAGGAGAAAGCGAGTTCTACCCTTCTTCCACCTCCTGAAGTTTTTTAAATGCCACCAAAGACTAATCCAAGTAGGAATTCGGCCCTACCTGCCCAGGTTTTCATGCTGTATCTCACTTCCCATGCGCATTTTAAGAGTTGTTATTGGGGTTTATTGTGGTTTCTTCCACTCCCCATCTGCTGAGCTTGGCAGTCGGGCTGTTTAAAGAGATGGAAATAAATAAAATATTAATAGGACTTCAAAGTGAGTTTGATTCTCTAAAGATAAGTATTATTTATCTTCTACACTCCCAGGCTGGAGGGGAGGGAATGATTCATATCCTCGCCTCACCTTAGGGCAGAGCTAGTTGGGTAACAGACACACCGGCGGCGCTGCTGGCTGCGCCAGGAAGGGGGGCCAAGCAGATAAACACGGGATCCCTGGTATCCCTGGTGGTGCCAGGAGCAGCCCACCCCCTGAGCTGTGCTTTCGGTCCCCAGCATCTCGTATAGGATGGGCTTTGTGGCAGTGAGGCGCATCCTGACGTCCCCTGGCAGTGAGTTTCTGGGTGGGGGTGTCCTTGGAGGTCCTGGGGTGCTGGTGCTTGGGGGGCCAAACCCTTGGTGATGTTTGGAGGAGAAAAGGAGATGGCCAGCGCGTTTTTGGAGGTATCTGAGACCTGTAAAATCTGGCGTCGGGGTACCCGTGTGGGATAGAGCGGATGGGGGGCTTGCAGTGCAGGAGGTGGAAACGGCAGTGCAGCCAGAAAGCAGCCGATGTAGTTGTCTGGGTGGGGGGTTAGTTTTGATCTTCTGCTACAGGTAACGAAGGGATGGGGCTGCCTGAGTCTTTCTGCAAGTGGTTGAAACCGGAGAAAGAAATAACCCGGGGAAAGACCGTTGCAGGTGGTGCTCTGCGTGGCCACAGAGTTGGAAAGCATCAGCTTTTCAGAGCAGTCCCATTGCCGTGGCACGGGGAGGGTTGCGGGTGGGAGGGGTGCTGCAGCCTGAGCTCCGTCCCATCTTGGGATGCCTGCTTCCCACCCAGGAAGAGGGGAAAATCACAGGGGGTAAGGCATGGTCTTTCGTTCATGTAGGGATGGCTGTAGGTTGGGTTTGCTCACTGAACAAGCCTGGAATTTGCCAGTTGGCAGGGAAAAAACCTGCAAAACTCAAGAAGCAGGATTGATGACGTAGTGGTGGTTACCTTCCAGATCTCTTGAGAACCTAAGAAGCGGGAGGAAATCTTTTTTATCGGAACTGATTTTAAAAAACTTGGAGTCGGTAGGTCAGTGGTGAAGTGGCAGGGACTCATCAGAATCTTTTTTTGCATCTGAATTCAACGCTTCAGTATAAAAATCCTCCAAATTGCGACTATTACCATGTCTCCTTCTTGACATGGTATAAAACAAGAGGTAAATCCTCAAGAAGTCAGGCCAAATCAGCCAGATAACCAAGTTGTCCCTCTTGAAGCCGGACTCCCCAACTGGAAGCATCTTCCCCATAAGGGAGGTGGTCCAGGGGGCCTGGTGGGAGCAGGTTGGGTTGCCCAGAGTGGTATCCAGCTGAGCTGGGTGGGATGGAGAAGGGACAGCTTGTTTCACTAGTTGTTTTCTGTCATAAGCGTGAGGAAAAACAACTTTCTCTCCTCAAAAGGATGCCATCAGGATTTGATTGCATATTCCGCAGCGAGATTTCAGGAGGGGGGATTGCCCAGCGCCCTGTAACCGATTCTCCCTTAAATAATGCTGGTTCCGGCCTTTTCTTAATATCTCACGTTTTAAAAATTCGAATGTCTCGATGAGGAGAGAGTTTTCTCCGTTATTTTACACTTGCTTTCGGTTATTTGCTTTACGTCTAGTAGTAAAAGATTTTGCTCAAGTTCCTCTTGGCAGGATTCCCTTTTATCTTTCTGACTGCGGTCTCGACTCGCTGTTAACAATTATCCTATATTATCTTGTAAGTCTGATTAGAAACATCCCTCCGTCTCTTTTATCCATCCCAGCACTTACTTTTTGAGAATAAAGAGTAATTTCCAGTTCACTTTTCACCCCCTTTCACTGCACCTAGGGAGGTGGAGGGATGAATTTTGCTTTCGGAGCGCAACCAGAGCTTTTGCGCGGGACCGGGGAAGCGGCACCGGTGTTCCCGCTCTGGGGTTTTTTTATATCAAAACCTCCTGCAACTCCTGACAGTTTTGCTTTTTAGATGCTTAACTCTTCTCAGCGGTCTCCGTTACTTAATGAAGGAGCAACCCTGCTCCGCGGAGTGCGCGAGGGGAGGAACGGACGCGTTCCCCGTGCTGTCGGCTCCGATGATGGCATTACCGAAGTGTTTAATAAAACCTTTATTGGTCTATTACCCGGAGTCACGGCGTTGGCAGGGCTGGTGCCCCTTTGGATTTGGGATTCGGCGGTTAATGAAATACAGCGAGCGTTAATTTGGACGAGGTTTCTCGTTTTGGAAAGGCAGGTGACACGTTATTACGGTTTGGGGGGGGAGTGGGGAGCGCGCCGCCGCAGCTCCTGCTGTCAGAGGCTTAGCTGGTATTATGATGGGGGGGGAGAAATAATGGCAGGCCCACGAATCTGATCCCCCGAAATGAAAGTCGAATGCCAAATTGAAATTCCTGCAGGATTTCCGATAGTGCTGGGGGAATTAAGAAGCCCACAATTAAGCATATGGGCATTAAGATAATTGTCAGATCTGTTGGCGGACATGATGGAAGACAGATGGGGAGGAAGCAGCGTGCTCGGCTTCGGCACCCTGGGAGACGATTTGACGTTTTACCTGCCTGAGCTGCTCGGCCGTGTTTGTCATGAGGCCTGCAGCGCAGCCGGTTGCGCGCGGTTGCGCGCAGCGTGCACGCGGTTGCGCGTGGATGCGTCTGTACGGCCTGTCTGCGCCCTCTAGTGAAACGCAGCCCCTTGTCGTGGCTCCCAGTTGCTCTCCAGGGGTCCCTAAGGTTGGGGGCTAGTCCGGTTGTCCGGCACCGCGTGGCTTCACCGCCGCTTGTCTCCTCCCTGGCAGGTCGGAGCGCACCGCGAGGACGGCGTCAGCCTTCGCGGGAGCCACTCGCTCGTGCCAAACCAGGTTCCGGTCCCCCAGCTGCCCGTCCAGTCTGCCACGTCCCCGGATTTGAACCCGCCCCAGGACCCGTACAGGGGTGAGTACTGCCGGCTGGGGCAGCCCATCCCAGTGGGTTCACACTGCCTTTAGGATTCCACCCGCAGGCAGGACGGCACCAGGATGCTTCTCCTAGGCTCACTGTTCTGTGCCGGGAAGACGCCTGCAGGGCTGGTAGAAAGCAGGCCTGGAGCCAACCAGAACCCGGGGTGGAGGGGTTGTCATTATTCCTAGAGGCAGCGGATCGCCCCCTTAAAGTGAGGAGGGAAGAGCCCAAACTATTCTGATGCCTTACAAGGCCTGCTCATTCATTGCAGCCGGGGTATTTTGATTATTTTGAGAACAGCACGCTAAAGATAAGGGGTTATAAGGTGGAGGAGAAGTTACGTAGGGATTGAAGAGCCGAAGTAGCAGTGAGGGGTCCTGAGCTGCCTTCCACAGCTGGAAATGCAGGTCTGGGCAAGATCACAGTTGTAAAATACAGAGAATGTTGTCCACTAACACGCAGTGAGCGGGCACAACTCCTTCAGCTGTAGGAAGCAGATTTGCTCTGGGAATTCCAAATCTTCCTTTCTCCCTCAGTCTTTGCTTGCGGAAGCAGCTCATGGGAAGGGCTGGTGCCCACACCAGCTCCCCGCTCGCAGCAGGACGCGTGGCTCCCGCCACAACAGTCTGCAGTGCCATTTAGCTGTTCCACAGGCAGTGATCCATTCCCCAAGGCAAAGGACCCGAGCTAGGCCTCAAAACCCCAGCTGAGGTCTGTTTTTCAGGAGCTGCCACCCCCACGCCTGGCTCTGCGAGGGTGAACTGGGGCTGCGATGTGGGTCACCCTTCACTGGGGACAGGGGGACGCACACCCAGGATGTTCAGGTGTTGGTTTGAGTGTTGCGCGAACCGCTCGTCGTGTGTTTTCTCGCAGGCATGCCAACCGGACTGCAAGGGCAGAGCGTCTCTTCGGGTAGCTCCGAGATCAAATCTGACGACGAGGGAGACGAAAACCTCCAGGACACAAAGTCTTCTGAGGACAAGAAACTAGAGGATGACAAGAAGGATATCAAATCAATTACTAGGTCAAGATCTAGGTAACAGTATATAATAGTGTCGCTTCATTTAATTCCTTTACTGGATTTCGATGAAGTGAACAGAACAGGAGGAAACTGTGAGGGTTTTTTCCTGGCAGGTACAACCACAGCCCAAGTGGAACGGCGTGGTTGCGGCAGTACTGAGTACCTCTCTGGTACCTGTACTCCAGCCCGTCCTCAAATTGGAATGATTCGCAAATTTGGACCCTGAGCAAGTTCTCCACAATCTATAAATTACTAAAATATGCTAAATACACACTAAAATGTCTGAATTAGGTTGTTGTTCCTCTCTGCCTGTGCTTGCAAATTGGAATACGGTATGGATTTTCCTCCTTCTTTTAACAAATGTGCCTGAGAGCTGATCATACCGGCGTCTGACCTAACAACCCGTATGCTTTCCTTGTACCTCTGGAATCAGTTTGTCATTCCCAGTCCTCGATTTCTGTCAGTCTCTAGGGCTCCCGAGGTTTGAGCGGAGGGTTTAGAGCTCCTTACTCGTTGGGCGTATCCTTCGTAAATTTGTGGAAGGGGTTGGTGAAGGTGTAGCTGGATTGTGTCATCTGGGAGCTCATGGTGAATGTGAACCTCAGCAAGGGCCAGGAGTAAACCCCGAGTTTCACCTGCCTTGCCTGCACGTCACCAGCTCGGGACTTCAGCTACTCATCCTACCAAAACCCAATCCCAATGAAGCTGAAATCCAGGCGCCAGCCTGGCTTTGTTTGGGGAAGTTTTTTAGAACAGCAGCGTCCTTCTTGCCTTGTCTCCTTCCGCACCCGGTTCTCTCTATAAAAACCGTCTGAGGAGACGTGCTGCCCCGAGAGAGCGCCCGGACTCGGACCTCTCCGGCCAGCGCTTGCCGACATTTGAAACGTTAATTCACGTCTCACGGCTGAAGAAAATCCAATTCATGTCTCATACGACTGGAGAAAATCCACGACACCGGAGATTTTCTCCGAATTAACGTGGTGAAGTCACCACGCGTACAAATGCGGCTTTCGTGCGCGTTGACGATACGGTAAGAGGAAAACACCTTTACGCCGCTGCGAGGTGATCGCAGTCGTTAGCTGAACAAATACGCTGACGCTTATGCATATTTATATCTGCTTTGAAGCTTTTGTAGCCTGGTGTTTTTGCTTTTCAAACGCTTGCAGCTTTAAAAGGTTACCCCTGGTATTCAGCTTTACGTCTAAATCAGTGTTGTTAGTGCTGCTGAAAATTTATTACTGCATTTGCATAACTGATTCAAATTACATGGTGCCGGTGACTCACCAGTGGATGTGTTTTCAGTTTAAAAACCGTCGTTTTATCCAGATAGAAAGCGCTCGGGTTGCAGAAGGGGTGCACAGGGTCACCGTAGGGCTCTTCGCAGCCATCCATTACTCCCGTGGCTCTTTGCCCACGGGCATTGTGGTGCTGGGAGGTGTGTAAATGCCCGGCTGTCGTCCCGGCTCAGCAACGGGTGCTGGGGGGCCGGAGCCCATGGGACTTGGGTGCTGGCACCGATCCCCTCGCTGGTTGGGGTGTACTCGGAGTAAAATCTACGGGGACTAAGTTTTGCCCAGGTTTGGCTCGGAACGTGCCCGTTCATGAACTGCAGCCCTGGCTTTGGACAAAATCTGTTGAAAATCTTGGCGCGACGTATTTTCCGCATCATTAGAAAATGACGTGTTCCTGTTTGTCTCCCAGCAATAACGATGACGAAGACCTGACACCGGAGCAGAAGGCCGAGAGGGAAAAGGAAAGGAGAATGGCCAACAACGCTCGGGAACGCCTGCGCGTCCGTGACATCAACGAGGCTTTCAAGGAGTTGGGCCGGATGGTGCAGCTCCATCTGAAGAGCGACAAGCCCCAGACCAAGCTCCTGATTTTACACCAGGCTGTGGCTGTCATCCTCAGCTTAGAGCAGCAAGTCAGAGGTCAGTGTGCCACCAGGTCTCCTTACATCCCTCCTGGGCTTTGCCCACGCCAAACCCACTGCTCTGGATCAGGGAAAAGCCTGGCCAGACGCAACGGGGGGAGAGACGAGACCTAATCCTCGGCACCCAGAGCGCGCCGGGTGTCTCGGGGCATGCGGAGTGCTTGTGTCCCCCCGCGACGCCGGCGTGGGTCCTGGGCACATTTTACCTTCTTCAGCAAGACCCAGACTCGGTATTAAGCTCGGCTGCTTCTCAGCGAAGCACAAGCAGGGGCGATTCGCAGAGCTTGGGTATGGAGTTGTGCCACGTTTCAGCGCTTGACCTGACCGAGCGGCATCCCCCGCCTCCGCCTGCTAAATCACGACGATCCGTGATTTTAAACAGCCCCTACAGACTGTTCTGGTAGAAAATTGTGAATATTTAAAATCACCTTTTGCTTTCATTCAACAGAAAGAAACCTGAATCCTAAAGCAGCGTGTCTGAAAAGAAGGGAAGAAGAGAAAGTCTCTTCGGATCCGCCTCCGCTTTCCCTGGCAGGACCCCACCCTGGGATGGGAGATGCCTCCAATCACATGGGACAGATGTAAAAAAAAAAAATAAAACAAAAACAAAAAAACAAAAGGCAAGTTTGTTTCAGGCCGTGCCCCAGGAAGTTCACCCCCCGGTCCAGCTCCCGTCCCAGGGCAGACCGTCCCCAGGGGGTGGCTGTGTCGGCTCACCCCGTACAAAGGGGTTTTTCGGGTCACCTCGCCGAGCACCCGTGGTTTTCGAGGCGGGGCGTAGGGACACGCGCTTGAATCTCCTTGACTGATGGGTTTTTTTGCTTCTTCCACAGGTCCAAGTTGCCACATTTCTTCATTTAAGCAAGAGACCACTTCCTTAACAGCTGTATTATCTTAAACCCGCATAAACACTTCTCCTTAACCCCTTTTTTTGTAATATAAGACAAGTCTGAGTAGTTAAGAATCACAGACGCAAGAGATTTCAGCATTCCCGATTAAAACCAAGAAAAAAAAAATACACACATTAAAAAAAAAAAGAAAACCAACAGAAAAAAAAAAAAAAACAAACCACATACAAAAAAAGTGCAACTTGAGGGACGACTCTCTTTAACATATCATGCAGAATGTCTAACGCGGTATGTTACGAGCTGTACGTGCACAGCCTAGAGACTGAATGGCAATCTTCTCCACACTGTGGGACAATGCATTTGTGCCTAAACTTCTTTTGGAAAAAGAAAAAAAAAAAAAGTATAATTAATTTGTAAGTCTGAAAAAAAAAAAATATTTAATTTAAAATTGTAAACTTGCAATAATGAAAAAAAAAAGTGTACTTCTGAAGAGATAAGAAAAAAACCACAAAAAAATGAGCGTTTTTGTTGGTGTGCTAGACAGCTAGTGTTTCTACTTACTGGAGATTAAAAAGGGAAGCTTCGCTGCCCGGTTATTTACAAAACCAGCAAACGTCCTAACGAAAACTGAAGCGATGACATTAGCCATTCCTTAGGGTAGGAGGAACAGATGGATCTTATAGACCTATGACAAATATATATATATAAATATATATATAAATATATATGAAAAATTTAGTGAATATGGTAAGCTTTTGTTCATTTGTTTCAGACTTTTTTGCTCCTGTAAAAAAATAGTACTGATTAACTTTTTTAAAAAGAAGATTTTACTGTAAATAACGGATTTTTTTGTCTTATTTCTGTCCCTCTCCCCCTGGTTTTTCTTTTTCTTTTTTTTTTTTTTTTTTCCTTTCTTTCTTTCTTTTCGTTATTGTAACCTGTAGTGCCAACTCTGTCTCTGGAGGGATAAAAACGCTGACCCTGACGTTGCTTCTCATCCATAACTTTAAAAGTAGAGAGTTGCTTTCTTCGGGCTTTTGGGGAAGACGGGACTTTGGGGCCGGCGCCGCCGCCGGCGCCCCGGGCGCGGGAAGCTCCCCCCCGCTGCTCTGCTCGACCCTTTTTCTGGGATTTTTTCAGAGGTACAAGGTTAGAATGCTACAATTGTTACCACTGTGCCTTCCAATGTTTATATCATCGGAAACATAACATAATCAGAAGTGGCTGTGATTTAACGAACCGGTTTAAAGCGTTACCTATGTGTGTAGCCTAAATAGTGTGCAGTGAGGCGTTGCTGAATACATGGTCAGACTCGGGGGGGTGGGGGGGACTGTCGCCGGGGGCGGGGGGGGGAATTGCAAGTAGCGTGACAGATTTGATCGACTTTCTGTTCTTCTCTTCGTTTCTCTTTTTTTTGTTTCTAAGTGGATTATTTAAGTGTAGACCACTCGCTGCCTCCTCCTTTCTTTGTGAAAATGCCAATTTTTGGTCATCACGCAGCATTTCGAACAAGCCTTATGAGTCCTAAAGCATTAAGTTGCACTTTTCTCGAGGAGGGGGTGGTAGTACAGTATTTCTCTGGCCAGTACGAAGGAAGTTTTTACTTAACATATTTAATAGTGACATAGCTCAAACGACGGCACAGCAGCTCATCAGATAATTAGCTTTGAAGTCTGGGCACAATTGAACCAACTTCCATAGTGAAATCTTCATAACGATCGACTCTGGTGTACAGTACAGATTAACAGATAGTGCTCCTAGTCCAGTATTTGTCAGCATCCTTTTGTCTCTTAATTCCAAGTTTCTCTTTTTACCACCACACCGACCCGGCATGTATTTGAAATAAAATCTCCCTGTTCGAGTAGATTTTATTTTTCTCCACCTATCGACACCGAATAAATGCCATAAATCCATCCGACGGTCTAAATGTTCCATCTGTTCTCCTGTTTTGCCAGTTCTAGAGTATAACGGAAAACGCATTTGTAAATTTTATGCAACAAACGGCAAACGTATCATTATTTTGAGATTGTGTATGTAAAAGTTATATTTTTACATGTAGACTCTTGTTATTATGTGTTTTAATACATTGTATCGGTTCTTTTGTTTATAAAAAAAAAATCTGTGTGGTTGAAAAAAAAACAAAAAAGCAACAAAAAAAAAAGTCTCATTGAAATGAAATAGCGAGATGCAAGAATCTGAATTTTTTATGTTTGTTTCTGAAAACGTCGAGAACAAATAACGATAGTTCCCACGTGCTCATCCTCGACATCCCCATCCCCCGTTCGGATTAGCTGTGTGCGTGCTGAAAACTGTAAATATGTTCAGTAGCGATAAAACTTTGCAATGTTTTGATTTTGCGATAAGTTTCTCAAATGTGGAGGTGGATTCGACCGCTAACGCTAAACGAGACCGCGCTAAGGCTTAATCCCGAGGTTCAGACTGCAGGAGGGACGCCGGACTTGGAGCAGGCCCGCCTTACCCAAGAGCGGCCGGAACAAAGCTGGAGCCCAGCGCGGCGCTGATGACGCGACGGCCCGTGGTGCAGAGAGCTCCGCCGCTCCGAGTCGGCCCTCCGGACAGTGTGAAGAGCACGATGCCGATGAACAAGCCATATAGTTTGTTGGGGTTATTTTTTCCAGGACACCTTAGTGGATTACACTCGGTTTGGGTCTCTGCCGAGTGCACCCACTCAATCAGGGTAGGGAGTGGTGAGGGGATCATTGCCGAGATGCCAAGGACTGTACTTCTGTAAAACCACAAATTATAAGACCAACTTCATGTTTATTTAAAACGATCTGTGGACAGAAAATAAATGACGAATTTTAGTTTCTGGAACTCAAAAACCAAACCCAAAAGCTTTTCTTGTTCCGCTCGCACTCTGCTCTCGCCGACCTTGGAGGAGCAGCTTGGGGGCTGTTCCCGGCGCGGGGACGCATGCCGGCGGCACGCCGCGGGTACCCCGCTCTCCGCCTTAACGCAGGACACTTCCTCCTGGATTTAAGAACCGAGGATCCTACTTTCCGCTTCCGGATGAGGGAAGATTTAGAGAAAAAAAAAAAAAAAAACCAAAACAAACCCTATGAGCGTGAGATCCGGAGTTTTCCCGTTCTTTCCCAGCCCAGGTAAGGCGTGCGCATCTCCAGCTGCCTTTCCGCCAGGGGATTGAGCTGACGATACGTAGTGATGAAGGTTTTAGGAACCTGTACCCCCCGAGGTGGTTATTCCGGGCTTAGAAAACCCGCAAGGAAAGACGGAATTGGCGGCTTTTTTGGAACTGATCCACCTCCACATTCAAGTAATTTATGGAAATGATGAGTAGGGAATCTGTTCATCCCGAACTCTTCTCCCATTTGTCTTCTGTGTAGCTGCGAGGAACACTAATGTTTATACAACTGTCAGTCCTACCAGTGATGCAACTTGTACTGATTCAGTCTTCCGAGGTTTTTTTGGGGGCGGGGGTTTTTTTTGGGCGGTTGTTTTGGTTTTTTTTTAAGGGTCAGGAGAAGGGGAAGGCGAAGACGGGCGGTCAGGGAGAGGAAGGGGTTCACCTGTGTATCCGAGAGGCGGAAAACGATCCATATCCAAAAGCGAATGATAGAGAATATTTCCAGGAATGAAGAGATTTCGGCGGAAACAAGCACAAATAAAAAAAAAAAAAAAAAAAAGAAAAAAAAAAGAAAAAATACACAAAAAAATTAAAAAAAAATTAAAAAAAACTTTAAAAAATTAAGAAAAATAAGAAAATTCGTCCACTGGTTGACTGGAAAAACCCGGGAGGTGGAATACGATGAATTCCAACACGGCGGGGCACCAGGGCCCAGGGGGGCCCTACCTTTTCGTTTCGTTTTGGGTTTCTTTGGGTTCTCTTTAAAAAAAAAAAAAAAACCCACCGTGTTCTTTCTCATGGGACTTGAAGTTGATTCCTATTTGTGCAGTGCTGGTTTTGACCATCCTCATTTCAAGTATTCTAGACTTATGTAATGGTGAAAATATATGAACTGTGGCCTTTTTCATTCTTGTTACTTGTGATGCAATGAAGTGAAGATAAGGAAAAAAAAAAAAAGCAGAGATTTACCATGTATCAGTGCCTGGCTTTTTGTTATAAAGCTTCGTTTGTCTAGTGCTCTTTTTGCTATAAAATAGACTGTAGTACACCCTAGTAGGAGAAAAAAAAAAAAAACCCTAAATTTAAAAGTAAAAATATATTTGGCTTATTTTTCACAGGAGCGATCCTTTTATACCATGAATATTACGGAAAACAAAAAAAAAAAAAATTGTCAGATTCTGAATATTTCTTCTTTGTAGATTTTTGGAATCACTCTGAGTAAAAGTTTGTTACTTTATTTTACTATTTAAAAGATGTTATTTTACCATGTGTTACTGAGATGAAACTGTACGGTAGCTTTTTTTTTTAATTTTTTTTTTGTTGTTGTTGGTTCGTTTGCGTTTTTTTGTTGTTGTAGAGTCGCAACGGGGAATATTTTTTGCGACTGTACACATAGCTGCAGCAGTAAACGAAACAAAGAAAAAGAGAAAAAATGGAAGAAAAAAAAGGAAAAATATTTTAAAAAAAGACAAAAAAAAAAAAAAGAACAGTTACACCTTGTTTTCAATGTGTGGCTGAGTGCCTCGATTTTTTCATGTTTTTTGGTGTATTTCTGATTTGTAGAAGTGTCCAAACAGGTTGCGGGCTGGAGTTCCCTCGAGAAGACGACGAGCCAACCCGGACAGCTTGGTGTCGGCCGTGACCTGTTGCTCATCTGTAGTTACTCGATGCCGTCATGTACATGACCGTTCTGTAGCAATAAATGTGCCATTTTTATAAACCCTTCCCGACACTTGGGTTTCATTTCCTTTCGCGTCGCCCGGGGCGCTGCTGGGGACCGTCCGATGCCACCGTGTTCCCGCCTCCTGTCCCAGGCTCGTCTTTTGGGGACAAATCTTAGGAGAATGGGTCTTCTCTGTTTTTTTAACATGTGTGGGTTTGGTTGTTTCCGTGTGTGCTGTGTTTCTGTGGCCGGCAGGGCTTGCTGCTGGGGTGGCCGGAGGAGCCGGTGCCGGGCGCTTCGGGCTTCCCCCCGCGTGGCTTCTTCACCGGCCGGGCACGTTGGCAACGTGCATTCCTGTCTCGCAGGAAGGCGCAAGATCATTCTCATTCCCATACAGATTTTACTCTGCTCGGTAACTAAAATGTCTGTATTTCACCCTAAAACCCTTGGAGCTCCTGAAGAAGACAAAGCACCTGCTGGAGCCCGTGGGCGATGCTGTACAGGGAGTGTGCGGTCCGGCAGGCAAAGCCAACGCACGAACCTTGGAAAAACGGGCAGAATCTGTAAAACCCGAGGCTGTGCATCTGCAGAAATAACCATCTGAGCATCAGGTTGTGCCCTCTTGCCGTGCTCGGTCGGCATTCACCGCGGCAGTGGGTCAGCTCTTCCGCAGATCTTGCTCTGCGACGGTCGTATGGTTGGAGCCAGGGCGAAGACCCGAGGTGTGTCGCCACCGCCAACGCGGCATTGCCAGTGGCGCTCGTGGTTTCACGGTAGTTACACGACTGGGGGGGTGGTATTGAATAATTGGCTTGTGGTTGGCACTGTTGGACCTTCTCGAGCCAGACGGAAACCACCGGGATCAGACCTGATCCCGTCGTACTGACAGAACATGGCGCAAGTGGCGGTGGTGAGGACGTAGGGGCCTTGGGTTGGTTTCGGAGAGGCGGGAGGCTGGTTCGCGCAGCGTTTGCACAACACCCGAGATGGACGTAAAAACCACGACAGATTTGCACTTAGGAATTACTTATCCCGCCTGGTGTCTTCGGGATCTCTCCAGGCCTGTCGGCGTGGCCACCGGTAGCAAAGCGTGAGGACTCGATTTCCCCGTCGTATGTGACGTCCAGCCGACGCTGGCGAAGCTTTTCAGTGGTGACGCCTTCGGTTTTGCCAGCAAACGGTTTTATTGCTGCACTTTACTCTTCATTATCGCCACGGAACGATGTGATTTGGTGTCTCTGAGTTACAAATGATGTGTTTAACCGCGTTTTCCTTCCCCACCAGGATAGTAGGTCATTTAAAATAAATCCCGAGGCTGGCACCGTGGTATTTCCGGGGGGGGGGGAGGGGTGCTCAGGCTTCTCAGACAGAAATAATCTCAAATTAATCCCTCGTGGAGAACGTGGGTTCCAGGGCCAACCCCTCGAGGCATGACCCGGCCTGGGGAGGTCTCCACATGCCCCGCCGATTCTCGGCTCATCCTGGAGGAATCCTCCAACGCCCCCAGCCCACTCTGCTCTTCAGGCACAACCCCCGGCCTACCCCTCCCGGTGCACCATCTCGGAACTGAGCAGGAGCCGGTTTCTGCCTGCGTTGCCTGCTCCCAAGATGCCACCGGGGCTTCCTGCCCAGTGTGCCCGGGTGCTGCTGGTCCTACGATGCCCGTGAGGCCGCCACCGTGCACAGCTGGAGCGAGGAGCAGCGCGGGCAGGGATGGAGGAGGAGGCCACCCCCGCCACGCCCACGCCTTCCCTCCGGTGTCGGAACCGCTCTCCGTCTCACGTGCGCGTTCTTTCTCCACTTCCAGAAACCGAAGGGGGTGTCCTGAGGGGCTGGGAAAGGCGCACGGGTGGGGCGGGGGCACTGGGCACAGCTCTGCCATCCCGGGACGGACACGCGGCCACCGACAGCAACTCGACCACGCTGCGTTCCAGGGCTTTCAGCAGGACATTCCCTCGGTGATTCATTTATGAGAAGCTTGGGCTGCTTTTCCTTTTTTACTGTTTACTAATAACGCAACGGGGCTCCAAATTTCTACGGAAGAGCTGAAGGGTGGAAGAATGGGGCTCATTCTTCTGGTGTCTCCACAGATAGAGTTTGGATGAGGCATCATCCCGCCCTGTCCCGCGGCTGACAGCTCGAGGAAAGTTGGCTTGATACCCTTCCCAATTAAGCTGCAATTATGTCAGTAGCCAGTAAATACATCTGAAGTGTCTTGAGCTTGTAAATCTTTGACGTGTGAGCACTGGGAGTGAAAACGCTCCGTCCTCTCGCTGGAGCCCAGGCACAGAGCCCCGGCTGTGTTGCACAGCACAGGAAAGTGGGGGTCACAGTAGGGTAAGAGGGAGCTCCACCCCATTTCTGAGCCGGAGATCTCTCAGGCTCCCTCCCCACACCCCTTTTCTGTAAAGGCCCCTGCAGTGATCGCTGCACATGCAGGTTTGGGGGCTTTTTGGTTTTAAAACAGTTCCCCTGGTCTTGTTTCCTTTTTTTCTGTACTCAACAGGGAGGTCAAGGCTGGTTTGGGGGCAGAAGCGTGTGTCTCCCGGCATCCAGGGGGAAGGAGACCACCCTGCAAGAACAAGGTCACTGGGGTGACACCAACCTGGGCTTGTGGACACCTGTGCCACCATCCTGGGGTGGGTCTCGTGCCCCACACCGCTGCATGACAGTGTTTGACTCGGCCAGGCTTTGCCCAGCGGGCACTGAAACACCTCAGGGCACCCACCACGGTGCTGGTGACCATCGCTGCCTATCCCCGGGAAGCTTCAGCTGGAAAACTGCTTCTGGAAGCAGGGTTGGAATACTGGAAAGGACATGTGCACAGTATTTCTGCTTGGAAAATCAGCAGCGGTGCCTAAAGCTGTGGGGAAAGTCCCTGCCCGGGACAGGCACCCTGCCCAGACTCGGCCTCAGCACAGGGAGAGAGAGGTGCCTGGGGTGGAAATGGGAATGGGGAGGGGAATAGGGATAGGAATAGGACATTGTGTGAAGCATCCAGGGGGAAATGAGCAAGCCAAAAGCAAAAGTGTGGGATGAGGTGGGGGATGAAAGCTGCCCAGTTCCGTGGGCGATGGGAGAGGTTCCTGGGTGTGTTAATAAAATCAATCCATCGACCCATCAATTGGAGGCAAGGTCATTTGCATCCTGGGAGGATGGGCAGGCCATGTGATTTATTTCTTTTAAGAGCAAAGCCACTTCAGCAGCGTGCTGGGGTAGGAGGACGTTAGCCCCTGAAGGTGGGTACAGGCTGCGTTGTGCTGCCGGTGTTTGCCCAGTAGCCTCGTGGCCCCAGGACAGGCTGAGGCCACGTGGAAGCTGGTGACAAGCTGCTGTCAGCGACCACCCAGGCTCAGGTAGGATGGTCGGTTACAGTTCCTTGACCTCCAGTCACTGGGTTTTACTTTAATTCCTTACGTTTACCCAGCTACCACCGGCTACGTGCTGATAGAATAAGTTCAGGTGTTTCTCCCCCTCCTTTCTGCTAACACCAACGCTGCTGGAATTCGTCAGGTTCTGTGAAGCACTGCTCTGGATAATTGGGGTTCCTGGGGTGCTCCTGGCAGCTGGGACCACATCCTTCCCGTCCAATACTGCCGTCTGCAGTGTTGGCAAAGCTGCCGACGTTTTCCCATTCCCCCTAGAAGCTTTGCTGGTGGAAAATTAAAGCATTACCCCCAAACACCACCAAATAACCCAGAGTGATGCAGGCTGCCGAGTCCTTCGTGACCCTCAGGAGTCTGGGAAAACAAACCGACACCAAACAAAATGGGCTGAAAAGTTTCTCTTTCAGTAAATAGCCCTTTTGGCAAGGAACGCTGAAAATTTTCTGTTCAATTCTAGGCCCTGATTTTCTCAAATACTGCTGCTGATACGATCAGATAGATTTCTGTAGCATGAGCTGCTTTTAAGCTCTTAAAACCCCCCTCTCTTGTAATCTAGTGTTAATCAGATTGTAGTCAGATGGCCGTGGGGCTGCGAGGCTGGGGACCCTTCCCGCGATGCTGCGGGGCGGCTTAAACCCTCCGCGGTGCTTGTTTCGTCAGCGAAGAGGGTCTTTGGGTGGTCGTATCTCCGTCAGAACCTGCGATGCTGAAGGTGAAGCTGGAGGGATTTGCCCGGCCCCGGGCAGCGGGGTGGCTGTAGGCTTTGGTGTTTGACTCATCCCTCCCTCTGCGGGCGGTTGAGGGTTTGGTACTTGGAGCCCTGGCATCCCTCCAGAAGTGCTAAATACCTCGCGTAGATCCTTAGCTAGGACTCACTTATCTTCTTTACTCCACTAAGCCAATATTGTTATTTATAAGAGAAATCCTGCAGCCGCCTTCTAAATCCGTTCCCCAGCAGAGCCGGGTGGATGTGATCCCGGCACTGGCAGGGAACGGGTGGGTGGTGGAGCCGTGAAGACCTTACCTGGGTCCTGCCGAAGGTGCAGGACAGAAATGCTCACAGACTCACCCCTCTATTCCAAAAACACCCCAGATTTTACGTTAGTAGGCTTTGTTTTATTTAATAACCCCACAGAAAAGTGTAATATGGATGGGAACAGCTTTCTGCTGGCCAGCGTTGCGTGCCTCTGTCAGGAAAAAAAAGCCTTGGGGAAGTAGTGCCTCCAACCGAATCCAAATCCACCTCGAAGAGAAGCCCAGCAAAGCCTCCCTGTGCCCCAAGCCACGCGGCGGGGACCCCACCACAGGGCAAACCTGGGTGCAGATGTGCTGGCGAGCGCTCCGATACTTACTGAAATGCGCTAAATAACTGTAAGCCCGAGATTCAAAGAAATCTAAAGAGGATTAAATCCTCTGAAATAGGCCAGAACTACTTTGTTGCTGCTGCTTTTTTCACTTTGTCAGAAGAGTGAATCACTAGCAAGATGCTGCAAAGCTCCCCCCACCCTCCCTGCACAGCCGGGTGTGGGAGCAGCAGCCGGTCTCTCCGACCTGGGTGCCGGAGCCGGGAGCCGGCGGGTGAGGGTAGCACCGGTAATGTAGGGCAGCATGGGCTGGGGGGGCTTAGTGATGCGCTAATCCAGAGAGAAAAATCGCATTTGTAAAAAAAGGAGGGGGAAAACAAATATATATGAATTTCACGGCAGCCTGACGTGGCTGAGAAGGGGAGATTTTGGGATGCTTCTTGTCCTGTGCCAGGGCCCATGCCATCAGCAACGGCAGAGGCTAGGCCTTAGCACCTTTGGCAGCCAAGTCACTGCACCAGAAGCAGACAGACCCAGTTTGGGGGTGAAGCATCCCCATAGCGCTCTGTGTCATCATACTTGAGGCCAGTGAACCCTCAACAAGCTGCTGGGGTTTAATGATTGGTGAGGGCCCTGGAAGGTGGAATTAAACCATGGGGACTCTGTTGTGCACTACTGGTTGTGCATATTTACACATGGACACACGTCATCAACAGAATAAAAGGTGGTAGAACATATTGATGATTATAGAATCATAGAAACCTTTGGGTTGGAAAAGCCCTTTCAGCCCATCCAGTCCAACCGTTACCCCAGCACTGCCCAGCCCCCCACTGACCCCTGTCCCTGAGCGCCTCATCCACCGGGCTCTGAAACCCCTCCTGGGATGGTGACCCCCCCCCTCCCTGGGCAGCCCTTTCCAATCCTGACAGCCCTTTCCGGGAAGGAATTTCCGAAATATCCAACCTAAACCTCCCCTGGCACAACTTGGGGCCGTTTCCATTAGTCAAGATTAACCATTAATTTTTCCTGTACACATGTGGGAGGACGGGAAAAATCCCTCCCAAATAATGGCATTTCAATGGACAGGGGCTTTGGCGGTGTGTTGTGGGATTTTCCCACCTGGCCAACAGCATGTCCGAGGGCTGACACCCTTTCATAGGGCTTTCTAAGGGACTTAGAGGCTGGTTTGGCATTGCTTGAGCAGTGATGCAGAAATCAAAGCCTCCTCCTTGTAGGCTACAACAGAGCCAGCGGTGAGACCCCCCGGGGGTAATTTCAGGGGTGATGCTGTGCTTTAGCAGAGCTGTTTCCACAGTATTTGAGGACGAGGTGTGTCAGTGCTGGCACACAGCAGCAGTGTCCCGATGTGGGGTGCGGGACTCATGGGCATCCCTGCGTTGATGCTTGGCTTAGCTCCTGGATGATGGTTTTTGCCTTAGACGTGACCTGAGCTGTCACGTGTGGCCCAGCAATCGGGTTTGAAAGCCGCGTTTGCCCTGGGCGTTGGTAGTGGAGGAGTTCCACTCTCCTCCACGGGGTGTGGCATTGGTTTTCCTCCCGGCACCACACCCATAGCTGTATGACTGTGTCGCCCTGCTGTATCAGGGGTACCCAGCCAGCTCCAGCATCCCTCTGCTGATGAAGAGGTTGACCAGGAGATGAAGGAGTTTTTCAAAGCCTAAGAAGTGAAGTTTGAGCTTTTTCCCTAGAAATTACATCTGTCAGAGGGAGAAGTGCCAAGGAGGCAGGTCCCATGGGGCCAGACTGCACTCACCCTTGGGTTTGTTGGGGGGTTCAGCCACAGGTAGGCTGAATTCAAGTGATGTTCAATACATCTGGGGGGAATTAATGGGGCAGCAGTAGAGAAATAGGTTTTCCAACTCAATCATTGGGGCGAATGTGACAGTTCAGGTCACGTCTAAGGCAAAAGCCATCACCCAGGAGCTACGCCAAGCATCAAGGCAGCGATGCCTGTGAGCCCTGCACCCCAAATCATGGCACTGCTACCACGTGCCAGCACTGAGATGCACCAGCCTTCAAATACTGTGGAAATAGCCCTGCTAAAGGACGGCATCGCCCCTGAAATTACCCCCCAAGGGGTCTCACACATGGCTCTACAGTTATCACAGCCTACGAGAAGGAGGCTTTGATTTCACCAGGCTTTGCTGCCACTGAAGAAGGGTTGGAACATCATGGAAGATCCCTTTCCCAGGCATGGGTGTGCTAGGTCAGGATATGCCCACGAAACCATGATAAGAGCCAGCCAATGCTTTGGGGAGGGGAAAGTGAGCTGGGCTTAGCCTTTGGTTTCTAAGACCACCATTAATTCCTACTGTTAACATCACCGCAGCAGCAGTTATAAAACAAAAGGTGAGAGCGCCATGGAATGAGCAGGTGAAAACCAGAGCTTCGTTGGAAGGCAGAGAAGCGCCAAGGGAAGACAAAAACCACTGGCGTGGGTTAAAGGCAGCGGAGCCACACTTAGATGCAAAGATTATGAGAAATTCCTGAATAATGTGGAATAAAAGGGGCTGAAAGATCATTAAAATTAATCGGAGATTAATGGGAGCTAAAACCCAAGACTGCTGAGCCAGTCTTATCTGCTGTCAATTGAACTTATTTTAGCTGAGAAATAAGACTATCAGATTTGGAGCATGATGATAAGGATAAGCAAGATCTTTTAAACCTCTAGAGAGACCCTGTCAAGTGCTCCCAGCCCTCCCTGGCGGGGAAGCAGCCCAGTCCCCCTGTGTCCTCCCCACCCCAAAAAACTTTGCCCAGAAACCTTCTTCCTAGGGTAAGGGGTAGGATTTTTGTAGGACCTGGTGTGAACGAGGCTGGTTCATTTTAGCTGCGCGAGACCTACAGTGAGTTACATCCGAAGAGGATCTGGCACACAGGATTTAGCTCAAGAAAAAAAAAAAGACGCAGCAAATATGTAGTGGCTTGATTGCAGAAAATGTGGTTTGTATTAAGAGTTATGCTTAAAAAAATATTAATATTGCTTTTGAAAAATCCCAGGGGAACGCTCAAACACTTGGGAACGAGCTGGATGCAGCGACGGCACAGGCTGGGTATGTAGCGGGAGGAAACCCGCACCAGGCTGCTGAGGAGAGGCTGGGTTATCCCAAATGCCCTGCCCCAGCCCACCCTCACCCTGGCCTTCCCCCTGCCCTTCCTCCCAGGTACGGGGCAGCCCAGCTGCCAGGATCTGGCCCCTCCGCAGGGCTGTTTGATGGTGTTGGTTGGAAGTCAGTCGGACTTGAGGAAGCTCAGGATATTACAGCATCAGAGCCCGCATAATTAGAGGCAGATCTGCAATTGCTGTAAATTGTCTCTGCTTCATTGAAGTCGATAATCTTTGAAGTCGATAGAGGTATGATAACTTAGACCAGCTGAGGATCTGCCAACAGCGGTTGGGTTGTTCCAGTTATCCATCCTTCCAGCCCAAGTACCAACCACTGTCCTTGCCCGTGTTAGAAATACTACTCCCCTGTCCTGGGAATATTCAGCAATTGGATCCTAAGTGGCTACCTGGGGCTGAGAGTGTCAACATCGGGTGTGGGGGGAGGAACATTATTACTTGCTACAGCACTGCAGCAAACTGGAATGCAGCATCCCCCTGGACCGCTCACCCGGCAGTCAGGGCTGGGAGACCTGGGCGACAAGGAGCACTGAATAAATTGTTCTGTGACCCCAGGATGGTTACAAAGCAAATCAACATGTTTGTAAAGATGAAAAGTGACGCGTTTACCTGGCTATAGAGCAGTTTTATTTGGGTTTAAATAAAAACTGGGTGGGTTAGGGCATTTAAAAAAATAGCCTGCAGACTGAGTGTTCTAATTGCGTTGTCTGTATTTTCATGTAACTCATCCTGTTTTCTTTTTTCCTGTTTTCCCTGTGAAATCTCTCTGTAAGAGAAACCCATATAACAACCAAAACCCCGAGACCTTTTCAGCCTTTCTTCTTTCCCCTGCACTGTGGATGCGTTTATTCCCGCCAGGCTATGCACTGAAGCTTTTGGGAAAGGGGACCAGGGTCCACCAAGGAATGGAGCAGGTATTTTTACAGCTCAGCATCAAAATTTGGTTTATGTCCACTCAGAAGCATGGGCATTGATGTTTATCATCTGTATTCCCGGTTTGAACTGCCAGTGGGACACATGTGTCGCTCACCTGACGCCTCGTCCTCGCAGCCGGCCACGGCTGCCAGCCAACGCAGAGCCACCCCCATGAAAAGTGTTGCCATTCACCCCACCAAAACCCTTCTTTATCCTTCAGTTCCTCTAATTTTTCTGAAAAGCTTGTTGTCGCTTCGCTGCGGTGTCTCTACCTTCAAGCTCCTCCGTGGAGCGTGAGGGCGACCGACAACAGAAAGCTAAATTAGACATACCGCATAGGAATGCAGGCTCCAATCAGACCCTCGCTGCTCATTCCTCTGCACAAAAGCACAGAAATTCAACCCAGATGGGTAAATAAGCTGTCAGCTTTTATGGAGGAAACTGTGTGTATTCGTTTTTGCTGCTGCTGCTGACTAATTTCTCAGAGACATTCCTTCCTACGTATTGAGCAAGCATCTTCCCGCATCCCTCTGCTGCGCTGTTAGCAGGAGAAATTCTATCATACGATTCCTAATTTGTGTTTAGTCATTCTAGCCCTTTTTCAATAGCCTGATCCAATCAAACTGGGTCTGCGTGATGGAGGCAAGCCAAAAATCTGGAGACCTACTGCCAGGGCTCCATGCTATCGTGTTCCAAGCAGTGGGGACTCGGTATAAATGGATCAGATACTTCGTGGAGAGAGATGTCTCCTAGACACATCCAATTATGCCAGCTTCCGTCAGCCCTGTTTTTGGAGAAGGCCAGATATCATCTGCTCTACTCAGGAGGCTGCGGCTTTTGCAGGCAATGCCTTTTGAGTTAATTTTGGTGGATCTGGCAGGTTCTGGCACTGCCAAGCAGCTATTTGGGGAGCGGTGGTGGCATCTCCCTGATCCCCCCTCTCAAGGCTCAGCCCCTCTCTGTGCAGGGGCGATGGGTCACAGGGCCATGGCTCTGGCAGAACGGAGGCAGATGCTGCAGCTGGGGCTGGTTCCCCGGCTCCTTCCTGCGTTGCCTTTCCCACAGCCCCGGGTATTGTCTCGGTGGCTGCTCGGGCCGGCTGGGGCTGGCTGGCCCCGGCACAGAGCCCATGGCTTTTGGTTCTCATTCTTTAGAAAAACTTAGGGAAATTAAAAAAAAGAAAGAAAAAACCAACCAACCAAAAAACACCAAACCAAGAAAAACAATAAAGTGCAAAATAAGGAAGTTTCTTCATCTGTCTCCCCGTGGGGATATCAGTGTCCCGTTGCAGGGTTGGGTTGGTGACCTGGCAGCTTCCCCCCTGACCTGCTGGGGCTGCCTCTCCCCAGCATGCACTGTCGGCTCCCCAGGGCGCTGGCATGACACCCGGGAGCTGTACAGCTGCCCCTTGCCTGGGAGGCAGCAGATTTTAGGAGTATTTGCTGCCGGGCAGCATTCTGAGCAACATCAACCTCACAGCCGTGGGGACACCTGATAGACTCACCCCATCCATGGACCCCTCTGGTTAATCGATCCCATTAAACGGATCTCTTTCAGTGTTGTGTGGTCACTTTTGCACTTCGAGAAGCTGATGGGGGTCCACACACCCCAGGGTTTCTCTGGCTGAACCCAGCAGCAGCCTTGGAGCGCATCCCTGAGAGCCTAAATCCTGGCACTCATCGTCATCCCAGGTCTGCTGCAGGGGGTCTCACACCCTCTTTAGAAGCTGCAGGACCACCTTTGGGGGGCTTTTCCATCCCACTCCCTTTCCTGTAAATGCATCTGGGGTCTTGCATTCCCCGAGTATGTTTTCTAGCATGACTTGAGTGATGGGAACGGATTTGAGGTTTATGGATGCTCAGTACATCATCATCCTCTTCCCTCTCCTCCTTCATCCCTTTGCCCTCTCCCTGTCTCCTGTTTCAGTTCTGAGAAAATACTCTTTTCAGGAAGGCTGATAGTGGCACAGGTTGATTTCTTGTTAATTTTTAATCCAGCGTTTTCCTACATGTCAGAAACAAGTGGCATATTTCCAAGGGGGGACAGGGGGGGAAATAATATGTTAAGGCCTAAAATTTAGCCATTCAAAGCTCACATTTAAAGCCAGGGTGGGTCAAGCAACCTCCTGGAAGGCTGGTATCAATTTTAACCTGGTATTCCGTTATTACACAGGTGCAAGTTCTTAAAACAACTCAGGAAATGAAAAAATAGAGAAGACATCAGGCTAAAAGATTGCCACTTCAGAAATTTGCATGGGGAGAAAGGACAGTGCTGGGCCAGCTGAACCCCGTATGGGGTGGGAGGGTGTCAGATGGGTTTGGGGGAGCACGGGTCAGGCAGAAGGATCTGGGGAAGGAGGCTGGGACTGCAGGTCTGGAGGGGAGAGCGTGGAGTTGCACGGGCAGGAGTCAGACTCAGCCCTGTGGACACGCCCCACAGCAGAGGGGAGAGGTGGGGATGGGGGTACTGGGATGAAGTGGGGCTTGGGGTGGTCCAGTGGGGAAAGAATCAGTGGCAATGGGAAGCAAAGCAAAAAATCCATAGTATTTTCCACGGGTAAGAGTCTTTTAAGGGATTGTAAAGTTTTTTACCTCCTTTTAGCCCTGCCGTCTGAGCCCTGAATGTGTTGGCACAGGCTGAGCAACGGGGCTGGTAGCAACCTGGTGTGTGATATGGGGGGGAGAAGGTGGACAGGAGCAGAGCCAGGGCCATCCCAACAGGCAGGGCAGCAAGGAGACGCCGCAAAGAGCAATGGGGCTGAGACCAGGCAGGAAGCTGAAGGGCAGGAGGTGTGCAGGCAGCTGGAAGCCGTGTGCGGGGTATGGAGGAGTGCTCCAAGGTTCATGGAATCATTTAGGTTGGAAGACCTTTAAGCCCATCCAATCCAACCGTTACCACAGCACTGCCCAGCCCACCACTGACCCATATCCCTGAGCACCTTGTCCACACAGCTCTTAAATCCCTCCCAGGACGGTGACTGCACCGCCTCCCTGGGCAGCCCGTTCCAAATCCTGACAGCCCTGTCCAGGAAGACATTGTCCCTAATATCTAACCCAAACCTCCCCTGGCACAACTTGAGGCCTTTTCCGCTTGTCCCATCACTTGTCCCTTGGGCAAAGAGACTGACCTCCCCTTCTCTGCACCCTCCTTTCAGGGAGCTGTGGGGGGCAATAAGGTCTCCCCTGAGCCTCCTCTGCTCCAGGCTGAACCCCTCCAGCTCCCTCAGCTGCTCCTCACAGGAATTGTGCTCCATCTCCTTTCCCAGCCCCGTTCCCTTCTCTGGACACCCTCCAGCCCCTCAGGGTCTTTCCTACAGTGAGGGGCCCAAAACTGACCCCAGGGTACAAGGTACAGCCTGACCAGTCCCCAGTACAGCCTGGTCCTGCTGGTCACACTGTCGCTGACGCTGGCTGGGATGCCGTTGGCTGCCTTGGCCACCTGGGCACACGCCGGCTCATATTCAGCTCATCGACCACCCCCCTCAGCTCCTTTTCCACTGGGCAGCTTTCCAGTCCCCTGTCCCCTGGGGTGTAGCGTTGCTGGGGGTTGTTGTGGCCCAGGGGCAGGACCTGGCACTTGGCCTTGTTGCCCCTCACACAGTGGCCTCAGCCCATGGTTCCAGCCTGCCCAGATCCTTCTGCAGAGCCTTCCTGCCCTCCAGCAGGTCAACGCTCCCATCCAACCTGGTGTCATCTCTGGAGTATCTGGAGCTGCTGTTCAACAACCCTTCAGGTTGTTGATTCCCAAGGGTTCAATAAGGACCAAAAATACCCTTTAGTTACACCCTGCCAATCTGGAGAGAGGTTCAAGGTAAATTTTCAAAAATCCAGATGATTTAGGGCCAAATGCAGTCATTTGGCCAGGTTCTGCCATTTGTTGGTGCTGCAAGGTCAGATGAGTGGCCTGAAAGCCAAGAGTTACCCCAGGATAATATGGGGGGCCTGGGTTAGGCTCAGAATAAAAATAGTTGCTAAGACACACCGCTAATATCAAATAGTTCATCTAGAGTTCAAAGAGGAAATCTCCCAGCCCCAGAGGTGAGCCTGGCCTAAACTGCCTAGCAGATTTCTTCTTTCATCCACAATCCCAAATACTTAATTATTGTCAACCTTGATTTTAAAAATGGCCAAAAAAAGCCCATGACATGGGTTGATCTAAAGCAGAAAGTGAGAGGTGTGATGTGCACATCGGCCCAGCATGGCTGCAACCGTCTGTAACCTCGACCAGCTCACTCCCGATGCGGGGCCGGCAATGCACCCCAAGCTTGTCTGCTTGATGTGCAGCCCCGCGAGCGCCTGTGTCTCGTCCTGCCTGGACTCGAGGGGTACAGAAACATCAACAACAATTAAAGCTAATGGGAAACAAATGGTTTGTCCAAAACAACCATTGATTTCAGCGGGACTTTTACGAGAAAGTCGGAATTGGATTCAAAGGGTTTGTCTTACATTTGTCTTAACTCCTGGCTCTGCGTCCCAGCTTGTTCCTATTTTATCTAAATCTGGTCTTAGTTCGTAGAGCTGCGAGATTTGTCCAGCTTAGAGCTTAGTTCCCGTCTCACGCTCGCCCTGAGGCTGCTGGGGAGGAGGATGGGTGCTGGCAGGAGGGTGCCAGGCAAAGGCCCCTGCTGGACATAGACCCCATGCCCTGACCTGCTGCGGGGTCCCACCGAAGAGCGAGGAGATGAGCAATAAAGGACAGGACCTGAATGCATCGGTGCGGCCGAGGCATCGGCCCCAGCCATCCACGGTCGTCAGGGTCTGTTACCAATTAGCGCGGGCTTCCAGCAGCTCTACGCGTGATACAGTGAGACACAAAGAGCAGCGCCAGCGTGGGGGCTGTCCGCGGGGTGGAATCCAAGCTTGCTCCGTGCCCGCTGCAATGGGCTTCACAGAAGTGTCTGTGAAATGCTTGAATGCCCAGCTTGGCGGGATCCGGGTGCACCGCGGGCGCTGGGAGCAGCACCGGCTGCCTCTGCCGGGGCTGTGCTCCTGGGGACCAGCAGGACCGCAGGCACCTGAGTTCTGGGCACCTCTGGCAAAGCGCACGGTCTGCAGCAACCCAAAGGGTGTCTCTATGCGTAGCAATGGCTTTTCTCCCTTCCTAATGAGTAATGTAGAGCGTGTGCAGTGCCGGACGAGGAGCAAGTGGGAGGCTGAGCATCAACAGGCGGCAGGGCTGAGCAGGGAGCTGCCAAGGGTGCTAAATCATGGCCCTCCTTTCTGGCCAGAAACTTGCAACAACAGCAGCAAATTGCTTGTTAGACTAATTCCACGCTTCACCTTTTAAGAGCAGGAATAGATTAGAAAGAGGATATAGAGGAATATAGAACTTTTACTTATATGTGGGTGCAGAAATTAATTTTCACTAGGATTTAGACTCCCAGAATCGTTTAGGTTGGGGAAGACCTTCAAGATCGAGTCCAACCATTAACTGCTCATACCACCACTGACCCATGTCCCTGAGCACCTCCTCCACATGGCTCTGAAACCCCTCCTGGGATGGTGACTCAACCACCTCCCTGGGCAGCCCCTTCCAGTGCCCAGCAGCCCGTTCCAGGAAAGCATTTCCGCTAATATCCAATCTAAACCTCCCCTGGCACAACTTGAGGCCGTTTCCTCTTGTCCCATCACCTATTTGAGTGGTTGCTAACTCCAAGCCACTTGTAGAAGACTATGAGCACTTCTCTGCACACACGTGAGGAAGGAATGATGATATACAATCCTCAGACGGTAGATCAACTCCTTCTAGGCCAAATCCCTCGATTTCAGTGGGAAGATGATATATAAGCTACTAGAGAGCTTGACCCAACTTCTCTGTCTCTGCTGAACATTTTACTCACTGAATTCAACCAGAAATCTGGTGCTGTGAAGCTGAAATATCTTGTTTAGCAGTGACTACTTAAACACTGAATTTTAGGGACCGAATGATGAGGCTGGTCATTGCAGCGCCCACCCCCAGGGCATGGCCAACCTTTGCTAGCCATGGTTTATGGCAATTGTACCGATGTGTCATCTGAAACACACGTCTCTGCCGATGGTCTGGAAAAGTATAAGGTTGCTACAGCCTGGTCATGTCATTTTTTTTTATTTCTGAAAAAGCCAAGTATCCTACTTCAGGCGATTTATCAGAAGCATTCAACATCAACCGTTGATGCTCCTGCCATCACATGAAGACTTTGTAGGCATAAAAACATAGCATGAGTAAGGATATTTCCAACCATTTTACTCCAGAAATTGCTTCATAAATGAAACATGTAAGAGACTGTATTTATAGTAGAAAGAACAACTCTCTCGGGATATGAATAGCATTATACCATATCATGTAATTAAAAGCTGAATATGACTAACACATTCCCATACAGATGTATCACAGCACTGGCGACCATGTGGGATATGTGGAGAAAAAAGATCCAGTTAAAGAAACCACAAATTCCAGGGGTGGGAGTGTGTGGAGGGGGGTAATGAAGCACTTCTCAATCTATTTTTCTTCTCCTTTTATATTATTCCTTTGCGAGAGCGTGAACACATGAAAAGCATTAGGTAGTGTCTTGCCTGCCGCAGACCGGGCGATGGCTGATGGGCCTGTGGGATGGAGCATCACTGGCTCTGGGACAACATCCCCAGCCCAGCACTGGCATCCCCGAAGAGAGACATAACAGGAAAATGGCTGACAACTGCCAAAATGCCCAAATGGTGACGTGCCATCCTGCAAAGAGACTGAAAATCCGGAGGAAGGTGAGAAGGTGCCTTCCAAGCAGTGGGGCTGGCCCTGGATGCCTACGGAGCCTGGGCTTTGGGATCTGAGCCAAAACGTAGTGATGGGTGTGTGGACCATGACCCTATTACAGCACTGGGATGGGACCCTCTGAAGTCAAGCAGACCTCAAAATACCAATGTGACCATGAATCCATCTCCGTAGGTCTCTTCTCCAGGTCAGGCGCTCTGTTGCCGGATTTTCATTCTGGATCTCCTCAAACACTGCTGTAGAACAGCCTGATTGCCTAACACAAAATTGTCTGCTCGAGACGGACAATGGGTGTTGAAAGAAATAAAAGACAAAAATAGGGCTGAGAAAACAGTGTAAAATAAATACATAAATTGAGAGGGGAGACAAATTCTTTTTCTTCAGTCTGTTTATGCGTTGGAAAACAAGCATCCAAACGTCTCCGGGCTCAGGTAGGTATTCCCACAGTCCGGCCTTGCAGGTCATGCTTGATGTGCAGCATATTGCCATGTTCTTCTGGACTTCCTCCAGCTGGTCCACACCTTTCCTGAGGTGCAACAGACCCTGTCCCCCTGTCGAGGTCTTATCAGAAGCCAGGGGAGAGGAAGGATTTCTTCCTGTGCCTCAGGAGCAGCCCTGCTGTGTGTACAACCCAGTGTGGTGTCCCTTTCCCCCGGCCAGGCCGGCTGTTCTGCAGATGTTCCAAGAGCCCGGCTCCCTCCGCTGCACAACCATGGCTTCTCCAGATGCTCCTGGACCCATCCCCATGCATCACCCACAGCCTTGGTACCCAGAGCCGCCTGTGCTCGATGCCATGCCCGGTTTTACAGACAATATTTCCAACCTGGGAAGTCATTTTGAATTCCGAACCTGCCTCCTTGCCTCATGTTTCCTGCACATTTCATACACCTGTCCTGGTCCCCCTGTGCTGCAACACGGTCTGGAACCTTGCTGGATACGTATTCCCGTGTCAACAGCCTTCAAATTCATCCCTGGGCATGGTCCTCCAGTCTTCACCTGCTCCGTGGCATTTCCTCTGGGATACGCTCCCTCGGTTGGCGCGCATCAGAAACCTTCAGACATATGACATCCACAGCTTCTCCTCCACGCACGAGGCCTGCTGCCCTGATGTAGGATGAAATGAGATTGACTTGACATGATTTATTCGTGACAAACACATATTAGTTGTTACTCATCTCCTTGTTCCATATACTTAAAAATTCCCTGATTAATTGCTCCAGTACTTTTCTGTGACTTGATGCTGAGCTGACAGGTCCATAATTCTGCTCCTTCCTTTATTTTAAATGTTAAGGCTAGAAATCCTGTTTTCCATCTTCTACATTTCTGGTATCTCTCCCATTTTTAGGACCCAAGTTCTTGAAGAGAATGACCCAAGCTCTGTGTGCTGGCATTTCCCAGCCCTTCCGGGGATCTGTCACAGAGACAGAGTCCTGCAACTCTCCAGACATGGCTCGCTCTGTCCTTCCCCCCTTCCCTCAGTACCTCTGCCTACGCAGGGTTAAATTTATAAAGCTTTGGAAAGGAATCAGATGCCTTAATGACACATCCCTACTTTTCTTTATAATAAGTTCTTCTGCCCTGATCACACATACTTGTCTGAAATACGCTGTAAATCAACGTGCCCTAACCCAACCTTGTGTTAATTAATTCTTCCACTTGCCTTCTACTTAGAGGAAAACAGAAGAATAGATGTAAAAACCATGATAGTGATGTTGGAGTGGCTGATTATTATTCTTTACAATAGCGTATTGATAAGAAAATGAGCATGTTCTTTTCCCATTTGCCGCACAACCTTCAGCAGGAGTTTGTTCTATTAGGAAGAAAAAAAAAAAGGCAATTTGAAAAAATTGCTCCCTGGCTCCTGCACAGCCACTTGAAAATTGATTTATTTTGGGGTTTCCACAGCTGTGTGTGGGTTTCCACAAGACTTGATTTTTTTGCGTTATTAAATCTGGCCATTGAAATGTTCCTTTGATTTAATGTGAAGTGTGTTTTATTTGATAATTCCTTATAGATATGGAGAGGCGGTCTCACTGAAGCCAGAATAAATAAATAAATAGATAAAGGAATGGCTCGGTGGCTACGAAGTACCCGCATGATCTGTCCCAGCGGTCCCTCGGGAGTTGGGTCTGTGCAGGGACCACGGGGGAACCTGGTAGCAGGGCTGGCAGAACGGTGCATGGGTGCAGGAGTAGGGCAGCCTTGGCTGAGCACTGCCTCTCCCTAAATCAAATCCCTGGAAAACCATGTCATGAAGACGAGGGGATGCTCCATTTCAACCTGACTGCAACTTTGTACGTTGCATACTCGGCTGCAGCATCTCCAGAGATCCCCTCTGCAAGTGCTCCACCTTGTGCCCCCCGCCAAAGCTGGGTGCCAAAGCCTCCGAGCAAGCCATCCATCGTCTGGGGAAGAGGAGCCTGGGCAGCTCCCTGCCCTGCTTGTGGAAAGTGCCTGGAGTGGAGGAGGCAGCTCCCAAAACGTGTTTACACCCTGTGAAGTCTCCTGCGCACACAACAGGCACCAACGTGCCCACTCGCCCTCTTGACAACCCCCGGCACCTCTGGGCGAGCAGGAAAAACCAGGGTGTTCCTCCCTGGCTGCCTCTCTGTGCTGGAAATCTGCCTTTGGACCTGCATGGGGTGCAAAGGGGGGGTCAGTGAGAAGAGCTGCTCTGGTCCCCGCAGTGTCACACGCCGACACGTGCCCAGCTTCAGTGCCCCGCGCCAGGCAGTGCTCTGAGCTAGACCAGATGACGGCCCGGCCTGGCATCTAAATACAATTAAAATTAAAAATAAATAAAGAAAAATGTTTTCTTTAGCAGAACGAGGCAGAAGGAGCTGCAGCCTTCTGCCTTTATTATTAAATTCTGGAGTTCGTGCCTCATCCTCCTACTGTTTGCCACGGCTGACGCCAGCTTCACCTGCTTATGGTATCTGTGAGGGCTTTCAGGAGCGCCCACGGCTCCCAGTGCTCCCAGTGCTGTCCCAGCATCCTCTGGGCTTTTTCCTATAGAAAGTTGAAAACATCTGCTCCAGGCTTTTGTATCAAAGAACTCTCTCCCCAGCCCACCCACAGCCTCCCACACACACTGTCCCCACATCTCAGAGCCCCCAGCCCCTCACTGCGTGGCTGCCCCTGGCCGATACTGGGTTAAGGGGAAGGGGACAAAGGCACAAGGCACAATCCTGCTGCCTCTCCACTTAAACACAACAGCGTGATTGAGCAAATGAACTACTTCTTTGCCTCGGACAGTTGCAAAATTTTCCGTCGGGGGTAATCATTCTCCAAAAGGATGGAGCAAAGGATGCAAGCCAAGGATATATTAAGGGTAATTTGTCCACTGATCCAGGATTTGGGAACCAGGATATAGTTTTGTTAGTTTAGTAAAGCTGTCAGATTGTCCATCAGCACTGATTTTATTTTTTTTTAAATCTATTTTATGAAGCCAGAGGGTATGGATTAGTTCTCATTGAGTAAAAATCAAATTAAACAATACTATTTTAATAATCAACAAATGGTCATTAACGGGAAGAAAACCAGTGCTGATGGGGACAGCCAACATGGTTGTGGCAAATAAAAACCAAATACCTTGTCCTTGGCGAGGCCCTTTCACCCAAGGATCACAGAGTACTTCCTTGAATATCAGGAAGAAATTCTTCATGGAGAGAGTGGGGAGGCCCTGGGACAGGTTCCCAGAGAAGCTGTGGATGCCCCATCCCTGGGAGTGCCTAAGGCCAGGCTGGATGAGGCTTGGAGCAACCTGGTCTAGTGGAAGGTGTCCCTGCCCATGGCAGGGGGTGGGACTGGGTGGGCTTTCAGGTCCCTTCCAACTCAAACCATTTCATGGTTCTATGAAGCAGTGATACGTGCATGCCAGGACTTTTGCCAAAGACGAAAATTAACCAAAACAACACTTTTTCATTCTGTTGGCACTGAGCTCAGTCGTACCTGCAGGTCTTCCTACAATCCTCCCTGGACCAGAGGATTTCAGCTTCATTGACTCCAATGGAATTGATTTTTAGCCAAGGAATGAACTGGGAAGGCTTTATAGAAAAACATATTCCTATGATGGTTTGCTGTGCTCCTTAACTTGACCATGATGAGGCTTGTCAGAACATTTGGGAGGGTGTAGGATCTTGTCTAGCTCTGGCCTCCATGGGATTGGAGGCAACTGGGGACACAGAGGATACTCTTGGGTACCACAGGGATGATGCATTCTGCAATGTTACTGTTAGATTTTTAACAACAATAAAGTAAAAAACAGTTTTGCAACGAGTCGCAGATAGTCACTGAAGTTGAGGTTTGAAAAGTCTCTTCCAAGTCAAAAAATAAACCAGGGACCTCTCCTTCCAGTTACAACAAAAGATTTCGGACCTTATGAAGTATTTCCCAAGAAGGCCCTGTTAAATTTGTTGTGACAGGGATCCCAGAAGAGCTTTGTGGTTTGGGTTTGCAATGGAAATTTAATCACCTTGGGTAGCCTTTAAATTACAATCGCAATTTATGGACAGTGTGACTCCGGTTGTGTTTTCCTGTCTTTTCATTTAACAGCTCTGCAAATACTAGATGTGAAGCTTGTAGCAGCTGGAGTGGAGTACCATCCTAATTTATGTTGGGCCAGGTTCAATGTTATGTGACTCTGCTGAACTCATCCACCCTTCATTTCCCCTCCTGCTTCCTAATATTCTGGTTTACTCCTCCCATTTCCTTCCTGCTCCAGACCTTGGCAAGCTGCCCTCTTTCATCTTCCTGTCCTTGGAGTGAGCCGCTGCCCCCCTTCTCACATGTACCTCCATCTCTCCGTCCCTCATCCCCTCCGACTCCCCGGGGAAACCCACATCAGCAAACAGTTGGTTTTGGTTTTCCTGCATGCAGGAATCCCCATAGCATCCCTTCTTGTACCTTAATTACGCTGCAGATGGGCTTGGGCAAGTAAATGTGTATTTTCCTATGGCTTTTCAGTGCAAACCTCTCCAACGTTATATGGAGAGACCGTAATAATTGCTGGGGATGGATTTGGCCTGTTACCTCTGCCCAGCTCCAGCTCTGCAATATTCCCTTCGTCCGACTGGCTTCCCTGCAAGTAAACAGAGCACCCGGCCAAGTCGAAAGGGCTCGTCATGGCCGTGTTCTCTCGGAGATGCTGGGATTAATGCCAATTGCCAAGTCATTTTGCAAATGATCTTGCTTAGTTTAGCTCTTCCGACGCTCTGCTGTTGCCGAGCCATTCGAAGGCTCTGAGCTTGCAGGAGCAGCCCTGACCCTGAGGGGAGTTTCAAGCCGGGATTCTGCGGGCAGTAAGCATACCCACAGCCCCAGCTCAGGAAAGGACAGGGGTTTATTCACCGGCATCATACGGTTGGGAAGATCCCAAGTATTTAGGGGTATTTCCACACCATAATCTGCTGTGCAACAACAGAACGGCCCCGTAAGCCCTCTGAGTATGGATATTTGACTGCCCTCTCTTCTGAGCCCCGCAGCTAGCTTGCCGTGCTTGAGCTGGTGACAGTGTGTGGTTTGTCTCGTCCCATTTCTAAGAGCACTCTGCGTATCTGCGGCACAGAAAAGCGACGCTGACCCTTGTCAAAGGTCTGGTACAATGCTCAGTGAGAGACTTTTGCATCCGAACATGAAACTTCAGTGGGTTACAGGAACTTTCAGATCCCTTGAGCATAAACCCTCACTAAATCTAGGTGGGATTTCTAAAAAAAAAAATCTAAATTCTCACATTTGTTTTTTCTGGATTTATCCTGGCCTTTGCTACACCCTCTTCTCTCTGTGATGCTGGTTAAAATTCAGCTGGAAGGTGTGGAACATCCAGCTCGCGGGTTGTCACAGCCAGTGGCAGCAGGTACCCAACACGTGCCCATGTGCGGGGGCTTGCAGGGATGAAGCCACGTGGATTCAACCCCCAGACCAACCATGCAGGGTCACACCCAAGGTCTGTCTCGCATCCTGCCCACGGCAGCAGCCACATCCGGGTACTCAGGAAGGAATATTAAATTAGGACAAACAAGTGATGCTTCCCTAGAAAACTTTCCCATCTCTTCCTGCAGCAGAGGCGATGCTGTGGCACATCCCCGGGCAGCCAAGACAGTGGATGGGGATGTGCAGGAAAGCAGCCCTCACCCACCCCACCCCTGACCCCCAACAGCAATCAGGGGACCCCCTTTCATCACCCCCAGGCTGAAACCCCACGATTTCACCTCCTCTGTCCCTCAAAACACGGTCAGCTCGTTCTGCCCCCTCCTCGGGTCGGTGTGCCTGCTGCGAGGCGTGGCGGAGCATGACCCCCACTCTTATTAAAATGGACTGACCTAATTTAACTGATGGATCTCTGGATTTACATGGGCTGCCCACGGAATAGGCTGGCACTGACCAGATTAACTACAATTATTTGGGATTTACAGAGACTCTTTGCAGAATAAACTGGCACTGAGCAGATTAACCAACTAAAATAATTTGGGATTCAGGCAGACTTCCCACAGCAAATAGACTGACACAAATAAAATTAAGAGAGGACCAGGGGAAATACATTTGTTCTGCTTATTCATTGCAGTTAAAATTTCTATATTCCCTCTTCCCACAGTTCTATCTTTTACCTTGTCCCCCAAAACAAATAAAAGGTATTAAGTATATGGAGCGATCAATCCTTCCGAGCATCTCCACCACGATCAAACGCAATAAGAAAACAATTACAGATGGGTCGTTTACTCCAACATACTTGCAATCTTTTGATTCTATTTGTTGCTGCCGTTGCTCTTGGAAACGCTAAGCACGCCCTGCTCTGCCTGCAGCCACCAAACGATGCTCCTTTGCCTCCCAGCACACACTACCATTATCATGATTTACGACCCGTGACCAGTTAGGAGCCTCTTGCAGGGGTTGGGGTTGAGATCAGGAGAGGCAAGGGCTGGGGCGGTGGGCACAGACCCCCCTAGGGGACGCAGGACCCCGTGGGTAGGGTGAGCAGGGCATTGCATGGGTGTGCTTTGCTGGATCCTTGCAGGGTAGTGCTCGACCCGGCGAGTGATGCATCCCCAGAGGGAGGGAACATGGGTAGGGCGTGTGCCAGAATGGTCACCTCACCCCAAATCCTGTGTCACCGTGACACACAGGAGCCTGGGCCAGACCCCAAACCTCAGTGACCCGGCTTTGCCTGGTAAGAGCAGGGCTGGATTGGGGGATGCAGCTGCCCCATTCCAACCCCCTGGACTACAGTGTGGGGCTGCCCCCCAGCCTGGCTGGGGCTGGGATCTGCACCTTTTCTCTCTCAGTCAAGTTTTCCTGTTGTGCTTTTGTAGGAATCCTGTTTATTCACATGGGCCACCCTCACTGTGGATATTTTTAAAGCTTTTTCTTTCCTTTGACTGCCTTTTTAATTTTCCTCATTGCATTTTTTTCCTGGCAGGGAATAATCTCAGGATACTGACAGGCCCTTCTCTGAAGAAAACAGGGTCTGTGTGTGTTACCTGAGCATTTCTGGAAGGGGTGGGGAGAAAATCCAGCAACACAAAGTAAGCCTGAAACAATGCCGCGGGTATGTGCAGCCAGACCTGTCCCTACAGCCAAACTTCCATGCATTTCACTGCTTTGCACAGCGGGGACAGCCCGAGACAGATTAGGAATAGTGTCTTTAAAAAATAAAAACCAAAAATCCCCTAGCTAGATCTAAACCACCCAGGGTACAGCAGGGAGACCACAAGAAAGCCTGGGACAGCTCTACCATCAGCGCCACGCCATGTAGCCGGAGATCACGCGGAAGCAGGGAATAACAGATGTGTGTCAAAAAAGTGAATCTCAGCCTCTCGCATCCCACAGTGCCATCTAGCGCGGTCCAGCCTGGTGGGATCCAGCGCTTTGGGCAAGCGGGATGATGGGGATGGATGCGCCACTGATCCACGCGTGCGGCAGGCTCCTGTGGATGGGCGCCACGCACGTCCGTCTGGGTCTGGACCCCCACCAGGTTGAGGGCATAGAAAAGCAGTGTTTTCCTTGCTAGAAAGGGCAAACATGCTTGGTGATGTCATTTTTTGCAAAGTCGCCCGTCCCTCCTTGCTGGGGGAGCACCCGGTTTGGTTTGCAGGCGGGATACAGGCTCTCCTCCCTCTGTCGGGAAGAAGAGTGGGGCCGTGTGCGGGTGGAAGGAAGGAAGGATGCTCTGCTCTGTTCTGCCATGGCGCGCTGGCAAAACACCTTTCTCCCTCCACTTTCTGCAGGGGCAGCAGCCTGCCAGGGTCCCCTGGCCAGCACGTGGCATGGGCAGAGAGACCTCAGAGGGCGAGGGGCTGAGTAACCTCTTCCTGAGCGTGAGAGTCTGTTTGAAACTTCTAAATGCCACCATAAATGTAGTCAGGCATATATTTCCATACTGATACTGGATAATAAACCCAGTAGGAGCCTAAAGTACCTTGAGGGACATCCTGCTGTGCTTATTATCCTGTACTTCTCCACTAATTACTAGAGCCTAAACTTTAATACTCATGGATTTGTTTACCTACCACTTTATCAGCTGCTGTATCTGTGCTGCAGCTTCCCTGTGACTGCACTGACATTGCCATGCTTTCCCTCCTGACGGGCTGTCATTTTTGGCTGTGTTGCCTGCTCCCAAGGGTGAGCCGTCTCACACGCATGGCTCGGGCTCAGGAAGCCGTCACCGCTGTCCCCGCTTCGCCTTGGCCGTGGGCTTGGCTCACCAGCCATCCAGGGAGGTCGGATGGAGGCAGTACGGAGCTTCAAAGCCACCAAAATCACTTCTGGGCTTGGTTTCCACCCAGGAGCTCTGCTGCTGCCCAGAAGACATCTGTTAGTGATAGCTGGACTTCTTAAAAATGAGCAGGAGTGGCTGCAAAGCACCCAGCAGCCTCTACGCCAAACAGCTGAGGATTCACACCCAAGGGGAAGATGCACAAGATTGGGAATGCTGGAGAAGAAAGAGAGAAATCCCGCACGCCCGCAACAGCAATGCGGTGGGGTTTGCAGAGGGAGTGTTTTTTCTGGGAAGGTGGCCCAGGTAGGAGAGGTGGCGTGGAGGTTTGTGATGGTGCTCAGCTGAGGGTGCAGCACGTGGGTGATGCAAAACTGCATGGGTGACACAAAACTGCATGGGTGATGCAAACTTGCATGGGCGTTGAAAACCCAAGGGCACCCGTGCAGGTCCCTGAGAGGTGGGACGGACAACTATATGATGAGGAAAGGGCAAACAGGAGAACTGGTCATGGGGGGGAAAGAGGGTGGACGGAGGATCCCCGGCACCACACGGGTAGAAAAATATGGAGCCTGTTGTGCCATGGCTCCTCAGAAACCCCACTGGGCCCAGATGGCAAAGCCCATGAGATGCTGGCAACCACCCCGTGTGCCTTGTAGGAATAAAAAAGCTACTACCAGCCCATGGGACCCAACCCCGGGGCTGACGAGGGTCCTTGCTCCCACTTCTCCTTTGGCTGGCAGGCCAGACACCGCCACACCACCCCATTTAGCCCACAAAATTCAAAGCATTCGCTTCCAATAAATTGGATTATCGCCCTTTTGTTGGATTAAGATGAATGACTTTCCAAATTCTTGGCCTGTTTACTTTGGCTGTGCTTGAATCCTGTGAACTCAGCTTCTGATAACCGTGTTAGAAAGAGGGATATGTGGAAAAAAAGCTTGGAATAGAAATGCGTAATCACCAAATGGCTTTCTGGTTGGCTTTTGGTTTATGTCAGGGCTCAGAGCCCATCCATAATTACCTTCATTACTCTTGACCTGAAAACAAACTCAAAGGCACTTTTAAAAGAGATTAATAAGAGGTTTTCTGAGGAAGAGAAGGCATTGCAAGTCATTCTCATGTCTGTCCCACATAAATTGAATAAAGTGTCCATCCAGGAGCCACGGCTGTCTGTCTGCCGCCCTCTCGGCTCCATCCCCGTGTCTTGCTGGGAGGGCTCCCAGGAAACCTCTGCTTTTGTCCCCCAGTCAATGGCACTGCAAACCCATTTTCCAATGCCAAACTCTGACAGCCAAGTCATGTCCCCGACCAGAAAAGCTATTTTAAATCCACACCGGGAGCGGTGACCCCTTGTGACGTCCTTGCGCCTGGGGCACTGATGGGCAGGTTCAAAGAGGTTTGAAAAGTGTGTGGGTGCAGTGCAAGGGCAGGACACATCTCCAGCAGCACCCAAGCCTCGTGGCAAGGTTGCACCAGGCCAGATGTGCCCAGTGAACCCCCATGACCACTCCAGCATCCCAAAGGGGTGCTTCTGGCATTGAGCTGGGTCCCACCCCACTTCCCTGGAGCTGTTTACATGATTGGTGGGGGCACAACCAGGCTGGGGCTCCACAGACAACTCCCAGGTATTCCCTGGTAGATTCCAGCTGTTTTCAGATCATTTCCCTGTTTTCTCCAAGCCTGGATTGGCTTTGCTGAGCACCACCTAGCCCACAGCAGCCACAAGGCTTGGCTCTCCCATCTTACAGGACAGGACCCCCCATCTTATGGGACAAGACAAGGGGTAACGGGTTTAAATGGAAAGAGGGGGATTGAGATTGGATATCGGGAAGAAATTCTTCCTGGAGAGGGTGGGGAGGCCCTGGGACAGGTTCCCAGAGAAGCTGTGGGTGCCCCATCCCTGGGAGTGTCCAAGGCCAGGCTGGATGAGGCTGGGAGCAACCTGGGCTATGGAAGGTGTCCCTGCCCATGGCAGGGGGTGGGACTGGGTGGGCTTTAAGATCCCTTCCCACCCAAACCATTCTCTGAATCTATGATTATTTCCCTTCTGCCTTTGCCCTGGGAGCACCCTGCCCCAAACAGCACCACTCCCAGGCTGTGTCACCCTCGGGATCAGTTTACCCCTGCCTTTGAGGACAGAACAGGTTGCTCCTGTGGCTGAGCATCCCTGCCCAGCTGTGCCTTACACCATCCCCCTTTACGTCCATCTCCTGCCAACTTAGAAAACGTGCAGAGCTGTCCGTCTGACCCCAGCAAAGCTCAACTGTGCAAATGGCACCTCTGGAATATCATCTAGTCTTGCCCTCAGCCTCCAGCAAGATAAAGCAGAGCCAGTTGCCTGGGACCATGTCCAGACAGCTTTGGAATATCTCCAAGGACGGAGCGTCCGCAGCCTCTCTGGACAACCTGTTCCGGCTGTTCAACTACTCTCACAATTAAAAGAAAATAAAATAATAAGGTTACAGTGGAATTCTTTGTATTTTGACTTGTGCCAGTTGCTTCTTGTCCTTTCACTGGGGTGAAATGACCACTGTGCCTGCTGGTAACAGTGGGTGTTGTGGGGATGTCTGTGAAGGTCTTTTTGGAGGGGGGCAGGTGACGAGCATGACCTGGACTCTGATTACAGCAGGTCCCACCAGCATCCAGGTACTACAGAAATGCATTTTTATTTGCTTTCAAGTCTCCAGCTCCCCCTGCAAGGAGTTAAGCTCTTCTCTCCTGATCTCCCAGTCCAGCTCCTGGGGCTGCTGCCCGGCACCCGTGTGGGCACGGTGAGCTGCCAGCCCGCAGGGCAACCTCCTGTACACCCAGCGCACTCACTTCCCCACTTCTAAATGGAGCAAACCCAGGGCAGCACTCCCTGCAACCTTTTGTACGAGCAAATACCCACTGAGAGAAATGCAAGAGGTCAGGGCATGCCCCTAGCAGCTAATTATCAATGAAATGATCCCAGCTGCTAATTATTGATGCAAATGAGGGATCTGCCCGGGAAGGTCTGCACCCCAGCAGAGCCGAACAGGATGCTGTGTTATTCTGGGGGGTGTCAGGCAGAGCTGTGAGCAAACTAAAAGCTTTGGGGAGGAATTTCCACGTACTGTCATCCATATGTGGGGAGAAACGACACGATACGGCACTTCAAAGCTGGACAGGGACCAGCCTGGTGTGGGGAAAGGTGCTGAGCGATGCTCCCGCATGGCGAGCGGGTGCACCAGGGGGACTAGGGAAAAGGGAGTCAAAGCCACTCCATGCACTGAAACCAGGGAGAAAGACTTTCAGACACAGCATGGGCACGGTGGGTTGCCAGCACAAGAGGTTATTCCCACGGAGGTCACGCACAAGCAGAGATGGAGGGTGGGGGGTCCGCTGTCTGTGGGCACCATCTCCTCCTCACCTGCAGAAGCTCCTCGGGTTGGTCAGGAGGGCAAAAACATCTGAGCACCCCCAAGTACTTCTGAAACCTGACCCAGGTCTCCTGCTGCAATCTATTTTTTGCAAAAATAGTGCATCTATTTCGGGGGTTAAGCCATCTGCTCACCTTGTTTCTGTTCTGAGAGGAATTAATTACAGGCCGTCTCCTTTACTGGAAACAGAACCTGCCTAATGGGTTTATTATCAGAACCTGTTTCTAAAGGGTGTCCCAGCCCCATCTGATGCAGCATGCTAATTATGAAAGCTGGTTTTGATTAACTTGAAAGGTATTGTGACATCCAGCTTTGAACATCTGGAATGAAAAATGGTATTTCTTTTAAAAAGGAACTACCCGAGACGGCTAACAAGGCAGTAGGAATACATTATTTTGTTAAAAACAACACCCGCAGCAATGAAACGCTCACCAAAACACGTGCTAATCCTACCGCTGATCACTGCTTACCTCCCTCTGCTTTTGTCTATCGTTTCCAACACTCCCTGCAACAAGGAACGTGTGGTTTTATAAATATAAATAACACAAGGTAATAAAACAGGACCCTCATACTAATTAATGACCCCAGACAGTGGGTAAGGCAGAAGGAGAGCTGGCACCAGGTAAAGCAGGCAGGGAGTGGGTCCCCTGCCTGCAATTCGGCAGAGGATCCCAGTGCATGACATCCAGCAACAAGGGAAGAGCCAGGAAGGAGCAGCTTTTACGCCACAGAGAAAAAAGAAAGGGACCCAGATGACAAACTGTTGAAAGCCAAACCACAAAAATTATTGAAGAATAGACTTGTGACACCCACGAGGAAGGAAATGGGGAAGAACAACAAGAACGGCATAAAAATGTTGGGAATGACCAAAAAATTAAAAAAATCAAAGGGCTCCCTTCAAGCAAAGGGAAAACTTCCTTCCTCCCATGCTGCGTGGGAGGCTGCTCCCACTGGGCCGGCAGCCACGGGTCTGGCTGCCCCTCGCCTCGCTGCAAGGGGACACGGGATGCATGGCGAGGGCTGCGTCTGCGCTGGGGCTCGCTGTCTGGGACGGCTCCTGCTGAGGTTTTGCTGTCAGGATTTTACAAGGGGTCTCAGGCCAACACCTGGAGTGGGCGGCACTGAACAGGACCCGCTGCTCCATAAAATCATGGAATTGTTCAAGTTGGAAAAAACCTTTCAGCCCATCAAGTCCAAAAGTTACCCCAGCACTGCCAGCCCCCCACTGACCCATGTCCCTGAGTACCTCATCCACACGGCTCTGAAACCCCACCCGGGACAGTGACTCCACCACCTCCCTGGGCAGCCCCTTCCAATCCTGACAGCCCTTTCTGGGAAGACAGTTTCCCAAATATCCAACCTAAACCTCCCCTGGTGCAACTTGAAGCTGTTTCCTCTTGTCCCGTCACTTGTCTCTTGGGAGAAGAGACCAAACCCCCGCCCTCTGCACCCCCCTGTCAGGGAGTTGTAGGGAGCGATAAAGTCTCCCCTGAGCCTCCTCTTCTCCAGGCTGAACCCCCCCAGCTCCCTCAGCCACTCCTCACAGGACTTGTGCTCCAGAACTGTCCCCAGCTCCGTTCCCTTCTCCGCACACGCTGCAGCCCAGTGTCTGTCTTGCAGTGAGGGGCCCAAAACTGACCCCAAGATTTGAGGTGCAGCCTCATCCAGTACAGCGGGATGTTCACTGCCCAGGTCCTGCTGGTCACACTGTCCCTGATGCTGGCCGGGATGCCGTTGGCCTTCTTGGTCACCGGGGCACACATCGCCTCATATTCAGCTGCTGTCATCCACTCCCCCGAGGTCCTTTTCCACCAGGCAGCTTTCCAGCCCCTTGTCCTCTGGAGTGTAGCGTTGCCGGGAGCTGTTGTGGCCCAAAGGCAGGACCTGGCACTTGGATGTGTTGAACCTTCCAGACTTGGTTCCAGCCTGACCCAGGCTCAGCTCTCCAGTGCGGATTCCCCAGCTCAGCAGCTGCTCTGGATGTACCCCCGAGAACACGAGCCAGATCCTGCCCATTCTCACACTCAGCTTAACACCCCACATCTTCCCACACCTAAGGTGATAACTTGTACTCCTTCAGTTGCCAAAGTCCAGGTCTGAGACCTTGGGCTCCTCTGGCTTGCGATGCTTGCCCCTACATGCTGCATTAGAGCAATAAAATAGCCATAAAGTTTATCCTGATGGTTCCCAGCCCATCCCACACACTTTCTGCAACTGGGAGCAGGACCAGTGCCTGCTCACTTGCCAAAAGGACATTTGCAGGAGCAGCATGCTCTAGGGTGAGTGCTACAGGTATTTTGCATTCACTAGTTTTGCATATATTTTTTAAAATCCTGGGGAAGCTGATTACAAACCATTTAATTAAGATCTCTCACTCATTAATGTTCTAGTAGTTCACCAAGTTTGGGTTTGCTCAGCAGGTTGCAAAGGTTTTATTCTATCCGTTATCCCCCCATTAACTCAACCTGTGTCAGTGCTGTGTTTGCTTATTCTCTGTGGCCCTGGGGGGCTGCACAGTTCAAAATCCCCTCAAGTGACAGGTCCTGGGTCACGTCTGTTTTGGGATGGACGACTAGCAGGTGGAGGACCTGTTCTCTGTCCCCACGAGTTGCTCATCTGGCACAGCCCCCTGCATCCCAGCATCACACCAGCACTACCCTGGGAAAATTATGAAGCTTGGTGTTAAACAAAGCTAATGGAAAAAAGACTCTCACCTTACTAGGTGGGACCAGGAAGGTTAAAAAACAACAGTGAGAAAGGTGTCTGGGGAAAAGCTGGAGCCAGTTCCTTGGGCATCAACTCACCAACCTTATGTGCCCAGGGGAAAGAGAAATCTGAGTACTAAGCCCCTGGAAAGTAGGGAAAAAATCACAAGTGACTGAGAAAAGAGGAAATGTATTTTTAGTCCATTTAGAAATCTGGTTTGGTTTTGTTTTGAATTAGCTTAAAAGTCTGGTTTGGATTTGGATAATACTTTCAGTTCAGTGAGCAGCTCTTGAGCAACATGCCGGCTCCGTGTCCCAGCCCGGCCGTGGCCACGTCTCCAGCGGAACAGCCTCAAGCATCCCCCATCCGCTACTGCCAGCTTAATGAACTTTGCTAATTTGGGTGCTGGGTGGGACCCTGACGAGCAGCATCCCTGGAGACCCATTTTCCAAACTGCAATAAAACCCAAGTTACAGTGGATGTGCTCCAGCATCTGCCCCGGCTGGAGGGAAAATTCTGTGGCGTGTGGAGCTGGGTTTATCCTGCTCATCGCTGGGCAAGGGTACATGTATTGACATTTTTTTGGTTTGGTTTTCCTTCGCTTTTACAGTGAGCAGGGCGAACGGCATATATCTATATCTATTAGATCAGCAGCGCCTGCTCTCACAGCTGGCTGTCAAGTGAAAATGAATCCATAAATCATTAAAAGTGGTCTCGCAGGAGACCATAGGCCAATGGTATTTTATTGTGATTTAATGAAAAACTAAAGCGCTGCGAGCACATGGCTCGATTCTCTCCTCATAACGATTGATTATGGGTTTATACTCCACGGTGATGCGCCCTGTTGTTTGGGAGGTGGCTCTGATGAGCCCTGTCCCATGCCTTGGGGACATCAGGATGAAAAGAGTCTTCCGAGGTCCCGCTGACCATCCCAGCCGCACAGACACCTCTGCTCACACTGTGGTTTTTCATCGAATTAAGCAATGGTATTTTTTAGATGAAATCTTATATTTTAGGTGAGTAGGGACACAACACACCACTTTTTACCAGACCAAAGTCAAGTTGCATCTGGTGCATTGAGCTTTACCCCTCTGGTGCTCCGTGTGAGCCAGTATCCCAAGGCTGAGCAACACTGGGAGTGTCACCCACCTGCACCTGCAGGCAGGGAGCCGGGCACGTGCGAGTGCAGCGTTGCAGGGCATGTTTGCTCACATGGAGATTAAATCCAAGTTACAGCAAATGTCACCCTTATCTGAGCCATGAAGGAGCAGCCTTTGCCCTCGTGTCAGTCCTCCCAGCGAGCTAAAGCCCAGCACTGCTGGAAACCAAGGTCCTGGGGGGGCCCAAGGACACATAGACAGGTTGGCACCTATATAAAGTGCCAAGGCTCTGGGAAGGAGCCAACCTTGAGCTGCTAAATGCTTTCTGAGCGGGGTCAAACCTCACCTGCTCTCCCAACGCAGCACTGGCCGCCTTTATTTACAGCACCCGCTAAGCCAACAGACAAACCTTGGCCGCCCCAGAGCGCTGCACAAGGGCGGGCAGATGTCCAGCCACATCTGGATGGATCCACTTTGCAACCCAGCCTTCCGGCTGTAAACAGTTGCCGCGCTGAAGCCCAGAACGAGGGGAAACTGCCTTCGGTTGGCAGCTAACATCCAGCTCAGAATGCCTCGTCGTATAAACGCGGAGGTGCAAAATACACATGGATATCAAGTTGACATGTGGGGATTTAAATCTTATCTTGCGTTCACCCTAATGTCTCACATCTGCTTTGGATTTCAGTGCTGTCTGCAGAGTCTTTAGCAGAGCGGCACATTTGCAATACAGCAAAAAATATTTCACGTAGAGTTATCCAGCTTGGGAAATGTTTCTCTCTGCAACTAAGTCATTAAACTTGGAAGAAATCCTGCTTGGGTAGGAGATGAAAAGACTTTGCTTGCAAGGCGGAATTCGGCACCCCTCCTGCCCCGCTGCTGCCAGGATGGAAGACCGGGATGCTCCCTGGCCAGAGAGGCACATGGGGGATCAGAGCTGTTGGCGGTGGCAAATAAAATGAAAGTCCCATTTCTAGCTGCATGTGATGAAAAAAACCTGATGCACGTGGGCATCTTTGCAGGAAAGACGTAAGCGTTGATGGTTTTTCAGAGCTTGTTTATCCCTGCGTGGGAGCTGCCACAGACTATTAGGGAAAACCCCAAAACGGTCACATATAAACTGTTCTGACCAGGACTTGCAAGTGGAAGAAGTCCCAGTTGTCTTTTATAGGATAAGGATCACAAGGCAGGGTAGGAAAACCGAGGGGAACAACCACAGTTGTGGACCGACACAGAATAAACCTCTACAGATGTAGAGGTGTAGGAGAGGTAGCTAAATAACTGTGCAGAGGACAGCTATGGATGAAGTATGTGCGTGGAAACCCTGTGAAACCACCCAGGGAGATGCGCAGAAGTTACACAGGTTGCAGCCTCTTCCCCAGAGGATGCAGGAGGTACCCAGGGAGCTGCCTCCATCCTACATAAACCTTAAATCCTTAAAGGATTCAAGGAAAAAAAAAAAAAAAAAGACATAGAAGCCCAGAAAGCAAGCCTGAGGCAGAAAAAATATTGCAATAAGCACACAGACTGCCCAACCTTGGGGTGCCCAAAAGCCCAGTGCTCCCAACCTCCCAGCACACACCCTCGGCCCTCAAACGCGGTTCACCAGCCCTTGCTCCAGCCGATGAGGCATCTGCCCAGGCACTTCTGGGTTTCTCTGAGAGACGAGGGGTTTTGTTCCACTGGGATATGAATTTTATTTCCAACTGAAATGAATTCAAATCACTGAGCAGGATGATGTCAATGCCACTGTATAATCTCAAAGAAGAGCAATATAGTGTGAAAAGGGCGGCGAGGGACTTGCTAAATACAATAACCATACAGAGGGAAAAAAAGAGACGTTTAGGGAGTCACCTGCAGCCTTGATTGAAAAATCAGAGTTACATTAAGATTTTTCCTATTTAATTATCTCACAGATAATATCACTTAGATTGAGTTTCATATCTGAGCAAATTAGTTGTGCCACTATTATTAAAACCTACTTAGGAAACTCAATCAGTGAAAACTACCACTTTGAGGCTTAACACGTGCTAAGGAACACAACTGGAGAGGTTTGCTTTTTTTTTTTTTTTTTTTTGGAAAATGAGCTAAAGTATCTTTACCATAGAGATAAATGTAATACGAGTGACTCCAAATTAAAACTACTTTGGAAATTTCCATTTAGCGTTGCTCCACCAAGTTGGGCTTGAAAAATTTAACAAGGTCATGGTCAGGCCTCAGGTTGCTGGAGCCAAATATCCCCTGCTACCGCCCCAGACATGTATTATCTACACGGGGTTGGGCGCCTCTTCCCCAAGTGATGCAAAGAATGTTATGGAAAATGGAATTATTCTTTCTCCAAAGTTTAACCTCTTAATATAGAAATGCAGTGACAGGCTGGCCCCATCTTATCCTCATTTTCCACTTTTCCGTGGTCCTGTGCAGAGGAGGAAAGCTGCATCCCAACCTTTGCCGTCACACACACAAGGCTTGTGCTCCATGTATCAGCCTGCCCCTCCTGTCCTTCCTCTCACTTCCAGAACTGCCCGCAGTGCATCTTCAGCTTGGGGTGGCTACAAAAACCCCCAAATAAAAACAATCTTCTGTACAAAGTCATGATAGAGAAGTCAACAGCCTCTGGAAAGATGCTGAGCCGTGGCCATCCATGCTTGATCTGTCTAGGGGTACTTAGCAGGACAATGGTGGGAACCTGATTTCATCCTGCACTATTTTCTGTCTTCTTGGGAAACAACCCCTCTTTTTTTATATTTTTTTGGGTCCAGGAGTCATCTTTTCTCCCTCCACACATAAGGAGAGAAGTGTTGCAAGCATCTCAATCCTGTGCAAGGAGCAAATGCAATTAAAATCACAGCTGCACCGTCTATCATGAGCCCTTGACAAACCTCTCACCTTAAGGCTTCTTGCTTTCATTTTTCACCCATAAATACTCATTTGCAAGGTGAATCCTGACACCCAGCTTGATAACACCATGTACCGTAGGCTTCCCGAATCCTCCTAATTGCAAAACACTCCGTTGTTTCACAGCTTTATGTCTTTCACACCTTTATATCCACCTTCCGAACAAAAGTGTCCCCAGTTAATACAACTCCAACCCTTTTTACTCCATTGCTTCTGCCAAAGGACTCCAAGGTCATGGTTGGCAGCTCCACCCAATGTTGTTCCTACAGCCCAGCGCAGGGATGTGGGAAATGAAGAGGGTGTCTGCTGCTGGCCATGGCAAAGGCCGGTCCTCTGGGAGCTTTAACAGGGACTTCTCCGGGGCTTAGACCCAAGGATTGGGATAACAACATTCCTGAGTCACCCCTCTCAAGAGGTGATGCCGTTTCTTCTCCAGCACGGGCACTTCCAGACGGGGCTGGCAATCTGGATCCAAGCGCACAAGAAGCTTTGCACGAGACGTCTTGCACGAGACGGCGGTGCCTACGGGATTAAGGTCCCACCAGCATTCGGGTGAGCTGTTCAGAGGGAGGTTTAGAGGGCAAAGGGAGGTCAGACAACCTGGGATGGGGAGCTGGACCAGAGACGATGCTTTAGAAGCTGAAGTGACCATGATGAAAGAATCACAGGATATCTCAAGTTGGAAGGGACCTGTAAGCATCACTGAGTAGAAAGGCCTCCCTTTGGGGACCCACATCCTCACCTTCCCTCAGCAAAGCCCACATGGAACCGCAGCCAAGGGCAGGAAGGCATCTCTGTTGAGGGAAGGGACACCTTCCGCCACAAGGGGCCAGTTCCTGTGACCCCAGAGTGAACACCTCGAGATAAAACAAGAAGGCTGGGGCTGGCAGTGGTCTGGGGGCAACTACGGGTGCCCCACTGTCCGTCTTTCCTGTGTGACAGCATCTCCATCGCTGCAGAAGACAGACTGCTGCTGGATCATGGATGTGGCTGGGTTTTTTAAATCGAACCGAAAGTGGAAATGATTTTATTTTTTTAATTCTGAGACCTAAAATACATGTGCAGGCTTCTGTGCTGTTCTATATTCTTAATATTAAGACACGCTTATTAACTTTTTAGCTGACATAAGAAAATACCATTTCAAAGCACTGCAAATTTAGATAAACCCCTCACATTTTGATGTCATCCATTCTGTACAAAACAAGTGGTATTTACAGGAATACTTCTCTATGTAATTACACAATTATTAAAAACATAGTAGTTGAAGTAGGAGCTTCTATCAAGTCATTCAAATTAGAGCTGTTTCATTCTAATCACTATCTACTTGAATACGTATCGCTTGGATGAAACTGTAAAAAGCTCATTAAATATATTTTTCTTTAAAATTTAATTACTGGGAACTTCTTCAGCGAATAATGACTTTGGATCATAATTAGGATCTTTGTTTCTGTTTGTGTGTAGACTGAAAGGTATAAAGACTGGAAGAAAAAGAGAGAAATTGCAGATCCAACATTTGGGAAAGGAGCTGTCAGGAGGGGAACAGAATATTAACAAGCCAGATCCAGCATTACAAAGCAGAAAGACGGTGCTATAATTTGATAGACTTATTAAGCCCTGCAATTCTGGTGTTAAGAAAGCTGTGTTGTAGTCTTCTGCAAATGTGAGATACTAATTGGATTCTGTTTCCATACAATGCGTTTATGTGCGTTAACTTCGTTGAAGCAACGCAGATGCGTTCGAAACCTGAGTTTGACGCTGGGAGTTTGTCTCCTGTGTGATGGTTTGAGAACCCAGAACTTGAAAAATACTGTGTAAATGTTTTCCATCGTATGCCAGTTCAAACATACATGTAGAGAAAAAATAATCACTGTATGATGACAAGGGATGGAAGTTGCCCCGGAGCTGGAAATGGGTGGTGGAGGTCAGTGGTTCTGGCAGAGGTAGAATTAGGAATTCTTACAGAAATTGTTTCACAAGGCAAAATAATATTGAACAAAACTTTTAAAAAACATTGTCCTTAAGAAATAATTAGGAATGGAGGAGAACCTGGAACCTGAGCCCGCAAACCCTAATGTAAATAACCCATTTCACTCATTATCGCGCAGACGGAAGCCCTGATAACTGCTCTAAGGCTGCAGACCTACATAGTAACCTTAAAATTAAAAATTACATGCAAGTGATACCAATCACCTACAGTTTTGCTGTTTGCTAAGACTTAATTTCTATTGATGATATTAACTTTGTTAAAAAAAAATGGTTTTGTCTACAGGAAACAAGAGTGGAGATGTCGGGGAATGCTGCAGGTACCCAGCGTGAGGCGGCAAAAGCTGAATAAGGCGGTGGAGGCTGATGCTGAAGCCCCGGTAACAGGTTGGGTGAGGATGGGGATGCTTCCAGCTGAGTAAATACCCTTGGCTTTTCTTCCCCCACGATCTAAACACTTCCATCGTCTGCTGGAGATGTCTTTCTGGTGGAAGAATGTGGGTTACAACATTTTATTTTTAAATAGCCCCTGCCCTTCATGTGTAGGAGCCTTTGAGTCGTTTCCTTCGTTGCCTAGGGAATGGGGCGATACCAAGCAGCTATCACAGCACCCATCCGACTTTGCAAATACTTGAAGCATCCTGGTGGCAATGGCAGAATTATCACCCTGCTCATTTTTATAGAGAAGGTGCATCACGGGCACGCCTTTAGCTGCACTAAAATATGGGGGCAAAGTATGGGATAGACAGAAAGCAATTGCATCTATCATGGGAAACCAGAGTGAGCCCACACCTGTGCTCACCCATGGCAGAGGAGCACACCCCCATCCCGACTATGATGCAGGCCAGGTCCCGCTTTCAGCACAACCTCTGCACGCACCCCTCAGGGAAGAAAAGAACTCAGATTTTACGACTTTTTAATGCTGAAAACTTTCTGCCATCTGCTGTGCAAAAGCTGCTGCAGGTTCTGCTGGTTTTGGCCCCCAGCTTGGACCAGTCCTAGTTCGTTTGAATGGAGTCAGGGTGCAGAGGGGGGACTGAGCACACACTGCCACCTTCCACCCCAAAAAATTGGTGTTTATGCTCTACAGTGCTGCTTCAGGCTCTGCATTGCCCAAGGGGAGACCTTATCCCTCTACAGCTCTCTGAAAGGAGGGTGCAGAGAAGGGCAGGATCGGTCTCTTCTCCCAAGGGACAAGTGATGGGACAAGGGAAACAGCCTCAAGTTGTGCCATGTGAGGTTTAGGTTGGATATTGGGGAAACTGTCTTCCCAGAAAGGGCTGTCAGGATTGGAAGGGGCTGCCCAGGGAGGGGGGGGAGTCACCATCCAGGGAGGGGTTTCAGAGCCGTGTGGACGAGGCGCTCAGGGACATGGGTCAGTGGTGGGCTGGCAGTGCTGGGTTAACGGTTGGACTGGGTGGGCTTAAAGGTACTTTCCACCTTAAACAATTCTACGATTCTAAGGACAGCCCTTCAAGAAACTGGATGGTAGACAGTTCATTGATATAGAGTTTTGTCATGTATTCTATGGATTTACTGATATAGCAGGATTCAGGTTTACACCTGACATCAAAGTACTGACCCAAAGACTCTGAGCTGCAACTCGAGTACTGAGCCTCAGTGGTGCAACTGCTCTCAGCAGAGGCCGATGCCCCTGGGACACCCCCTGCCCTTCAATCTGAGAGCTTTGCTCTTAGGCCAAAGCGAAGAGCCCGCAGCCGCACGGGAGCCAAACCCAGCAGCCCCCGTAACCCACCCTACCAGCTGGGCAATCTCTCATCGGCACCGGGGGCACTCCGTGGAAGCAGCGGGTGGTTAGGTCCCAGGCAATGGATCCAACCTCCTCCTGGGCAGGTCTCTCAAACCATTGCTCCTTTTCCCTCAGCGTGAACCAGAGCTCCCACAATCGGCATTGGCACTCACCGTTGTCACTGTCCCTCCCTTCCCATTAACCACTCTGATTGCTGTTGGGGACAGCAGGACCTGCCGGGGCTGAATACCCAATAATGCCATTTTCAATAGTGCAAAACTGGTTCTTTTTTGAGGTGATTCGTTGAGGAACAAACCCCCTCCAAAGCTGCTAGCTGTACATTTTTCTTCTGGAGATGAATCATAGGCAATTAACAGGAACAATTCTAATTAACTGACATAATTAAAAAACTAATAATGTTTAACATTATTGTTTTATACAATGACATTAGCTTTAACAGCCTAGCAACACATCAAGGCTTCATTTGCATAGTCACTGAGTATATTATTTATTCTTGGTTTCTTTGGTAACCAAATTGACAATAAGAACTGCAATGTGAATTCCTAAATTGTTTTGCCATATAGCTTCATAATTTATGCCATTGGCAGTAATTGTAATGTCTGTATAATTTCCTTTTAATTATCAACTAATGAAATTTCCATTCATTTGGGTAAAAAACAAATATTCGCATTCCAGTTCCAATCACCTGTCCAAGTTTCCAATCAATTGGCCGATGTGTGTTGCGCCTGATGTTTATTTATATTTTCAAATGTGGGAGAAGTGCTGACACCTCTTTGACCATTAATGGTTGGGGGAATAGTGATTACCGGCTCTGCTCCCACCGAACTCTTCATCCTGCCGGATTCAGGAGACGCTCCTTTCCAAAAGAAGACAGAAGATACGGATTTTATCACATTAAACTCTACGGATTTCAAGTGGAATTAATTTTGTAAACTTTAATTGCAGAATAATCTCTGCCTGTTCCCTTATCTCTTGATTTATTACATACATTTATTTCCAGTTTGAAAATTTCTCATCAGTTTCCCAAGGAACTAATTTAGTTTTTCAAAAAGAAAAAAAAAAAAAACCAAAGCAAAACCAGGAGGGTTGGGGGAAGGAAATGGGTTCTAAATTCAAATTGAGATGCTAATTACAATAATTATTTCATGAAATTATGTAGAAACTTTGCACATATGAGTATAGTCGTTTTGTTAAAAAAAAAAAAAGAAATATTTGCACATAATCTTAATTGAACTCAATTTCTGAACAAAACCACATTTTGGCTTTTTTATTTTAAATTAGGGTGCTTAGAAAGTTCAGAGACCCCCCGCAAGGCTCCCCTTGGGCAGGGACCTGGGCTGGGGTCCCGGGGAGGCCTGCCCTAGCGTGGACACCCCCCACACACCCAACGGACCCCGATCCCCGGGGTCGCAGCACGGCAGCACCTCGGCCAACGGATCCGTCGGAAAGCGAGCGATGGAGTCCGTCATCCTCAATTACCTTGAAGTGATTTCAACACAGATTTGATGTGAAGCCGCATGAGACAAATTAAAACAATTAATGGACAATCTGGGCAGGTCCTTGAAGGGAAGAGCTTATTGTTTGTGTCTGGGTTTTTCTGTTCCATCAGAGCTGCCTCCTGCACGTAGAACCTATTAACTCCTTTTTGATTAGGAAAAGGAAGCTTAAGAATAAAGATTGCTAATGGGCTGTGTTTCTTCAGGGGGAGGAATGGTGTGATTTGGACCTGATTCCCAACCAAGTTTCTCGTGTTCTCCTCGGGAAAGAGAAATACCCAAGAGCTTAAAGCTGCTTCGGCGGCTCCCGACGCGCAACCCACATAAGGGGCTAACAGAGCACGAGCTCCTTAAAATAAAAGGAATGGGAAGCCGTGAAGGAACGAGCATCTGCGAGCAGAATAATGTCACCCAGCGAGCGGCAATTGTGAGCCGTGTTCGGGTCCACTGAACAGCATTTCTATAGCAGTTGAAAATTCATTTCATTTCATTATCTGAACTGTTCAAGCACCCCACTTTGGATCCAAGAAATCTTTCCAAACCTGCAGGATACTCATTTACCCCCGCTGAGGCTCCAGCTTCTCTTCTTGCATTAAGGTAGCGTCGTCTTCCTTACGAATTCTGGCAGACATACCAAGCGAGATTTGTACGGGGAAGAGAAGGACCATTTGCTGAAATCCAGAGTGGAAAGAGCAGCGTTATTACTCTTCCCTGCTTTATTTAGGTCTGTTTCAAGGCTACTTTACTGATCTCTCATCTGTTACAAATACAGTTTGTGACACATTAGAAAGGAGAGAGTTGCCTTTGAGGGGATGCGATGTAGAACAAAGGCAAGACCATCCACCCTCCGAGATACAGCTAATGAAGAAACTTGCGGTATCATTAAGTTGAAAAGAGAAAAAAAAAACAACCCCAAGCCACGCAAAAGCAGTAATCAAAGTGGGATGTTTTCAAATTAGGGACAAATTAATGCAGGGAAAGTGTCTAGCGCTGGAGGTCCCTGAGAGCAAGCACCTTCCCTTCACCAGCTTAGCAGTTTGCTGAGCCACACTGCGAAACTTGACCTAGTTTCTTGATTACGATGATTTAGATGCCTGCAAAGTTTGTTGAAATCAATATGTTTACTCCAGCAATACACCAATAAAAATTAGCCTGAAATCACATAATCTGTATTCATTATACGGAGTTCCCATACGCACAGAGTAAGTGCTGAATATATAATAGGCTCGTACATTTTTGTGCCAGATTTTCAGCCCATGTATATCCGTATAAACACTGACCGATGGTCTTACGCTCAGGAGAGAGGTGATCCGATCACACCCCATCTCTGCAACACCCGCAGAGGCCGTCTCCGTGCCTTGAGCGATGCTACGGGGTTTTATATGTCCCATCAACAGCGCCCATCAAATAAATTCAATGCTCAGAAGTGTCCATTCCTCTACACCTGGAACAACTTACTGAATCTAATTACTCCAGTCAGATCAGACCAGTGTGCTGGAGAGAGGAATTCCCACGTGGCGACGTGTTTCATGACTCACATCGAGCCACATGTTCCAGCCCTGGGTCGTGCTTTATGTCCTTGGATCTGGGAGGGTTTGCTTTGAGCCAAATAATGTGAATGGATGCAGATCACCCATGTCTTGTTTTTTCATCTAGTCCTTGTTCTGGAGGTAAACGGGCACTCAAGGGCACACTGGGGAGCAGGGAGGAGAAAGTGAGAGGTGGAAAGAGCAAAGATGGAAAACGCTATGGGGGTGTAAGGAGAATGGGAGAGAATAAGAGGCCAGATTAATGAATCATACGTGATGAATAAAAGCAGGCTAAGGTTAGAATCAAGGTTAGAACAACTGCGCTTGCATTTCCTACAGCGTGGTTTATATTGCCTTTCTTCTTTCCCTCTTCTTTCTAACGGCATCTCAGAAGCCACAAAAAAAAGGCAATATCTGAGATACTGTCATTTTTGTAGCATTCACTGACACAGGATGAGTCAAGCAAGTCCTTCTCCCGTCAGAACCAGGAGTGCAGGAGCAGAGCAGGGGTGTGCAGTGCAGAGCTCAGAGCCGTCCCTTGGTTTTCATGCCCCCTAGCCACGCAGGGGCTGTCCCTCTGGAAGAGCTCAGCTGCAGGACCGGGTGCAGTGGAGCCTGCGTGGGTGGTTCTGCTCATGGTGCCAGCACACGGCAGCATGGCTCAAGCGTGGCTCCCACGGTCCACGAGCAGAGCTGGGTGGCCAGGAACCAGTGGCTCTCCATGGGGCGTGCAGCCACGGCTGCACACAGATCATCCTTCCTAATGGATGCCTTCAATGGATTTGGTAGGACCAGGCATTCCAGTTGGGAAATGTCAGTCTAAACCTTCTTACATGGTTGTGATCTCTTGGGGCCTCGAGGGACACCAGTGGCATGGCCATGGAATCAGTGCTGGGACCAGTTCTGTTTAACGTCTTCATCAATGGCCTGGATGAGGGGATCGAGGGCACCCCCAGTCAGTTTGGGGATGACACCAAGTTGGGTGAGAGTGTTGATCCAGAGGGTAGGAAGGCTCTGCAGAGGGATCTGGACAGGCTGGATCCATGGGTAGAGGCCACTGTGTGAGGGGCAACAAGGCCAAGGGCTGAGTCCTGTCCTTGAGCCACAATGACCCTCAGCAACGCTACAGCCCTGGGGACGAGGGGCTGGAAAGCTGCCCAGCGGAAAAGGACCTGGGGGGGTGGATGACAGCAGCTGAACATGAACCAGTGTGTGCTCTCGTGGCCAAGAAGGCCAATGGCATCCCAGCCAGCATCAGGGACAGTGTGACAGCAGGACGAGGGCAGGGATCACCCCACTGTGCTGGGCACTGGTGAGGAGCACCCCAAATCCTGGAGTCAATTTTGGGCCCCTCACTGCAAGGAAGACACTGAGGGGCTGGAGCGTGTCCGGAGAAGGGAACAGAGCTGGGGAAGGAGCTGGAGCACAAGTCCTGGGGGGAGCGGCTGAGGGAGCTGGGGGGGTTCAGCCTGGAGAAGAGGAGGCTCAGGGGAAACCTTATCACTCCCTAAAACTCCCTGAAAAGAAGGTACAGAGAGGGGGGTTGGTCTCTTCTCCCAAGGGACAAGTGATGGGACAAGAGGAAACAGCCCCAAGTTGTGCCATGTGAGGTTTAGGTTGGATATTTGGGAAATTCCTTCCCAGAAAGGGCTGTCAGGATTGGAAGGGGCTGCCCAGGGAGGGGGGGGAGTCACCATCCTGGGAGGGGTTTCAGAGCCGTGTGGACGAGGCGCTCAGGGACAGGGGTCAGTGGGGGGCTGGGCAGTGCTGGGTTAACGGTTGGACTGGATGGGCTGAAAGGGCTTTTTGAACCTAAACAATTCCATGGTTTACTGTACTGGACAGCCCTTTCCTTAGGAAGAGCATTTCTTGCGTTGATGGGTGAAACCCACCTTAGTCCGCCTGTCCCTCCCGTCTCCTGGTGACGGTGGCGTTTGGCCAGCAGCTGCGAGGACAAGGGGACTTTTCTTCTGCCTCTGGGACGTGTCCTTGTTGTCACCAGGCGCCACGGGGCATTCCCCCCACTGAAATTCCTATTTTTGGCTGCCACTTTGGTTCCTCTTTAAAAAAAGAAGCAGAGTAGGAATGAGAAATGAAGTTGATTTTTATTTTTTATTGGTTTCTTTCTTTCTGGAAAATCTGTAAACCAAAACGCTTTGATTTTTGCAAACATCTGAGACTAGAAACATGCAGATCGGTTTTGTCTTGTGCAAGTAGGGATGTATTTTTTCAATTTGGAAAAGCTCCCTCAATCTCTCAGGAGTTTGTGCCTCTTCTGATAAATGGGGAAAAAAAATTAATGTTTCTGAATGTTAGAAATAAAAGAACTTTTAAAATGAGTATTCACAGAAAAAGGCCATTTGGGAGGGGGAGGAAGATGAATGGAATGTTTCATCTGGCAGTTCAAGGTGATTATTTGGGCTAAAATATGAAAAGCATGCAAAGACTCTACTTTTTACCTAAAAATGAGGTAAAAATCAGCCATGGAGCAACCCCGACCCGGCAAAACCCCAGCACGTGCTGCCCCCATGGCCCTGAAACCCGGGGCAGCGCCCACGCGGAGCCTGATCCGCAGATGCGCAAGTGCGCGGGGCAGGGAGGTGCGGAGAGCACAGCCCCCCACCCCCCCAACCCCCCCCCTCAACGCCGGCACGGAGCGGCTGGGCCCCGCGGGCAGCGCTAGGGGGCGCTGTCCGCCCGCCGCCCCGCGCATCCCCCGCCCCGCGCATCCCCCGCCCCGCGCATCCTCCGCCACCCCCCGCCGCTGCTCCGGTTCCAGCTCCGGGTCTTGCGCGGCTCGGGGGGTGCGGGTGAAGCAGGGGAGCACTGCCTGAGGTGGGGGGCTGCAAGGGTCAGGCACTTTCTGCGTTGCTGCTGGAATATTTTAAGTGCCTCCAGGAATCAATTTTCCTCCCCGATTTTCCGTCTGTATTACAACTTTCAGATCCTTGCTCCGGCCTGGGAGCAGCAGCGGCATAAGATGGGCTGCAGGGTTGGTCATGGAATCACGGAACGGTTTGGGTTGGAGGGATCTTAAAGCCCCCCCAGTCCCACCCCCTGCCGTGGGCAGGGACCCCTTCCATAGCCCAGGGTGCTCCCAGCCTCATCCAGCCCGGCCTTGATCCAACCTGGCTGGACTGGGCTTGGAGCAGCCTGGTCCAGTGGAAGGTGTCCCTGCCCGCGGCAGGGGGTTTGGAACCGGATGAGCTTCAAGACCCGTTTGAACCCAAAGCATTCACTGCCGAGGACAAGCCAGCTCCGGACCACGGATGGAGCATGGAGCTCAGGGTGCACCAGCAATGCTCATCCCGGAGCCGCTTCCCGGGATGGTTAAGGGATCCTCTCCAGGCAGTTGCAGCACCCTTACAGGACAACACAGCTTTCCTCTCTCTGCCCTTTTGTTTTTCTGATTCCTGACCTTTTTATTTTTACATATTTACTGAAGAAGCTTGCAGCTTAAGAAACAAATTCCCCTTTCAGTGTAAATTATCCCAGGGAACAGAGAGACTTTTGGAGCCCAGCAGATACAAAGAGGCTGGGGAGGGGGCAAGCGCTGCATTGCTTGGTTGAATCCGTCGGGTGACACTTATTTACCACTAAACTTCTACATGAGCGCTTTTGCCTGCTGTGGCTTCACGTGCCACTCAGGCCAGGTGACCAGGCAGCTGGGGCAGGACCGGCACGGATGTGGGTCACTCACACCATCTGCACACACATCCCCCCCAAGCTCTAATCTCAGCTGTACCGGTATGTCAAGGACAGTGTTTGCCCTTGGCAGCTCCCTGGGCAGATAGGGGAGGGATGGGGCAGCTTCAGAGCCCCAGAGCTTCCTCCCCATGAGCTCAAACAGGGCTAAAAAAATCTTTTAACAAGCAAAAAGGTCCTAGAAAAGCTAAAACATCCTAACAAAGTGAAACTCAGGATCAAGTTCAGTTAGAAGATAGGAAATGCTATCACGTACAGAAATCCAGAATGATGAATTTAAAATTAAATTACTTAAATAGGATGAAAAAAAATCAGTGCTGCCATGTAGCCTGCCGGGTTAAACAGCCAAGGCTTAAATAACTCTATAAACAAATATTACAGCAACAAAACCCCTAAGGGTTTGGTCAAAAGTCCCTTGAAGCCAGTGTCCTGTAGCTCTGACAGTCATTTTTTAGGGTTCTTATTTGTTTCCTGACCTGGTTCCCAAAGCAGGGCAGTGTGGGCTGTCGGATGGAGTCAGGCAGCCCAGTGAGCACCCAGCACCGCGTGCCTGCCGGGACCTCCAGTCACATCACCCCCTTCGCACCTTCAGCATCTAACAGGGGGACTAAGAGCAGGGGACGAAGACCTTCCAGGGTTTGGTGTTCGTGGGGAATGGCAGGATTCTCCCTGTCACCTCCTCTGGACCTGTGCTGGAGTGAGAATTGTGTCACCTCCCGGAGGGAAACTCCTCAGGAATTGTGGAGCCCATCCATCCTTCTCCCATGTGTCTTGGTGGCGAGGTTGGGAAGCGAGTAACCGGTGGCGTATGCCCTGAGAAGGGGCATTTGTGGCACAGACACCTCAAGGGTAATCCAGCTTAGAGCTCTAAAAATGCCCAGGGAAGGCATTTATAACCTTTCACAGCTCCTTTCGGCTCTGCCTTTGAGAACAGTGATTGATGGCCATTGCTGCTCCAATTTTCATGTCATGTGAGCACCGATCAATAACCTTCTCTTCTCCAACGGTCCAACCTTTATATTCCTGATTAATGAGCTATTCAAGGAAAACTAACCAAACCCCCAGGTGCTGCAACATCTTTGGTTCCAAATGTTCGACCTGGTCACCTCACCCACCATACTAAAGAACATAAACCACGACAAGCCGGAGCCTGCAAGTTCTCGATGCCGCCTCGCTCCGGGACTGTACCTGAGGGCTAAGGAGCAGAGCCTCCACTCTCTGAAATCAGAAGAAAACGTGAAGGGCAGCAGGTTTAAAGTGAGTGACAGCACATCGTGGGTCCATAGGCTTTTTGAGGTGAAATTCAGTTAGCAGAAGAGGGGTGATTCAGCCGTCTGAGCTGCCACCCCGTGTGGTGACACATCCGCTCAGGCGGGAAGTCAGGATGTGGTCCTCGGACTGAGCAGGGGTTGAGTCACTCGGTACCGCCGGGGCTCCGCTGCTGAGACATCGGCGCTTTGTTCCAGCGAGAGGCCGAGATGATGTTGTCGCGTCGCTTCCGCAATGCCATGCCTAGGAGATAAAATCTGGTGCCGTGCAAAGAGCCGTAAGCAGCGCTATCATTTCTCCACGGCGGAATTAAATGGAAGTGGCACATTTTCAAAACTGTTAGAACAGAAACCCCAAATTTATCACTGTCTGTCATTTTTCAATATGTTTCTTTCTAAGCCTCGCTTTCTGATGAGTAGAATAATTATAATTTAGCTACAGTAACTTGGGGCTCCATTTTCAGTTAACAGATTGTTTATCAAAATGAAGACCCAGAGCAGCAGCTGGAGGATGGGGAGAAGGAGATTGACGTGGATCGCAGACCAGTCCTGTGGGAAGCAGCCGAACAGAAGGGAATTTAATGACTACCTCCAAACAGAAGTGATCGATTCACTGAACCCACTCAAGCAAGGCGGCACCGAGTGATTGGGTTTGGAGAATTCATTATTCATACGTATTTATTGTGTAAACAGAGAGAAGAGACACCTTTGGGTAGAAATTCAGACCAAATGGACTTTACAGAATTAAATTTGTCTTAAAATTCAAGAATTTCCACTCCACTAAGACACTGAGACAAGTGCAGACTCACGTAAGACACACCAGCCTGATCACTAAAATCATCCCGGGTTTGTTAAAATCCCGTCTAGCTGCACACGTGAACACACATTGAGCCTCCCCAAAACCAACGGTGCTCCCATCACGCGGCAGGGTCATGGCCCAGACCTTGGGCTGACGGTCACGGCAGTAAATCGCTGGCCAAGATCCAGCCCCACTGATGCCAGCAGCAAAGTGCCACTCTGACCAGTGGCTTTTAACGCTTTCCTGGGTATAAAAGGCTTTGCAGGCAGAGATATTTAATTGTTTTAGGTTTGCTCTTGCACTTCTTGTCTAGACGGTAAAAACCATGTAGTTCACATTCATCTCATTTCCACTCTATGCGGCAACTCCATCAAAATAAATGTAAGTACTATAAAAACACACTGAAATTATATTTTTTAAACAGCTTCTTAACTGCGTTTTTGCAAGTTTTTGAGCAGTTTTCTCATTTTCCATCTGACATTTACTGGCACCGTGTTTCCTGGCATGAGGACTCCGAACATAATGCCAAGGTATGAAGGCAAATGAGCTCCAAGCAGCGAAATGGTGCGGGTATAGAAACTACCACTCAGAAAATAACATCAGGAGTGGAGTTTAAATACAGTAAGACCCAGAGTATGGACTACAGAGTACCTGTAGCCCACAAGGAAAGCTAGTGAGCGTCCAAATCCATGCTGTAGTCATGCTGTTTCACTGTTTTCAGTTAGTACTTGATGACACAATTGCTTGAAAATCAGTGAGAAAACATGAGGGGTGATAGGACCAGGAAGTGCAACAGGAGTTCAGGTGGATCTCCCATTCCCTGCTTCCAAAGAGCTGTCACGATACAGGACAGTGCTGTAAGACTGCAGATCTCTGAGACAACTCTGCAAAAGGACGTTGCTAACTCCTCCTCACTGCAGCGTGTTGCTCTGTGGTTGTGACGATGATTCCATCTTTCCAAACCCGAATCCCCCATGTCTGCACCACAGCATTCCTCCACCCTCACACATGCTGGCTCCTGAGAACAGCGGCTGCTGCCCCGCTCACTGAAGCACTCCTGGGCCCACTTTTCATCACCTGACTAACGCTCAAATAAATGAGATTTTTCCCATGGTGAGAGGCAGGAAAATGCCTCAAGGCGAAAGCTACGAAAAGAATTAGGTGTCTCATCTAAGTGCTGCTTTTAGAAACCAAGTATGAATGTAGATCCTCACCAGCGGGAAGATTTTGGGTAAGGCCAGACATTGCTCCTGACAGATGTCCTGGTCAGTCATAGAATCATGGAATGGTTTAGGTTGGAAAAGACCTCCAGGCTGACCCCCCCCCCCAAGCCTCTCCTCACAGGAATTGTGTTCCAGACCCTTCCCCAGCCTCGTTCCCTTCCAGCTCCTCAGTGTCTTCCTTGCAGTGAGGGGCCCAAAACCGACGCCAGGATTTAAGGTGTGGCCTCACCACTGCCCAGTACAGGGCGACGATCCCTGCCCTGGTCCTGCTGGCCACAATATTCCTCATGCCAGCCAGGATGCCACCGGCCTTCTTGGCCACCCGGGCATACGCTGGTTCATGTTCAGCCATTGTCAACCAACCCCCCAGGTCCTTTTCCACAGGGCAGCTTTCCAGCCCCTCATCCCCAGGGCTGTAGCATTGCTGGGGGTCGTTGTGTTCCAAGGGCAGGACCTGGCACTTGGCCTTGTTGACCCTCACACAGTGGCCTCAGCCCATGGGTCCAGCCTGTCCAGATCCCTCTGCAGAGCCGTCCTGTCCTCCAGCAGATCAACACTCTCACCCAACTTGGTGTCATCCCCAAACTGACTGGCGGTGCCCTCGATCCCCTCGTCCAGGTCATTGATAAAGACATTAAACAGAACTGGCCCCAGCACTGAGCCCTGGGGAACAAACCCCACTGGTGAGCAGCCGCCAGCTGGGTTCAACTCCACTCACCACCATGCTCTGGGCCCAGCCATCAGTCAGTTTCTACCCAGCAAAGAGTGCTCCTGTCTGAGCCATGAGCAGCCAGTTTCTGCAGGAGATGCTGTGGGAAATGGTGACAAAGCCTTTACTGAAGCCCAAGTAGACACATCCACAGCCATTCCCTTGTGCACAAAACAGGTCACCTTCTCACAAAGGAGGTGAGTTAGTCAAGCAGGACCTGCCTTTCATAACCCCATGCTGACTGGGCCTGATCACCTGGTTGTCCTGTACGTGCCATGTGTTGGCACTCCAGGTGATCTGCTCCATAACCTTCGCTGGCACTGAGGTCAGAATGACAGGCCTGTAGCTCCCTGGATCCTCCTTCCAGATCATCCGTATTTGCTGCTGAGCACGTGGCTGCTGTTGATCCACCAGACCCCTCAGTCATGTTTCAGCTACGTTAGGAGTTCAGGATTAGTCCCTAGCCTGTTTATCTCACCCACAAGAGCTCGTTGGGTGTATCTGCTGGGTGAGGGCCAGCTGGAAGCACTTCCAGGAGGATGGTGCCAGCCCTTGATTCGCTGTGCCGTGCACGGTGTGCTCACCCAGGATAAATCCCCTTTTCTGCTTGCATGGATGCAAACACACATCCCCCATCTCCAGCTTGTGTCCCCTAAGTCTTGCATTGGGGTCAAAGTCACACGTTGCAACTCATTTTCTCCAGGATAACTCTGTGCACAGGGGTGGGGGCTGTGGGATCCTCCTGGTAGCAAAATGATGGAGTCTGGTGCAGCAGAGATTGTCCATCTTGTGCTCTTCTGGGCTGACCTTTCCTGCTACAAGTCAAACACAGATTTTGTGACCCAAGGCTGTGAAAGGCAGACTCAACCATTTCCTGTATTTCCTGCAGCTGAGGATAACAACATGCAATGCAAATCCTAGATTTATATCTAGGGTGCTGCAACATGTTCATGACAGGAAAAAGGTCTGGAAGAAGAGAAAACCGTAACTTTAAGCCCCAGAACTGAAGAAGACAGCTTGTTTGTTAGTAGCTAAAAGGCTATCAGTGAATCCTTTACCATTCAGAGTATTCACATCGGCAAGAAAATGTGTCTGTATCTTCTTCTTCAGCATCAGACCACGAAAATACCTATTTTCTAAAAGCAATCACATATGAAGTTGAAAAATATCCAAGTGGCTGTGCCTTACTGTGCCATACAGCTGTGCAGCAGATCAGGGTGTAAACTGGTGATTCACAATTTCCAGCCCTAACTTTCCTCATCGGTAGGTGCAGAACATTACTGCTAATACATTACAGCAGCCATGTGTAAACCGTAATGGTCCAGGTCAGGTTTTTCCTGACTCCTTTGAACGTCTTTGTATAATTCCTATCTTCCTAAGCAGAGGGCCCTTTCTAGGGTGGTGTCTGGGCACTGTCTAACTGTGCCAGCACTGTCTCGTTAGCCAGCATTGTGCTGGAGCTCGTCAAGGAGTGAGGCAACATGCATGATCTGCCGGTGGTCTTGGGGAAATGTAAGGGTTTTCTTCCAGCTCAGCCAAGTGCAGAGCAGATATGAAAACTGGTCCCTAAAATGATTTGTAGGAGACACAGGAATCTCGAGATGAAGGAGGTTTATCCTAAATTAAATGTCTGCTATCCAGACAGACCAGGAGGCTTCCAGGATCTGCTCTGGAACTGCACATGGGCAAGAAGCAATAGGCACAGCCACCCCGGGCACTGCCTTGTCCCCCCAGGAGCCCTGTTGCTTACACCATTGGGGATCCTGGGAAAGGCAACTGCAAAGGAAAGGTCCTTCCATGAATAGTATCAGCCATGTCTTCAACATCACCTCCCGGGTACACGCTTGCCCAGAGGATTGATAAGACAATTCCAGTACAACTGGATAATTATACAGGACTACTTAGAAACGCGAGTAAAGTTTGGTAGGATTATTTAGTACCAACAGAGCATATAAACCCTGCCAATAACCAGCCCTAATTTTAATTACAGGGAAGCAAGTTGTATAGGGAGAGCATTTTGTTAGAACAAGTGATTTATTTTGGGGGGAGAAAATGACAAGCTCTTCGGTTCGCAAGCTCTTCTGTACATAGGAAATGGAAGGAACAAATTTCAAGCTTTAGTTTCTATTTAATACAAATGAGTGGTTGGTTAGACCAGACACAATATTTATTTCATTTTCAAATAACAAATATTGCAAGAGGGGACCTATTTAGTCAGGAATAAGCAGGCATTTCCTAGTCTTGGTTAGATGCTTTTAAAATGTCTCTATAAACTGCAGGAAGAGTGAGGGCTTCATTTTCCTGCTAATGTTGTGTTTTCAGCCTGGGCGAGATAAGAAATACTCTTTATTCTTGCCCAAACTACTCATGCAACAAAACTCTTATCTTAAAAAGACATTGACAGGAACAGTTAACACACTGTATAATTAAAGCAATAAATTAATTACCAGGCTTCCCTGGTGACTATTAAGCACTTGAGGCAAAAGAGCTGTCTTTTGCTCCTTGTTGAAGGATTATTACTATTTGGTTTGAACATTAGCTTGAACAATCTAGGTTACTTTCTCTGGTGTAACCGCGTAGCCACAAAACCCTCCGCGGCTGCAGACACGTGAAGGTTGTTGAGGCAGCTTTGCTAACACTCACACGACTTGAGAGTTGGGACGTCCAGTTCTGGGGTGATTTAGATGGTTGCAACAAGGATCCTTAAGAGATGGACACAGGCATGAGGTGCACAAAGATTTTAGTTGTAGGAAAACACCTGTGAGCGATTGCCCAGGGGTCGGTCCAGGGAAAACGTTCCCGGTGGAAACCAACATGTGCAGCACCCTGGGAAACGCAGGGTGTTTGGCGTCTCCTCGGTTCTGTTCGAGTGACTCAGGCCAGACGAATGACTCACAGTTTTCCTTGAGCTGATGGGCTTGTCAGAGCCAAAACATAGTCTGACATTCTTATCCAGAAACTCTAATGTTAAATCTTGTTTTAAATACCTTCTTTCTGGCGTTATGTACGGAAAGTATTTGAAAAGCCACCAATAAATGCTCTTTACGCAGGGGGAGCTTTTCTTGAAGGAACTTTGAATCTCCATTACCATTTATAAATCTTCACTTTAAATCTTCCTTAATGTTTTCCATGGAAGCTGCCTTCAGACAAGCTCCTTGGGAAGCAGAGAGTGAGACGTGCAGGTAAAAGCAGCGGGCAGAAGCAGGGAGGATGCATGGCCAAGGGCCACGTGGAAGAGCTTTCTGCATGCCATGGCCAGAAGAGACATTAGTCAGGGCAAACCGGTTCCCAAGGAGGGATGTGTCCTGATGGATTGATCAGCAACCTTCCCACTACGGAAATCCTCAGCTGACCAGGAGCTGAGGAGCAACGTCACGCTAATTGAGAGCTGGGATGTGATTGCTGAAGCCCGCAGGTCCCTGCGGTCACGAAGGAGCCATCGTGCACAGAGGCAGAAGTTATGCAGCTGGATTACTGGTTATATTGTCAATAAAGCCTCTTTCACTGATACCTACAAAATTTCTGTCTGTTGTATTCAGCAGGCTTTGGGTCAGTCCCCCAAGTTTGCAAGTAAATGTAATGGTTTACTCAGAAAAAAACAAAAAAACAAACAAACAAAAAAACAACGGGAGTTTTGAGGAAAAACCTATGGCAACATATTAACTTTTCCATTCTATTTTTCATGAGTTGGTGGACACAACTGGAATATTCCATTCATGCTGGGAGGAAGGGATGCCATCCAGAGGGACCTGGACAGGCTGGAGAGGTGGGACCGTGCCCACCCCATGGAGTTCAACAAGGCCAAGGGCAAGGTCCTGCACCTGGGTCAGGTCAATCCCAGCACAAGGACAGGCTGGGCAGAGAATGGATGGAGAGCAGCCCTGAGGAGAAGGACTTGGGGGTGCTGGGGTGAAAAGCTGGACATGAGCCAGCCGTGTGCGCTGGCAGCCCAGAAAGCCAACCGGATCCTGGGCTGGATCCAGAGCAGCATGGCCAGGGGGGCGAGGGAGGGGATTCTCCCCCTCTGCTCCACTCTGGGGAGACCTTATTGCAGCCTTCCAGCACCTGAAGGGGGCTACAGGGAAGCTGGGGTGGGGCTTTTTACAAGGGGCTGTAGTGACAGGACAAGGGACAATGGGTTTAAACCGAAAGCAGGGAGATTGAGATTAGATATCAGGAAGGAATTCTTCCTGGAGAGGGTGGGGAGGCACTGGGACAGGTTTCCCAGAGAAGCTGTGGGTGTCCCATCCCTGGCAGTGTCCAAGGCCAGGCTGGATGAGGCTGGGAGCAACCTGGTCTATGGAAGGTGTCCCTGCCCATGGCAGGGGGGTTGGAACTAGGTGATCTTTAAGGTCCCTTCCAACCCAAACTGTTCTGTGATTCTGTGAACTGCGGGCTTTTTTGTAGGTAAAAATTAGATATTTGAATAATAACATGAAATGGTTGCCTAACTGAAGAAGATCTGGCAGCTGAAAGAGTTTCCATTCATATGCTGAGCTCGCTGCATGTCCCACAAACCCCCATGGGCATAGCAATAGCTGGATCCAAACAGGATGCAGCAGTGAGGAGGAGCGACAATCCCAGGGCACGACAGAATCGCTAACCTCAAATTACAGAGGTTCGTTAGCCTCCACTGCCACGTGGGTGTCTCACGTGGCAAGGACTAGGGCTAGTCCCTGAGTCCAAACTATCTAGCAATAAAAACTGAGGGGTGCAGCCTGTCCCTCGTGTCTTGGGAATACGATCCACCCAGCCAAACGTCGCTGTGCGGGTGGCTCTTCACACCTCCGCTGCGCTGGTTGTGCCCCTACACTGGTACCTGGGAGGGTCATAAACCACCTCAAACAGTCTTCCCCGATAAAAGAGGTATCCCCACATCCCCCTATGGCAATGCTCCGCTGTTCCATTCATGCCACAAAGTGCTAAATCTTAAAGGCTCAGCGGTTTCCCGTGGCGAAACGCAGGAATTCTGTCTGTGGCTTTGCAGATATATCAAGCTGCATTTTGCCTCACCTTCCGTAAGCAAAATGTGAAGGAAATCACACCCTGGATTCAGCCTTCCTGGGCTGCATAGAACAGCCGGAGCCTGCTGAGAAGGTTGTTAGTCCCAGGAACGCGCTAAAGATTAACCATCAATGGTTAATTATCTAAATCTGCCTGATAACAAGAAAAAATTGGCCCCTCTTGGGCCCCCATTTTAGAGATTTAAGAGCTTCCATTGCTAAGGAAGAAACAGCCCAGGAGCCAGTAACCAGATGCCGGGCAGGAGCAGGTAGATAAGGTGGGGATGGGCGCCCTTCACTCCATGGGAGATGACCTTGGAGCCAGGCGCTGCCGGCCTTGTGTTTACTCTGCAGGCAGGGCTGGGAACGGGCCCGACTTCGCCCTCAACGCGCTCCGCTTCCGTGGGGAGGTGAGAAAGGGGCGGCACGATGCAGGCAGAAGGGAAAGAGCTGCAATGACAGGGTGTTTTTCCATTTCTAATTAATAAGACAAACAGGGCTCCCACCTGGAAGCAGCACAGCAACCTTGGTCACAACAGGCCTTGACCCGTGCGTGGCGCGTGGGCACGTAAGGCAGGGCACGTATGGGTGTGCAGCACCCGGGGTCTCCCGTGCCCACCCTGTGCAGAAGCACCCCTCAGGTTCAAAACATTGACGGAAAAAGGAAAATTGAGTGCGACTTGACGCATGTACGGGCGTTATGGGGTAGGGAGGGATATGGATCTTATGGCACCGGACCTGCTGATCAAGACTTTCCTGTTTGGAAAAGAGTCTATCACACACTTTTGTCTTCACTTCCCCATTCTCCATGTTATCTTCTCCCCCTTTAGCCCGTTTCCCAGTTTCTCTGTGCCTTCCTCAGCCGTATTTCCATCAAGAGTTTCCCTTAAACCTCGCCTCTTCACGTTGTTCATTTCCTGTGTTTTCCCGCTTGCTCCTTTCTTTCCTTCTGCCGCGTTACTACGAAGGGGCAGCACTACCCACCCGGCTGGACGGGACATCTCCAGCTAAATCCTTTTTCCCCATCTGTTTTTCCCCACGTAGGAAAAAAGCGGAGTTTGAGGATGCATCCAAGAGGGAAAAGCCGTGGTCACCTGCCAGCGGGGTGCGGTTCAGCCATGGATGTGGCAGGGCCGGGGTTACAGGGGGGCTCTAAGGGCTTCCCCAACCTCTGGGGTCCGTGCTTCCCCCTGCCCCGGCCCCCTCGCGGCACAGCGGGTGCCCCCCCGGGGGTGGGGCGGGGGCGGCCCGCAGGTGCGGGCGGGGCGGGGGGCGGGGCGCGGCACCGGCGGCGCGCGGCAGCGGAGCGGGGAGCGGGGCCGCCGCGGGTGTCCGGGTGGGGGCTGCCCGGCGGAGGGGGCTGCCCGGCGGAGGGCAGCATGGCCGGTCCCTCCACAGGTGAGTCTCGGCTCCGGCTAAGGGGGCTGCGCGTTGTGCCCGTGGGGTGGTGGAAGCTCTTCTGACCCCTCACCCGGGCAAAGGGCCACGACACCCTGGGGCACCCTAAGACCCCCTTCCCTAGTCTCCGGCGGACCCCGCAGAGCTCCTTCCGCCTTCCCCTCAGTAGCACGCAAAGAGCCCCTGACCTCCGGGGCCACCCAAAGAGCCCATTCCCCGACCTCCCTTTGCACCCAAAGAGCCCCTTCCCCCAGGGGCACCCAAAGACCCTGACTCCCCGGGGCACCCAAAGAGCCCCAAGTCCCGGGGGCACCCAAAGACCCTTTCACCGACTCCCTGGGGCACCCGAAGACCCCTTCCCTGACTCCCCGGGGCACCGAAAGAGCCCCAAGCCCTGGGGGCACCCAAAGACCCTTTCCCCAACTCCCTGGGGCACCCAAAGACCCCTTCCCTGGCTCCCTGGTGCACCCAAAGACCCCTTCCCCTGTCCCCAGGGCACCCAAAGAGCCCCTTGCCCAACCCCACTGCAGTAGGCCTGTTAGGGAATGAGTCCCACACCCCACTTTGGGCAGGGGGCTGCTAGGTCTACCGGCCTCCTGCTTGCTGTGACTGCAGGTGCTTTTGCAGCGTTTCCCTCAAATTCACACACCCCAAGACACCAACCCCGGTCAATTCCGAGTGCCCCCCGAAGGTACCTTTCATCTTACCACCACATGCTTTTAATAACACGTAACCTCGGTGCCTGTGGGGTTTTTTTGTCTTTCCTGTATCCCTGCCTTTGTTCAGGAACCTGCGTAAAGCCAGAAGGGAGTTACCCTCCGCGGCTTGCCCACGGCTAACGCCGGCCGGGAGAGGGCATGACTCTTGGCCAGGAGCCTGCGGGTTGTTCGCTAAGTGTCCTCGCTGATGACTCTTGGGTTGTCTTGTGTGTTGTGCTGTTGGTCGCCGACTATCTGACCTTCCTTCCTCTCTCAGCTGTCAGCAGTAGCGTTTTTGCGCAGCAGGGGAGCGTGTAGAAGGTACGTTTGCTGGAGAAGGGACGGGCGTGTTTACACGCACATTCGTGTATCCATCAGAATTGTTTCTCGGACGCTCGTGAGAACAAATAACTGCTTTTCTGTGGATGTGCCCAGGCACCAGACGTTAAAACGTGAATTAATGTTGTATAAACTCGCGCTGGGCTGCGGAAGGAGCGTGGTATTTATTAATCTGGCTGTTCCTGGAGCGTGCACAGGGAAAAACCAAAATGCCAAAACCCTTGGAGTTCGAGTTACGGTGCTCAGCTGCAGACTGACATGGAACTGCTTTACCTGACTACTGTGATTAAACGGATTTAATTTCAGTTTGAATACCGCCAGGCCAGCCCAGTCACCATTCCATAGCTCATCCCACTCCCCAGCATGAAGAGTTCACGGTAAATACCTGGCTGTCGTGATGACGGGTGAGCTGCCTTTGGTGCCTTTAAATTCTCCCTCTCAGCCTGCTCTGGCTGGGACAAGCCTCCCGGTCCCCTGCATTGCCCGTTCCGCAGGATCCGTGCTCGCTGCGTCACCTTTGATCTGTGCAAAACCTGTCCCCGAGGTGGCCAAGGAGCTGCAACCTCGTCCTGGACAAGAGTGTCACAGCAGAAGCCCTATTTCATAAAGAATTTTACTCCAAATAACGCTATTCTGAGTAATTTGAGATGTTCCTTATGTAAGCAAGGGTGGTGCTTTCCTGCTTGGCGTGTCCTGGATTCTCTCTTGGGTGAGCTTTAACCCGTCGTAAGCAAAGCAAAGCCACGGAGCTGTGCTTTTTATACTCATAAAAACACAACTTGACTATCACTGCGTTTGTCACGCCTGCGGTGACGGCCCGGCAAGGGAGATCTCTCGCGCTCGATGGGTTGCCGAAAGGTGGGTGTTTACAAAGGGTGGCAGCGGGATTTTTTGGTGAACGCTAAGCCTCTTAAACTGTGCCTTCTAGCAAGGAGAAGTCTGTGAAGATGGCTTTGGCACGTCTTTTTACGCTTGCTTCCGAAGCGGGGAGAGAATCAGTGTGCCGCAGGCGGCCGCAGTACGTCCCCCATCGCTGTTTGCCCTGTGGGGTGTTTCAGGGAGGCTCCTGAGCACCCCGTATGGGCTGGCTGGGGAGGCGGGGTGATGTGGGCTGCTGAGCTCTGGGGTGGCCAGGCAGCTTTGGTGGGATGGTTCTGCTGCTATCCCCCTTGCCATGAAGACAGAGGTGCCCGGAGAGGTATGGATCCACTGCTGGTGGTTGCCAACCTGGGGATGAAGCACCTTCCCAAGGATTACTGCCTCCCAAGCCAGGGCTGCCAGTTCAAGTTAGAGAGCTGTGCCTGTTCCCACTGGCTTCTCCTGTCTCAGCTGCTTCTGAGCTGCAAAGTATTTCCGTTCCAGGCCTTATCCCCGGGGCGAGCGGAGGTTTCAGCCTGAATTAGCTGAAAGGAGAATTGATCCTGGGCTGCCCTGGTGCTGGGTGACTCAGTAGTGCGAGATTGCAGGAGGGAGGGAAAACAGCAGCCAGCAAGGGAGAACAAACTTTGTTTAACCCCTTGTAGCCTTGTTGGGAACCATCCTCTGCACCCGTGGAAAACCTCGTCCATGCCATGGCTGTAGGCATCCGGGATTTCCTGCTTTATCTTCCAGCCTGGATAAACTGTGGCACTGTGAAATCAGGGGATGACATTTGGAGTGAGAGATGTTTTTGCTGGGGGTCAAAGCCCCCGAGGGTTGTGTCTGGATATCCAGCTGCTCTTTGCTACTCAGGCAGAAGCTACGTTAGGAAAGGTAGCTCAGCCTGATTTTTCCTCCTCTGTCCAGAACAGATCCACTTGGTGATGTCCAGGGTGCGGATGCTCCTGGCTTTGGGAAGATGGAGGAGAGTAAAAAGGGAAGCAATAAGAGTTTTCATTTTATTGCTCTTTGAATTTGTAAATCACTTAAGAATTGAAGTTCTAAGTAGTAGCCCTGGGGCACTTAAAGCTCATGTGTTAAATTTCTATCTTTACAGTTAATTTTTAATTTAGCCTTTTGTTGTCTGCCAGGCACACAAGGTAAAGTACATGGAGATGGCTCCGGTGTGAGTGAGGTGCTGCGGATCCACCAGCTCCGTGGGGCTCTCTGTGGGAATGGCATTCCTCCTCCATCACAGCAATAAATGTTTCAAGTTGCCTAATTATGTTTTATTAGAAAATGAGCGAGTTAAGAAATGGGCTAGCCTGAGCGATCTTCCTGGTAGTGCCGCAGCGCTTTGCTTTGGGATGAGTCAACCCAGACGAGGGTTTGGCCTGCAGCAGGGGTACTGTGCGGGCAGGACTGCTGTTACTGAGCTGAACAACTTCAGGGTTTTAAATTAAATGCATTTTAAAATGAAATATTATTGTAAATCATCTCTAAGCCTTGTAAAGTGCAACCACCTTTTGTCTCTATCGCTGCGAGTCCATCCACACCCTCCACGCTCCGTAAGTGGGTTGATTGCTCCTCTGTGCTAAACTTAATTGGTTCCAGATACTTCAAATGTGCTCATTAAAAAAAAATCAGCTTGTCTGACGTGTGCCTGGGAGCTCACGGATTACCTGGGATAGGGCTGGCAACGGGCGCCTTGAGACAGAGACGCTCAGTTCAGAGCGATGCAGCTGACACTGGATGTCACCATTGTACAGCACAAACCCAACCGAGGGGGCTCGGGACTTTCCCTGCGTCATGTGGGGAAAACCCATCTATTCCCCACAGGTAGTTTATTTTTTCCCCCCAGAATTATGATATCGTGCAAGCTTTGTGCTGCTTCTTACATCTAAGCAGGACAGGTAATCCTCCTGAACGTGACGAAAACCCGTTCTGTGCTGGTGCGGCCGTTGGGAATGCAGAGCCAAGCATGGACTGCATTCCCTGGCAGCAGTGGGATTCCTGCACGTGGGATGATCGGATATGGCTTCTGAACTTCGCAGACGGGTGGCCAAAGTTTTGTTTCACGTGCGAGTTATTCGCGGATTATCTGCCTGGGATCTCTGGCTGTATGTTTTCTGAAATGATACAGGACTGAGGTGTACATCGCTGGTAAAAAGTCATTGAAATTGGGGAAAATAATGTGTGAATGTATTTCTTTTCACATCTATTTTTAAAAAAATAATCAGGTGTCTACATTTTCTTTTTTAAAGTGTTCGTTAACGTTTGATGCTTTAAGCTTGCAATGCCTGCTTGGCTTCAGCATGTCCCTGACCTTACAATGGAATTAGATGGGATGGAATAATGGAATTATTCTCCATCCTTGCGTAGTAAACAAAGCTCCTCTCTGCTCTCACTTGTACAGAACAGCGAAACGCACGTATAGTGATGACTACCCTGCTACTCACTGAGCAAATCACACAAGAAGATCACGGCTCAGAGGGAAACTACATTCTTTATGGATCCTCCTGTGCCCAAATCACCGAGGAAGCTGAGTACGTGAAAAAGGTATTTCTGCAGTTGTCGCTGTTCTTTTCCTTTCTTTCGCTTGGCGGAGAACAGAGTGAGCGAAGCTAATTATGAATGAAAGAGAAAATTCTCACCTGCATGGCAATACGCTCTTGGAAAAGCTTTTGATGGATGCGTCGATTCTGGGAAAGCTCTTTTCTCCACAGTAGCGACCTAATTATAACACAGACTGTCTTAAGTTGGGTTAAATCACTTTAAAACTGGCGAGGTTGTTCCACTCCGAGATGCTGAAACGTGTGTCCCTACCCAAAGTCACTGCTCTTCAGCAGCAGTTTGCTGGGAGGTGCAAGGAGGAGGATGCGGGAGCCTGACCGCGCTCGTGGTACAGCACTGGGGAACTCAGCTGCAGTGGAGATAAGCGTGTCCGCAGCGTGAAGCCTCAGCCATGTCTGATAGTGTGGCTTGATTGACTTGGGGCTAACGATTGTCCCGGGTCCATCAAAAGGTTATGGACAATTGTCTGTCCTATTCAATTCCAGCCCTATTCAATATATTCATCAATGACCTGGATGAAGGGATGGAATGTCCTCTCAGCAAGTTTGCTGAGGATACCAAACTGGGAGGAGTGGCTGCCACGCCAGAAGGCCGTGCTGCCATCCAGCGTGACCTGGACAGGCTGGAGAGCTGGGCGGGGGGACATGGAATGCAATTCAATGAGGGCAAGTGTAAAGTGCTGCGTCTGGGGAGGAACAGCCCCATGTTCCAGTACAGGCTGGGGGCTGTTCTCTTGGAGGGCTGCTCTGGGGAAAAGGACCTTGGAGTCCTGGTGGCCGACAGGATGACCACGAGCCAGCAGTGTGCCCTCGCGGCCAAGAAGGCCAGTGGCATCCTGGGGTGCGTTAGGGAGAGCGTGTCCAGCAGGTCGAGGGAAGGTATCCTCCCCCCCTACTCTGCGCTGGTGAGGCCTCCCCTGGAGTGCTGTGTCCAGCTCTGGGCTCCTCAGCTCCAGAAGGACAAGGAGCTACTGGAGAGGGCCCAGTGCAGGGACACTGCGATGGGGAAGGGCCTGGAGCACCTTCCCTGTGAGGAAAGGCTGAGAGAGCTGAGGCTGTTCAGCTGGGAGAAGAGGAGGCTGAGGGGGATCTCATCAATGCTGATCAATATCTAAAGGGGGGGTGTCAGGAGGATGGGGCCAGGCTCTGCTCAGGGGTGTCCAGTGACAGGACTAGGGGCAATGGCCATCAACTGGCAAACAGAAGGTTCACCCTGAACATGAGGAAACCCTTCTGCCCTGTGAGGGTGACAGAGCCCTGGGACAGGCTGCCCAGAGAGGGGGGAGTCTCCTTCCCTGGAGACTTTCCAGAGCCACCTGGACTTGTTCTTGTGTGATCTGCTCTGGGGGATCCTGCTCTGGCAGGGGGGTTGGACTAGATGGTCTCTAGAGGTCCCTTCCAACCCCTGACACTCTGTGAATCTGTGTAAAAGAGCATGGATGAATGCATGGTTGGAGCTTCTTGGCTGCTTTGTGCACAAAGATGGCAACTAAGCGGCTAGAAAATACCGTATGGACACATTATACTTTAAAACCAGTAAGAATAATGTGACATATTAAGAAAGAACCATGTGGCTAATGCTGCTGTTCAAACAGTCTGGCAGGTTGGACATGGTGCTGGTGGTACGTACTAGCATAGCTGTGAGTTTTTATTTGAAGTTGTTTGCTATGTAGCTGATATCTCAATCCTGAGCTGAGTTGTCCAGCTGTGCTTGGTCCCTGGGAGAAAGGAGGACTCTCTGGAGCAGTGAGCAGCCTTGTCTGAAGCAGAAGTATTGGTTTGGGATACCTGGAGGACTGGTATCTGGGGAGGTGGAGGGTGACCCGTGGGACAGGGAGGTGCTGGAGGTGTCAGTCGGCAAAACTGGGAGTGTCTCGGAGAGCACTACAGTACCTTTGAGACAGGTGAAAGAGTCTGGAGTTGTTCCTTTCCTGAATGGCAGAGGTAATGCAGGAAAAGCAGGGTTTAATGAATGCATTTAGTGAACTTGTGTGTGTAATGACACAAAAGAAGTCCTCAAACTTTTGATTTAAAAGAAATAAGATTTCTTCCTTCCCATCATAATTACCTTTCTGAAGTCACAGAATAAATGTGGTAACTTTGAAAATTTTGTGATTTTCACAAAATTTTCTCAAGCACCTTGTTAGTTAAAATCCATTTACATCAAGCAAATACTGAGAAAAAAATATATTCTGTGGTGGTGACATCAACGCCTAAAGGGCACACGAAGCAGTGTCCGCCTGGTGCCGCCACCACCACCAAAGGGTCGTTGATGCCTTTTTTGTTTCCCCATAAAAGATCTTGTGAGCAGTAAGACGCAACCTAGGAGAGCTGATATCTTATTTCTTTAAGAAACAGAGCACGGTGATGCTAATATGGAACGGCAATTTTTCTGCATCGCAGCTGAGTCCTGGAGAGCACCATGGAATGAGGGAGAGGAAGGATCCGTGGGCTGAAACACAGCTAATTAAGAAATGATTGCTTACAAAGAGTTCTTTAAAAAGCCCGCTTACTCCTTTCTCTGTTCAGTTGAGGAATGAGGGTGAAGAAAAGCCTCTAGGTGGCTTTCCTCTATGGTGGCAAGAAAGTGATTTACGGTTTATACCCTTTAAAAAGTACAGCCTGCCCTTTGTTTGGAGTGGTTTATTTTTAACACATGAACTTGGTGTAACGTTAAAATGCCATTGTGTTCTGCCATAAACCTCACCAACATCAGGTCGTGTTCCTTGCACGTTCCAGCTGTCCAAACAGACAGGAGGCAAGCGCTGCACACACACATCTGTAAACACCCGCGGGGGGAAAAAAGTGGTTTATGTAACTTAAAACCACTTCAAGCAGGTGGTTTTGAGCAAAGAAGCAGCCCCTAGGAAGCAAACAGATTTGGGAATGTTGTGTCCCAACAATGAGAATATGCTGAGAGTAAATAGTTTGTTGCATGGGAAGCGCTGGACGACGGTCACTCACGTGCAGTTCACGCAGCCTCACCTACAACGCTGCAATATTGTAAGAGTGAATTAATCTTATTCCTGTGGAATAACACTGGAGAGAGTGGGAGAGAGCTCTTTATCGGAATTGACATGCAAACGCTTTGCAGTGGAAAGCCCTGGAGAGCTGAACAAGCAGAACAGTTTAATTTCAGTTAATCTGGGGAGGTGGAGGAGCTGTGCTCCCACTGCCTCTGACTCTCCGGAGAGCTGCCTGTCGCCTCCCCACCCACCAAAGAGGGGTGTTTATAAGAATCCAGGTCTTTCAGAGTCAGAGTGATCACTCAGGCTGATTTTTCTATTACTTTTAAAAAAATTTCTGTGTGTGCTTCCCTTAGCAGCTTCCTCAGGTCTCGGGCAAGAAAGCGGAGTCCAAGGGCTGGAGCTGCAGTCCTGTTGCAACGACGATGAAGGAAACAGAAGAGCAGTTGCTTCTGGTGAACAGAGAAAACCAAGTGCTGAAGATCAAGGTGCGTTCAGGGCTGGTGTTAAGGTTTCAGATGACTGTGTGTCTCCTGCAGCCCAGTTAGAGCTGGATCCCAGCTGCTGCAGCCCGGTGCCTGCTCAGCAATCCCACGCCAGACTCTTTCCTTCAGGGAAGGGTGAGACTCTGCTTCATTTCCCACCTGCTGCCAAATCTTGTATTCCAGCAGGCAGCAAAATTCATGTAGAAATCTGCTTTTGGGGACACATCCCGTTCATGGCTAGTGAGACGGCACAGTCAGCTCTGTTGGTAGTTGACAGCAGACGGATTTACAAGCAGTTGGAAGTGCATCTTTTCTCCTTTTAAACCATCATCCTCGGTTTGTCGTGGGGGAATGGCTCAATACTGAAAAAATCTGCATTTATTTGTAAATAAAAATGCCTGTCAGATACTGCCCACAGTGTTTAGGATTCCTTTCTGGTTTTTTGACCAGGGTAAATACTGAAATTCGATCGTGTACAGAGGGTTTATTTTTCAGCATGTGATTATAATGTCACTTTTTTTTTGAAGCACAATATATATATATCATAAAATTACTCTTTCTAGCTGGAAGCCACGAGAGAAGCAGGTATACAGGCTCTCAGATCTGCCTCCCAGAAACTGTATGAGAATTACCAGACTCGGTCAGAAGAAGTGAAAAAAAGCCACGAGAAGGAGAAAAAGCAAATACAGGTACCAATCACCCCAAAGCATGGGCATAACCATCCTGTGCAGTATCAAAATATTGGCGTGGGCTCCAGCTCTGTGCTGCAGACTTTGACCCAGGAGCCACTGAGTCTTTTCTGCTAGCACAGTGGGGAAGTCAGAACCAGAATACTTTTTAATTTTCCTGTTTATTCCTGATTTGCGGAATTGAGCCAGTAGAGTTGGCTCGGAATTCCTGGAGCCACTGTAGCAGCCCCATCTCTATCCATACGCTGCAGTCACCACCTCCCAGCATTATTATCCTTCTTGGTCCCAGGCCTACAATCTCCAACAAGAAAAGGAACTCCAGGAAAGCACAGAAAACACCAGCCACCTTACCGAAGGCATCAGGGAAAAATGCACCCGCATCGCAGAGATGGAGAAGCGCGTGCAAAGGATGGAGGAGGTACGTCCACCCACTCCTCACATCCATCTGTCCTGGCATCGGGAGTTGGCGCAGGCAAGGAATGCGCCCTAGGAGTGCCAGTGCTTGGGAAGAGCGTTGGTTAATTGCTTTTGGGGTTTGGGGCACGTTAGCTGGGTGGGCAAATTGCCCCTGGAATAATCTGACGACTGCATACACAGAAACTTGCAGAATAGTTCTTCCCCTTTATTGTGAATTCTCTTTGGTGATTTAGTTGGAGTTGGAAGAAGCAATGGCTCCATGCAGTGATATTTCCTGATGTACGCACCCCATAGCAATGGGAATTACTACTGTAGAAGTGCCAATGTAAAACTAAGTTTTTCCTGTCCTGGGATTACTGTAAGGACTGGGTCAGTGAACGTATTTCTGCCCCCATCACATGCAGGGAATCTTTCTGATATTAAGCGTTCTGTCATCAGTTTGGGACAGATTGTTCCCCCTGTGGACAAGGTTTTGAGAGGTGGACAAAGCAGTAACGCAGCTTCCCCTGGCCGCTGAGCGTGGGGTCTAGCGAGACCTAAAGATTTTACTAATTAAGGAGAGAACTGCTATTTTATGAGAGTTTGGACTTATCTAACAGTAAATCGATCTCGTCACCCCTTCTGGATTCGCTTCGGAGAGGTCAGAATGGTTTGTGTCTCCAGCTGGTGTTGACAGGTTGATGTCAGTGCTTATTGCTGAACTCTGTTTTCAGACACTGAGTGGAACCGTTGAAGGTACAACCAAACATCTCTTGCTAATTGAATGACAGGATATGTAATACAGTTTTTATCTAACCTGACTTGTTTCTTTAGGAAAAGAAAACTCTGCTAGAGAAGAAAATATCACTTACAAAACTGCTTCAGCAGATGATGTCAAGGAAGGAAGATGGCCAACGGTGATTAAATGCATGTGATAAAGTGTTTTTCTTTCTTTCTGGGGGTTATTTCCTGTGGAGTACCAGGCAGTCATTCACTCAAGTTCCTTCTGGTAGTAAAATTACTCATCATGAAAGCAACTCATTCAAAATCTGACGTACTGCGATTGCTTTACGAAGCCAAAGCAGAGGTTGAGGCCCTGCAGCTCTTAGAGGTTACTTCTACTTGAACTGCTAGTGCTTTCCCTTCCACCTTGCACGCACTAATCACTTCCCTTGCCTGGTTCTCGCTTGGAGTCAACGCTGCTTTGGCGATGCTGTGCGTGTGGTAGGTAGGGCAATAGGCTGATTAATGAATTTCCTCATCAGCAGGTTGTGAGGGTGGTCCTACCAGGCAGAGTATCTCTCAAATTATGGTTTTATTTGTTCTGTGCAATAAAGAAGCCTTTATACGTTTAGTTCTGTATGAGTTACTGCCGTGTATCCTCAGGAGCATCCTTGCTCACAACAAGCTCTTGAGGTGACCCTCAGGTGGGAAAGTGTCTGGGGATTGATCTTGGGATGCTCTGCTCTTTCCCACAGGTGTCTGGATCTCCAGAAGCAGATTTCCAGCCTCCAGGAGCAGATCTGCCACCTGCAGCGCGTGATCCAGGCGCAGCACCGAGGCCTGCGCAGCGTGATCCAGGAGGTCAGGCTGGCCAGTCCCACCGGGCAGGTCTTCAGCAGTCGGGAAAAGACATGGGAGGGACTGGGGTGCGGGCTTTTAAGCGTGTGTGCTGGGGGCAAGCAACTTGCTCATCACGCTGTGCATGGTTTTGTGCAGCCCGTGTTCAGGCATCCGTACGCATTTCGGTGTTAAGATAGAAATGGCATTGCTGGAAAAATGGGATTATGGTGGTGGAGGCAGCGGTTTTGGGGCAGATAGAGTTCTTCTAGAGCGTTCACAGGGGGGACCTGGCTACTCCCTCCCTGCCATCCACACTCCCAAGAGGGAGTGGTCTGACCTGGGGATGCTCTGCCAGAGGCCCCTACCCTGCAGCCGGTTTCACATGAAATTGGTGAAGCTGCTGCCACAAGCAAAGCCAACAGGCTGACATCCTAGAGATGACAACAAAATCCAAAGCAATCAGCCTGCTTCCCGAAGTCTCGATACAGCCGGAGCCATTTTACTTACCGACTGCTGTCGTATGTATGAACTCTGGCTGTACTCCCTGCACAGAACACACGCTTGCCTTTTGCCAGCCGCCGTAATTGCTTTTCTGCACAAAGGCCAACAAGAGGTAGACCTGTTATCCTAAGGAAAACGCAACACTGTGTTGAGAAATTGTTTTATAGATTGGTTAATCTATGGGAAAAGATCAGGGACGTGAATGGTCTGTGACTCTTGTGGCACAGAGAGACTTTTAACACTCTGGTTTTGTTAACCACTTCGTGGTTAACATCTCTGTGTTAACCGAGATGTTTTTGATGTATTAAGTTTTCAAATCTTCTGATTCCTAACTCTTAGGCAGAGGAACTGAACAACAAACTCCGAAGCCAGGATGCAAAAATAGAAAACTTGACAGAGAAGCTGAATGCACTGGAAGAGCAGGTGAGGCCGGAAAGTAAAAAGATATATTGAAGGGAGAGAGCAAAAGTAGTTTTCTACCACCAGGGGCCCTTCGCACGGCTGGGCTCGTGCCACTACAGCACTTCTGGGGTGGTATCTCTTTGCACTGCATCTTTCACTTGGTTTTAAAACAAACAAACAAACAAAAAACCCACATAAAAATCCCACTAAACCCCCCAAAACCTTTCTGGAGGAGTGGCAAATCCTAGCTGCCATCCAGGCTTGCTACATTACGCTAAGAGAGGTCTATTTAATTTTTTTCTTTGCAGAATAAAGAACTGAAAGACAAAGTGGAGTTCTGGTCTGGCCAGCCCAAGACTAAAGTTTCAAAAGCTGTCTGGACAGAGTAAGTACCTCGGGAGGTAGTGTGGGGCATGGGAATGGTGGAGCTGCTGCAGGTAACCTCTGTTGTGCTTGCAGGGGGTTGAGTGTTGAGTGAGCTGGGTCAGGCCTCGCTGGGAGGAACCAAACTTCATCTTACAGTGATTGCCCTCTCTGTAACAGCGTAATTGATGGTTCAATGGTGGTAGTCCGTGTCCTGCTCAGATGGGGTGTGCTCAGTGCGTCAGCCAAGGGCATGTGCAGAAGCTTCTGCATCCGTTCAAGATGAAATGGGAGCCTTTTATGGGGGATACAGTCTTTTGCTGTAGTTGATCTGGACTCTGGAGTCAGCTTCTCCACATCCAGGGCCATAGTTATAAACCTCTGACTTATTTCCTATTTGGTTGTGGTGGGTTTAAGCCTGGCTTGGGCAAGTGAAGGTGTCTGAGGGACCTCCAACTTCTCATGCTTCACTCTGCAGCGCTCCGCAAGATTTTGGACCTCTTGGAGCATCCCCTTACCTGATGCTCACCAAGCTGAGGAAGCAAGAGAGCTAAAGGAATGACTGGAGGTTTGTCTCCTGCCTTAGTGAGGACTTTTTCCATGTGTTACAACCTGCAACTCCTACGACCGCTTTGTTTCTGCAGAGCACCTTCAGCGTGTGGTGTGTCTCCACGACACGGAGCGCGAAAGCGATGTTGCAGAGTTGCGCTTCAAAGACTAAACCTAGAAACAAGGCGAGAGAGGCGGTGAGCTCAGCCCAGATGGCACAGGCAGCCCTGGCCATAGCTGGGGGACGCCGCGCTGCCGGCCCAGCTCTGTGCCTGCCCTGGTGCAGGCAGCGGCAGGCAGCTGCCTGCACGAAGAGGCTCCCACACACAGCAAAGACTCAGTTTAACCACAACTCTTGTTTAGGCAAGATTATAAAATAAACCTTAGGCTACCTGGTAGGTTGTTACAGTCGCCACTCTCCCACCTGCAGGTGTAGGAGTGTGGAGGTGGAGTGGTCCTGTCCTTCCAGGGGGCTCAGCTCCCCTCCAGCTTTTGACCCATGATTTAGGTGTAGCAGCAGCATGATGTCACGGTGTCCTCATTAAGGAGCGAGCGGATCCCCTTCCGGGTTAACCCGGCTCTTGCTTTCCCGAAAATTTTCCATGGCAAATGGTGAGTTTTCTGCCCACATTAGTGGGAGCGTGAAGTTCCTGAGCCTTCCCTTCAGCTGAAATCCCTTCTGGAAAGGAAAGCAGCTGCTGCAGGGGAAACGGTTGTTACTTCTCCTCGCTGAAGTGGGAGAGGTGCTGCAGTGGTCAGCAATGCCCTATTCCAGAGACGTCCTATGTCCCGGGAGATGAAGTGTCCGCAAGGGAGTGACAGTGGGTTTGCACACTCATGTTTACCTCTGCGCTGTGGGGCAGAGGGAACCGGAGAATCACTGGTCTGTCTCCTAATCTGTGACGTGCAGAGCAGCAATTGGGGATAAAAAATAAAGCAAAGCATTGATATTTAAATAAAGCTGAAAGGCACTAAGTTTGTCTGTTCCTTTTCTTATCTACCTTTAAATTATTCATACGTGCTGTTGCTCCAGGATTAATTTGGGTAAGGCGCAAATCAAAGCTTGGCACCTGCTCAAGACGGGGTGAGGCAGGTCGTGTGCGTTTGAGCAGGCGCCGTTGGGGGGCGGGCAGTGCAGGACACCATTTATAGGGTGAATTTTGTAGATTGTACCATTTCCCTGTCAAGTGAGAGCAAGGAACCGGTGGTCAGTGCCTTCCCAGCCTGAAAAGCCCTGCCTCTCTGTCCCTGGCCCTCCACTTGTCCTCCTAGATGCGTCACTAGGCTGTGCCTCTTAGGGAGAAGCCGCTGCTTCCTCCCAAACCAGCTGAAACACGGGATTTAAAAACGTACTTTTTATTCTGAAAATAACAGTGCAGAAACTGAGTCACAGGATACATTCCTCAGCTGTATTACACAAACCCAGACACCAGTGAATCAGTTGACAGAATGTTTTTGAAGCCACGGGTACTTTGGTACAACAGAGTGACATTAACATCGGTAAGTAAGCGCCACAGTCCGATCAAGGGGCATCGATAATAAAAATTACTATTTGTGTTCCAAGATAGATTCAATCACACTCATAGCACTAGGCATAGCACGGATCTGTTGAAGACAAAGAGAAAACATGCTTACGGTAGCGTAACAGAAGGAAACACTTAAAAGGTAATTGATAGAGGATGCTTAGGCTTGATTGGGAAGATGAAAAATACCTTAACAAAACCAAAGAAGAACCATTTCACTTCCATAAGTTGAGCAAGATACAACAGGCTTCTTCTAACATAGTTTATCCATTGAGCCCTATTTAACGATGAGGATAGACAACTTTCAGGGTCCACTTTTCTAAAGTTGTCTTTTAACTGGGTAACAGTACGGAACAAAAGCACATAGCAAAGAATCCTGTGTTGCCTTTAACTAGTTTGGCTAGAAATAATACTACTAATAAATTAGAAACGGATCTGCCCAGCATCTAAAATAGTCCCAGACCGACAGCGTCCTCTGGGAAAAGAAAATACACCCGCAAAACCTATATGGGTGCGTGGGGTGGGAATTTAAGTAGAAGAATTATGAAGACAGACAAGAAGCTGTGAAAAAGTGGCTTTCTCTTTAAAGGTACCTCAAAGCCAGGTCTCCTAGCAGTCAAGTAAACAAGTATTCATTTTTACAGCTTCACATCACTTTCAACACTTGCTTTCTCCTTTTCTTTGTAGGGGAGATCAGAGCATGGGCTGAAACTCCTACGGTGTTCACACCTGGATAGAAATAGCAGTCACTTGAGGTTATTTTGACGCTTGCTACTTTTCCTCAGTTATAGTGCCAAGAATACACATTTTAAAACAACAGCTTCATAATTTTGGTGGGTTTCTTTTAAAGTTTAGGCTGAAAACTTTAGTTATACCCATGGATTTAAACAGGTCTAGGAGATAGAACTTCTTACCTTGAAACAGTCCCAAGGAGCCACTACAGAGCAAGGAGGAAAATCACACCTTCTACAACTTTTAATCAACTTTCTGACATGATGCAGCCCTCTAAAATGTAAACGTTATGTGTGACAACCCTTTACACATTCAGAGTGTTAAATAAGCTACAGTTAAGGCACTCGGTTTTTATAGTTACCAAGACAGCAAGGAAACAGCAGTCGCTCTCAAAAATATCTTTTGCTACATCACACCCACTGCCACTCTCAGCTGTGCGAGCAGCCAGCAAATTCCCTGTTCTTGCCTTACGTCTCCTCTTCAAAAAAACCAAGTTTCAGGCACCTAAAACCCTCTTTCTGACTGCAAAGCCTAAAATACATGATGTGCCACAGGCTGTCTCCCATCCCCTGGCCACTTCAACGCTCTCGTGGCTCTGAGCAGGTATTACTACAGGGCAGCAGCAAACTCCGTAAGGACTTCTGGAGAGCATCTGCTTAAGCGCCTAAAACCTGCACACTGAATAGGCATTAATACTCTCCAGGCCTGTTGCAGCTGATGGAATAATTTTTTTCGTGGCTGGGCAATATTTAAAGAATAACAGTGAGCTCATTCACATCTGTGTGTGCATGGTGTAGGTACTTCTGTGCAGCTTTTTTCATTTTACACTGTTTTAGTCTAGTTGTTTTGCCCTGAAAATAGCTTCTTGCTTCCCAGAGACGCTCCAGCCCCAGTTCGGTCCAACACTTACGGGCTTAAGTAACTTCTCAAACTGGTGTCTCTGGTAAACACTGCAAATATTTGAGGGTGCTGATCTAAAGCATGTTGTCTTCAGTACTGTTTCTCTCCTGCAATTTCCAGCCAGCCCCAAGTATTCCCACCCTGCCGCCTGTCTCCTGAGGATGCAAAGCAGCACAGGGCACCAGCTCGCGCCTCTCCACTGCGTGGCAGAGGTGGCGGAGGCACCACAGCGACATAACGTGAACACGGGCAGCACAAATTCACTGCTGGAGTGACATCTACAGCCAAAAAAGTACTTTTGATGCAGGCAACATGAAAAATCCCACTTGACAACAGCACACTTCCTTTCTTTCCTGAAAAACAGGTCTTGGCACCACTAATCCAAGGCGAGGGGCTGGGAAAGGCGATGGCAAGGTCAGCGAAGGAGGCACAAATGCCCGAGCAGCAACATCACCTTAACAACATTCCCTGTTGACTGTTAGGTTTCCTCACTCCCCCGAGTATTAACCCCAGGGTCTGAATTCACCAAACGCGGCAGTTCACAACCGCAGCGGCCACACCAGACTCTGGCACCCCATTCCAGCAATGCCAGATATTTCTGGCAAGGAGTAAGGGATGTGTTTCTTGCATCAAGACACGCTGAGCGAACGGTTGCAGGCGAACGGAAGGAGCTGCGATCGGGGCATCGCTGTAGTACCTACAGCCATAGGTCAGCACTCCAGCACTACTCTAGGATAGCGGATCACCATTTTTTGATGCCATGTTTTTACATTCTCGCTTAAAACGACGACATAAATACCTGTAGATCAGGAACAACTACGGTGAGCTCTAAGGATGAGACAAGCTGTATACATGAGTTAACTGGGAGGTACCAGAAGGATTAAGGGAACAGATTCAACACAAAGCTGAGTAATTTGAACTGTCTTGGCCAATATTGCAGCCCGAGATGGCTGCTGGAGCCGAGGAATCATAGAATCATAGAACGGTTTAGGTTGGAAGGGACCTTAAAGACCATCCAGTCCCACCCCCTGCCATGGGCAGGGACACCTTCCATAGCCCAGGGTGCTCCCAGTCTCATCCAGCCTGGCCTTGGACACTGCCAGGGATGGGGCACCCACAGCTTCTCTGGGAACCTGTCCCAGTGCCCCTCACCCTCTCCAGAAAGAATTCCTTCATGATATCTAATCTAAATCTCCCTGCTTTCGGTTTAAACCCCTTACCCCTTGTCCTGTCGCTACAGGCCCTTGGAAAAAGCCCCCCACAGCTTCCCTGTAGCCCCCTTCAGGTACTGGAAGGTGCTATAAGGTCTCCCCGGAGCCTTTTCTTCTCCGGGCTGAACAAGCCCAATTCAGAAGAAGGCAGAACTATGCAGAGAGAAAAGGAAACCAAGATTATTCTCAGCGTAAGAGCCCGTAAGTCGCAGGTCTCAAGGGGGAGCATCCCCGTCCCCTTTGTCGGCACGCAGCACTGTTCAGAAATGACCGCACACGCTGCGCAACGAATTCCACAGCAAGAGCATCTCACTGCAGGGAAAGTGGAAAATGGAAATTAGCTATTTCTAAAATTATATAAGAAGAGACCTGAGAAACCAGTGCCTGGACCGAAATTCAAGACAAAAGACCACACAGTTAGAATACGTGCACTGACATTGTTTCTAGCATCACCCTGGATAAAGTATCACAGGAACTTCTCTCCCTCTCCAGCCCTGATGCGGGATATCCAACAGGCCTGCAAACAACCTGTATTTGTGCTCGGAAGCAAACACTTAACTTCCAGTTCAAATATGAGTAAGCAAATTTTGCAACAGCAAGATCTGGATTCAAGTTTTAGGGGGATGGGATGAGGCTATGTCCTATCAGAGATGTTAAGTGAAAGCAAATTTGTGTCCCAGACCGGTGTCCTGGAAGAATTTATAGGACTGAACATACCAAAGTGAAACACTTGGAGCTTCAGGAGTGCGAAAAGGATGAAAACGGTGGGATACGTGGCTCCAGCGAGGGATATGCTCAGGTCACAATGCAGTCAGGGGAGGTGGAACTAGTAAAGTGCTGTGCCACGATGCTGGGCCTCACTGGTGTCACCAGCCGCGGTGTGGGCCGGCACTACCCACTGTACAGACAACTCAGCTGTGCTGCTCCGCACCACCGGCTCACTGGCTCTTTTCCAGCAGGCTGCAGTTGGAAAAACGACCCAAGGCAATCCTTTACAGAGCTACAGAAGTGAAGGACAGCCCTTCAACCAGAAAAATGGGTGCTGGAAGAACTGGGAGAGCGTCTTCCAGCACAGGAAAGCCCCTTTCCATACAGGCGTGGCTCTAAGACTGTGAGTAGTACAGTCTTACAATACCCTTGTAGTGTTCTTTCTTTGCTGCAGTGACCATTATTTCCTGGATATTACCCAGAATCTGCGAACCTTAATGCTGCTCTCGCTTTCGGTTCCTACCGCAGCAGCAAGGAGTGGCCCTGAGTCATCTGTACAAGGGCTGCAGCTCCCAGGGGGTTCGCAAGAGCCGTGACGCTGCAGGAAGACAAACGGACGTCGCTAGTGGTCACAGAGGAAAGCAAATCTGCTGGTGGGGATGTGAGCCCTATGAGGAATAGTTATGAAGGAAAAAACAGAGCAAGAGTCAAACGATGACGGAGAGGGGACAGAAGGTGATTTTTTAGTAATTCATTACCTAGTTTTTTGCAAAAAGAGTTAACCTGACAAACAACAAAGCTGTTAGTAGCCATTTAGAATTACTTATCATGTTCCTCTTTTCTTGATTTAGGATCTGAGAGCTACTACACCACCTACCAGGAAAGGAAACACATCTCAACTTCCTTTCCTCCAAACAAAGTTTTGATGGCAAAATTCTTTTGGGATAATAGTTCCACATGCATTCACAGCCTTTTTTAAAAAAAAAAAAACACAAACACAAACCAAACCAAACAGAATAATAATCAATCCCTTGTATTAGCAAGTATAGAAATTCAAACCAATTTTTACTACAGTCATTTCCCTTTTGTTCCTAAACAAACCCTGGCTGCGAGGGCTGCCTGTGCGCTCCCTCCATCTGCGCTGGAGGGTTTCAGAGACCGTATCCTTCTGGAACAGAGCTCCCTGCTAACGCCAGCTTCGACAATTCACAGTTACTCAAGCTCATTGACAAGGCTAGGAGAAACCTTCCTCCAGACCAACCTGTTCTGGGTATCACTGATGTGTATTTTTCCCTTTTTTTCATTATTATTATTCTGAGAGTGTTAGTTTCAGCAGGCAGAGAGATAAACAGAAGCAACTGAGCTGCATCAAGGTGCTTTGAAACAGCGCCAGGTTTGGGGTTTTACACACCTTCAGATGAATCATCTGTCTGCTACTGAAATCACTTTTGGCACAGCTTTTAGACGGGCTGCTCTGGGAAACACGCTCCAGGTGACTGTCGGTAATTCATCGTTGTTAGCAACTTCTTTCCTTCCTGTTCAACGGGACAAAAATCTGATGCTACAAAATGAAAGGTTTCTTTAAAAGCGAGACAGGGAGCTCCTCAGATCGTTGTTTTCAAGAACTCAAGATCTATTAAATGTGGGTTTTTTAAAATTATGTGAACATTTCACGCTACATATTAAAAAGCAATACAATTTTACTTCAATGAAAACCCTGAACTTCAGTCTACTGTCTCAGGTAACTGAGGAACTTCCCTGAGTATCAGTCAGCTTCCCATCAGCCTACTTACATCTTCTGCCTGGGACATCACCCGCTGAGTACCGCAGCAGCTTTCCCACCTCTTGAGGTGTTAGGACTGTTTGCAGCCTATAAAAGGACCTGCATTATACCTGGTTGTATAGTATACCCTATACATAGCCTTTAGGTATAGTCTATCACTTTTAGATAATCTTTCCATCCTGCAAGTTCGATTTCTGGCACAGGAATTGCAGCTATTTGGTTACTCACTCAATGGGTCCGCTCCTACTGGATGTAACATATGCCCTGTTAACCTGCCAAATCATCAAGTAAACATCGTTTTAGGAGTTGGGCAGAGAAACATGGGTTTTTTCAGCAGCAAATCTGGTAAATTCTCCATTTTTGGGAAGCACTGAAACACTTGATGAGCTCGCTATTTGCAAAGTTTGCAATTTTCAATCAATCATCAAAGCTGAAAACATTTAAATAAAGGAAAGCCTGCAATCCTGCAACCCAACTAAAGCAGCTTGACTTGTGAAGAGATCCCTGTGTGTCCCCCTCTGAGGTCTGCACCCTCCCAAGTTATTTTAAAGTAGCTTAAAGCGTAATAAACACAAATAGACCTTTAACTACCACCTGTATAAAACCAGAGTGCCTATTTTACAAAAAAGGACAGGGTAGACTAATAAATACGCTGCTACTTGGTTATAGAAAATTATCTGTATTTATAAATACACTATTTTTCTTTTTTTCCTGTATTTCTCTTTGCGATAAGCAACTTGCTATTTCATTCGAACTTGCTTTCACGCACAGAAGCAAATCTTTCGCACTGCACCCTTCCGCTGCAGCACGCCAAGAGAGCAACTTCCACCCTCTGCGCCGAGGTACCTGCAACCTTCCACAACACGCGCCTACCAACTCGGTCACGTATTCTGGGCTCCCGCTATTCCACATCTCTTTCTTTTCCATGTTGCCTTCTTGGAGAGAATTTAAGAGCATGAGAAAGCTGTGCTCTGTTGAAAATCTAAGTGTGCGGAGGACCCGACGAAGGCATAGTGATAAGGTTCTCTCGGCGCAGCAGGGTTTACAGTTCCCGTCTAGGCAGTGCGAACAGCCACAAGTTCTTTCCCATGTCCTACCTGGGACACGCAGTTACCCAAAGAAGAAAAAGGATAATTTCCTTAAGTTGAGGAGGGGAGAATATTTTTTGCTAATGGTAGCAAGTTGTTTCATAAAATATAGATTATCTCTGTTCCCATACATTATATTCTCTTCTTTATAAACTGTCCCTGCAGCGTCAGAATCCCTCTCCATACTTTTTCCCACAATGCTCCAATCCCTGCTTGGATTACTGGCAACACGAGCAATGCTGCGCAATTCCCTGATAATCTGTAGGTTTTTTAATTAAATGTCCCACTTCCAAACCCAAAACACACACGCACACACCACCCCTCCCCCACCAATCACCACCTTGGTGATTCAGTCAGGACGGATTCACAGCATCACTTACTCTGTGCAAGTGAGGAAAGTCTGGTGTTAATAGGCCACGTAAAATCTTTCATATCTCTGTCTTAGAAAACACACGGTCCCTGATATAGATTAAGAATTACAGAGAAATGGGATTATGCGGAAAAATGGCAGAGACCTGGAAAAACCACCCACCTCCACTTTAATTTCAATATCCAGTGTATACAGACAATAGGTTCTTTCCCTCCTTTTTTAAAAAAATAAAGCTACTTTCCTCTATTCAGTATCCTGATTGCATGAAAAATAAAGATGAGGGCTGGGGAAAAAGCAACGGAGAAGAAGAGGTGGGACAGTTTTCCACGAAGATGGCACCGTATCAGGAAGAATCATTTCAGCACAAGAGCCTCACTGAAACACAGCTTTGAGTTTTCAACCCGTTCTCTGGAGAAAAAAAATGCACAATCCCAATAAAATAATGGAACTTTGCTTCTGTGCCCGGCTCAAGAGAGCTGGTTTGAATTTGGTGGTAGGTCAGCCATACTCGGATGAAGTATTTCCAGCGGTTCTCACAGTTCAGAGGTGACGTTTAGCAGGCACATCTTTTCTCCTCCGGTTTTGCCGACTCTAGCTTTCCCGAGCTTCCTCCGTTGGCTGTGTCGGACACTTGAGTCTTGTCCACGCACTGCTCCATACGCTTCATTATCAAGTCCAGAAGCGTGTCCACAGCCTTCTCCACGTTCTGTCCGGTGGCAGCACTTGTTTCGAAGTACGGTATGCTACGGTGAAAAGGAAAAGGTTTGCTGGAGAGACTTGTGAAAGACAACCGAGACTCGACTCTTTGCAACACGCTCAGTCGTGGGTTTAGGGTCAACAAAAGGAACGGGGCAGACTTCTGGTTTGTCAGGACACTATTTCCTCGTCGGGCAGAAGCCACACCCCTGTTCTTAGCACGTGGTGGCATGATGATATGAGCACAAAAACGCCACGCTATTATGCAAAGTGTATCCTGGCGTTTTGACACTGAACTGTGGTAACGTCGGCACAAACCTTGCCTGAAAAAGTCTTTCAGGTGACCAGAAAGTCCGTTTTAAAGAGAAACCTAATAACAGAAAATTTCAGGGACCACAGAACATTCCAGAAACCCTCTTTTTTTTTGAGGCAGGTAGTATTTACAGGGACTGCTAAACAGCAATAGTTGTGACTATCTCCCTCCCTTCCTGTCTGCTATAAGCACAACTCAACTTAGCTGTTTCCATATTGAAATCCCTTTTAAATCCAGAATATTTCCTGCCAAATAAACTTTTTTCAGAAGAGAAGATTATCAATTGCTCGAGCACTTCCATCGTATGACATCTGGCACGAGATACCTTCTCCTCAACATCACTGTCCTCCTTACCAGGCTGTAGACAACTCTTTAGTATTCATTTATTATTTTAAAGTCACCTATTTAATATTATTTTATTATTTTTGTCTAATTTTCTCACTAGCCCTCACAGTCTCTCAGGCCACCTTCTGCTGCCAGCCCAATTCTCTCTGAACATCCCTCATTAGGCAGTAAGAGCAATAGAGGGGCAAAAAGAACGTGTTGGGGTTTTTTTCCACAGCACTATTTACTAATTCTAGTAACTATCAGCCAATTTATCCAGCGACAGGACACTGTGCAGCTGGTTTTAGTGCAAAGAAACGTAGAAGGCTCACTAGAGTAAGAAAAAGGCCATTAACAGCTTTATTATCCATCAGGGAAGAACAAAGGAATTCACTGCCATCGCACACCTAGAACCTGCCTTTGGTATACTCTGCCCTGAACCCCCAGGACAAACCAACGTCCCAAAAACGTAGTTTTTTAGTAAGAATGTTTCATTTCAGCTTTATTTCCTATGTTGTGATATCCTGGCCACACTAGAACAGGTTGTTTCACCCTACTTATCTCCTATTCAGACAGGTCCATCTGAAAGCGTGACGAGTTGGGTATCACGGGAGGTGTATGCGGTACCGCAATGCCCACAAATCTCAGAATTTCTAAGTATACGTGCAAGTATTTCTAGCCAGTCATCAGCTACCCTTACAACCATTATAGACGAAATTTAGCTCCTTGCGTAATTTGCTTACCCATATTTGTCTGCCAGGTCTTTAGCTTGCCTTTCGTTTACCTCCCTTTGGTCCGATAAATCAGCTTTATTACCAATTAAGACTATATCTGGATTCTCACAATATGCATTGGCTTGCAGCTGACCTAGAAGCAAAAATAAACAGGAGTTAAAAGAATGTTGGAAACGCCTTAGGGATCAAGATCGTTGACAAAATAAGTCAAAATAGCTTTCTTGCTCTCCACCTCAAAATATCCTAGACTAACCAGCCAAACGCTTCATGCCAAGCACGTTTCCTTGTCTAGGGGAATTCTTCAAAACAGGAAGTAGAAATGGCACTGGAAAATTACTCCAGTATTTGTTTTACCGACATACAACAGGACTTAATTGCAATGAGGTGCACTAAACACAGTGCTTTAGCAGAGGAGAACCTCCATCAGCCACAACTTTTATTTCAAGACTCCTAAGGACATTGTGGAAGTACAAACCCCCAACTTCGGCTGCAAATGCAGAGTTTTGGACGTTTAGGACAAAATCCTCAGTCGTGTTTTTCCCTTTGGAGATACTCAATGGTTTAAATGCAGTTTTAACCATTTGGAGATCCAGGCACAAGTACTCTCCACAGTCTCACCCCTCATAAGTAATTGTACAAAGCCATTTACTTACACTCGCCTCAATCCTGAGGGGACTGACTTGCAAAGGTGCAGTAGAATCATAGAATCAGAGAATGGTTTGGGTTGGAAAGGACCTTAAAGATCACCTAGTTCCAACCCCCCTGCCATGGGCAGGGACACCTTCCACCAGCCCAGGTTGCTCCCAGCCTCATCCAGCCTGGCCTTGGGCACTCCCAGGGATGGGGCAGCCACAGCTGCTCTGGGCAACCTGTCCCAGTGCCCCCCACCCTCTGCGGGAAGAATTTCTTCCTGATGGCCCATCTCAGTCTCCCTCTTTCCGTTTAAACCTGTCACCCCTTGTCCTGTTACTACAGGCCCTTGGAAAGAGCTCCCCCCCCCCCACCCCCAGCTTCCCTGTAGCCCCCTTCAGGTGCTGGAAGGTGCTGTAAGGTCTCCCCAGAGCCTTCCCTTCTCCAGGCTGAACACCCCAATTCTCTCAGTCTTTCTTCACAGCAGAGGGGCTCCAGCCCTCAGGGCATCTCCGTAGCCTCCTCTGGACTCGTTCCAATGGGTCAATATCCTTCTGATGCTGAGGGCCCCACAGCTGGACACAGCATTCCAGGGGGGTCTCACAAGAGCAGAGCAGAGGGGGAGAATCCCCTCCCTCGTCCCCCTGACCACACTTCTGATCCAGCCCAGGGTACGGTTGGCTTTCTGGGCTGCCAGCGCACGCGCCCCGCTCATGTTCAGCTCCTCGCCCCCCAGTCCTTTTCCTCAGGGCTGCTCTCCATCCATTCTCCACCCAGCCTGTACTTGTAGTTGGGAATGCCCCGAGTCAGTACACACAGTAGATATCAGACTCAGCTTGGTAAGCAGTGGAAAATTGTGATGACAGGGATTGTTTAATGGGAGGAAGGAATTTCCGAAGAGGATGGAGCTGTTTTCACAAAGCTATCCGGATTCTCACGTTATCCCCACTTCAGCTTGTTTGCTGGAAAACTGCCAGCTGGAAATGTCCTGCCCTCTGTGCTTCCACCACCTAAACACCCTCATTAAAAACAAAGTTTAAGAATTTAACCTTTATTTTACTTTTAGTCTAGTCTGCTGTCTGAAGGAAAACCAACAACAGTAAACACTATGCGCTTTCCAACCAAATCCTCAAAGCCCAATCTGAATTTTAATTTAAACCTCAGAGAGGGCAGGAAGGAATCACATTCTGCTTCACAAACAGAAAACACACTGTAAAGATAATCACGACATCCAAAGTACAGTTTGCAAGCGGTTGTATTTCATCTAAAACATGGGGTATGGCCAAGGAAGTGTTGAATGCCATGAATTTTCAAGAGGCAACAGATCTATTCATATTGTACCAAAGCCAAACAAGGTTATCTAGAATATGAACAGTTTACCGTGAAAAAAAAAAAAAAAAAACCAGAAAAGCATGTATCTTTCCAATTTTATGAAGCTTTCACCCCAAATTCCAGGCCCCAAGTAACCCACTTATGTCTGCACTAGACATACCTACTGTCTTCGAGCATTTTCCAGCTCACAATGACAGGCATAAATCCTAGAAGCCTAAAATACACAAGAAAGCTTCAAGTCAACCGATAAACGCAAGCTTTACCGTTCTACTTACTCATCCAGTTCCTGACATTTAAGAAGCTCTGTTGACTGGTGAGATCAAACATTAGTAAAAAGCCCATAGCATCTCTGAAAAACGCGGTGGTGAGACTTCGAAATCTGAAGGTGGAAGGAAAAAAAGACAACATAACTCTATTAATATAAAGCGATTCCTGAGGTAAGCACTTTTCTGGCAAGCCTGAACTGAGTAAATGAAAAAAATAAAGGAGATAAAGTAAAGCTTTTCTGAATTGCTTGTGCAAAAAAATCTATTTAAAAAGTATCTTGAAATCTGAAGGAGTCTGCAAGACTTAGTGGGCATACATGCTCTTGGAAGTAAAAGACAGAGTAAAATAATCCTTGACACTCCTTTTAGCTATGATGCATCACACCAGTCAACATTTATTGATCAGTGTGTAAGTAACTTATCAGAGGAAGCTCATATGTGAGAATATAAACATTGTCAGTGACTAATCTAGTTGTTCAAATTCTGCCTGATTTAACCAAGAGCGAGACAGAGAGAGAAGGGGTGGTGTAAAACAAAGGTACTGAAGCGTTTAGCGTATCCCAGATGACAGAAATGGATTTACCTGCCGAGGTTACACACATGTAGTCGATGGATGTGCACTACTAGTTAGCGCTAAAGAACACAAAGGAAGAGTAGGTGGCTGTTTACATGCTTTTGATTGTTCGACGTGGCTATGTGCTGCGAAGCTCAGCTACAAGGAAAAGGTAACCTTTCCCTGCAGAGTTCCAGACACACATGCAAATGTGCAGTCACAAGGGACACAGTTCACAGGCTTCCTGCAAAGCTACCGAGCTGGATGAAACTACAAACCATGAAGTGCAACTCTCTTTGTCACCAAAAGGTCACAAACCTGTTCAAAAGGTGAAGAAACAGTGCTGGAAAACTCTGCAGTGGCCCTTCAGTGTTTCCACATCACAAAACAGCATTACATAATCTCACACAAGCCAGCAGCACCAGAAACAGTACGTGGTATGTTATTACACGCACCCATGAAAGCTCCAACAATACCTCTCCACAGAAAAACTACTTTTAGGGTTTCTTTACCAGGGAAAAAGAACAGTAGTCTCAAAATGTTTAATCTCTTGCAGATGTGTATACACAAACAGTGTTTGGGAGTAAGGGAAAGAAACGCAGACACAGAATTTCAGCTTGCTTCTGCTGTTCATCCATCAGCGACCCGTCCCACATGGTATTTGCAGTTTGCTCTGAAAACCTGGAATCTGCCTCATTGCGACTTTCCTTCCTCCCCACTGGACGAACGCTTCTGCCCGCTGCTCTTCAGTCACACTGAACAGGTGTCACAGTGAATAGGTGCGAGTCCCTTTTTCTTCCCTTGCTGACAGATGAGCAGTCATACCGAGAACAACCTCACACACTTCACGGTAGTGAAAACCAGTGTGTGTAACTAGCCGGGGGAAGCTTAAGAAAGCATTAAGCACACTTTTCCCTTTAAAAAAAAAAATCAGATCAAATTAAGCAGTGACAAATCAAGGTGGTCTTTGGAAAGAACAAACAAGGGTGCACGCAGAAGACGGGGAGTAAGTGGTTAGATAAAAGAATCCTTCTGCAAAGGAGGATTCTGTCAGTCGTGACTTTAACCTGTCAACCACGGCATGCTGCTGCAAAGGCAAACACAACCAAAAAGGTAAAGATTAGAAGGAATTCTTCCATACTACTCAGCACTGGTAATACTGGAATGAGAATTCTCCATCCTGCCTGCATGCTGGTGGTGAGAGAGGCTGAAACCAGCCCGGGACAGCACAGAACACAAAGCTTGCTCATCACAGGAAAGTGTGAGTAAACCCGGGGCATGTAAACTGGAGAGGACTTAAGGAAGGCATCAGGCTGCTCAGGACCCTGTCTGCCTGTGTTGTGAATGCCTGTGAGAACACAGACTGCACAGCCGCTGAGAGCGACCAGGGCTTAACCAGTCCCACAGTCCACACCTGTCCCACCTAGCTGGAATATCCTCGCTGTTGCTCGTCACCGCTGCCTCCTGCCCTGTAGCTATGAGCCTGAGGAGAGCCTGCCTCTGTCTTCTCCCCACTGGGCAGATGAAGACAGCAATTAGCCCCTGCTTAGTCTTCCCATCTTCAGGCTGCACAAGCTTAGCCCCTCACCAGATCATCTGTCTCCTGACCCGTTCTAACGGCACTCCATTGGGTTTCAGCTTATCGGTACAAATTATCCCGCACTGGAGGTCCTGGGACCGGAAACAGTACCCTAGAAGGGGCCTTGGAAGTGCTGCATAAAGGGGAATAGCCACTTCCCTTGGTCTGATGCCTACATGCGTGCCAAATGCAGTCCGGTGTGCAGTGCATCTTCCTCAAAATATGACTTAACATCCTCTGCAGAAAAAAGGGTGAAATACAACAACAAGACACTTAAGTAGGTTATAGAGTATCTTCCAGAGGAAATTAGGAACTTAATTATTGCTGGAGAAGGTCTGGAGCACAATTCCTGCGAGGGGCAGCTGAGGGAGGTGGGGGTGTTCAGTCTGGAGGAGGCTCAGGGGACACCTTATCATTCCCTACAGCTCCCTGACAGGAGGGTGCAGAGACGGGGAGTTGATCTCTGCTCCCAAGGGACAAGTGATGGGACAACAGGGAATAGCCTCAAGTTGTGCAAGGGGAGGTTTAGGCTGAATATTGGGGAAACTATCTTCCCAGAAAGGGCTGTGTTTCACCTGAATGGACTAATGGTTTACCCAGAAATGTGAAAACAACTCGAAACTGCTTTCCAGTGCACTGAATTCTGTCACCTTTCCTGTCCGGCTGTGTCCCAGAGCTGGAGATGAACCTTGAAGGCTTTTCCTGGTGATCCATTCGTTCCTCTGCTGTTGTACACCTAACGAGAGAGTCAAATCAGTGCAGGCAGATCACGCGGGTCACTGTTGTATTTTGTACGAGCCATAAGCAAGGAGTAAAAGTTCAGTCCTTCAGTAAAAGCTGACTCTTACCTCTAAAAGCCACTTCAGTGGGCTGCTTCTAATATTTAAAAACCCAGGAGCCACATGAAACATCTTATAAAAGCTGCACTTTAAAGGTAATTCGGTCATACTTAGTCCAAATTAGATACTGATTCTTTGAAAGTTGGCGAAGCCCTGTGCTGAGCAAGCTGCGTTCTCACAGAACTTGGAGCTGGCTGACAGGAGTAACCACCATTGTAAAAAGCTATTTGTTTTTCTTCATTAACTTCTGTCGGACACTAACGACTTCCTTACTAACTGCAACTGCAAACTCCTAGTCTTTAAAGAAATCATTGTGACCATCCGCTGGGGCTGAGTCCTTTATTAAATGGAAACAGCGTGTAAATTAGCTGTTGCAGGAAAAGACTGCAACGTGCTTTTCTTTTCTTTGTGGCAGGTGCCTGATCTGAAACGAGCAAAGACTCGACGGATCAACGGCACCACGTCAGTCAATAAAACTGGTTTGCTGGAGAAATGTTCCTATAATACTTAGCGTGATAGCAAAGGAATCTCACAGTCATTTTTTAATATGACTTTTACACAACAGGGAAACATATTTAACCTTCTGGATCTCTTTCTTACAAGGCAATTTATTAGACAGACCTTCCAGAGATTGTGAAGCTGGTAATTTCAGGTAGGATATAGTTTCTCCCACACTCATAAACTATCTTACCGCAAAATGTACGGCAGTGGAAAATTACGGAAGAGATCTGTCTGCAACCTTTAGTGGAAAAGTTCAACCTTCTGGAAAGAGTCCAGCACCCCTGTTCAAAACACGTTAATGAGCCTCTGACCAGGCAGGAAAAGAGTATTACAGCAATTTGCATGTTCAGACATTTCCTTGCAATAAAACTGCATTTTCAATATTTTATTCTTATTCCATCTGTGCAATCCTGCACTGCAGAGACGGAGGCAGGCTCCACTCTGACCCGAGCACCACGTTTAACCGGCCTGAACTTGCGCAGCGCTGATGATGATAAATTTAAAGAGAGAATTTAGATCCACGGTTCTTTTACTCAGGGGATCCCTGAACCCACATTTTCCAGGCAGAGCCCACCCATCCCTGTCACTACAGCAAAACCGATCCTGGCATAGTAGCCATGAATACGGTCATAAAAAGGTTGCCAGGGAAGATGAAGGCAAATGGGAGAGCGATGCCCATCCTTTCATGGTATCCTAGTGAAATAACAGGAGCTTAAAAGGTTAAGCTAAAAAGAATCTAAATTTAAAGAGGTCTTCATCTTTCAACCGTGCAAATATTTAATAAAAAGGAATTTAAAGTAATTGCCCAAGGTCTTGTATTTATTACAGTTACACTGCTCAAGCAAGTCCCCTATATTTACCTCTATCAGTTGTCAGGATCTATGAGCTGATACGTTAGTCCCAATAAATTAAAACAACGCAAGCGTGCTCGCAGATCCACAAAAAGAGCACCTGAATGACACTGCAGAAGAGTCTCGTCTATTTAACATGAAGAAACGAAAGCATGGCAGAGCAGGCTCACAGACCTTGTGCTGAGCAGCACACCGATCCTAATCTGTGAGGATTCCCCATCACAGGCTCGGTACGCTCAGCCTCCAGCCCTGCTGCTGGCAGCAACCTGGACAGCAGCGTGGTGGTGGAACCGCCTCTTGTGCCTTCGCTACTGTCTGATCTAGAAGTAAGCTGAAACTTCTCTGCTTCCATAAATTTCCCTCTTTTCTATTTAAACTATGTGTTCGGGGGCCAGCATTATTTCTAGTCACAAACACACTCCATTTACTAGTAGTATGGAAACCTGCTCTTGGAAAGATCCTTTCATATCAATGTGCAATAAATAACTTTAAGATCCAACCCCAGGATAAGGATAGTGGCATCTTTCCCCTTTATCCAGTTCCTAGTTGTGAGTTGCTTAAAAACTAGACCAGGAAAAGCATTACCAACACACGCTATATGCTGCAATAAGAGAGGCAATACACATTACATAAAATCTGTTCTCAGCAGAAACAAATAAAGAAAAAAGAAGGTGGTATCACTCCTGTGAGACAACTTACCACTCGTTTTTCCCGAAAATCTATCCCTACTGTAGTGATGAATTTTGGATTAAATTTGTTATCGGTGTATCTGTACAAGAATGTTGTTTTTCCAACCCCAGAGTCTCCAAGGGCCAGGAGTTTGATCAGATAATCATAGTCTCCATCAGTCATAGTGCTAATTTTTAGGAACCTACGTAAAAGAGGAGGGAAAAAAAAAAATATTTAAGGATAACAAAACCCCCTTTCTGTTTGTTTTTTGCCTCATTTCTATTTTTGCTCATTGAAATGCTACCGCCTGCGCTCAGGGTTGAAAGTTGAGTGTGTGGATTTTGGAAAAACACTAACACAAAGCAGCAGGGAAACTCCTCCTTTCGGTTCAGGTGCCAGGAGGTAACAAAACTTACACTTTCAATTTCCCAAATAAATAAAATTGAAGCTTGGAACGGTAAGAGTTTGGGACAAAATGATAATTTTTCTTCTGAGGATAACCATAAGACCTGTAATAAATTTAGGTGTGAATCCTAGGGCTAAATCCTTCTGCTCAAAGTATTTTATGAGTTTGAATAAAAAGGTTAGTGCTGAGACAGGTGTGAAAAGGAAACTTGGACACGGCGAGGACCATCCTCAGGGTTCGAGCTCTAACCAGTATTACATGACATTATCAGGGCTATGTATTTTTATCGAGAAAGAAAATATTTCCCTCCCCTCTGCAAGAAAACTAATTAAACAAACAGAGTAAGCAATTATCCCAGGGCCACTGTTAATACAAAGAGAGCGCTCAAAGGCCGTTTACTCTCTGGTATAACCAGGCGAACCCACAGCCGCCTTGCTCTGCGAAGCACACAATCAAAACCAGCCCCAAACGCTGCCGATCCTAACTGGAGCGAGGATGACTGAAGAGCAGACGGCAAGCCCAGCGCCTGGGTTCAGCTCCGTGCCTCGGCCGAACTGCTGCTGTGACTGCACGCGGGGACACCTTCCCGCAGTCCGCGAGCGGCCGGCGGCCGGAGAAAGCTTACACGCCTCGACACCTCTTCCCTAGAGGCAGCAGTGAAGAGCAGCAAAGCCCATCTCATACAGCGCTTGTAAAACAAATACATATGTCAGAAAGTAATACCAATTTGCAGAAAGAGGAAAATATTCATCCCGTTCACCCGGGCTGACCCACAGCCCAGGCAGGAGCTCCCGGAGCGAAGTGCATGCCACAGAAACCATTTCCTTGGGGGGTTTCACAGCCCGATGGAACAGGTCCTGGCTTTTCCCAATCTGCAGAGTTGAGTGACACAACATATTTGGGACGCAAAGCCAGATACAAAGGCGGGACAGCTTTTCAGCATCTTCTGCTGTGGGTCTTTTCCCAGTTGGCCAGTGAAACCGAGCGCCTGCGCTGAGGGTCACTTGGGCTCACGACATTCATCCTCCATCTGAAGCAGGCTGCACCGTCTGCTGGCACAACCTCCTGCAAGAACCACGCCACGGACACCAGGCTGGAGCAGAGCCCCTTCATAAGACTACTTCCCAGCCTGGCCAAGCCTTCACCATGAGCAGAAGCACCTTTTTTGCTGCTTCCCGAGCAGGTTTTTTATTATTTCAAGTTCAAGGGGAGTACTATGTTCCCCATTACTGTATACACTTGTTAGTATTCGCTATGAAGTCCCACAGGGAAGGGGACCTATGTAAAAATAGACCTACAAGCTATTTATTCACATGGATGAAACGCCGTGATGAGGAGAAAACTGGAATCATATGAAACACCATCCAGTCTACATCTTCTCCTACCTTGTTCTCAACATAAGTGAAGCCTCCTCTTCTTTTTCTAACATGTTAATCCTTATCATGGACGAACAGCCGTACCGTCCGGATCTCTGGAACCAATTACAGTGGTGGCAGAGCAGGAGATGCTGGGCCATACCCCATTCATAAAAACTACTGCTTGTTTCCATCAGAATCAAACTTACCTTTCTAAGCATTTAAATTAGCAAGTACTGACCTGCTTTGACTAAAACAGCGAACTAAACCCGTTTTGATTATCCTGCATTTCAACAGTCTTACAGATAAAAAAGCTGGCTGCGTACTGAGCATTGCATTGTACCAGATTTATACCTTTGACAGATACAGAGCCACGCTGAAAGAAGGGACAAGCTTTTGAGAAATTCATCTCCTGATGAATCTAAAGAAAAAACAGGCCTCTGATCTGACAGCGCTGCTCTGCCTCGCACTGCGCTGGGCAGGGAAAAGTCACAGCACCAACGCAGCAACCAGAGAAATGAATTCAAGGCCTTTAATCCTTTCCAGAATAGCCCAAGTTTACCACAACACTCCAGTGAGCAAGTGTCACTTCTCCTCACAAGTAGGAGAACTACCAAAATCGAAGTATTTCCAAGTGATGCAATAACTGTTCTTTGGGCATTTCATTCAACAAACCAGGAAAAAAAATCTTGGGAGAGGATTGTCCCCATAATGCTTTACTGGCAATACAAAGTATTAATTTGGGATTAGACACTACTCCCAAATACCCACGTTTTCTGGGAGCTGAGGTCTAGCATCTCCTTGCTGTGCAAACGTGCAAAGCAGAACATTCAGAATTTGCCAGACCTGTAAACATTGACCAACATACACATCAGCTCTGGATGATGAAAAACCTATTTTTGTAAATTTGTCACAAGAAGGCAGCTGACACTCCTATTCCCAGCACCAGCTGCTTCTCCTGAAATTCCTGCTCGTTTGCAGCACGGGCTGCACACACCTTGTAGCCTCTCCCAGCCCAGCACTATGCAAGACAGTCACCCCTGCAACCGCGGCACGGAGACAGCCTGGGAACCGGGATCTTCTGGCAACGTTACTCTGACTTTGTTCTCTCTATCGGGAAAGTAAAACAGTAATTGGTTTGACAATGGGGCTTTAATTCCTTCAGATTTTAACCCAAAGCCACCAAACAGTTTTCCTCTCCTTGACCAGCTCCGTGATGGAGATGGGAGGAGCCTCACCTGGGTTCGGGGAGAGTTTCACAGATCGGACCGATCCACTCCCATTACTGTTTTATCACTTCCAAAACGCTGCAGCGCAGTCAATTAAGTTCTTGTTCCACAGGAAATCTGAGCATTAAGATTTTAATTTCATTTAGAATGAAAGAGTTAAAACTACTAATGATTACTAATGATGACAGACAAACATCTACGCGTGCTTTTAAACACCTCTGTAATTAACTGGATTTGAAAATTGAGTGTTTCATGACATGTTAAACAGTACGTACAACTGAAGTATAAAAATCATACATCACGCCTCAAACAAAGCAAGGTTCTTCAGTGCAGGAGGTTTGGGGTCCTTAAAGAAAAGAGACTATTTCAAGACAATGTCTTCCAGTAAAAATCTGAAAAACACTTCACAATTTCTTATTGAGAGATTATTAACAAAGCATTTTACTAAAAGCACAATATATCTTATTCCACTTGAATTTTATATGGCTCAATATATTGAAAAGAAACACCCATGGCAGTAACGCAAAAGTCCCTAATTGCTCAAAGAAAGCAACTCAATTCATGATTTTCCACTTAAAAAACACCCCTGTGCCCGGAACCTTAACTTCCTCAACATCCTGAGCGCATATAAATGGTCTTGAAGGTGTGATACCACCGATGGCAACCCATTTTGCCGTGACTGACCACCTGCAGTCAGCGCAGCCAGAACCAGCAAGGTCTCCCTCGTTGCCTGTCCTGCAAGGTTCAGCCGACCTGCAAGCGCCCATGTGAGACCAAACCCAACCTTCCACTCAACTAATGCAACCTCACCCTCCAGGTCCAAAGCCCACGCCATCTCTCTCGCGCCATCGTACCAATTAAGCTTTACAAAAACCCCAAACAGGCCTCCTGACCGTCCCGCCCAACCCGCTCTGCCAACGTGGCCAACAGCCAGAGGATGATAAACGTGACGTTTTGATGCTGCTCTTCCAGGCTGCGCATCTAGACGGAGCCTGATTAAAAAGACACTTTTCTGCCTTCTTGGCAGACAAGATTCCCATGTAGGCCAGAAGCAGCATCTGGTTTCCTGACTGGTTATTCTGTCCCATCCCTATTTAATGTGCTCTAACTACAGCGCGAGAGATCATTTAAAATCTGGCACTTGTCAGCAGATACTCCAGAGAACGTTTTCTCGATCGAGAGATACGGCCTTACATAATCAAACCTTAAGACACTCAGTTACAGCCCACAGGGAGAGGAAAATCTATGCCCCGAGCATCGTGCCTTAGCTGTGCGGCTCTGTACCCACGGCACATCCCACCACACACGGCTTGCCGTGCCCAGAGGAGCCTCCCGGACACAGCAGCTCCCAAGGTGGGCCTGACCAGGGGCTGTGGAAGCAGGAGGGCTCCGGCTCTTCGCACATAACCCCATCCGCAACCCCTCCACCTGAAGGACCAGCCTCAGCAGGAGTCGGCAGCTCGCTCTGAAGTAACGTGGAAATCTGCTCCAGAAGGGAAAGGGATGCGGAGGAGAAAAGTTGTAAGGCCGGTTTTCTCCTTCTATTCATAGTGTGTTCCTTAAAAACTGGGAGAAAGGCAATTAATTGAAATTTAAACTGCTTTTGGCAAAAAAATTACTTTTGGGTGGGAAGATACTCTGCAGAAAGACGGGTTCAAGTCATGAACTCTTTTTCATCTCGTTTATGTGTACAGTAAAAATCAATAAAGCAGGCTAAAATTCTATAAAATATAACCTAAAAACACTGCCCGTCAATCATACTTTTAGCTTCTGAGAATTGGAAAAGATTGAAAAATTTTAAACCTTCTAAATGTCAAAATTTCCAGATTTTTAGATTTTGAAATACTTTCCTAAGATCCATCTACTAGATTTTCTGAGAACATATTTTCTCGTTAGTGAAGAGAGCTGCTGAAATGAGTTCCAACAATGCCACAGCTAACGGGAACATCATCGAGGGAGAGTTATGTGCGCAACGGGAGAAAAGTCAATGCCAGAAAATAAGATTTCATTTCCGCTGACACGCTGCTGGTTAAAAGTCAAACAAACATGTATAAATAGCGTCCGCTCGAGAAAGTGCAGGATATAAAATCACAGTGCACATATTGTACCAGCAGCTGGTCAGCCAGAGATTCACTCCCTCGGCAGCAAAATAAAGCAGCACCACTACCATTCATCCAAGCTTCACACACGTAGTAACCGATGCTTAACTGAGATCAACAAACCCTGAGCTGACCTGGGAAGGCTTCGTGAGCAAGGTCTACCCTCCCCTCCACAGCTGGGAGACTTGCTCCTCCTTTTTGAGTCTGCTGCAGTGAGTCCCGAGTCTGACTTCTCCAGCACCACCGGGTGCTGCAGCGGGTCCAGCGACGGGCAACGGAGCTAGGGCAGGGTCTGGAGCACAGTTCCTGTGAGGAGTGGCTGAGGGAGCTGCTGGAGGTGTTCAGCCTGGAGGAGACTGAGAGGGGATCTCATCAGCGCTTCTAAATATCTAAAGGTCAAGAGGATGGGGCCAGATTCTTTTCAGTGGTGCCCAGTGACAAGGGACAACAGGCACAAACTGGAATGCATGAAATTCCATCTCAGCATGAGGAAAAAACTTTACTCTGCGGGTGTCAGAGCACTGGAATGGGCTGCCCAGAGAGGCTGTGGAGTCTGCTTCTCTGGAGATACTCAAAGCGTGCCTGGATACGTTCCTGTGCAACCTGCTCGAGATGGCCCTGCTTTGGCTGGGGGCTTGGGCTGGATGATCTCTGAAGGTCCCCTCCAAGCTCTGCCATTCTGTGATTCTGTGACGACTTCCCCTTGTCTGGACAGCCTCTGGCTCCTAGAAATGTCACGATGCCCATTCTCATCCCCAAGCACTGCACAGACGTACCGTCAGCTTTCTGACAGACCAAGAGGCGCACGGAGAACCTGCAGTGAAGGAAAGAGCAGAGAGCTACGCAAAGCTGCTCGGTGGGAGCACAGGCTGCCTGCTAGGCTTCCTGTTAGTCCCTTCTAGGAGACAAAAACCTGACGGCAGCAGGTTCCTGTTGGAAATCAAGAATCACGGTGTAAAGAGAGTTCTGAAAGGCACTGTTTCTAGCTCCGTCTATCCTCCTAAAGAAATCATACGGGCTGTAGCAGAAAGACATCCCGAGAGCGACCTGGACATGGCTGGTCTTTGAAGTTCTTCAGCAACGTCCTTTGAACAGAAACGCAAAGCTCTGCAACACGACAAAAAAGTCTCCCATGGTCTTCTGCAGGAACACCACAAACCTTCCTGTTCTTCCATCCTCAAGACTCTGTCTGGCATTAAAGCTATCCCAGCCACAACCAGTACAGTGAAGAACTAAACTCAAGTTCCTCACTGCCTTCAAAATCCCACAACCTGTTGCTGTGGGACAGTATCTCTCAACAGTGGAGCATCCAAGAGAGAACGCCATGCCAACCAGGTAATTAACATCAAATTCATTAACGGTCGTGTCGGACATGAGAGAGAACACACAGAACTGTCTTCAATGCAAGTGGAACAGAGAGAGAATTAAATTTAAGAGCATTATCAGAAAGTAGTCTCACAAGCCCTTCCGAGTGGGAGAAAGAGACAGGATGTAGAAAAGATAAGATAAACTCCATCCAGTCATCCCAGTATCACGCTGTAAACTCTCCGCAATCATCTGCCAAAAAAGCAGAGCCGCACAGCTGCTGACTAAAGGGCTCACAACGAGCCAAACGTATTTTTGCCTTGAAAATATTCAAACAACTCACTGGAGCTGTGCTGAGATGAAATTACAGCTTGCTTCTCTGCTCAGAATCAGGCATACACAAGAATTGCCATACAGGAGCTGTGAGCAACAATACCTAACAAATGTGGCCGTAGTGTGAGAGAAATGATCTTTCCTCATTTTCTTCTTTATGGTGGAAATTCCCACAGGACCAGACAGATGCTTTCTGGCATGGCTGCCTCGCAGCATTCGACTGCAGACAGCTTCAGGCTTCAGTATGTAAAAGACTCCTGGCAAGCCCCAGTCACACACTACTCGCTTTTCGTAAGCCAGGGTACCCTTTTTAATAAAGAAATAAATATATACAGAACAAACTCCATTTTAGGAGTTCTTTAAATATATGGACTTTCAGCTTTCACCCATTTGAGCACAGCCTGAATGCAACTCCACAGCTAAGAATGTGAGTTCGTTACCGTGTTCCTCCCTGCTAGACGTGCCCTGCAAAGGATTCACAGAAAGGTTTGGGTTGGAACAGACCTTAAACCCCACCCAGTGCCACTCCCTGCCATGGGCAAGGACACCCTCCACTAGCCCAGGTTGCTCCAAGCCTCATCCAGCCTGGCCTTGGACACTGCCAGGGATGGGACTTCTCTGGGCAACCTGTCCCAGGGCCTCCCCACCCTCTCCGGGAAGAATTTTTTCCTACATGCAATGCAACAAAATGAAAAAAAGGCAAAGACGAATCCTGCACCCAACCGTTACCTGAAGCTGTTACCACGACGGTCCCCTGGTGCTTTTTTCCTCTAGGCCAGACACGTAGCACAAGGTGAGTAATAACACAAGCAACCATACTTTTTCCTCTATTTGACCAGTTCAAAACGTGCTTGGTAAGTATATGAATTAGTTCTGGGTTGACTGTGCCACAGCAGGTCTGGTTTTTAAGCACATAATCCAGTCTATCACAGCTGATTGACTACACAAATATAACTGTGCTACTGACCAGAAAATAGTGACGATTTACAAAATAACTGCAAAATAAACAAGTCAAAAAGAGATTTTGTAAAAGGCAGCAGAACCCCACCACTGGAAAAATAACCCAGACGGCAAATACCCTAACCTTTAATTCAGATTTCATAAAGGAAAACAAGCACAGGCATTAATGACATTTACAGGAATGTATGTAAGAAGGAAGAAAGCCACTATGAGGAAGTTTCAGTGGCTCATTGAAAAAACAACTCATAAAATATATGTAAACCATGTAACTACCTTGGAAGTAGGCCAAAAGTTGTACAAGGATTAGACGTGCACAGGGACGCACCCCTGCTGGAATGGGAGAAAAGGGGTATCAGGACTGCTGTCTCAAGTGCAGGGTCGCTTCCCACCTACCAACGCAGCCCAACGTGCCACAGATTCCAGGAGAGACGTGCAGTAGGTCCCTGCTGACTTGCTGTTCAAACCCTCCACGTCTCTCCTGCTCTTTTCGAAGGCAAGCAAAACCTACCATTCGTTATGTTACTTATCTGTCTGCGTGTCAGGGGAAAAAAACTAATTCTATGAAAATTTATGAGCTAATACAGTTATCTGAAAGACATGAAGTGGGTTAGACTTCCCTTTTAGCTGCAGAAGCATGGGATCTTTATCCACACTTCAGCACTCGCTGACCTTATCAAATTCATGTTTGGAATCCAAAACTCATCAGGCTGCTTTTGTAAAACTCCTTTGACAAAGCCCAACCTTCGCCATCAAGCACGTGACTGTACCACCGGTTCTTCTCCGCATCCCTATTTAAATTTGGGAACCCTGATATACTGAAGATGACTCCAGACCAGATGATTACATCTAAAAGACCTGAATGTTTGCCAGCTACTCGTGGTTTTTTGAAACAACTCCCCTTCTTCCTGCACACACATATCCATATGTGCAAGCAACAGCTATCAACAAAGACAAAAAGGGCTGGGGGAGGAAAGTCAACTCCAAGGCTTAGAAAGCCTGTACCGATAGTTGGGGGTCTCCAAGGGTACGAAACCACTGCTTCACTAACCAGTTATGCTGGAAAGTCAGCCCAACGGCTGGTGCATACACCTCGGTTTTGGTACTGTGCATCCTTTATAATCTCCTTCCAACAATACTTTTGGAACCAGAGGGGAACACAGGGCTGACCACAATCCGCCAGGCCCTTTGTGAGCCCTCTAACTGAGCCCCGAAGCAACCCCAACCTGTCTTTTGGAGCATCTTCATAGTGAAGTACCTAATGGGAAGTCTGAACAGAGATCAAGGCTAGAAATTTTCTATTTCGTGCTGCCTACAGATAACAGGCTGTATGTACAGTACAGGAGGGAAAAAAAGATGGAAACCCAAACAAATCAGTTTAGGAATGGGGGAGAAAGCAGCCCCCGCTCCACCCAAGAAAAAACCCAAGGATTCCACTTTGAAATAAAAATTAGGGGAAAAAACCCCAAAGTGTAAAGGCTAGCAAGACTTACCACAGCAAACTTCTGCCTGTGGCAGCCAAAACCTTTGTGTTCTCTCCTGCAAAGGACCTGGAAGCTCTGGACTTTACAGCCATGCACAGAGCTCCCGCTCCACCACCAGCACAGAGTGTTCCCATTTCTGCAGGTTTGGGGACACCGGGGACTATCCAAGGACACACGTGCTGCAAGGGGAGAGCATATCTCGTTGTCAGCTTTACCACAAGCCTGCTGCATCCGCTAGAGCTCTGAAATGCTGCAGCCACTGTTCCAGTAAAGCCGAGGGTCCTTCTAACAGCTATCCTCTTCTTCAAGAATGGCTATAGAGCAGCACTGAGGGGAAGAACCTGGCAGTACTGGTGGATGAAAAGCTGGACATGAGCCAGCCATGTGCGCTGGCAGCCAAGGAAGCCAACCGGATCCTGGGCTGGATCCAGAGCAGCGTGGACAGCAGGGCGAGGGAGGGGATTCTCCCCCTCTGCTCTGGGGAGACCCCCCCTGCAGTTCTGCCTCCAGTCCTGGGGCAGAGTCCGGAGTCCAGCTCTCCAGCAAGTCCAGAGGAGGCCATGGGGATACTCCGAGGGCTGGAGCCCCTCTGCCATGGGGACAGGCTGGGGGAGTTGGGGGGTTCAGCCTGGAGCAGGGAAGGCTCCAGGGAGACCTCAGAGCCCCTTCCAGTGCCTGGGGGGGGGCTACAAAAAAGCTGGGGGGAACTTTTCCAAGGGCAGAGAGTGACAGGACAAGGGGTAATGGATTTAACCTGAAAGAGGGAAGATTGAGATTGGACATCAGGAAGGAATTCTTCCCGGAGCGGATGGGGAGACACTGGGACAGGTTGCCCAGAGAAGCTGTGGATGCCCCATCCCTGGCAGTGTCCAAGGCCAGGCTGGATGAGGCTTGGAGCAACCTGGTCTAGTGGAAGGTGTCCCTGCCCGTGGCCGGGGCTGGGACTGGGTGGGCTTTCAGGTCCCTTCCAACCCAAACCATTCCCTGATTCTCTAAAGAGCACACAATGTTGTTTATAAGGAATTGTCTGATCCAGAACTGCCCCGTTATGGATACCCACTACAGACACTGCCAACCTGACTTACAAATGCAATGCTCCCAGCCATTACCATCCTCCTCTGGAGCGACAGCCATCAAGGGGAAGGGGCCTGCTCTCCTCTGCTGGGCTTGAACTGCAGCCAGGGAGATCTCTGTCATGAATGACAGAGGAATGCATCGTTTGGGTGAATAAAAAGCAAAGGTGCTATTAAAAGTAGCTTAAGGTACTGGCTGGCTACCTAACAGGTCTGTATTTCTGTACATCGCCACTTTTCCCAAAATCTTAAGGCTAGGTCTTTAGTTCCTTTTATACCAAACCTCCACTCACTTGGCTGTATCTCAGGCCTGCGCAGGGGCTTACTTAGAAACACGGAGGCTTTTCCAGGGCTGATGTGCAGCTTTACAAGGTTCTCTCAAACTCTAAAGGGCCAGAGACTGCTCACATGCTCAGTTCACACCTGATTCCAGGGAATGCCTTACAGGTAAATACATTTGACTGCACTTCAACAAAAACCCTTCTGCAATGCTCAAAAGCAGTTTCCCTTTTGCTATCAGACGATTTTTGCCATAAGTGAAAATTAATGCCTTTTATTCCATATTGCTGAAGCCAGGCTTGGAAAGCTCTAACATTCTGAGTGTCCCTTTAAGCAATCGCTGCAATAATCGTTAGCCACAATAGCAGCTACACCTCCCTCTCTACGGTAAAACAGATTTCCACTCCCTGTACCATTCTGTTTAAATAAAAATGTACAACAGTGATCAAAATGGTTTAAATAACCGGATCCTATTTATCGTGGCTCTTTAAGGAACTGCAAATTGTGAAGAAGGTTCCTCGAGATAGAAAGTCATTAGTTCTAATGGCTATTAGATAATGACTGCTTTTCAATCCATGTATCATTTCTTCTTTATAGGACAGACAATCTTAGGTGCACACTGAAGCAATCTGATTATTGCATGAAAGGTTTTAGGAATTAGAGTCCATTGTGCTGCTCAGGCACAAATCGGTTATCCCAGAAGTTTTAACCCCTTAAAGCTGCATAGAGAACATTTATTTCACTCTTCCACCTGAGGCTGTACCAGAGGGGAAAAAGGTCTTCTCACGCACATCTTCTTGACTTCCCGTGACACTTCTCCCAGGATAACGCTCGTGTCCGTGACCACGCCGCTGACAGCAAGCTTCCCAGGGTGTGCTTCTCCTCTCCACACGCCAGTGGCCTTCTGCTTGCACGAGGACGTGGCAGGCAGACACCAGGAACACCACCTCCAAACTTCTCACGTTAGCTGGTTCTCCCCTTATCTCTGAAGAAACGGCCATACCTGCCCCACCCTGGTTAATGCCAGCCCTGCCTGTCCCATGCCGATGGCACCGGGAGCAGAGCTGAGGGGCTGAGAAGCAAATGAAAGGTTTTGAGGGCAAGAATGAGTGAATTAGGAGCTGCCACCAGCAAGATTAGCAATGATGAGTTTTATCACTATAGCCTATGGGAATTGAATCTCTTCAAGAGTCAAACATAAAGCTCTTTTCCTGATCTGAAATTTCACGACTACACGATCCGCTCTCTATCAGTCATCCCAGAGAATTATCCATTGCCTGATAAACCTGCTGTGCTTTAGATCACAGCCACTGCCTATTTCCATGCTGTCTGGCCATTCCATAATGCTGCATTAACTAGAACAGAGAATATTGCAGCAGGGAGTACCCGGCTGCAGGCACAGGGTTATCTCTGCTGTCGGACATGGATACCTTCACCCAAGCCAACAACCTCACTGGGAAAAGCAGGAGGGAAGGACCAATTGTCAGGCTTAAACTTTTCCCTAATGCCACCCAAATTAAGCCCAGACCTGCTGCATTCACGCACCTGATGTTGCTTCCCTGTGTCACATTCCAACACACAGAATGCAAAACATAGACTTTGCTGATTTTACTCCCAGCTGTTTTGTTTCTTAATGAAAGAAAGAACAAACCCAAAGCTTTCGTGGGAACCAGCACAACCTATATTTACAGTCGCATATGCAGCAGTTCTGAGACCAAATACCTGCCACATGCTAAGAGGGAATTCAGCTTGGAAAACAGAGGCTGCAGCGTATGAACAGTGAGAAAAGAAGAGCTTCTCCCAGGAAAAAAGAATTAACAGCTATCCAGTTCTCACAAATGCAAACTGGGACTTAGAGCAGGCAGGGCTTGCAGATCTACAGGTAAGCAGTGTACCAGTGCAAGGCGTGACATGCTCTCAAGGGCAGTGTATTTTTCGAGACGCTCTCGTGCCAGCTTTAAACAGCGACAGCATGTACTTCAGCAATGACCAGGCTGTGATATGTCAGCCCTAGCAGTTTCTAGGCACGCTTTAAGGGAACGTGTTGCTACCCCCCCGGTTCGCACATTTTAGCAGGCTGCAATATATTGCCATTTCTTTGAAAGCAAAAATAAGCACAGCACCATGAGAGCTGTCGTTTTTCTCTGCAGCTGTTCAAACTTCCTTAGCACCATGTTTTCACAGAGCTTTCCAACAACGCTGTGTGCAAAACTGCCAACACTGCCTTCTTGCGCATTTACTTGTAACACCCCATCTTGAGAAATTCACACGCAGCCAAAACCCACCAGATTTGTTGAGAAGAGTTTTTCGCATGGGAAAACTGTTTCTCCTTTGAGTCAAAGTCTGATTAAAGAACTGAGAGAGGAGTCACACTCTCTCTTACTGGTGTGAATTAGCATAAATCCAAGACTCGGGCCTTTTTTTCCCCCCATATGCCTGCAAGCAGGCAATTCATTTTACCTTTAGCAATTTTTTTTTCCACCTACAGCCCACAGCATAGAGCTACTTTAAAAGAACTTCTTACAAATAGACTTCAGAAGAGGCAAACTATTTCTCTGCACTCTGTGTACCTGCTTTCCTCCTCCTGCCACCGCCACTCGCAAAGATGCTTCAGTTAAACTCTGCAGAAGTTGTGCTTGGCTACGAGCTTTAAGGACCGAATCTGGTTCCACGACCCCTGCGAAGTGCATAAAGCTACACGAAAGACGCCTCTCCGCAACAATCTAATAGGTATAAAGAAAGAGCGTTAACCGTAGGGTGGCAAAACAATACCAAGTTCACGGTGTTTAAGTTAAAAAGCGCGTTCCGCTTGCGTCTCGGTTGATCTCATGCACTTCGTGTCATATTCTCCTCTCATTCCTCCACCCAAATTAAGCAGCGACAGCAGACACTGCGCCGTAAAAAGGCGTCTGTTCACGGAAGGACTATTTCGGGGTAACTATATTTGGACATTCTGGAATAAGAGCTGCCTGGTTAGGAATTCACTTGGTGCTTTACATGCATCATTCATTGACACGCATCATTCACTAGGGCTGCCCGGCCGGGTCTTTCCCATTCACAAATCTGACAGTTCAAAACGCAGGGTATGCCAGAAATCTAGATACCTCAGACCTCCTTCTGCACGACTCACTCGCTGTCATGAGAGTCGCGACAGCGGTCGCATGTCGGGGGTGGGATTCCCGACCGCGCTCCGCTTCAGCCCGCGGCCCGGGGCGGCTGCCAGCCGCCCCGGGCCGCGGGCTGAAGCGGAGCGCGGTCGGGCTCCATGCTCACCTTCACTAAAGCGATTTCAAAGCAACCGATCCCCAGTCTCCATTTTACCCTCCCTCCCGACACCAAGTCCCAGGGCCTCGCCTCACCGGGCCCGCGCTAACGATGGAGCCGAGTCCGACAGCGCTCGGTGGGGCGGCTCGCCCCGGTTCCCTCCCCATTACATACACACACACACCTTCCCTGCTCTCCGGGAGCACCGCGCCGCCTGCTCTTCTCTCCTCGTTGTCGGCGGCGATGAGGGGGACAAGCGAGGCGCGGAGCACCTCCCTCTGCGGGAGCCCGGCGCCGAGGCTGGGCTGAGGCGGCGGCGTCGCTACCGGGGGCCGGCTCACGGATGTGGGCGCTCGCCCCGGGGCCGAGCCTTGGCGGCTGCCGGCGGCGGGGCGGGGACGGGACGTGGAGAGGAGCGGGGGGGCGGCTTCTCCTGAGGGAAAGCACCATCCTCCCGCCCTCCCTTCCTTCGTGAGAAGCTAAAACCTGGCGTAGCGACATTAGCCTTCCCTCTGGGGAGCAGCAAGCCAGGGGAACGGTGACAGATCCCTCAGAGACCGGGCAGAAGGGGTCTCACCTTAGACTCCCCCTTCCCTTATTCTCCCTCAGGCGAACCTGCCCATCGACCCGTTGGAGTGAGTCCAGAGGAGGACACAGGGATGCTCCGAGGGCTGGAGCCCCTCTGCCATGGGGACAGGCTGGGGGAACTGGAGGGTTCAGCCTGGAGAAGGGAAGGCTCCGGGGAGACCTTAGAGCCCCTTCCAGTGCCTGGTGGGGGGCTACAAGAAGGCGGGGGGGGGGGCTTTTCCAAGGGCAGGGAGTGACAGGACAAGGGGTAACAGGTTTAAACTGAAAGAGGGAGATTGAGATGGGCCATCAGGAAGGAATTCTTCCTGGAGAGGGTGGGGGGCACTGGGACAGGTTGCCCAGAGCAGCTGTGGGTGCCCCATCCCTGGCAGTGCCCAAGACCAGGCTGGATGAGGCTGGGAGCAACCTGGGCTAGTGGAAGGTGTCCCTGCCTGTGGCAGGGGGGTTGGAACTAGATGGGCTTTGAGGTCACTTCCAACCCAAACCATTCTATGATCTGCAGTGAAGGGTTTCCAGCTTGCTCCCTGACGGAAGCAGGGACCTGAGCAGCGCCTTTGGTCGGAGGGAGAGCCCCTGCCCAAGCGGGATCTACCATCAGCCTGCAAGGTGCGGGGATCCACCATCAGCCCAGCCTTCCTGGAAGGAGGAGGGCAGGAGCCAGCAAGCCGAGTCCCGCAGCCCTGCCAGTCCCAACTTGTGCCCTGCCATCGCTTTCATGGGCGTTCACGTTTTACCAGTGGTTCGTTCTCCAGGGGAGCAGCCCTGGGTGTGCACTGCTCCGGCATTGTGGACCTGATCCAGAACAACGAGCAGCTGTAATCTGTTCACTATCCTGGATCCTCAGGGGAAGAAGCTTCTTTCCACAACCTTCCAAGCTCAAGTTAACTCAAATTTTCCCTTTCATCTCCTATCTCCCCAAACTCCAAGTATTCTGTGGCTAAAGCGCAGCTCTGAAGCGCTTCCAGATGACAGTCTGAGGACTGGGGTACATTTAGTGATCTCATACATCCCATCACAGAGGTTATAATCATTTCTACTACAGCTTGTCATTACAGGAGGGTTGCTCTTTGCTCTAACTTGAAATGAATTCGATGTGTCCGTTGTGGAGACCTTGAGAAGCCTCACAGGGTGGGGAGAGATGCGTTCTCTCTCTAGCACTGCACATTGCTATTCATGTGTAAAACAATAACAACATGTGCACTACACTGCTGGCAACTGGCACGTGGTTTGACCCCAAAATATCTGCTTTAAAAAATAAGAATGCAGAAGGCAGGTGAGAGAGAGAGCTGAGAACTGCGGGGAAAAATAAGGGCTGCTGTTACCCTGTGTACTTACTCTGATGACGTTATATAGCACATTGCAAAGCCCTTGGGTGGCAGAGCTTCGTGTTTAGAGCAAGTTATAATAATTTCACTCAAATCCTTGGATTTGGCATAATTTCCACAGACTGTACTGAAAAATTATAACATAATAATAACATAACATAATTGACCGCTCGATGGATAAAGAACTGGCTGGCTGGTCGCACTCAGAGTTGTGGTCAATGGCTCAATTTCTGAGTGGAGACCAGTGATGAGCGGTGTTAATCAGGGGTTGGTGTTGGGACCGGTCCTGTTTAACATCTTTGTCAGTGACGTGGACGATGACATTGAGTGCACCCTCATCAAGTTTGCTGACGACACCAAGCTGTGTGGTGCGGTGACATGCTGGAGGGAAGGGATGGCATCCAGAGGGAGCTGGACAGGCTGGAGAGGTGGGACCGTGCCCACCCCATGAAGTTTAACAAGGCCAAGGGCAAGGTCCTGCACCTGGGTCGGGGCAATCCCAGCACAAGGACAGGCTGGGCAGAGAATGGATCGGGAACAGCCCTGAGGAGAAGGACTTGGGGGTGCTGGGGGCGAGGAGCTGAACATGAGCCGGACGTGTACGCTGGCAGCCCAGAAACCAACCAGATCCTGGGCTGGATCCAGAGCAGCGTGGCCAGAGGGGCACGGGAGGGGATTCTCGCCCTCTGCTCTGCTCTTGTGAGACCCCACCTGGAGTGCTGTGTCCAGCTGTGGAGCCCTCAGCATCAGAAGGATATCGACCTGTTGGAATGAGTCCAGAGGAGGCCACAAAGATGCTCCGAGGGCTGGAGCCCCTCTGCCATGGGGACAGGCTGGGAGAGTTGGGGGTGTTCAGCCTGGAGAAGGGAAGGCTCCAGGGAGACCTTAGAGCACCTTCCAGTACCTGAAGGGGGCTACAAGGAAGCTGGGGGGAGCTTTTTCCAAGGGCCTGTAGTGACAGGACAAGGGGTAATGGGTTTAAACTGAAAGCAGGGAGATTTAGATTAGATATCAGGAAGAAATTCTTCCCGGAGAGGGTGGGGAGCACTGGGACAGGTTGCCCAGAGAAGTTGTGGATGCCCCATTCCTGGCAGTGCCCAAGGCCAGGCTGGATGAGGCTTGGAGCAACCTGGTCTAGTGGAGGGTGTCCCTGCCCGTGGCAGGGGGTGGGGCTGGGGGGGCTTTAAGATCCCTTCCAACCCAAACCATTCTATGATTCTATGATAATTCCTCTTTCCTATGTCATTTTTTGGTGAGTGAGGTTATTGGTGAGATATGATGGGGAATGCTGAGGTACCACACTGGTAAAGTAGGTTGATAGACATAACACATCATGGGGCGAGGAGCAAAGAATGGGAGTTTGAGCTTCATGCCTTACTTGAACATATAGGAACCCGCTGCCACTATTTTTTCTATTTTGATTTTTGTGTCTCCAGAGATACCTGCAATATTGGGATGGCTGCAGGTAACCTTTCATGATGCCGAAGGACGCTCCAGCTGCAGATCCTGCGCCCAGTTCCACCTTTTAGTGCTTACAGCCACTTAGAGGTCTCTTTGAAGGGTTTCTGCCCTTCCCTGGCCTTTGTTATTGACAATGTTTCAACACAGCCCTGTCACTACCATCCAAAAAACAGTTTTTCCGAACAGTTTTGTTCTTTGGGCTGCACGGCTTAAAAATAAACCTTCTTACCAATGGTGCACGCATCCTTTTTGAAAAATCCTTTCCGCCCAGCTCAGCCAGGAACAGCAACCACTCGGTTTAAGATCAGTCAGACCGGTTGCCAGCGCTGGCTGCTGCAGCATTCGTAAATGGGTTATCGCTGGTCTGTTTACCCCTTTCCCCATTGGTACATGCCCAGTGCTCGTAGACGGAGGAGATCAAACTGTTGGCAAACATTTCTTTGAGACCTGGCAGCTCAGAACTTCGCACCCACACAGTATCTGACAAATTGGCTTGCAATCAGCAGTGATTCAGTTTGGCCACACAGGCAATTAGTAACTCTGCTGGTTGCCAGCTCTTTTTATGTAACTGGAAATGTTTTGCTCTGACGGACGTGTCCAGACAGAAGCATTTCTCTAAAGACCTTGCAGTTTCTAGATAAGTTTTCCTCTTTATATCTACTAGGCTGCTAAACGTTAAATAAAACCATGGTAGTGGTGTGTCTTTTGGGTCCCTTAAATGAAAGGTGAATGTCTTACTCAGTGACCCCAGTTTCCTGCTTATTCCTCTAACAATTAAAATTCAGCGTTGTTCACAAGAGCAGGAAATGTGCATCGATCCTGTTCTTTCCAGATAGAGCATTTTCATGTGAAGCAGCAGTGACTAAACAAGTACTTCACAGAGTTAGTAGAAAAAAACCCATGCAAAATTAATAACGATGTGACAGTATTTCCTGATACACTTAACTTTTTTTAAAAGAGGGCTGGATCTCCTTTGGGAGTAGTAGCAGGATGTGGTATTTATGTTCCCTGTGACGAGTGTATTTGCGTTAGCTACGATACTGCCCCACAATGAAAGCAAATACGTTATCTCACCCGTTCTCCCTGTGCCCACAGCCGGGAATGAACACCAGCTGGCAGTGGCTGCCCAGCCCGGCATAGCTTCACTCTTCTCCAGCAGTAAGGAAGAAGTTGGTTTTCCTTTTAATTACCCTGGAAAGGTATTTCTTAGTCAAATTTTTTTCTTTAAGGCCTGCTTTGCTTGGAGGAAAAAGAAATCATTTTAACTACAGTTAGTAAAACTGATGTATGCCTTCAAGTAAGCTGTCTTAAACGAGTTCTTGTCCCTCAGTTGTGGTTTTTCACAAAGTCTTAATAGCATCATTTTCCATCTCACTAATGCAAGCTAAATTAATGTATGCTCAGCCTCATTAAACAGCTACAAACTTCTCAGGCAATGCACTCAGTCTGACTTAGTTTTGCTTAACTCACTCAGCGTGGCTCTGCAAGCACCAGGGCACGCTGACAAGTCACATGCATCAGGTAGGATTTCTGTTCCTGGGGTGTACCACACACCACATAGGTGACCTGCTGCGGGGAGCCTTAACACGCGTTAAGATCATGTAATGAAAACAATAAGGTTATGTAATGAAAGCTCTCAGACACGGGTATGTCTGAACTAAGTAATGACAAAGTCCCGTAAAGTAATGTATTTCTCATTTTTTCTCATCCTGTCTGTGTGACTTGCCAAGATGCTTTGAGGAGAAGCTTTCTATATATTTTAAGTAGTATCAAGCATGCTTCTTGGCCCTCTATGCAATAAACGCCAAAACTACCCAGACCAAACTCACAAGCAGCACTATAAGCCCATTTTAAAAGGCTTATTTAGATTAGCAAATAGAAACCAGATATATAGCCAAGGTGAATCTGGAACAACCTTAATTCCTTAAGGCCAACAGGTTAATTAGATAAAGCATATATTGCAGATCTATTTAATGAGTAAGACATATGTATATTCTGCTTTATCCTCTTCCTCCTCCACCACCCATGTCCTCCCCTGGTTGTCTTGGGTGTCTACATGGTTCAAGGCCCCAGGAGCTCCTGTCATCCCTTCCTCAGTTTGTGTGCTCGCAGGATGTTGGGCTAGATGATTGTTGTAGGTCCCTTTTAACTGAAATTAGCCTAGTCTAGTCTAGTCTGCACTAGAGTCAGAACTCACCTCTTGGTGCTTGTCAGTGTAACTCTGCTGAGCTCAACAAAACTTGGTCAATTTATGTCAATAGGGTATTTAATCCATCAGATATTTCCTAAAAATTAATTATTCAGCAGGATATGCTCATATTTTCTGCACCATGATTCAACAGTCAGATGATAAATTACGAGGAAGAGGAACGAACAAGGTTGGTCGAAAACAACATCCTCTTCTCTCCAAAATGATGTTAGAAAGAAAAGCCCTGATTATTTAGTTGCCTGCTGCAAGTAGGTTTTTGGTTTGAAATATATTTTTCATCTAGAAGGGTGCTTTGGATTTTTTTCAGACCCAGAAGATGTTGTTTTCCTGAAAAAAAGAACTGTATCAAGGCCAGCAGATAATGGCCTCGATTGTTTCTGCATGGTCGAAAAGTCAATCTGCAATTGCAACTAATTTGCATCACTCTTTTTTAACATCACGTCTTCATTTAACTTCAGAAATGCCCCCATCTTTCCTAATTCCCTGCTTTACAATGTTTTAAATGGTTGATGTGCCCAACCATTCAGAAACAAATCAGGATCACTTCGGTGGTGCAAGCACCAAGGATCAGCATTTATTTTTTGATGGCGAAATAAACCCTGCCTTGAACTTCATCAGTTCCTTGATTTTGACTTGGTCTCCCTTGATTCTCACTTGCTGCAGACGCAACAGTTAGGAAGTGCTGGCCACTTGGAAATGTAATGATGTTCCTTCTCAGTACCTGGGGCTGCTGTGATAGGAAGAAAATGCTCTAATTTGAACAGACCTGTCTCATTACCTTAACTTCATTTGAGCCGATTTATGACAGCTTATCCCACTGTGTCTCTGTGGGTTCTTTTTCCCTCTGTTTCCTCTGGACATTCTTATGTTATCTACAGAAACATCACAAAAGCAGAACAAAACACACCAGAAAAATACTTTGCGCAGGCCTAATTGCATCTCTTTTGAGCAAGCTACTTCTTTGTTTGAACTGATCTAGCTGCAAATTTGCTTTCCGATTGCGTGGAAGCACTTTTATCAACACAGAAAAACAGGCTGAAGGAAAATCCCCAGCTTCACGTGGTTCCCCCTCTCCCACGGTGGTAGCTACGGTCTCCTGAGGCACAAGCCAGCATCATAACTGCACAATTTCTCTTGATTCATGCACCGAATTAATTAGCAACATGGGAAAGGAAACTGCTCGTTTGCAGGATGGGTTTGCCGGGATGACACGGAAGGAACAGCCTCACTGTGTAGACACAGGCTCGGGTCCCCGCTGCTCTGCCATCCTTATCAGTGAGGCAGAGACTGGTGGTGGGAATAGAGAAGGAAGGGGAAAGGCTGGGTTTTCCCCCAGGAACTTGGATGATGATGTCGTGCCGTCCTGCAGTGCGAATATCATTGCCAAAATCTCTGCTGGAATAAGGGAGAGAAAGAACCAGCTAACAATTCTCTGCAAGAACTGCACTGATAAGAATGGGATAATTCAATTAAAACGTGAGCCAGTGGAATGACAGAAATATACGTGAAAGCCTCTATTTTTGGAACCAATATTTCAACATGCTGCTCTGAGGGCTGGAGCCCCTCTGCCATGGGGACAGGCTGGGGGAGTTGGGGGGTTCAGCCTGGAGAAGGGAAGGCTCTGGGGGGACCTTAGAGCCCCTTCCAGTGCCTGGGGGGCTACAAGAAAACTTTTCCAAGGGCAGGGAGTGACAGGACAAGGGGTAACGAGTTTACACTGAAAGGGGGGAGATCGAGATGGGACATCCAATTCTTCCCGGAGAGCGTGGGGAGGCACTGGGACAGGTTGCCCAGAGAAGCTGTGGGTGCCCCATCCCTGGCAGTGCCCAAGGCCAGGCTGGATGAGGCTTGGAGCAACCTGGTCTAGTGGAAGGTGTCCCTGCCCATGGCAGGGGGTGGGACTGGGTGGGCTTTAAGGTCCTTTCCCACCCAAACCATTCCATGATTCTATGAAAATTGCTTGCTATAGTTCAAACAAACTGTATTTGCCTCGATGAAGCGGTACTGATGATCAGGTAGATTGGATCTATGCCTGGACCTACCAGACACGGTGGCCACAGAGATCTCTCCTGCCCATAAGTCCACAAGAGTGATTCAATGAGGGTGACTTTATAAGGCGATCGCAGAGGCAGAGGACAGGGCTGATTTTGGGATGTGCTACCACATCCTATACAGTCTGTCTGAACCAACTGTCACCACCAAAAACCCCCACCCAGGTAGCCTTGTGCAAGCCATCAGCTCCTTGAAGTATTTACATGCTGCTACGTCCCCCATTCAGAGTATCAACCGGAAGACATTTTAGCTAGAAATCACATAAAAGATCTTTCTTTGCACCAAAAGTGGCTCTTATTACATGCAGCATAAGCTGGGCTAAAAAGCTCTGAATGAAATTAATCCGTAATCCTGGAAACAGAGTGCTCCTTAATGCGCAGAGCGACCCTGATTTGCCGGGTGCTGGAAAACAGTGTGGCGTGCCGAGAACGAGGAGTGCTTTATCCCCGCTAAAAATTCATTTAACAAGATTTCCATGAAATTAAGACCCACTGAGAAAAGCTTCTGGATATAGTCTGGCTAATTAAACCCTGCAAAGGCAGCGCATGGCCGGATGTGCGAGGAGCCCCTGGCAGCACAGAGCCAGCATCACCGGGCACCCATTGCTCCTCGCAGGCACCTCTCGCCCCACCTGGCGCCTTTCTCTTTAGAAACTCTTCCTGGGAAGAATCAAATTAAAGCTTGAGCCAAGCAGGAGCCAAGGGCTGTGAGTTGTCCCCTGACGGGCTGGGTGGCGTTGCCTGGGGAGCGTCCTTGGGCTGGTGGACACAGGAGGGGTGACCTGTCTGCTGAAGCAGCACATAGGGGCAAAACCCAATGAGGTCTCAAGCACAGTCAGGGCCTGAGTTGGGCAAACTGAATCGATCCCCAGCATCAGAGCTGCAGGGGCCACAGAAATACGTGGGAACACGAGTGTTGTAGGTTCTTCATAAGCACTTCATACCTGGTTGGGAGAAGGAACGAGTGATTTGTTCCAGAAGGAATAAACGTGGCTGAAGTGCTCCACACCTTTGATGAGAAGTGGCTCTTCACATTTAAATGGAAGCGAACGACACGAAATGAAGATTCACGGCAGAGGCAATCGGCGGCGCAAATTCAAATCAGACTCATCAAGCCTTGTTAGCTCCTGCTCAGCGTTGACCCAGTTGGGTCCCAGGTGGCTTCTGCAGAGCCGCTCCGTGTGTGGAGATGCTGCAGTCCAGGGCGGGCTGCTGGCCTGGGCATCCAAATGAGCTCGAATAGCTGCTGAGTGCTCCGGCGAGCACGGGAGACGTGCCGTGCGTGCTGTGCAGGGGCTGCTGGTGGACCCTGCGCGTGGTTGACCACCACCCTGACTGTGGTCTAGGTACAATGGTCACAGCTTGCTGTGTTATTTAGTTATTCCCCTCTAACCGTGTGCACTTTTCAGGCAAAAGACATGAACAGGAGAAAACGGGGCTTTTTCACCTCATTCCCAAGGCTCTGCAATGGTTGTGTTTCTCAGTCTGCATTTTCCTGTCTGGAATGGTTTGCTCATATCAGGACCACAGCACAAAATCGTTGGCCTCGATTTTGTAAGTAAATCAAACATCCCCCTGGTCTGAAAACATTGCTGGTGTGAGCGCTCAGGGGGGTCGTTCCCCCTGAGCAGAGCACCAGGAGCACCAAGCCTGCACCGGTATCTGCTCTTGGGTATCAACTGGGAAACATGAATCTCGAAACACTCTGCAATTGTCAATTGAAACCTGTTTTAAAATATTTTAGGATCTATCCAAGCCTTTTATTAGTCATTTCCTATCTCTCTGTCTTCTTTTATCTGCAGGTCTCATGTATCAGTGTTTTCACTGCCAGTGCCTGGAGCACAAACAGCATGTGAGGCTTCACACAGGGTGATCCTATTGTCTTTAGAAAGCCAATATCTTTCATTTTCCGTGGATACAATCCATCAGCATTTGATAATCTCGATGAGTGGTGAAAGGCTCGCTCGGCCCAGCATCACCCTCCTTTCTGCAAGAACTTGTAGCCGTAGATGTACAATTTTCTTCTTGTCTCTGATGTCTTCACAGTCTTGCACACCCCGATTTTTACCAGCAAAAGTTGCTTTTTGTTTCTCTTTTTCTTTGAGGATCTAATTCTCAGTGTTATACCTTACAAGAAGAGAATTATGCACCTAGTTTTTCTTAAAATAAAAGGTAATGTCTTGAGATGACTATGAACAAGAAAATATCTTTAATATTCATTTTTAAATTGACATTTCCATGCTCTCCTTTTTTTAGAATTGCATTACATTATTTGTAGTCATTAAAGAGCCACATAAACATTCCTGGAAAAGAAATTTAAAGCTCAGGCACTCAGAATACTGACTATTTGTGTGGTTTGAGTTCTGTGTTGAATTGTGACAAGTTGCCACTCGATAATTAATTGCCTTAGGGCAATTTAAAGTACATTACTTTGTATAACTTACCCAAAGACAATTAATTTTGAGGAACAGAAGCTCTAGCATGTGATCTGGGCTGAATTATTGAATACTGAATATTCAGAGCAGAATTTGTAATTGGCAGGACCCAGAACAAAACACATTTTACTGCATAAGTAACTGCTCAAACGAGTTAGAGACCACGTGGAACAGAGAATATCTGCTGAAAAAAACATCTTTGTGTGTCCAGTTCACATATGAAAGGGATGGTGATGTCAAGAGCCTGCCCACCCCAGACAGGAGACTTTCGGTGGGATCCGTCGAGAGGTTCATTTAGCTAGAATGGATGTTTAATACACATTTCTGCCATCCTCCTTTCCAGCAAGTGCTGATATCCCTGAATAACTCCAGGTCCTGGCTGTGAAGATTATTAAAAGCCCTTTTAGGGAGGAGAATATTTCTTCCTTACTTTGACGGAGGTGTTTTCATCCCGATGGGATGGAGACAGCTATTCTTGTTGAATGCCCTCCCCGCGTTGCCTATGAGCTGCACTGCGTGAGTGGCGGGAAGAGACATCATTAGACACTGAAAGACGGCACCTACCGTGGTGTGCGATTACGAAAGAGCGGATTTAAACCCGTTTGCTGTGTAGACATGTACCCTGCTCGTTAGCTTTCCCCTGGAATAAGGAGGACAGTTATTTCTGTTGTTAAACAGTGCCACGGTCCTGCTGTGGGCTACATCTCCCCGCTGCAGATCACATAAAAAAGAGCCGTAGCCGTGTGGACAGATGAGTCCGATACCTTGCAGAAAAAAATCACTCTGTCCCATTTGCCCTAATAAGGCAAATCTAGAAGTCTTAGAAACTAGTGTCAAAATTATTCACGTATGATGGACTAAGCAACTGAACTGTGGCACGAGCATGGGCACTTCTTCCTTCCCAGTAGCCCCGTGGGACTTCCCCACTGGGAAAGCCATGCTCCCTGTTCCTTTCACCCAGACCTATAAACCCAGCACACCCTAAAAAAACATCACAAAGAAGCAGTGCTGAGCTCTCCAGACACAGGCAGTGGGGCAACACGGAGGACTGGGACACGTTGGAAGTCCCACGGAGGTAATTAGGTGCCTCAGTGAGGCTTATAAAGAGGCACTTTCCTGTCGTGATTAACAGCCCCAAACATACTGCTGCTGGCAACTCAGCCAAGCTGATCTCTTGGCATTCAGGGTTTTTCCCTTTTTTTAAAAACAACTGGTGAGGAACTCATGGGGAATTTCTCTGGGCATTCATGGAGAATTTGGGAAATCTAATTTCCATCCTGCCTGCTGCTGGAAGTATTTGTATTTACCACCTTCACGAGAGTGCACAGGAATGTGCCAGCAGCCAGCCAGCAAGTCAGAACCAAGTTTTTCTAAAGACTACGGAAAAAATCCATGACAAATTATTAAGAAAAGTCAGAATATTACCAGAAGAGGTAAATTCACTACAGGGGTGGCCAGCACCTCTGTTAGAAACCATGATCTGTGACTCAAAACAGGCGGCAGCCATAGAGCAGGCACTGATGGCTCTGGCAACATCTCACCTTGGTCGCTGTAAAGCAGTTTTTGGTGGTGAGCTGAATTATTTGGTTGCACTAAATGTTCTCCTAAATCTTCAGGTAAAGGTGAGGAAGAAACCTGATGAAGCTTGCTCTGTCATTTGGTTTCACTGAACCGCTTCACTGCTGTAAAGCAGACCGAGATTTGGGGAGCCACAGACTGTCGAAGAAGAAAAATGTGGAACTAGGTGGAAGTCATCTCACCCCTCCCCTGGAGAAGCTGAGGGTGGGTGTCCTGATCACAGACCTTCCCTCTGCTGAGCGAAACCTGTTTGCATTTATCTGACCTCTGTTGCAAAGTTGAGATGCCAGAAAGGATTATTCTGTGTGTCTCAGCCCAGTCCAGGCGACTCCCCACAAAATGGGAATGGGGAAAAGTCCACATCATCGATGAATACCATTGCATCCTCACTGAACTCGTCTTTTGACATCTTGTGAGCAGAGGCAAATCCTGAGCCTCCAGGTCATTAGATACCTGTGCATCCTACATCTTCAGCACCGGTTTGTAGTTGCTGACCTCCTGGGAGTCCATGAACTATTTCTAAGGGACCATGAAGGATAACTGAGAAAAAACGATCTAGTGAAAGGAAGCATGGAGCACTCTGTTCCCCAAGGAAACATTGGGCTGAGCAGATCGGATTCACCCCATCAAGATAAAGATATATCTCACATTGGTTTGGTCACTGGAGCCTCAAAGCTGAGTGAAAACGAACCACTCTGTGCAATTCCTTCAGCAAGCTAAAAAGGGTTGTTCAAAAATGCTGAATTATACTTAAGAATTACTCGTGTTGCTCACACAGCTCTGCGATACCCTCTTGTTGTAGAATGTCATCATTTTTGGTCAACATATTAAAGAAAAAAGAAATCTGATTTCATAGCTGAAAAGAAAAAGATACTCAGAGTCACAAAATGGTTCACCAATGACATTAAAATAGTACAGAACTTGTGGAGAGAGAGCAGTTCTGCAAATTTAATGACTATTTCAGGGGCCTCATCTATGTCCTCACAGTGCCTGACACCATGGGATGCCGGGATGTGACGGGTTTCTTACCCACAGAGTGGTCTAAGCAGTAGACGGCCTACACGTTATAATTGTACTGAAAGCATTGTTAATCTCAAAACCTTCTCATAAAGCAGGGGTTATTATCTTTTTACAGATTTTTGGGCATGCACTGAATTAAGAAATGAGTAATTGCCCTAATGGCAGCAAGTTCCTTTAGGTACATTGTGAAATGCTCTCTGGACTACGCTGCAAAGAACAGCCCGGGGATGTAAACGCGATGAGCGTTTGTGTCTGAAAGAGTATGGAACCTAATTAAATGAAATGCTGTAGAATAGAGAACATACATAATAGCACTGTCTAGAAGAAAAGGGATTGTTCCAAACCAAGTTTTCCAGTTCCACCACCTCCCCCTATCACTACCCATCTGCTTACAGAGGGAAGAGATGAAGGCTGTTTGTCGCGCAGTTAAGCACACAGCATAGTCTGTGGCCTCTGATGAACTGTCTGGGTTATTTTTAAATTTTACATATGTGAGAATAAGTGATTTAAGTGTAATGAAACAGAACTGGTTTCATTCTGCCGCTGTCTTAAGTTTTCCTTGCAATCTGCTCCTCCTTGTTCCCATGAAGATCCAGATATGTGTTTCAGGTGTTGTATTAGCAGTGTAACCCCTAAAGCTACATTTTGCACTTTCTGTAGAATTATTGGATATTTCCAGTGCAATCTATCCATTTTAGGCCTTCCAAAGAAGGAACAAAGCCTTGCAGAGAAGTGCTGAGCATCCTCAGGTTACTTGATTCAAAAGATATCTGAAGAAATTCCAGTAAGGCTGAGGGGAAAACTGCATATGAAGAAGTTGCCAAGAGGCTGAGTCTTGTTCGAAGGAGGAGCATCCATCAGCACCGGAGGCCTGAGTGCACCCTGGCAAAGGAGAGGTGTCCGAGGGAGGCAGCCCCATGCACACCCGCCTGCTCCCATCAGCTCCTGGGCAGCACCGGGCTCTCTCGCTCCTCCCTGCCAAATGCAGGCCCGCAATTACCTGCTCGCCAGGTCCCTGGCCAGCACAACTTGGTGATTGGCTGCTGGCAGAGGTTACGTCTGCCCTGTGAAATAACGGGCCCCCAGGGGACCATCAGGCAAGAAATATTGATTCCATGAATTATACCTATTTCCTCAGGCAGCTCCTCAGGGGAAACATAGAAGGTAGTGCTGGGAGATTACAAAACAGTCTCAATAATTGAAAGAAGCTCTGCAATTAACTTTGACGCCATTCATTTAGATCAGCTACGATTCCCAAGTTAACCCCATGTCATGCTCTTCGCTCTCACTGCTCGTGTCTCAGACTGAAATGCAAAAGCTCATGCACCAATCTGAATACAAGGACACTTCGAGACAGACATTGAGGAGCTAAAACATGTCCAGAGAAGGGAATGGGGATGGGGAAGGGTCTGGAGCACAAGTCCTGGGGGGAGCAGCTGAGGGAGCTGGGGGGTTCAGCCTGGAGAAGAGGAGGCTCCGGGCAGACCTTATCACTCCCTACAGCTCCCTGAAAGGAGGGTGCGGTGGGGGGGCGAGAGTGTCGGTCCCTTCTCCCAAGGGACAAGTGATGGGACAAGAGGAAACGGCCCCAGGTTGCACCAGGGGAGGTTTAGGTTGGATATTAGGGAAATTCCTTCCCGGAAAGGGCTGTCAGGATTGGAAGGGGCTGCCCAGGGAGGTGGGGAGTCACCATCCTGGGAAGGATTTCAGAGCCGTGTGGATGAGGCGCTCAGGGACATGGTTAGTGGTGGGCTGGGCAGTGCTGGGGTAATGGTTGGACTGGAGGGTTTAAAGGTCTTTTCCAACCTAAACGATTCCATGACTCTATGATATGAACAGCATGTGCAAGGTTTCAAAAATATTCCTTGTCTTTGGGGGTACCGATGCACTGATGGTGTCCTCGGGTGTGCAGTGTGTGTACTCGAGCTGCAGGAGCATGGGGGAGCTCACATGGCATCAGCAGTGCTGCCTCCAGAGAAAGCTCCCTCCTGCCTTTCCTTCCCCATTTGCTCCTCACTAAACAACTCCAGCCCACCAATTTCCACTTCCCAGCCTCAGCAAACCTCCCGTTGGGTTTAAGTAATAACCCGACCCAATTTACACTCAGGAATGTGCTCAGAGCAATATCAGTGCCAGTTATTTATTGCCCAGCACTTGTGTGTCGGGCACTTAATGGCATTTTTTGGAGGTCTTTAGAGGCTGATGAATTTTCACCCTGGCATCTTTATTTTTTTGCCAAATGAGCCCTCAGCGGTGCCTGTTCTTCACTTGGGGGTTGCGTGTGGGGCAGGGCTAGCACCTCGGGCTTCACGGTGATGAGCCGGAGTGTTTGAGGAGCTCTTTGGATGGAATTTTTTCTTCAATATATTTAAAATTCAAAAGTAGTTTTAGTCAAAGCAGGATATTTTGAAGGACACATGCTGGATAGCTTGAATGTAAGTCCTCACCAGCAATACATTTCTTAGGAAAACCATCAGGATTGCTTTAGATCCTGGGATATCAGCACCAAATCAAATAAAAATAACACTAAAAATAGTAAATAACTTAAAATCTTGTTAAACACAAAATATGGACACCTTCCACGCAGATCTTGACACTTTTCACTTCCAATTCCTATATAATATCTCCATTCCTCAAAACTGGTGGATAAGAAGTACTTCCTGAATTTAGATGCTGGCATTGGAAGCCCCCAGTGATCACTTACTGCTCGACTTTCCCTCTCTTCCTAAATGAAAACTAATTTGGAAGAATCGTTTACCTTTGGCAGCGTTGAGATACCAGGACACACACTCTAAACCAAGTATACGGCCAAATATGTGTAATTCGGGAACAAGATCCTGCACTGATCCCTTCTTCTGGCTTGGAATTAGGACCTTTATCTGAAGGCAAAGCCAGGCTGGGGGTGCTCAGCACCTTGGGCAAGGTAGGGAAGCCAGCCCTGGGTGCTCAGTAGCGTGGGGGGCAGGTCATGAAATTCATTGCTCAGGATGAGTCTCAGTAGCAGGAAGGAAACGTGGTGCAGGGACAGTGAGAAAGGCGCCTTGGCTGGTCCATCGGCACGGAGAACGAGACAGGCTTGGAGGGACAAATAAGCTGTGCTTTTAATTTCAACAGCGATTTCAATATAAACAGCATCTCTTTTCTTTTTCACTGTATACCATCTGTCTTGATGTATTTGCCACAAAGAAAGGCTTAGTATCTTAAGTGTTGATCATTTTAACATCTACTATCTAGCTGGCAAGCAATCTGCATCCTCTGATGGCCTGACGGCACCTGTACGTGTTCCTGCTCCCCATCGTACAGAAGAGCAGAAAAACTATCAAGCCAGAGCAGGACTAACAGAGTCCACAGCAGGTTTTCAACCAGGATGTCTCCTCGCCACCCCACCCTAGGCCAGGCACGTGGAGAAAGGCAGCTCCTGCTGCTCGTTGCCTTCGGAGGAGAAGATTTGCATCTCCATTTTGCGTTTATTGCCACAAGCAAGACCTCACGCCACGCTGGCACACTTGTGTGTGCAAATCAGGTGTTCGCACAGAGCAGATGGAGAGCTATCCATAAAGGCTTTGACTCTTCATTACAGAAATCCTGGGTTTTCCAGCCCAGTTTCAAATGGAAGTGCGTTTTCCTGGAGCAGAGAGTACGAAGAGTGGTTCATCATGCAAACAAAGAGCTGTATGCAAGAGCCTGACAAGCAAAAATCTTTAGGATTTATCTACAAGCTAAATGAGCATTCGTTATCTAGAAGGCTGAATATCTGTTTACAGTGTAAGTACTTTCTCCCTCCTGCTCTGGTGCAAACCCGGTGCCTGCAGATCAGAAGAGATGGCCCCGACCAGATCCCTTTATTACTTTCCCTGGGAAGTGCTGGGAAGCAACTTATTAAACAGAGGACATTTGGAAACAAAGCGCAATAGGAGCGATCACATTAGATAAAGGAGTATTTGTCTACCATTTAGCTTTCTGACATGTGATATATGTCTGCCTGTATTATTTCAGACACTGATTTTACAGATGTGACCATTATCCATAAATTTACCCTGATGAAAACTCGATGTAGCATCTTTAATTCCAGCAGCCGTTGCTAACGGGCCCATGAATGGCCTCTCACTTCTTCCGTAAGCACTCAATCCACTTGAGACAGCACCCAGAGGGGGCCTGATCCTCCCCGCCAACCCCCAGACCCCTTAGACACATCCACCATGGTGACACACGGTCCCTTGTCCCTTGTACCGTGGGAGGCCGGTAAGCAAAGCTGAGCTCTTCCCAGGTCAAGCCCGGTTTGTAAAATAGCTCTGCGGCTATTTTCTACAAAAGCTGCACGGAAGATCCCAGCTTTGGGAAAAATGTTGCCTTAGCAACTAATTGCCAGCCTGCCTTTTGCAGAGGAGGCGGCTGAGGGTATGATTACGCGCAGGTTAACTTCATCGCTGCCGCGAAGACGAGCGCGATTCAGCTGCAATCATACCTACCCATTTATTTGCAACTAAACCGTGCACAGGCTGAAGATGACTACACCCGGCAGCCCAAGGGGATGGCTGTTCCCGCTGTGGCGGGTGAACGTGCTGCTGGTGCAGAGGCATGGGGCAGCGACTGCGAACGGCCAGACCTGCTGCTTCCCAAATGCAGGAGCGATGGAGAAAATCCCAACCCACGCCTTGGCTTTCACTACGCATTTAAGGAGCCGGTGTTGGCAGAACTTGCTTAAATCTATTTCTGTATATTTTGTCATGATGCTGTGTTGTTTTTAATCTGAACCCTTATTGGATCCTTGCCAATCCCATTTGCACCACGATTTCGTAAAATTATAGCATGAGAAGTGCTGCTGGAAACACCTTTGCAAGTGAACAGAGTGAGACGCATCCTTTGACCTCCTCAAGCTAAGACTGCTCAGGGATCTGGGGGCAAAGGTCAGGGCTGGATCACCTGTAGCAGCAGCAAGTCTGAATTTCACACTCAACATGTGTTTTGTGGGCACATCACAAACCAAAGAGCAGCGTTTCCAGAGGAAACCACGCTCTCGGCAGCATCCTTTCCTGCTGAGATTGGCACCAGTGCAAGTCATCCTCATAAATCAGAGCTATATGAACACTAACTCAGGCATCTTTAGAGATGTTCAAACATACAGACAGGATCAGCTTGTACCTCCCAGCTGCATTATCTGGTCACATCGTTCCGGTGTCCTGTCAGGAACATCCCAGTTAGATGTTCCTTGGCATGATTCACCCCGTGAAGCACCCTACGAGCCAAAAAACAACTCCCACTGCAAATGAGGAACAGGGCTGAGAAAGAGTTATTTATGCCCTCACCTGAGCCATGGAGGATGAATTCAGACATCAACAACAACCCATAAGACTGAGAACATAGGTAATTTGTATTGTCAAAGATTTTTACAAAGGAAAGTATAGCTGACAGCATACAGGAGTGAAATTCATGTCCCAATATTTGATGGAACACTGTCTAAACAGAACAAGTATGTACAAAAAATTTAAAACCCCAACTGCAGATGGCTGTGATTCTGCAAGCCTTGAAATTTGGTGGGAAAAAGGCTTGCTAATACTTCCAGCATGCTTTGAAAAACCCAATTCATAAATACCTGGCTCAAATGCCAGTGTTTCATTGAAACCTGTATGCTCTGTAGGGACTCAGATTCTCTGAAGAATCAAACCACTCCAATATTTTGTATGCAAAAAACGAAAGAAGAGATTAAATCAGTGTAGGAATCACAGTTCTGTAACCCTGGTAGGAGGGTGATTAGTGAAAGCAGGTTGGAGGAGAGGGTGCTGCAATCTTTGAGACTTTAAATCCCCCAAACTGTCTGTTTCTACCCAAGATATCACTGTTCCTTTCAAAGGGTAGACATACAGTTGCAAAAAGAACCAAGCTGTAAAATTAATTAATCTCAGCAACACGGCAAATAGGCGGGGGCAAGGCAGCTTCACCCCCTCTGCCTCCTCATCCTTGCTGAAGGCTACAGCATGGGGAAAAGGGGAAGGGACACAATTAAACGCTCCCTGCCAAGAGTGACCCCAAACTGCCGCAGAGCAGGGGTACACATGGATTTTAGCCCCTGTTTTGAGGGATGGTGCCATGTTATCCCCGGAGAGATCCACACAGCCCAGCTAGCACATCCCTTAGCCCCACAGACGGTCACTCTGTCTCCTAAAATAACATATTTAACATAAGAAAGATATATTTAAAACTACTTATTTACACGGCAGAATAGAAGCAACAGTCAAACATCATAAATCACCGAGTCCAGAGAACTTTTCCCTCTTTATCTTTCTCAGATATGAAAACTTCCTATTAATCCAAACTAATAAACAAAGTATTAAAGCATACCATTAGGAAATCAAATGACTCAACTTACCGGAGATTCTAGCTCAAGTTTAATCCTTCTGCTGCCTTCTGCTGGTTTCCGACTTCTAAGCAATAATTTATTACTGCTATATAAAATATTAAATCCGGTGCCTGCAGCATTGCCCTATTTTTTAAGCTCTTGCCTATCCCATTTCCTAATTCCTGCCCTCTTACTCATTTCTGCTGACTACATTAAACTGTATCCCGTTAGCGCTCCTCACCCTCAGCCCCGCCAAGACACAACCCACCCGATTTAGGGCATCGCGACTCATACGAGGATGCGGGGATGGGAGCAGGATGTGCCTCCCAGCCGTGCTGTGCGCGTACAGCCAGAGCTGTTGGCGATGTGGTCGCACGTAGAGCCCAGGGACGGCGGGGAGATTCCTGTTCCCTCCGCACCGCGGCTCCTGTGCAGGCAGTTTTCCTTTCCTGCAAGGCAATAAACCCTACGGCAGAAGACGATGCTTTCCCTCAGAGGGCAGGATGCAGCTTGTCGGAGGCGTCTCAGGAAATCTATTTTAATGCTGTGTCAGTGCAGCAAAGGTTGCTGCTAATTTCTGGGTTCAAGTGGCGAAGTGATGTATTTTCCTTGGGGAAGGGAAGAGTTAAAGCCCTTATGAAGATATAGCAAACCCTGCTGTGAATTTCTGCCAGAAGGATTTTAAACCCTGCATGAGAGAAGCAGGGAGGGGGGAATTAACCCCCATCTCCTTTCTTCCTCAGGGTCATCTCTGCTGTTCTCTGCCAGATATCAGGCAACTGGCAGGATGCAGAGCCCCAGGGATGCAATGGGGAGGCTGAGGGGTGCTGAGTGCTGCTCACTCCCTAAGGCTCTCTCTGCGCCTCCCACTCTGGGAGTGGGTTGAATAAAGCAGATTTTGGGGCAGGGGCCAACACCAAGTTTGCCCTTGCCCTGGATGGAGCAGCCTTTTTGCACCCTTTCTCTTGTATCGCAAGATTTGCCCCAAATTTGCCATTTCTTTCCTTTAAATTGGGAGGCACAGAAGCACACAGGGCATGATGCATGTGTCCCTCATGTTTTCTGCCCTTCTTCTCCAGGCGCTTTGACTCTCGCCTTCAGGACACGTTGGCCCAGGCTCCGCTACTGTCGATCCACCCTCCTGCAGTGTATTTCTTCCCATGGGCATGCAGGGGCACTGGGAGGTTTTAGAGGAGATTTTAATTTCAAATAAAATGTCAATGAATTGAGCAGATGGAGAGGATCCAGCTTCCAGTTATAGCACTGTGACGTGACACTATTTCACCAAAATCGGATGAACTGGCACAAAAATAACTTTTTCATTCTTTTCTTTAGCAAAGGGATGTTGCTGATGCCAGTGCACCCTAAAATAACCATCTGTTTGTCAGACGAGAGGATTCAGCAGTATCCCAAGGAACAGCCTGACGAGGGAGCTGGACCCATGGTGCTGGAGACCATCGGGTGGGCTCCCGGCGAGAGCTGCAATGGGCTCCCCAGAACCTGGAGCCATTGGTCCCAAATGCACCAGAGGAGGGAAGAGCGCTAGGGACTCACTGCGTGCGCACCAGGCTCCAGATAATACTTTTTACTTTCCCATATTCCAGTCTTCACAGAAGCCTGTTTTCCTGATTGGCTTCTCTAGCACAACCTAGATTTCCCCCAAGATATCTGGAAGGAAAGATGCAATCTGCTTCTCCCTGGCATCTACCCGCTTCTGTAAAACTCCGAGGCAGAACAGCCATCAGATTTCTGTTAGCAATGCCTGTTGTTTCTGTCAGTGCAAAATTAATCTCAAAGGGAATGTATTTTTTCTCCGACTGCTCGGGTTTTATTTAGGGAAACGCCTTAGAGACACAATTCTGTGTGTTGAAAATTTTCCACTTGTTAGCTCCCACCCCACATTCTGAACTCACGTCGCAGCCGCGATCGATGAATGTCATATTCAAAACCCAGCAACGTGTTTGGGCATTATCAATAAACACAAGCAGCTTCTCAAGGACGGAGAAGGAAGGAGGTGTGGTGATGGATGGGGCACGGATAAGGGAGACTTACATCCCACTGAACACCAGTGTTTCGCCTGTGCCCTACCAACCTGGGCTGTCTGCCCTGACGGCCTCCAGGCATCTCACTAGCACTAACCACCTCATTGTATGTTACTTACTACACGGACAGTCTCCCAAACCGGCTGCGGCCCCCCTTTCCTTGGTCTGCACTCACCTGCAGTTCACCAGCAGCTTCTGAGACCTTCTGGTGTCCATCTCGAGCCGTCGTTTTCAACTGCAAACCCCACGCTCATCAGTCACGTTACTGCAAAATAGTCTGAGGATTTATAGCTGAATATTTTGTCCCCATCAAAGCAAAAGACTGCATTTCAGGGAGAGGTGTTAATCTCCCAACAGCCTTCCTTTCCCCACGGTGCTGAGCTGACAGCCTCACCCGGTTATTTATTTCCAGTGAAAAGGATCCCTTTAATTAGCCAATTCACAAGAAAGAGGATCACATGCAGCATCTCTTAGGGACTTTCTGACATTTCTTGAGGATTAGCAGCACCTTAATTATTTAAAACCTGCCATTTACTCTGTCTCCTACATCTCCCAAGTCAATTGAAACGCACAGAAATGTCGACGAGGGCGTTTCAAACCATTGCTGATGCACATCGAGTCACCGAGAACCATCACAGGAGAGCTTTCGTACCTATGGATATATCACTGTATAGGAGAATTGCATTGAGGGTGGAAAGGACACTGGAGAGAACATCTGTTTGGTTGTCCTGCCTCCATCTAGGATGAGATCCCACCAGGCAGAGGTTCTTAAGCCTCCCGACAGCAGCATCCCCAGTTCCAGAGCAAATACCATCTTCTCTGGAGGGATCAGGCACACAGAGCTGGAGAGCGGCAGAGCAGACACAAACCAACCAGGTTTTGGTAGAGGAGCAGCGCTACCTGCTTGTTCCAGCTGCATTTAAACCAGCAAAACCCCTTCAAACCCATTTTAGGAGGCTGCCCAAGGGCGATGTGCGGCTACTAGTCACTGAACCGTTTGAATAATGCGTGTGTTCAGGACCATCACAGTGTTTTACCTGTTTCTGTGTGAGGGAAAGGAAAGGGCTCTGGAAATCCTGTAAACACCAAAACAGCCTCCGCTCTCCAAGGCAAGAATAACCATCAGGCACTCAGATCTGCCAGCCTAATTTAAGGAATGGAAAAATGTGCTTTTATATATATTTATTCTCAATGATTCCAGTGTTGGGAAACAAACAGATTCCCTAGGAAAGCTTGAGGAGCTCAGTGATATCTAACTGGGCAAAGGTGGTAAAGCAGCCTCACGTGTGTCAGTCCCCCGAGCCCTTGCAGTGCCCGCTCCAAGGTAGCGCTGAAGATCACCCAGGGACACCCGCTGCCACTCGCCTGCGGCTAATTCAGCGCTTTCGTCCCACTGCACAGCGTGCGTCTTCAGAAGTACCTTCTGCTTCTCTGGAAACAGCCCTACTATGGAAATTATTGTCCTGGAGAATCCTTATTTTGCTTCCTATAGCTGCAAATTTTATCTATAACTCGTGCACAGCTAGCGCACCGAGGACTTTTACTCCAGACCCATCCTGTTTTGCTGCTACAGAAGCATAAAACCTTTAATGTTAGATTTTAATTTGCAAAATATACAGTGGGAAACAATCCCACAATGAGGAATAAGGTCCATGATGTGACCTCTGAGCATTTCACATTTCCCAGCCTTCCCGTCAGGGCTCACACGAGGCGCTATATCAGAAAAAAGACCCTTGTTCAGCCCCAAATTTCACTTGGTGATGTGGAAGTTCAACATTTCATCTTCAACAAGACAGCATAGGGAGAATTCAATCGTAAGACTGAAAACCGCCTTTACAGCGGGGATTCACTGAGTGCTGTGGGACGTTCCCCCCAGCCCGCTGCTCCCCAGCAGCCCCCGCTCGCACAGCACCCCAGCACTCAGGGCTCTCCAAACAAGTGCCATCCATTCAATTCCCTCTCTCTCTCATTCCTGACACCGCTTTGCTTGGTCTCACTGGCAAATACCGAGGACGAGCTGTACTGAGCAGCGCAAAAGCCACTTCCCAGCAGACTGAAGAGCTCTGTGGTCTCATTTAACCTTCTCCTCAAATGGACATTAATATTTGATTTCATCCTCCCTCCCAGGCTGCTCAGCATTCATTTTAATATTGATTTTGCCTCTTCTCCCTTTCTCTTCCCGCTGCTCTCCCATGACTTCCCTCCCCTGGCAATTCGCTGCTCTCATTGATCTCTCCTGGGCCAGGATGGAGGACAACCAGCTAAATCAAATCTGTCTTGGGTTTTTATCACACTTATTATGCCTTTATTAACCCCAAACTACCTCTTACTTGCTCAAAACCTACTGCCTGGACTTGCAGGGAGGCATGATGCAGCAAGCATCCCAATAATCCCAATTTTCTTGGGCTGTCAGGTCAGGACACGCAGCAGAGAGACTCTTGGCTGCTTCATACAAGCTCATTAAATAGAGGCGTTAATTGTGGAGGGCAATTTCCCCAGCTGAATGACGATGACCCAGCACCAGGGCTAGACAGGCTGCAGTTGCAATTCACATCAGATGGGAGGGCTGTGTCGTGGAAAAAAAAGGGGTTTTAGCACTTATATGCATTGTAAAGATGGTGTGGGGAAGCGGGTGTGGATACAGCCACAACAATCTGCTGTTCAGCATCTCTGTCAGCGACACGGACGGTGGGATCGAGTGCCCCCTCAGCAGGTTTTGCACAACTTGAGTGGCTTCACTGCATTTCCCCCCTCCCCCCAGTATGTCTTTTCCCTTTTAAATTGGGAAGAATATCAAAGTAAGTTAGAGTTGCTATTACCTCAGGAGCTCTGAAAGTAGGGGTTTACACCTAACGTTGCTGTATCAACGCGTCAGAGCATCCTCTCTCTCTGCTGGTTCATTATTATTGTCTATTTTTTTTTACTGTTATGCTGTATTGAGGCTTTAGACCCTTCCCAGGTACGGCAGGATTTGTCCCGCTCTCCTAAAGCTGCATAGCACCCAGCACCCATCTCTCGGTGGGTTCCTGCCGCAGCACGAGATGGGTCATGTTTGAGAAAAAAAAAACAAAAACAGACAATAAAGGGTAGAAATACTGAATTCTGAATTCAGTTCACCGACCAGGAGAAGCTAAACTCGCGGGGGTACAGGTTGAAAAGGATTTCGAGCTATTACATCCCCACAGCACCAGGGAAATCAGTTTGATTTTTCTGTATCCTGTCTGCACAAAATACTGTCTCATGAATTTTTATTACGGAGTAGCACGCTGTAATCTGAATTTTATCCAGCCATTAAATGAAGTCATATGGAAATCAATTCGCTGTGTTGAGCAGGGATCTGAAGTGTATCAGAAGAGGCATAAATCCTCAGGTCTGTGTGTCCCGATACAGCCCCACACTGATAGTCTGCTCAAAAAAACAGGTTATATAGTGCTGTTATAACACAGACAGGCTCTCGTCAGGGATGTTTCACTCACGGGCAAACCTTCCACCAAGAAAAAATGGGGTCTGTGCCGATGGTTTTAAGGAGAATGTCTGAACTGGTCTGTCTTAATGCAGAAAGCACTATTACTTATACATTGTTAGGCGCGTAGCGAATTAAAGAACGCGATTACCACACTGATCCCGTTGTGAATTCCCTGCTTTACCGTGAGCTTTAGTCTTTAAAAATCAAATGGTTGGCGTTTCAAACTGGTCGCTTCTCAGTAACAAAATCGGGTTTCCTTCAAGTCCACAACCGCAGCGTTCAAGGCGTCATATTCTGTGCATTTTTCTAGGGGCAAAGTAAGTTCTTACCGATATTTTAAGCAAGGGTGAAGCCTCATTTTTGTCTTTGTAATCAAGGTGGTGCAGAGGTTTGTCCCAGGACCCTGCTCCGGGGAGTGCGCTGACCGAGCTCGGCGTTAATGATCCATTTGGCTTTCTTTCAAATGCTTTTGAGCTGAACAAAAAGCAGAAAGCTGATGGTGTCCAGTGGAAAACAACCCGTGCACTTGAGAAGAGACCGGTCAGCGATGAAAACTGGTACCAGTTTGTCACTGGGGAGATAACTCTGTCTCCTGGACGGCAGGACCCGCGTCACACCAGGGCAATATCATCGCCTAATAAATGCGGCGTGGTCATGTATGGCCCCTCATGCTCCTGGAGACCCACAGCGCGTGCCCGGAGTCGGAGCCTTCCGTCCCTCGCTGTGCTGAGCTCCCGCTCGCTTCCCACGGTGGGAAAAACCTCAAAGATTTTGTGTAGAGTGTTTGAAACTCAGTGTTTGTTGGGTATTTGCATCAGAAAACCCACTATTGTTGGTATTTATTGTTCTGGTGAAAACACTTCAGCGGTCTCCTTTTAGGAAGAGAAACAAATCTGTGGGGTGTGGAAAGGACTCAGATTGATGTACAGCCCGTCCTCTGAACAACGTTTTGTCCAAACAACACTTTAAATACCTGAAAATAATTCAAAAGCAGCTGCAAAGGGGAGGAAGGACCAAGTGGGTGTTGCTTCTTCCCATCACCTTGCGGTGGCGCATCCGTCCCCTGGGCAGAAGGACGCTGCCAGCGCTACGCCCACGCTTGCAGCTACACTTCCACTCCAGATGACTTTCTCTGCATGGACAGATCATCCTGAAAGGAGGAAGATAGACAAGATTACTGAGGTTTGGCACTAAGTGACTCCTAGACCCGGGAACACATCCCATCACCTCGGTGCGGTGGCACCAAATCTCCATTCAGCCACTTTAGGACTGAGCGGGGACCAGGGCCTTATCGCTGGATCCTCTCCTCATCACCAGTCCACGTCCTCTCAACAGCGCTGCCTGGGTGCACAGGGACGTTAGGTGACGGTTAGGTTTAAATCTACGCTATTTCAGCGCATTTATAATCCAGGGGAGAAAGAGCCACGAAGAAAAACTCTGCCTGGGAAACTGATGGGTCAGTAAAGAATAGAATATTGGAGGGTCACTTTTGGCAGGCAGAACGTTGGGGTTTACCTGCAGCAAACTCAGAACATATAGGACACGTCTGCAAACTTTCTAGGTGGTTTTTACAAGGGGCTTGAGCCGAAGGGTTTCAAATTGAAGTGTTCCAATTAATTGGTAGCTGGAGAGCCAGGCCCTGTCACTTTTTATAACTTCCCTCAGCTGCAGAGGTTTGATTTCTCTTCTGAGAAACAACAGTAAAACAATCCCAACAGTAAAACAATCCCAACAGACCTAATAATGGTAACAGTAATATTCTGGAAAAGAAAGTGTTTCTGTGAAGAAATTTACTATTCCAACATTTCCTCTTTGATCCAAAGGGAACCAAAATCCCCAACTTCCAGCTTTCCTGATGAAGGGACACGCCAGCTTTGATGTCCACTTCCACTGAGCCATGTCAATGGCATCTGCTCACAGGATCAGCATCTGCGTCAAGGCTGTGTGATCGCCTTCCTGTGTTACTGAAAACCAGGGGGTTCCTGCTGCTGACTCATCCTGCTGCAGGCTGGAATGGCTACTGAGGAGACTAAAACTGGTGTTTGGAGTGTTTGTTTCAGCCCTCACCAGGAGACCCCCTGAAATGCAGAAAACTCCTGCACACTGCACACAAACGCAGTGTGATGTGCCTAGTGATGCTGCCGGTTAAACGGTCAGAGGTCAAGACCCACAAAAATCCACATTTCTCAGGCACTGGAATGAGTTCACGAGTGAACTGAAATTTCACTCTTTCTGAACCATTAGTTTTGGAATGTGGGACGGCCACAGGGCCGAGAACGGTCTCTGTCCTTGCCCTCTCAGTTGGGTTTTGTCGGCTCCGCAGTGCACAGACTCTGGATGCAAACGTTATTCCTGAGAGGTCCCAACTGCTTCAGCGGACACCAAGGTACCACCCAACAAGGTCTTCAGCAAAGTCTCTTCAGCTGATACTCTGCCAGTCTCCGAACTGGAGAGGCATGGATTTGGTGGATGGAGCGCTCGGTGGGTAAGGAACTGGCTGGAGGATCACAATCAAGGAGTTGTGGTCAAGGGCTCCATGTCTGAGTGGAGACCAGTTCCGAGCAGTGTTCCACAGGGGTCGGGATTGGGACTGGTGCTGTTCAACATCTTTGTCAGTGACATGGACAGTGGGATCAGGTGCACCCTCAGCAGGTTTGCTGACACTGAGCTGCATGGTGCAGTCAATGTGCTGGAGGGAAGGGATGGCATCCAGAGGGACCAGAACAGGCTGGAAAGTTCCAAATGAAAAGTTCCTCTCTCAGTTGAAATTTCTTGCTTTTTATCCTCAATCACTTTCTCCTTGGGGATCACGTCCCCAGGCCCATGGCCGCAGCCCAGCAGGTGGCATCCACAGCCCAGACAGCCAGGGAGGGGAGCAGGAGCTGGGCAGGGCTTTCCCTCCCGCTTCCCAGGGCTTCGTGGTGTAATTATTTGCTATAAGGGCACGCTGAACTTTTTCCCAACTCCATCTGTGGCACCTCCTAGTGATCTCACAGGGACAGGGAGCAGGGAGACGCCTTTCCTTGAGCTTTTATTATCATTTTATTTAGAATACATTACTACAGAGTATTTGTTATTTTTCCCATGATGTCTCTGGAATTGGCATAGACATATCATTGTGTTCCCAAAACTCAGGAGTAGCATTGTTTGGAAGCTGGAGTGGAAGCTTTGAGACAAGGAACAGGACCGTCTGTGACCTCCCCCCTCGCCCACCCCGGCAGCACCCACTGATGCTGCCTTGTACCCAACAGACAAGTTTTCCTTTGTAATTAAGATCAACTAGTGGAAAACAAGTTTCCCAGAGGGATGGACCTCACTGTCACTGTGGGATCTCCCACCGTCTCCCACGTGGGGTCACGTCCTACCAGAGCTGCGTTGGGGGACACCCTTCCTTGTCCCCACACTGTGACATAAAGTTTCAACTACAGCACATTTCTGAACTACTAAAACCAGAAGGATTTTAAAAATATAGATGATTGTACATATATTTATAGTTTGATGTATACATGATGCGTGTGTTTACACATGGACACACACATGTGTCTGAGAAAACAATCAATTTCAGGGAGTTTCTGCAGGGTGGCCACTGTGATAAACATAGGTCGGCACAGCCGAGGAAGCTAGAAAGAACTTAAGGTTTTCATAGAATCAGGCAATGGTTTGGGTGGGAAGGGACCTGAAAGATCATCCAGCCCCACCCCCTGCCATGGGCAGGGACACCTTCCATAGCCCAGGTTGCTCCCAGCCTCATCCAGCCTGGCCTTGGGCACTGCCAGGGATGGGGCACCCACAGCTTCTCTGGGCAACCTGTGCCAGTGCCTCCCCACCCTCTCCAGGAAGAATTCCTTCCTGATGCCCCATCTCAATCTCCCTCTTTCAGTTTAAACCCGTTACCCCTTGTCCTGTCACTCCCTGCCCTTGGAAAAAGCCCCCCCCCAGCCTTCTTGTAGTCCCCCCCCCCAGGCACTGGAAGGGGCTCTAAGGTCTCCCCGGAGCCTTCCCTTCTCCAGGCTGAGCCCCCCAGTTCCCCCAGCCTGTCCCCATGGCAGAGGGGCTCCTGCCCTCAGAGCATCCCCGTGGCCTCCTCTGGCCTCGCTCCAACGGATTGATTATTGGTTACCCCTTGTCCTGTCCCTACAGGCTTTTACTAACAGCTTTGGGCAGAATACGCAGCATCTGCTGGCTGATAAAACAGTGAAAAGGGGGATGAGTTCCCAAACATCTGGCACTCCTGAGAAACCCCATTTTGGCCAGCTCAGGAACACAGGGACAAACTGGGGTGGCAAGGGGCTGCAGGAGCATCCCGCATGCCTGAGTCTGCCCTCTGTACCGTCCCTGGGGATGCTCTGATTTCCTATTCTCCTGTAAAGCACAGGCAGTTTATCTGATGTTTAGCATCCCTGGCTCCTTCAGGGCAGGCAATTTAAAGGAAAGGTTTTATTTTGATTTTCATACTCTTCAAACAGAGGGTCTGCAGAGACCCCAAAAGCCACCTGCATAGACCCATCCCTGGAAACCCATCCCTTCCAAGAGGGTCTGCAGAGACCCCAAAAGCCACCTGCATTGACCCATCCCTGGAAACCCATCCCTTCCAAGGAGCTGCTGCCAGGCTGGGGGCGAGCCGTGCACTGTCTGTGCTCACCCGGAACGTGTCCTGTTTGACCAGGTTAATGACATCCCATAAACCCACAATGGGCCTGGCATTGGAGATGCCTGGTGCCTTTGAAGATGCTGGGAAGTCCCCGGCTGGAGGGGTGGATGACCCTACATTATAAAGGGATGCCACCCCTATAATTAGCATTATCATGCCATAAAACAAGGTGAGGTATTTCCAGCGCCGCCGCCATCAAAAGCGAACTCAGACCCAACAAACCTTGGCTCGCCTTCAAAAGATCCTCCAGCTCGTATCGGCGCAGGTTGATTGGGGCTTGGCTGTGTTTGCGTGGGCAGAGAGAACGATTTCTCAATGTTTCTAACCTGGCCGCGCTCAGAACATACAATAAAATGCGGGAAATTTCCTTTTGTCCTTTGGGATCTATAAAACTCGCCCGTGGTCACAGCACCTTGTTGTTGTGAGAAGGTGCGGGACTGAGGTGGACGGAGCAGGCTGAATTATTAAACCATCCTGTGTGGAGGCCTCTCGAGATCCTGAAACTGTGAAACGGCTCCTCAGCTGGCGGGATCTCAACAGAAGATGCTGTGGGAGACGTCTGTGTGTGTGTGGATGTCCATAGAACGTGCTGCAGGCTCAGAACAGTGCAGGTTACTCATTGTAACGGCAATTTTAGTAAGAACAGGTTATTTGGCTGTTAAACATCAGAACACAAAGAGAGCGGCTACAGCAGAGCTGCATGAATAGGTGTGAACTCTGGTATTCTTTAAAAATCAGTAAAAAATCACAGAGTCATGGAATGGTTTGGGTTGGAAGGGACCTTAAAGCCCCCCCAGCCCCACCCCCTGCCATGGGCAGGGACACCTTCCATAGCCCAGGATGCTCCAAGCCTCATCCAGCCTGGCCTTGGACACTGCCAGGGATGGGGCACCCACAGCTTCTCTGGGCAACCTGTCCCAGTGCTCCCCACCCTCTGCGGGAAGAATTCCTTCCTGATGGCCCATCTCCATCTCCCTCTTTCAGTTTAAACCTGTTACCCCTTGTCCTGTCACTCCCTGCCCTTGGAAAAAGTCCCCCCCATCTTCCCTGTAGCCCCCCAGGCACTGGAAGGGGCTCTGAGGTCTCCCCGGAGCCTTCCCTTCTCCAGGCTGAACCCCCCAACCCCCCCAGCCTGTCCCCATGGCAGAGGGGCTCCAGCCCTCGCAGCATCTCCGTGGCCTCCTCTGGCCTCGCTCCAACAGCTCTGTGTCCTCCTGCTGTTGGGGGCCCCAGAGCTGGAGGCAGAATTCCAGATGGGTGCTCCAGTAGATTTTAGGGTTGGGTTTTCTTAACAGTTGTGGCATGGGGTTTTTGTTGTTTTGGGGTTTTTTGAGTGTTTATTTTCTTTAGCCACATTGCAATGGGTTCCTGTGTTTTGCCTCCATCCCGTCATGCTGCCAGCACTTGCCCCTGCCAAGAAAGACAACATTGGGCTTTTGAGTTGTTCCGCAAGGCCCGGTGGGAGCAGGCCCTGGGGCTGAGGTGCCCCATTGAGCAGCTCTGCTAACCCAAGCACACGCAACCCATAAGCCTTACGAAGCTTTCGCATGACTGTCAAGGAGCGCTCCCCACAGGCACCGAGCCACACGGGTGGGGTATTCAAGAACATTAAAGGCCTCCAATTAGTTAAAGAGTCATGGAATCTCTCAGGTTGGAAAAGACCTTTAGGATCACCAAGTCCAACCGTTACCCCAGCACTGCCCAGCCCACCTCTAACCCGTGTCCCTGAGTACCTCATCCACACGGCTCTGAAACCCCTCCCGGGATGGTGACTCCCCCCCTCCCTGGGCAGCCCCTTCCAATCCTGACAGCCCTTTCTGGGAAGACAGTTTCCCCAGCATCCAACCTAGACCTCCCCTGGTTCAACTTCAGGCCTTTTCCTCTTGTCCCATCACTTGTCTCTTGGGAGAAGAGACCCACCCCCCCTCTCTGCACCTTCTTTTCAGGGAGTTGTAGGGAGCGATAAGGTCTCCCCTGAGCCTCCTCTTCTCCAGGCTGAACCCCCCCAGCTCCCTCAGCTGCTCCCCCCAGGATTTGTGCTCCAGACCCTTTCCCAGCCCCGTTCCCTTCTCCGGACACCCTCCAGCCCCTCGATGCCTTTCTTGCAGTGAGGGGCCCAAAACCGTGTTAATGTCTCCCTTCTGGCAAATTCTTACAGATAGATACTTTCCGTAGGAGGAAACGTGTCAGACTCCATCAGGAGCAAACCCTTAAGGGGTGTAAAAGGTCCACCCTTACGGACGACGCGGGGTGCCAGGCCTGGAGAACAATAAACCCCCCCAAGCATGAAACCCCGCAGAGCACTTCATGGGGTACATGAACCCTTTCATCTGTGGCAGATGGTTACAGAATCCCTGCTGCCTCCTCTGCTGCCAAACCCGCCTAGCGTGGCATTGGCCATCTCCAGAGGGCGGCTTGGCATGGAAATGGGGCAGGAAAGGGGATTTCCCCAAGGGGGAAGTGGGGGGAAGCCCAGATGACAAACAGGCCAAAATTGATGGCCCATCAGGCCTCCCAGCTGCCTGAGGAAACCCGTGAGCCCCGTCCCCATGGCAGCCGGGTGCTGGCTCAGCCAGTGTCCCCAGGCACGTCGCTGGGGACGGGCGTCACCTCGGGGGAGGCGGCGTGCAGCTGGGAGGGGAACAGGGGGTCACAGGCAGCACCCACCCAAACCCAGGGCTGGTGCACGTTGACGGGAGCCAGGACAGAGGCAATGGGTCAGTGATGGACCAAAAATTTTGGCCAAGGGGTTGCATCTGGGGCAACGGGAAGGGAGTGCAGGTATGCTGGGGTGCATTTGCCACGTGCAGGACAGCAGACCGCCCCAAAATACAGATGTGAATCAGCCTCAGGCTTCTCCTGAGTGACCCCCGCACCAACACCCCCAAGGCAGGGAACTGGCTTTGTCACCTCTGAGCAGATTTTAAGCTTCACTCTCCCCAGGGGGTGCTTAGGGCTCACAGCGGGTGACCACATCAGGGTCCATCACTGAAGTGAGTCACAAGACAATTTACTCTCATTTCACTCCCGTGCATGGGACGGGTGTTCTGCTCAAATCTCCGGATTTGGCTGAGAAGATGCTTTAAACAGCTTTTTCACACGTTGCCTCCTCAACAGGAGGCTGATTTCACCCACTGGAAAACATTGCACATTTCTCGAGTGGGTAGCGCAAGCCCTTGCGGTCGCTGCACGCTGCCGGCAAGTCACGCAAGGCATTGCGTGAATTAACTTGGGGTTGTATGTGTCCCACGCACTTTATTACTGCTTCTGAGTACAGTTACAGTTACCCAAAGGTGCTGAGGTCTGTTCCACTGAACAGACCTGTATAGTTCCTACAGTAAGAAATATTACCTGCCAGCATTCGTATTTCATAGAACCACAGGCTGGTTTGGGTTGGAAAGAACCTTAAAGCCCACCCAGTGCCACCCCCTGCCATGGGCAGGGACACCTTCCATAGCCCAGGTTGCTCCCAGCCTCATCCAGCCTGGCCTTGGACACTGCCAGGGATGGGGCATCCACAGCTTCTCTGGGCAACCTGTCCCAGTGCTCCCCACCCTCTCCAGGAAGAATTCCCTCCTGATGGCCCATCTCAATCTCCCTCTTTCCGTTCAAACCCATTACCCCTTGTCCTGTCACTCCCTGCCCTTGAAACCCTCCCCCCCCCCCAGCTTTCTCGTAGCCCCCCAGGCACTGAAAGGGGCTCTGGGGTCTCCCTGGAGCCTTCCCTTCTCCAGGCTGAACCCCCCAACTCCCCCAGCCTGTCCCCATGGCAGAGGGGCTCCAGCCCTCACAGCATCTCCGTGGCCTCCTCTGGCCTCACTCCAACAACTCCGTGTCCTTCTGCTGTTGGGGGCCCAGAGCTGGAGGCAGAACTGCAGGGGGGGTCTGCCCAGAGTGGAGCAGAGGGGGAGAATCCCCTCCCTCGCCATGCTGGCCACGCTGCTCTGGATCCAGTCCAGGATCCGGTTGGTTTCTGGGCTGCCAGTGCACACGGCCGGCTCATGTCCAGCTCCTCACCCCCAGCACCCCCAAGTCCTTCTCCTCAGGGCTGTTCCCAATCCATTCTCTGCCCAGCCTGTCCTTGTGCTGGGATTGCCCCGACCCAGGTGCAGGACCTTGCCCTTGGCCTGGTTGAACTCCATGGGGTGGGCACGGTCCCACCTCTCCAGCCTGTCCAGGTCCCTCTGGATGCCATCCCTTCCCTCCAGCGTGTCACCCCACCACACAGCTCGGTGTCGTCAGCAAACTTTCTCGTGGCATGACACAGCCGTCATTCCCTGGGTACTGCTGTTTCAACCCGTGTTTTACCTGTTCTTTCCAGAGCAGCTCCCGGCATGCAGAACGTCTCCTGATGGCGAGGCAATAAAGCAGCGCCGCAGATTGAAGGTAGGAGCCAAAACCAAAAGACTGAGCAGAATTCTCTTCATTCACTCGCATTTCTTTCCGTTGACTTAATGCAATTCCCGTAAGCAAACATGAGTTGGGGTTAATAGAAAGAGGAAAGCGGAACTGAGTGTGAGAAGCTTCCCACAGCAAACCTCGTGAACTTCTGCAATTCCTATGGCTCCTCACCCTCCTGCGCTTCGGAGCCGAGCGAGAGGCCTGGCCCTCACCTCTCTGGGCCAAGTTCAGCGCGGATGGCTGGGTGCGTTTCAAGCCCATCTCTCCCACATCAGTTCAAGAACTCCGTGACTAGAAAACCTTTTTAAACAAAATCTGACCAATCATTCGCTGGGTAAATAGGAGAAAGGCTTAGAGAAAATAAAGGAGTCTTTAGAGGCAAGTCTTATCTGTTTAGGAACCAGACCTCAGTCACAGTCCTTTCATCTTGGGCCTGGAGCGCTGGGTGGGAGGGGGAAGTCTGATTAATTTTCTAATCAAAGAGAAAGCAGAGGAGGAGAGTGTATTTCATCACTCATGGAATGTATTGCTCTCACGGCCCAAGCGTTATCTGCAAAGCTGTAATATTAATGGCCTGGAATAATACCAAGAGTACAGGGCTGACAGCGGTCCAGCGCTGTGCCGCGTACGGCAGCGACCGTGCGTTCCGTCAGACCTGGTGACCCGGTGAACACCGACCTCCGTAGCTCTTAGCACCAAACACACCTTACTCTTACGTTTCAGTTACGAGCAGCAGTTTCCGGCCCCAAAAGCAGGGCTAAATCAGGGGCATTTGGATCTCTATCAGGTCTTCAGGCAGGGTTCTGGGCTCAGCATTCATGAGAGTTCACTGGTTTAAGCAGCTTCACGCAGTTTGGGAATCTGGGACTTGCGCTCCGACCGTTTGCTTGGGTTCCGAACCCAGGAGGCGGGACAAGGAACGATCCAGCACAGTATGAAATCGCGCTGCAGCCAGCTGGAGGCAGGTCCGATGGCAGCCCAGAGGCTGGCTGAGGCGAGAGCAGCTGCGTTACAGCGTCACTGAAGTCACAGGAGAATTAAAACCAGCACCTCCGCGAAACCGGTACTGGAATGAGCCCGCCCGGACCCACGCTCACAGCTACACAAAACCCCTTCACTCGGCGGGGGGTGGGTCTGCAGTTAGATGATCAAAGCTTAATTACATTAAAAAGTCTGTACAAAAATAGCAGCTATTTTGTAAAAAGCCAAGCCGTGCCGCAGCGCTGATCAACACGAGCCTGCTTCTGGAGCACGGGGCACGGCTGCGGCGCCCGGGGGGGCGGTAAAGGCACCGTTTCATTCCGGTGCGGCAGGCGACGGCGACGCATCTCCCTGCGTGGTCCTTCCGAGGGGGTCTCCGGTGCATTCACCCTACGCGCAGCCTACGGGGCTTTGAGTGGAGCATCACAGGGGGACCGAGATGTTTATACCCACATGGGAACAGGCTGCTGGACAGCCAAGCTCCCCTCAGGGCTCCGGAAACTTCCCTACGGAAGCGCTGGAGCCTGAACCCCGCTGCTCGCGAGGCTTAATGAAGGGGTTGCTAGTCCAAACAGGCGTGTGCTGTGTCAGCGTTTCCCATGGTTTGCTGATGCAGCACACACTAATCGCACCCTGCCGTGGCCTCTCGGTGTCTGGGCACTCACAGACATCAGCTGGCAAAATACAAATTACAACTTCCAGGCTTTGGACACTTCAGGCATTTCTTTTGTAACCAGGGTAACCTGTGCCTTGCTGGCAGTCACCGTCCTGCTCTGCGCTGGTAATGACAGCACCCACCGGGGGGAAAGACCCGAACAGACCCGGGTGGGATTTAAAGAGTAGCTGCCAGTCATATACAGCAGGGAATGAAAGCAGCACTCCAGAAAAAAGCAAGACACGGGGTAAAGCAAACCTCTCCCAGAGCGGGTCACGGGTGACCCCATCCCTAGGGCCACGCGACTCATCCCAGGCACTGCAATACCTGGTGGGTGCCTACAAGGAATTTCGGAGCCCCATGCCTCGGGAGCGCCGGGCGCATCGCGGCCGTTGAGATAAGCGACCGGAGCTTTCAGCCTGTCATTCCAGCACAGCCAAGGCATGTGGCAACGGCAGAACAAACCCGCTTCCCTGTTCCTGAGCCAGCTGCCTTCTTCCGTCTCCCCTGCCTGGTGGGTACCGCTGGGTCTCCCAAGGCGCCTCTTGGATGAGAACCAGCATCTCCACCTTCTTCTTCCCAGCTGAAGAGTTAAACCGGTGCCTTGGGCCAACTGACTCCTGGGGAACCAACCTGTGTCCCTCCCGGCACTGATAATAACCTGATAATGAGCCAGGTGTCCGCCCCCTGGGGTGCAGCACGGCTTGGGGGGCTCTGGGAGGCTGGGGTCCAGTCTGGGCGGTGACTGCAGCCCACAAGAAACACCGGCTGCCAGACAGCTTCCCCGAGCCCTCGCGGAGGGGCAGCAGACGCCTGGGCTGGGTACGTGAGGATTGTGCAGGGCCCCCCCACAGCAGCTGGGGTGTGAAGGGGAGCGTGGCCACCCCACCCACCCTGGGGTACCCCCAGCTGAGGGCTGCTTGCCCCAGGCCCGTAGAGCTGAAAGCGGCCCTCGGCTGGGTCAGGTTGTAGCCAGGGGATGACCTGGAGCCGCAGGAAGAAATGAGACTGAATCCCAGCTGCGTACTTCCCTGAACCCTGTGTGTCGATACTCAACCAGCAAACCGCTTTGATCCTGATGGGGTTTCAGCCCCGCGAGCCAAGCACGGGTTTCCTGAAACAACCAAGAACAAATAAAGCCCTAACCCACGGGAACCGGAGAAGGATCTCCCTGCCCGCCGCAGCCGCCCCGTTGGCTGTGGCTATTTACACAAGGAGGCGCGTGAACCTCCAAAACGATGCCAGAAATGCCAGTCTGGGAAATCATCTTTTCCTCCTTTTGGCCTGGTTTGTTTGGGCTCACGTCTGCCCGCCGCTTGCATGGGCAGCGCAGGCGCCCAGCGCCGCGTTTGCCTGCTGCTGAGCCTGCATCCTGCCGCGCATCCGTCCCCGAAGGTTCCCCCCAAAACCGGGCCAAGCCGGGAGGAGGAGGTGGCTGTGAGACCCTCACACCGCGGCGCAGCGAGGGGCTGCAGTCACGGGCGGGAGGGTGCCCGTCGCCTGGGCGTACGCCGA